>OW121815.1:63133284-64383284 GCA_933228935.1 Pemphredon lugubris
TCTCGCAGATATATTTACGTCGCTCTTCAACGACGTATCGTCGAAGCACAAAAATGTTCGAGATAACGGGAGAGATTTCAATGTTGGTACAGTTCGTTACCATTCTCGGTGTTCGTGTCAATGCGATTCTGGATAAGTTTTTCGTAAGAGCTAAAGAAACTATTGTAATCGCAATATATTTAAATTCAAAGTTAGTTTCCTCGTATTTATTAATTTAGTTCAATTACTTGTACATTTTCATGCTTACAGAGTCGTATTGTCAACTTTGACTCGCTACAAATTTCATACTTGTCAACTCAGTATAAACGGGAGGAATCATTTACGCAATATTGAAATCGTTCGGTCGCACGTTCGTCCTGGTAAATTATGCCCCTTTCCCCCTTAACGTCGAGAAACGGCCACGCTATCTAGAAACGTTACGACGCAAGGCGCGCCGCCAACCCCCTCAACCATCGGCGAGCGAGTACAAGTTTAGAGGTGCCCTTCCCAAAAAAAAGCATCCCATTCATCCACCCACGAAAAGGCCACTTTTTTTGCGTTACTCAGCAACGTCTACGTTGGAATCCGTCAGAGTGATCGTCGGAAGGGTGAACTTGACTCTCTTAATGCGACGTAGGTTGTCCACCACTGCGCCGTCATCGACGTAGCCGCCGCCGTCGTCGTCGTCGTCGTCGTCCTCGTCCTCCACCTCGTCAGAGGGGACGAGACAGTGGATGCGAAAGTCGCGGGGGCAGAGGGGCGAGGAGGGTGGTCTAGGTAGGTGTGAGGGAAAGTGCAACGTCTGTCTCCCCCATTCCTCCGTCGTCGTCGTCGTCGTCGTCGTCACACATTGGGTCGGCCTCCGACACCCCTCCGTCGCACTCGAGGGAATGCACATTGGGGGAGGATGAGCGAGGCAGACGCCGACAGCGGTAAACATAGTGCTCTTGAAAAATAGAACACTCGTTAGCGTATTCGAGCGTGTCGTACGTGTCAGAACGCCGGGGGTTGGGGGTGGTGGGGTGTTGGTGGGGGGGGGGGGGAGAGGGGTTAGGGCAGAAGGGAGGAGAACGAGGGAGAGTGACTTCTTGCCGCCGTCGGCAACCCACCGCTCACCCCTTTGTCACCCTGCTCTCTCTCCTTGCGCCCGCGGGACGGCGTTTGGTTTTCAAAGAGTGAATTAACGAGAATCCAGTAGTCCATTCAGTTTCAGTTTTATCCTTTCGCTTGGCGAACGGACGGCCACGATAATATTAAGGTTCGTTAAAAATAATTAAAGGCAAAAGAAAGTCTCGGCAAAGTTGGTCCTCGTGCTTTCTTATCCGATAGAGAAGGAGTGGAGAAGTCCCGTTTGTTTCGCGAGAAACGGATTTTCTTTTCTCGAGTGTATATAATCTTTACCGCCACTCGCCGAACGTACGAGTGTACTCGACTAACTTCCGCGGCGCTGGAAGCTTCTCCCGCAAAAAAAAAAAATTTCCTGGACGCAGTCCGACGAGGAAACAATTACGAAATTCTTGGAGAAATGCGTAAAGTTCAACGGTCACGAGAAACTACTCGTCGACTGCGTTTGGCCCCGCTATTTCGAAATTACGACCGCTTTTTACGATCTCCTATTCCGATGTTTTTGAGCAAACCCATAATACGAAGTTCCGCGAAGTCGGAAGGCCATTTGTCATGCCGATGTAGACTCGAGTGGAGTTTGGAACGGGGGCATTGGTGCCATCCTGGCTGCTGCAACGTCGGTGCCGCAGCAACCAGAAGAACAAGAAGAGAATGATCGTCCGAGCGCTTCTTGGCACCGGCTCAACAGAGTTGAATGCACCGTCTAATTTTGCGCGCATCCCGCGGAACACGGTTTTTCTCTAGGTCTAGTGCAAATACCTCGTCCTTTCACTGGATCCATCGGCGATCCGCCTGCTGGCAGTGTTTTTATCTCCTTCGTCGGCCAGGAGAGTCGAAGCATTCTTTTTTTTCCGAGGTCCATTGTTCGTTGATGGCGACGAGATGAGTCTCGGATAATTCGGTTTGCCGTATCGATTATTACGGGAAATTAGTAACTCGCGTACACGTGTACTTGGCCCGTGACGAGGCCTTGTTTCTTGATACTTGGATCGAGACAAGACCTTGTCTCTTGATACTAGACCCGAGACAAGAACTTGTCTCTCGATAACGAGGGAGGAACGGAATTCTTAATAACTGTAGAAACTTTATTGTAAAGTTACAAGCGAATGTTGGTTACATGAATTATATGAATTTACGTGTATGCTACACGTGGCGTATCTTGGAGAGTCAACGCGTCGTTTTATTTCGAAATCGGGAAAAATTGAAAATCTCGGGGTACGTATCAGTGGTGGGGTAGTCGAGGGTGAAAACGGCGCAGGCGCTACGCAAACGTGTTCTCGTGGCAGTTGGAGCAGCGACTACGTAACAGACAGGGGTTGAGGGTAGGGGAATTACCGTTCGTCTGATGCGAAGAAGCACGAGAAAGGAGGCTCTCTTTTGAATGTCAATGTCTTTGTCTCTTGCGCGCGCCATTGCATCCCGCGGAACAATTCCCGGTGGCGTAGCCGGGAGGGGGGGGGGGTGGTTCGTTTCTCTCCAGACCCTGTCCGCGTTTTCCTTCGGATTGTTTTTCCGCGAATTTTACAAAAAATCTCTTTAAAACAAACAGAGATAAACGCGTACGAAAAGCACTCGAGGGGTTTTTCAATTGTCGAGAGCCGCTGGAAAATGATTGAATCGTAAATACGATACCTCTCCACCCCTCGCGAATGGAAATTTAGTTCGCGTAGACTATGTCGATTTACGCGGATAACGATTTGAACTATTATTTGGGGGACGATACGTCGAACGCGTTTCATTCGCGTTGACGTTGAGGCGCAGTTTAATTACACGCGACGAGCGCAACGTTGTAATTGGCATTAGGCGAATATACACCCGACGTAATTACTGGACCGACGGGACCAAACGGTGACCGGGGTACGATGTAAGTCACCGAGGATTACAACCTTGATTTCCACCATCCTGATATTATCTTCATTTCCAAACCCCAAATAACCGATATCACTTTCAACGCGAAGACACCCCCGTGAGACCGATAGATCCAGGTTCTTCCGTTGCACCTCTGACCTCCTCCTTCTCGGAAGACATTCTGACCCTGGATTCCCATGACCCCCATCCACCCCGAACAAAGACTCCTCCCTGAGAAGGCTATAGTCGATTGAACGGAGCGAAAGTACCCTTTCGCTATACTCCACCCCTACGTAATCGTATTCCCTAGTAGACGAAAATCGGTCTCGGAGTTGCGATAACCGAGCGTAGTTTTACTCAAGGGTCAGATACAATCGACTCAAATCGAGAAACATACCTACGAACCATCCAAAATGAAACCCCCGTTGATAATTACAGCTCGTACCCGTGATACCTCCCCTAAAACTGTGATCTGAAAATCACGCGCAATTAGATACGCTATCGCTCGATAATTGTTCTGTTCTATGCAAATCAAACTATCGCCTTACCCCCCCCCCCCCCCCGTCCCGAGAATCCCGTACCCCGCCCCCCGAAAAAACGCGTCGATCCGGAAAAGCAAAGGGTAAAAACGGCGCCGCACGATGAAGTATAAAAGTTGGAGGGGTGGGAGAGAGCTCTTGTCTGGCTTCTGGGTTCTGGAAGGAGGTTGTAGGAGTACAGAAGGTAGGAGGTTGAGGTCGTCGGCGCTCGCGGGAACGAGGCATTGACCTCCAGTGAGTTAGGATGTCTGCCGGTATTGATTCGGCGGCGGTGCAGCGGACTCGGGGGCGGCGAAACAGGAATACGGGAGTACCGGGATGCCGGTGAGGGTTGGCGGCCTGTGACGCCTGGAGGGACGACACCCCATGGTAGGGGGGGACCGCCTGGCAGACGGGAGGGAAAAGAGCGAGAGAGCGAGCGTACCGTCGAGGGGATCCGGTGAGGGCCGAAGGGGGTAGGGAGAGGGTGCAACGTACTGGGGCAAACTTTCCTCTCGCTTCTGCCCTCCCTTCGTCGCGCTCCGCTTTTACGCGAGCGAAAAGAGCGAGAGGGAGAGAGAGAGATAGAGAGGGAAGAGAAAGGAAGAAAGAGGAACAAGCTCGCAGACAGGGCGGTTGCCAACCTGAAAGACCTATTAAAAAATCCTGCGGACCGGGGACCAGCTCTACGAAAGATGGTCCCTGACTATTAATGGGGCGGGAAGGGGGTCGGTGGTGGAATCGTAATGGACTCTTTCGGCGTTGCGCTTTTTCTTTGCCATATTCCTTTCTCGGGTTCCTTTTTTTGTTTCCCTCGGCGTGGACTCGCTCCCAGTTCGAGAAAAGGGGTAGTATTCTGGATCCGGGGGTTTTTTCGAACTGTGGGATCATCGGCGGTCGTCGCGCCTCGAGCTCGAAGTTTTGGGCGAAAATTTATTATCCCGATGTTTTATTCAAACTCGTCTATATGCCTCCCCTGTGTATATGACCCACTATTTATAGTAATAATTGGTAAAACAACTTTTATAGCAGATGCTTTGATAATCAAAGTTATCTACGATTCTTGAAAGAAAGTTTTGCGTAATTTAATAAATAAATAAATTAATGTATCGCTAGCATGTTATTATGAACCCTATCCGAGATTCCATATCAAGGGAATAATAATATTAAATTATTATTTAATAATGACGTACATTGAAAAGCTAGAAACGAAAACGTTCACACACAATGGAAGATACGTGAAAACACCTTTCGATTTTCAATACCTCGTGTGACAAACGACCAAAGTACGAAACGGTGTCCATCGCGAGTTCTCTGGTACACGGTACACATATTTTAGCTACTATTCGCTGGTATATAGCACACGAGAGAATCTCGTTACGGAAAATCTAGCTCGCTTTACGCGCACGGCGTAGTACTCGCGTAGGGGGTGGCGTCGCGTCGGTGCAACGGAGGGGCGAACGGTGGGTCGCCCGGACACGGGGGATGAAATTCTGCAGACAGGATGGCGGCACTGGGGCGAACTTTCGCTCTCTCGTGGTGCACTGCCACTATGCCACTGCCACGCCCCGTGACGCGTCTGCAACCAGGTGCAACTATGTTGCCCGGAAGAGCCGAACGTGATCCCCAACGTTTAAATGCCCGGCGAGAATTTCCACAGGGCATTTAACAATTTCGTACGAAGAGCGTCACGCGACAACGCGTTCGAATTACTCCTTTGACTCTTTCAGGGGCATGAAAATTGATACGAAAACATCCCTGTAGGGGCAGACAAATTTTCATTGAAATTAAAATACGGAGTGTCATTTGGTGGTTCAAAAATTATAAGGGAGCCCTTGAAAGTGTTGATAGTGCATTTATAGTGCTGAACAATGATATATCGTTTGTTAGCAACTTTCAGGAAAACTCTGTGTAAAAGTAAATTGGGAATCCGTAGGAAAAATGGCTCACGGTAGGCGAAAGTAGAAGTTTCGCGCTTTAGAACGAGTCTAGACAGAATGTTCTAGAACTTTTTATCATGTAAGTTCAAGTATCAAGTCTTCAATGATCTTTAATTTTGTCGAGTCAACTTGACTTATGTTATAATATTATAGTATTATTATAAAAAAAGTATTTATATAATATAATATTATAGTACTTGGCTTATAGTATTTTTCGCTTAAGTGCAACCTTTTCGGCGGGCACTAAAATGGTTACATTATTATTGGAATTTTATACGAGTTTCATGTTGGCATTGTGGCGATTAAAAAAGTGGTACTCATATTATTTTTGCGTATGAGTAGATTACGATGAGAATGTAGCGAAGATAGTTTGTTGGGGATTTAGATTTATTGGTTCAGAGTGTATCTCAAATTTGTTGGAATCTCAGTATTTCATCGTTTTACGGAAATCGTTGAACTTTGTGCTTTTATTCCCGCGACGACCAGCTACTCGTAACTAGAATTACATCGGTGCAACGTTTGGCAACGAGAAGCGAAATTCTGCAGACGGAATGGCACTGGGCCGAACTTTCGCTCTCTCTCGGTGCGTTTATCAGTGTTCCACCGCCACGCCCCGTAATTTAAATGCAATTCGAAGTGCAGCATTGTACTTTGCAGCACCGCCGGAGAGAAAACGCTGACGAACACTGACGGGCGATATCGTTACGATAAATTGCAAAGACTCATGCATAATACGCCCGTAAGTCGTATCGGTACAAAAACAAAATTACATGGAATCCGCATAGATATTCGATTCAATACATTCGCATTAACTTCTAGAAAGTTCCATTAAAATTCCAGCTAGCTCACGATCTCCACCACAGATTCCTGGAAATATAAAAAAGAATATAGACCAACTCTGCGTTACCAGAAAGGAACAGTACGCTTCTTCCACAGTAATCTAATAGTAATCTAACTTTCGAACAAATCTTTCGGAAAGATCTCGATATCCCCGAATTAGTCGAGATTACCGAAAATCACGAATTTCGCCGAGTTTCGCCATAGGGAATGAAGGGGGAGCGAAAAGTAGAGGGGGGGTGATGGTGGAGACCGAGGGTCTGTTCTCTCGACTATCATTGAAATATAATCTGGCAAGGCAAGGGCGTCGTGGAAAACCGTGCCAACGACTGTCTGGATTCAGCCTCTCCTCGCCAGACGTTACGCGGATAAAACGTTTCGCCGTGCGACTTTCTGCGGAGAGGAAAGAATTTGTCCGGCGAAAACCTAAACCCGTGACTAGACCTCGTTATTAGGAGACGCCCCGTCGAGGGGTTGTCGATAAAAGACATGCGGGGAATAATAGAGCGTATGATAATGGCATTTGAAATCGATGCCGAGCCTCGTTATTATAATAAATCGTTGTGTGTTATTCCGAATCATAACTCGCGCGGTACGTATAATTGCATTAGAACGGGATTCACCATAGCGTGAAATAATATGGGATCGTGGAGCAGTCGTAGAATAGAAACGAGTTGGGCCATAAAGGGTTAAAATAAAAAAAGAGGAACAAGAAGAAAGAGGTCGTATGCGAGGGAACTGTCAGGGGAGTATCCAGACGATGGAAATCATCCCGACGACCTTTGCGACCTTTTCACCTTGATCTTAATAAGATTTTCTCGTCTCGGAGAAGCGCTGGTAATTTAGTTCCGCGACCGCAAGGAGTCCTTTAACGAGAGTGCTCTTCGAACTACGTGCGTCGTTTCGCATTGCATTTTTATCTTCTTTCGATCTCATTCTCGAAAACTGCTCTAAGCCTCGTGTCTTTTGTTTTGCGTCGTGATTGCGATTTTGATTCTTTTAGGATTTCTCCCTCTGTGTCTCCCTCGAAAGTGATTCGGTATTCTTGTATCTCTGCCGTTAGGGTTTAAATATCTTTGCGCGCGACGCACTTTGGATCGAGCGGAAAAAGTATTAAACCCAACGAGACGGAAATGAAAATAAGACGAGTTTCTAAGAGAGAGATCGAAATAATCGCGAGTCATCCACGCGTGATAAACAGCATAGATGGGATCTCTCGTTGCCTAGGTGCCAGACTGAAAGATCGTCGAGAATAGATCGGAACTGCGAGGTGAATTATATAGAGTGCCAATCAAATTGTCCATACTCCAAACATGAAAAAGAAGGAAAGTTATTCTGAGAAAAAGACGCAATTCCGATAAAACGCAGAAAATCGTGAGTCTACGATGCCTCCTCCTGGAGATCTCGAGAGTCGGTAGGAAATACGTTTTAACGGACTATCGACTACCAAATAAAATATGTATAAAAGTAAAGAATACACCGGAAGAAGTAGGAAAATTGCGTCTCGTCGTAAGGACGTATAAACAATGGTCTACGATAAAATCAAGAGACAAGGTCTTGTCTCGGGCTAAAAACAAGTATTTCACTGCTTTAGTATATTTATAATTTTCTTTTATCTCGGTCGCTCTACTTCTCTACATTTACATTCTTACCACTTGTAGTGCTTTTGTTAGCGTTGCTAGCAACGATGCACCGTTGTTCGGCGCTATAAGGGTTAAGGGTAAAACAAATAATCGAACACCGATACGCAGGTCAGATCATCGAAGATCGCCATGTTACCCACAAAAATTCCTCACTCGCGTCAAATTATCCGAACGCAGCCTCGTTGCGGGTCAGCGTAACGCCGGAAATCGGTAACGCTTCGCTCGATAAAAGTTAAATCGTTCGGCCCCGCGAATATTATTGCGAGTGTAATCGATTCCTGTTCCCTCGAACGTCGAACAAAGGGGACGGGCGGGAGAGATCCGACAATTCGAGTGGAGCCTCCGAGGCTGCATACGGGATGAGAGTGTCCTTTGCATGAGCGGACATGAAAGGAGTGCATCCTGTCTGCACAGGATACGTTGCAACGCCGGCCGACGACCCTTCGCGATCGATGCTCGCTACCGCGAGGGTTGGAGGGAGCGGCATACCAAAGTCATTTTTAATTAATTGCAATTATGCGGCGAGCTCTGGAGCACCGCGCCCCCTCAGGAGGGAAGCCAACGACGGAGTAAACAATCGAATTTAATCTCCAGCCAGTTCGGAATCGTCGTCGCGGAAATGGATTCGTCTGATTTTCAGCCGCGTTTTACGCGAAGCGTAAACACCGAGGCATCGCGACTGAGAATCGTGGAGTCACGCGTGTTTAATTCGCGTTCCTTTCCTCGATCGTAATTAATACATCTTCAAAGACACTCCCCATCTGTGTTACCGCCGCTATGGAAACGATGTAAACACAGTTTACGACTTTGTACAAAATTTGAGATCGCTCGAGATTCGTTTCATCCGATAATTGATTGTTTTTTTTCATCCGTGGTTTATTCCATCGATTCTTAACCAGCGTGGCGCAAGGTCTTTTTAATTAAGTTTAACGATATTTGTAATACAAGTAAGTACAATGTAAACTATAACACAATATATTCATTGACTCGCTACAAGATGTATTATAAATAGAAGAATGTAAAGTACGATACAATATATTTATCGTCCTACCGTAGAATTTTAATGACCAGTTTACGAGTAGGCACACGCGACGCGGTTATCGGGAAGACGCGACGCTCTTTCTTCCAAACTCCCGACGCAAAACGTAACGCGCCGGTGCTCGGCGTCTCCGCGCGAAGGTTGCATTCTTCGGTGCACTTTTCGGTGCCGCGTCTGGAAACAATGCGTCCGCCCACACAGTCTGCGGGCACTATTCGTTATTGCTTCGTCCCTCTCTACCACGGCAGCATCACCGTCGATTCACGGTCACAGTTTACGCCGAACAACGATCCGTCTAGACAGACAGCCCTCCACGGAGGAACCTTCCACCTTTTCTTTTTCCTCCTTTTCCTACGCTATCTCGCGACGCTCGCCTACCTCAATGCATTCACGGCCACGCGCATACCTTTACGTTGGCACCGTACGTACGTATGTAAGTACGTTGAGCTTGTCAATGTTTATAAACGAGCTGTGTCTTAACCCTCCGTTGCCGTCGCGTTGCCTCGTGGTTAATGAATCGTTGATACAATGTAAAAAAAAATTGAAGGAATTTTTATATCTAATCCGGATTTATTAACCAGCTAGCTGTTGAGAGCTCTTTGAAAAGTGTGCACTTAAATTGTATCGTAAAGATGCACCGATGCCGAGCGTATTATATTTAACGAATATATTTTAATAGTCCCTGGCACGAAGTGATTGGGAAAAAATAGAGAAACCACTTTCGTGTTTCCTCTTTGAAAGTATCCCCACAAAATTTAGGAATATATCTTAGCTGTTACTCAAATTTTAATTTAAATGACGAATAGGTAACTACTTTTGTGTATTGACGCGACAGATTACTCCCGCGCGCCTTACCGTCGATTTAAAATCTCGAATTTCGAGATAGTAAACTTCACGTCACCATCGTGATTTATGGTGAAATCGATTAATCGGCGACGTTGAATTATTCGATCGACCATCATGCGTGTGCGTGATATATGTATGCGTGTATCTCTGGCCAGCTGCCCGTGCACGGTTAAGGGCATTCCCACTCTGAAAAATGTTCCCGGGCGTGAATTAAAATAAACGAAAAAAAAAAAAATACGGTACATAATCGGGCCAGATATCGCACGCAAAGTGGGACTAATTGAGGGAGGGATGAGAGTGTTCCCTCTCCTTCCAAGATCGTGGTGCATTACGCGACGTCGTTAGCCGTCTGGATACGTAGGACTGCATTCACTGGAACGCCTTGCACAGAAGGAAACGCGTAGACACGAGCGAAACGGGGGCGACTGGAAGGGGGTGGGTAGTCGATGGTAGGGGGGGGGGGGAGGGAGAGGATATCAATGCAGTTTCTGTAGCAGAAGTGCCTACGCGAGACGGATTAATTGCACACTTCATCCTCGCTGAGAAAAACCCCCATGGCATCCCTTCTGCCCGTGGACCCCTCGCGTTGTGTTGCCACGCAACTCTTTTTCCCTCTCTCTCTCTCTCTTTCTCATTCTGTGTGTATGTGCGTAAGAGTACCGCTGCCTCGATTCTCTAATTAGCAAGTAATTGGATTCGTTACCCGGTAAGCGGCCCTCAACAAGAGTCCGAATGGTTACGAAGATGGCGGAATTGGGAGAACGTCGTAAACGACGGTCAAATCTTTTTGCGAAACTTGATGCAGATAGACGCGCGGTCTCATTATTATTTTCGCTGTACGATACCATTAAAAAGTTTTGGGCATACTTACTCTTAATTTTGAAAATTGGTTAATCGAGATCCGCTACAGTCGAAACCGTTCGGCATATTCTCAATTGTGGAAGTTTTGCGATACGCGTGCCCGTGTATTGCGTTCGTTAACGCGATGGGAATAGTTTAAGTTGGTATTTGGCAAACGGAAAATATTGTTATCGACAACAACGCAGAACCTGGCGTGGGTTGATTCGATTAAAAAAAAAGCGTAAAAACATATTTTCTCGATTGAAAGGTATAAAAATAGATTTGATTAAATTCCGACAACGAAATACTTTCTACGAATGTTGTTCGCAGTATTTTATTGATTGCTCGGTGCACGCATTTGCGCACTCATGATTCGCCGTGGTACGGCTTAACGCGATCCATCTGCAGCTAATTACATCAATTTATTAATTCCTCTTTATGGCCGTGCGGATCAGATTTCCAATAGCATCCTCATCCCCGTCGTGTGGTAGCGTTAAATATTTCATCCTTTCGAAAAGACCGGAAAGCGGGCATCATGGACGAGATTCCTAATCGACGTGCCACGTACGTTAGTAATATTGATTCTTCATTGGCAGCCATTTATCTCATCCCCGTTCCCGTGGAAGACATTAAATATGAATTTCGTATAATCAAGCGTTCGATATCATTAATTAACGACCGGTCCCCGAATGAATCGTATTCAAACGAATTTTTTCATTTTACAATTAAGTACAAATCATCGGTAAAATTGGATGCGCGAGCGCACGACGCGTCGTATGAAAAAATTCTCCCCGACGAGGGTGGGTTAGGGTGCAAAAGATGCCCGACTGCAGCGTTTTAAGTATTCTTTGGGTGGCTCGAAATCGGGCAGGGGAAAGCGACGGAGAGAGAGCGAGAGGAAAGGGGGGGGGGGTGGAGGGCGCAGAGTGTCGGAGAAGGGGTGCGCCAGGGGAGGGTGCGGGACGGGGTTGAGAGCAGTCGGTGAACACACGTCCGTGCAAAAGCCCCGTTTCCATGTGAGGGTGCAGACAGGAAGGGGTGAGCAACCCCTCGTCGGCGTCTGGCGCATAGGCGTAGTGCGGCGCTCTCGTGTTGTCTGTGACCGGGTCAGCGAAGCCCAATGAGAATAAAACTTTTTCCGCACCTGTCGATTCTGCCTCGGATAGCAGGTGCACCCCTGGAAATTCCCGAAAACTCGGCGAGCGCGTCCCTGGGATATCGACGAATTACTATCGGGGGATTCCGAAACTATTTTCCGTATAGACGAACAAAGGGTGGTTTGTCGTTTTAACGCACCGCGGGTGGAGAAATATTTTCATGCAGGGGTTGTCATTAAATATCCGGATCGTGTAAATTCATTCATGTAACGTGAATATTTGTGTGGAGTTTAGCTGGAAAAATCTAGAATGACCGAAGGATTTTAAATAAATTTTGTTCAAATACTACCGGTGGTAAACAATGATTGGAGTATCGTTGAAATATAATGTGCTACATAAAGGAAAAAATTATTGCGTGTAATTGAGAATTCGGTAATTTCGATAAATTGCAAATGAAAATACTCGTTCATTTATTAATTTCAATAATCCGGCGAATTCCTGGGACGAGTCACACTCGTGCGTCATCCATCCTCGCAATTGTATCGCGCGAACGAAATTAAAATTCCGCGTTAAGCGTGTCTCAACCCTGAAAACAGGGGAAACGGAATACAATCGAAAAACCACCCCCGCAGGGACGCGGCGTAACTAGTCAGTCAGACGTTCTTCAGTTTCAAGAAATGACAACCAACCAGCCGTTTCAACCCTCTCCACATCGTTTCCCTGCATATCCCCGCTAGGGTGGTAGCCGCCTGGGGGTGTTTCTGTCTAGGTGAGCTCAGCCGATGCGCGCGCAACCCCCGTTGCAGTGGAGGTCATCCACCTGAAAGGTCGGGGTCACACTTTTGGTCGTAGGCTGCCGCCGTCGGGGCGGAGAGGCTGTCGGGGGGTGGGGGGGGAGGGGTGAGTGGATGTACGTTTGTGGGGGTGGTTATTGCCATAGCAACCCCTACGCGCAGTCAAGGCTAGACCGAAGGTTCTCAGCGGTGGGGCAGTACAATATGTGCTCCCGTCTGACATGGGTTATCCGGGGGAGGGGGTAGTTGGGTGGTAGGGGTGGGGGTGGGGGTGGAGAAAAAATAGAGATTCAAAGAATTCTACGAGTCGTGCGATTTGCAGGGATGTTCAAATTGCGAAAGTCAGCCGCGGGACGAAATTAACCCCGACGATTTCTTTTCAATTGACGAGAAATAAAAATTGTTCACTTTAATCTATTAATTAATCGACGGATGCTCCGATTCAAACACTTCTCTACTGACGCAGAAATAAATGTACAGAAGCTTATCGTTCTCTCGTTTGTCAAGGCGCGTATATTTATTTTTAAATTGCACAAAAATTGTCGAGAAAGAATTTTGACAAACTAAAGCATTTTCGTCGTCCCGTCTAATCGAACCGAACGCATCGGGCTACGTCGAATCGGACGATCGGTACACGCGAATATTTGAATTGTACCCACCGATCGATACATCCGCGAAACGATTTACGTTTCGCGGAAAGAGAAACGAAGAAAGAAACTCACTCGCACAGTTTGAGCGACAATCGTGCAAATTACAGGCCAGTTATTAAGGGACGATAAGTAGTGGTGAGCGCGAGTGCATAATGCACGGCAAATTGCACGGTGCGGTATCTACGAGCGGCGATACCTTTTAAAAATGCAGACATCGGGCCGGAAACGCGAGACTAGAATTACGTTCGTAAGGGGTGAAAGGGGGTTGAATGGGGAAAACGTCGCGACTTTTAAAAGTCGCCGTCACTGTTGCCCTCGCGTCGCACACCCTCGCGCGCAAACTTTCTCCTTTTCACGTTCGCCCCCTTTTGCATAACTCCCAAGGATGACGCGTGAATTTATCGGTGCGAATCCCGTGTGGATTTCTTACGCACGTTTCGACGAGCGTCAAAACGTTCTTATCTAACCGCGTATTAATGTCAAAACTTGTTTAATATCTGCAAGAATTTTTCTTCGTCCCAAATTTTACGTTCTTTCTAGAGGAAGCAATTCTATTTTTTACCGCGTATGGAGTGTCGATAGCGCGTGGCGAGTTTTGCTGTTTGTTTATTTACCATTTGAATTCTCGATCAGTTATTCTATCGTTATATCCGGTTCGATTACAAACCATTGCACTTTGCCCTCCGCCGGGCGCACGCTTCGTGGCTGACAAAAAAAAAAAACACTGTGAAATTAATTTTTTAAGACGCGAGGTTATTTACAAAACGCGCATGAACGTTCGAGCTCCAATTAATAAGCAGTTTTGCTTATATTATGTTCGTTCAAAACTTCCGGTTTGAAGTTTAATACCGACGTTACGGAGATCGAGCAAACCGATCGATGAATATTCAAACTCCCTTCCAAGGTAACTACTATGCTCCGAAGTTACAAATGATGTTGATTTTCCTAAAAATAAAATTGTTTTCGTTGAAGAGAATCGAAGAGATGCGTCGCTACGAAAAATTACACACGAACAATGCGAATAAATTCGTTGCATGAGCGTCTGGCGTTAATTAACCAAGTTACGTGTTTTAATTATGCAAGTGTTTTGACGGCGGCACATTCTGCTTCTTAAACAAGCGGAAAAAGAATCGTGCTGATAATAATTTGCAATTAGAGCATTTACATTTTGCACGACACAGCTGTGTTAACTCCTCCCGCTTCAACCTCCCTTCTCGCTTATCGAATCTCGATCGTCGGGATATTATTAATTCTCCGTCGCGTTGATATTATCTACGCACAAAAGTTGGAACACCGGACGACGCAACGTCGGGAACATCGCAAAAAAAGGATAATTTATTCGAAACAAGCGACGCTAATCGTAATTTGTACTACGCTTACCACGGCTACGTGACATTCGTTCATTCTAATGTCACGATTGGAATATTTAAATTATTCCCGCCTCCGTGCCTCGGAAAACCGAGACTTATTTCGGCGTCTGCAAAATTGTTTTCGGAAATAAAAATGCAGGGTCACACCGTGTACGCGCGAATGACGTTATTTCCGCCTATTCATCCTGCAGAGAAACGGACAACTATTTTTGGATCCCTGACCTACCGTATACTCGCAAAATGCACATCAGTGTTTTGATCATTTCGACCTACTGAAAATTGCGAGATAATACTGAGCTCGAGCAACATTTATGTGGCGATTTTTTCCAAAAATTGCGTCATGATTATTATTTCGCGTGTGTCCGTAATCGAGACGCGCGTCGAATAGAATTTATTCCACTGGTAATGGTGGGTTTATGCGGAGATAAACGGCACGCAGATTTTATTAAACTCTTTTGTTTTTCGTCCCTGTCGGGGGATCGTTGTTACGCGTCGCGGATGTACTCGTATAATTTTACGTTTCATTCGATCCGAAAAATATTCATGGATCGCGCAATAACCGAGTCGCTCCGCAACGTTACAGGGAAACGAAGATACAAGGAAACTTGCGCAAGGGCCATTGCACTCGGCAATACCTTGTCGATGCAATTTTTGCATAGTAACTGAGAGAATAATGCGGGCGGTGCGTATCGTGGCCTTCGTATTGATCGCATTTTCGCGCTCTGCCAAAAACTCAATGTCACCGATAAGCGAATCGCCTTGGCTATATATTCCTCGGACAAACAACAGAAATAACTCGAAGCAAAGGCGCCCGTGCTACGAGAAATCGCGGAATTTCCACTGGAAACGAAGAGACCTCGATATGTTACGAAGTTTTTGTCGATATTCCTCGCGTGGAATCAAATTAAATTTTTCTTGCCGTTGACTTTTATCATTTCCTTCTTCCGCGTGCATTAACCAGTTAAGTGTTATTGAGTAGTATACTCGTGACGAAGAAATGGCAACATTTTGTGTTACGAAGAGTATATTCGTCATAGGGAAAAGTAGATACCATTTGCTATTTAAATTGAAATTTGAGTGAATATTAACATTTTTTCCTAAATTTTGCTTGGATATTTTTAGAGAGGGAACACGAAAGTGGTTTCTGTATTTTTGTCTTTAGTAACCGGAGCCACGAACTATTAAAATATGCTGATTAAATATAATATAATACTTTTCAAAGTGTTCGCGACAGCTAACCGGTTAAATAGGAGCGAAAGAAATTTTTTAGTTACGCAGAAATCCTTGCGATTCTTTTTTCGGAGTCTTTGCCATTGGACGTAATCCTTTGATACTTTTAATTTTGTTTCGCGCCAATCGATCCGGTTAAGTGAAAACGCAATTGCAGGAAACGTGGTTTAATCGAGTTTCAGGGTCTCCCGTTGCCTACGCCAAATATTCTGATAAGGGGTTCAATGTCAAGCGAAACGAATTCGAGATATCGCGATATCGTAGATATCGTACGGGGATTTGTAAAAGCGGATTTCCACCGACTTTGTCGTAGGTCGCCAACTTGATCGTCGATTGCAGCTGCAAATGTGTTTCGTACCAGAAAGAAATCTGTCGGAAATTAATATTCTAATTACTTGGTATACCGTCTCAAAGAATAAGAAAATATTTGTGATACATTTAAATACCAATGCTGTGTCGTTTCGTTTTATTTTTATTACATATACGAGAAGCATTCTTAAATGGTTTAAAATTACAGTCAAGCTGAGAAAACATAGCTATCGGTACAAGATGGGGTACTTAAATAACTCGAGAAGTGCATTAAAACTGATTTTAAATAAAAGATGAACGATATCGAGCTAGGTGGCAAAAAAAAAGATTGATACGTTATATGTATACATTTTGTCTCAAATATTTTTAGTAAAATAAATACTCCGTCGGTTACTCAAACTTGTCGATTCTCGTCAGCGCATCCAATACTAGAGGTAAATAAAATGTTACAAATTATACCATATTTTCCTCAAAATTTCTTTTTTATCCGGCGATACCTGAAAAATATACATTATATCTAGGCACCCGAAATCGTTATCTGGGATACGCATCTCGCGCAAATATTTTCAAATTGAAACATAACGTATAGGTATAAATATGAGTAAACGATACTGGTCATAACACACCTAAACGAGCAATCGGTAAATATTGAAAGTTAATCTAATTACGAGAGCTAACATCCTGTTATATCGCCGACGAAATAACAGAATAATATTTGATGTTATGTTTAATCGCGCGTGACTCGAGCAAAGTCACGTATCAATTTGAGCAGTGGAATAAAATTAAAGATGTATACGTGTTTCCAAAAATGATGATATGTATATTATAAATAATTGAAAACGGGATCGTCGATGAAAATTGAAATATTATGACTGACACGAAAACCGTTGAAAAACAAAAGTTTTCTGTTTTGTTTTTCGAGTCGACTGACGTCAAGTATTTCGATCAACCCGGAATTACGACCCGTTCAGGGACAATTCTAAACGTGTATTATATAATATGTTACATATAAATATATTTATAATATATTCCAATATTCGAATCTGATAAGAATCAAAGGATTAAAATAATCGAGCGTGCAAGTGCACGTTATCGATCGATCGATCGCGCCTAACGCAATCGTCGAGATATTACTATGATTTAATATGCTTAAAAAAAAGAAAAAATCGTTTATGCGTAAGTCACAGAAAGAACCGAAGATACAATGCATCCCCACCTAAGAGACCTAGTGTACGGGATGAAGGCTACGAGGTTAAGGAAACAAAAACATTGATACGAAATGCATTCGCGTCTGAAGATACGATATCAGAATCAGGAGGGCCGTCCTCTAACCGACCGTGCTCTGTCTCAATGTTAACACAAATTATCACAGGTGATACCCGGACGGCTTACATCGTCGTCTGTATGGCGCGATAATTTTGTAATCGCGCCGGTCCTCTTATTTGTTCATCGCGTTCACGCCTCGATCGCCACGCTCCGCAATTTTCGGGACGTGATCCTGAATTTTTTTTATTTCATTAATAAAACAATGAATAATTGACCGTATACTACTAAGTATTTAATTAACATTTTTTGGCGAAATCGGTGGTTATAACTATTATACAAAATTCAAAATAAGGGAGAAATCGTTAAAAAAATATTTTTCTCATACTTCCCGCTCTCAATTTCGATTTTTTTGTAGGGATTCGTCGTTGTCATGATCAATTTTGAGACGTAGCCGAAGTTCGTTCGACGGATGTATCGACGAGAAATAATAATAAAGTGTCTTTTTAATCGCCAGGGTAATTTTTCAATGGCAAGTTATGATAAGAACGGTCGATTGAATTTGTTTTTTTTTTTAGATGGAACAACCATAACCGTGTCGGTATGCCTGGCATCGCGTCTGAAACGCTTTCGTGAGTTGAATTATAATTTTCGAACGAACTGCACAGCGTTCGCGTGTCAGCGTGAGTCTTCCGATTAAACCGTTCATCGGGCGTACCTTCTTTTTCTTAAATTCTTCGCGCAAACTCGAACGAGAATCGCACGCAATTGTTTGAAAGTTTGCTATAAATCCAAGAAAACGAGAAGCGATAAGCGGTCGTTATTCGCCAGACACGTGGTCTTGTTTGCAAACGCAGAGACAGAAACGTAATTTGTTCTCGCGTTGGAGCGCGATACGCGTAAAAATATATTGCAAATAATGACTCGGTAGATAACGCATTAAGGAATTACGAATACCAGTCGGAAAAAACTTCGCCGCTGAAACGTTATTCGCAATTTTGTTTTATACTCCTCCAGGTTCGGCGAGAAATAGGAAAAAGGGGATAGTACGTCGCGTAAGAAGGTGATACCGGCACGGTTTAATGATTTTCGTCAGAAGGCGATAAGATAAATTACAGTTTGCATACTTTGTCGGACTTTTTAACGACGGTTTACGACCGTCTGATTTTGCGGGGTGAAAGGCATCGAATTAATTCTTTTCGCGAGACACGCGAGTCGCGGAATCAGCGTCACGAAAGCAGAAATCACGCAGAACAGCTTACACTTGCGACAGGTCATGGTTTACTGCCGCCTGAGTTTAAAATTTGCCTACCTAATATTTGTCTTCCTTCCGATATGTTAACTAAGAAAACAACGGTGACGATAAACTTCGACAAATAAAAGTCAAATTGCAGTTCAATTCAATTCAATTGTCACCCGAGTCAAGGGACGGATCAAATTATTAAATAAAATAAATTGAAAGAAGTTGCTACTTCATGTTTCGGTTGTTTATATTATGAATAAATGGAAAAGAACATATCCGGCCCGCGGGTCGGAATTCGCCTATATGTGACTTATACATTTCTGCGACAAATTAGTAATTAATAATCTCAATCCAATAACAGTATAAAGATGTTGGATGCATCGGACTAAGGACTAGAGTTACGAAAGTGAGCGATGCTCGTCACTGGTCAGGCATCGTAACAGTGACACAAAATGGTATTTGTCAACGCTTATCGATCAGAGGCAAACGCGTTACAGTTAACGGTCCGAATTAAAACAAAAAGACGAACGACTTTTGTTATCTACAAATCTCGCAGATAATCGCTCTTCGTTTAAAGGAACTGTTCGAAATTGTTTTTGATTTAAGATAACCTTCAAAAAGCAACGCCTATCATCGATCATTGTTCCAGGAAAAACCAAAATGGCAATACTTTAAATTCCATTCAACCGGCGCTCGACAACGATTCTAGATCCACGTTTACCCCATTATAATCGATCCTTGGAAAATTCCATTGTACCCAAAATTTGATAATCACCCGACCGGAAGTAGCGTTAAGAGGGAGACAAATACAAAACTGAAGAAAAAAAAAAAAGTACCATTTGTTAACCCCCTGTCGTCGTAGGGGTTAAAACCGCATTTTAAATCGCATCGTTGGCCCTGCGAAATGTCGATCGAATTAAGAATATGCAAGTGGAGTCTAGACGTAAGCCTAGGCATGGTCGAGGGTAGATCAGGTCGCTGGCTCTGAGAAGCATGAACAAAGACCGGTTCTCGTATGAAGGTCACTGGTTCAATGGCGCCCATATACGCGCAGAGGACTCCTCCTCGAAGGCCGTTTCACTTTCGTCGAAGGCGACCAAAAACCGTTTCGTTACCGGCGCGTACCGGCGCTGCGTCTTTCTCTTTTCACCCTCCTCCTCCCCCCCCCCTCTCGCTCTCTCGCCCGTGCCTCGACACGCATCGCGGCCGATCCACTTGCACTTTCGAAGAGCAGGTTCAAGGCCACGGCGAGGCGGAGAGAGGATTCGCTCTTCGTTTCGAGGCGACTCGAGATGTGAAAAGGAGAAAGTGGCTGGTTGGTGCAAGCCCGAGAAGTGGGTCATAGTCGCACGTGGATTGACCAGTTTCGGATTCCGCCTCTCTCGCGGTTTAAATCCACGCTCGCTCTCGTTCAGCAGTCGCCGGCGCGGAGATCTGGAATCTCGAATGGCACGATTAGGATGACTTTCCATCGTGCGAGGTGCTCGGACTCATTTCGCGAGGTATCGAGCCGTTTTTAATTGAAGAGCGTCACGCTACTTGGAATCAAATGGATACTCATCGGTATGTATCAGCGATCTCGAGAATCGTTGATTTAATTACGAGTGCGTTGTATCGCGCGATCAAAGGCTTTCGGTATTTTGCGAAATTGAAATTTGTGAGAAAGTCGTTCGTTTCTGCCTTCGGACGGAGTCATACGATTGCACTCGGTCTCTTCGCATCGCCTCGCGTTTCTACTGACTTCTAATCCATCGCTCAGAGGACGACCGTAGATCGATTTCTCGATTTCGATAGAAACTAATTCCAAATCGAATTCGTCCTCGATGGCGATCGTACGTGGCGAACAACGCGAAACGCTGAAAGTTCGACGACCTTCGTGGGTCAAACCGGTGCGTTCTCCACTTTCGTTCTCCGTTGGGAGACGCGAATGGCGATCGCCCAACGAAAGCGAGACGCCGCGCTACGTCGAGAGAGTTTTAGAAACCGGATCGCGATCACCGGGGGTCCTGAAAACTCGGCACGAGGCCCCGAGGCTCCGAGGAACGTCGAGAGCGAGCGTGAGAGTCGTTTAAGAAAGCGAAACTCTGTTTCTCTTTGCGGAGAGGAGACCGACGCGCAAACTTTCTTTGACGTATCGCTCACCTCGCCACGCCGCGGCGCCAAACTCGCAGTGAAATCGCCTCGCGCCCGTTCGCGGGTCCAACGATAAACGGTACTCTCGATCTCGAAGGGAAATCGGTCGACTCGTGACCTGGAAAGATAATAACGACGATTGGATCATTCGTTTCCCTTTCTTTCGCGCAATAACGTTGCACCGGGAGTCTTTGTCTATCGACGGTACAATGGCATCCAGGCTGAATTTGAAATCGTTTTCTATGGTAAATCGAGCCTCGAGATCGCGAAACGGATCTATCGAAGTTCTTTACGCTGTGGTTCTTCAACCTCGATTCCGCAAAAGTTGTCAAGGGTTCCTTTGTTTCATTGTATTTCCGGTAGTAGTCTACCCCTAGTGTTTTTCGTGATACGTAAAAGAATGTTTATGTGAAACTTTTCAATCTTTAGTATACAAACGATTCAAAGTTTCGTGCCACCCTTGCTGATGCGAGGCGAATGTTAACTTTGCAAACGACCCGATAGAGGCAGGAAGGCAAACTGAATTTCGGAAACGTTATTGAATATCGAATCAATGGCGACAGATTTGGGTCACGCCCCGGTCCTCGAGGTATCCCGACCGAGTGAATCTAGAATGCGCGGTATCGGGAGGTCGAAGACTGTATCGGCAACAAGACCACGAACAAGGAAGGCTTTCTCCGGCGACCTTGTGCCCGAGCTAGAGGCCCGGAGCTACGCGAACTTGAACCAGACTCGCGTTCCCTCTCGGTTCAATTTCATCGAGGGCTATTACGCAACGATTCGTTTAGACCGACGTTCTATTCTTTTCCATTCGTTATCTAATAAATAAAAATTTGAACGACCAGCGTTCGATGATTCGTACTCGCGATGGATTGTGTGCCAGTAATTAAATCCCGATGAAATTATTATTATCGAGCGGTCGATCAACGCGTAAATATTTCCCCGCGAATGCGTTAATTCTTTGATTTAAATTTTAAATTTCACGCCCGATGATTATTAATTGACGTTCTCACCCTTCCTCGGGAGGATCCTTTTGTGTCGACACAGTAGGCTACCGCCGTGAGTCAAATGTCGACGAGGAGCTTAGTCAAATCGTAAAGTACGGGGATGAAAGGGCCGGGGGTAGCTAAAGATTATTAAAATGCTGGTACACGGGTGTACCCGAAAGCTTGCAGAGGTATTCTGTAAATAGATCGAGCACGCGAGGACCTCCTTTGAGCGTAAACCGACCTTGTTCTCTCCCCCCCTCCCCCCCGCCCCTCTCTCACTCTTACGTTTCGTCTCGTACGTTCTTCCCTCTCGCTCGCTCTCACTCGCGATAGACGCGTTCCATCTTCCCTATCGGTCTCTCTTTTTTCGTTAACCCCCACCACGCCTATCCTCGTCGCTCCCCCTCCAGTTTGGTCATACTCTCTCACTCCGTCACTCCGACGCGACGCGACGGCACTACTCGCTCCTTCCCTCCCCACCGTCCGCGTTCTTTCTCTATTCTAACTCATGCGTGCTATAACACGTCTTGTCCCTAACCTAATACAACGAGACTCGCGCTGAGCCATACCACGGACTGCGAGGCTGCCGGCGACTACGCGCTACATTCGGAGACCGGTTCCCGATGATTCAGGTTCATCTAGATCTAAACAACTGCGACCTCGGTCACGTAATACGCAACTCGCGATTCTCGCGGCCAGCCACCGGGAGATATTACCCCTGTGAGAATGGCCTCGCACCCGGTCGTCGTTTCGTCGACGACCAATTTCTCCTCTACGACGGAACGAACCGTGAACTTGGCATTGTCGCCCCGTTGGGGAGGGGGGGCGAATACGCGTTCGCAACGAGATCGCGAGATTAAACGCGAGGAAGTAAATTGTACGCGGGAGGTGTAAATAGTTGAGACGATACGGGGCTTTAATATGGGGGTTTGACGACGATGGAAATGACTGTTCGTCCTTTTCTGCAAAGATACAAGGTCTAAATATAGTTTTAAAGGGAAATTTAAAGATTTGAAGATTTAGACTTTTACCAGTGCCGTTGGTCATGTTGACTCGATTTTTTTTCGCTAAGCTACAACTTTTTCACTCGCTACTAAAAAAGTTAAATGTTGTATTCATATCGGACTCTGTATCGGGGATCAATTTAATCGGCTCATTACCGTTGCGTTAATAGTAATGCGTAAACGAGATGCGATAGTTGATACCTTGAAATCAAAGGTGTACCAAAGTCAACCGATCCATCGTACAGATTTTGGTGTTTAACTTTTCAAGTTTATCGGCACACAGCTTTTCTCGATAAACAGTCGACGAACGTACCGCGCTATCGTGACGAGAGCAGAGATAAAACTCTGGCCGTAATATGTCGTGATCCGATACGTTCCAACGATATCTCTAGATCGATTTGTGTATTACGATCGGGATCTATTCTCGCCGGTGGAAATTGGATCGATCGATATTCGTGGTCTCACCTCTGGCTTCGTTCTGGCTTACGAATTGAACGGCGCTGTTATCTTAATTGCGATACCATCTCACGGAAGACAAAGAAGTTTGTTCCCTCGGACTTTAATCGCGGAAATTTAATAATTTATTTCCCCTTGATCGCCCAATTACAATGTAATTACCATGCGACGTAATAATCGCTAAATACGATCATTGTTATTTCATTGTACGTCGCGTAAGGCTCGATCGTTATCAACGATGTTTGATAAAGTGAGTGAAAATATTAGTAATCTCGTTCTATTATTATACTAACCCGACAGTTCGGATCTCGAGCTTTTAATCTAAAAATTACGCGTACATACATATATACATATACATCGGCAAAAACATCGGAAACATAAAATAATAACATTTTTAAATAATAAAATTTTATTATTTAATATATGTATACATATATTGTTCTATATTAGTGTTTCACCAAATTCCAATCGGATGAAAATCAGCGAGAGATTTATCTTTATTACGCCACAATTGTCAGTATCCGTCCTTCATGGAACTCATTTTAATTATCCTCTCTTTGCCAAGTTTTAATTAACCCGATACCAAGTTATATTACAAAATTATCCGTTATTACATCGTTCCTACGTTTCGTAAAACTCCATTCCCAAGTTTCGTGGCACGGGGAGCCGGTAACCGGGCGCAGAAATGGAACCCTCGCGCCACGACCCGTATGTCTCGTCTAAACGTACGCGCGTCGCTCCATTAATCTTGAAATTTCGGTGTTCCAGGATGTTCAGGGCCGACGGAATGCGGCGCGGGAACAAACGTACGCCAGGAACTAACTTGTGGGAGACCTTGACCTTCGATAGTCGATCCAGAACGCCCGCTTCGGTGAATTCACCGTCTAGGGGGGTGGCGGGGGGGAGGGGGGGATCGTCGACCAAAATTTGGTAGGGTTTAACGTCTACGCCATTATACTTATTATATTCCATTCTTCCGCGCCTCGACGCGACGGGGGGAGAACGCGTCTCATAAATTGCCATTCCTCTCGACGGAGGAGACGAATCTGGCGGAGTTTCGGGTGGTCCGGAGTGGGCTTGCCCTAAGTGGCATGTAGTATACGGGGGTTCCGCGAGAAAGACGCGTAAAAGACGATAAAGACCTTGAAAATCGATTTCAACGTAATCGAGATACTTATCTTTTCGACGCTTCGTCGGTCTCTATATTCGATATTCGCGTTTCACTGATTTTGAATTCAATGAAAATCAGCGAGAGATTTATCTTTATTAGCCCACAATTTTCTATATCAATCTTTCGTGGAACTCGTTTTAATTATCGTCTCCCTGTTAAATTTTAATTAAACCGATATTAAGCTAAAGTCAAAATTCCCGTCATTCTGCGATATTTTAGGTTAATAATTTATTCGTGCGTATCAAATTGTTTACGAATTATTATACCCTTCACCCTCTCTCTTTCTCCCTTATCCCCAAAATCGTGAAACCTCCCGGCTGAAAAATCCGACGAAGCGTCTCGCGAAAACCCTCTCCCGTGGCAGGAAGCGCTCTATCCCCCCGTATGATCCGGGAGTACACTCGGCTAGGTACGCCATTGCACCGAGATAGATGGATGGTTATAGCGAGTGCGTCGAAGTGGGATGCGGGGGCTGATCGATAAAAGCGGCAGTCGGGTTCACGAGCCTCATTCAAGGACAAGGCCATGTGATAGCGTTCGCGCAACCGCGGCCGCGCACTCAACCACCCCTGCCTATCCGCCGGTCGTTTTGCCGGCAGTCTCGTCTCTAGATAACGAGAGACCCCGGTCGTTTCAACGGCATGAATTTCTAATTAAACGCCATCCTCGATCGGTCTCCAATTCGGACCTCTCGAGGGTTTTTAAAATCACGCACAACGAATTACACCTCGTTCGCGAGGGAATATTTCTGTTAACTGCGATCGCGATGGATTAAGTACTCTCTCGGTCTCCATACTGGTTTCTCTGTGAAGTTTATAAATACTTGGTCCGAGACGAGACCTTGTCTCTTGATAAGTTTGAACGAGTTTCTAAATGTCCGCAGATTATTTTTTTTCTTTTTCATTCAGCTCTCTATCTCGGTTCGGTGACATTATTCGGAGCGTGCGTTTCACTGATAAATCGAAGTCGCCGGTTTGATCGATCGGGGGGAATGGCGGATTTATTGACAACAATTGTTAATTATTACGTCGGGCGCTCCACGCTCGTTGATAGTTTCGATTTTAGCAACGTTACGTAGGAGCGAATGATAACGAAAGATTGGAGAGTTATAAAACCGTTTCTGAACAATTTGAAAGATCATTCACAACTGCTTCTCGGATCCAGCCAGCCAGCCACACGCGCCTAGGTCAACCGTGGGTGGCACGACTGACCTCTACCCCCCCCCCCCCGCAACCACCCTTCTATTTCACCCCTCACTCCCCTCCCCCCCCCGCTGTTTTACTAATCCAAGTATCTACGCACTTGTCGACTCAAACGCGCGTAGCGTTGGTGCGTGATTTTCGTGACACGCTGACACGCGACACACGGGAGAGATACGGTCGCAGAAATATTCTTAATGCGCCCCAGCATACGTATGTACCTTTGCGCGTACATTGATACTCGGAGGATTTTCTGCGCGCACGCTCGGTACACGGGCATAAGCTCGCGTGAATTTTTGCACGCGATGTACGCATTGGCACGCGCGTATGTGTATCGTGCGACACGTTTGATCTCTCTCTCTCTCTCTCTCTCTCTCTCTCTCTCTCTCTCTCGATACTTGAACTCGCTTGAGACATTGCCTCGTTCGAAATACGAGGGTTGTAGCAAACGCACGCGTCTCGACCAAAAATATTCGCGTGAGATTAAAAGGCGGTGGTCAGTCCTCGCGTTAAACTTAAGGTGCAAGCGAGTGCACGAAACGCACGAAAAGGTGGAAAGTGCGACGGGAGCGTAAGTACACGTCCCCACTCTCTTTCTCTCTCTCTCTCTCTCTCTTCCGCTTCCTTCCACGTGTTTGTACGCGTGTGGTACGCGTATCCTCGTTTCTCTCCACTCGCTCAGAGGGTTGAACGTGGTAGTACAAACGAGCGAGAGTGGGGAAATAAAAGAAAAGGAAGGGCACGCTTCGCGGAGTGAATCGGAGCAAAGAGGAGAACCAAGGGAGACAGCGATAACCGAGCCAAAACGACGAAAGGGGAGAGGGATAGAGTGAGCGAGGGTGACGAGGAGGAAGGAGGAATAAAGAGACGCCGATAGACAAAATCAAAGAGACTCTCCCTGGGCAGAATGAGAGAGAGTGAGAGAGGGAGGGAGGGAGGGAGGAAGGGAGAAAAAGAGGGTGAGAGAAAAGGGGGATAAAGGGAGATAGAGAGAGAGAGAGAGGGACGCGGCAGTGTGCGCGCACACCAGGAGATCGTGTTGCGTGGCGTTGCTTAGTGTGGGGTCGTATCGCGACGGCAGTCGTTTTATAGTACGTGCGCCGACGGTGCGCACGGATAGCGCGCTGGAACGTCGAACGCTATAGGTTGAAATCGTGCGCGTTCGCCACAGGCTATAGGGTACTCGTAGGGGCGAGATAGAGAGGGAGAGAGAAAGGAGAGGGTGAGATACGGGAAGAGCGAGAGAGTCGGATGGTATAGAAAGAGGGAGGGAGCGAGGAGACCGATAGAGAGGAACGGAGATACGGGTAGAGTGGAAGAGAATCGGTTGTATGAAGGGAGAGCGAGAGAGAGAGAGAGACAGAGACAGAGAGAGAGAGAGAGCGCTTATGCACCGCTGAATCCACCGCGGCCAGCCGCACTCTCACTTTCGCCGGCGCCGATGACGGTTCTCGTCGTCGTCGGCTCGTCGCCGTCTGCGCTCCAGCGACCACTGATTTGTCGATTCGAGCGACGCGCATACACGGTGCACACGCGAATCGCACGCGGTACCTCTGATCGCGAGAGAAAGAGGGAGAGAGAGGGAGAGAGGGGGGAGGGGGAAACAACGGAGCCAGGGAGAGGGGGGTACGAAAGAGAAATGGAGCACG
The DNA here is from genome assembly GCA_933228935.1 of Pemphredon lugubris. NCBI lineage: Eukaryota > Metazoa > Arthropoda > Insecta > Hymenoptera > Crabronidae > Pemphredon > Pemphredon lugubris. Next base: position 63,160,457 of record OW121815.1, read on the forward strand.
CTCTCGCGACGATCACTCGTATCTCCCGCACGTGATCGCGGAGAACGAACGATCGTTCGGACTCGTTCGCGTCGGTGACGTTCATCGAAAGTGGTGATTCTCTCCGTATCGCTCGTACGGGGGTTACGGTTGCCTCGTTCCACCTCGTCGTAACGCGTACATCCGATCCGATAGCCGTCGAAAAACAAAGCATCTCGTTTCGATAAGCGAAACTTTGAGATCGTTTCGGATTTACCACGTGACCACGGGAGGTTCGGGCCGCAAAGGGGTTGACGCTCTCGGAGGCCTTCTTCGTCGCGATAAACCGAACACCGCGACGGTCAGCCGTCGAGGTGGTGGAGGAACGCGGCTTTTCTCTTCGCGGCGTATCAAGGGTAAGAGAGGGAAAGCGAAGTGGCGAAAGAGAGGGGAAGGAGAGTAGCTCTCTGGCACGAGGGCGGGAGCGAGTGAGAGCGGCGGGGGCAAGGGAGCGCGCGGGAGAGAGAGAGAGAGAGCGAGAGAGGGAGAGTGAGAGAGGAGGACGCTGCGTGGGTGGTGGGAGAGAGGGAAAGGTCGGCGGTGGCTCGCGAGGGACTACTCGTATTCCGAGGACTGTTGTTTTCGGTGAACTGCTAAGAAACGCTCGTCAACGCGACGAGCCTCGCGCGCTTTCTCCCCTCGTGCACCCCTCTCTCTCGTTAAAGGGAGCGAGGATCAAATAAATCGAATAAAAAAAATACGAGTAAAACTCACGCCGCGTGCGCGCCTACTCGGTTTTAATTCTCCCGTTTGTGGATTTCAGATTCCAACGCGCGCGCGGTTCGAATTTCTCGACGCCGAGGACCGTGATCGTGACGCGCGAATCACCCACGTGCTTTTGGGAAGCACGGAGCACCAAACGACGCGCGCCACCAGTGATCTTTCCGTACGTCGCGGTGAAAAACGAAAAATCGTGTGCGACATTGAAAACTGTGATCGAACGTCGCACGTGTTCTCGTTAAACGGGAGCTCGTCGCCTAACGTGGATTTCTTTTTTAATACACGGGAGTTCTTCGTGCGTGACTCGGCAATTTTCCAGAGGACGCGATTACAACGAGGACCTTGGATAATAATACTAATAACAATAATAATCCGTCGACACGTGCCCTTGGAACGACAGACGTTGACCTGGAAGTTTTTAATATTCCCATCGAACCGCCCCCCCTCCAACCCCCTCCATCCGAGGGGCACCGACGAGGTGTTTTCCTTTCGCAATTGACCGAGGTGGTGTCGCACGTGCTTTTCCCCGAAAAGCGACCCAAACAATCTACGACATTACCTCGTACCCTTGATTCAGTGGAATCCCGTGCGAGCCGTGATTCGGTCGTCTCCGGGCGCAGTCGTAATCGCGACACCGCTCCGTACGCGTCTCTCTCCGGCAAGTATCTTTCCGACAAACGCAACTCCGCCGTCGAATCTCGTCGATCGTTCGCTCGCTCGTACGTACGTTAGTTCGTTCGTTCGGGGCTCGGTGAAAATTGCGCAATTGCGAGGAGGAGGAGGAGTGTAGACGACGCGATCTCCGTGGGCGCGCGTGAAACTGGGTGATTAGTTCGAAGTGCAGCCGCGGGGGTTTCCGTGGCAGGTGTCACGCCGCCGCAAGACATTGACCGTGACATTCGAAGAGAGGAGAGCCGGTGTACCACGAGTGCGACGCAACGGATTCCGTGAACCAAGTGGAAAGTAAACTGGATATTCCGCGAGTGTTGATCGTCGTTAGAGTGATACGTTTGCCCGTGTCTCGATCGGATCATCGATTTATAATATTGTCATCGGTGCGTCGGTCGTCCGTCGGAACGATCCACGCCGATTCCCCCTTGGATAGATTCCTGAGAAATCTTGTATCGCGACCCGCGTGACAGCGCGTCGTACGTGAATGAAGTGGATCACGTCGCTGATCAGCGAGTTTTCACGCGAAACCCCGTGACCCGCCGCAGCGGGTGAAAGGCATTAAAGGTGGCTCACACGGCTAGGGACAGGGCCGCCGAACTCCAGGCGGAAGTTCGCAGCGCGATAAGGGTGTTACATGGCTGGTGCCCCAGGCCACCGCAGGGGCACCGTGGTGACACGGTCCTGATGTCACCGCAGAGCCAAATGCGAGGGAACCATAGGAACGGAGGACCAACGGCACCACCTCCGGCCACCGTCGTGGTCAGTTCGACTTCCAGCATGAGACCACCGCCACCGCCGCCACCCCCTAGGGCAAGGGCCTCCAACGAGGGGAAGGGACACCACGAGGAACCCACTAGCTCCATTCCTGATCTCGGTGAGTCCCTATAATACGCGTTTGCTTATTCTTCTTCTTTATTCTTTCTTTTTTCCTTTTTTTGCTAGACATTCTTCTTTCACGTTCATACCGAAACACCGAGAATTAATTGTCCTTTCAGTTACTTTCACTTTGATACGTACGACGAAGAATGGAAAGATCGCGTAATCCCCGGTGACACGCGAGTCCTCGGACTTCGCAGAACTACTTTACATTCTGCCCGGTATACTATGTTCGGTGTTTACGTCTGTACGTTTCATTAACGATAAGCCCCCGCTAAGCGCCTATCGTCTGCGCTCTTCGTGACAACCGGACGTTTGTGTGACCGTGGATAAAGGTGGAGTGGGGAAAAAAGTTGACACAGAGGAAGAGAGAGAGAGAGGGACGACGGTTTTAACGTCGATCAGGGTATTTCGTGGCCTAAAAATAATCTCGAGTCCCTCTCTCGGCCGAGTAGAGCCTCTCGACGAGCTTGTTATTCCGAGTACTTTTACACCGAAAATATCGGGAGTCGTTGTACAAGTAAACAGAGCCGATAGTCTCGTCGAAACATTTCGACCGACCGGCGAACGCAACGCTTTTTCTTCGCGTCGATACGTCGCGATTCGAGGGGGAAATTCTTCCGCACCCCCCTCCCCTCCCCCCGTGCATTCGACGCGGAATTGGCGAAACGATAATTTTGAGTATCGCGAATGTCGTGGGGAAATAAGAAGTTTTTACGCGAAATCGGGGATTAATTAAAAATTCTCGTCGGATTATTTAAAAAATTATTTGTATTTGTCCAGAGACAAGATTTTGTTTGAGCGTTTGTTTGAGCGAATTTATTTCCTAGAATTAATATATTAAAAATCGAATTATAAAAATCAGTGGATCACGGACGATTTATTGAATTTCATTTCTCGCGTGAGCGCGAAAACGAAAGTAAGACGACGCAGTGGAGACCTTTTGTTCGCGAACGATGGACGACGAGCGCGTAGCGAGGCTTCGTCGTCTGAAAGTTAATATCGAGCAGCGCGATAATCGATAATCGATCTGTAGCCGACGAATATCGGGGTCCTCGCGAGCAGAAATGTTCTACTCGGTCGTTGGTCGGTTGTTTTGCGCATCGACACAAAGAGAACGTTGAAGCGGCAACAGAAATGGTAATTAAGTTGACAAGCGTGTGCACGCTTGCGATGATTTCCTGGAATCGATACGAGCCTTCGGTAGTTCGATTTACATCTCGTTTTTAAGAGGAATCCCCGTCACGCTTTGCAAATATCGAGACAAGACATTTCTATTACTGCAGTTATTTACGTCGCGCAGTAACCGCGGTACTTTGATGGTCTTACAAATTATCAAAATTTCTGGGTAATTTCGGGTACCTTGATTGAAACGATAAAGAAGCAAAGCCACCTTTCTCGAGATCAGTTAAAATTAGCAATGTTTATTCGTTCGGCGTATCGGTGCGACTCAGATATATTAAAAGAATACGCGGTTAAATGTTTGCGCGGAAGATAAATCTCGCAGAAGTTTGCGCCTCGTTCGAAATTTGAATAACAAAAAGTTTCGAGCATTGTCGCGCGGAAAGACCGTGCACGATTGCTAAGATAACCTCGAATGTAAGTTAAATAATCGCCGCGAGGACACGTAATGTCAGGGTCACCGTTCTATTGGCCGAGCAACGGGGCCCGAATCGTGCGAGCCGAAGCTCGTGCATCATCAGGAACAGTCATCGACGCATAAACGATCTATCCGGTGGACGCGATCGCAAGAACCGTAGCGCGAATTTACTCGTCCCGTTTTCTCGACAGTGGTATGAAAAAAGAGAACTCGAATGCAGTGAATACACTCTCACCGATTTCTATCGACGATTGCATAATCGCTGTTATCGTAAATCGAAGAAACTTTTCTACGATTTATAAAATTCATTTTATTAAATTCATATCGGTAAATTTGATACGACTTAATTATCTACGACTAGTCTATTCGGATTAGTAAAGATCGATCGTGGTATAATAATTGTACTAATTTGTTATTATTTGGTAATTAGTTCCTTGCTCTATGCTGACATAAAAAAAATTGAATTTCGACTCGACGCCAGATATCATTTTTTTTTTTATTTGAGTCGTTCGAATTCCCGTTGATCCGTGATCGTGGTTACAACGATCCGACACGGAGCTCACTTTTATTATCAAAAGCGTCACCGTTCCCGCGATAACGAGCCTCGCGTTCAATGCCGTCACCATGCCGATCGTTGTATTTTCACAACTGTGAACGATCGATTTATTAGATCGACAACGGCGAACAATGGCGTGCGGCGCTGTGACTCGCGTAAGCGGACGATTCTCAAAAGTTAAAATTTTTATAATTTTTGTCTCCGAGGAATTAATTCGTAAACTACCTTACGCCGTATCCCGTTTTAAACGAAATTTGAGTCGATGCTCCAAAAATCGATGGATTCGACACACGACCCGCTTGGCATTTTAGACGCTTGCTCTTGTATAATTTTTTTACGCTCATTATATAATTCCGTTATAAATCTCGGGTAAATATGGTAATTCGACGTTTCTCGATGCGATGCTCGAACGGAATAGCACGATACTCCTCTGATTTCCATTTAACACCAACATTTCCTTTCTCGCTTGTTTCGCGTCACCGCTGCGGAATGGCTTTGTTTACGAAAAATTGTGAAGAACGAATAAGAGAGAGAGACACAGAGATATGGCGAAACTGGCTTCTACGATCTATGTTAATGCAGCATCGAAAGAAAAAGGGAGTCAATCTTTGAGCCAGTCTCTAAATATAAATTTAGGATGACGCGAGGCTCGACCTTGACCATGAGAAATTCCGGAAAGTGCCCCGAAAATTCTCTGATGATAGATTTTACGAATACCCAAATTCAAGATCCATGATAGACATCGCGTTACCTTTTCTCAATATTTTTTAAATTCTGATAACTAATTTTTTCTTCGAAGGGAAATTTATTTTAAATTCATTTAGTTTTATCGAAAAGGTCGGACGCTAAACATCCGAGATCTACCGAAATTTGAATAGTAGGAATTAAAATTTCGCCAGCAAATTATTGTCGATGCAAAAGTAAGTTCATTGTATAAGCTCTACGTCACAATTAAATCAGTAGATTCCTCTTTCTCACGACAGACATCTTATCTACGTTTATTCTAGTACCGACAAAAATGCGTTCAAAAGAGATTCTAGTATCTTGGAATAACCCAACATTGTAAAGACTATATATATCAAATTATAAGATCACGCATCCTAATTTCAACAACGTTTCGATCTTCGTCAATTCCATCGCTACGCAAAATCCACGTACTTACACTTTCAACGTACGTTGCGTCAGTCAACTATCGCGGATAACCAATTAATTCAACTCTTCATCTTTTTGCCTTAAACTAACGAATAATCTCCATCCTTTATCCTTCAAAATAGAATAACATCATAGCACCTTACGACCCGTACCTCTCATCGTTTATAAAACCAAGCGAACACGCTTGACGTGTTTCTTAGACATTCAATTTTCGTACACAAAAATTACATCGCACGATATATGGAGTAAATAAAAATGAAAAGAAAGAAAATGGCAAACCCAGACAGGAATTCCATTCTACAAATTAAAACTGCAAAGACGCGCAAAAAGCGACGCGACCTTGGTGCGATTTTGCTTTTCCACTAGACACGCATGGGTTTATTTGTACAGCGCAGAGAATGCAGGTAGAACGGAGAAACGATGGCAGCCGTTCGTTGTTGATCTCGGGCGGGCCAAATCGGCATTTTAAAATAGTCCCCGAGCTTATCGAGCCTCGGCATTATCGGCTGACTGGAGGCCAAGGTCTGATGACGTATTCCAGTCGAAAGCAACGTGGCAACCATGATTCCCTCGCTCCGTCGCCCCTGCCTTTCGAAAGATCTTCCTCCCGATGCACTTGGGAGCGAAGTAAAAAAAAAAAAAAAACGAAAATAGGCGCTCCTCTCTTGGAAGAATTCCGAGGTACATCTGTTAACGTTTAACGGCGATAAGAACGTTACTCGTTCGGCTTTAGATGCTGTCGTGATGTAACAATGCGATAAGAGGCATTGGGTCCATATTTTTTTTTATTTTTTTTTTTGTTTTGTTATTTTACATTACGTTCGGTATCGAGAGCCAGGGATACGATAATGCGCGATATTTCGAAGTTCTCGCATTGAACAGGGGTGTCGTTATCTTTAGGCTCGAGAACGCGTCTAATCAGTTGTTTTTCGACCATGCGAATGTTTTGCATTTTTCCGATCAATCGAACTCAAAACCGTACGGGAATCGAGTTCCCCGAGGCATTTCGTTTCGTGGACGGATTTGTATTCTTTTGGAGAACTTCGCGATGCGTTCGATAGAATATCGATTTTGTTTACGCGATTTAGACCAGTCTCTTCTGTTCCTTTGTTTTTCTCTCCTCGTAGTTTCGTTTCGCGAAGCTCACTTTTCGAGGGTGCGCGCTGAGCGTTGCATCTCGCAACGTGTATCATGGGCGCAGACACCCTTCAGTCCCCGTCTCGGGACGTATGTTTGTGCGCGTGCATTTTCAAAGTGCATGTACGCAGCACGTGCGCGTCAAGTGCGTGCACTACTGTCGCTTCTATGCGCCACGTATGATGGGGTATTACAAATTCGTCCTTTCTTTTATTCACGGAGATCGAGAGCATCGTTTAAATAGACGGAGTATAAAATTTATTATCAATTCCCGCTCGATGAGGGGGGGTATTCAAATGATCTAAATTCGCCATTTTTGTTTATCGCGACGCTAACTCTCGTTTCGCGAGATTCTCTTCGAAACAGCGATGCACTTTCGTTCTCGGATTCGCCCGTGGCGTGGAAGTACAGAAAATTTGGAGACTCTCGGTTCCTACCTAGGGACAGGGCTTTACGACTACCGCAGCACGGTATGTCCGATAAGAAAAGCAAATATTTTGAGGGCCCCGTTTATCTCGAAACTTATGCGGGAGACCTGTTCGCTTTTGGGAGCAAACGAGTTCTTGCTTTTACGCGTTCCGTTATCCGCGTTTCCTTTCGTTCGAGTAAAATTTCTGTCGCGTTATCTCTGAATTTTTTCTCCCACCCGATTTGTGGATTACCGTCCATTACGTTTGTCTGACGCAACGCGAGTGAACGTGACGCGAATTTTTATTATTAAATACCCCGTCGATCTTAAGCGATCGCGCAGAGATCGATGTGACGAGTTACGTATCCGTTCGTAACTCGAATTTGTATTTCAATCTTTTTTCAGCGAAAAATGTCGAGAAGAGCTAATCTCGTGTTGCGACAGAGTGGGTACATAGAGAAAGTAATTAGCGCATCGTGTAGCGTGGATCCGGCGGGTCATCGAGAAGCGTGCCGACCGTCCAGACGCACCCCCACCTACTACTTTTTCCTCCCTTTCAACCCCCGCCGGCCATTTTTTCGCCCGCCGAGTAGCTGTCCCACACACAGAATTATACAGGGTGTCCCGTGTGTCGAGCGTCGCGGCGACTGTGCAAGGAAACTATAAAATTGCAAATTCTAACGAACACTTTGTCATCGAGGGTCGAAGGTAACGGGGCAATTAATTTTTGTTTATCCAGCGCGAACGTTAAAATATTTCAGGAAATCCTCGTTACGGTAATAAAGGAGATAAATTGTTCTACTATTTTACAATAAAGCGCGTCTATAAATCAAGGGGCAAGGTATTAAGAGAAACAAAGAATAAAAGAATAAATCTAAAAAATGGCAGTTTTCATTAAGAATATCGTTTCGCTCGGAAATTCAGGAATTCCTAAACACGGGAGCAACGGAAGAATTAAAGTTCACACGTTTGTCCCGTCGATAATCGATTCGGATTTTCGGTGTTCAATTCTAATTTTCACTTTTAAATTCCCCCTCTCGTCGTATCTCCTTTATCGTCATTTCCATCGCGATGTCCATATCGGGACACCCTGTACGCGCGGTACGCGGACGCAGAGGCGATTCGTCGCGTACGAGAATTTGCCCCCCCTCCCCCTTTCATCTTCCACCATTATTGTCTCGCTCTTTTTCTCCCTCTTTTCGCCACTCGCTACCCCGATGTCTTCTTCTCCTTCCCCCGACGCTCGCCCGTCTGGCTCGGCCGGGGGGGAATGTGTCCTCGTGGGGGGAAATGCATCCGCCGAAATTAAAGATTTTTCGCTCCCTTGCCCGAACAGCCGTCGTTCCTGTTGTCTAATCTCCGAGATTGGTAATGATACGGGACTCGGGACGAAATTTGATTGGTCGTTAAAAAGGTTTCAAAATTATATCGCGCAAGAGGATATTACGCGTCACCGAGGTATTCGTTTGACAAAATCAATATCGAGATCATTAGGGAATGGATTTTGAACAAACCTCCAGGCTATTCGTTATCGATAATTACTCAGGGTAATTATATATAAATATCAAACGCCGTGCCTACGTGGAAATATAACTGTAGCGCGTTGACAATTTCAGTTTGCCGAATCGAATCGTTATTTTCTAACTTACGTCCCTACGTACTCGTTTTACCGATCATCCTCGCGACGACGATCAGCGTGGCAACGCCAGTCCACGCACCCGAAAACGCATCCGCAATTTCGACTGGCAGCCGCCACCGGATATTTCGAGTGCGATGTAAATCCGCCGGTTTAGAGAGTATAATTATTGTTTCTTGAAACGCCCGGTCAATTCGTCCGTCGGGACGGTCTGAATGCGTCAATCGTGACGGCATTGTTCGTTCAATGAAACCGACAGAATGGTACCGAGAGCAATGCTCCTCGAGTGCATCGGCGGAGTGCATCGCCTTGACCCTGCCCGGCTTCAAACGTTGATCGCTCGATGGCCCAATTTAATCGAATGAAATTTGACTTTCAAAAACATCCGGCGGTTTTACTTTTTCGTTTATATCCGGCGATTCGATTGGGCAGAATCGATTCGTTATCGAATCACATTCCGTTTTCCTCGTCCCGTCAGACGTGTACAGTTACTCCGATAAACGTTATTTCGGCATTTAACAGAATTTCCTTCGTGTGCGCGTTATTCTTTTCGAAAGTCAATTTGCAATCGCATTATCGCGTTGGATTCGTCGACGGTTTATCTGCCGTGACTCGCGACTCTCGCGATAACGCGTCTAAGCCGTACGTAACTGGGAACAATAAAACCGTGACGGAAATAACAATAACGCGATAATTTGGAAATCCGATGGAAATAGTGTCGCTGGAACTCTCGACGAAGGAAACTATCGAGGAAAAGGAATGTTGCGCGGACATCGGAGTTACGATAATCGTCGTAACGAGGCAGAAGAATCCGAAGCGTATCGGCGCTCTTATCAGTCAAGGCTAAGCGATACGCGGTGTCATTTTATTTAATTTCAAACGATCGATCCGTCGGAGCGAGGGGGCGATGCCATTGCGAACGAAAGAATTCACCGCGTTGTTTGACGGAGAAGGAAAATTTCAAATTACTCGAACGGCGCTCCGTGCATTTGTAACCCCCTTTTTGGAATGCGTTTTGTTTTAAAACTAGAACAGTGGGATCGTCGATACGCGATCTTAAAATCGTTGGGTATCTTAACTCCGATCGAAAAAGTTGTATCTAAGCGCAAAATACCGAACCAAGTTAACGTACATTATATTCGCTAAGAACGATATATCGTTGTTCGGCGCTAGAAGGGTTAACACACAAACACGTTCGGGAAACGGTCAGGCGAAATTTCATTTCCATTACCGCTCGCCGTGAAAACATAAAATGGCAATTCAATTTTCTCCACGTATTGTACGCGCGAACGCGGCGTAGCGATAGACGGACGCGTACCTGGCGACGCGACCGCGTCGGGACGACGACACCGCTATTACGCCAGTTCCACCCGCTTCGAAACAGAAGCGCGCCGCGACCGTAGAAAGCCGGCGTGGAAAGGGTGACCATTCGAAGGGTTCAGTGTCTCGCAATGACCCTTGTTCGCTCGGTAGTGTAAGGCAGGGGGGAATGACCTAGTCCCCTTGCTTCTGCCGGTTCTGGTATGCTCCTGCGGTGCTGCAACCCGCTTCACCTTCGTGTCACGACGTCGCGACGTTGCGGTTCGCCCTGTCCAGAGGGAGGCACGATTCCGATATTCCTTGGGGAGTATCGGCAATTCGAAAGCTTGAAATTGCGCTTTAACCCCCTTAACCACCTCGTTGTCGAACGAAATTTCGATGGTTGTTCGTTTCGAACTTTCGTAGTTTCGCGATTATGTGTATTAATACATTCGTTAGTTATTTTTTTTGCTATTTTGCGAATTTGCAGATTCAGGCTGCACTTTGTTGCATTCGAATTGTTGAAAATTTTTTAAGCTGCTATCTTTTTTAAGAACGTCAATTTCGACGTAAGGCGTGACGTTTTTAAAATTCACCTCGCAGGCATATCTCGTTGGGTTTTAAGAATAGGCAGTTTTTCGGGGACATTAATACTGAAAAATGAGGGTGAAGTTTACGGGATTATATGGTAATTTGATGTGAGTTGGGAAAGTTGTTTATTACCGTTAATGTGGGGGTTAATTTCTGGGGGATTGGTAGGATGGTTTTTACATTGTCACGTACCTTTACGTATGTTAATTTCAAATTCGAGTCCGAGGAACCGCTGTTACCGTTAATTCGTTTATATTATTCCTTTTTTTTTTAAATACCTATTCGAAAGTTCGAAAGGACTGGCAGTATGGTTTAACGCAGGACGTAATATCGTAAAAATATTCCCCTTTCGGAGATATAAAATTTGCATTAATATTCCGGCGTAATTCACTCGAGTCCGCGTGTATAAATTTGCACGGTTATAACGTTTCATGTAAATCGAGAGTAGGAAGGAAATTTTATGAAAACAAGCGTATGTATTTCTCATAACCCGCGTTTTGTTTGTTCACCCTCGAATTCTACGAACTAATATCACGCACCCCGATACCTCGTGCATTGCTCCGAGTGGTATTTTACCTGGACAAAATTATTCGATTTGCCATTTTTCACGTATATCTCCCTTCTCACCGACAGGAGCGTACATACGCGTATTCAAATATTGATTTACGCGGGCGACAGTATTTGGTAAACGTTTGGAGGTAAAAAGAAAAAAAACGTAGGATTAACCGTGTTTCGTATATAAATTCGAAAAATATAGAATATCATTTCTCCGTTTAAAAATCGTTCTCTCGTAAAGCGCGAACAAAATTAAACTCGAGATTGCGTTTCTCTCTTAAAATTGTCTTCGCTCCGTAAGAGCGGTGAAAATCACAGTTTGTCGCGAATCGCTGTTGGTTCGGTGCCACCTACGCGCACCCAGGAAACCTACGGGCAAACAATACACCCCTTTCACCCCATCTGCGTTCGCCACGCACGCTTGCACAGAAATTAGCACTCACGGCAGGTGCAATCGGCGGCATCGTATGCCTGAATAATTCACTGGCATTACTCGGCCGAGAGATGGTGGGGGGTGCGTATAACCGTCATGGCATCGATCATTGACCTCCCCCGAAGTTTAAGGTCCCAAGGACCTGGATGGTCGGGGGTTCATCAACACTCGCGTGGAGGGGATGAAAGTACCTCTCCTCGCGTCTGGATCCCGAGAAGTGGGGGGTGAATATCTCACGACGGTCTTCTCTCCCACTTTTGCCATTTTCATTCTGACTGGCTCGTAATTCCAAGGGGTCGATAGAATTTGTTTTTTGTGAATCAAACCGGTTAAGCCTCAAACTTTGTAAATGGTATTTGTCAATTTTGTATCTAGGGGAGGTAGTATTTTTGCGCGTGCTTGTTGAGACACGTAAACTTTGCCATCGTTTTGATCAAAGTCTTTTAAAACGATTGTAACAAAATTCTTTGAATGTAATAATTATACGTAATAATTTTATATACCGTCATCGAAGCTAATTGCTTTTGCCTTTACAATTATATCGGAAACAATCCCAATGAACTGCGCATCCTCATCGAGAATGGTACTACTATCGAAAACACTATTAAATTTATCAACAACCGTTCACGGTTAGAAAATAATTTTCCACTCTTCATCCCGAACGTTCTCACGATCGTAAGTTATTTAAACATTTCGATTCTAATAATAACAGTATCCACACCCCCCCCCAGGTGCATCGACCATCCCTCGCGACCTCCCGAGAGGCCTATACGGTGCGCCGAGACACCCTTCAACCCCTTCCCTCCGACCGCGACCCTCGAACAAAGTCTCTCACCCCTCCACGGAGCCGCGGCCGGGGGGGGGGGAGGAGAGGTGCGAAGGGGTTGTCGACGATGCCATTGCACTGCACTGGGTGAGGGTCATTACTCCGAGCAAGGCGAGCCGGTGACCTCGGCGCCAACGCCCGGAATCGATCCAACCCCCTCCCTCGTAGGCGTCTGACACACGGGGTGCAATGCACCGTACGATTCTCCTTTTATTATCCTTAAGCGCTACGTACGCGCGCTAGTAGAGGGCAGGCGTTCTCCTACCCCCGTGAGCTCTCCCTCTTTGATTTGGTGCCATTAGGCAAGACTGTGTTTAGGAGGGTAGGAGGGAACCATGGTGGGATAACGGTGGGGTGGGGGGGGGGGATGGTAGTACCGGGTGGTACGAATGCGATATCGAGGTCGTACGGGATAATTAGCAGCGATGGTCAATGTCTTCGAATCGCGGTGATTGGGTGACTGGGTGAGGGTGGATACGTTGATCCTTAGGGCTGTTTTTTTTTTGGGGGGTTGTTTACGATTGCTATCGCGGGTTCGTACGCGTTGATTTATTATCGCGTTATTTCTTTAGATTAATTTCTCACGCATCGATATCTTCGATTGTAATTTAGCAGCGAGAGTAACGCAGAATGTAGACAAAAGACTTATCAAGCTTTGATAATTAACGAACAACATTTCGCTCGTAAACTATACTAACCGTGGTTAAAGTCAATTCCAAGGAAACATTGGTAGCTCCTTACGAATTAAGATCGCTATCACGCGTAATCGGTGGTAAAAAAGAAACAAAGAGTACACGAGGGGGACAAAGCTGCTGCGCTCGACGCAATCAATTAAGGATCGCGGGGACTTTGTACTCTGTAATTATAGCGCGTCGTAGCCGCGGGTACGCGAAGTTCACGTGCGCGTGAAAGATTAATCAGGACGAGGTGATAATTTAACCGACGCTCGTTAAATAGCGATGCGTGCGAGTTCTTCGTGGGTGTTTGATGCCTTCCTAGCGATAAAAACCGATGACTAAGGTCGCATGAATAACGCACGAGCCCGTGAACGAAGAGACGAGCGTTTTACGTTTCTAATGAATCATTGGACGTTCGAAGAACCTCGCCTAACGAGAATCCCGTTTCCGTCATTGTTTCGATATCGGCTAGCGATATTCTTCTTTTTTCGGGTGAGGGGAAAATTTTAAAGAATTTTTGTATCGTGGAATCATTTATTTGGACCAGTGGCTCTCAAATTTTTTTGTCTGCCGACACACGGAAATCGTTAAATAAAATTCACGGCACCTCTATTATTAATATATTTTGCTATTACAGTTAGGGAAGAATATATTTGGCTATTTTATATATAAACAATTCAAAATATTGTGACACCTTCGTGGCGTTTAGAACCGTAGTTCTAGTTTAAGAATCACTGATTTAGGCGCTAAGTTAGAAGTTACAAGCCACGATACGATAGAGCAACGTTTGGTAAAAGAAAAATATTTTTTTTACCGATGGATACTTTGGCGGAATTGTTCAAATTTGCCGACGAATTCTCTTGAGTCCCCGAACAGATTCTACTGCTCTGCGAGAGATGGCTCTTTCGGTGACGGGCCCAAAAAGGACCCTGAACTCCTGCGACCCTTAACTGCCGCTAGGTGTCGACGGGCTGCCCGTAGCATAAGGGTCGCGGATATTTTTACTACAATTTATATTATATTAATTTATATTATAATAGGGAATAATACGCACCTACCGGTTTTTGAACGACAAAATCCTACGAAAGAATTTATATCCGGTGTCTTGACTCGTTTAGAGTCTACTAAAAAGTTACACCTAAGCGAAAAATCTTTGGAATCTTGTAACTTTACATGATTAAGGTTCAGAGTATTTCGATTAGGTTTATTTTAAAGCGCATAAATTTTACTTTCGTCTACCGCGAATCATTTTATCCTACGGATTTCCAATTTATTTTTGACAATAAATTGCATCATCGCACGCGCGACGATATATGTATCATCGTTGTTGTCACTTTTCGCGATGTTGTTAACAACGATATATCGTTGTTTGGCACTATAAGCGTTAGAGTTCTAAAATATCAGTATCCCCCGCGTAATGCTAATACCGATAATGCGTTTTATTTGAAAAATATGATGAAAATCTCTTCTTTCATCATTCCTCTCGTAGATCGTTTCTTTTCCCGAGAGAGTTAGTTTCGTGGAAAAATATTTATCCTTCTATCCCCGAAGATCTACAATGTGATCGATGAAAAGTTTGTGGAACGTTTTACAAATCACGGAACGCAATATCTTATAGCCTCTCAGTTCAAGAGGGATCTACAAATACGGATCAAAGTGTTACAAGGAAAGCATTTTATGTTAGTACGTTCCCGCGTTTCCTCCGGAAGTACTGCTCCCCTCGAGTACTACCATTCTTTTTTTATTATCTCGGTGTAGCGTTTCAGAAATATTCTTCAACGGAAGTGTGCGGTTCCGTGAATTTTTAAATACGTCACTTTTTTTGGTTACTTCCAAAATTTATTTTCATTGTTCGCTTGGCCATTTTTTGGAGATTCGTGTTACTACTACTTTTGATGCTTCGGAGTATTACAAGTTTTGCTTTTTGTATCTAGTTCAAAAATGTTACGCGGCCAACTGAAATTGGAAAACTGTGTTTCCACCGGATAAGTCGATATAAAAAATGAACCACTGTTAAATATTGTAAATGTCGGGAAAACATTACATCGCGCATCGCGAAACAATGAGATATACGCGGAAATATTTTGACGAACGCGGGGACTCTCCATAAACTTTTCTCGAATAGGGCGGATAATTTTCCTATTAGTATCCGGTTCATGTTGCCAAGGTGGAGGATCATCCACGTGCTGGGTCGTTACATCCGTTACGTAAAATTGCTTCTCGAATAAAGGGGTGTCGCGTTACGTGGCGCGTGTCACGTTTTGCGTTTCGTCTTACCGATCCCCCGGCAGATGCATCCGCGGGTTTTGCGAGTGCATCTCACGAATACGGCAATCGCGGGGAATTTCGTGTATGACGTTTCGTAATAATGTCACGGGGACTCGAGAGTTTAGTTTGTATAGTAACGGCAATGACATAAATATACGCGTCGAACGTTGAACTTGAATCCGTAGACCTGTTACACTCTCCTGGAGATTTATTATTATTCAATCACAATCATTTAATATTTTATATTCTGTATTTTCCATTTGTCTTCTGGTTTAAAAAGTGTTTGTTTCCTCAAGGTTTTTCGCGGTCGATTTAGATAACATGGAAACCTTGCACGCAGAAGGTATTTATTTAATAAACATAATTCGCGTGGTATCTTTTCCCGCAATTGCAAAATTTTTTTTGTAGTAATCGGATTTCGCCCATCGTAGATTCGCGTCGATAGTTTTAAGTCTGCCGACACTATCGTTGAAGGAATATTTGATTGACGATTTTCTCCCACGACTCCCGAGATGCGGTTTGCGTAGCTTTTAGGAAACCTCCGTCGAGACTTCCCGGAATTCGCATGATTCTTAAAACGAACGTCGTGGGAATTCGTGCGGAAGGGTTGTTTGCATAAAGGGTTGCAGATGGATCCGTGAAAACGGATGGACAGATATCTGGCTTTTCCCTTTCCGCGATCGGTTGAGAATCCACACAAAGGATCCATCACCTGTGTCCGGTTGTACATTTGGAAAAGCATATGCGTTCATTGTCCAACAGGGATTGAGCAACGCGCTTACGCATCTGCTGGAATTTCTATTCGCGTTATTAACCCGCACTCTTACTTTCTTCAATACTTTCGCGAACTTTCGGCGTCGAAACGCATTTTCTGATTCAATTTAAAACCTATAAACATTATTTCGAGTTGTGCAAATATTCGCTTCCAGGAGCCAGCATTCATTCAACCGTGATAATCTATAATTAATTTCATTCGTTTTTCCGTCCACCATTGGCTTCGAAACGCATTCCTTCGAAGTTCGTGTAATTAGAAAAGTAAGAATGTTGGGATTTTTTAACGCGCTTATCCCCGGTTGCCCCCCGGTGGGTCAAGCCTTTAACTACTTCACCGGCTAGCTTGCTCACCGGTGGACAATTGTGGTTATGCACTTCAAGACCGCGTGTTCACCGGTGATCACAGTTTAAGTGAAATTTATGCATCTACAGTAAACGATTCTCCGGTCTCTCAAGGAAATACTAGACAGTGGACTAATTTTGAATTAAGATTTTGTAAAACCTGGACAAATATTGTATATTAGACCACCGGGGCTAAAGGTGTTAAATGGATGTCGCGTCAGAAAGTTTAAAAACGTCATCTTTGTGCGGAAAATTGTCGTCGTCTCTTCCTCGTCCCGTTGCACGTTGCACGTTGCACGCGACGTCATCCGCGTGGCACGAGGCCTCCTGGCCCTCGTAACGAGACCGAAGGGCCTCTGCTCGAGCATAATAAGGGGTTTTCGGAATTGCATAATGCCGGAGCGCGTGTGTGGATGCACGCCGCGTTGCAGCTGCCGGCGCCGCCGTTGCATCTCGTCACACGCGTCCATTGTAACGTCGTCGGAAAAGAAGCGGAAGGGGGATGCGGCTGGAAAGGGAAAATCGAAGGGAAGGAAGAGAGGGGCGCGCGGAAGATCAAATTTTGATTCGACTACGCCTCTTCGGCCTTTCTTTCTTTTTTTTTTTATCGACACGCGTTCTCGTTGCCACGGGGTTACACCTGCCACTCAGTTACGCACGTGCGTAGAATCTTACTTCTTGCGAGATTTCAAGCTCTCGCGATCGGAGACCTTTTCTCGGTGTTCGGGGTTTTAAACCTACAGGAGGAAACTGCGTTTCGGTGAAAATTTCATTTAACTCGAAATAACTAGAACTCCCGACGAGAGACGCATGTTTTAGAAAAATGCCAATTTGTTCCCGACGCGCACGCGGTAGGAAAATAGTTTTCCGGTCGCCCGAGCGGAAATTCGACTCGACGTTTTCGCTATTACGTACCGTCACGCAAATTCCGAGAAACCGAGGGCCACGCGGGATCCTCTTTCGTTCGTTATTCGCGTTTCGCGTAACGCCCGGGCGCGCGTTTCCCCTTTCACGGAAGAATCGAGAATCGCGTGAAAGGGGTTTTCGGGAAAAGGTGCAACCGTCGATGCATTCGAGGAGTCCAACAAAGCGTAATCGATAATCCCCATCTGTCCACTTATCTTGCGCAAAGCGTGGAAAGCTCAACAATGGACGTCTGGAATTAGTCGTTTCCACTGACCCCTCACGTTTTCCTTTGCTCCTGAATCTCCGTCTCGTCGTCGATTATCCGCCGGATCGAGAAGAGTCCGACAGATACGGAAGAGCATTCGAGTTATCGCGAGCGTACATGAGTTTTTCTCGTAACGACCAGCACCTTCAGTAACTGTCGCCGAAGTATCAATCGTTCGCGATAGCCGAGCGTACATCGTCTCCGAAGAATCCTGAGAATAGGATTTCCGGTTACTCCGAAAGCCTGGGAACGCGACAGGTGTTTGTTCGAACCATTCTCAGTCGCCGCGTCTCGAACGGAAGCGGCTAATATTTGCGAAGCTCAAAGGATGAACGAACTGGGAAGATCGAAAATCTCGGAAAATCTCGCGGAAGAGACCATTTTTAGCGAAACCCGTTCGATCCACGTCTTCGTACACTCTTTAACCCATTAAGAGGCGCAATTCTATTTTTCGACGTTGACGATTCCTCGCCGTATGTACGTTTTCTATTCGCGAGGGTATGGCGGAACGTTGTGCGAGGATTTTCACGCGTTTACTTCCAAAACCATTTTCTTGGACAGATTCACCGATGACGGAGGACGGAATATTTTTCCAAAGATTATTTCCCACAGTTCTGCGTCTCTCTACCTGCCTCGTGGCACATGGACATTCCGCGGCAAACAGATGCAAATATTTCAATAGCCATAAAAACGCGTACGCGTACCCTTTTGCGTCGGCCATCGAGGCAGCTGCCGAAATGATATTCGGTCACTTCGCAAGGATTTTACGCAAACACCAGCTGTAAAGGGCTCGAAACCGCCTGGAAAGGGTTGACCTGTCGCGATCGCAGCTGCCTCGTAACTTTCGGTCGAGTTCCCTTCGAGAGGAAGTTTACGTCATCGATCCGAAATCGCTTATTCTCCGTTCGGTTTAGCTACGCTTTAGGCAAAACACGATCGTTGCGCGCGTACGACACCGACACCCCGACGACGGCGCGAGAAATACAAAAAAGAAATTCTTCCTCCTAAAAAGGACTATCGGTCGGAAACGTCGGCAAGTGGACAAATTAGCCCCGCGTAGGGATCAAAGAACGCGAGGCAGCCTACGCCGAGGGCAGAGAAAAACGCAAATTAGCCGTACGCTCGACGTCGATGGAAAAAGATAGAAATTAGTCGCGTTCCCCCCCGTTGCTCCAGATTCTCATTAAAAATTGACGGACAAGAAAGAGGAGGGAGGTTGGGATGACGCAAAGATCGCTTCAGATTTGGGTTAGACGGAGGAAGAGGGGTTTAGGAGGGGGAGGAGGAGACGGAGGTGGAGTAACACCACCGGGTTGGCATCAAAGAGGAGAGGCGAACCGGCCGATCTCGAAGAGGAGCATTGGCCCGAGAGGGGCCACGACGGTGCATCGGCCTGCATATCAGGAATGCAACTGTGTTAGCGAGGTTATGTGTCGCGTCGGTGTTTGCCGCAGCAATGCTGGTGCGCGATGCAATCTGCACCTCCCCCCCCCCACCCCGCCCGCCCCTCCCCCCTCTTCCTTCCCCTGTATCTTTCTCTCCGTCCGTCTTGTTCGTCACGGTCCTCCTCTCGTCTCTTCTCTTCTTGGACGTTCGTCGCGTTTCTGCAAGGGCTGCGAATATGTCGGTGGAGGAGAGGAGGGGGGTTATGCTGGATAAGGCGGTTGAGGAGGTGGCTAAAGAGAGAAAGAGAGAGAGAGAGAGTGGAAGAGGAGAGAGGGTTTCTCAAGGTCCGCGGCGTGCATTGATCCTGCTCGGTCACGGACCCCCTTTTCTCTCTCTCTTTTTCTTCGTTGGTCTTTTCGCGAGAGGCGTCGATTTCTTCGTATTTGCAAGCCGCCCCCTCTCCGTCTCCCTTTCTTACTCTCATTCTCCCCTTCCGTTGCCCTCTTTATCCATTTCTCCGTTTTGTTTTCTCCCGGTTCGATTTTTTCACCCTTTACTTCGCCGTCTCTCTTACTTTTCAAATTGATCCGCGGCATCTGGATATTATTTTACTTTTGTTTTGACTCTTTGCGAATCGGAGTTTCTTCCGATTTCCATTCGTGCCTCTGGGTACTCTACTTTTCGTATTTCCGTCGATATCGTTGGAGTAGTTTTTTTTTTCGATCTCACAACTATCCTCCCTTTGATTTCTCTCACTCTCCCCAAAACCTTTACGTTTCGCTCGCACCTCAACTTTTACTACCGCTGCATTGACACCGAATACATCGCCGTGCCGTAATGCAAAAAAAAGAGGAAAAAGTGCGGCAAAACGATCCGTACACTCTCGATCAAAAACGTTCATCGAGCGAAGCGGGAAACGTTTTTCGGTCCACGGCGGTTCCTAAAAATAATCTGTCACTATCGACGGAGTAATTTTCATAGTTATCATTTGCCGAGAATAAAATATCAGCCTATATTCGGAGCGCCGAGCAAATCAGCGACTACCGTCTGCCCGTTATCTTGGTCGTACATACGTTGGTCGTCGAGGTGAGCGAAAAGAATTACGCGAGACAAGAACGCGATTAGGCTCGAAAGAGTCCTGTTGCGATAACGACGGGTAAACGAACTCTGCTCTTATTCTATTGCCACACTGTCTAACGTGCAATTACACCGCTCGCATGGTTGAGTATTGTACGTATAGTGCTTGCTCGCGCTATAATTTATACGTACACCTCGGTTTTGTCCACTTCTGTTTTACGCGCAGCGTCGTTAAGAATAATTACAACTTTCCTTCGATTTTCTTAACTGTATGTATTTTCTTTTCCGCTTCAACCACGTGGGGAGCAGATCCTGTTGAATTTTCTTGGAAAATCTTTTTAGTAAGTTTTACGAAAAACTGCCATTTTTGAGATCCTATATCTCGTGATTGGCTGAACCAATTTTGATGAAACCGTACTCAAATTACTCATCTCAGCGCGGCCTTTCCGATGACTATTACACTTTTTTTTAAATTAATTGTTTAATACAGTTTGATCAACTCGGAAATCACTGTTCGTTCTTTCGGGAAAAAGATACAAGGTCTAGTCTCGCGTACTTGTACTTGGCCCGAGACAAGACCTTGTCTCTTGATATTTCTGATATAGACTTTTTAGTTCATATTTCAATGGAATTTTGACCCTTTTGTTACAGGTCAAAGTTGCATTTAATATAATACTCTACGATGAGGTTTAAAAAATTGGGAGCGAAACATTAGGTCATGTAACGAGATATAATTTTGGTGATTTTTTGATTCCGATTAAGACGTCCAGATAATAACACTAAATGTTAAGTCAATTATTAACTTTTTCTACATAGTACTATTGGTTATTTAAAAAAAAGTTTTTAGCGGAGGCGCTTCGCGGTTTAAAAAATATTTCAAACAGACGAGTTCGTAACGTAACGAACGGCGTCCTGGAGATAATTGCGCGTGAAACTTAAAAGAGGGGGACTCCGCGTATAATATCCGAAATTTGTCTGTTTTTCCTAACTAAGCGGGAACTTGTTTCGTTCGCTCAGAACAACGCGACGCGATGGAGGATTAATATTTAATTTCGCAATCTCCCGAATCATGCTCCAGTGGAAATTCCTTCCTGCTTGGAGCAAAGATCCCGAATGTCCCGTGGGATGTTCAAGGTTGCCGTAAACGGGGGTCGGTTACCAAGGAAACGATTCTGTTTACCAGTCCCGACCTTGGCCACTCTCGCATAACCACCCTCTCCTTAAGAGGGTACGTAAGACTCCCTTGCCGGCCACCCATCTTCCCTTATCCTTCTTCCGTGCTTCCTTTCGACGACCGAAATCCGGGAATCTCGAAGACACCGCTCCCGGAGATCGATCTTGACTCATAATAATGCGACCAAATTGAAGTTCGCACCGAGGGATGGAATTTCCAGTTCGTGACACGCGGAAATTTTCATTATATATACGGTGATGTCATTTCCTTGTTTTTTATTGCTGTTGTCGATACGATAACCGAATCATTTTTTTTTTGTCACGGCGAAGGAGAATGTGTTACCCTTAACGCGAAGCTTGTCTATACTCATTTTCTTTCTACAAAAGATTCTAAACAAGAACTGTGGTAATAAAAATTTCACTTCGATCGTACTTGAAACATTTCATACAGAAAAAAATGTGTTGAATTAGATAATTAATGTAGAATCAGCAACCGGTGTTAAGATACGATTTTTATAAAGAAAAACCTTTAATTTTTAAATCTATCCAGATTCTTACGGGCAATTTCCAACAATGTGGAGTACGTCCTATGATTTACAACCCCGAGTGGCGCACTCGTTGGCGCGATATAGTTTAACTCTTTAAAACCGGTCATATTTAACCCCCTCATTTCGAACGCATTTGTCTCAGTTACGGAAGGACGTTTCGGTGCGCCCTTGCTGACGCAATAAATCACCTCGTCGCGAATACCGTAAGGTGTAACGAGCGAGATGTAAATTTACAGTCCTCGCCGGTGAAAAAGGGTTTCGAACCAGTTAAGTTATTAGACTGAAATTCGGTGGACGGGACCGTGTCGGTAAAAATCAGAGCGGTCGAAGTTTACGAGCAGGTATCCATGACAATGGGGGTGGAAGCTTCCCGTCGATGCCACGAAACGCACAATAACGTAAAATCTGGAGCAACCCTTGGGCCCCCGGTAACGCAAGGTCGGCGGAACCCCTTTTCTAACGCGAAACCGAGAACTCCTATACCCTCGGGGGATGAATTTATCCAAGGGCGATCGGCGCCAGCGTGAAAAGGGTTTCCGAATTTATGAAATTCAGGTATCGGAGACTATACCTGAAGAGGCATATCGCACCAGCTGGTATTCTATATCTCGAAAATATTCTTCTTAGGACGCACATCCGTTCTGGCCGTTGAGATAATATAACATCGGCATTGTCCAAATCACGAGATTTCTGCTTGGTGTTTTTTTTTTTTTTTTTCCCCGGAGGGTGGAAACTCGAAAGGGGTTAAACCATTTTCGAGGACAATGGGCGTGATCGTCCCTTCGCCTCTTTCCACGGGCGTTTTTGTGCCGATAAATCGACGATCATGGGAAAACTCGACGCGACCCCGTTTCGTTGGAATTTTTCGATCGTCACCCGTGGGTCGGAGTTGGTAATCGTTTCGCGGGGGGGGGGGGGGGAGTCGCGGGAGAAACGATATTAGGGATGCACTTCATTTCGGGGCGAAGCGAGGTTGGAAATTATGTCCCGGTAACGGACGGTTTGGAATTTTTCATTTGTTCTAGTTTGATAAATCGACGACGGGCCGAACGCTTTTGGGTAAGAAATTCGATACCGTTGAGTGAGGTTCAAGGGTTGAAGATCGGGGAAGGGAGGAAAAGCGATAACCCTCTCGTTATAATCCCCTCGCGTTCGTCTTAATTCGCGGTTAATTAACAACATCTTCCGAACGATGTTGAATTACCGATAGACGCGCAGGATTAATAGAAAACGATGCAATTAACGTCGGTAAAAGTATCTAAAAACGGTGTCCCTGTCGTAGCAAAGGTAAAACGCGATCGCGAAGTAATTTGTGTGAGAATTCAGTTGGTTTGCCGGACGGGAGGTGTTTCCTGGCGGTCACTTCCGGTCTTGTACTGCCGTTACGTAAGATTCGTGTCCGAGGAGCGCGAAGATCTGGGCCAGCAAGGACGAATTCTTTCACGGTGGCCCATAAATTTTCTCAGGCGTTTTCTTCGGGACGAGGTCAGTACCTTCTCTCTCTTCGCTGCACAGTCCATCCCGTAAACCAATAATGCTATTTATGCCTCGAATGATTCGTACCCCTTAGGCCTGATTTACGAGCGACGTTATTTATGGCAGTTACGCGAAAATACGGCCCGTTATTTATGCCAGCGCAATGGAAACGGGTCTTGACGATAATTTCGTTCACAGAGCTTTTGTGAACGCTACTTTTAAAAGGACCTGTCACACGAGTTACCGTCGAAACGCTTTACTCGTATCGTTAGTTGCGCGAAGTTTCGTTCTGATTTGATTAAAAAAAAAGATAAAAAGCGTGATAAATATACATACGTTTGACCAGTACCACGGATATCCCGTGTCGGAAACGTGAAAATTTGCGGATATAAGGTTTTGCGCTCGATAACGAAGCGAAGCTTGATTTAAAATAAATTAAATAATAATACGCGCGATCGGATTATTCATATTTGAAATTGCGCCTACTACAGCTTTATTCCAAAGAGAAAAAGGAAATGGTATATAAATTAAATTTGTTCCATAATATCGAGGGTTGCTTCGACTTTAAATTGTCCTCTCAAAAATGAGCTAATTAAATTTGCATGATGATAACAGGAGCACGGAGCTATCGCTCGCCCCCTCTATTACAACTCGAAAATCTGCTGAAAACTGGCACGACAAAAAGAAATGACCGCTCGAACTCATCTTCTCGGTTCATCGTCGCTAGCTCTGGCATCGCGATAGCTTTTTATCGTGCTCGAAATTACTGCTCGTTACGCGTCGCATCAGCCATCGACGTTAACAAAAAACGCGTGCCGCGTAAAAAATGTCTGGCTCGTTCATTCCGCGATGGTCTGGCCCACATATGCAGCTGTTTACGCCATAATTTTTCACTCGGTTAACACAGTGGCTGCACCCGCGGTGCAAAGACCTCGATACGTAGGCCGATGCACCCTCGACGTGGAAAAGAAAAACACACGCGAAGAAACATGATCGAACGTTTTATAATACGCGTAATCGCTCCACGCGCACCCTAATCCGCGAACAGTGACGAATAACAAAGTTGATTCTCCTACCGTTATATAACATTTTTGTCGCTCGATAGGCGTCGCGATAAAATCATTTTTATTCGTCGAAATTAATAATGCTTGCAACGAACAACGGGGTTTGTTCAGAGTGAAGTTTCAAGAGTCGATGGGATGAAGAATAACTTGTTTTTGAGGGGAGATTTGACAATGTATAAAATATTTATAATACTAGCTTATGACTCTACTTTAAATAAATAAATGAATTATTGTGAAACAAATATATTATATATGTAATATACGATATACGGCGTCTACTTATGACTAGCTTACGATTTACAGAAATACGAGAGCAAATATATTATTATAAATATATTATATATGTAATATACAACGTCCGGTGTCTAGTTATGACTACCTTACGATTTACAGAAATACGAGAGCAAATATTTTATTACAAATATGTTATATATGTAATATATAAACATCCGGGGTCCACTTACGACTAACTTACGATTAGAGAAATACGAGAGCGGCATTGGTGGTACATTACAGCGCCTCGCATTGTCGCGACGTCGGGCATCGTTACTGTTTATTTGTTCCCTCGTTGTTCGTAGAATGTTTTATAAGAAACGACGACTCTTTCGGTCATTCTACGATCGTCTGGCCCACATTGCCGGTTGTTTACCGCACGTTTCCTCGCGTTGCACTCGGCGACTGCAACTCTGTGGTGCAAAGACCTCGGTGGCACGGGGCGATGCACCCTCGGCCTTGTCCCAGCTTCCATCCAACCACTAAACCTTCTTCGCAGCTTCGGATCTCGATGTTCGTACGTCCGATAAATCGAGAGTTATCTCGCGGCGAGGGGCAAACTCCGTCCCACGTGGACCGTTATTTTCGCAAGTCGTCGAAACTTCGTCGACGGCCAAAAGTTTCGGACGAGGAAAAAAAAGCTTTTCCACGCGAAACTTTTCCAATGGAAAACTCATCGCGCGGATGCTTCCGCTGGATGGACAGTTCTTCAAATTGATAATTGACGAGAGGTTTACGAAGAAATATAAAGTTTGCGAAGATTTTTGAGGGGGAAATAGTAGATTACCACGACGAGGATATAAATTTTCCATACAAAATTATTTACACCCTCCGTACCACCAATAGTGTCATTAAAGTTAATGAAAAAGACTAAAAAAAAGACTCCACGCCGCCTCGTTCATTGTTTATCGTTAAAGTGCATTTTCGCCGACCGGCTGTACACATCGTCACCGACGTTTCGCGGTATTTCTCGAGCAGATTATGGTATCTCGTTAAGTCACCGGAGTAGATTACTTCTACGCAGTGATATTCCTTTACGAGGTATTTCGCGGCAGCATGTGAGTCGAGCTTAAGGCGCTTAACGCAACGCGGTGGGGACGGCCATGGCAAAAGTGCAACGCTCGAGCAAGGTTCACTGTACACTCGCCGTGCGATGCCACTGACCCATTAATACATATAAACCTCGGCCGCGCGTCGCAATTTGCATCTCCACGCCGGTCCACCATTTGTATCGTCGAGCCCCTTCGCGCGTCGTGGTTTTGGTAAAATTCGATCGCAGAGGAATTAATCGCTAACGGGCAAAAAACGTTCGAACAGGAATTCTAACGACGTGTAAAGTTCGCGACGGTCGTTGAAACGAATGCAATGTTTTATCACGACGTTTTCGGTCGCTACGATGGGCTTGAAAAAATAAGTTCTGTTTTACCAAAATGATCAAGAAGAAATATATTTCTTCTTGATTTTTAATTATAATTCGAAATACACAATACTTATCAATCTCGTTTAAATACAGTTGAGACTGACATGGCGATGTTACGGAATTTTATTTAAGTTTGCGAGAGTGGTTCGACCAGGAATTTCGTGTTCCCATCTTCGATTCGTGGGATTGAAAATATCCTTCCCCTTTCGCGATAGCGGGGGCCTCCGTGATTTGGTAAACTACGCCCGGGAATCTTCGATATTATCGAATCATCGACGGATGATCGAGCTTAAACTGGTCGATCCTTCGGCATCTGGCCCGGTAACAGTCTATTGGGCAGGTGCTCGCAAAAAGGGTCTGCCGTCGGGCGGAGGGAAAAGGGCGAGTAGGTGGAGTGTGTGGTGTGTGTGTGTGTGTGTGTGTGGGGAGGGGGGGAGGGGAGGAGAATAAGAAAAGAGACAGCACGAGTTGTCGCAAGGTCCTCGACCTTCGACGTTAAGGGCAGAGACCCCATCTAGGGTGCGCGAGGCGCCCTTTTGCTCTGCCTTCCTCCTTCGTGTATGCGCTTTCCTCCAGTTTATTGCAATTCCACCGCGAAAGGCTCGGTTTTAACCGCGGTTTCGCGGTCGTCGCGAATTCCAAGGGTTCTCGTTCCGTGACGTAGGTCGTGCGATTAGGGGTCAATAGATGGCGGGAGGGGAGGGGATGGGTGTGAGCATCGACGGGAGGCGGACTATACTCCGAGAATCTTATTTTTGACTCTAACAAACTCTCTGTTGTTTCTCGATGATAAAACCTGACGATAAAACGATTTTCCGGAAATGCGATACGTCGGTGAGAATCAGTGTTACGCAGAATTGAACAGAATATAATTTCGCGGAAGAAGATATAAAACACGTTCTTTTTTATCTTTATTCTATTTTAAACCGTCGTTCGCAGTCTCTTTAGAAAACGAGAATTTACAGAATTAGCCGTCGTCCGTCACTCTTGCAAATATTTTTTATTCCCAAAATTATCGAACGCGACGAAGTATCGCGAAAATTGATATCTCTTGCATTAATCGACAAACTCTTTAATTTTGTAATACAATGCGTGTCGCTATTCAACTTGTTTCCGTACTTCCATGTCGCGGGGAGAGAAAATGACTATCGCCGCGCGACGCACGGTGACATTTTTTTTTCCCCGTCCCTCGTGGCCGTACTCGAATCGATCATGCCACGAAGGTACCGTAGGGTCTTCGACCTCGTGGCGAGCGGTGAAGGTCCGCGGATAACCTACTCCTTGGTTACTGCACTCGACGTCGGTGATCGGGACGTCGATCCCTCGAAGGAGGCGAAGGACCTCCGTGGAGTCCTCGGAACAGCGAAATAGAGGACTACGGTATTCGCGCGGTGGGGCGCAAAAAAAACCGGCGGGGAGGGGAGTGGTAAAGGGTGAAGGGGTGGGGGGGGGAGAGAAAGGGCCGCGACCGGTCGTACCTTCGAGCTCCTCAACCGCCACGACGCCGAAGTGGTCGCGTTGCTGATGAAATTGCGACTCGCAGTGCGATTTTTCTTTGCCTTAAGCGAGAGGATAAATGATTTTCAAGGTAGTCGAGGTAAAACGCGCGAAGGGTAATCGTTTGTTTACCGAGGGATAGCGTGCGCGATGAATAGGAGGGTTTTAGAAATTGCGTTTGACGATTTATCGAGATGGATTTTTCTAATTTATTTACCAGTTATGGGTAGACTCGTGTAAAATGCGTAAGATGACGATATAAATTTTAATTAGATATCTTTTAACGAAATTATATATTGGCGCGTGATTGAAACTTTTTTTTCGAGACTATGTTTGCATAATTAAAACGTAATTGAAACCGGAAGAATTCTTCCGGAGAAATTTATTTAAGAACTCATCTAATTCCCGTCGACATATCGACTATGCCAAAAGATGCGTCCTTCTTCGTGGATGAGCCGCGCAAAAGTCAGAGATATTTTGCAAAATAACTTTACGCCTCTCCGTCGGTGTAAAGAGCGAACCACGGATTCGGCTTTACCGCTAATCGAAAGCATTTTATTTCGCACCTCCCACGAAGAGTGTTTTTGTTGGCGAGAGTCGTGGGAGGGTATCGATATAGCGAAGAACGCGGATTTTTTTCTTTTACTCCGAAGGAAACTCTCTCGCGATGCGTCGGTATCGACTCATTCTGGTCACTTTGTTTGACTTTGACGACAAAGCCTGAAAGCGGCGAGAGAAAAGGGGATCGATAAGAATAATAACGCGCAGACACCAAAAACTTTTGCCGCCGTGTCGTCTACGCTCCGTTCGGTCGGAATGGAGCGACCGTTCGACGTGTCATTTCCCAACAGGGCCGTTCGGGGAGATACTGAAAATTCGACGGTTTCCATTTCGAGGTTGGATCGAAGTTTTGCGCGACACGCGGACGTAGTAGCGAGTAGTAATTGCGATAAACGAAATTTTATTGTCCCAGGGGCTCGTAAGTCGTGACGTACGGCGGGTGAGAAAAATACTCGCGAGGCACACTTTTTCGCTGGGAACAATTTCGTGCGGAATTGAAATTGAAATTCATTTCGCGAGTCAATGTACGACGTCTCGTAATTAATATTATAATAGCGAGAAAAGCTTGAGATATATACTTTAAATCTCGGAAACTTTTCGTTTAACATAAGACAAGTTATAGACGAAGTCAGAGACGAAGAGAGAATATCTTTTTTCGGACCAAATATAATATATTACTAGAGCAAATGAAGCTCGAGGTATACGTTAAATCTTGTTAGAGTCGCGTTCAGTACAACTTATAGTCAGAGATATTGTGTTTCAATATTTTCTGCCCCGCTGTATATCAAATATAGATATTTCAGAATCGTAGTCAGATATTGTTTTGGGAGAAAATAGCGCGAACGTTCCGAAGAAATAACAGAGAAGCGGAGAGGAAGAGAAAATCTTTGCGAAAGCGAGAATAGAATATATAATACATGGTTTCCATGAAACGTCGTTTGAAAACGACCTTCGGACGAGAACTTGCGGAAGGCCCAGGAGCACCGAAATCCCGCAGAAAATCTATCTCACTGATATCTTTCGGAAGCATTGCAGCCTGGATGGTTCTCGATCGGACGAGACAGAGGGTGGAAAGTTGAAACGCAACCCTCGGTGGGCGTTGCAAGGGTAGTTTAGTGGCGGTCGCCATGGAAACCCCGATGCCTCGACGTACACTGCACCCCCGGTGCGGACCTTGAATGAGAATCGAAGGGCAAACCATGGATGAAGCATACACTGAACTTGCTCGCGTCATCTTTTTCTCCGACGTCGTCGACGCTCGTCGTTACATTCGTCCCGATTTTCCTCACCAAATTTACAGACCGAACGATCCTTTACACGGAATTATTCCAAGGGAGTTGTCGAGTTTTTTTTTTCGATCCGATCGTATAACGAGTTACGTCGATCGATTCTGATTTCCTGGTTCGTTTCCACGCGCGACAAATTGAATCGGCGTAATAATTATTCGGCGTAACTGATTCGAGAATGATGTCGTTTTTTTTGGGCTTCGATTTTGAAGAGTTCTTTTCTTTCGACCTCGATACCAGTACCAATCGATATTGCAGTCAAGCCTGTTTTTGTGTGGTCCTTTTTTTATGCGATCTTTTTTGTGCGATTGTGAAAAATTCATTGTTATAGTTATTTACGAATTTTGTGATTATTTTTTTGTGCGGTACAAAAATTATAATCCTTGCTATTTCGGAATTAAATCTTAACTTACAATCCATGCACGCACTATTTAACGAACACGAATAATTGCAAATTGTCATTACTCTTTTGTCCCTCCTATGAATTGTTCCTCCCTCTCAATTCATTTCGATTCCCGAAGACTCAGATTATTCGAATTATACGTAAACGTACGTAAATTAAAAGAATAAGAAAAATTCAGATCCTAATAATTCCGTAAATCCTTTCCTCCAGCGAATCATAAAAAGCAAAATAATCGTTGCTCGAATCATTGGGTAATTCCACGGCACGCTACCCTGTGACATAGCCTCCCCTGATTGGTCCCTGACCTTCGCCTTCGGAAAAGCCGATAATCCGCGAGCGGAAGCTCGGAAACAATGCCGGAAGCACGTCGAAGAGACGGACGCTACCGTCCTGGCGGTTTGAATGTTGCACTTTATCGATTGCCCGTGGTAGACCGTGCGTTGCTATGGCTACACCTACACACCCATAAAACCACCTTCGGCCCTCTCGGCGTGTGCCACTCACCCTTTCGTGGTATGCAGCTTTTATGGGGGTGGTTTACGATGCATCCCCCAATCAACCCTTCAAGGCTGCACCGGCTGAGGATCTTGATCTTGAACAAAGGTTTGCCTTACGCTCGTCCGACCATCGCCACCCACCCCAACCCCCCTAGCCCCCTAGCCCCGTACATCCCCCCTCGTTGCTTCTATCGCGGAAGCACGGGAGACAAAGAGCGATATAAACCGAAGGGGATGCACCCGCCACCCGAGGCACGGAAATTGTGGCGCGTTTCATCAGAAACGCGATTATGGCGAAATCGTCGTGGTAATGAAAAGAGTGGAACGATGCTCGGGGTGGAATCTATAGCGAAAACTCGGTATAGGGATGTCGACGGGGACGTTTTTTTTTTGTTCTTTTTTACATTTTGCCTTTCCTCTTTCAAACGACTTTAAATAATGCGATATTAAACGAAGGAATCGTCGGGGAGAGGAGAAAATAAAAGTAAGTCTTGAAATACGAGCGGCGGTTGAAGAGGGAGAGAGAGAGATAAATAGAGAGAGAGAGAGAGGGAGAGAGGCAGGGGTGAACTCGTATTCGTGCCGGGGGTGGTGAAAATTAAAGACGAATAGCGTTGCACGTGTCTCCGGCTCGAGCGAACAAAGCGTCGCGATCGAATTAGGAAGCGTCTTTGTTCCTAGACGCGCGAGGTTTCGGGGGTGTTGCGGGGAGAGAAGGAGAGAGGGAGAAGCGCGTATCTACCCTTGGTTTCCTCAGGGTCGAGGGACCGTGTACCGGGCTCTCTCTCTCTCTCTCTCTCCCTCGAGGGGTTGCGCTGGTCCGTCTGGAGGAGCGGCGGAGCGAAAGGGGGTGGTTGCCCGTCGGATATATCGTGCGTCGGTGCTCACCTCCCTCTGGCCACCCCAACCTCCGGTGACTTTGTCCGGAGGGTTGCGGGAAACTTTGGAAATTGGGGCGCACCGATGTTTTCTGACTTGGTCGCGCCGCGAATACTCGTCGCGGATTAATTGTTAGCCATGTTTTTCGCTACGAACGGATGGAAGGGTCGTCTCGATCCCGTTGGGAATTATGAATTTCTTTTTCCCTGCTTTCGCTGTTAGGACGGTACCCTCAACTGTGGCATGCCGAAATATTTTTTTAACACCATTGATCGCAATTTTATATACATAGAAGTGGGACAATGTAAACCTAGGATTGTTAGATAGATTTTTGCGCAACCTGTTAGAAATACGATTTTATTTTCAGAACAATGTAAACATAGGATTTCTAGATAGATTTTTGCGCAACCTGTTAGAAATACGAATTTATTTTCAGAACAATATAAATGCGTAGTTCGTCGAACAGCGTATATTTTTGTGTGCCGCATTGAAAAGAAACGAATCGAATCGTCACCCATATGAAACAATTCGGCGACCAGTTCGTTCTCGCTACGGTCACGCCTAAGCGCGCGTTATCGCCATATGGCATTTGTGGATTGGCAAAGATACCGGAAGAGAGAGAGAGAGAGAGGGTACTCGGGATTCCGGGGCTGATTGCGCGGGACAAGGTCGTCGTTACCTTGACAACGGTAGGTGGCACGTGCTACCGTTACGCTTCTCCTCGTCTACTGACACCAAATTGTGCGCGCGACGATCACTTTCCTCATTCTCGTGGGATTCCGATTGCTATCGGCCGCGAGCCGATGCTCGAGTTTCTCGATAATACATCGAGGTATCCGCCAATCGACTTGGAACTAGGATTTATCGAGGAGGATCGAGGTTGACGATCCAGCAGAAAATTGCTTCGCCCACTCTCCCGCGGACAGTCTTCTATTAACACTTTCAGCCCCGCTTGTCCACCGGTGGGTCACCCTTTAACCACTTAACCTGCCGGCGTGCTCACCGGTGGACATCGCGGTGACGCACTTTAGGACGACACGTTAACCAGTGGCGACGGTGTTAGTGACATTTAAGTACGGTAAACGATTCTCAGGTACCTCACGGAAATACTAGAGTACATAGTGGACCAGTCCGGCTCTGGTTTGCCGTACAATTAATTTTGAATTAAATTTTTTTTAAACATACAAGAAGACACCGTTCCGCATAAAGATATTGCATACTATACCGCGGAGCTGAACGCGTTACATTTCGAGAGGTAACGATTTAATAAAAAGAAATTTTAACGAAGCATCGCGAATACCTCTGACTCTTCTCGATGTTTAATTGTTTCCCACGGTACTTTGCTTTATTAAATTTAACTTCGAAGAGTGGAAATGTGGGCGATTTTTCATTGGATCTACGCTCAAAGCGACTTGCAGGGAATCGAAATGATATTTTATTGCTCCCGGTTGGCATTCGATTACATACAGACCGGAAGGAGAAGGTTTGCACAGGATTTCGGATTCCGGGGATGATTGCGCGGGACAAGGACGTCGTTACCCTGACAACGGTCATGGCGCGTGGCGTAAAACCGTTCTCCCGTTTTTCTTATACGCCAAGTCGCGCAAAAATTCATCGATCTGTATTCGCGATGCGTACGGAAGCAACGTGTTCTCCTATTTTCGTGCGATTCACCTGTTTGCGTTGCGTCGAGAGCAGCACGATCGATGAAAATTCATCAAACTTTTCGATTTGAATCTCTCTAAACAAAAGATATGAAAAAACTTCGTCCCACGGGGAACGTTAACTTCGACATTCTATTACACGAAAATTCCTCGAACTCCGGACGTGCGTTACATTCATTTAATTTCGAGTTCTCTCGATTCATACGCGAACCACCTCTCCTCGCGTTTCCCATCCTCCAACCGACACTCGATCCGCGCTCTCCTTCCCTCACTTCCGCTTCCGCACGTGTCGAATGCAGGGCAATATTTCGACGGCGAATTGTTTCATGGGTAAAGCACCCCGCGGTCGTACGCTCTGATATATAGTCGCTCGGAAGCCCGGAACCGAGCGAGCTCGGTGAAGGCTAAATGGGGTGAAGGTCTCCGGGGTTGGAAGTCCTGGCGGGGCTCTAGGGATGCTTAGAGAGGAGGATCGAACTTGCTCGCGGAAGGTCGAGCGGACGAGAGAGACGATACAACATCCCCCCCCCCCCCCTCCCTCCCTCCCTCCACCTAACCCCACTCCCCCGTCTGCCCTCCTCAGGGCGATTTAATTTGTTTGCCTTTCGGCCTGTACATATATTTGCTCGTCAAACTTTTGCATGCGTAATTTTCTTTTCGGACGAAAAAGAAGAAGCTCCTCCCACGTTTGTTGGGGTGAGGGGGAGGTGGAGAACAATGGGAGATGAATTATTCGAACATACCTGGATCGCAAAATTCTCTTGTCGCCGATTCCCCCTTCGAAGTTTGTCCTACGATTCTGTTTCCGCGTTTCCTGAAACGGGATCGAGGCTCGTTGTCGTTCGAGTGGCCCCTTCAGCCGCATATTCACCGGGATTGAAATTGGAGACATAATTTAGTAACGGTGGAGTGGTTCGCCGTGAAATTGGCTCGGATAGCTCCGCGTTACGTCGATACAGGGGGATGGAGACTTAGGAAACGTGATTTTAGGCGTTCGGGGAGGATTCGCGTTGTCAGTTAACGCGAAGGCAATGTTTCGACGAGGGTTTGAATTAGGGAAAAAAATGTAGGTCAAGGAGGAGGCGGAAAACACCTTAAATATTTGCATTGTATTCGACTTCTCGGTAATGCGTTCGAAAGGATTAATTCCGCGAGGAAATTGATTCTATAGGAGGGTCGTCGGGAAGTTTTGCTGCCAATCGGACGTTCGTTAAGATAGGATTTTGTTGCTTATTTGATCATAGTCGTCCCACTCGATTCTCCTTGGACAGGGA
This sequence comes from Pemphredon lugubris, assembly GCA_933228935.1. Classification (NCBI taxonomy): domain Eukaryota; kingdom Metazoa; phylum Arthropoda; class Insecta; order Hymenoptera; family Crabronidae; genus Pemphredon; species Pemphredon lugubris. The sequence goes on from OW121815.1 coordinate 63,194,647, forward strand.
TAGGCTAAAGGTCAGACATCATTGACTATCCTCGCGGAGAAATTCAATCAGGTCAATTTGACACGATATCCGTCCTTGGTTTTTTTTTCCATTCCCCCGGTTTCATTTAATCTGAAATAAGGCACCGTATACGAGCTATTCTGCCACGCAATTTCTAGATTCTTATTGTCGAATGACTGTGATTCTGCCCTTCCATTAGGAACCACGTAGTAGTAATTTAATCAAAATCAGACAGGGGGATAAATTGGAAAAACGCTGCCTTTTTTTATCCCTCGAATCAACACAAATTACGAACAATTTCGCTTTTCTACGAATATCAGAATTTTCAACGAAAGACTGCAGTTAATTCATCGACATTCGTTCGCGCAATACGCGAACACGGCAATCGTTGGCTATTAATAAACCGCTGTAACTTTTAACCTTAACGAACCATTATTATTAGAATCTCAAATGTAATAAATAAAGCTCATCCTAAGAATATATTTATAAAGAAATACATATCTCTCAGAAGCGACAGCGGTGCGTACGGTTCAATTAGAAACCAAGATCAATTGAAAGTCCCGTGGTTCGTCGAGCAAGTAATATTTCACTTAAATTGACTCGTGTCTCTACCCTTAATTCCGTTTCAATTTCGGCAATTACCGAGCGTGGCACTCCGTTCGCAATATTTATGGCCGTGTCCCTAACCTAGAGCAAGTGGCAACGCAGTGTCAGTTGCATGCGAACGTTCCTCCCACCCCCCATCCTCACCTCCTCCCCTCCCCACCCTTCCCCCCCCCTCCCCTTATCCCTCGTCTTTCCTAGCGCCTAATGCCCGCATCCAACGCTTGTCACGGGATGATAGCGTTACGTTGCCTCCGTGCAGGAGTTTTGCCTCCCCTCCCCCTCATTTCCCCTTGCCCTCTGCCCACGACCAAGGGTCCGTCTCTCTCTCTCCCTCTCCCTCTCTCTCTCCCTCTCTCACTCTCTCGTCGGCTACATCGCGGTTTCTGCACTGACGCACACTGTCGTGTGCTCGTAAGTATATAAACGCATGGGGTGGACGGCCGGTCAGTAACCCCTGGCACGATGGCAGAAGTGCGCGAGTCGCGAAGCTCGCGACGAAGGTTGACCCGAAGGGTGAACGTAGCTGCGAACCGATATTCGGTGCTTGGAAAAGTTCTTCGAGCTTTCTTTCATTTTTCTGCCTTATCTTGGAATTTGCCTCGTACCCATCTATCGCATCGCGGAATGTGAGAAGGTTTTCGACGGTGGTAGGAGCGCGGGGAGATATTGTATTCGTTGGGGAATGTTTTTTTTTTACAGTCCCTTCGAAGGTGTAGGGTAATAATAATTTTTTCAAGAGTTGAAATTACGGGGGAATGTTTTGGAGTGCTCGAGCAATATTGAATCGAATATTGTATGGTAGATTTGTCGAGGGTTTATTATGTTCGATTTTTATGATGTTAGTCTAATTATCGTTGCAGTGTATTCGTGTAATAATAATCATTTTTGTTTTGTTTCAGGTAAGTACCACATAGTGGCTGGCGATCCATACCGAGAGTTCGAAATAAATCCTGTTGCTCGGCAGTAAGTAATATTTCAAGTGATTACTATCGACACGAGTTATCGGAAATATAATGATCCCTCTATCGACAACGGACTGATAACTCTCCCGTTCTAAGAGTGATTATTTAATAGAAATATCGTTTACTAAAATTCAAAATGATCTCCGTTGTCGTACGCGGGATCGTTTCGCTTCTACCCCGTCAAAATTCCATTAACCGGAAACTGCGTAAATATTAAAACAGTTGAAACCCCGTTCATATTAAAAAGCAGGAAGAACGGGGCGAAAGTTAAATTGAATTCGCAACCCCCGCACGAGGAAAGGTCGAGCACGTGTCGCGTCGGTGACCCCGCAGCACGTGGGACCTGTTGCGGTCGAAAACGCGAGTTGCGATTCGTCGTTCGGTCAGTAGATGTCAGACGGCGTCGCGACGGCAACGCGCGGCGTCGGCAATGTCGTAAACGGCAATCTCTCTGGTACCACGTACGCGGTCTGACTCGTACTGCCACCTACTACTTGGAGCGAACCGAATCTACTAGCTCGCCGTACCCGATACGGAAGCTACCTACTTGATTCGCCTCTAGTCACGTTTTATCCTCTGCTTCGGGAAAGCGACACGTGCTCCCGGATCGATGACTTAGATTGATTAAATTTGCCAAATTCTTGAATAATCCAACCAACGTTACGTGTAAAGTAGAAATTTTCAAAAATACGTGGAAAGCGGAGAGAGATCTTTTATATGCGATAAACTTTAATTTGACCGCGAATATAGCGTAGAATATATCGAAAACTCGTTACGATATAACTGTCGAAATTCTTAAATAATCAAGAAATCGAATCATTTTTTGAAATTTTGGAAAATATTCGAAAAACGAAGTGACAATTTTTACACGCGACAAACTATAAATCGATCGTTAATTTCACATAGAATATTTCTAAATATCGTTACGATAAAATACGCGTTCGATATCACTCGTTCTAATTTATCTCGAACATCGTGCGAACGTCTCGAGAGGGAGGGAGATGATTCTCGAAAAGGGATGATAACCGCGATACGTAGAATCCGAGACAAAGACGAGGCGTCGCGCGTCGGTTTTGAGGACGTCGGAGGGTGATTTATTTATTTCTTTTTTTTTTCGCACGCGTCATCACGCTTCTTCGACGCGAGGTCAACGAACCTCGGCCGCGCGTTTTCCGTATTGTTGACGAAGTGAGAGGGTAGGCGGTCAGATTAAGTATATCCTTACCGCAAATGCGGCTTGCGCAACCGCATTGCTACGAATCGTGTGGCAACTGTAGCTGCTTTACGGAGGCTAGCGCGAGCGAACGGGCGGTTTCGCTTTCTTCGGGGTCCGACGCTAACATTCTTGTCTACCCGGCACTACCCGAGTCTCTCTCGCGACGGCTCAGAGTTAACGACGTGAAAGTCGTCGCGATGCAGTTTTCACTTCTGCAACGCTATCCCGCCCGGTTTCCTTACGCGGGAGACGATCCGCGTTTCTGGATCGTCGCGAGGGCTCTACAGTTTGAATTACTCGAAAATTCCGATTCAACGGATCGAATCCTCGCTTCGATGGAATTTCAATGCAGTCTCGCATTTGTGAAATTTTAGTTGAACTTGACTTTGATTAAATTCTACATACATTTTTAATTGTACGTTTTGGAAATTGTTTAATTGATCTGGACGCTGATCAAATTTTAATTCAATCCCATTCCGCTTGATTTTCGTTCGACACGATTCCGAGTAAACGTTGAATTAATTTTCATCGATCCTCAATGAATCAGAGTATTTTTAATCGCAATGGGAATTCGGTAAAAGTGAAATTCGAGCGTGTTCATTCTAATAGATTACAATAGTGTTCTTGCTTCTTCCGTTCGTTTTCAGAAATCGCAATATTTCCAAATCCATTTGAGCCGACTCATCAGAGCCAAGGTATAGACTCTCGCGGTACGCACCAGGTATCAATGGGAGAGCACGATCCCGAAGATGCGTCTCGAATCGATGAACGCGCGAACCGCGGCCACGATTCCACGCGATGCGTGGCGACTCGCTCGGATCCCCATGATACTATGGTGATTTCAACGCTGCGTTGCGCGTATGCCTTTGCTCTTTGATGGTGTCGGGACGATGCTGTGTTTTGTAGCTCGCGTGTGTACGCGTAAACGTGCCTCTCGATTCTCCGTGTTGGTATCCGCTAAACGCGTCCACGTGTGTGCGAGCGTACATGACGGAGTCTCGCACACCGCGAAACCAAAGTTCAGTCACTCCGTAACCTCCTTTCGATCGAAACTATTACACACTAGCCAGTGGTTCTCAACGGGTTGGGATTTTTACTTTCGTTCTCGATGCTTCGCTCGAAGACAGTCACGAGCGAACCAACGGGTGAGCATAAACGTTTAAACGCGGACTTACATTTCGTTCCACGACAGAGGAACCCTTTTTTTTTCTCATCTCTGTCCTTCCAAAGTTTCTCGCGCGCTTCGCCGATAACGTTCCAGAGCCCTTCGATTCAAAAGAACCAATCCGATTAATTCGACGCGTATCAGAATTCCAGGACGCTTTCGTATCGATCCAAGTCCCACACAGTCTCCGCGCGCTGGATCACGCTTCGATCCAGGATCAAGCGTTGTGTCCCTGTGGTCCCGTAATATCGGTCAGAGCGTGTTGCACGCGCACGAAAGTAAAAGTAGGCGGGCAGCACGCGCTGACTGAACTGCTCGAAACGCGTCCTCGAACGGTCGCTGCACCGCGAGGAGTTACCCGGCCTCCGTGTTGAGCAACCGGTCCGGTAACTGTAGTTCAGTTTCGCTCTGCCTTCCAGAAGTTTCTCGGGTGCACCGCGGTGATCCCACTCGAAGCTGGAATCCCCTAGCATTCGCGTCTTTGGTTACGTTAGAGGCGATATGGGATTTAAACGACACGTTACGAACGTTGCAGTTTATAGATTTCGTTGCCATTCTCGGGATAGGTGTTTATTTTGGATATAGAATTTTTCTAGTACGATTGAACCTGCTGAATGAAATTTTCGAATAATAGGGGAAGCAGTTTTCGGATAGTGAATTTGATTCATGTACATAGAGATCGAGGAATTGCGTTTCTGTAGTGGAGCGTTGGGAGGATATGGTATTTATATACGACAGGTGATAACGTACTTAAAAATGTACGCGACTATTATCGAGGGTTGATTTATTTCATTTAAATAGAGATCGAGGAAATTACGTTCCTACAGTGGAGCGAGTCGGGAGGTTAGAGAATTCAAATGCGGGAGCTACTATCGTATTTAAAAATGTACGCGCTTATTATCGTGGATTCAAGACCACGGTCAACGATGCGAACGATAGTATCGCCGATACGATCGTCGAACGACACCCCGATAATTTATTATATACACGATTTATCAACTTCGTCCGACGAGCTTGATAAACCACCGTTGAGCGCTATCGGTGATTCAATTTCGAATATCGAAACGTAAACGTAGTTCTTAGCGTGACGAAACGAAAATTCATATTTAACGAGAAGAAAGTCGTTGCGAACTCGTTACGACGCGAATATGCAATGGACTGAGGAGAGAGAGAACGCATCGAGACATTATTATGCAAATGCAGAAGCGCGAATCAAAGAAGTTGTTTTCATCGATCGACCTCCCGTTTTTGCCGTACGCGGCGAAACGAAGGAAAGGCAAAGTCGCGCGACCACTTTCTCCGTTCGACGATTGCGCGATACTTTCGTAGATCAAGGATTTGCGAGCGCGGCAACTGCTTTCTTCGCGCGAGCGTTTCTGGTGTAGGTTCCGTGGCATTAATCGCACAGGAAGGGTGGTATGCCGGGAATAATTTATAATTCGAGCTGACTCGCGCGATTACCCGAGGAATATTAGACGGGACCGTCCTGCGGTTCCTTGAACTAAACTGGGAATGTCTGCCAAGTCGCTTTCAAGTTCCTCCAAACCGCGAGATCCTAGGGACGTTAAGAAATATTCCGAAACGTTGTGCGCGTGCCAACCGAGCGCATTTACTGTAGATCGCAACATTTTCAGCTATCCGTCAGGGGGATAATTAGAAATGTAGCGTGGCACTCTCGCCACTCTATTTCCAGCGAAATACAAAAACAAGTTTGTTTGCTCGACGGGGTCTCGAATATTTCGCTCTCGGATGGAAAATTCGTTCTAAGAACGCGATATCAACTGCATTTCGACTCTTCTAGGTGCTCGATAATAAGCATTTTCACCCTTCTAATTAAATTCAAAGAATCAATCCATGTTTGTTTTGCGAATCCATAATTTTACACGTAAACTGAAAAAAATTGAGACTCAAACAGACATTCGGTCACTTAATCGAGGGTTAAAAAAATTACATATTTCATACATGAAAATTTACGAAGTTAATCACGATCGAAATAATCATTCATTAACAATTGATAAATCAGTTTACGACCGATTCATCGCGTCGTAAATTTTATCCCACGTACTTCGTACATACGTACATACGCCACATCATACGAATCCGTTTCGTGTCGTTCTCGAACAGCAATCGCGAGATAGATACGATAAGAAATATGCATAACATACATATATACATATTCCTTATCGCAATCCATCTCGCGATATCAGTACAAAACCGATACAAAAAGACATTCTCGCATAAAGCTTCCCGCCTCCCCCACCAATCATCGAACAATGCTCGACGCGTATTCGCAACCGTGTCGCGACTTCCCTTAACCGAGGACTGTAAAACGAACTTTATTGCACCACCCCTGGATACCTGGCAAACATCTTCGGCATTGCTCGTATTCCCCCTCCTCCCCCTCACCCTCTCTCTCTCTCTCTCTCCCGACGGGAGATGTTACGGTCGCCTTAGATGTTCCCCGGCGTACGTGCCAAGCACCCGCTTCGCCCGGCCGAGTTCACGTCGCGGCGTCAAAGAGGAGGAGGTCCTAGGGACACACGACGGCGTTCCACGAACGGTGGCTGTGTGTTCCTCGGTGGGAGCTTAGTCGGTCGTTGGGTTGCGTTGAGCAAGCCGAGAGCGAGCACAGCAGTCACCTCGATAGCGAGTGTTGAACCCGCGGGAATCTAGGCCGGCGCACTGACACACACCGCGCGTACGAAAGGCGCTACCAACACGAAGCCGCCCGCCGAGCGAGCGAGCGAGCGAAGGAACGAGCGAACGAGCGAGCACACGCGCGCGCGACGATTATTCGATTCGACACGGGGGGGGGAGAAATTTTTTTAGGGATTTTTGGTTGGGTTCGTCGTAATCCGTTTTTTTTTTTTTTTTTTTTTTGGTCACGTCGATGTCTCCCGGGTAGCGAGACGAATTTTGGTTTGTCATTTGAGAGGGGGAGGAGGAGGTTAGTATGGAGATTTCGCGGGGAACGAGGTTAGAGCGACGCGGGGGATGAATTAGGGATGGGAATTTTGGAGGAACGAGTACGTCGTCCCCGGGGGAGAGTTAAGCGCGAAGGGGTTGAGTATATAGTTGTCTGGTAAATTAGTTTTTAAAATTTTCACGCGAATAGGGGTTTTGGGGTTTCCCGAGGGAGGCGTGATTTTTGGTAACGCGAAAGAGATAGCGCGGGAGTGAGAATCGAAAGGACGACGAATGGAGATTATGGGAAAAAGGAAAATAGAGCGGCGGGAGGGTTGAAATGAAATCGGGCGACTCTATTGTGGATAAAAGGAACTCGAGACGGGATACGAAATCGAGAACCTTGGCGCGGAGTATGAAAGTGTCTACTCTACGGAGTCTAGGCGTACGAGCACAAGATTTAACGATCGATAATCAGAACGATTTGCTAATCTTTCATGGTGGAAGGCTTTTTATTTGAAGCTAGAAAGAGAGGAACGCGTATAGACTCGTCGCGAAGGATGAGCCCACGCATTCTCGTTTTTTTTTTTTCTTTACTCGCAGGACGAGAGCGACGGGGTAAAACGTACTTTCGGTCGATACCTCGATTCTCCGACGACGTTCGAGAAACGTTCTTTGCGTGCGACGGGCAGTTATCGTCATTGATTTCCATCGCGATAGCTTATTTCAGGACAGTGCCAGCTCGAGAGTCAAGAGCTGGAAAGTGATCTCCTTGGTACTCGCGACACCGATAAAGGATCGATTCGATTCTTATCGAATATATTTGCCGAGCAGTTTGATCGGCTTCGTGATCGGGGGGGGGGGGGGGCGAAGTTCGAAAAAAGCTTGAATCGGGAATCGATTGGAATTTTATCCGATCGATTTGAAAGAACGCGATCGTGATTACGATCCTTCAAAAACTCTTCTCCGCCACGCTCGCCCGCGGATTTTCAAACGGATCGTGGATGCTAGGCGAAGCTTTTCTTCTTTCCCGCGTCCTACATCAGGATTCCACCCGGTTCTTCTTGACGTCACGGCCGACGGTTTATATTTTCACCGAGTAAAAATTTACCGTGCGGATTTTAGCGTTAAACCTACCGTTATCAGCGACGGCAAATTTGTATCCGGGCTGACGTAATTAAAAAAAATCTGATCTCGAAATAATTCTCGTAAAAGAATTCTCCCCGTACGGAATTAAATACAAAATTTCACCGTTTTCCCTTCGCGTTGCGTTACAAATTCATTCTGGTGAATATAATCGTCGTTAATATAATCTCTCGAACAAGCTCGCGAATATCGAACTATTTCTCCCAAAGAGAGAAGAGCAGACACAAACGGTAGGAAACGCAAAAATTCCACATTCCCTTTTTGAACCTCTCCGAAGATCGATGACGGGGGGGATAGCCGATGGAATTTGGGGCTTCGAAATTCCTGGATAAGGGCGAAGCGTAAAATCACCCTCGGATGGAGCTCCGGGGTGAGAATCGTTTGCCGAAAGCGATCGCATAGCGAAACTTGTTGTCGGTTCTCGGGCGCGAAACAGGTCGGGGCTGGTATCGAGCCGAGCGACAACGACAGTGCGTTATTAGAGGCGTTTGATGACGCAAAGAGAGTGAGGCCGGGGAGGGTAGGAGAGAGGGAGACACGCCAGGTCGTTGTTCTCTCGCGTTAGTGGGACACTTTCGGCGTTACTGGCACGGATCACGCACAGGCGCACACGTACGAGTAACGCGCGAGAGAGCGCGGTCTCTCCTCTCTCCCTGCTCGAATCGCCGTCGATTAATCGATCCCAATTACTAACGTAAGTTTGCGAATTATATAATACCGCTCCGGTTTCCAACGGAGATAATGGAACGTTCAAAGAGGGGGGGGGGGGGGGGGGGGGGGTACGAGGGAATTCGTACGGGGGTTTGGCAGTGTCTCGACGTTAGATTGAAAAGACAAATTCCAAAATGGTAGCGGTCGATCGATTTTGATTATAAAGTTCGCGAGTCACTTTCGTCGTTTCGAAACGCGCTCCCACTCCTCTCTATTCTTTCACTCGAGTCATTTTGTTTTGTCGGTGGATAGCGTAGAATTTTTGAACTTTCTCGGGAATATTTTTGTAACGTCATCTCGCTCCGTAACTTGCTTCCGTATTTTTCGTTTGTATCCCCTTACGACGGGTGTAGTTGTAAATTTGATCCTGCGAAATAGATTTCACGGCTAATATAGGTTCGTTGGAAAGAAAAGGGGACGTAAATTTCCGGAGCTAGCGGTCGGCAAACGAATATTTCCGTCACTTTCAAATACAGCGCGACGTTGAAAATCCACTTAAACCCTGGCATTAACGCCACTTGATCCCTTGCCAAATAACCTTCATTGATAGCGATTCGAATGATTAAAGCGAAACTGTCGTCGGGTAAAACGCGTCGATTCTCCTCGTCCAACGGGAATCGATCTCGATCAACCGGGCGTAAAGTAAAGATCGGTAAGTTAAAGCTGGACGATAAAAAAGAATTACGGTGACTTGTATCCACGCTAAAACCAGCTGACAGGCTAAAATTCTCAGATCAAATCCACGAAGAACACCGTTCGCTCGCCCCTACGTTTAGATAAACAGGAGGGCAACGCAAGAAGAGAGATAACGGCGGAACGGCGGGAAGGACGAGAAACAGAGAAAGAGAAAGTTGCGCAAGCCGATCGGCAATAACGACGAGAAAGATAAACCGATTCGCTAATCCAGTCGCAAAGGCGCCACGTTTTGCCTTATTCAGAGTCTCCTTTCCTCTTGCGCGCACCTCTCTCCGACTGGCACCTTTAATAACGAGACCGAACCCTCGCGATTGGGTCCGCATGCTCGCCGCCGTTACCGTTGCTGCCGTTGGCTGCATTTAGCCGCTAATGAATTTCGTAAGAGTATCGTTACTGTAAACTGCATCGAGCCGCCGCTAGTAGGCGGTTCTTATCCTTGGTGCTTTCTAACTAATCGTAGGAGTCGTTCGTAGAGCATCTGGTAAAGTTTTTGTTAATTTTGTTTTTTCGAGATCTTTCGGCGCAGCGTCGGTAATGGTTCGTTGGTATGAGTAATGAAAGGAGAGAGAGGCGAGATCGTTACTGTACGCGGCAACGGTACGTGAAACTCGTACGATCTCGGCGAAAGTAAATAATTCATTAAAAATATTCAGCGTGGGAGGATTGTACGGAAAAGCACAAGAGAAGCACCCCTGTCATTTATAAATATATCTAAAAATTGTATTTTATAAATATATATAAAAATTTCCGCACATATATTATATTTATGCATAGTTATATTTTTATCAACTCTGTACATTCGTCGTTCGCGTACAGCGCGTTCTTGCACATTGGTAAACACGAAAGATATTAGCGTGTTCTCTTTTAAATGATACACCCTGTATAATTAACAAATAATTAATTAACAGAGTTGATGGGTTCGATGTTTCGAGCCGTTGGTATTCACGGAATAATTTTCAATTATAATCATGATTCTCGTTTGTCGATTAACTTCTCGTCAGGTTAATTGACGTTAATAAAAGTGACGTCGTAAACCATGGAGTATCTTACGATATCGGAAACCATTAGCTCGTAAGACACTAGTTGGATTCGAATCACAACTTTCCTTTCCCAAGGAAATGGCAGGCGAATTTCGAGATCGCGAATTGTCAGGCGCAAAGTGGATAAATATTAGTTTATTTATGCTCGCTTTCCCAGGTGGTGGCTCGCGTGGCGTGCGTTCGATCGGCTATTATGAAACGGCAAATTCAAGCCGGAGCGTGGCGCGGACGTCGAACTCGCGGCTCCGCTCGCGGCGTTACGAAATCAGGAACTTTCGAGTTGGCGTATGCGTTCGCTTAGCCAGGATGAATTTCTACAGGACCGATCGGAGCCGGAATCGGGGTGGAATTATGAATTTCTTAAAATCCCGAGAGTTGCGCAAATTTTGATTCCCCGCTGCGTTAACGACGCGCGAAATTTCTCTCTCTCTCTCTCTCTCTCTCTCGCGCGATTCCTCTCGCCTGGACGACGGCGTCGTACTCGTAACCGAAGCCACGCGACAAACTCGTTTGTCTCAACGCCGTGGAATTTGCAAGGCAATTTGTTTAATCATAGATTTCACGGAATAACGAACTGTTAACAATTTAATTATGGGTATATATTCGCGAATCTGATCGTCCGAGAGCAAAAAATCTGTCAATGGGCGATAGTAACGTTGAGATACCGGATTATCGTGAAAGTAGTTTGGAATTCGTTTCGATTTGAAACGAAAGCAATAGGATCGTCCATCTTCTTAACCTTCTTTTATCGAGCCAAGTTGACGTATGTGCGTTGCTCGGCAGAATTAAAGATATTTGAAATCTTGTAATTTTATCACAAAATGTTTTGGGGCTTTCTACTCAGGCACATTTTACAGCGTGAACTCCCTACCTTCACGTACCCCGAGCCATTTTTTCCTCCAAATTTCCAATTTACTTTGAGACGGATTTCTCTCGCGTTGCGAATAGTGAGATGTCATCGCACGCGCAACGACATATCGTCACTGGGAATTTCCACGAGTGTTGCTAACGATATATCGTTGTTCGGCACTATAAGGGTTGAAACAGCTAAGTGAGGCAAAATTTTCGTTCCGTCTATCAACGACACCTATAGCCAAAGGGTTGAATAATGAAGTTCGCATGTTTATCCTACGAACGCTTCCTGTATTGACGAGAAGATCTTAACGAAAATATGGTTATTTAAACAATTTACCAAAACAATTTAAATAATTTATCAAAGTAGTGAGAACAGACGAGTACGCGAAATTTCAATGTATTTCGCGATAATAAGAAATTCTACGGTGCCCTTCCCAAGTATGCGGATCAAGGCACGTTTATGTATGCCTACGTCCTACGGGCAATATTCGTAAGTTAAAGCGGAGATAGGCGTTGCACTTAGCGGCGTCTATCCAGAGCGGATTTGCATGCCACGGCACGCTGGGCGAAAGAGCGCGTCGGTTGCGAAAACTCCATCGTGAAACTTACCTACGAGAGGGAACATTTACGCTCCTGACTTCCACGGGTTCGTTGACACCGTTCCTCGAGCCCGAGCGCAGGAGCACCGATAACAGTTTCGAGTTTTCCGGAAAACGTTGCAAACGAACGTCGGGAAATTGAATCTTTGACCAAACGCACTACGAGGGGAAGCAATTTTCGAGAGTCTCGCGTGAATTTTTGTCGGTACCTCGTCGGGGAAAATAATTGCGATTTATTGATTCGAAAGTGTAAACGTTTGCGTGGAAACGCGTGAAATTGAATCGAGAAACGGCGGTTGATAGTTTAGTTTTACATAAATCAAAGTGTAAGTACGACGAATAAGTGGGTTTTGAAAGGCAAACGCTTCGCGTAATTGCGATATAAATACACCTGGGTCGCGATATTTTCATTCCTATCCACGCGTTGCGAATTTAGAAACCGCAAATATCGAAGCAATTTTGCCGCGATTTTATATCCGCCATTACGATTGCGATTACGGAGTCCACGACCCGAGGAATGATTTATGTTTTTCGACATAAGTGCGTTTAAACTCTGCTACTCCAGCAACAGAGTTGCACAAATTATCGAAACCAAAAGGATTTACGTCCTCCAGAATAATAGTACCGGCGCGAGCGTATTCGAAACTAGTTATTAGAGAACATTTACCTTCCGTCGTAAAAGTAAACGAAGCACCGATAACGGTAACGATAAACAATATCCACGCTGTCGTAATCCGCGGGCACAGTGACAACGATGGATTTCGTGGTGAAATCTTCGATTTCGCGGTACGAACGTTCGATTTTCATAATCACCGTCGCTAATCCGTCGCCGCCGCCGAAGCCGCAGAAAACGTCGTCTTCGAGGATTTTGCGGCACTTTCTAGAATAAAATCGCCGCCGAGCAAATTCGCGATTTTGTTGCAAGTTTTTCGCATTTGTCGAAAGAACGGGAATGCAATACGGAACTCGTGGAACGTTTCGACGGGAATGTCGGTGATATCGATTCGCGCGGAATTTGAGAAAAGATGCCGAGATGTATAAACGGATGACTCGCGAGTAGAAGAAATCTGACGCATCTGGGATTTACCCTTGAAATTGCTAACGAGTTTCCCTGGCTGCGCAACTATTCGAATCGTTCGATCTTGAGAGGCGATTCGTGTTAATTCTAAATCGACTCGTTTCCTTTCTCGCAATCCCATCGTTTTCCATCTTCGTTCTCAAAAACCTAATTAACACGTTCGCTACCAGCGTCGCGCATATTCGACGTCTCGTTTCTTGTATCTGAGCCCAGCGACGCAAATGGGCGACGTGTTTACTGTACCAGTTTATAACAATCTGTTCCACATCTGAAATACTCGCGTCGAGCTATGAAACAACAAAATAGATATCTTTGGTCCCGAGATAATTACATTTTGTTTATGTTGAACGTTATAAATATAATGTTAAAAAGCCCAATTCAAATTGAAGTTATTTTATAAGAAAACTTTCCCTGAAGTGTGATACAAGATTTTCTTCTCAGGCTCTAGTAGCGAACGTGCCAACGGATCTCACGATAGAAGTACATTGAATGCTCGATCAAACGCTTTCCATCGAATCCGTTTCAAGGGGCTATTACTCTCGAACTGGTACTTCGCGTAAAATCATACGTTCGACGTTACTCGTATCGAGATAAATAGAAATACGACTCCGGTTGAGAATCTCTGAGCGATGCAAGGCCTCGCTGAGAGTGCATTGTGCCCCGTTACACAGGGCCAGCGCGCCGCACTCTAACGCACCGCAGAAGGGAGAGCTAACGCGGTGCAAATGTGTCAACCACTTCCAACCCCCCGTTCCCTCCCTTTTCCACCCTGAAAAATCTTCTCTAATCCTGCCGCGAATCGTGTGCACCGGAACGGACAACGTGAAGCTTCTTTAGCCTAGTGGCCACTCATTGTTTATCGTATTCTCCGCATCTTTACGACTAATTGAGATAATTGGGAAACCTATGAGTTGGAATCGCAACGCTGCGTCGTTTGGAAGAATAATCAGGAACGAACCCGAGGAGTAGAGTTTTAGGATATCAAAGAAAGGGACCACGTTTGTATTAAAAAATAAATATCTAGATTTTCGATCGACCATGATCGTAACCGATCGCCGATCAAATAGCTTGATATGCCGGAAAGGGAGACAAACGAATCGATTGATAAACATCCCCTCTTCCTCCATATCATTGTGTTTCCATTCACTCGGAGAATTCGACATCTTCGAATTCTCATTCGATTTCGAAAATCGCCCAGGATACTCAATGAAATCCGAGTACACAGGATTTGTCAACCGCAGCCTGTCCACCCCCCTCGTCTCGCAACCCCCTCGCCCGGGGATCGAAGTAGGGCGGATTCGCGAGGAACAACCCCGAAGGATTTAGCGAAAATTGTCTCGGAGATATTTTCAAGCGGCAGTCACCTTCCTTTTTCTCGCCTTTCTCTGTCCTTCCCACCCCTCCCTCCCCACCCCTGGCCTCACGGTGTCTCAGTTGGACGAGCTCGGAGCTCCACGAGGCTGCTGCGAACGAACGCCCCCATTTCCGAAGGCCGTCAGCGGACGACGAACCACCGACACCGAGGACGGGGTGAGCAGCTTCGACTCTCTCGGGTCGGCCTTAGGCCACGTTCATACTTGAGACCCGGTTACCGCAGATTCGGGGATTTTTCGATAATTTCATCGTTCGCATCGATCGCGGATAAGTCATTGTACATTCTTTCGATGGAATGTGGTGCAGTAAGTTTTTTGTATATACCAAAAAAAAGAAATCATTTTTTAATGTACGTTGATCACCTCGACAGTCCCCGTTCGTTCTTTCTTGGAAAGATACGAGGTCTAGTTTTTCGCGTACTTGTACTTGCATAATGATTGATTTAATCGCAGGGTGAATTGACTGGTGAACGAAGGAATCAGAGTTTCATCTGGATTTTGCTATTATTCTCAACAATGTTTCATACATGACTGTCAATTTCTTTACACAGAATTTCCTACGGGTTATAAAGTAATTAGTGGTTAATGGATTCGTTAAAATAAATTTTTTTTACGAATAGTCAACGTTCTACGCGTCTCGTTATATTAATAAATGCTTGATTTGTTGATGTATCGAGTCCTACGCTTAACCTATTTGAAATGGAATGAAACGATTTTGGGAAAAGCCTGTACGCGAGTTAGGGATATCTTGGAGAGTTATCGGAGTATTATAATCGAAGACAAAGGCAATACGAACGGCGCGTTAAATCGTATCACGCTATCCGATTTTTATTAAGAAACATTGTCTCCGTACGTCACTAATGTCCTTTTCCACCCCTCGGACGCAATGTAATATGTGTCCTCGATTCCGAAGGTCGATCAGCCGACGAACCTACCCTTCGAGAAATGGGGTGATCCGTTCGACGTACCGGCCACACACACACACACACATACATATATCACAACTTCAACCGTTTGCGCGTGCTTTTTTCTACTTTGCGAGGACCACTCTAAACCTCGAAATCCTGCCCGACGAAGGTTAATAAATTATTTTTATTACGCGCAGAGGTTTCCACGAGATAGAAAAGCATCGCATGAAACAACACTAAAATCTCGAAAGGAATAATAAATTAAATCTCGTAAGATTGATTCGAATGAAATTTCAACATTGTTCGTACAATTACATCGAATGTCGCGCGAGATCTACGCAAATGATTTTCCTACGCATAAAACGTCCCAAACCTTTAGTACTCGTAAGTTTTGAAAATTGTTTCGGGTTTTCTTTATCAGGCTGATTAAGGGAGGGAGTAGGCTTGGGAAGTCTTACGCGGTTTGCGAAAAGTTCGTCGCTTCTTTAGGAAGCGTTTACACGAAATTGGCGTGACCTCCGGATGGAAACTACAGAGCCTGGCTAATCATCCGTGCTCTCGACCTCGTTTGTCTCGGTGAGCACGAACAAACGCGAAAGAATCTCGATGGCTATCGTCCGAAATGCGTGCCGATTATCTCGATACTCGTCGGCAAAATATTAGCGCGAGAGTCGACGATTAAGTATCGTTGACGCCAACAATTATGTCTCTCGTTTCCCGTAAAACGTTGCAAAGTATTCTCGATAAGAGACCGAACTGTTCTCCGCTAATTGTATACAAAACTCGCTGCCATGTTTATACATGATTTAAAAAAGAAATTATAACGGTCGAAGCGTCGCAATGCAAATCGTCGATCATCGAATGCTCGGTGAAACGTGTTCGCGTAATCCGTGCAAATCGAGGTCGAGCGTAATCAGCAAAAATATGTTTGATACTTCCACGTTGCGCAAGCCCGCTTCATGGAACAATAAACAATAGAGGAATAACAATTTTCCCGCTTTCGCTCGGCACGTTAGGTACGGTTTCCGAGCGATAAATAATTACCGACCCCCGTGACTCTCTCGACTCGATTTCGTCGCGAGCGGGTTAAGAGTTTGTCGAGCCCACGTTCGCAAAACCTCATTGTTCGGCATTTAACGCGGTGTCGATTGAAATTCGCGAAGCGCGCCGATGTTCAAGAAAATCGCCGCTTTTCCGAATCGTTTTTTCCGCATCGGTAAATAACGAAATCGCGTGGCAAACTAATTCGGGACACACCCCGTATATCATAATGCCGTCGCTAATTCATCCGTGTTCTCGACCTCGTTCGCTCTAGTAAACACGAACACGCGTTAAGCAGACTTTGTGGCTTTGGTAGCGATTATTAAAATGAGTTCCGATCCGGAAACGTTTCGAGGGATCCCGAAGAAAACGAATCCTGTCCGCGAATTTGCGTTTCAACCATTATTTCGGGAGGCAACTTTGCGCGCTCGAATCGGCAACGCGATTCCGATTTATTTTCGTTTCAATAAATTCCAATCTCCGCCTTCGCGCGGTACATTGTACATTTGAAATTACGATATAAAGTTCGTACGCATCTCTCGTACTCGCGCGAAATCCTTCGACGACACTTCGAATCTTACGTTTCGAAGAGTTCGCGGAAAAATTTCACCCGAAAGACAAGCGATCTTGAGTTGCTTCGCGTAAATATTAAGATTCGTTCGGAAAACGATCTCCGTTACGAAAGTAAAATCAAAACTCTGCGAGAGCGAGAGTCGATTCTTTTTTTTTCTTTCTTCTTCTTCTTCTTCTTCGCCGACAGTTTTAACTTTCCCCGAGCGTGCGCGCGGGCGCGATAAAAAGGCGTTCGAGAAAGCGCATCGTCCAAGAAAGTCTAGATTCCGATTACGCGGACCGGAGATATATATCCGAGGGTTATAAATTTTGCGCTTTGCCCTCGGAGAGGCAATCGGCGTCACAGTTATTTCATTCCTCGGTGGCTCGGCTGAAACCTCCTTTCCAACCCCATCTCCGTCGTTAAATCGTACGTCCCCGATTACCGAAGGTCTCACGGACGTTGAACCATCGAGGACGGCCTGAACTGCTTTTTTTTTTCCTCTAGACACGCGTGTACGTCACTCTTGGGTCACGTCCACCGCGGTATGTACGTTTGTCATTGAAGCGCGTTTACTTGTACGAAACGTTCGTTAATTATATTACTTCGGAATTCCTCCGGCCTTTTCCACACGTTGTCGTGAAATTTTCACTTTGATCGCACGAATATAGTCGAACTTTGATTAATGAATGAAACGTCGGAAGCGACAGGATAGGTACAATTGACAGACGCGTCGCTCTCCCGTCTTCGCAAATAATTCGATTACTTGCCGTTTTCCGGTACTATTAGAATTCGTGAAATAGAGGGGAAAAGTTTGATCGTGCTTCCGAAAATGAATAATCCAAAGAGCGAGTTATTTGGAAACGATGGTCCTTCGTTAATTCGCGGTGCGAAAAGTGAGACTCGTCTAGAATTATCGGAATACCAGTCCGTGTGATATTCAATTAATTAGCAGCGATGAGAAACTGAAATGCGGTTTGATAGATTATCAGAATACGACTTTGTCTGAATTAAAGAAATCGGATCGACGATATCGCGAGTCCAGCTGTCCATAATGGAATAGAAACCGGATAATTTCTCGATCGTAAATAATTTCGTACGCGGATATAACCGAAACGATAATTTCGCACAATCGGCGGATAGACGCGAACAGGGTCGACGAGTCGTTATCGAAATTCACAAAGGCAAGAAAGTGGAACGTCGCGGCGCAGAAATTATCGGAAAACATTTAGGCGCGTAATCAATCTTGCCGGGGAGGAGAACCAACGTCTTCTATTGTTAGATACAATGGTATCTCGTAACGCAACTATTTCTTACCGCCAACAATAATTAAATTTACGCCCAGTGTTGAGTAAGACAGGTATATCACTTTTCAAGCATAAATGTCAGATCTGCTTAATATTAATTGAGCTTACCCTCATTGATTAATAATAATAGTGGAAAATACTATTTGCGATTTTAATTATATTTCAGTCCATTCGTGGAGTTTATTGGATCTTCAATATAGACCTCAAAATAGAAATAAATCCGTTCAACTCAAAATCCATCGATACGCCTAACAATCCTGTAAACAGATTCAAAATAAATCCACCCCCCTCCCCAAAAAAAAAAAGAAATGATATACGACCAATAAATACACGAATGTAATCCTTCGATCCCGAATCAAATATGTACTCGTTGCAACGAAGATCGAGCGCGACATTCAACAGTGTAACGAAACGTATAATTTCCAACGTTTCGAGTTTCCCGGAAAACGGGACGAGCGTCGCGGCGAGCGAATCGATCGTCGAACATTAAGCGCGGCGCGGTATCGGAGCGTTAAGAGTATCAACGACCGACGAGCTCTCCTCGCGAATTTCGTTCTCCCCCGGTTCATCGGCCTGTCCTTCGTATCTGGGCCGCTCCTATCCACCCATATCAGCCTCTTTATCATAATTCATGCCGGCCGAGTCGGTGCATTGTGAGCGTGGCGCGCGATTGCGGTGCTCGCCGTCCGTGTAACGTTAGCGAGCGCATAAGAGCCGCATAATTTAGATGAAAGTAAAACTGCGACCGTACGGTTTCGCAAGCGTTTCAGGCCTTAGGTGAGGGAGGTCCCTTCGATAGGTGGGAGCGTCGATTCTTATTAGACACCCGGTGAAGCGCGCAACGGGGTCCATCGTGACCCAAGAACGCGCTTTCCGCGCGTAACGTTGGAATTTCGATCCTAACCGCCGAGAACTTCTTCCTCGACGGACGATCGACGGACGATCGACGGACGATCGAGTGACCGTCGTCGAGTTCGAGTAATCGATCCTCCCTGATCCCCCCCCCCCCCTCGGAAATGGTTTACTCGACGAGAGGAATTCCAAGGAAGGCGTTCGTACTGGTTGAACGGCCAATTACCGGCAATCCAGCGTCGGCTTATAATCTCGAGGGATCGAGCGACGCGAGCGGCCCAGGTATTATCCGTTTATCGTGCCCCCAAGATATTCATTTGTTCGTTCCGCCCCCTTGCATCCTTAATCGAGCCCCAGCTCGGGGGGGGGGGGGTGGACGGGGGGCGAAGCGCGCGGTGACAGCCGAGAAAGCATACGAGGAGTCGTTGGGCTGAACGCGCACAGGTTGGCTCTACTGGGTTGAGTAAGCGAGCGAGAGGGGAAGGTGCGAGCGTGCGAGTGTCGTGGGGCGAGGGGAGGTGGAGGGAGGGAGGGAGGAGGATGACGTCAGAGCTCGGTTGCAGCGCCCTAGATCGAGGGAGGTCACCGTGTGCCAGGCCGACGGCCCGTCGAGGTCGTACCCTCGGTCTCTCCGCGCCGAGTACGCTTTTCGTCTAGTCGTGTTTCTAGGTTAGCTTGGGTTACGTCTTCCAGAACGTGGGAGGCCGACGAGTGCAGCCTCGGAAATCCGATACTTCGTCTAGCGTGCCGGGGGGACGCTCTAGGTCATCCAGGTATCCGAGGCGCGACCGCCACCCTCTTCGTCCTTAGGCCTCGTATCCCGCCCGCATCCCGCTCTCTCTCTCCCTCTCTCTCTGTCCCGAAAGCGGTCACTCGACGGCGATTCGCGAGATCCATCGCGCTCCAATTCGCGTTGGGAAATCGCTTTCACGGTATTTGAGGACCCGTCGGGGGGGTGACGCGGTTTAACGACGGGGCTCGAAGGCGGGGGATGGCGAGAACGTAGGGAAATGGGGGATGCCGCGGGGGGAGCGAGTAGTCGAGGGTGAGACTGTACGTCGTGATTTGGTTCGGTGTATCGGGGGGATTGAAGGATCATTGATTTTTATGGAGGGCTTCAGGGGGGGGCGGGGGGGATTTTTTTCGTAATTGAGGGTAGAGGTGAAATATGACGGCAAGTCGATTCAGGATTGTTCTCCGGAGATTGCCTTTTTTTTGGAATATTCCATGTTGTCTCGGAGAGAGGGTGTACGAACGAAACAGTCGAGGTTTTAGGAAAAGTTTAGAAAAAAGAAAAGAAAAACGTTAGGTTGAATTAAAATCGCGTTAGGCGAGAGTGTGATCCTACGATTGTATTCCGTCTGACCTTCGTAACTATGCGAATAGCGGAGGAAGGGGTTGAATGTCCGAGAGAAAGGGTTGGAACTACCGAGTAGTAAGACGGTGGAACTGGAAACTGGTTTTGCGAACGGTGGCAACGCGTGTGCGCGATTTTCAAATGTTGTGGCGCCTTTAGACGCGGTTTCGATTGCCGCGCTTGATAAGAGATAATTACAGTGGTATACGCACGGCAGTGCCTCAACGAGTCAAATAAATCGCGCGGCAAATAAATGAACGAAAGAATGAGCGAGAACGTATACGATCGCAAAGTTTAGTTTAAATAACAAAGGAAGAGCGAGAGAGGGAGAGTAAATACGTCATACCGGTTCATCGGAATCGTTGATTGAATTCGACAAATCGTCGCGAGTCAAATACGTCGAATTCGTCGATGGACTTCGACATGGCGCCTTCTCGGCTGATTGCATTATAATTCATTTGATCGATTCACACTTCGCTGAATGTACGCGAATAGAACGCGTATGCAAATGAACTTATGTGGGTTATTACTTGGCATGCCGAATATCCTTGAATTCACACCTATCGAGTATCTGCTCAAACTTTCCTGCAAAGGGAAAATATAAGCTGGACGCGTTGACGTTTAATCGAACGCATTGGTAGGTGCGCGTGTAAACTTCTGGAGGTCCCACGAAACTCTATAAACTCTCCGGTTTTCATAGTTTCCGACGAATATAGGCGCCGTTAGTACCAGAGATTCGCAAATACGTCTCCAGACGCTCTAATATCCGCGGGACGATGCGCGGGACTCGAAAAGTACAATCGTCCCGAGCGTGGTTAGGCGCTCTCAAACGAAACGTCCTCTGCCACCTCGAAATCGTTTCCGCTCCGTCATTTTTCAACCGAAAAAGATCGTATCGGTAAAATCGTTCCCCCGACGATCGGTGGGCGCAATCCGAAGCGTCGAGCTCCGTTCCCCCCGGAGGGGGTTGTTTCCGAGGTGACTGGGCGCTCTCCCCGTCACGTACGACGATTCTGACGCAAAAATCCCGTAGAGGTTGCACACGGTACACGTGCCAACGCTCGAAATAGCGAGACACAGTACTACGTTTCGGAGATATGCCTGCTATCTAGTATTCGCGAGCCGAGTACCCGGTGAACAATGATGTCGCGTCACCTCGGAACGATCCATTTGCGACCGCGTCCCTCACCTATATTTAGGGACAATGTAGGATATTACCTGGCGCCAACTTCCGCGGCTGCGAGGAGCGTGGGACGTGCAGCGCTCGCCGTTGCGTGGAACTCTTCGGGGTCGTCGTTACAACGATACTCTGACGTGGGTGGGTGGAGGAGAAAAAATTAATTTTCACGGTTTCTCGGGGAACGCTGCTTTCGAGTTTTGCCCGTGTACTCGGATGCGCGTAATCGACTGAAAGTAAAGTTTGTGGTTTCCTCTTTGGGAGGTTTAACGTTTCGCGAATCGTGCAATGGAAGGAGCGAAGATTATGATGAAATACTTCCGACGTAAATTAGGGATGCTAAAGACTGAACGAACTAACGACTAAACTAAGGGAAGCGAAAGGGAGAAGAAGACTGACAATACGAATTTATTAAATTCACCGAGGATAAATTTTTGTTCGGCAACTTTAACGTTTCTTGAATCGTGCGATCGGAAGAACAAGAATTGTGATAAAATAGTTCCGGCGTAAGTTAGAGATGCTAAAATCCGAACAAACTAAAAACTAATGTAACGAAAGCGAAAGAAAAAGAAGGAGAGACAGGGGGGCAATCAGAATTTATGAAATTCACCGAAATCAAAATACAGAGAGCAGTGAATTACGAGGGGTTAAGGGAATCTATCGAGAGAGAAAGAGAGAGAAAGAGAGAGAAAAAAAATAAACGACTTGGACGATCGTTGCAGTGAAGGGTGAAGAGAGCCTTCTGTCAGTGGAACAACGTACCGCCGTGAACTCGCTCCGTGCACCGCGGAATCGCGTGTCACGCGCGTCAAGTGCAACGATGCATTCACTGCAGATGCATGCCTACGGACACTCTCGTCTCTGCGTGCATATGCGCCTGCACGACTCGGGTATACAGGGTGTCCGCGACAACGTAACGGGATATCGTTAAGCGTTATTGAGGATCGTTTGCGGAGCTCGCACTCGTTTATCCGGTCCGCGTAATTAACGGGTTAGGGTCGTGACTCGAGAAGTAGATATACACGATCATGATCGTGAACTGTCACAAAAAAAAAAAACATTGCTCGCGCTTGGACGCCGCATGAAATATCGGAAATACAGATTTCGCTAATACTTTACTCTCGACGAACATAGATTTGGATCGGTGTTTTATATTATGTACATAATTGGTACAATCGCGTAATAATATAATTGCGTATTATTAATAATAATAATAATAACACTTGATTGAGTTTCTGTTAATTTAACATTAAAACTCCGCAGGCTCTGATTCCGACATTGCTATTATTAATATCGCGAAATACCTATGTACGTAAAAGTTGAGGCGTGTTACAATAATCGCGCGTCGATTTATGCAAAGTGAAACGGGACATTGGAATGACAATAGTCGCCATTATATCGCGTTTACGTCCCGTCTGTGGACAATTAAAAATTCTAATGACGTTCGATACACTAGGTACATTCATTCCAAGTGCAACGTTCACCAAGAACTCCAAGGTCCCTCCGAAGAGAAGGCGCGTAAACGCTTTTGATCGGTATCGACGAAAAAGAATTGCGCTCTCAAGTACACGAGCATACGACACGAATGAGAAATATTCATCCTGTTGTCCCACGTTCCAGTGGGAAGATATTCTTAGTCCGCACCCGTTGATACGCGTCGATATAGCCACGCTAATCGCGAGTACATCGTAATAAATATCAATTTATTCCGTACGCGATGATTCTTAACCCTTTTAGAAGAAATACCTTTGTTCGACAGTGCAAGGGGGAAATAAGCGATGAATGGAATAGAGACATCGATTCGAATTCCAGTTCGTCGGCGATGGGGGTTAAAAGTTCACTCGTTTCATTAAAAAGGACGTTTCTGGACAAAAATTCTCTCCTCGTTGAATATCTGGTAACTAAGTTCGAGATTATTCTCAACGGGGGTATAAATAATATTCCCCGAGCTCTTCCGATTTACTTTGCTCAAAACCTCCTCTCTTTCTCGCGTAACAACTTTAACCATTTACGATCGTGATTAATTATCCTCTTAATACCTTTTCCGAAAGTAAACTTTTCATACCCCGCTTCTATGCTCCTTCTTTTCAACCCCAAAAAAAAAAAAAAATACCAACATCGAACGATTAATTATTATTCCAACGTGGCAGCACTATTTTCGAGTCCCTCGTCCAATTAACTCGCAAAATTCTCCCCTCGTTAGTTTCGAAAACGCGTGGAAGCAGCTAGCGGAACTGCGATCTCGCTGGATTATTTCTCAAATTTGGCAAGATCGTGGACGCTTCTCTCACCTGCGCACAGGTACTCAAACTTCCCGCAGTCAGTCGGCTGCACCTTAAGCTATCCGGGCGGGATAATGCTCATTGTTCGCATGCGTCACGATCGATGCGCGATCTGTGTTCGATTTCTAATAAAGCGGCCGCACCGCAGTCGTCCCTTTCCCTTATTACGCTCTACATACTGCGCAGATAAACGTTCAGATTAGTTCCTTCGATCGAGCGAAACCCGTCTTGAGAAATCCCCCTTTCCTGCGCGCATACGTTGGTACTTTCCTGTCGCCGGGTATTTCGAGTCGAACGGAATCGATCGGATGAAACGAGACGATATAAATGGCGAGACTAATTAATCAAACGTTCTCTATTCCCATTTGACAAAATAATCCCCCCCCCCCCCCCCTCGATCGTTGTTTGTATTTAAAGAATTATCCCCAACCTTGTCCGCGGTCGTTACGATACTGGCTCGACAACGCGTTAATAAACCTAATGTTAACCCTTATAGTGCTAAACTACGATATAGCGTTTCTAAAACGATAAAATCCTTTCTCAAAATAAATTGTAAATTCGTAGGGTAAAATAGACCCCGGTAGGCTAAAGTGGGAGTTTTGCGCTTTAAAATGAGCCTAGAGAGAATACTCTAAAACTGATTATATAAAGTTAAAAGAATTCAAAGATCTTTAATTCGTACGACTAGCGTGCGCCAATTTGGCTCGATATTTTTCGCTTAGGCACACCTTTTTCCTTCCGCACAAAAATAAATATCAACTTGAATTTAATTAATATCTATTAACTAAATTTTAATGGACCAATTAATTAATCGCTCAATTACATTTTAATGATTTACTATTAATATCAATAATACGTTAATAACAATAACAGGTTAATATCAATAAAATGAATATCCCGTAACTACAGTACCGAGGACTCGCGTGTCACCCGAACGGGGATACCCCGACGATCATCTCGTTAATCGATAAGCACCATACGTTACTTACTTCCCACCCGTTATCCTCCCCCATCTCGAGGGGGCGCAAAGAGCCGATTTTACCGTCGAAGACGACAACGTTGCATCGCGGCAACTGCACCTGCCGCAACGGTTGCGGCACTTCGGCCGAGTAAACGGCGCAATTAGCGATAATAAGCGAGCGAAACTCTAAGGCTGGCTAAGGCAGCGAGAAATTACGGTAGCCGTAGCTACCGTCGTCTCGACAGAAATATCGGGGCCCGTTTCTATGGTGAAATCAGCGAGTTAGGCGACCGCCGCCTCTCCTTAAGCTCGTATCGCTGACAAGCGAATGGGTTACGCTCGCGTGGTACTCGACATACCTTAATCCGCTCCAACGATTCACGCCGGGCACGCTCGCAGAATTGTTGCGAAATCCGATACACTCGGGGTTGTTCCTCTCGCGTAACGTCGCTCCTCTCGAAGGTCGAAATTTTTGTCAAACTCGAACGTTCCAGCCTCTTTATCGAATTTCATTATTTTTAAATGTGGAACTAGTGATACAGCGATAGTATTGGGTAGTAGTATATGTAGTATAGCGAAATTCCGTATAAAACGACAGAGACTATTACCATGAAAAATAATTGAGCTTTTCGGCAGGATTGTTAAGGTTTTGATATACCTGATGAGACCGTGCGAAACGAGCACGAGAAACGAAAGTGTTTCAGGCAACTCGAAAGAAATCGAGAGTTTATGCACGCTTTCTCGAATGCAACGCGATGTCGGACGATATCCTCGGCAAAAGGAGTGATGCAGGTCAGTAGCTGGCTCCTACGCGCATGCACCCACACGCGTGCGCGGTGCGGCCAGACACGCACGTGCGTGCGTAACGCGGTAAACAGGATCGTTGCTCCTACGGTAGTTATTAGAAATATTAGATCCGACGGATTTTTTCGTAAGAATTTATCTTCCTGACTCGGCCGTTTGGGAGTGATATCATATTTTTTTCACGACGCTAGGAATAATTGTCGAATACCAAAACCCCGAATTACGGCGTCGTTGTATTAATAAAACTGTTTATAATAAATTATGGAGCAGCGCGCTCGCTCGTGGTTAGTCTATGAAACCGTCCTCGGAAAACGAAAGTGCATTCGGCGTCTAGGATTATTATAGCGGTGCAATTAAAAACAATGAGGGTAACGGAGGTAGAGAAAGTGTTCATTATTCCGCAACGACTTTCTTACCGCGCCCACGTGTATGCAACCGAGTGCAACCTCGTTTATCTTTGTCCGCTTGTCGCATGGATAACCATTTGCAGCAACGGAGGAATGTCGAATCTCGATTTTATCTATTCGCAAACGGAGCCACTGCCAATTACGAGCAACTCCGTGAGTAAATTTAGACTGACGTTAAACAGAAGCGATACTTTCTAATACTTCGCTTTGTGCGCTTTGTTCAATTTTACAATACGCCTGATATCATAGCGATAAACATGCGCGTTGCTTAACTCGTGGAGGAATAGCTAAAAATGAAAATTTATTGAAATGCATCGAAATGTATAAATAAATATATAAATATATCGAAAATGAAAGTATATCGGAATTTCGAAATTTGTATTTCACAAATATTTCCACGGTAAATATTCATCGTACATATTTCCATATTTTCATAGATTTCCTTTTTCTAGTAAACGCGACACGTTTGCATTCTATTCTCACTTTCCATACAAACCGCTGAAAACAATTCCGCCTTTCAAGAACGCACTCAGATTTCTCAATAATCTCAATTTACCCGAATTACCATCCCAGAGTTCTAATAAAAAAAACAGAGAAAAAAAGAAACAAGCTCCCCACGACTTACGGTACGACAGCGTATATAGGCTGGCCTAACCTCAGATAGAAACAAGTAAAAAGAAAAATATATCAATCGCACGGATCGCGTTCACCTGCACACGGCCATGGTACGTGACGAATGCATCGCGTATGCGATTCCGATGCAACGGCCTGCCGCGCGGTTGTCCCAGTGAGCGGTCGTTGCACCCTGCGAACCGAGCTGCAACGAACTCCGCCGAGGGAATCGCTGAGAGTCGCCTCGGATCGAGATTTCTTTCCCCTCCGGATTTAGAATCCCTTTTTGCATTTTCCTTTTTTTTTCTTTCTTTTGAGTCCGCACGGTGCGCCGGCGATACAAATAAACCGATTCGCCGGAGTAACGAAAGGGGGATACTCGAAATATTCCGACGAACTCGGCCTCCTCGCGGTCTCGAGGACGTTGCACTTTGACCGTATCTAATATAAGATACGCGGCGAGGGAGGGAGGGAGGGTGGGAGGGAGGGGGGCGGGGGGAGGAGGAGAATAACGGTGGCAAGGAGTGGGGATGTACGCGCAGAAGTGTCGACCGGCCGATTAGTATCTTCTTAGGAGGGATTTTGGTCTCCTTTCTTGAACTCGATAACGAGGGAAGAAAATTCTGCGAATTCGTGAGCGAAATAACGAGCGTACGGCGATCATACGTATTTCATCGTTTCGTTTTGATTCCGAAGGGATTCGATTTGACCTGGGGGATGGTAATTGGATTTTTGAGGGCAGCGAAGTTATCGCGCTTCAATTGCATTTTTTTTTTTGCGAAGGGTTTTATTGAAAATTTGGGGTTCGCGAGAGTTCGATTTTCTCGTGATTTTGCGTGCTCACAATTGCGCGTCCTTGTGACCGAATTTTTCCCCCCCCCTTTTTCTTTTTTCTTTTTAGTAACACGCATTACCCAACGAGGACTAACCGACATTGCGTAATCGTTCGCCACTTTACGTAAGCTGACAATCGGTCGGTGAGCGTTGCCTTCGAGAAAAATTCGAAAACAATTCCACGTCGCGCGTTATTACGCGTTTACATATTTCCATAATTGTGCCGTTCGAGAGATCACGATTGAAAGTTAATCGAAGGCGGGTAGTCGATTGAAAATCCGTGTCGAGATCTGCGGATAATCGTGTCGTTTGAACGATCGTGATTGAAAACGAGTCGCGGCTCGTGTATCGAGGATCCGAGTGTTCGCGATCGAAGGAAATTCTAAAACAAGTCGCCGAATGTCATTGGCCGCAAAGAGGCGAGTTTACGATCAGTACGAAACGCTCCGGCACGATCGTCGAGGGATCCTCTTTTATTCGAATACCATCCTCAATCGAAAGTCCTTCCGCGGATATTGAATTAATATCCCGCGCAGTTTATTTAACGTCGCGAGTGGCGCTCGATCCACTGTGCGGCGCATAATGCGATCCAATTAGAAAGATTATATGAATACGGTAAAGCGTCCGTCGACGTATCCGTGTCAACATCTGCGGCAAGAAGCGCGCCGCTGCCCTTTTCTACTGTAATTAATCAAACCTCACCTGGCGGATTTGAAATAGGCGCTACTTAACGTGTTAATGATATTCCACGATCGAGCTACGTCAATCGTACTCGCTCTAATTGGTGGCCCGTGTAAAGGATCTCGGTATTGCATTAATCAAAGGTCGATTACGACAAATGTTAGAGGATTGCGTTGCATCTCGAATCTAATAGTAAATTAGTTCGAAAATCTTCCAACGATACGTTCAGCGTCTTCCAATGTGTGATAGTCGCGTGTGAGAGTACAGTCGCGTCAGGAAACGTTAACCCTCTCACGCACGACTGTTTAGGATTTAGTTTTGTCTTCTGAAATAGATATATTATAAAGAATTATGTATATCATGCGTTGCCGTCTATGAGTATTTCTGGTCATCTTAAATACACAAATGTGGACTATGCATAGATACTCATTTCAGGTACAGATATTAGAATAATACTGAAAATTGTTAGTTAGTTGTTATCTCGATCTCGGTCTCGATCGTAGATCGAATCGCGTCTCTTCCATTATTATCGTTACGCGACTACGAAAAGGACGGTGCACTGGATGATTCTTCCTGCTGGAGCGGAAAGTGATGCACGAACATCGTCGCGTATTAGAAAGTTTATAATACAATTGTGCATCGCGCTCTGGCGAACGTTAGAACTGCCACGAATTCAATTATACTTTCCCTTGCGTCGCACGTCGTAAAGGGAATATCAGCCCGCGAAATGTCAATTGGGAGGAGCGTGAGTTTTACAAGAATCCACTCTCGGCTACGTGCGAATATTCTTACGACTTGGTGGGTCGCCATTGTTTCGCGTGGAACCGCGTCGAGTATTTCTTCGTTAACCTCGGGGGCTTTCGATTATTAGAAAATGTCGCCGTTTAAGGGGAAACACTACTGTGACACTCTGAAAAACGAGAAATGCTTTTTTTAACGAATTTTTCCAGAAAATAATTATATAGTAGATAATGCGATATATTAAGGTACTATAATTTATTAAGATAGTATTAATATATTAAGATATTATTCTTTATGGGTTTTACATAAACTTTTTGTTATATAAATGCAAGAAACCGTTTGGTTCGATAAATTGTACGTCGATCTATCCCTTTGATTGAGATCTTACGCGAGGAATCAATTTGCGCGGATAGATCCGATAGATCCGATAGATCTTCGATCCATGGCAGGCTTCCCACGAATGAGATTGTCCACGACGATCCACGATGGGAGATAGGATCTAACGTTTGCTAATTAATCGTATCACCGTGAAACATTGCAACGATGCGTCGCGAGTTAGGCGCGAGCTTTACGGATTTAGCATAAAAGACGTTGTTTCACTGCGGTAGAACAAAAAATGCCGAATTGCGCAGCAGTGTGCAGTGGTACCGCCCGATCGCGGAAAACGAAAGTGAGGAAACGGGATAATAAAATTAATTCGGTCCGACGATCCTTACCCGCGAATATTGCGCAATTTTAGCCGGTATTAGAAAGTGGATGCACGTTACATACCGATTACATGATCCTCGTTGTACGCGCGATACGTTGATGAAAATTCTGGATAAGAGGCGGGAATGCGATTAACGATGAAACGGGGAAAGTGCAATTTACTCATTTCACCGAAAACTACGATCGGCTGTTAAAAATTTATTAACCCATTACTGCTCGAGACTAAAAGAATTTATAATTTTCTTATTCTTCCGTCTCAAAACGACTCGGATAAACAAAGAGAAACAAATTGTGACCGTCCCATAAAAGCGACTCCATGCACTAATAGGTCAATATAGTAATATCTCAGAGGCAAAATTCAGCGAGCTTTACGTTATTTAACAAACATGGATCAAATTTCTATATTCGCGTAAATTCAGAAAGAGCCCGCCGACTTTATCCGCGATATGGAAATTTCAGCGAATTCGCATGCTAAATTCCGACTGGTTTCGCGAGAAAGTTCAAATTGGGCGCGCGGAAACTGTTCAGAACTACAGATGTCCTCGAAAACAGGATACCGTGTTCCAATCCATCCCTCCCTCTCTCGCTCTTCGTTTCCGCGCGTCGTCGACGACGACGACGACGATGGGGACGGTGGTAGTGGGGGATATAAGGCGAGAGGGTGACGGAAAATCGGCGACTATTTAATTACCGGCCAATATCTGTCGCGGAATGTGGGTAACTGGGTCTCGTCCCTCTTTCGCAACACACCGTCGGAGCGTAGGCTCGGCGAGGTAGGTTGACTGGAACGATCAGGTCGGGAAAGTCACTACCCTACATCCAAAGTTGGAAACGAGGTGAGATATGGGCGAGCCCGACGAATGGATCAGCCCGGATGTCTGATTTCGCGGGATAAGGGTCTAAAGTGATCGATTTGAATAAGGCGTGCGCGTTTCGCGGCTGACGAGATACAAACGGGACGGAGGGGGAGAGAGAAAGTTTATTAGGCACCCGACTTGTCCCTTAGAATCAGAAAGAGTTATACACTTTTATTAACCGAGAGATAACCATCGGTACAATGTCGATTGATCGATTTAAATTAAATTAATGGTTGTCGGTAACGTAATATAGTTACTGGGTGCTTGTAAGTAGATTCAAGTTTCCATACGAGTATAGTCGTCCGAGATAAGAGTAATCATGTTAGGGTTAGAACTCGTATTCGCGTAGAAACGAGTTCGGTCAGAGTTACTGTGATTCCTCCATTTGCATTGCAAAATAAAGTAGTTCTCTCTGAAATATACCACGAGTACTCGATGCTATAATTTCGTGGAGAAAGA
Organism: Pemphredon lugubris; assembly: GCA_933228935.1. Taxonomy (NCBI): domain Eukaryota; kingdom Metazoa; phylum Arthropoda; class Insecta; order Hymenoptera; family Crabronidae; genus Pemphredon; species Pemphredon lugubris. Next base: position 63,225,539 of record OW121815.1, read on the forward strand.
GGCGAAGAGAAAATGAATCGCGCACGATCAGTTTAATTCGGCTTTTATACGATTACGATCGATTAATTTTATTCCGATTGAAAGGACAGGAAGAAAAAGGGTTCCACTGCAATGACACCAGTAGCGTTTCAATTATACTCGATACTTAAACGCTTCTCGAGAGCGCAGAACGATCGGAGGAAGATTCTACAAATTAAGAGAAACGATAATTTAATCGTAGAGATAATTACAGTTTCTCCGAATCCTCCGCGTGGATGCTCTCTCTCGCATGACGTTGGTGGTAGTAGGTCTACGATCTAACGTTACTCGGCGCGTGTCGTTTTTTTTAAATCGAAACCCGTTGCGCCGCGCCAAATTCGCTCACCGCTTTGAATCCGCGATATCCGGGGCAAACAATTAGCGATGCGAGGAATTAACGCTAAACGCACTATTCGCGTAACTGTACTCTCTTCTGCTCGGAAATCCACGGAACCATCGTGTACGCATTTTTGCGAAACGAGACGCCAACGCAAAGTCGTGAACCGTACACGACGTTGTTCCATCTGCAGGTGGCTCCCGCGATGCGGATAGTTTAATTAACCGGTCGAACTCGCGGACGTTGGGAGTCGCTGACCAGCGAGCATTCCAACGTGTGGCACGTTGGGCAATTGCATCTGCGACTGCGGCTGCATCTGCGCGAACTCGTTCGAACTGCCGCGAAACTGTTACGCGACGCAACGTTTCCGAAACGCGGGTGTTAAACTCCAGTTCGCTTTTCTTGCACCTCGGTTGATCTCGCCGGGGAACGGATACGCCGATGCTCGTTAATTCTTGTACTTTGTTCTATCCGAGCGTGGGCGAGCGTACGTTTCATAAATAATAAGAAAAACTACGCCACTCGGACAGTCGCGGTTAAATTTATTTATTCGACGATATCGATCGAGAATTAGTGGGTGTAATATATCGAGCATGGCGCAGCGGGGGAAACGTGTAGCGATAAGTCGATGGTATCTCTAGCAACTACGTAAATAACTTTCTCCCGGTCTCGATCCCGCGTTTCCGTCTTGAATTTCAAATCGAAACTACTGAAACCAGTCGCGAAGTACTATTTACATTTGCACCGATTTAATCCACTGCTGAATTATTGTACTCTCGATTTCAATTATCTGTGCGTCGATGATAGAACATCGATTCTAACGATCGTACGGTGTCGGTAGATAGGAAATTACGAAGCGTGTGCGAAGTTCTTAATTATCCGATTCTTTTTTATTCGTTAACTTATCGTTCGCTCGCCCATTACCGGACAGAATAATAAATACAAATATTTCGATTTTTTCCTCAAATAGACTCTTGCCCGTTGATCGTAAATATTTCTTTCGCGATGTCATTTATCGTCCGATAATTCAAACGCGGAGAAAGTACGGATTTTCCCAGAAATCGAGTACTCCGTTGTTCGATACCCGGGGCACGGGTACTTTAATTACTACTGCCCGCCGATCCGATCGATAAAACTTTGTGGGAACAGCCGAACCGGGGAGAAAGAATGGAAAGATCTTGACGAAATCCAACCGAAAGCGCGGAAACCGGCGTGGCCGAAACTCCGCCGCGTAACGCGGTACTGGGAATTGTTACGCTATCGGTGTTACGCTACCGGATATTCGGATAAAGTTCTTTCACCCCTGACTGTCGTAAGTCCGTTCTCCCCGCCTCAATTGTCCGATACTGTTTATCGATAGATCGATCCGTGGATTTATGCCAACTTCGTAATTTTATGGTAGCCGGCTCTCGTTTCACCGGACAACACGTAACGCGAGGGCGGTTATTATCGTCGTACTTACAAAAGGATACGGTAGCTCTGGGTGGTCGGATATGCTAAATCATAATACGATATATTGGCACGGGATATTGGCAGTTGAAAATGTTTAATTAAACGGTGAGAGTTAAACTCCGGATTTTATCTATTTTCTTTTAAATCCCACGTTGTTTTCAAGTTTTTAATTAAATGTTACCAAAGTAGATCTCGAGAAATCATTAATTGAAAACGGTTAATCAAACGCGATGGTTATGCTCTAGATTCGATCTACTCCTCAAAATCGTTAAAACGTTAATTTTCCGATAGAAAAGTTAATTGTTAGGAAATTACTTAACAATGTCTGGTAAAAATTAGAAACTACAAATCCAGATCACACAAATTTCTCAAAATCGCCAAACGTTTCAAAATAATCCAACTGAGAAATTGAGCATTCTGAGATAGACATCGCTAAACGATCAATTGAAATTATTTAACCAAAATGCGATACTTGAATTCAAATTACAGAAAATATCTCAAAATCGCGAAACTTTCCAAAATCCGCCCGCCGACGAACGTAAAATCGCCACCAGGAAATCGTTTTTCTCCCGCTGATTCTAATAACAAGTCGAGGAAAGTACGCTAATCGTACTTGGCGCAACGCGGCTACGCAATCACAAATTTATTTCTCCGTCTCAGAATCGCGGGAATCGAAGGTGCAACCTGCTCGTCAAAAATTTACACCGGCGGTTGTGGGTTGCTGTTGCAATGCAGAAACGAGCGAGTCCCACGCGAGTCTACGGCAGCCGGTACGTTGCACCGACGTACGTATCTATTCTGGCCGGTTGCATATCTCGGCAAGACCATTGTCTCGATGCAAGTAGGCCTGCATCAGAATGCAATAAAATTCTCTCTCTCCCCCCTTCCCCCCCCCCCCCCCTCACCGATCGCCGATCCGTGGGCAGAGCGTGCATGTGCACGTGCTCCTTACGCCTGTGTGCTTTTCTTCCGTAGGCAAAACTCGTGGACCGACCGTTCGCGACACGAAATCCGATCGTTTCTTTGCTCTGGAAATTTTCACGTTCCGATCGACAAGATCGATGAAATTTTCATACTTTGTTTATCATTTATAAGAGTATCGTACCGGTGGGTTTCCGATAATTTACGACGTCGACGTTTAATAGCTGGAGGACCAGAATTTTCTACGGTCTTCTTATCGAAAACCCCCGCCCCCTCCTCTTCATTTCCCCGAGGCTGGAATTGCGCGAACTATACGCGCAAGTAATATTGCACATGCAACGAAGCACTACTCGTAACCATCGCTCGTATATCAGTGTCCGCGAAGCAAGCGAGAAGCCGATAAGGTCGACGCGCAAGCGTAATTTGTGATCTTCGAGTGATACCTTAATCAAAGGGAAATGCAGCTGTCGTACGTCCCGCTGGATGGATTAACCCTTTGCACTCGTGAGTCGACATTATGTCGTCAAACTAAATCCGGCTCAGCACTCGTAAGTCGACGCGATGTCGCCAAAATTCTAAATTCATAAATTAACAATGTGCCACGTTTCACGAATTATTTTTATAATTTATTATACTATATCCCATATGCAGATACGAGTTTCCTCTAATAATGCATGGAATTTGTTTAAGTCGACATGCAGATATGTTAGCGACAGATATTTTTTATTCGAGTATGAAACCTGAAACCTGAAATTAATTACTAGCTGGCGTTACCCCGACCTTAAAAAAATACAAGTGCCAAGGGTTAATATTTATCCGGAATGCGTTTTCGAGTACGTGCAGAGAATCGAGACATTTGGTCGAATAACGCGTTCAATTTTATGCCGCGATAATCGATTCGATATATACGCCCGACGTTTGTTCGTTTCTTGTACTTGTCGTGATAATTCGTCGTTTGATTTTTGCGGAGCGATTCGACGCGCAGCATTTTCGAGTTTCACGTCGCAACCGGAACGTTGCAAATCGAGGCGACGTTACGCGTCGGAGGTTGAGAAGTAATCTGAATAGATCGATCGTAGTTTGAAAGTTGCATTTAAAGTAGCAACAATGACAGCGCATTTTTAAGCAACCGCATACCGTCATTTCAATCGACGGCTATAATGCGCTCGGTGCATAACGAAAGTTAGGTCAGGTCACGGACTGCAAATACCTGGAACACGTATGCACCTAGCCCACTGGCATAGATTCGCGATGTACGAAGATTTTGCAACCTGAAACGAGGCCCCGCGTGCGTTGACGTCGATCGAGGAATCGTTCGATTTCAGAATTTTTTTAGAAAATAAAAATAGCACGGATGATTTTAATATTACCGAGCGGAGTAACGTTTTCTGACATTCTCGTTCGTTTTACGTTATACGAGTTATTTGTTACGCAAAAAAAATATTTCAAAGAGAAACATTTTTTCGCACGACGAATACTTCGCGAGATATAATTGCGCGTGAAACTTTGAACGGAACATCGTAGTACTTACTAACGCGGATAGAAAGAAAAACGTTTCCTCAAAGTTGGCAGTTCTACTTTTCGAAAGAGAACGTTTCAGTGTCATTTCCCCCCAACTCCCCAATGGGAAACCGAAAACTCTCATCCGTGAAACCAAAAGTGAATTGTGACCAAGGTCATTTGTCAAGTTTCCTCGAAACGGTTTGAATCTTCCCGAAGGCTGACGAAATTCACTTTGGTGCACGAATGATTTACAGCCGCGTAACGTAGGCACCGTTTTTCGAAATTTATGAGCAGTGCGCGAAGAGAGTGCGAAAACCACAGCCATAAACTCCGGCCGCAACCCCGTAACCGCTTTACTTCGAGCCTGCGCTCGTAAATCTTCGTGCCTGACGTCTCTAAATACCGACGACAACTTCGTGGACGTGGAAATTTTGAAATTTCGTGTAAAATCGCTCTTACAAAAAGCGCCCACCTACGCTCCTGTGCGGGGTTAACGGAGATTCGTTCGAAGTATTCTGGGAGCATAAATTTTTCTAGGATTTCATAGTGGACAGAGCGTTTTTCTCGGCTAACGGGAATTCCTATATTTCGTTTCTCCCGCGAATTGGCGATTATCGTTTTGTACGAGTTTCTTTCCTCGTAGTTTCTCTATTTTTTTTTATCTCGTATCTCGTAAAAGTACGAAGGCCTTTAACGAAGTTTACCCAACATCCGAAGTACGCGATACCGCGCTTCACGCGAATTACTTTCATTAGGGGGAAAGTTTTCTTCCGCCAGCGGACTCCTCGGGTCTACCGTTTTCGTCGGAGGGAGAACAGAGAGATTAGCTAACAGGTGTTTCAGGTAGAGCTGGCGAGGTCGATTACACGCTCGCCGCAGAGCCCTAAATCCCAGTGCTAAATCTTCCCCGAGGGGTACACAAAGGAGAGACGGTTTAACCTGGGACAGTCGTCGAATCGCAACGATACAGCGACAAACGTAGGAAAGAAAAAAAAAAGTTGTCTTGATCGTGTCTCGTAAATAAAAAATATTTTGTCGAGTCACGCAGGGTGAGGCACTTGGTCTTGATAAACTTAAAAAATATTTCAAACAAAATTGAATTCTATCGTTTGTTGTCTCGGTTGGTAACATTGAGATTTTGTTTAAAATATTTTGTCGTGGATTTAATTTTTTTAAGCTTATCAAGTTTCCCATTCTGTATACAGCAAGAATTGTAAAATAAATTCATTGATTGCCCCGCGATGATATTTTAAATTAAATCTGAAATCAATGAAAATTATTTGTCGAAAATTATAATTCTTTCGATATAAACTGAGTGGAACGAAAGGAAATAATCGCGAGTGTAGTAAACGAAAATAAGCGTTTCAAGTAACTCTCCTTGGACATTCCAACTCGATCGCAGTGTTTCTAGTGTCTGCGCATATTCAAAGGCCCGTAGTTAGGGTAGGTCAAGCTTGCACTATATTTAGAGTAGCCTATGTCGGATCCTATAGTCGTCTATAGTAATATATCTAATTCGAACCATTGAACCGATCCAAAGGCTGACCGTGATCTACGCGTGGTTGGTAGATCCGATCAATGGATGGAATATAATCAGCTATCGGGACGCGTTCGATTATACTAATTAAAACGCGTTCGTCGAACGATCGCGATCTAAGCGCCTGGTGATCGATACGTCGAACGCGACGCGAGGAATGGTCAGAGAGTGAAAGCAAAGCCGTAGGAACCAGAGGGGAATCGAAGTGGCGCTGGAATTATTACCGTTAGACGGTCGTAGCTAGTCACGGTAACCATATTCAAGGCCCGCGGTTAGGGCAGGTTAGGCTTGGACTGCGCCCAGTTTGAATCAATTTAGGTTTAACCTTCCGTTGTCTATGAATAAAAAGTACTTCGCAAGGATGTTTTTCTTTGTCGTGCATGGAATTATTGTAACAGACCCAAGTACAATGAACATATACTTGAGAGAAAGAGAATTAAATGAAATTTCGCATGACAACATCCGATGCAAATTTCCAAAAATTAATTATATACGCGCCATCTAATCGTTTGCTAAAAAAAATTTACATTTTAAAATTGAATACGTAGATCGGACATCAGTTTTGAAAAAACAAAACAAACCAACTGTTTATAACAAACTCAGTACGCGTTGCCTAATTTAAATCGATCATTGGTCCTCCAGCAATAATCTCCATCGACTATTCATAATCGTTCGTTAATCTCGCTCCGATGCAAATTTCCATCTAATCGTGCGCTAAAAAAAAGTATAATTTAAAATTGCATACATAAACGCGACTTCAGTTTTTCACGCAAGACAAACCAACTCTTTGTAATAAACACAGCATGCGTCGATTAATTTAAATTGTCCATTTGTACCCGCGCGATAATCACCGTCGACTATTCATAATCGTTGGATAATCTCGCTCAACTGTACGCGGCCGAGAAATCCCGTTGCCGTTCAAACGTCTAACGGGCCATAGTTGAGGCAGGTTAGGCCTGACCTACGCTCCACGCGGATTAGAGGGCCTCTGTTTAGGTGCGCGGCTCGGCCCCGCTCACCTGTGATCTAACTTCTACTTTCCGTAGACGTAACCCACGTGCTCGGCAAAGGTGCGAGCCGCTCGCACACACGCACGCACGCCCGCCGTTCTACTGGTGTCCGCGAGTGTTAGTCAGTCAACGACAGCGTGGCAGGGGAACGCACTATATTCCCTGATTGTGTATCACGCTGGGCAGGGGCGTATCGCGGGTACCACCGAAGGTGGCACCCCGGGTACCGTGGTTCAATTTTTCTCTTTTCTTTTGTACACAAAGTCAGTCTTGTTTTTCTTTCAAAAACATTAATTCTCGCGGGCCATTCGCGTCGCCGGATTAAACCCCCGTCGACCGTGTTTCTCTTCGATTCGATGGGTTTCGCGTAATTAATTCGGCGCAAGGTCGTCGGCGAGTCGTTATAAAATAGGCCTACCTATTCCACGGTGCTTTTATGATCCTTGAATATGAATTTACTTTGTTCCGCGCATTAGGTTCGCGAGCACGACAATGCAGCGTTTAACGAGACTCCGTCAGCGTATACGCGTAGACGCATAATAAAGGCTAGGCCAAGCCTCTTGGTACTGCCGACTAAAATCCTTGATCCTAATGACGGGTCAACCGTGCCAATTGGCCATAGGAATGGAGCAGTTGTGCCTCGAGGATACTATCGTGGCTTAATCTCAGCCCGATAAGCCTGAATCGTTCTTATCGCTCAACGGTCTGGTAGCTGGAAGGAGATCTTTTTCAAAATTGACTTCCCGTTGGGGAGGTAGATTGGAGATTCGATTCCCGAAAATGCGTTCGTTTGTTTGTTTATAAAAAGCGAGTGGTTGCTCGTAATTATCACGTTTAAAACAACGTCGACGAACTCTGCGCTAACGAACAAAATTCTTTGTATACGCTGAAAAACGGAATATTATTTGTAAACAAGGCGATCGTTCACTTGCCAACATTATAAGTGTTGGGTATCAAAATTGAAGATACGTTACATCGATCCACGAGGTACGATCGAACGAATACGCTCGAAAAACGACACGATCAAAAGGATAATCGACCCGTTGTTCGGATCATCATCGAAGATTTCGAATCGGCCGAGCACATCGATGGCATAAAAAACGAAAGGAGGAAGCGCGAAAATTTGATTGCAAAAACCGGGTGTGCTCGCTCGCGAGGGGCGAACCACCGACGCGGCACGACGCTGCCCGTCGACGCCGAGGCGCGCAGGCGCCGCGAAGCCGCGGCACACCACGCCGCGGCGAACTCACTCGCGCACCGCATCGCACGCCACACACAACACACCACCTAAATAACTTGCAAGCTCCCCGTGATTTGCAGGTATATCGCGAGCGAGAAGCCACGCGGTCGCGGTAGAAAAGCAACAGCTCGTTTTTCGTGCGGTCTTATTTGCGTTCCGCGTCACGTGTTCCGCGAATAGTGCGCCGATCGCGGTAAACGGTATTCGAGCGGAGTGACAGATGAAGGGTAAGGGACTCTGATAGCGCGAGGTACAGCGCGAACTTGACTCGCTAACAGTGTCGGACGCTATTATCAGTGAGAGAAGAAAGAGTGCGGTCCAGTGAGAATTCCGCGGGGACGCGTGAGAAGAAGTCGAGTCGCGGCGGAGCGACGTTGTTATGCTGAATACAGCTTTGTTTTCGCGCGAGACAGTTGGCAAAAGGACCATTTGAAGGGGAGAGTTTCTTAGGAAAGTAAACTGAGAGTGTGTGTGAGAGAGACAGACAGAGAGAGAGTGAGAGTGAGAGGGACAGGGGGAGAGGAAGAGACGACAAGTGCGTGCGTTAGAGGACGTTAGATCCGTTGCGATCGTGCGATGACCGTGCAGAAGTTCAAGCCTCGCGGCAGCGCGGCGGAGGAACAGCAACCGTTGACGGTAGATATTCTCTCACCCTCGAGCGAGCACCTGGAGAACGACAAGGAACAACCCGGTCAGGTTTGCTATCGTGGCGCGCCACAGGACTCGGAGCATCTCCTTGGACGAGTGTTAGCCGGTGAGTGCGAGAGAATCTGGTAAAAAAAAAAAACCCACCGAAAAAATAACAAAAAGGAAAAAAAGAAACTAAACGCTCGAGAGGTCTCGTGGAAAGCGAGAGTCCCTCGATCATGGGTTTCGCGTTACTCCGCGTCACACGGGGGGGGGGGGGGGGGGGCGGGCCCCCCGGTTCTCAGGTGCACGCGAAAATATTCGTAAAGCAGCGTAGCCCGCGATTCAGGTATAGGAAGGAATAGAGAAAGAGGCGGTTTCACTTTCCAGCGGGGTTGGAATGTAGGTCGCGGGGCCCGGGACGAGGCTAGTTCGTTGCCCTCGGTCGGCGGCCTTCCACTCGGCGCTCCGGCAATTTTTCTCCCTCCCTCCTCTCTCCGCTTTACTCGTCGCACACACGTATTCGCGCGCACGTACGCTCTCTCTCTCTGTCCCTCTCATTCTGATTTTCCCCTCTCCTCTTCTCGCTCGTAGAGCTAGCCTAGATAGCGAGCCTCTCTAGAGGGGCTCCCACCACCCTGGAGTTGCTCTCTCCCCACGCGGTTTAGCTTCTCTCCCTTCTCTATCCGATCTATCTGTCCATCCGTCCCTCTCTCTCTCTCTCTCTCGCTCTCTCTCTCTCTAGTGCGAGCGCTTCCACGTATCCTCTCCTTCTCGAAGCTATACTCTCCCTCTCTCTATCTCGAACTCCTCGGTGAACTCGGCGCGTAGAGAGACAGGCGGTACGCCGCTCTCACTCCCTCACGGTGGTCCGTACACCAAGAAAAGTAGGTCGGCGGGGCCTTGGCGCGAGGCTAGTTCGTTCACCCTGCCTGGCCCGTAACTGGGGCAAGATGAAATTACCCGAGCCGCCCTCCGTCACGTCCCCCCCCCCCGTGCCCCTCCTACGCGTCGACCTCTCTCCGTCCCTCTCTCGCTCGCGGCTTCTCCTACCTCCGTTCGGCAAGTAGAGTGAACTCTCCGCGACTCGTGTGGCCAATCGCCGACGGGCCGGTTCAACAAACTCGAACTGGGTCTCCCCTACCTAGCTGTCTCTTCTCTCCCTCTCTCTCTCTCATTCTCCCTGCGTCTCCGTCACTCGCGTTCTCAACGCTGCTGCCGCGCGTCTTTCTCCAGCTAACTGCGAGTAGTTTAGCTACTCGACCAACCTCCCCACCTACGGCTATCATCGAAGGTCACCAACACACTCCGCTTTGCCCGTTCGCCCTCCGTTCTGTTCGCGTAAAAAGAGAGCGACGTGGTGGGTACCTCGGGTACACTCTCGACGCACCCGAGTATTTGACCAGCTTTGTTGTTTTGTTTTTTTTTCTTCTTCTTCTTTCCCCTTGCCCGATTTCTAGGCTCGGTTCTCGGAATACGGAAATCGCGGATATCTTCCTCTCTCTCTCTTTCTCTCTTTCATTTTTCTTTTAATCGAGCTCCCGTCATGAATCATCTCTCGTGCGCTTGGAGTACGAGGTTCGATGAGCGGTAATCGAGAGGGATCACCGTACGTACACCCTACCGCTTGCTCGTCGCGATAACGTAATTGCTAATCGCTATTTTAGTTGGAAATTAATAGTATCTCTAATATCTCGAATATCTCCAATTATTCGCGAGATATCGCCAATTATTCGCGAGATAACGCGTACTCAAAATATCTTTGGCTGGTAATTATAATTCCTGGAGCATGCGAATATTTGTGGACCGTACTGTACGCGGTCCGTTCCGATACCGGAGGGTTGCGCGAGTACAGGCGTCACGATTCTACCTGCAGAGGAAGAGGGACAGCCGACCGTGACGTTCCTACGTGCGTGTCACGCACACGCGCTCCTGTTCAACCGGCTGAGAATTCTCCTCGTAGGCCCCGTTACGTAACCTCGCGATAGTGAATTACGCGTGGACTACCTACTCGCGAGACCCTCTCTCGATCTCTCCCCCACCCCCGGGCTCCCTCTCACTCTCTCTCCCTCTCTCTCTCTCTCTCTCTCTCCGTCTGCTTCTCGAACGATCTCTCTTTCCGCTCTTCTGTCTCCGGAGAAAGTACATCAGCCGTGCCACTGGACCGTGAGCACTCTCGCTACGAGCTCTGCGGAATGCTTTCACCGTTTCTCCGCGCTGTTTCTCGCGCTGCATCCGCCGTGCCGGAGCACTGACCTGCCTCACCGTGCGTAACTACCACCGAGGTAGCTCCCGCGCGTTTGTTCCATCACCCCCCCCCCCCCCCTCAACCGCCACCCGGCGAAGCGGCTCGCTTTTGATACCCCGATACGTACCGAGGGGGGGATACAATTTCCTCCCGAAAGAACGCGTCGTCGCACGCGATGCTCGATTTACGTTCGCGCCTTTGATCGCGATTCAAAGATTCGTTCCCACCGAATGCTTTTCGTGAGCCTTTAAACGCGAGAAGGAAATTTTACTTCCGTTCCATCGTTTCGAAATGCACATTCGCATATTCTCAAGTTGCCGCGATTACCCGTAACTTTCCACCTCCGTGATCCCTTCTCGTAGATCGGCGAAAAGCTTCTAGGGCGAATCTCCGTGACGCGCGGATCCCATCCCCCGGCGATGCCGGTGAATTTCGATGGAAGGCGGGAACGCGGGCTAAAAGGTAATCGCGGAGAGAGCAGCGGCGAGATAAACCGAGAAAGAAAGCTCATTTCGACACCGGGGCAACGCATACACACTCGGTCGGGGCATTTTCTAATTGCGCTTGTGCCGACGACTGGCTAACCTCAAAAGCAAGACGCGCGGGCAATGGCCTGGCCTCCTCCCGGTCCCCAGTGACCTCGATTGACGCGCTGTGTCCTCTCCCAGTCCACGATTACCACCCACCCCCCCTCCCTCCTCCCTCCACCCCCCACCTCCCCACTCTCCTGCTCTCCGTTTCCACCCCACCCCGCCCCCTCTGCCACTACCTCCCGCCCCTCTCCACCTGAGAGGAGCGTTGACTCTGCATCGCCCAATCAGAGCCCGGTTCGTCGACTCTCCGAGCTGCTCTCGGGGTCGTTCTAATCTCGCAACGTCCCTACACACCGCAAGCCAAACCGACGAGAAGCCCGATAAGAGTACGCGATCTACTCGTTCCACACCCCTCCCCGCACCGCCCCCGACCGCGCTTCGCCCCTCGTTTCGGTTGGTCTCTCTTCTTCTCTTTTCTTCTTTCTCTTTGTTTTCCGCCTTTATCCCTCTCCGGGTGTGCTCTTTCTGCGTGGAGCGTACACTTCTCACTCTCTCTCTCTCTCTCATTCATTCGCTCTCGTTGTTACTCTTTTCCTCTTGGTCTCTCTGTGGCACACCAAGGTGAACAACCTCGAACCGTGTCGGGGCTCTTATCGCTCCGCGAGCTTGGACCCTTATCGAGCAGGCGCACGTTCGCGCTTCTTCGATGGAGTTCGCTGAACCGCTCGCAAAAATCGAGACTTCTCTCGAACGGGGGAAAGATCGGGGGATCGCGTGAGAATACGCCTACATTTGTCGAGGGGTGAACCCCGCATGGGTGTAACGTTCGTTGTATCGGGATCTCGTCGCGATCGGCGTCGTTCGATGCGTATCGCGCGAAGGCTTTTCCCATTTTTTGCTCGAGTCGCGCATTTTCCCTTCCATGCGTAAGGTGACACGTAATTTTATTCGCGTACGCGTACGATTAGACGCAATAGTTAAGAACGTTGTTCCGTTAATTAAATAGGATTTGCTGGGATATCGGCGACCTGCAAAGTTATCTAACCTTATCTCTCTAAACGAGGTTGCCCTTAAATGCAAAACAGTTTGCCAACCGAGCTCCTTTCGATTTTCTCTATCTCTCTCTGTTCTTTGTATCCATGTCCCTCAGCGTATTTATCAACGATCGGGAGAATGTCGGCGCATTCTTTACCCACCCCCCCGTGTAACGTTCGTATCGCGGATCACCGAAATGCATTCGCGTCTCCCGCCACCGATAAACGCCCTCTTCACTTTCGTTTCCATCGCGCTCGTTTCTTTAAAGCATTTCTGGTGTTTCGTACGTTCGCTTTCACCGCGCGTCATCCAGCGTTACCACCTCGGCGTAGAAATGCGAGTAGAGCTAATCTTACCCCACGCCACGCCACGCCGCGGTAACGCGACGCGTAACGCGTGTTTTGGGCGCGCGTAACAGCCCTCCATTGTCTTGGTTTTTTAACATCATCGCCGACGGTACGCGTCGCGCGAGTCACGGTTCACCTGGAAGAAAGTAAGAGTGGTCCGACCAGGAAGCCGAGGCATCGTCGAAGGCGGTCCGTCCGGATGCCAATGAAAGCGAACTACTAACGCGAGCCACGATTTCTCTCTTTCTCCCTTTCCTTTTTGATTCTTATTACGCGCGATGACGCGCGTTCCCCCCCGGTTTCGCCAGGAATACCGGAATTCCAGAGAACGGAATCCGGATTACATCGATTTTATAAGATTCGATGGTAAATATTTATTTAAAAAACATTGTTATTGCGCGGGTTGCGCGATTCCCATGACGTATCAGGATACGATGGAACCAAATCCGGATTACATCGATTTTATAAGATTCAATGGTAATCATTTATTTTTTAGAAATTGTTATTACACTCGTTGGCCGATTTCCATGGAATATCGAGATTCCGTGGAACGTAGCCTGAATTAAACCGAATTATTATTTACTTAACAAAAAAAAAACATTAAATTCCGTACTCTACCATGCGAATACGTCTCCCGCCAAAGTTCGTTTCCCGTGGCCGGGATCGCGTCCCCCGAATCTAGTTCAACGAAATCGCGTCGAGGTTCGCGAGTAAAGAACGAGGGAATAAAATAAACGGTCGCGAAGTAACGGCCACGCGTTTCGCGGATATCCAAATGAGCTTAAAGATTACTCGCGCGCAACCAACCCTCGGAAATTCAGTCGAGGAAGCGTCGATGGGCTAGGGGCGGGCGGGAGGGTGGGAGGGTGGAGGGGGAGGTAACAGCATCGAGGGCAACGACCTCTGACCCACCAGGCAGGCAGCCCCGCTTTTGCTACCCCACCCCTTGGCGGGTGCTAAGTATAGCATTTCCACCAACCTGTCGCCCCTTGCTACAGATATTATATCTGCGCTGTGCCCGCCATCCCACCCCCTCTCGACAGCTTCCACCCCCCTCTCTGTCCCGCGACCTCCTCGTCCTCACGAAAGCCTCGGTAATTTTGTCCTCCCGTCGCTTTATCGCTCGCGCTCGATGATATAACATCCGTGCGTTGCTCCTGCTACGACGACGCGTACCGTTATTCCGCGAGGGTGGGGGCGGGGGGCGGGGGAGGGGAGTGATATGTTCGATTTACGATCCGCGACACGTGCTGTCGTTGATAACCGCGCGTGCGTCAGGGGCGTTTTGTTTTCTTACGATACGTACGTAGCGGTTTCTTGCGACGAAAGTGGATCAGCTGGGAATACGAATTTCTCCGCGTAACGTTTACAGACGTTGCCCGTGCCGCTCGGTTCGTGCTCGATATCGGAAAACTCGGGTCGGTGCTTTTAGTTTTACGATTTTGCCTTCCGAATTTCGTGGAACTCTGATATCGATACGTGAGAAACTCGGATAAATACGCGACTTTCGGCGATTCTATCGATAAACCCCGAACATCGAATCTTACGGGGCACGAAGTTTCGACGATCGATTCAACGCTACCCCTCGCGCCCTCGTCGCTTTTCGATTCGCGAGGATTCACCATAAATAAATCCGGCGCGAACGGAGAGCAACGTGGCGAGAGCAATCTAATAATCGGTGAATAAAGCAGGAACGTTGGAGAGATAAATCATCATCGTTATTTCCCACCTACGCGGATCAAGAACCCCACAGCCGAGGGAGGCGTGATGGGGGGGGGGGGGGGGGGCGTTGGAAGGGAAAAAACTGGGAGCTTTCCGCCCGGTGGGTTCTAGCGCGTTGCCATCGGGACACGGGGGTGGGGATAGGGTGGAACGGCCTCAATAACGTAAATTATCCCGCCAAACGTAGGCGGACCGTATATATCCGTGTCGAGTGGCCCCCGCGAAAATAGCAGAACCGTGGACCGTCCGAGAGCGGCGATGAAGAGGGGGAGGAGGGTGGGAGGAGGGGGGTACGTAGCGAGGACGAGCGAGAAGGGGAATTGTACGGCCCCAGAGGGGGGTGGCGGAGGGATGGGTACGGAGCGTGAACGGTAAGGAGGGAGGGAGGAGAGCGAGAGAATCGCGGGTGGGGGCAAGAGAAAGAGAGATCCGTTGGCCTAGTTAGGGTGAGTACCACCCTCGCCGGTCAACGACCTCGCGACCTCGGCGCTCGCAATTCGAACGACTCCTCGGCCAACCCCCCTCTCCGATCCCCTCCGACCGACACCAGCGAGCGTCACTTTTCGCGCGCATTTTCCCTCGCCCTGATTAGACCGCCGAGCCGTGCGTTTTCCTACCCCTACCCCCCCCCCTCCCCCCATCCCTTCCTCGATAACCCCGTGTTCTCGAAATTGCGTTTCGCGTGACGCAGATCGCGCGGGGGATAAGAGACGAGGGTCGAGCGTCTTTTGAATTGCTTCGCGAAGGGGGTGGTAATTGAGTTGTTTTTTTTAATCGTTGCACGAACTTTGTCATTGGCACCGTGAACCGCTCGTTTTTTTTTAGCGGGCGTTAAACCGACTGAGATTTTTATCAAACGTTTCGGTAATATCGTTCGAAGCCTTCCGCGGTTGCGTAATGAATTATAGTACTTTGTGAAAAAAAAGAACAAATTCAGGTCGATCGTAAAAGAATTCGTATTCGTTTCTTGCTTTGAACTCTCGATCGCGCTCGTTGGATCGTGTGGCGATAATTTCGAGTGGTAGATTTACAACTCTTTTACGAGGTAGAACGTTTGCGCGATTACGGCAGGAGCGTAAAGAGGTTTTACGCGTAAAGGTAATCCTCCCTTTCAGCGTCCACGAATAAGCACGCGGATAAGGAGGAGAAAGCAATTAACTCTTTCGCTCCCGCGACGTGCCTTCGTCGAGCAATATTTCACCAGCCGATGGCCGACTTTTGTTTTTTTTTATCCTACCGGCACCCAACTAACACGCTGCGCGACCCTCGGAAGGGCGGCAATGAAAAAAAGGACGGGAGTGCAAAAAAACTAGAGAAGGGAGGAAAGAATCGACGTTCCAGTGACTTCGAAATTAGACGTCGGGACGATCCCGAAGCATTTTTAAAAACGGATTGCAAGGGGTACAATCGACTTTTAAAGAAGCGAGACGCTTTACTGCTTTTTACGCGCACCCTTTTTTTTTGCCGTTAATCCTTTGCCGCCCTTTACTTTGCCGACGACGCGTCCCTGCGAGTAACGCTATGTTTCCGAGGGACATAAAAATAAAATAGAGGTATACGAGGGATGGGTACGCGTAGTTCTAATCCTTTCGGTCTTTTACGCGTTTACGACGGCAACCTTCGAAGGATCGTGTTATTTGCGAAAGGATTAGCTTCGAAAGAAATTGACTTTGCGACTCGAGGGTAAAAAGCGCGACGGACTTTTTAAACCCGTTAGGCCGGGTTTTACCACCCCCCCTTTTTTTTTACTGACCGATATTACCACGCACGGGGAACCCTTCCGTTTTTGAGTACAGTTAGGGTCCTAGTCGAGACGCAGACCATTTGGCTTGCTTTTTTTTTTTACCCACTTTTATTTTTTACCGTTACGGAGGGATTAACAGCGAGAGACCGAAACGCTGCGAAAACCCTTACCGTAAATCACAAAGTTTTCACCGTAAAAATGGAAACGAAGCGTTTCTCGTGCAACGTGCGTTGTATTTTCATTGATTTTTTTTCACTCGTCTTCCGTAATCTTTACTTTCTTGGATTCTACAATTATTATAATTTACACCGAAATGGCATATCCGAAGAGAGAAACGATAATAAAACTAATGTAGGCGGTAATAAAATATCGGTGAAATTACGCGAACGGTATACGTTTAATGTGACGAGAAATAATCTAATCTTCGCGAGGGGATCGCGTTTTGGCGCGCAAGTCATCGGCTGAAATTCGTCGCGTTATCTCTCGCCCGCTTTTGCGACGATAATTTTTTTTTTTTTTTATCCGAACGGAATTACAATTGGCCGCTAGATAACGGCAAGGTGAGTGCCTCGTGATCGTTATCTGATAACGATATATCGGGGTCAACGAACCGGAGGAAAATAAGAGGACGTCCTTGAGGTTCATGACTTTATTAATTACTTACGGTTAAGTAATTATCTCGCGATCTAGCGGGACGCTCGTCGGCACCGTGAAACGTGCTCCCTCGGCGTTGCGCAACGATTTTGCGACAGTGAGCAAGCAAAGCGTGTCGTTACAAAAGCCGAAGGTGGGTTTAACGCACTCGCTCGTCGAAAGTGTGCGAAATGGCACGACTTTCACATTCGGCGAGGCCGTTAATTTACTTTCTACGCCGATGCAATCGCGATGCGACTCTTTATGGCGCGTTCTCTTCCTCCGCGATGCCTAAAACGACGAATGGGGTATCTCCCTGCTCGCCGGAAATAGCTCGCAATCTCTCCTTCTCTCTTTCCCTACAAAGGAAACGAATAGATTTTCACTTTCGACGACCTCCGATTCGATCGAACGCCTAGCGCGAGATGCGTTTCGCATCGTCTCAACTCGACGATATTTAATCATCCGTCCACCTCCTGTATAACACGTCAAACATATTGCGATTACTGTTTTCATGTAACTCGATTCCCCCCGTACAACGGGTCAAATAATAAAACGCAGGAATCGAATTTTATTCGGTGAAATAACCAAGATTTCCCAATGTCATCAATAATATGTTTCTATTTTAACTCATCAGCGCATATATGCTATCTATTTTTAGAACACCGTCCTATTTGATAAAACATAAAAAATAGAACCTGGCACGGCAATAATCGTTCCAAACGCGTTACGCGGCAAAATTCTCCTAGAACACGTTTTCCTATAACACGAATTCGTAGAACAACGCGTAACGCATTAATCGCGTTATACGAGAGTCCACTTTATTATCCATCGTCCGTCGCGATTGCAAAATCCCTCTGCGCAGTTCGCCGTATTTCCACGTAAGATTCGAACCACCGCCGGAATGGCGTGTCGATATCGATCGCATTCCACCGATGTATAACAAAAAAAAAAAAAAAAAAAAAACACCAAGGTCCCCGCTAACTTTCTTCCTTTATCAGCCGTCGCAAGTTTGTCCCCGTTCCGCCGTGAACGTTACTTCCATTAGCCAATCGTTTTCCAACCGGCGCAAAAAAAAAATGAAAGAAAAAAGAAAAAAAAAACTCGCCCGACGGATCGACTGTGACGCGCGCAGCGCACGCTCAATCGTACGCCAGGAAAAATCCTGATCGGCGCGATTGCGGCTACGGTAACGCGCGCGCTATGTCGATAGAACGATTATCCTCGTTCGATGTCGACGAACCAACGCGTCCGCGCACTTGCCGCGAGATTCCGGCTCCGAAGGCCGGGGCCGGCGATCCGCGACCAACGATCCATCGATCCTCGCGTAGCGCTCGCGATTTTTCCGAAACCCCGGCCGCTTGGATCTCGTTTCCCGCTCCTTCCTACCGTCGCGTCGCCCGTGCGGATTGCGCGATCTATGCTAATGCGCAGAGCTAACGGTTAATCGTCGGTGAGTAATGGCGATAACGCAGAAGGAGACCACTCGACGCGCTAGAGCTTTTTTTTTTTATCGGCTAGAGATCGCTTATGACCCCCCTCCTCCCCCCCATCTGGAGTATTTAGGCGCAATTACGCGTGTGAGAGGATCGTTGACGAAGCGAGACGAATAACCAGATTCATCTTTTTGCGACCGGATTTGTATCCGTAGAAAGAGTTTTTTGCGGCATGAGTATATTATAGAACGTTTCGAATCGTTTAGCTCGATCGAAGGGAAATGAAATTTAGTTATGTTATGTCTAGCAGTTATCTCTCGACGAGACTGTATCTCGTTTAACCAGTTGGCTGTTATTGACGAGTATACTCGTCACGATGAAATGGATAATATTTTCTGTTACGGCTGTTATTTAAATTGAAATTTGAGTAAGGACTGAAATATATTTCTAAATTTTGTGGAGATATATTTAAGTAGGGAACACAAAATTTGGTTTCTGTATTTTTTTCATTAGTAAACCGAGCCACACTATATTAAAATATAGTATGAGCTTCGTCTTTGCGACACAATTTTAAAGTGCACACTTTTCAACGAGGTCGCAACGTTTAACTCGATTTTCCACCGAGGATGGGATATATCGATAAGTTGTTCGTCGAGGTGTTAATTCGTCCAGCCTCGTTGCTCGTTCCTCGTCTATATTTACGAGTCGAACGCGTCATTCGCCGAAAAGTTGAGTAAAGCGTGTGAATCACTGGTCGCCGATTCGAGTCACGAATTCCACTCTCTTTTCTCTCGGAATAGACGTCGAAGTCATACTTGGTTTCTCCGGTAAAGGGCGTAGGGTCGGCTTCGAGGTCCCGGGAGCGTCGTTTCATACCCCTCCAACGCGCAACGCTTTTAACCCCTCTTTGGTCCACGTGGCTGACGTCTGAGAAATAAACCACCGCCATTTTGCTTACCGTCACTTTCCTTCCTGTAAACTTTTTGATCTCTTTAGTAACTTCGATTTACAGGATTTTCATAAACTTTACACTTTCGTTTTTCAATTGTTGTTTCGCGTTTTGGAGATTTTTACCACGTTCAGATTTTCGTACCGTTACTACTATTATCAGCGATAATTCGTTCACCTCGGTTTCCTGTAATCTGATTCCGCGATCAATTTGAATCTTGAGTTTATTTGACATTCGCGATCCGTTCGACGCGATGACAATGATAAGAAACGTGACGTACGCGTATCGGATTGTCGGATTCGTGAGACAGATATCTTGGACTGTAATAGAGACCTCTCTCTCTCTCTCCCTCTTTCTGTATCGCTCTCGCTCTCCTTGTCCCTCCTTCTCTTCCTCCCTCTTCTACCCTAGAAATCCCTGGGGTCGGCGATATCGGGTCGCGAGGCCAACGAACCTCCCACGATCCCTAACCCGGTCAACCGCGACACAGATCGCACGTACCAACCCCCGTCAGCCACCCCACCCCCACCCACCACCCCCCCCCCCTTCCTGTTTATGCGTTGCCGTAACATCGATTTTGTCGAATTAGAACACGCGTGAAGCGGACCACGGAATTTCGGAAATTGTGGAACTACCAGGGAACGTCAGTTCCACGCCGATTCTCCGGGGGATTTCGATTTGTCATTTCTCTGCATCGATGCGTAGAACGATTTGCTTTGCAATTACGATCCACTGGCCTTTCCTCTTTACGTCACGTTACCTCCCATAATTATCGTCCATAAGCACTGTTGCTTTTTGTTTTGTATAGAAAAGAACCATGGCGTTGAAAACCATACGTTATCTATCGCGCTCAACGCATTCGGTCAGTGCGATCAAAGCGGACACGAGAGTTTCAATAAACGGCGCATTATGCAACTATTTCATTAACGCTCGTACGGTCGTCGACCTCCGAGCGGGAGGGCGCGGGAGGGTGGGGTTGGGGGGGAGGGGTAGGGAGATCGCAGGGGGGAATGGAGGGCAAAGCATAAAAAATAGGAAAGAATAATGGCGAAGTTGCAGGCGAGCTTTCCCTATTCGCGCCCGCGACTCTTATCCGCCGATCGATCTGCCATTTCGCTCGAGCGTAACTCGCACACCCTCGATTCCGTGCACTCGTTTCGCCTTCCGTCCCCTTGCGTAACGACTCTGCGATTGCGTGCGTTGCACCGGCGTGCACACGGTGCACACGATGCACATTGCGTTCTGGGCGAGTGTCAAACGGCGCAACCGTCCGACCCGATCGAAGGAATTTAATCTCTCTCGCGGGGCGAAACGTAACGCGGGAATGTGGCCTGTCAACCTAATTGCGTTACCTTTCCAAAATTTTTTAATCGAGATCAGTCTACCGTCGAACATCGAGTAATAATATGCTCGAAAGTAGAATGCTCGTGTTTCTCGATAATTGTTTATGAAATATTTCCGACAGACCTTCTCTTCCGTCGCGCCAATTATAATATTTATCACCTATTAGCGAAATATCGTTCTACCCGCCCCCGTACTCTCGCGAGTCGTGCTATCCCATGAAATTGATTCCTTTCAAAGTCCCTCGCAAAGTAGACAGTACGAAACTAAAAATTGCATTTCGATTTAGATCCTATCGATAAGATCTCGATTGTTCGCGAGTTTCAATTTACCCGCCAAGAGTTCGCGTCGATCTCCCGGTGAATGGTTAGTTTGAAGAAAAAGTGAATCAACGACCTACCCCCCGTTCGAGTTAACGAATAAAGCCGTCTCATTCTCGAGCGTCGGCAGGGGGCGGGGAGGGGGGTGGGGGGTGAGGAAGGATCCTGGAAGAAAGAAAGAGTCGGCTAACCGAAACGTAGCTCCAGGCGTCGTGTAACCATGAAGCTTACAACACGCTGCCGTTGTGCTTTCACTTTCCAAGAGGCAACCGATTGACATCATCGGGCGACGCTGTCGTCGTCGTCGTCGAAGTCGTCGTCGTCGCAGTCGTCGTCCTGGATTGCCACGTCAGATCCGTCCGACTTCCGCCAAACCGGCCGATCGCGCAATCCGATTTATTTGGTCGTCCGGTTTACGATGCAATTCGAGCGCGCGAGGCGAGTCAATTTAAATGGACGGATTAACCGGTTCGTTTGTTCGCTCGTGACTCCGATCGCGCGTAATGGTTAAGATTAATCGTAAACTCGCCCGGGACGTTTGATTTGCGATTAAGAGTGACTTCGATGATTAACGCCTTTTAACTCTAACGGTACCAGTCCAATGACCGGTTATGAAATAAATAATTTTTTTGTTTGGAAGGAATTGTCAGGTTATTGTAAAAAATAATGCACGGTATAACTTTTTAATTATACCAACATGTTTTACGAGTATTGTAAAATATGTATATCTTATTAGCGCGTACGAAAGATGCGCACGGTAAAAATGCAACGTGATCGAAAAGTAAATAAGAGCGCAAGAAGGAGAGGAAAAAATGAAAAATCGTTTCTACGTAGCGAGCGGTAAATAAAAATGGCCTCGAGTAACTCGTAATAATCAGCAAACTCTCGGGTGGTTATTCAAACGTAACGCAGTCGCGAAGACACTCGAATTTAAGGTCGCGTATAAATTTTCGCTATAGAGGATTAAAGGTACGTTGACGCCGTTACGTCAACGACGGTTAAATTAGTCGTACACGGCGCGAACGCTGACGCGCGGGGGCCTTACGTAAAGTCGAAAACTTACATAAATTCAGTTTGCATCGCGACGAAACGCGTCGAGCCGCGTCGAACTTGCATTTTCCTTCCCCGGTAAAACGTGCTGGAACTTTTCGACGTTATTAATCCGAAAACTTCCCGACGCTCGGAACTTCGGTGTTCGCTGTTTGAAATTGGAAAATGTTAATTCAACGTTTCCCGCCAGCGCCTATCGAAACTAGAAAATCTTCCCTGGTTTCTCGGTCGCCCCACTTTCGGCTCCTGAAGTAGGAAATTAGCACACGTTCCGCGGTTACCCCCCTCCTATCATCCCCCACGATCTTCATCATTCCCTCAATCGCAATACGCGAAGGACGTGACAGAACTACCCTCATCAGCGTCGAAGATTAAAGAAAAATTCTTCATTTCTCTCTAACACGTGAGAGCATACTTTGTGCACCGCTATTAGTACTACAGATACATCTTGCAATTTCATATTCACTTCTCATTCCTTATTTTCAACCTTTAATCAAATTTCCATAAAAATACAGGTTTCTCTGGCGCGTGTTTCCGATAAAAGTCAACGCTATCATTAAAACTCTATTCTTATCCTTTATCAAAGCTCGACGCGGTAACTCGATTTTATCCCAGCGAATCTAATAACTTCTCCTCCGTCCCACCTCGCTCTATCGATTACGCGCGAAAGTAACGAGAGTGAAAAGTAATCCGGAGTTGTGCGTTCCCGCGGTTCTCGTTTTTTTTCTCTCTCTCTCTCTCTCTCTCTCCCTCGATTGCGTATGCGTCTAGAATGCGCGTACGCTTCTCGAAGCGTAGCAACAACGTCATCTTTCCTTGTTTCTTCTTACGTGCTCGCGCATATGGTCCGAGAGAAAGGATGCGTTTCATCGGCCGTCTATATCGTCTCTGTCTCCCTCTCCCACCCTTCTCGCGCCTATCTCCCTCTCTCTCTCTCTCTCTCTCCGTTCGTTCGTTTCTTTCTGTATTGCTCCGCGCGGACGCATGCGTCAGTGATCTCTCAAGGCCTTCGCGCATTAGCCGCTGAGTAGTGTTCGCTTCGTCCCACTTTCCTTAACGCCCGGTCAACGACCCGGTAGGTAGGTGAGTTTCCAAGGTGCACCAACACGTACTCGATTCTATTCCAGCCGAGAATACATCGGGGCAGTGTCTCTCAAACCTCGCGGTTACCCGAGATTTCGCGAGAACACCCGAGGTCCTCCGCGAGCGTTGCTTTCCGCCGAGTTGACTTTCTCGCTTTCGTCTCTGGGACACGAGGTGGACAGTGAAATTACGAAATTACCAGGATGTTGATCGTTTTTAGTTGGGTCATGCCGGGGAAAGTGAAAAAGGGACGAAACGAAAGGAGTTGCGTGTGCTCGCGCATACGTTCGCAGGAATGACGCGTAACAGTGGAAATTTCACGATGGAATCGTGTCGCCCGAAGAGAATTTTATAACTTCGTTCTATTTTACGCGTGAATCTACGTTTTTCGCGGAAACTCATCGATCCCTTGAGACGATAACCATTTTCGTTCACCGGACTTTCATTTCGATCAAAAGAATCGATTACTATACGTGGATATAAGAAGAAGTCGCGAGGTACGAAGGTATCGAGGGAGACGATTTTCGCAAAGAAATTCAAATTCCGTTTCACGTGTTCAAATTTTTATTCGCAACCGAGGAACAGCGAAACGTTTCTTGCGGGTTCCGTGGCGTGGCGCCACCGTCCTTTCGCGAATCCCTGGCGCGCGGGTCGGTACGACAGGAAATTCGCGACTCGTGGGTCGGTATCGCGATGTGCAAATTTCGACTGATAACGTTATCAGCTAGGAGACGATACACGAGCCGGTTTTAGTTTCTCTCATCTCGCGCACGGTTCGAATTTTCGCGCGTACGACCGTGGAGCAAGAGAGGGTCGAGGGATTTGCGCGTTACCTGAAAAATACGAGGGGTCGGGTCCAGGTAGAAGGGCTGTCAAATAAAGGTCACGCGTTAGTAATTGAATTCTCGTGAACGACATTACCTGGTGTCTCTCGTACCTGATCGTACAATTGAGGTGTTTAAATTTAATGGCTGGGCTTAACGAGCATTTTCAGGAAATTATTGAGCTTCGAAGATAATTTTTATAATCATTGCTTGCGATTTGAAAGTCAAGACAAGATCCATGATTTTTTCAGACGTACAGTAAAATCTTGGTAGAAAAAAGGGAGGGTTAATTGAAAGTATCTTAACGCGGCAAACAGCGAGGTCAGTGCACGCCTTATTGACGTCGACGTCGCGGCGCGAAGTTCTTATCGGTAAATTCGTTTTTACGTGGAATCTATTTTTACACAAATCCCTTGTCCTACTTGTAAACTTAGATAGAACAGCGTATCGCTCGATAATGCGACGCTCACAGCTAAATCGACGGTCGTACGAAAAATAGTTAAATATAATTAACGCTCACGTATGCTCTTGATTCTAATGTAATTTTGTTTCTCTTTTACAGGTAAGTCCATACTCGCATTTCACCCGTGCCACGCCAAGTAGTAAGTCCCATTCAAGTATCACTTTAACATTGATCAGGCGCTCGATTCGAGCGCGATTCTGCCACGTCGAATTATTGCTAAAAATACTTACGAAATCGTAGTGTCATAAAAAAAAGTTACTACCGACCACGCGAATGGCTGCGTCGAATCGAAGCACCTTCACCCTCGTACTCCCGATCATTCTCGAAATCCGAATGTAAAGAGATGACGAATAATCTCGAGCAGTGTTTCCCAAATCGTGATCCACAAATTAAAAAAAAAAAATTATTCCCAAAATCTCTTATAATGATTAAAAGAGAAATGTAAAGTAACGTCTCGCAAATCAGTTCGCTCGATCGATGCGATAATTCCTGGAAACAAATTTCAAGGGTAGTTCGAACTAAAACGCGACGCCACCCTCTACGCGACATCATTTATTCAGCTTCCATAAACACTTTCCCGATTTGCCTAGCTCGGCTCGATCGACGTACACCTAAAAATATGTAGAAAGGCAGAAGGGGTGTAAAAACGTTTGGCAAACACTGTCTCCAGCATCGTGCGTCATCGTGCCTACGCGCGTAACGAACCCTAGAGAGAAATAAAAATGAAGCGAAAACAAAGATGGAGGTATAGAGTCGGGGAACGCGAGACAAAGAACACACGTATCCATCCCGGCGAAGGGAGCACTTTACGATCCCCCGAATCGCGTGGGTATCTTGACGCTTGCGCGCCGGCAACCCTCCGATTCCCCCCCGATCTACCTCTCCCCCCCCATTGATGGACATCAACCCTAGAGTACGCGCTACCTACCGCCAGCACCAACAGTGTCTGGCACGTTGTCATTAGCGCGGGTATGTCAGCGACTGTGGTGCGCGATAATGCTCCCCCGAGTGAAATCCCTCGACTCGAGAAGAATCATGGTGGCAGCCTGAATCCCATGGAAGTGTGCGAGGCCACCATGATCACCGAGACGCAGACTCCGGGGAGGTATCAGCAGCGATCCCGAGGTTCGTTTGGTTCTTTATGTTTTTTTTTTTTTTTTCTTTCTTATCGCTCACCGATAACGTTAGAGAAAATAATCATCGACGCGTCTTATCGAGATGTCTGGGCGTTGAGAGATGACACGAGAATCTCGCTCGTGAGTCATCGTCTCGATCGAAAGCTATCCCCTAAGAATGTCTGTCTTCGAGTAACCCGACGTATGGGAGATTGTTATTTGTAATTGTTGCGTTCTCTGGATGTCCGCGATGTAACATAATTCGTGTACACGGTCGACTGTACGAGATACGGATCTTTGTGGTCGAGGGGCGGTGAAAGGGGTGAGGTAGAAACGGGGTAGATGGTGATTGCGAGATACAGCAACACAGTGATTTAATGCGCATTTACGTTAAATCGGATTTACCAGCTGAGCGATGGTTGTTGAACCGTTTCTCTTAGAGTGCGTCGAGGGATGATCGGTCAAACGCGAAGATTATGCGATGAATGATACTCGGGAGGGTATTTGCGAGAATGTATACGTCTATAAGTGGAGGTTATTTTCTTCGGATCAGCTCGTCATCGGTTCGTCGTTCCGCGCAGGTTCCAAGCGCGGTGTTACGTCGAACTGTGGACGGATATAATGATTGCTTGTTGCGATCGCAATTCATAGTTATTGTTCATCGCGAAGTCGTTCAGTTACAGTTATTAAGTACAAATATTAAAGTTCAGTTACTGTACGCCGAACAGGAATGTTACCCGACAAACTAATAATCGTGGGCGTTACAAACAACACGACACACCGTGAATCATCAACGCCCGAGGAATATCCCGCAAGGTGTTGGAGATCCAAGACAACCGACGTTAAACTCGAATAAAGTTAGTCAAATTAGAATTAATATTCGTTTCGATGGAAACGGGAGAAAGGTTAGGGACGTAATAATCATTTCGTAGCTTCACTCGCCATCCCTCGGACATTCCCGGGGTTATTTCGCGTATGCAGCTACCCCTCTTTCGCTGGGAAAAGCTTTGACACTGAGGCGTATCGATTTTCCCCAGAGCGAGGCTCACGTGCTCATTGACATTGACATTGTCCGCTACCACGGCCAACGTATCTGCCACCTAGCGTCCACGAACCGATCCACACCTGCCCAAGAACTTCTTCCACGTTCTGCCCGATGGCGCTGGCGACGTTCGTAATTCACCGTGCAACGGTCTATCAATGTTCTTTCAGTTCACCGGCTTTTCCCCGGGAAAATGACCTCCGCTCGTGGGGGTGGTTGTAACTCGTACTGCCGGGGGGATGTGGAGTATAATAATGTTACAGCGAGACTGGGAGAATGATAATCTATAAACAAGGTGTTTACTCTTTTAATGCTTTAGCCGGATAAAGGATCTTTAATTGATTAATTTCCATTAAGAAGTAGGATGATTCTTTAACTGTCTTTTAAATTTCCATTCAAGATGGGGCGAGACTTTAACTTCAATTTTATCAATATATAAAAATTTCGATTACATTGTGACCTAACGGACCGTATGTTTAAATTAGATATAGCGACGTCATAATTGCGGCATAAGGAAAAGTAAAAAAAAAGAATGATCAACGAATGGCGTTATTTACTCGCGAATTTCTCCGTGCATCGCGTGTTGTTTTCGTGGTGCAAGAATGTACCGATGGCCCACATTTTTAATGACACGCCAGATTTCCCAACACGGCCCGACCGAAACACGCAACGGGGTCATTGCGCAACGGTTTACTTCTGTTTATCCAGACTAGAGAGGCGTCATTACATAAAAGTATTTATCGTCAGGAGTCGAGCATCGAGTTCTGTTAAACCATCACGCTATTTTAACACGCTGATCGCATCTCGCAATTTGCACGTTCGGTACGGCGAATTGTTATTACGTATTTGAGTTGTTGAAACTGAAGCATTATTTGAGTTCTCGTCGTATTTTCTTAGAAGCAGTTTTAAAAAATAATATTACTTTTCAAACGATGCGCGACGCATTGAATTTTACAATTTTTTTATTTGATAGACCAAACATACAAAATTAATAAATCTCGATATTATTCGTGACAAAACGAGAAACGATGAAATGATTTTGGGCGTACTCGAGAATGGTTTCATCGTTTCAGAATTGTATATTATAAACGTTTTATATTATACATAGACAAAGGTATAAAATACGGATCTGTACCACGATCGAAATAGGAAGTCTAATATTAACAACGATCGCCTTAATCGCGAATCCTGTCGCATTTTTTTCTTTTGCGATCGATGTTCTTACTTTCCCGCCCCAAGGATGTCTCGAGATCCTTTTTCCCCCGTTATTCGCGGCATAACATTGAGCCGATCGTCATGCCTCTCGCCGTTTAATCCCATTTTAATCGAACCAGTGGCCGCTCAGGTGAGTAGGCGCAAGCCGGACACCTGATCCCGATGGAAGGCTACACTCGCCGCGGCCCTGAGTCGCTCGAAGAAAAAAAAAAATCACGTAATAATAGATACGAGCCTGCACCACCGACGGCCTACCTCTTGCGTTTCGCAATGCTTCGCAAAGGCTCAGGGCCGTTGTTCTATGACTACAACGACCACTCGCGAGGTCTACGTCCGCTATCGAGGTCCCCGTAACCCTTCGCTGTGTTATCTGTGCATTCGTCTCCGCGGTTTAGATTGTTTTCCAAAAATCATCCCCAACGCGTGTCAGGGGTACGATTCTCGTTGCGATAAGAAAGAATTTTCAGACGTTTGCGTTTAATCTCGTCCTTTATTTATCGGAATATGATCAGGATTAGGATTATGACGGCCCTATATCTAATTTAAAGATACGTTCGGTTAGGCTACAGAATGGCCGAAATTCCAATATATCGATAATATTAAAGTTGAAGATTCGTCCCGCTTGGAATTGAAGTTTAAAATCAAAGTTAAAGAACCGTCCTACTTTTTAATGGAAATTAATCAATTAATTTTACACTCATGTTCACCACTCAACTAACGAACAACTTACATCTGCAAATTAACAAACTATTGAATACCTCCCTGAACAATTGAACCATTCCTGAACGCGTAAAATTTACTTTAAAAAAATTATAACATTGAGAATTGAGACACGTCGGTACAAATTCCCGTTTCAATCGAATCGCTATACACCATTATTATTAAAATTGTATTATTCTCACAGATATTACCTCGCAAAACAGTTAAATCCCCAGGAATACCGTAACCCCTATCATTACTTTTTTCCGCTCACGAGTCTCTTAAAA
This sequence comes from Pemphredon lugubris, assembly GCA_933228935.1. NCBI lineage: Eukaryota > Metazoa > Arthropoda > Insecta > Hymenoptera > Crabronidae > Pemphredon > Pemphredon lugubris. The sequence goes on from OW121815.1 coordinate 63,254,270, forward strand.
AAGAAACTACTATCGAGACGTAACCTAGAAACTCTCCCGTCCTCGAATCGAAATTGAGATAGTCCAGTTTCGTCGAGCGTTCGTGCCGCGTCACCCGTTGTCCACCCTCCGCGCATCGCGAAATCTCGATTCTCGATCGGCACGACGAGTTGCGTCGCGATGCCTTGGCTCGAGCGACGACATAACTAGGACGATGTCCCCGGGGGCGCCACGCGGATCGTATTCTCGGAGGAGCGCGATATAAAAACCGAAAAGTTTCTTGATGGCTACGAGGCGAGGTGAGAGTGCTTTCACCTTTCTCCCTGTCGTTGTCTTCTCTCTCCCTCGCCGTCTTCACCGCGCAGCAGCTCTCTTTCTCTCTCTCTCTCTCCTCCCGACAGCTTTTACTCTCGATCGCTGCTACCTGCCGCTGGGCTGCTGCTTGTTCCTTCACGGAGAAAGCAGGTCTGACCTCGCGTTTCCGACGACATTTCTTCCTCTGCCTCTTCTTTTTATCCCCGTCTCGGAGCTCGCGCTCGCTTCGTTATCCCTCTTCTCTTTCCGTGACCCAGCTACGTCGGGTCGTGTCACGGATTTCAGTGTCACCGGTTAAATTCCAGTATTCCACGCCAGTTTTTTTTTCCCCCGTGACGTCGATTTCGCGATACAGTTATCTTCCACGCTAATACCGCGTTATGGTTTCTCGTCACGTAAATTCGGCGTTAGGATTATTTATAACGTCAACACCATGCTATAATTACTCGCGATATTAATACGATAGCCGCGTCATCCACATTTGGGTGACACGCGAGGGTCAGCGCTATAGTTATGAAATATTGATTTTATTAATCTGAATAGTAAATTCATTAACGTGTCGCGTCGTCACCGTAACGTGGATGAGATGGCTGTAAATATATTAATTTCACGTAATAATTATTTTTAACATTAACCCCGCGCTAATTTGAATTCCGTGGGACGAAAAATTTGTCACCCGACACTCGCTCTCCGACAACGTGGTCAACTTCGAAACGATAACATCTGCCGAATGGAATAACTCAAAACGTGACATCAGTCTCGCGAAGAGGAACTCCGAAACGTCTTATGTGTGTACCGGGGCGTCCCTTTCTAGAGCTCGTCGAAGGTAAACGTTGCCGAAGAGGAATTTCGTCACGAAGGCTTCTCGCGAGTCGGCCGTTTTTACGATCTCGGGTATGTCCGACGCGTTGTTGAGCAACGACAAACAGGCCTCGGCCGTCCTGGATGTCGGACGGTAACCCCAGCCGAATCAAGGCCAGCGCACACCAACGGCTCTTACTTTCACGCGTTAGAGACCACGGCGCTTAGGTGTTCGCCTCGTATCAGGCGAGCAACGTAACGCCCGTGATCGAAAAACATTTACATTCACGCGCCGACGTGAACGCGGAAGTGACTTCGAAATCTCTACGTAATACGTCGGAGAAGCGTAAGACTTTCTACGCTCGTAGTTTCGCTCTTTCCCAGATACTCGCCCGATGTGGCAGAATCGGAACGAGAGATATCCACGTTTGTTTGCGCGGCGGAAAACTTTCTCGCCCGAATCACAGGTGGATTTCTATTAACACGTAGGAAATTTGGAATAAATCGAGTTTCGGTGGTTAGTTATTGAAAAGGAGATGAATAGATGAGCAGAGAAAACGCATCTACGATTTATATTTCTCAACCGCTTCTAATTTTCACTTCCCGCGCGTCGCGAATGAAAGTTTCTTTTGTACACGAAAATGTTAAGATTCTCGCGTATTGGAAAACTACGCGCGATGATAAACCATGCACTTCCCTCGTGTCCGCGAGTAGCACGCAATCGGGGGCATGCCTACGACCCGATGGCCTTGCTATCCGCACTGGACCGAGACGCCTTGCGAAACCCTCGACGATTATTTTTGATCTTGCACCTATCGATTCACCTCCTCGAATCTGCCTCGTGACACCTACTTTCCGTGCTGGATAGAAGGTGACGTTGAGAACGATCGCCGTGATATACGTTACGTCCTACGAACGAGAGATCTAGGGTGGACATCGAGAATTGCGGCAACGAATCGTGATTAACGGCTTCCTCTTCATTTTTCCGTTCACCGCGAATCGAGGAGACTCGTGAAGGGTTTTCGCGGCTTCGAATTCCGAAGCGCGATCGATTTTTAATGACTCAACGACGACGGAGATTCGTCGGGAATAGAATAAAATTTTCGGTGCCCCGAATCGAGCGATTTCGGAATTAATTCGTTCATTCGATATCTGTCCACTTGGGAGTTTTCAAGTTTTAGGTATCAGTTTGGGAGTTGTATTCTTAAAGTTTTCGTTGGATATTGACGAGAGCCTGGTCATTGTCCCCCGACCCATTTGCGCGCTCCTCCTCGTCTCTCTTTTTCGCTTTTGCTCCCCCATATCTCTCTCTCTCTCTCTCTCTTTTGATTCCCAGAATAGTCGTTTCGCAAGAGGTGTACGGACGATCGATACGAGAGCGTCGCAAAAAAGTGACATTATTACAAATTCTTCGTGGGCCGCCGCGGGTACGACTTTAATTAACGATCATCGTCGCGATCGAAACATTTCTACGCTCTTAATCTATTTTATTATTAACAGATATTCCAGTGAATGAGCTCGGATCTGTTAAAAAGAGACGTAATATTCTTTAACGACTTTTTGAAACGTGACTGGAGAAACGATTCTCAATACCCCGCACAACTGTTTTTCGCGATCCCTCTCAAAGGATTCACCGTTAATCTAATCAACGAGACGAAGAAAAACAAAAAATATCATTCTCAGAAATCCTGCGGCAGATTCTAGTCTTATTTTACAACGTGTAAAACAACGTACGAACACTCCACACTCTCAGTCCCACGCTAAATCGTCTGACCTTCGCAAAATCATTCGAGTTGCAAAAAAAAAAAAATCATACCATATATCGATCGTTTCGTCAATCCAGAAAGGGACGGGCCGGACTAAGATAAAAATACAATTTTTGTTTCACTTGTTCACGATTGCGAACACAAGCTTCATCTCCTTCGTTAAACACGCTTACTTTCCGTCGTCTCTGATTGCAACTGTAACCAGTCACACTCTCTCAACGATAGGTTTCAACCCCTAAGTCAGTGGTTCTCATCCTTTTCTGTCTGGAAGCACACTGATGTCATTAAAAAAAAAATTCGCGACACCACTATTATTATCTCTTTTCGCTTCTTAAAGTTAACAAAGATTATATATTTACGTACAAACGATTCAAAATTTCGCGGCACACTTTGCGGCGTACTTCCGGCACCCACCTTAAGATCCACTCCCCTAAGTCTTCCACGTAACTTCATCCTACGGAGTAACTCCCGAGAGTAGTTCCAATTTTTGCGAAATAGACCTCGAGGACGTTACTCGTGCACGTGCGCGAACACGAGGATCGGTTTCCGCAGTTATTCGCGAGTGAAGTGCGTTGACACGGAATATCCGCGGAGAGCAGGGATGGAGAGGAGCCATAGGTCACTCACCGCGGCGTGTGCACCGCCGTCGCGTCTTTTACTCTCTCCCTACCCCTCGCGATCTTACACGAGCCGGCGGCACATCCTCGAACACGTTCAAACGTACGTACGCCTGCCCATACGCGAACCTGGCATCCTTGACGCGTATACGACCAGGATCCTACGAATAACGGAATCGAGGCTCAGGACGCACGTGCCAGGACCTCGAACGCTCGATCGAACTTTCCTGTAGCAGAGTTGCGTCACCGCGATAATCTCGGAGGTGACTGGAATGTTGGACGATTATTTTTGGAACGCGAAAATACCGTCGACGTCGGTGGAAATCGAAGATATCGATCGCGCGTTGAGATATTGATTTAAATATAGAAGTAGCGAGAGGTAATTGTACTCGTAAAACGATATTGATAATTTCGACGAAATTAGGAAGAACGTGGGGTTTGCGAATTCGATATCGATTGACCCATTCTCTCTATTCGCCGACCAAAATCGGCCGTTTCTAATGCCGTCTAACGAGGCCACTGTGACGCGTTTAGAGAACGGCCGAAAGCAACGTCCGTAAACAGTAAACACTTTCGTTGGTGAGTTTGGGTCCCCCTTTTAGGCTCCGGCCCTCTCTCTCTCTCTTCCTGGTTCCTCCACCTCGCTCGCGTTAGAATCGCATTAGGCCGTACGCTCGCCTCGACTTTCCCTGTTTTTACGTTGCGGGGCACGGTTGCCGTTTGATTATACATCTTCCGATATCGTTGATCATCCATACGCTCACTTGGACAATTTCACGGCAATTTTATTACACCTCGAACTTACCCTCGTGTCGGATTAATTGGAAGAATCGACTCGGTGAGTGATTCATAATTGAAATTAAATTGTACGATCGATCGAGGTAAAAAGTAATCGGCGAGACTCGATCGCAATTGTCGTCAATTTTTCTAACGTCGATCATCGTCAACCTTGAAAAGTCGCGGAACGAATCTTTTTCCCGCGCAGAAAAACGCGACGCTCTTTACCTGTACAATGGGACAGGTAGATGTAAAGAGGAACTTTCGCGGAGCCGAGCGTGGGCATTGGCATTTCGTCACTGGCCAACCAGGTTGAATAACCGGCGTTACGTCACTGCCACCGCACGCGTTTGCAGACGCTCGGAGGAAAGAGGAGCAACGGTGCCAACGTGAAAGAGGAAGACGAAGAGGAGAAGGCGAGGGACGGAGGTTTCTCAGCCGAGCGTACGAGGTGGGGACTATGGAGGTCGATCACCTACGTACGGGAGTCAGTGACACCTCCAGGCGAGGACGATCTTTTTTTTTTTCTTTTTTCTTTTACCTTCCTTCGTTTGCCCCTTTCCCCTCGAGTCATCGCGAAACTCACTCGCCGAATCGCTGACGACGTAGGAGTTGCCATTATGAATGGTCCGTGGTACTAATTAGGGCGTATTAACGAGTACCGGTCGACGATCACGTTCGGTCGATCGATTTGTGTCATTGTTATACGGTGTCGCGCGGTAGATCTTACGAGAAACACTCGCCGAATCGAATTTACTCGAAAATAGTCCGTAACGCGAAAAGATTTGTCGACCACTTTTATCTTGGCTCGCAATTTCGCGTCGTTTCCGTGGACTCTGCCGAATAGTTTATCGTTTGCTTTGGACCTTTATCGGAGAGTTTTTCGCTAATAAAAATTGTAGGATATTTGCACATCCATGAGTTAACCCTCTTCTCCCGAATTTTCTCTCCTTATTAAAATGTGGGTCACTTGTCTTATCCAAACGTTGACTTATACTACTTAGAGCCTAGCGCTCAAGGGGAGTCTAGTGAGACGTCTCACGCTTTAGAATTCCAAGCTGGCGGAAGAATTCTAAACCCGATCACACGATCAGGAATAGAGTTTGCGTACCCTGGATCGATTCCAATTCTCGCGAATTGCGATTTGATAATAATTACTTCCCGTTACTCCGGAGAAGGACCTCGGTCCAATTAGATATCGAAGGATCATCGGTACGATTGTACCGAGGACTCTTTACTCCTGACAATTAATCAGTTTACCCGCTTTTCACGAGTATACTCGTCGCGCAGAGAAGCAGTTACCATTTGCTATTTAAATTGCAATTTTAGCGAAAATCAAAATATATTCGTAAAAATTGCGAAGATATATTTAAAGGGAGAACACGGAAGTGGTTTCCATATTTTTTCTTTAACTATCCGAGTCGCGATCCATTAAAATACGTTAATTAAATATAATATCCTCGCCATTGCTTCACGTTTGCAATACAATTTAGGCTCACACCTCTCACAGAAGGTCCCAACAGCTAACTAATTAATAACGATCGTTAATTCCACTTCCCGCGATTCCTTGGAATTAATCGAATCCGTTCGACTCCGGTTATCGTTGTCCTCGAGACTCGGCGTGCCTCTCGAGACGTAAGCAACGACACGTGGATGAGCCACAGTCTAACATTCGTGTAAGCCTAATTGCGGCTTGGTAGACGTCGGACCAGACGGCCGAAGTCGACGTTTGAATATTCATCGACGTTCGAAGGAACGTCGCGTTCCCCCTTGCAGTTTGGTGGCATGCCAGTTCTTATGACGGCCAGTAGTTGTTGACAAAAGGTTTCCTAGCGCGGAGAGCAACGTTCCGGATACCGATGATGGCACACTCACTCGAGGAAGCCACACGTAACTCGCCAGACAAATCGTACCATCGCCGAACGCTCTTTCCGGTTTGGGGAAGACCTTGACCACTGCCGTTCGCCGACACCGGCACGCACACTGGCCCGGTATTTTTTTCTCTCTCTCTCTCTCTCCCTCTCTCTTTTTTTACAACGTGGTACTACTTGCGCGTTGGGGGAACAATAACAACCGAGGCTCTTGACCCTGTATGTTCGACGTCGTGCCGAACGTAAACGTTTGTTCACGGTCCCGAGAGCATGAACGCGAGTTTTCGAGTCAGTGGTTCGAATTCTGTGACTCTGTAACTTAGTTATTAGATTTAGGAAAAGTTTAGATTGTTTCGCAACACAATCCAGCGACAAATTACAAAAAACATTTTTGTCATAATAATCTCATCCGTATTAATTCTCAATCTCGTCTAAGGTTTTTTATAAATATTCCTATTATCGTATAATTTACTCAATGTTGCTAAGTAATGCACCAACCGCATTGACGCTTAATTAAACTCTTGAATTATCCCTTGGTAACCGTTATTTAAATTTTTCAAATCGCCAGGTGAATTTGTTATACAAAAAATTGTTTTTTGTAATATTAATCTCATCCGTATTAATTCTCAATCTCGTCCGACGTTTTTTTACAAATATTCCTATTACCGTAAAATTAGTTCAGTATTGCTTAGTAATGCACCAACCCCATTGGCGTTCAATTAAACGATCCAATCAGGGAGTAACGGTAAGCGTGGAAAATCGTTTGCAAGACGAGTAGAGTCATAGAACATTGTAGAATTTCCGCGTGACGTTGTGAAGTTTCGAAAGAACGGACCGGTCGAGCGTTCCCCCGAGCCGTTGACCGAAGAAGGTCGACGAATATGGTGCCCCTGTACTTTGGATTGTTCCCGGTAGTGCTTAACGACGTTGCGGTAGTTGTCTTCGAGCGTAATAGTTGGGTTCCAGTTTCCTTTAGCGACTGGGACAGCTCGTAAACAGTCGGCTTTGATTTCACGCGAGCACGAAAAGTGGTACGCGTATTAAACGCACTTTCGTACTTTTGATTGTTCCTACCGATCGAGGCGAACGTAACGCTTTTTAAGTGGAACATACCAGAATTATATTTACTTTCGACCCTTTATCGGTGTATCGTTGTAACGTGAATAGCAAATTTTAGGCCACTCGCTCGTTCGCGATTTATTTATTTAGATTGTTTAAAACCTCTGCAAGGAGACTGATCCATAAATGTACGTTCGGTCTTTTATGAATTAAAATTATTCTCGGTGAGATAATAAATGAAACCATGCATAAAGATTAAAATCTGGTGATCTATTCACTGCAGAATCATTCGACAATAGAAAGAAGAAATTTGAAACGTGGCAACAAAAAAAAAATTAAATGTTTGTTCTCGCTTTAATAATTCGTTCCTAAAGGGGTTAACTCTCTAGGGAAGGTAGGTCTCACAGATTCCTGCCGTTTAATTTTTTTCGGTGTCTAAGTTTTGTATCTTAAATATATTTTGTCCACGGATAAACGTTTCATTTTGCGCCAACTGGTAGGTAACGAGTCGCTGGAGTCGATTCTTTCAATTTTCGTATCTCGGTATCAGCAGATTACGATTTCCAATTGTTATCGAGACAACTCGAGAGGAATATTAACGAGCATTGGGACTAGAGCAGTACAAGAGCGGGTTTGGTACATTACACGCGTATAATCGATTATCGAATCCAGCGTTACAGTCCGAACTCCGTAGCTTATCAATGTAAATTCGCTTTCATCGCGAATCGCGTTAGCGGGATTGCCCTTTGGACAGCGAGTCGAGGAAATCGCGTGGGTTGCGTCGGTGGGATCGAATGCCAGTCGTGTTGGATCGATCGAAGCGGGTTAATCGGAATCGGGAGCACGACGCGGAGACGTTTAACGAAAGCAACCGAGGCGCTAACGCTCCGCCTTGGGTGGAGCTCTCGATTCGTAATTAATTGCCAGTGTTGCAACTGGATCGCAACCGTGAGAATCGTGGCCGACGCAACGGCGATTTTTAAAACTCTGTCGTCGACAGTGCAAACTCTATTGGCGCAAAAAATCTGAAATACCTGATCGAGGTTCGCGAATAAGCTGAACGCGAATGAAAATCACGAGCGTCGTCTCGAGAATGAGACTTAAATTAAACGTAGTAACGTCGACGCGATATTCGTCGAGAAATTTTTTTACGCTCACATTTCCACGGTACGTTAACCCACATCCGGGTTTTAGGGAGTACGAAAATGTAGGGTGGATTTCCGCTTCCAAAAAGTCGATGAATCACGATTCACGGCGTTGGATGAAACGTTGGTGGGACGGGTGGAGGGTGGGACGTTTAAATTTACGCGGGGCTGCACGTTGGTTATCTAAAAATAGGTCGGACGGTGAGCCGCGGCTGACTTCCTCGTTCATTGTCGCGAATTCGGTTCGCCTAACTGTAGATCCGTCGGTGCACTAGCCGATGCACATGCCACGACCGCGCGGAGAGAGGTCGATGCATCGTTAGAAGCGAATTGCAACGCCGCGGTGCAAGACTCTCGCGGGACCGTTGCGCATAGCGATACACATTTCTCCAGTTTTCATTAGCCCCACGGTATTCGGTGGGGATTGTTTTGGTATGCGCGAGGCATGTCGCTGGATTTTTGTCGATCCGGTTTCGCGAAGCGTTTCGATATATTCCACGCGAATTCCACGATCTTTGTCTATCGTCGATTCGACGTCCGTCCCGTGGGTGGGAGGAGGGTAAATTCGCGGTACTCCGAAATTCCAGATAATCCGGTAGATCGTGGAATCTGTTTCAAAAATTTTCCACGTGAGCATAGATCAATATCGACCGTGCGCGCCGCGAGAAAAATGAATTTTGAGCGACATAAAACTTTCCGACATTGCAATATCGCCGAAATAACTGCAATTTTTGTAAGTGTTACAAACTCAATCTCCGTTACCTGCTATCAACGTCGTCTCTCTTTACAAAACCCGCGTTTCATATCGGATTCTTGACTGCCGCGTAACCCAGAAAAATATCGTTACAACCATTTTGCAATCTCCAATCGCGTGTCATCGCCGTCGACATTCAGCCCCCATCGGAAGATATATTTCCCGAGCCACCAAATCTAAACCCGTAACCAAGAATCGCGGTCAATTTCGTTTCGCCGTCGGTACAAGTCTTGCGCTCAATATTTCTCCTAGGGGTTGTTTTAAAGGTTAAGAATCTCCCCGTTCGAAACGACTCTCATCCCGAGACCGCTCTATCCCTCGCGACACGACTACGATGCTCGTGGCGCAGATTTACGAGCAAAGCTATTCCCGTTCCAACGAAACCAGACGACCGTGTGCAAAGATATCTCTCTCTCTCTCTCTTCCTCCCTCTCCCTTCCACTCTCAGCCAGTAGAGATGCGTCCCTTCCGGGCTGTTAGACCAGGAACGGTGATGGAACCACCGGGTTCCCGGTAACGACCTTAGCGTAACGTGGCCAACTGGGCGGCCATCGCGCTTGTTGGTCCCCATGGTGCGTTGGCGTGGTCCCGCATTAGCATCGATATAGCGAGGGTCAGGTCGGGTTCACTGAACCCTGGTGCATCGCGTTGCGCCGGTCGGTGCATCGTGGCGAACGAGCTAAGAATGAAAAGTGCCTACCGGTGCGGCGTGGCGTTAGAACACCTCGATCGTCGTTTCGGTCGTTAGGAATAGGCGGACGTCGGTATAAGGATCGGGTGCGCGGTTATCGGGGGACGATGGGAGGCTGGTATTTATCGTCAGATTCGGGGAACGCGCGTGCTGTTCGGCGTCCCGTTGCCAGCATGGGAATGCCGAAAATTATTTCGCGCGGGAAATTAAAATATTTGAGATCCGGGGAGGAAAGTTTCTGGGAGTCTCGGCGAGATTTGTAACAGGATGAGATAATCGGGAAAGAGATGATTATTTGTGGTGATTCGAAAGCGTGGAGTACAATTTTTTGTACATTGCTCCGTTTTCGAGATAATCGTATTTGAACATTTATGGGTGTACGCGTACTTGGATATTTTAAGAACGCTAAACGACGTTTATCAATCCGTTATGTTCATCTATTAATTAATATCCACTTTGTTAGACGCAAAGTATTGCTGAGCAAAAGAAATATATTTGATCTTCATTTCTCCATATTATTCTACCCATCGTCTATCCACCGAGAAACGTTATTGACTGAACGAACTAGTATTATATAAAAGATTTCTATTTATTCATTATCGTAATTACACTTATTATATAGCAACAGTAGGTGTCATTTCGGTGGCTCATCGCGTTCCCAGTTAAGAATATAATTGATCGATCGGACGCGGATGAGTGGCGCGAGAAATGTTGCAACTCATAAATCATGTAATCCTCTTTTTTTGCGCCTCTCTCTCTCTCTCTCTCACTCTCTTGCTTCTCTTGATAGATGTTTTTATATCCGTTGATGGACGCGTGCCGTGCTCGCAAAACTGGACTCGAGGCGGCGTTGATTGGTCCTCCATCGTGCGCCGCTGACCGAATAACCAAATTCATGCCTGCCTACTTTCGTCGTTGCGTAACGTCGTTGTTTCGCTCGATTCGGAGCCTCGATGGGCCCTCTCGTTAAGCGTACTACGCGTATCGTTGAAGAAAAACTGTATCCCGTGGTTTTAGTCAGAATTCGCGATGGGAAATTGAAACGACGTTAACGTCGACGGGTATCGCGCGTAGAATTTTTCCGATCGTATATCGCGACACGTTAGAATTTATTTTGCTCTCCGCTCTCGTTGGACTTTGCAGTTAAAGTTTAAAACGTGCTTTTCGCGCGGTGGATAAAATTAACGAGGATAAATCGGGCAGCGGCATTTAAACGTTGAGATTAGTCAATATTGCCCGAATTCGGGTCGCGAGGAAAGTAGTCGGGTATCGAACAACCGCGACGGCAATTCCATTTTTACACGATCATCGAAGCTTCCTCCAGAACCTATCTCTCGAGTAAAACAAATACGCTCTCGATGGACGGTACGTTCGTCACGCAACGAGGATTGACTTCTCCAGATACACACACTCGCGGATACTTTCTCCGGCACGCCATTGTGCATTGTTTCGTGACACTCTCACCAGAGAGTTCGTCTCTCGCGGAATGTAACGATAAGCGTATTTATCTTTTTTTGGAAATTCCTTCGCCGAGTATCTTCCATTTGCAACGCGGGTAGGACTGGTAGATACAAACATGGAGAAGTTCAATTTTTTCACCTAATGCCTCGATACTCGTTCGATTAACCCGTTGATCGCCACATCATCCATATTTGCGTGAAATGCCGTTCAACGTCTTAACGCATATCCGATATATCCATTTCCAGCGACGCTATCTCTGTGCGCTTAAAGTTTCTGCAAAAAGTATCTGCGATGGAGGTTCAAAAAACAAACAATTAAATATCTACCGCACGTTCTTCTACTAACGTGTATCGTTAAATCCCACGCGTTTCACCGTTTCTCAACAAAACCACATCAAATCCCCATACTATCGCGACCCGGTGATCGAGTCACCCCATCCCTCCGAAGGAGTCACGGTACCACTCATCATCGATTCGCGTCGCTGCAAAACAACTAATTAATTCCCTCCGGGCGAGAAGCGAGTCGATGATAATTACCACGCCTACGGGGTCTCAGAGCGGAGTGAAATTTTGCGCAATTACATAACTCGTCTCGCGCTCGGTGCATACATAACTCCTCGCCCTTCCCCCCCCCCCTCTCTCTCTCGTCGTACTCCGCCACCCTCTCCCCTCGTCCACGACTCGTGCAACCCTCTGCCCACCCCTCCGCTCTTTATCTTCCATGGATGTGGAGCAATATGGTTGGAGGTGACTGACCGACGTCCAGTTGCGTTCACTAACCTCCCTCCCCTCCCGCCGCCGTGGATATATCTCGTTGCCCCACTACTACGACGTGTAGTTGCGTTCCCCTCGTTGCTTCGTGTCCCTCTTACTCCCGGTGAACCACCTCGACGGCTCCCCCTTTCACGCTCGTTGTAGAACTCCAGGCACGCGAACCACCGGGCATTCGATCCACGGACTGGACTCGATTGCACCGCCGGCACTTATGAATTTAGAGCGACGGATCTGGAGCGAGCTTCGCTCATTGCGATCTCTCTCTCTCTCTCTCGCACTCTTGGGCGTGCGCAAGAGATACACGTTGATCTCTTTTTCTCCGATTTGCTGCAGATTTGGCTCGCCCGGGACAACTCTGTGTTTATATTAACAGTCCGTATATATTCTCGTATCGTTTCTTTATTTATAGATCGATGATCGTCGATATCGCGAGGATCTCGTTGAAACACGATGATCGACGAGGGGGATCGTTTTTGATAGTAAAAAGAATTTGAAATTTGTTAACGGGTAGGTCGTTGAATAAATGAAAGTAGGTATAACGTTGAAAGCTTCGAGGAGCGGAGAATTTTGCGATAACATAATCCCGGATCGAGGGAAGGGGTGTGAATTGTGTAACGATGATCTCTGCGAAAATCTGAAACGATCTAAACCCCGAAGAAGCAAAGATCACGGTGTAAAACTTAAAAAAGCGGGGATCACGATCCAGTTGGCACGAAATCTACTCTGTTTTCCCGAGAACGAAAGTAGTCTCCGGTACAACCACTTTCGTGTCCTGATACGAAAGATGTTCTCGGGAGAGAGAGAGAGAGAGAGAGAGAGAGAGAGAAAAGCTTGTTCGTGTTCGATCTCCTCGAGGCTGGCCCCGTTGTTCTCCGTGTTCGGTGGCCCGTACGATTGGCCCAATTGGGGTCTAGCGTTTCACAGTTAAACGTAATGGGACGAACAATTACGCTCGCGGAAGAATGTCGATGGGGGAGCCGTTTACCGTTTCCGTTCCATCCACCGCCGCGAACGTGGATGTAATCCGGCTCCGCTCGATTACTCGACTCACGGGCCGCATGTTTATCGCTTCACTTTTACTCGCCTCGATCGCCGAAACTTACTTTCGGCAGCGTTTGCCGTTCGCCCTGGGGTGTCGATGGTTCACCATCTATTCTCACCTAGTCTCGATAATCATCGAATGGCCGAATACTCGATAATAATTGAACACCGATAGCCAAAGAGACCCGAGATCCACAAACGTTTGAATCGACATTTTTTTTCGTGGAGCTGAGAACTTCGCGTTGACATAATTTGTATAAAATTGTACTTAAAAAGAGGATAATTTTTAACGCCGTTTGACCACCTTGAAAACCCTTGTTCGTTCATCCCTGAGCGGATACAAAGTCCAGTTCTCGCATACTTGTACTTGGCCCGAGACAAGCCCTTGTCCCTTGCCTCCCGATCGAGAAAAGGGGCGTGGATCGACTAACAATGGTCTCCGCGAATATCTAGAGCGATCTAAAGCCCGAAGTTGCGATTAAGAGTTACCCATAGCATCCCCTGCACAATCCGCACAATACCCGGCACATCGTTCGAACCATAATTACCCCGAGATTCGCGTTACGGAGATACGGATCGTAGGATGGAAATCGCGTTCAAAGACCCCGATTATTCCGTCTGGAAGCTACCTAATCCCCAGACGTCATCGATCAAGCATATCAACCTACGTCCCGCCAGGAAGCTCGAGTCCTAAGCAACGCCGAACAATCTCGATCGAGGATCGGTTCCCGACCGACACACGGCCAACGATCCAGCCCTGCTTTTCGCTCCTTCGCGCCGCGATCAGCCTCGTTTAATGCGCGAGGTACGACGTGGCATCGCGAACGTGTGCGCTGCCTCTACCTCTCCCCCCCCCCACCACCCCGTTTACCTCTAACTACCTACCTACCTACCTACCTACCTACTCGCGAAGGTGTGCGAGCGCTGGTTCGCGCGCGCGCACACCCGCGGCGTCAGCGTGTACTTACACCGAGTCGCGTTGCGCCCGGGGTTGAGGGTGTGCGTGTGCGTGTGCCTGCGTGCGAGAGAGCGCGCGTGCGTGCACGCCTCTGAGCCCGTGTACGTGCCGGCCGAGGGTCGTGCCGATGACCGATCAAAGAGAAGTTCGCGTTGTGAATACGTGATACGTAACCGTCCAAGGCACACGGCCACTGACCGACGTCGTACCGACTCAACCCGTGCATTGTCCTCGGCGGCCGGTGATACCGAACTTACGCCTTATAGTTGCGACTATACTCGTCGCGGCGATCCCCCGATTACGTTACCCCCGTTCTCGCGCGCTCTTTAATCGAGCGTATCGTGATCGGAGCGCGATGATCTTTACGCCGGGACGGGAATCCGATCGGTATCGAAACGATACGCCCGGAATTTAGTCGCGTTTTGATCGGTGAACGCGATGTCACGAGTTCCCGGCGATTTAGTTGGGTGGTATTGTTTGGGAAATTGGGCTATGTTCGGGGGAGCCCGAAAATGTAAATTACATGTTTTAATTTGGGATTAATTAATTATTACGTTCAAAATATATCTGTATTATTTTGTGGAATTAACGCGGGAAGGGGGAGCATCAAGATTGTTTTTTTTTTAAGCGGTTCTTAGTAACATAAAGTTTGGAGGCCACTGCTCTACAAGAAAGAAACGAGACTCTCAATAATGTAACGTCGAAGCGCGTGTATATTCATATTCATTTCTATTTCTTTTTTTTTTTTTTTTTTTAAGGCCTCCATAAGCACGAAATTTCTTTAATAGTTTTCCGACGACCTGCAATCAAGGTGATCGATATGAAAATACTTCAAACCCGGTATACTCGCGATCGTTTAATTTCCTGCGGTATGCTTCGATTATATTAATTCCCGCAAAGGATATGGGGATGATTAATTAATTATTACGATCGAATTGATCGTCTACTGTCGATAATTGCTGATACGAACTAGACGAATTTGGTACGCTGAAACTCGATCAGTACCATCGTTGCTCTCAGGTATTACGATTTAATTCGTTGCACTCGCGGAACGGCCCTACACCTAACGCGATTATTATATTCGACTCGGTTTAATGCACGCCGTAAATCATCGCCGGTACGGGAGGAGCAACGTTACGTTGCAGCGATTACAATTTACAGCAAGTGGAGCCACTGGTTAGAAGAATATTCACCGCGGTTCAGTGAACTACGGCGATACAGTTCATATTTCTCGTTGACCGGTAAGACTGGTCGACCAGTAAAATAGAATCGCAGAACTTTCCTGAGACTCGGCCGTCCAAATGCGGTTACTCGAGTATCGTGGTGCACCGTGAAAAGTGGGATGCAGATTCAGTTATCTCGCTCGCTGCGGGGTGCACTGAACCCGTGAAACTACCTGAGAAGATTTCGCGATAGCGGCGAAAAATAACCGCGCTCCCGTTCGATATTTTCGCGAATTCGTATGACACAGGGTCGACTAATAATAAACGCAGAGACGTCGGGACACGCGCGATCGCTACCGATCAATAGTATTCCCACCATACACAGCGGTTGATTCGAAATACGGATATCAGTGGTATTAATAATCCCCATTGGAATAAACTGATGGAAAAGATATCCGTCGGTTTGAGTCGCTGCAGGTAGAACTCGAAGCTGGAGCGAATATATATACATATATCTGTTCGTCCATTTTTGGCTTGAAATTTATTCAAATCGGGATTATTAATAAGACCGGGATTAACATTTTTACATACTAATCTGGTTTTTACCATAACGTTGCTCCGACGTGATTATACATTATTTATTCACTATTTATGTTTAAAGAGGTCATGAACATTTAATACTCAGCATTGCAAAGAATTAATATTCAATATTCGACGCATCATTCGACACCTCGTTCGTTTAAACGATAAATCTGCTTCACGATTGATCGAAAATAATTCACAGTAGTTTTATCGGTATTTAAACATTTTTTCAAAAAACGCGAGCTAGAACGGTCGATATCGAACGTCACCAGCTACGCGTTAAATTCCTATATGCTTCCCAGTAGAATAAGACGACCGCGTCTGGCCGTCCTTAGAGTTTTGCGGCGTGTGATCTTTTTTTTTTCGAGACAACGAGGTCGGCTTCCGTAGAGACGAGCGACGAATAATAAGGTGGTCCACTCAAGGATCCGTAGACGAAAATTGTAAAGGCCACGTCGATGAAAAAGTGGGGTTCACGGTCGTCGGCCGACCGTTTAATTTTCGGCGCGACGAGATAAAGGACCGACGACGGCCGTACCATTAAGCCGGACAATTCCCGTGCTCGATTGAGGCGAATTATTTGTCGAGCATGGGTTAACTTATTCACGGGCCAGTCTCGAAGGTTCTCGATTTCGATCGTGCGTTGAAGTAACGGCGATGCGCAGCGTCTCTTATCTCGAAATTAAAAGGATGATGGGGAAAATTGAGATGAGTGATTCGTCGAAATTTATCCTGTGCGCGTTTAAAAAATTCGTTGGCATGCAATTCGACGAGGATTATTTTCGCGTGACTCGAGGAACGTGCAAGTTATTTATAGTTCATTTACGAATTACGAAATTTATTTGCATCAAACGCTATAAATTTATTCGTATCGATATTGAATTCCAGTAAATATTGAACAAATGGTCTTTGACTGCAAAATGATACTCTAATTCCTAGTTGAAAAGGTTTAACATCTTTCTAATTATTCAAACAATTTTCTCGAATAACCGTGCACGCCCCATTTTTGTGTCGAAAGCGCACGAGGAGTCCCGTAGAAGTATCCAGAAGTTCACGGTCAAGCATGAAACGCACGGTAAAGGTGTATTACGAAGGAAGTGACGGCGTGGCTCGCGTGTGCACAGACCTTCTCTCCTCGGAGAGAAGCGTCGGAGTGGCGAGAGAGGCGAGGAGAGGAAAGAGTGAGAGAGAGAGAAAGAGAGAAACAGGGAGGGAGACGCGAAGCGTTGGTGGGGCCTGCAGTTTGTTGCCCGGTGACCGAGTTCATCGCCTCCTCGTTGTCGATGCCCCGAAATCGAGAATCTTCGAGGCTGACTCGCGGAGCGGGTAAGCTGCTCGACGAGACTCGCTTTTTCATCGAAAGCTGATGCAAGGAAATCGAAAAAGTGCCGACTTCTTCGTGGCGCCATTGAACTCGTCGAGAAAGATCCACAGAAATGCTTGGAACGCTTGAAGACACAATGCGGATCATTCGAGTGACTTCGATCGCGTCGAATTACCGCGTAAAGTTACATTACGTTAAATCTCACCCCACGTATCGATTAAACTGTCAAAAATCAAAGTGGAGTAATCAAAAATCACCACGTATCGCATTCGGGTGTAAAATTAGATATTCGAATGCGATACCTGGCAATTTCTGTTTACCCCACTTTGATTTTTGACAATCCAATCGATTAATGGGATGAGATAGAAAATTCTTCGCATCGATTCAGAGGTTTACGGGGAAAATATTTCCCGCAAAAAAAAAATCGTAGGCACCACTCCGTAAGTGGATTATCGGGGGGTTAAACGGATGAACGAATCGCGTCGTTTTCCACGAGATCGCGCACCACCGAGCGTATCGCGATCGGTGGTTGACGTCGGTGACCCAACGACACGATTCGGGCAGCGACGTCGGCGATTCGGTGACGAAACGTGACGTCGTCCTGCTGGAACTTTCCTCCATCCACCTCCACCACCTCCACCGTGTAGCCCCGCGAACCTTTCCTCGTCACGCGTTGGATCGTACGTGAACGCCCGTACGGAATAGCGGTTCCTCGATTGCGCTCTATAACGACGTCTCGCAGCTCTTCCCCCTTCGATCGTCATCGACGACGATTGTTTTACTTATCTCGGTTGCATCGCGGGCAAGGTCGACGAACCGGAGGAAAAGCCACCGACGGGGGGGGGGGAGTCAATGGGAAATCGTTCCTCGACCGAGAAACGGCGCTCGCTAATGGGATCGCGGCATCGGTCATCGAAAGTTCCGGATGATCGAGTGGAGCCGATAGGAGAGATCGGCAGCATCTTGTTTTTCCTGCCGACCGTTATCAGTCGCACTCCCGATAGGCCGTTTAATATCACGTTCCGCGTCGTGAGCTAGAATCCCGCGTATGTGGAAGGAAACAGGGTTAAGAGTGTCCGAGGCGGCATTTTTCGTTTTACGCTTCACGCTCACCGCGCGAGATATCCGCGGATGGGATCGGACGATTTAAGCCCGACGAGTTTCGGCGAGGAAGCGAGCGGAATGAATTCAGCGCTCGTTAGATGAACTTCCGCGGTGTCGTTCTTCCGTTCGGGAACGGTACGATCGATTAAATTCATCTCCCTCGCTTCAGTTTTATTTTAGCGCCGCTCCAAACTCGACGTACTTGGAGGACGTAAACCAAAAATCATTGTATTTTTTTCATTCGCGTATCAAAAGGTAGGTACCTATATTCCGAACGATTCTATCTACTGAGTTCTATGACGGAGAATAAAACTCGCTACCCCCGTGACGTTATTAAATTTATCATCGAACACGATTAACGGAGTCCCATGAAAAAAAAAACCCCATTTTCGCATCAATGCCAAAGCGCCGAGGGGTCAATCCTCTGATGGGTTAGAAGGCAATGGGTTACGCTATCTTTCCCGGAAGAAAGGGCGAGCGGGAGCAGAGAAGTAGAAGCAAATGGAGGAGGCCAAGGAGTAGGAATCTCTCGCGCAATTACTCGCGGATACACCTAACCGAGCTTCCACGGTGCATACTAGCCAGGGTCTCTCCTGAACAAACGGTGAAAAAGCCCGTAGCGTAACCGTTGCTGCTTTGCTGGTTGCTGCTGCCGGCGCTGCATAGCACGTTGACGTTGTTGCTAGTGTGGGTTACCTGGTTAGTGACCGGCCAACCGAGTTCACTGGCATCGGCCCTCTTCCAGGTTGGCTAATCTCGCGACGAACGGAGAACGCCTGCTCCCTCCCTCCCTCCCTCCCTCCCTACTACCCTCTCTCCCTTCCTCTCCCCTTCTCCTCACCTCTCCTCTCCTCTCTCGCCATCCTTGCCCATCTCCTCTTCGTCTTCGTCTTCGTCTTCTTCCTGCTCCTTCCCTCTCGTCTCTTTTTACCGGGGAAATTCCCTTCGTGACTCCGCGCCTCGGCGTTTCAGCGCTGACTGCTCAGAGTTTGAAACAGTTAAGGACACGTTTATTAATAGATTAACGAGCCTGAGAACAGGGGGGAGCGAGCTTCTGGTTTTGTTTTCTCCCGCGGCGTTCCTCGGCGCGCGGGGCTGAGAAATTCCCGCAAGATCGCGGAACCGCTGATTTAATTACGCACGGTGAATCGAATTAAGAGCGATCGGGGGATGTTGAGCGTTTGCACCGTATCGATTAACTCTTAGCCGGCGAACGTTTTTCCTCGAACGTTTCCGATTTAAGCGTCGAATTCGATTAGGGCGACGAACAATTATTTTAAAACGAGGAAGTTGCTCGTCGCAAACTTTTATTGCGTTTTTCGACGTCTCGGCGAAGAATTCGCGCGTATTCGGTAAGCGCGTTGAACTTGGGGGTCTTTGAACCGAAGGGAAAATTCGAAAGAATGGTACGCGTTGACGTCGAACGCTTTGTTGAACTTTACCCGATGATTCAGTCTGAGTAATCTAGCTCGTCTGATCAGCCGAGTGACGCACAGGACGATACGTACCGGCGGGTTTTAACGTGCATGCTATCCGCCACGCACGTGCGTGCGCCAGGGATTAAGTAGGTGTAAACCTTGTTGTCAGATTTATCGAATAGAAAACAAGTGGATTCCTGGGATCGCGGTTCAGTAACCTGCTCGGCAACAACCGCGCTGTGCCGAGGGGATCGAGATCCGCTTCAAATCCTATTTCTGTATCGCGGTTTA
The DNA here is from genome assembly GCA_933228935.1 of Pemphredon lugubris. Lineage (NCBI taxonomy): Eukaryota > Metazoa > Arthropoda > Insecta > Hymenoptera > Crabronidae > Pemphredon > Pemphredon lugubris. The sequence goes on from OW121815.1 coordinate 63,274,160, forward strand.
TTTCTGCGTCGAAGACCTCGTTATTTCTATGACGCTTTGTCGTGGAAATAACGAAGCGCGAAACTGTGATCCGCGACATAAAAAAACACGACCTCTTCTCCCCCCCAACCCGGTCCCTCCATTTCATCTCCATCTCTCTCACGCTCTCTGGGTAATCGATGGTAAAAAAAAATCGCGCGCACGATTGTCTAAGATCTATTTATTCTCCGTTTTATTCGCCAAATTTATATTTACCTTAAATTTTTGGAACAGCCGAAAAAATTCGACGCGGTTCTGAAAATTAATTTTTTTAGGCCTGACGCGATAACGGGATTCCGTCGAAGCGTATTTAATAAATAAACAAAATTCTCTTTCTATCCCCACGTATCGTTACAGTCGATTGCGTAACATCACGGTTCGTTGTCCCAGATTTTCGTTTCTTTTCTTCGACATTGTTCACGTATCAAAACAGAGTTAACGAAAGTTTCTCCCGTCGCGCTCGAATCGTCGGGATTATTTAAATAAGAATGCGTCGAGAGAATCGAGGAAGGAGTAGAAGAAAAAAAAAAAAGAAGAAAAGAGCGCCGAGATTCCTGCTACGTCCACCGCACGTGTCATCGTGACACGTTCTCAGTCACGGAAAGGATTACATCAACGTACACACCGGACGTGGTCAATGACGCGAAGGATCGTTCACCCAGCAAAACTGCGCAGCTACTTTTGCTATGGCGGCAACGAACTTTCGGCGATGTGGGTCAGAAAAACACGCGAGTGGCAAAAAACGATTCCGGACTTCTAAAACGGTCGACGGAATCAAAACAGGATATTACGGACAGTTAAATTCTTGCGCGCGTCGATTTAATGGGAATAATCAACCACCGTCGATCGGACTACGTAATAACGCTACCGAATTCTAATGTTTTCGACGATCGATACACGAGTTGATTTATAGATCTCGTGATATCGAAACTCTGAAGAAAAAAAAGTGACGCATCACCGATTAAGCGGGTACGAATGACGAGTTTGTCATTCGTACTGTTGCGCAATAATTATTGGAGTACTGTTACGCGAGTGCGCGTTGTTGAAATTTTATAACGACGATTCGAAGAAAATTGCGGTCAACTGTGATTGCGAATTTGGATATACCGAGTCCTCCAAATGTCACATGGAATATCAAAAATAAAAGAAGGAAAATAAATTATTAATTTGCCGAAAGCACGTCGATATTTTTCGGCGATTTTTTGCACATGTGGTGATTCTAGAAACAATTTTTGAGATTTTATACCGCAAAGCATAATTCTATCGTTTCTTTGGTACGAATACGCTTTCGTGGAGGGGGAGAACACGGTGCACCGGTAGTGCACTGGCCCAGGGTCGACGCCCGACGACTCTACGATCGTTATGTCATTCATGCTCTTACGCACGCACGTAACCTCTCGCTACGCAAGCGTGCGAACGTGTGTACGCGTATCTAAACGTAGAAACGTAGGAGTACTGTTACGCACTGCGCGCGCTGTCCTGGAACCTCGACGAATTTCGGTTCCCGAGATTGTAGGTCGATCTCTGTCGTACAGATTTGCTTACACGGTTTATTAAATAGTGTCTATTCCCCAAAAATCGTTAATTATAAAACACAAAAATCGCGGGACGCTCCGCTAACGATCGTTTCCGCAAAAAACGCACGATCAAAATACATATTAAATAAAAATCTAATTCGAATCGATCGAATAATCTCGATACGAGCGGTCAAATACCTCGATCATTAATAAAAACCTCCAAGACCAAGAAAACGCAATAGGAAACCAATAACCTCGAAATTTATACCATCGACTACTTTCTCGATCAATTATATCGACGAAACCCGTCGCCGTCCAGGTGCAAAGAGTAACCCCGGGGAGAAGAGATGTCTCTTCCTCCTCTTCCAGACTCGTCAGCCCTTCCCGCAGCTCGAGTTCAAGGACTCCCGTCGAACGAGGAGGGGGCTACTGCTCCAGCGGGGCGAATAACCGAGGAAAGAAAGGGAGGAAGAAGAAGAGGAAGAAGGCAGCAGCAGCAGCAGCAGCAGCCAGGACACCACGGAGGATGTGTAAAAGGGTAGCCGGGAGCGTTACACCTAGGTAGGGCATTGCACCGGTGAGACGACGACGACGACGCCGATGCCGACGCCTATGACGACGACGGCGAAGACGACGACCACGAGGACGAGGACGAGGACGCCGCGCAATTGAAGTCTTTGCCGAGCGCTCGCGATGCAACTGCACGGAGTTGCATTCGCGTAGCCGCGTGCAGTGACCCGCCCTACCGTTAGGACGGCCCCGAGGATGCGTTCCCCTCTTCTCCTACTTCTTCGTCTTCTTCTTCTTCTTCTTCTTCGTCGTCGTCGTCGTCCTCTTCGTTGTTCCTTTTTCCTCTTCTTTCTCCTCGGTTTTCTCTCTCCCGTCTTTCTTCGTCTCTCTTCCTTCCTCCTCTTCCCGTTCTTCTTCGGCGCTCTCTCTCTCTTTTCACTCGTTGCTCCACTCGTTTCCACGATGCATCTCGAACGTTTCTATGCACCGGGAAGCGAAAAGTGCGCCCACCTAACGAGCTCGCGCCTGTGGAGGGGAGGGTTGGGGGCGGTAGACGGGGGGGGGGGATCGGTGGGTGCACCGGGGCACCTTCTTCTTCTTCTTCTATCGCCTCTACTTCGGCTCTATTCCTGCCGCATAAAGGTACGTGCGAAATGCGATTGACCTCGGGATCCACCGGGCAACGGTCGCGTCAGGTTATCTAATTCGGGCGATGGACGATTAGTTCGTTTCTGTTTTTATTCGCCGCTCCTGACCGTGGGAATATTGCGTTAATTATAACGCGTGCGTTGCACAGTGGAAGCTACGCAGTTTTTATTAATCAGATCGTTTCGACGGTTTAATGTAGATTCCGATCAATTACACTTATCTATATTTCATTTCGTTTCTACAGAAACTCGAGACTAAAGCTTTTCTAAGAGAATTTAACATCGTCGTTGTTCGTAGAAACTAGGAACGTCGAGAATATTGTACGAACTAGTAATGTGGTAAAGAATTATTCAGGTAACCGTTGGGTCGAATAAAAGAAGTACTCATTAATCAGAAGTGCCCGATGACTCGCGTCGTTTATTTTTTTTCTCTCATTATTAATTGTACGAAGAAAATTATACCCACCTCCGATCGTTGCCAAAAACTCATTTCCCGTTCTCCGTGACGTGATTTCTCGCACTGTTACGGTTTAACGTCGTCCGCTATGATAATAGATTATTTAAACGTCTCTCAAGTATTATTTGTCAAGTAACGGTCAATTTCTACTTGGCACTTTGGTAAGCCCCCTTCTCGTACGCGAAGCGGGAACGCTCGTGGCTCCTTTACAGGTTGACAACCCTGCGATAGTTTATCACCGCTCGATGCACCGTGGGACGTCGGTTGAAATATAGATAAGCCGCACGCACGGAAACTATTTCTACGCTTTCGTACGCGCCGACGTTGTAGTTTATCAGCCTCCGCGAAGGTAGAGTAATCCGAAAAGGAACGTGATCCCTCGATCTTCTCGATCGCCAATCTCGCCTGGCGGTATTGAAAATCAACGTGCGCTCGAGTCATCGATATTCCTGGACGTCGATGTTTATTATCAATTTTATTACTCCCGGTGAACCGCGCTCCAAAAGTTTCACAGATTTATTTCACCCACCGTTAGGTCGTATTTCCATCGTACGACGAATCATCATTCCGATATACGAACGATATATTAAACCCCAAAACAATTGTTTCCAACGGAGATTTTCTATTTCCCATAGAATCTTCCAAAAAGCGTGTAACGTTACTCAGCGATTAATTATTACGGGCGGTCGTTATTTAGCAACATCCCTTCCCGCTATTTCAACCCTTGGCGTACCGCGTTCACTACTCTTCCTTTCAAAACCCGTATCCCACCCTCTTATCTCCCAACCCCCCCCTCCCTTTCCATAGATCTTCCCTCTAAAAAAAAAAAAAAAAAACATGCACGCGACCATTGTACTCCCATACTTTTGTCCCTCGCGACTCTCCCCCTTTCTCACCCTCGACGCACTCGCAACCCCCTTCGGTTCTCGACGCTCCTCGACGCCTCGGCGTCGCAGGTGCCGACGAAGGCGAATCGCTCGCATTGCGAAGAGGAGGAGAAGGAGGAGGAGGAAAGGGGGGGGGGGGAGAACGGTAGCGCGGGAAGGGGTGAAGCGGGGGAGGTCAGTGACCGTTTTCCGAGCTAGTAGGGGTCGGCGCACTCCCAAGATCGGCGCGTGTGCACGTGCGTGCATGTCGGTGCAAGACGCGCGCCGGTGCAGTCGCTGCACTCCCACGTCGCTATGCAGTCCCGTAACATTCGCGGAAGCAGTCTCCCTCCCTCTCCCCCCGCTCTCTCTCTCTCTCCTCCGCGAGTACCTCCTCCCTTTTATTTCTACCCCTTCTCCCTTTCTCTCCTCCTGCCTCTCTCTCGCTCTCTCTCTCTCTATCACTCTGTCCCTCTTCCTCTTCCTCCGCTTCTTCCCTGATTTCGCGGCATAGAGCCGCTTTGTGCATGGACCGATTTTGACTTGGCAACCACTCGACGGTGCACCCGTGACCGACCTTCCCTCTCCTCGCCCTACCCTCTGTTTCGCTTTGACTTCCTCCGGGAGCCCGTGTTGCTCGTTCCCTCCGTCTCTCGAGGTGGAGAACCTCGTTTCCTATGCACCGCGGAGCCACGATGCACGATCGCTCTTTTCGAGTCTCGATACGCGCCAGAGCCACGAGGCACGAGGAGGAGGGATTCTCGTTTCGAGGAACGCGGGGGTGTCGAGATTTCGTTTGATCTCGTATCCGACAGATTTGCGGGCAGAGCGGAGGGATGAAACAAGTATCGCGAGGGGGATGGGCGTTCGTCGGTACGTCGACGCGATTTAACTCGTAGACTAAATACGTATATCGTTTAATAATCCGAAGAAAAAAAAAAAAGAAAAAGGCGTTCGCGCGCCCGAAGAATTCCCAGGGAACGTCGATCGCCCGTAACGATCTAGTAGCGATATTCTGGATCACGGATCGATTGGTTAAGGCCGGTTATGTAAAGGGGTTCCATTAATCGCGAGCAGACTCGTTCTCTGGGTCAACGCTCCGAGGACGGTGACTCGGTCGGCGCCCATTGTCTCCGGCGTCGGCTCAAGGACCGCGCCTTCTTCAGGGTTTCTCGCGGTTCTGGGATCGATGACCGTCAGGATCTTCTCTCTCCTCTTCCTTCCTCTACCGACGCTCTTCCTCGTGCTCGTTGAGCGGAATCCACGCGAGCGAATCGTCCCCGGTGACTCGTTTATTCCACAGGGACGGCCGGACTAGACTCATTTGGAAGCTGACCTTAATGCTGCTACGAGGAACCGCAAGGTCGTTGGAATAAAAAAAAAAAAAGAAAAAGAACGCCGGTGGGAATAGTTCGTGCATTAATGGCGTCGGGCGATTGATCGTCGACCTTCTGAAATATATTTGGAATCTCTTTATAGCTTTTCGGATTTATTCGACGATTGGGATCTTTGGGAGGAATATCGAAAGAATATATTAGACGCGTACACGTGTTCCTTTGAATCGAATCTTCGCAATAACCTCGTTAATAATTAAACACTAATGAACAAAGGTTTTCCTTATCCGTGAATAACAACAAATTTATTGTATTTGAATCACGGTGTAATAATACTATTTTGTGTCGTAACGAATCTATGACAAATTTATGCAAAAAATATCTAATCTCGAAATACGGGAACTTTAAGACGCTTCGATCTTTTTTTTTTTTTTGCGCCATCCTCGAGTATTCGCGAGTCCATGAAATCGACCGCGGTACAGACGGGAACGATTCGTCAAGGACGTCTAGACGAGCAGCGACCTTAGGGACGGTCGTCGCCGAAATACAAGGTCGTTAGAAGTTCCGCGTTTAATCGTCTCCTACGAAACTTCACCTGACCATTTCCGAGCGCGCAAGGTTAACCTGATAGCTGCGCGTGTAATCGTGTGGCCTCCCCACCAACCGATACGTTTTTTTTCCATTTCGTAATGAGCTAGCCCATTCATTAATTCGTTTCACGGAAACGAGAATGATTACGTTTGATTCCCGATTTGGTGGGACGATGCGTATCGTGCTCGTCGTTTAATTAATCGTCGCGGAGCGTTGATAATTCTTTACGCAAACGCATCGGCGTGTCCTCTGTATTATATGTTTCTCGGATGACGTTGATACATTATTATTTTAATAATACTCTCGTTTATATCCATAACGGACGCGTCGTAAGTACAGTGATAAATCGGTACGTCGACTAATTGCACACTGAGCGTGTACTGTACAGGTTGTCCCATTTGAAGTATCTCGCGGAATTATATTCCCAATTATTGGTTATTCAACACGTTCGCGGGCAGTAAAACTGTTATTGAGTTACAAAAAAGATTATTTTTAAACCAATCGTGATATCCATATTTTGATTAGTCACATTTTGTCCGAGTGCTCTGAATATCACATTTTAATCATTCAATGCTGTAACATTCGTGTCAATACAAATCAAATTGTTCAACCAGGTACATGCTAAACAAATGTTTCTCGCGGAACGAAATCTAGATAAGATTGGAGGTCATCATCGACGCAATTTTTCCTGTAACGAATACCTCGGGAGATAATTGAGCTTGAAGGAAAACTCGAAACGGAACACCCTGCACTCTCGAATGGCCCCGAAACGGCAACACCACAGCATCGCTTCAGCCTTGCCTCTCTAAACCATACTTTCCGACGTCACGGGCCCCTCCCCCTCGGAGGAGTTAAGAGGTCAATCGGCTTCCTTGAGTATAGGCAAGATCTCACCCTGACTAGCGTGAAATTTGCAGTAGCCCGCGGTAGCGAATTTACGAGCGTGCCTTCCGTGACCGATTGACTTCTTAACCCTTTCTCTATGCGGATCCCACAGCCACGCCTACGATGGAATCCCGCAAAGTAACGACCGAGCCATTGTCTCCCAATTACGTTGAAATCTCGCGGGACCACCCTCGGCTTCGATTCCCAACAATAGCCGTCGAGACGTTCGATTCGAGCCGAAACGCGTCCCCCGTTCTCCCCCCCTTGGGTTCTCTTCGAGTCTCGACCCCGGGCGTTTGTTTTGGATAATCCTTCCGTGGAAGGCAAACAGACGCCGGCTAATCACGTCGACCGGTGACAAACAAGGTGTTATAATCGCATTAGAGAGCGACGGTGCGCAGGTACGTACCCGGGGGGGGAGGGGCGTTTTGCAAGGCGATTCTTCACGGCCGACAATGGCGTCGGTGAGTCCTCGAGGACGCGATTTTCGCCGGTTCAGGACGATTTCGCCATAAACCGTTAAGCGATCGATCTCTTCTTCGCTGAAGAGCGTTAAATTCGAACGGCGATGTGTCCTGTTGGTGGGATTAGGTGTATAATATATTGCCGTTTATATATTATCGCGGAGTGGTAACGCGTTGGCGCGAATTCTCCTGGCGGGATAACGAAGTATAAGTGTCACTCGTTACGCGCTCTATCTCGGTTTACTTGATTTGGAAATAAAAAAAAAGAAGAGTACACGCGTGATGGATATTTTAACGAGCCGGATGACCGGTGGGATTAATGTCTGGTCTCGCTTCGGAGACGGCGGAGCGTCGAACGAGATTAATCCTGATAACAGTACGCGAACGGTTATTTATTTCAATAATTGATAATACGCGTCGATCGTCTACATCGATCGATCGAATGGACGAATCGGGGGACAACCGTGAAATCCTTATCTCGATTCGCGGATAAATCGGAATGAAAGAGCAAATTTTTTGCGACTCTCCAAAAATATTAATCTCATTACATATAAAATTCTTATCGGAGTCAATTAAAAATTTTAACTGACATTAATATTCTCACACTTGAAATGTTGGCGCGAACCATTAAAATCCGAGTCTTCTCAACGAATAATACGGAAGGACACGTCATAAGTATTAAGTAACTCGACCAATGCAATTCTAAATAATGGTTATATTACTCTATAAAGATTTTTGAGATACCCACGAAATTAATGACTGCAATTAAGATTAGAATTTTATAAGCTAAACGATGATAATTCAGGTAACACGAGACAAAGGTAGACACCTTGAACTTCCTACCGGGCGATGATTCAACGCATACGACCTCCAAGGCGAAGTTAATTAGAAATACCGTATTCGATTAATACCGCGTTTAATTAATTTTGTCCCTGAAAAAAAACAAATGCGTTAGAAGCCACGCGTGTCGTCGTCAATTCCAGGCTCGTAAAACGGGCCACGGGTACAAAGCTCGCGCGTCCCGCGTGAGTTTTAACTACGCGTAAAACCCTGTACACGCGCACACGCTCGTCGACTCTCCCTGTTCGTGTGTACTCGGCTGCTGGAGTACACGAGGCTGAAAGCATCGCCGCAAGCTCGCTCAGCGAGGAAGAAACGAGAGGAAAGCACGCAACGTTAGAGTCGTGCACTCGGGTACAGTTGCAACGACCGGTGTCGGTGAACCGAGATGAGCGAGTTGCAGTCTTCAGGGCTGTGCCTACGCGTACCGCGCACTTTGGTTTCGAGGGAAAACATCGTGAGAAAGGCGATGCGATTCTATCGATATCGGTGGAAATTGTTTGGACACGCGACACGAAGGAATCTCGGTTGAACTCGGCATAACTCGAATGTTCCGTTTGACTCCGTGATATTAGAATCTTCTACGAAAATTCTTAGAAACGAAAATACAATAGGTTAACAAAGTAAAGTTGATCGATATTTATCTCTGTTTCTATCAAAGATATCTAGAAACGAAAATACTGTTGATTTTTAAGTAAAACCAAGTGGTACTTGGAAAAGATTTATGGAAAATACCTTTATCTAGATATTGTTTTTCGTCTTACCTCGAGATTTGGCGTATCGCGAATTTTCGTGTAACAAAACTTGTTAAAATTTCCAAATACCTCTCGTATTATAATCGCGCGCGATGTACCGAAGGGAAAAAGATCGGACGTCTGAGGGGAAAGATTGAAAATATTACGGGCAAAGTGGTATCGTCGAAACGACGAGGAGATGAAAGAAGAAGTAGAGGAAGAAGGGAGCAACGTGTTCCACTAGCCGCGGCCCCGAAGTGCCCTGCTTCGCATTGCTACTTCGAGGTGCAAGTCGATTATAGCGAGTGCCTCTACCTCGTTCCACCACCTCTCACGGACGACCGCGGTAAACCGCTTTTTCCTCTCTCGATTAATCGCGAAAAACGAGGAGAAACGAAGGCGGCCGGTCTACCTAAGCACACGGCCGTTGCTCGCCTTTAAACCGTGGCTGCGATGAGTGTGAGAAAGACGGGACCGTGTTTCTGGGCCTCCCCCGGCTTTTATCGGGCGCCGCTCACCGGCGCAATTTTTCCGATTTTCTTCATTTCTCCCGCGGAAACGTGTTGCGAATTATCGATTGAGATAACTTAATTCGAATTAGCTTCCGCGCTCGGACACCTCGGCGGAAAGTGAAAATCGAAGCGATTGCTGAAGACTGCCTGGCGACGCACCGGTGCGACAATTCGTGGGAGATATTGCTTTTCGAGGAAAATCGAGAAAAATAGAAAAATTGGGCGAGCGCGAAATCTGAATTCAGCGATTCAAATTTTCTCTCGTGGACGAGAGCAGATGTTGGAATCGAGCCGCGGGTGTTGCGCGCGGAAGACAAGGTGATCGTACGGCCTCCTTCGTCTGTTTGCAGGTCGCGGCGCAAGTCGTCCATCGGCCAACCTCCAGCGAGAGGCGCCAGCAGAGAAATTACTTTTTCCATTTTTCTTTCGCCGCGCGCGGCGTCGCTCTAGCGATTTCCATAAGCGAATCGACGCGCTCTTATATTAACGTATTAGCGTGCCACTTCCTACTTTGCGCTTGGATCGTCGATCGCGTGTTCCTCGTAGCCAGTCGCCCACCTGGATATTCTTTTGGTAATTCGGAAAGGGTACTCGTTAATTATGAAGGGGTAACTGAAAATCGAAAATTGGTCAACTTTAGAATTGCACTTGTTGTCAGTCGTTCGATAAATGGGATCGTTAATACCAAATAGACAATTTTAAATAATATGAATCGGTATCGCAATTTTGCAACAAATTTTTTCCAGAACTTTAATAAACTGTTTTATTAATATATTTTTGGAGGTTACCCGTCGCGGTATCGATTGCCCTTACTTTAACGTCGTATCCCCCAAAATATAGATCATTCAAAAATCCCTCTCGAGAGACGATAAAAAATCGATTCTACCGAATGCTCCAACGACTCCTCGATCTCCTTCTGTCCGAACGACGAGAGGTCGTTTGCCCACGCGTTAGCAGCGAAGAAATAAAGAACGCAAAACAGAGAGAGAGAGAGAGAGAGATGGAAAAGCGGAAGGTTTGGTAGGCGTGGAGGAGGAGCAGCTGCGTTGCAACGTGCCTGCACCCGCTGCACGCGCATTAGGATGCACGCTGCACTCCGCTGGCGTAATTCTTTTCATGCAACGCGTGTCCCCGATCATATCTCGCTCGAGAACCACAGTGGCCCAGGATCTGTGTCAACGGCACCGAACGGGTTCGGTAAGCTCGCTCGCGTTCAACCCGTCCCGCGGAATTAAATCATCGAGAGCTCCGAAATCGAGAGCTCTCGCGTCGCTTTCGAACCGTCGCGTCGCGGCGCCGCTCCGCGCTCTTCTGCCACGAGACGCTGGATCTCCCCGGCGATAGAATTCCGAACGATGGAATCTTTTATCTTGAAACTCGAAGCGTCGTGGATTATACACGTAAATTGAAAGTAACGATTGCATTTTATATTATAGTAATTAAAATAGAATATACAATTATCATAATTATAATACTAGACCCAGACCTAGTACCTGGTATTATAATACTAAAATTTAACGATGTCATACATTTATAATATTACGTCGTAACATTACATCGTAATTATCATAATAACTAATAATATCCGGTACAGAGACGATTATAATATTATTCGCTATAATTCTGACTGACGTGATTCGGTATGCGCTTAACGATCACCCCACGCAAAACTAATCGCGCCGAGCGAGACGCACCGTGAATCCTTTGACTGGCAATAACCGCGGGGACGTTGAGCGGCTTAGAATCCCGAGCGATTTAACGAGCGGTCGTCCGAAGTACATCGGTCGCATCGAAACGGTCGTTTCGATCGTCCCGCGCGCACGCGACGTGCCAGCAAGTATATGGTTATACTTCCGCAGTGGGCGCTATAGGGCAGGCTATGGGCATAACGGTGCGCACGGCGCGTCACGCACATGCGTGCGTGATGTCACTGAACCTGCAGCAGCAGCAGCAGCAGCAGCAGCAACAGCAACAGCAGTAGCAACGAGCAACACAGCGTCAAACGCAGCGGGCGCGTAGCCAGACCGCAAGAACATCGCGGGACCGTTCTCTTTTCTGCACGCCTCGTGCACCTCCGCGAGATTACCACCTTATTATCGCGATATGTAATCTTCCTTGCGTTCTTTCTCACGAAAGAACGGATCGCGGGACAATGGATCCGCGCAGGGAGGTCCGCTCGTATCCCTCGTAATCGAGTGTCGTTGTTTAGCGGTACACGCTCTTGACAAATTACCGTCGAATCGCGAGCGACTTCGTGGGGTCGCGAGAAAGACACCGCTCATCGATCGAAAGTACAGAGGCGAACTCGATCGTTGTTTTTTTTTTTTTTAAATTGTAAAAGATTTCAATCTATTCTTCCGGGATGAATTGATTTTCTACGCGGCTTTCTAAATGTGTCGCGGAGATTAGGGTGCAAGAAATGAATCCTCTTCGATCGTTTCTACCGATCGTACCTATGGTATGCGTAATTAGGGGAATTTAAAAATCCGCCGAATCGACGTGGAATGATTTTTCGACGCGACGTACGATGTGCTCCGATGATTGGAGATTTTAAAAATGCTCGAGTTTTATTCCGTAACGCGTAATACAGTGTAATGCGTAATATTATCGTGTTACTCAAATAATTTCCCACCGAGGCGTAATCTGGCGCGCCAAATAATTGTACGTCTGCTACCGGAGTCGCTCCGAAACTCGTCAATTTGATCGCCTAATAGCCGAGAAAACACCAGGAAGTCATTGCCGAGGGCTCTCTTAACGACTAAGTTTGCGCAAGCCTAGCGCGTTTGACTTTAACAGTAATAACCGCTTCGCTCCGTCACGATTGCATCGATGTAATCCTTAATAATCCTTGAAATCTGCAACGGTGCCCGAGCAGCCGATGGATCTTTAATCCTCTCGGGGTAAAAAGAGATCCGGAAGTCCTGAAGATACCAATCTTCGAACGTTTAAAATCATCTCGTCGTTGCGTTTCCTTCGAATATTTCCCTACGATTCTCACGCTACTTCTTTTTTACCGTTTTGTTCATCGGCGACTTATCGTCGGTTCTTGACTGCGACGATTAACACTCGGACTGCGGTTGCTCGAGCAGCGTCGCGACGTACGGATGCCGGGTCAGGGTGAATTATAAAAGTTTTCATACGGAATTTATTATTTTCTCAAAGTAATGTAACTATCATATAACACTCTGCTATGTCTTATATTATTATCGCGATAAAAGTTATATATCATTATATCAAATAATCATAGTATTTATATTAAAATAATATAATGCTAGTTTTTTATATAAATTTATTTACACATAGCGTTACATAACGAAGGAAGAAAAGTACGGTCAGGGAAAAATAACTACGATCGGGTCAAAGCGACTCAGCAATCGTCGGCAAAAAATTTTTTTAAAAATTCGCAACTTCCGCAAAAACGTTATCGACGCCGCGCCAGATGCGAGGTGACAGACGATATCCCGGGTGTCGCGTTTCGATAATCGATCTACTTTGGCCGCGAGCTCGCGCCTCGCTCTTCATTCCCTGGAATTCGCGAAATTTTGTTTACGAGGGACGGACGACGCGTAGCGAAGGAGATCGGGCCACTCCAGTTACCAAGTGTCGATGATCTAGGAAGCCGCCAACGGAGGCAGAACGCCCGGTCGGCGACCGGGCGTTCAGTGCCAAGGACACGGCAAGGTAGACAATGAAGCCTCCGCGTGGAAATAGCTTCTAATTATGCTCCACCTCGTTACATTTTTATCTTCACCTTCTGCGCGCATCGCTGCTCGCGGGTATCTCGGAGGGAGGGAGAAAAAAAACAGGTGGTACTTTCGGCGGTGTTTTACCGTAATTAACGCGATGCTTTGAGAGTAGGATCGATTAGCGATCTTCCCGTCGCGATGAACTTTGCCTCGTTAACGCGTCGCGGAATATCATTGTTCGCGAAGCCGTTGAGAGTTCGGTGATTTAACAATAATTTGCGGCATTAAAGTTGAGCGGGGATCGCGAAAAATAAGAGGGAAGAAATGTATCGTCGAAGTCGAGTTCCTTCTTTCGATCAACTTTTGTATTGTTTTTGTTATCGCGGGATATCGCTTGGTAATTGGTAGGTAATTTTATTAACGACCCGGCGTTATTAGCGAGCGCATTAGCAGACAACGAAAGTCGATAAGTTTCCTAGAAAGGCGCCGCTAACGCCGGACGCAATAAATTCACCGTGATTTTTTTCCGCGGAAGGTCATCGACCATTGCGCGGATAATCGCTCGTATAAATTTCTCGGGAAGCCCGATAGATTATTCCGATACGGCGCGTAAATACTTTCAGCCCGACGCGACGTCTTCATCGTGTCGTCGTGCGCGGGGATTCCGGATAACGTCGGGTCACGACGTCGAATTCGAGGGATCCACCTGTTTGATCGAATCCCGTCGCTTCGTTGAAAGAGGGAAGATTGAAAAAAGATATCCCTGCGAATCGCCGACGATAATGCCAATAATGATAACAGTCTCAATTAATTACTCTGGCGATTAACGATTATACAAGTTCGCGCCTCGGCGATACGTAACGACGTAATTAAGGTAATTAGCGCGATCGATGGGACCGAGTGTGGGGTTACGTAAATCCGCGATTTCCCAGAGAAGAATCCCTCGTTTGGCGGGTAAAAATCGACATGCAGGAAATCGCGGATACGCGAGAAGACTTCGTGCCTCTTCTTCCTTCTCACGATTCGTTTTTTTAACCCCTGTTTCTTTTTTCTTCTTTTTTTCGTCGCAATTATAACCTCGCGAGGTGCGTTACAGTACCGTCGAATAATACCGACACGTGCGATCGCTTTACACTGCTCGATTAAAAATAGATGCCACGCGAGGGCCACAGTGTATTCGTTGCATATAAATGCGTATCGCGGTGCAGGTCGCTAGCCGATTTCAAGGAAACGACGTCGTCTGACCTCCGTCGTCGCCGGCCATTATGCTCGAGGTCCGTCCAAGTTCGCTGGCGAGCGACGAAACAGCGAGACCGGGGTTTTATAATAGCGTCGCGATTTTTATATTCGCGACGCTAATTACCCGGTAAACGCTACCTTAATATTCTAAAACTATATTCGTAAGGTGGGGATATTCATGAATAAACTTAAATTGTTCAGGATCATGTATATTGACGCTTTATTATTTATTACTACACCAAAAACTACCAACGGGACAATACTCGTGTCAACAAAGTATACAAGATACAACATACGACCGGTGCCTTTTTACATATTTTTCAAAATAAATCCAGAAGCATGCCCCGATGCTAAAAAAGAATTCCACCCGTACTGTCACATCAATTATGTGTTTTTACTTACAATTCCTTACAATCTCCTCAAGCGAGGAAAAAGAATGACAAGGTACAAGATTTAAATATTAATTCTATTTCTACAAAAGACGATAAGCGAGGCCTTCGAAAATGAAAACGCCGACCGCGAATTATGTTTGACCGTGAATCGTCTGGTCTTCTTTATTCTAATTAAAAAGTGTGCGGCGCGCGGAACGAGGACGAAGTAACAAACGGGCGAGGACGGAGAGAAAGAGAAAGAGAGAGATGGAGAGGGACAAAAAAAAAGGCAATTGGAGTCGACTCGAGAAGGTCGGCAATGCTCGAGGCGAGGGACAGGGTCAGTGCTCGTAATAGCACTGCCATAAAATCATGAAAATAAATTATTGCGTCGATGATGGCAGACGTTAACTTCCAGGCTGGTCTCGTGACACCTCGATCGCATCGACCGTTAAGCCCAGGCACACCGGCACTGCCTTGCAGAAACATGCACGCCGGAGAGAAAGTTTACGTTTATGCGTTTATGAAGCAGCAATAAAGTCCCTCGTACCGAACAGACAAACAAACAAAAAACAACATGGCGTGGTTTACGAGGGCGATCGAGTGCCTGGTAAGGGGCTCCCGGCCCCTCGAGCGGCCAAAGGGTTGCTGCCTCGAGAAGGGGTTGAACCCCGGCGGCCTCTCTACCGTATTTGGGTTTCCAGTTTATTGTGGACGACCCTTTCGTTGGCTCCTCCGATTCTCATGCTTTTTCACGAAAATATCGTGTTTCCAAACGCGGGCTGTATTCTCACGAGGGATTTGGGGGGGGGGGACGAGAGATACTTCCGGTTCGTTGCGGGGTATTCTTTTTTTTTTACAAAAATAGGGTATCGTAAATTCGACGACCTGGAAGATGAAATGAGATTACGATAGAAATTGGTTCATACACATATATTCTTTTTTATTGAATTATTCCGCGTCGAAAATGTTTGTTAATCGAGCGAATGTTAAAAGTTGAATTTCTACGGGATTTTCCCCTGGCACGTGAAACGCGGGAAGGAAAGTTTATAGTAATGATGAAAAGTAAGAGGCGTGGGTCGTATCGGACAGGTGGCAGTGATACCAGAATACGTGGGCAGCCGCACAATGCAGCCAGGTGACCATAAACAATTCCGGGAGAGAAGAAAAACGTGGCGAAAGTGTGAGCTAGAAAATTAATTACTCTCGGTTATCCGACGCCGCGATATTAAATTGCGGATTAAAATCAGCGAACTCGACGCAACGCTTGGTGGGATGATTTTATTTAAAACGAACAATGATAATTTGCGACGTAGCTGGCTATCGTTGGAACGAGCATAATCGAAAGGACTACGCGTCGGGATATACTTAATCAGCGGTAAAACGATACCGAACCGGGGCCGTAAAATTCCGTGAGCGATCGGACGTTAAGTAAACGGACACACACGATCGAACATCTCCCGGACGGTTTCGCGACGAACACGTAACGAAAGGAGCATCGTCGGCAAGTTCATCGAACCGCCGTCACGTGTTTTTTCTTTTTTTTTTGCACGAAACAGCGCACGTGCCGATCGTCCTTCGAATCGGAACTCGAGATGCCACGGACATAGTATCGATACCTCCGAATTCCACGTTATTGCGATTCGCGTGAAATTCGGTTACAAACGTTGCGCGGGCATTCCGGTAGAAATCGAGGAGAAAGGAAATCTTTGGAGCTACACACAAAGGGATTTTTGCAACGCAATTCCAATCGAGGTAGAACCGAAAATAAAACTCGATACCCCGAGGTACGATTATTAGCGCGATACGAACGATACGTAGACGCTAGCAAAAAAAAAAACTCGAGTTAAAGGACGAATCGTTACGAGCGCGTAAGAAAAGAAAAAATGGCATAATTTCCAAAGTGCGACACCGTTTCTACCATTACGCTACTACGCGATCCCGCGGAAAACACACAAAAGACGGAGGAACGCGTCGACGGAGGAAGCGGTGGAGAGAAAGAGAGACGGGGAGGGACTTCACAGAGAGGAAAGCACGAGGAAGGTTAGAGAGAGATATAGGGAACTATGGAAAGGAGGGAGGGAGGGGGAGAGGGTGGGGAGAAGGCGAAACGACAGCTCCGTTCTCGCGGTTGGCCCGAGCGAGAGGGCGCATGGCCTTGGCCGCCGCTGCGGGGTAATTCAGTCAAGGTTTCGGCCGATGAACTTCCTCCGACGAAGAGGAAGGAGAGCCGGCCTGTGAGTCCGCGACGCTCCGTGGTGGGGATGGTTGGCAGCCAATAGGATGGCCGGCAGGCCCACGGCGATTGGTCGGTGGGGGCCCCGCGACGAGCGTTGCCCGGGCCCGCAGCCGCTTGTCAGTGACCTCCAGCATTGAAAATACGATGAACTCTCTCGGGGGGCTCTGTAAGAGCGCACCGGTGCGCTGTGTTGCCCTCTACTACATACTAGGTAGCCAGGGCGTAGACATTGTAGATGGTCGAGGAGCAGCCTGGCAAAGCGGGCAGGCACATCAATCCCCTCCCCTCCATTCGCCGTCGCTCCGAGTAAGGGCTGCACGGCCCCCAGGTAACCAACACTCGGCAGCGCCGAACTCCAGTCAGACCACCGCGAACCTCCCTCGAGCGAAGACTTACTTTCACTCTCTCTCTTTCTCTCTCTCTCTCTCTTCGTCGGACGCCTGCCATCCGTGTGCTATTCAACGCCGTCGTCGTCGTAGTCGTCGTGGTTCCTTCCTTTTTAGCGGTCGCAACGGTCGCTCTTCCGTCGCGCGAGAGTTTTGCGTATAACACGGAGGTGGTGCACCACCAGTGCCACAGAACGCACCTGACTTTCGTTCGGGTTGGATCGTGTACAACGCGTATATAACTCGGGTGTTCGCCTGTGTTTTGATAGATCACGTGATCTCTTCGCCCCCCCCGGTACTCTGTGTCAGACGCCGACAAGTTCCGTGTTGGAGGCAGTTGTTTTGGTTCCTTTGGATCGACAACTAACGTGTACGCTCCGGTATATCCGTGATCGATCGAGTGGTATCAGTGATTATTATACGTATTGAATCAGTGATCGAGGTAGAACAGAGTGGGACAAATGTCTGTGCGCGCCCTATCCTCAGTGCAGTGTGCCGTGCCAAGTGGATGGTAGAAACGAGGATAGTGTACGTCGGCGAGAGAGATTGTTTACGATCGCCATCGTTGAGCCTTTTATCATCGAAACGATGATACTAACGCCGGACAGTAGCGCGCAAGCGACAGTTGCAATGTCACCAGCGCCAGAATCGCCGATATCCAGCGTGTCCTCGCACGGATCCCGCGCGTCCAGCGTGTCGCGCATGTCCTGCGTGTCTCAGGGCATGTCCAGCCCTTATCACGTGGCACAGTTGCCCCATCATCTCAGCCCGAATATGCCCACCATGGATTCCACGGTCTCGTCCGCGAAACCCGAGCCCGAATTAAACATAGGTACGAGGAAGAATATTCGACAGGATCGATTATTAAAACTTGTCGATCTTTTAAAAAATATTATTCGATGGAATCGAACTTTGTCTTCGTATTTCTCGAAACTAGTGTTAAAGCTCGTTCCCCGCTCGTCCCTCTGCTCTTTAAATACTACGGCTATTGAAGTTTAAGGATTAGAAATTAGAGATTGGCAGGCACGACGCGCGATCGAACGCGAAAACGATCCAGAATTCGTCTGAATCGTGGATCGACGACGATAGCGCGGCGTGACAGCCGAGTGAAAGCAGAAAGTTGTAACACGGCGATGCTGTAACCCGCCGCGAGAGAGGAGAAAGTGTTCTTCTTTCTCCTCCCACCTTTCTCTGCCCAGACACGCGCTCTCCGCCACGTGGAGAGCGAATATCGGTCCCCGTGTTCTTCGTTTACCGAGTAAAGCGGCGAGACGAATGTTTTTCATATCTTTTTTTTTTCTGTCTCTTTACAGAATTCGACGGGACCACTGTGTTGTGTCGCGTCTGCGGCGACAAGGCGTCCGGTTTTCACTATGGGGTACACTCCTGCGAAGGATGCAAGGTGAGTCGAAGAAATTCGATTCTTGTAAACAACGCGGTCAGTGTTTTTGGAATCGATAATCGCGTTTCGATTTTACGCAGCAGGAGCGTGTTCTTGAAAAATCACTTTCTTTTTTTTCAATGGAATCCAGAAACACCGAACCGAGTATCAATCGACGCGAGCCAAGATTCCGATATTCTCGAGTTCTTCTTTAAAATCGATCCATGATTTATCGCGAATAATATAACATCGCAAGATAATAAAATGTTTCCAAGATCTGTGGATGACAGAGATCGAAGTCATTCATTTCGCGAGAATATCGAAGTTTTCGAGCTCCATTCGCGGTGTGGCCAGGAAGTGAACGTTGAACGACTGAGAATATGCGTGTGTGCGTGTGTGACACGATCAAGGCTACGTGGAAGCCATCGACCCACCATAGTTCGACCTTGGACACGCGGAAATCGCGAGAAGTTCGAGTAGTGGTCCTTGACGTTACTTCTCGACACCGGGTAACCTCCTCGCGGTCGACGAAGATCCTTGCCAAGGTCCTCTTTCAATCTACGATCCGCCAGGGACGTTGAGATCGTTACCCTCCTCGGCATCTCGTTAGCGTTCCTCTAATTGAAAGGATCCGCAGAAATATTCTCATCGCTTTTTTTCCCCCCTTAAACGCGAAACGGAATTCCTTTCGCTTCGATCGTCGCGGCGCGGGAGTAAAAAGCAAACGAATCGAATCGCGTACGATTTTAAAATCTCCGTACGCCTCGAAGGACGCGCTTCAAGGATATTCCGCGAAATATCCGAAGTTATGGCTGCTCGTTCCGAATTCACGGCAAGCCGGAAAAGAAAGGAGGTCGAACTCGCTCGAACGTAAAGTCCGAGGACTCGTAGGAAATTTTGTGTAATGTCCGACAATGCGGAACAAGATACGCGGGTCGTGGTCACTTCGTGATCGTATTCCTCGTCGCTAGAAGGGAAAAAAAAAGAAGAAGGGAAAGGAAGGTTGAGAGCAAACAATGGCTTCGAGGGCGGTTACGCAAAAGGAAGCGGAAAATGTAGCGAATTTCTTTCATGGGCGATAAACTTTCGGGGAATCGTGAAAACGCGTGAGAAGGGTCCGCGCAGGTAGGACGCCCTTCGTAAGGATCGCTTTGTGTCGGTGGTTTTCGTGTGGACGAGTTTTGAACGACGGGAGGTTGGAGGACAGGGGGGGAGGGGGGTGAGGGGATGGAAATTGCTTACGCAGGTCTGTAGAATCCGAAATGCACATCCGTCCGGTATACTTCCTGTCCAGGGGTTTCCAGGATATCTTTCAACTCGTCCGTACGACTAAAGTTTTCTCCTTTACGCGTTTACGTCGATTTGAAACCTTCTCAAAGACGCGTAAATTCTTTAATTGCATAATTGCATCGTGCGTGCGGATAATACTCGGTGTCTCTTGAGATTCGGTTCGCTCGGGAAGATTTTTGCGAGGCTTCGTACATGTAAATCGTTTCGTGATTGATAATTGCGTACCGCGAAGGCCAACGTCCTCGTGGTCGTCGTTTTGCCACACCGAAGAAGCGTTTGGTGGGGGCAGCACCGCCCGCGGATTCGATTTAGGAAGTGGAAGAGCTCCTCCACCACCTCCGACTTTACCACTTCCACGCTGACGAGGAGAGGCGGTGGTGGTGGTGGTGGTGGTCGCTCGGCCAGGTGTTGTGAATCGTCGGTCTCTCCGTGCTCGCAGATCTTCCTCGACCATCGAACGCATCGTATCGCTTCTCTCGAAGACGGTGATTCACCGTTTGAACGAGTTTTCAACTTTCCTTCGCGTTTATCTGAAATTTTTAATAGCGCGGTTTTATTTCCGTCACTCGTGTGTTGTTTTAACGCGACACTTTCGGTGACAATCGTGATACCAAGTTTTCTTTACGCTCAATTATTCCTCAAATATACGTTTCTTGAAATATACGAATTAGTTATATCAAAAACTGCAGGTTACGATAGAAGCGATAAATCAAATCTGTAACGACAAATTGAAGAAGTACTCATACAGATAAATATCTTTGAAAATATCTCCAAAAAATGATAATCGCAATGTCCCGACCTGACAATGTTTTCGAGTTCAACCTAACCTTCGCATTCAGCATACCTTAACGATGACTTTCCCCAACTAATAATACACCTCCACCAGACATCTATAGATCCTCTCAAAGCACCCCATAGACATTCCCCGAGGGAGGTCGGCGGAGCAGACGAAAAGAAAGAGAGAGTGGACCGACAGGCTCCCAAAAACCCGAACCGATGATCATTTCCAACCGCGGGAAAGAGAAAGTGTCGATCCTTTCGGCGCCTGACTTCCAACATCCCCAAATCCCCTCTTCGCCGCTCACCCAACCATCCTCTATCTCTCCACGAAACCCAGAAAAAAAAAGAATTAGGTCTCGAACCGCATTCCCGCACGGTGACACCTGGCCAAGAATTTTTCCATCGACGTCTAGGCTCTCGACGTGCCCCCACCCCCCCCCCTCCGGCCCCTCGGGCGTTCCAAAAAGAAAAACAATCTGGGAGAGGGCTCCGATCGGTTATCTCGGAGACAGAAGTCAGGGCCTCGGGACGGTTGAGTGGGTCAGTAACTTATGGTCTAAGCGCCGTAAGAGGCGCTAACTCCGAACGAGTCTACGTTGAGTGACCTAGCCGCTAGCGGTAGAGACCGACGACGACGTCTTATGGCACTGGAAGAGAGGCAACCGTGGAAAGGGAAGAGAACGCGGAAGAGTGTTGGGTATCTTTAAGACTAGGTCGCTCGGTCGCACTGCTGTTGCACTATTTCGCCATACCGACTACACTCGCACCGGCATGCTACTTTTCTCGAGCCGCGGGTAGCAAAAGGAGCGCGTCGTCATGATTTGTCGTGGATCGTTATAGGGATTTGTATTACGGTCGTGCGCGGAGTCCTCGTGATCGTCGGAATATAGAGACACGCTCGGGGTTTTTCTCTAACGAAACCCATTGGATCGAGCGATGCATTTCGTTGTGCAGAAATCGTCGTTCCGTAGTTAACGGGAGCGACGATAACGACGAAGACACGTTCGAGCCAGGAGAAGATTTTTGTAATGGATGAACGCGCGGGATATTTTTGATTAGGATCTATAGGAATCTCGAGAGAATGAGAAGGTTCGGGTGTCGGTAAAAATTTGTTGTATCTCGAATAGCGAGGTAATAGTAAGTACCTTTGATAAACGTCTCTCAAAGACAGCGATAGATTCGATTATCGTCAAATTGTGGAATAATAAGTATAATCATCGTTTCGGGGAGGGGGTGAGTTCGATAGAATCGCGATGCCCCAGATATTTAGCAAGTACGTTGCTCTCCATGACACTTTTCGTGTACGCGTCGCTGACCTGGGTTTAGTTTTATGCAAGCCGCACGAGAGATTCGCGTTGCCGTAATCGCGGGAAGCGTGATAAAAGCGCGATAAAAGGCACGGCATTCCGGCGACGTTTAAAATGCCAAGTGCCGCTGAAATAAGCGGCTTAATTCACGAAAGGGTGGTCTGAATCTAATCTAAAGCTTAGTTTTGCCATTCCCGCGATATACGTGCCACCGTATTTTTCGGCCTCCCACGGGGGGGGAGTCTCTCTCACCGAGGTGCCTCTTAATTCGCGCGACGTTTATCGCTCTGTTTCGCGATAGAATCTCGGAAAAATAATAAATCACACCTACCTCGCTCGAGAAACGAGGAGGAGCATTGATTTTTCCATTATCCCAACTTTTTAGCTCGACGCTCGATCCTCGAGATATCGAATTTCATTAAGCGATATCGTCCTTTCTCCTCTCTATTCACCACTTTATCCCGATTTCTTTGCTCTCGAGTCGTATATTCAAATTCAAAAAAACCAACCGAGTCGATGCTCCTGCCATCCTCGTCACGATTTCACCATCCGACAATCTTCCCCCTTTAAATCCCTATTGTTTCGGAAAAAAATCTGGAAACGCGATTTATCGTCGGAAACGATCGAGAGAGAGAAAAGAAAAGACAGTACTTGCGTCGTATATTAGAAAAAGAAAAATAGAAGTAGAGTTTCTTTGCCCTCGACGTTCCTCTTTAAATCTCCCCGGCGGGACAATCAACGGTGGAGGTGTGCACGTCGACTCTTTTTCCGGAGGGTTGAAACCAGGCGACCGGTGCATTAACCCCTCCGGTCGTCGACCCCCGAGCCAGTTACGTCACGCGGCTGCTCCCCCCCTACCTGCCCCCCTTCCCTCTTCGCTCCTCTCTTCAGTCTACCTCCTCCTTCTCCTCCTCCACCGCCAACTCCTTCTCCTCCCCCTCCTCCTCCTTCTCCTCCCTCCCTCCTCCACCCTCCCTCCACGACTAACCGTCATTTTTGATGTCGTAACGAGTCGTGATCTCATTTTCATTTGATTGCGCGGGTATTTCGGTGCTCGGTTGGGGTTACTGACCCCGGTGCATCTACTTTAGAATCGGGTCAGCCGCTTATTATCGTGGTAGGTGTTCGCTCGCCGCGTATCTCTGCCTGCGCTAGGAGAGCGGGAACCACTTCGAGATAACGCTTCCATCGCGCGCGCGCACACGCGGAATCGAACGTCACGCTTTTCATGCCATGACAAAGAACAACCCCCCGCGAAACCCGACACCCCCTCAAAGGAGGATAAAGGTAGGAGTTGAGACGATCCTCTTTTCGTCCCCCATAGCGAGGCTTTTTTTGCATATATTTAGCGCGGGAGAGTATTAATTTAGAGTAACCCTAAATTGTATTTCGCGAGACATTTGCATTAAGATCCATTTTGGTTGTTAAGTCGGGAATGAGGAGAGATTGTCGAGAAAAATAAGTTCAACGTTTTCCGTTAAAGAGTGATAAAATATTAATGCGATTCAAAGGGGAGTTGACCGCGCTATTTGAAGAATTGTAAGAATTTTGTGATTGGAATCAGTTAGACGGATTTGAAGAGGTATACTTTTCGTGATTGTTAATATCAAACGCCGATAACCAAAGTTTGCCGAAGCTAGTTTAAGAATTCTGCTCTCCGCGTTTATCCGGCTCTCTTTTAGAAGAACTCTTTCCGAGCTTTTAAAGGATCCGAGAGCTTATGAAAATAGTCCGAGTGGGTGACCTCGATGATCGACTTCCACGCCATCGATGCCCGAGGAATAGAACAGCGAATTCTTCGAGGTCAAGCGAGAATATAAAACATGGCCTACTCGTGGCACCATTTTATCGAATAACACTCACCGTCCAAACATTACGCAAGTCGCATAAACTTCCATCCTTTCGTTGGCCGTTTATTATCTTTGCCGAGCCAATTTGAAAAATTAATTCTCAAAAAAAATGTTACCCGTTGAGTAGCATGCAGTGCTTCTTTTTTGTAGCGTAAGAAATATCGAGCAAGTGGCAAACGTTACTCTCGAAGCACCCCGGGAACGTTGTCGGATAAGGTAGAAGAAATCCCCCCTCCCCATTCGGTGCAATCACCCCTCGGTGCGCACGTATCGGCGAATTTCAAATTTTCCCATGACGCGGGTTACGTGGGGAACGGTGGTCGCCATCTTTGACCTCAGCGATCGACTTCGCTGATATCGATGCCCGGGTAGCGCAGAGAGAGAGAGCAGCGAATTCTTGGGGTCGTAGGAGCGCGTTGGAGCGAGCGAGCAAGCGAACGGTTAATGCCCCCGAGCGGAGCGGAGAGTGTCGCGGCGATTCGTGCGGAGCGCATGCGTCCGCACGGGTGCGCGCATTACGTACGTCACCGTTACTCCGTTTTGTGTCCTCTCTCCCTCGCCCCCTACTCCACGGTCCGCGATCCCCTCCCCGCCCTCCCTCTTCGCCACATCGCTCCCCACCATCTTGATCTCTTTCCTTTTTGGTCTCTCGCTATCTCCCTTACTCTCACTCCCACGCTACTCTTTCTTTCACGAGCCTCGGTTTGCTCCGCTCTCTCTCTCTCTCTCTCTCTCTTTCTCTCTCCTTCTCGCCAAGTCTTCCACGCTATCTTTTTCTCGCGGTTTCTCGATCATCGCCGTCTCCCTCGCTCTTTCCCTCTCATTATATCTGCCCTCCCGCCTCTCCACGCCCGTGGGAGCAGATACGCTCGCCCTCCCCTATCGCCCCTCTCGGACATCGTGCAACACCCCCCCTCCAAACACACGCGGCGTGCGCGAGGCGCTCCGGTCGTTGGCCCCGCGACCACGTCGTGTGTATATCCCACACTCTCCTTACCTACATCTATGTGCGTGCGTGTACGTGCACGTATGTGAGCATGCGGCGAGTCGGAGAGTACGCGCATACAATCCCGTACCGTCACCGGAGCGACGCTTTAGCTGCCTCCTCCTCCTCCTGCTTTCGCGGAAAATAAAAGCGAACGGACGAGCGTGACCCGCGACAACTGGGGAGGTGTTTGAACCATCAAAATTCTAGAGTATTTTTTTATTTTTTTTTTTTACTTCTCGACTGCCAACGATCGCTATTCAACGATATACGGCGTATATCGGTTTGCCTCGTTACGCTCGTGGATGGCGCGGAGCGGGAATAAATCGAGAACTTTCTCGAACGGGCGAAAGTTTCGGGAGAACGGAGCGCGCGAGGCAAGTCTCGTTTTGGGAACTCTTCTCGACGCGAGCGTACGTAACTCGGTGGCTCTTATTGCGAAACTTGGACATGCTTTCCGGATGGAGCGATACACGCGCGCGATCGAGGAGTATACTTTTGCCCAATCATTCTCGATATCCTGTACTCTCGGTCGTACGTTTTCTCGACGTTTCGTTTCGCGTGACTTTCTAAATCGCCGAGTTATCGCTGGATATTTTTTTTTAACGATCGCTCAGTTTCTTTTTTGGGGTAATGCGATTCTCGATCGTTCCGTTCGCGAAAACGATGGGGGATGAAAAGGCGCTTGCGCCGTAGAAAACGTCCGTAAGTCGAGGTAGAGCGCGAAGGTGGTCGCCCCCTGACCCGTCAGGGGGAATGCACGGTTTGAGAGATCGATGCACCGCATTCTCCCACATCCCCCTCCACCCTCTGCCGGATTCCCGCCGACCAAAGGGTTCAACAGGGGTTGCTGGCCTCGTCCGGGCATCCACGACACAGCAGCTCGCTGGCGATAACACTTTGTCGCTCGCTATGATTTACCGCCTCGCGTAAATTTACAGTGATCGCTGGCCAATCTCCGAAAGAAACCAAACTATAAATTCCTCTGTTATTTCGATATACGCCGCCGATGGTTTATCGAATCGAAGACATTTCGGGTCTGCGATTCGACGGAATAATCTTGGTACGATCGGAATGATAAACGATTTTGTGGAAAGTTTTTCTCTCGACAAGGATTTCGCTAATCTTCTAATTTCTTTTATCTCTCGACACTCTTATCGTTCGACTTCCGCGTGCAAAATTTCAAACGGTCCCCGGATACGCTCGAAAATCGTCTATAGGGAAGCTTTAACATTGGCAACGCTGACAGTTCATTGACTTGCATCGAACTACGCGCGCACCGATTGACAGGCCGGGCGCGGAGGTGCAACGGTACATCGTTCTCTCGGCACCGGCTCTGCACGAAGTTGAGGTAGGCGAGGTCGCGTGTCTGACGTCACGGGATAGTCACTCAACGACGACGACGACGACAACGACGACGACGACGACGACGACGACGACGGGGTAGAGTAGCCATCTCCACGTACGCGTACGTGCATACACGCGCGCGCCTGCGCTCTTTCAACACCCCGCGATGTCGCGCGAAAGATACGCGCCGACGACGACGACGACGACGACGACGACGAAGACAACGATGAACGACGACGTTCCACGCGTCGCTTGTTACGTAACTGACCCGCGAGGTCGTTGACCGATACGCGGCCGGGAAGTTCCTCCGCCCTGACCTACCTCTTTTCCCATTCTCAATTAAGAGTTCTCGCGCGGAAGTGAAGGAGAGGTTCGGGAGGACATTCCGTTTGGCGAGAGAGGGAGAGAGCATCGTTTGGATTTGAAGAGTTCTGAATTATTTCTCGCTCGCGCCAAATATGGATACTGGACCGGGGGTCGAAGGAGAGTACGGGAGTTCCACGAAAATACGATCGAATTAGATCCGTAATATTTTGGACCTCGTCGAATGTTCCCTCTCCCTCTCTCTTCCTCTCTCACTCTCTTTCTCTCCGTGGCCCGTGACAATTGTCCACGATGTTACAAAATTCACAGTTATTATGTCAACGCGATCGGGAAAACGGGATAAAATATATAAACGTTGGAAAAAGGGATTTTCGTGGCGGGTGCTGTCGCGATTATTCGCGGGATCTCGGGGGTGGTGGGTGGGGGTGGGTCGGTGTTAGAGGGTATCGAGGTATGGGGAATGGAATAGACGAGGGTAGGGCGGGACACTTCGAGAGGGTGGCTCCTTTGCAAGGAGGTGGGGAACGTTCGGGGGGAAGGAACCCGTTAGTAGAGCGCTCGAAGCGCGCGCGAGTCTCTATGGTCGCGCGCACCGTTGAAACGACGAGGACGACGACATCGGGGCTCGCGTATGCCAGAACGAGAGGCGAAGCGTTAGAGAGAGACGGTCGCGGACGAAGAGTGAGAGAGAGAGAGCGAGACGAGGAGCGCCAGTGCGCGCAAGGGGGACTCTCACTTTCACGCGGTGAACTGCGGGTGAACGTCCGGGAATTGGGTCAGAGTGTCCCCCACCTCGGCGAGCCAGAGGCAATGTGCCGAGGCTCTATGCTCTCTGTGCTAGAAAGAGCCAGTCCACAGCCAAGCTCCGATACAAACGGTCGCTTCTTTTTCCCGCCCGAAACTCCGCAGTTTCGCCTCGCAAGAGAGTAAAGCGCGGTCAGAGTTACACGATTATAGGACCTACCGCGAGTTTGGTGGATTTTTAGGGAAGAAACGTGATCAAAGTGTACGCTTTCGAAGCGGTGATCGTTCAAAAGGATTGTTCCCTGCGTCTGGATTCTCTCCACGCCGATTCGCGAACATCGAAATATTGGTCCTTGATCGGGAAGGAAGTACTTTTCGGTAATATTCCTCTGTGAGATAATAGAGGGAGGGAGACAGAGAGAGAGGGAAGGGAAGATATTGTGCGCGTATTTGTCGCGCGCGACGGTTAATTTGCAATACTTTGCGTGCAAAGCGACGGGACACACAACTCCTCGAAGGTGAATTAATGGGGTGCTTGTGCGAATGTGATTTGGCCACCCCGCGCTCGGGGACCAATTGCTCGTCAGGGTCCTCATCGGACAGTGACGGTCAGGCTGACGAGGGTTTCGTTGGTGATTCGCAGGGTTTCTTCCGGCGGAGTATTCAACAGAAGATACAGTATCGGCCCTGCACCAAGAATCAACAGTGCAGCATCTTGCGAATCAACAGGAACCGCTGCCAGTATTGCCGCCTCAAGAAGTGCATCGCCGTAGGCATGAGTCGTGATGGTGAGTTTCAAAGTGCAGTTTACTATATTCGCTTTACTCTTTTCTTTCCCCAATCGTCGAAATCATTTTTTCATCGTTCGTCGATCGATCCCCACTCGTGGTTATTCAAGGCTCATAATTTTACGCGATAGCCGAACAGATGCAAAGATCATAGACTGCGAAGAAACGTTTAATCAAGTCTTCGCAATCCCTTCCATTCCCGATGCAGTCTCCCATATCTTTTCGCGCTCAAACTGCGTGAACGCGCTGTGTACAGCTGCCGCGACGAGCATTAATCCAAGTAACCGAGATCAGAGTTGCGTAAAAATCAGCTAACGAGCAAAACAGATCGCTCGTCTCGCGTTCCGATTATATCCACGGCGCGTAACATATTTCTCCTAAAAGTAGTTTCTAAAATTTAGATTGCCGGGTCATTGACCGTTTGCGTAACGCCGTTCCCCGCGACAGAGACACGAGTGTCGCAACGGGCGAAAGTAGCCAGTTCGCTGTTTGAGAAAGCAGCCGCGATTATCCCGTGATTGGTAGCGATGAATTTCGTTGCTTTCTTTTATAAAATACTCCTCGATTACAACGCCGACCTCTTTTTGTTCGCGGGACTCGCAATAGATTCGTCCGGCGCGGGAGGTCAACGACCCGCGCGGGAGTATCGGTGTGTCATCGTCGATGCGAATATCCCGGTCCGCCAATAAACGTTTCGATCTACTGACAAAGTATAACGTTGCGACTCATTGACCGAATTTGAATTTTCATATTTATCTCATGCCCTCCGTGCAATTTTACCGTTCTACGCTACGCATAATCTCTTCGAAGTTACGCCCGGACGATGCTACCGTAACGAGTACTTATCGAATCTACTAAACAATCGAACGCTCGAACGGGACAAATAAAGACAAAGTTCGAGAAGCAAGGTCCCCCTCGATACCAACGTGGACCGCGGGGTCAATAGTCGGGCATTGCTCGGCTTGCATGCGCCTCCACGTCCGTAGAAAGAGTACCGCTACTCGCCGCTACGTCCCCGGTGACCCCCTCCCAACTCCTTCTACGCTCCCCTTCGTTCCCCACCTTTCCTTTCCGCGCGCTGTCGCGATCGTCCCCCTCCTTCTCCCCCGTGTCCCCCTCTGTTGCTCGATTTCTTCGTCGGAGGTTTCCCCCACCCGTTACGGTGGAAGGATAACGCGCCGTCGCGTGGCGGCGCTACGCTCCAAGCGGAGACCTCGC
This sequence comes from Pemphredon lugubris, assembly GCA_933228935.1. Classification (NCBI taxonomy): domain Eukaryota; kingdom Metazoa; phylum Arthropoda; class Insecta; order Hymenoptera; family Crabronidae; genus Pemphredon; species Pemphredon lugubris. The sequence goes on from OW121815.1 coordinate 63,303,470, forward strand.
GAACTTCGTCCCCTTTCGCGAGCGGTGATTCCCCTACCCTTCTCCTCCCTCGCCTCTTGCGATTCTTCACTGTCGGGGGGGGATAGGGCTCCCTTTTGCTCCCTTCCTACGGTCAAGCCACCTGGTTCGCGAGCGCATGCTCCTCTCGGTTCGTCCCGCCGTATCGAGATGCTCGATGAAGTTAACCGTCACACACGGTGCGAACGGGTAGCCGGAAGGATCTTTTCTCGCCGTGGATGTAACGTTTCATGGATTTTTTTCTTGTCGCCGTTTGCTCGTTTAATGAGAATCGAGATAAAAAATGGATGGATTTGGATTAATCGTTAAAGGATAAGGGAACATTGTTCTCATTCGGTGATTTGTTGTTATATATAAAAAAAAGAAATCATCTGACCACCGGAGAAACGCACGCGAATTTGTACGTCACGGTTGTAACGTGGGAGGGGGTCAAGCTTTTCTATTCGAAATCTATTCGAGGGTCGTACGAAAGCAACGGACAAATTACGAACGGGTTAAAATAGCGATCGACGATAGAGACGATGAACTTAATCGCATCGAAAGGGGATACGATCTTCATCGGACAAAAGATCGATCGTCCGTGAACAGATAAGTCTGTCGGCAGCTGGTGACAGGGCAAATAGCCAGAGCCGAGGGGTTGCCCAAGGTCGCCGAGGGTAGCTTACCCCCGGCGAAGGAAGTTCGCATCTGCGCACCGAAGTGAGAGAGTCACCTTTGGCGACGAGTTCTCTCCCTCTCTCCTTCCCTCTTTTCTCTCGTTCTCTCTTTCTCCCGTGAACGCGCATACACGGAAGATCGCAGATACATGCCGTCAGCGCGCACACACGCGCGCGCGCTCGCACACACGTACATCCTCCCTCTTCTCTTTTCGTGTTGGCCGCTACGCTCGGCGCGTACATTCGCTCGCTATATAGTATATATAGGTCGGCGGTACGCCTCGTGCGGCTGTCGCTGAAACCAAGTTCAAGGCCAAAGGCTCGGCAAAGGCCACAATCGTAGCACGATGGTGGGGGTCGTTGATGGCTGAATAAGTGGAGGGGCTGTTGAACGCAACCCGCGGAACATCACTCAGTCGGCGGTGATGCTGTCTCGCGTCTGCACGCGTCGTACTGTCGCGCTCCTTTCTTGAGCTCTCGAACCAGAAGTATCTCTCGTGGCGCGAGTACACGCGGCGTTACAATTTTTTTGTTGGAGTGACTTGGGATAGACACGAGTCAGCCAAGAACCAGCAGACCACGTATACACGGCAGATCCAAGGGATTATTTAATTCGGGATCCGTGATAATTGGAATAAACGCGTGAATGGTGCGTAAAGTTCGAGTAACGGATTATAGAGTTAGTGATTGTGCGATGGAAACATAATTCTCGTGCGCAGTGAAGTTAAGTTTTAAACTTAACTCCGGAGTGGGAGATAAAGTTTATTATCGCGCATTTTCCTCGACCGTCATGGGAGACGAGTTACCCATACTGAAGGGAATCCTCAACGGAGTTGTCAACTATCACAATGCACGTAGGTGTCCGGTCAAACGACGTGTCCCTTTCGTTAGTTCCTCGTGCTTCGATATAGACGATTATACGCCGCATATACGCGTACTTTCTACCCGTGGCGATTCGAGCCGCGCTGCGTTTACTCGGCGCACTTTCATCTCTCGGGCGCGCGTGAAAGTCGTGCGCTTTCCCCTTCTGACTTTTTTTTCTACCTTCGAGCCCATATCTGGTACAACGATGATAAACATGTGCACGGAGGGAGAGAGAGAGAGAGAGAAAGAGAGGAGGAGGAAAGAGGTTCTTAACATTTGTTCTCTTAGCAGACACACGATCATCGACGTAACTTCTTTTTCCGCTTACTCGGATCGAAGCGTCACGCGAGTACCGATGCTCGTCGCTCGAAGGTCATCTCGAGCGATACGTCGAGTCCGTTGCATGATTCATCCATTGATCGCATTAACTATTCATCGACGTGTCCTTCCTTCTGCTTTACCACTACCGCCGGTCTACTTGTTTTCCCGCCTCTAACCTTTGGCCATCCGTTTTTTGCTTATAGCGGTGCGATTCGGCCGCGTGCCCAAACGCGAGAAGGCCAGGATTCTGGCTGCCATGCAGCAAAGCTCCCACAGCCGTTCTCAAGAGAAGGCAGTAGCGGCCGAGCTGGAGGACGAACAGAGGCTCCTCGCTACCGTCGTGCAAGCTCACCTCGACACATGTGACTTCACCAGGGACAAGGTGGCTCCCATTCTCGTGAGAGCCAGAGAGACCCCCAACTACACCGCGTGTCCGCCAACCTTGGTAAGTTTGATTCCACGCTATGACCTTTTCCTTTTTCTAGTTTGACATTGACCAAGCGTTGCGCAACCGTTTGCGCGTACACGCACGCGGGATCGTTGATGATTTTGAGAGTTCGCGCCTCATCTCTCGCTTACGTCAATAACTCGCGTACACGGGCCTTGGAGAGAAACCGACCGTTCTACGCGGAAATGGAACCAGTCGTCCTCGGTTAGTCGCGAACGAGGAAGTGTCGGGAATATTCCGTTGAAAGTATCGGAGATTTCACGGGGACGACTGGGTTGTGCTCTTTCGATACGTCGCATCGTTGACGACCTTCGCGCACCCGATGAGATTGTTCGGGTCTCATGACCTCGACGGTTTTCTTGGTTCTGTTGCAGGCATGCCCATTGAATCCTAATCCCCAACCGTTGACCGGGCAACAGGAGTTACTGCAAGATTTCTCGAAGAGGTTCTCGCCGGCAATCCGCGGAGTCGTGGAATTCGCGAAACGCATTCCTGGATTCAGCCTGCTGGCTCAGGACGACCAGGTCACGCTACTGAAGGCCGGCGTTTTCGAAGTGTTACTCGTGCGACTGGCCTGCATGTTCGACGCTCAAACCAACAGCATGATCTGCTTAAACGGCCAGGTGCTCAAGCGGGAATCCATCCACAATAGTAGTAATGCGAGATTCCTCATGGACTCGATGTTCGACTTTGCCGAGAGGGTGAATTCGTTACGATTGTCGGACGCCGAGCTAGGATTATTCTGTTCGGTGGTCGTGATAGCGGCGGACAGGCCAGGACTTCGAAACACCGAGCTCGTAGAGCGTATGCACAATAAACTTCGAAATGCTCTCCAGACCGTGCTAGTTCAGAACCACTCTCAACATCCGGATATTCTGCGGGAATTGCTCAAGAAAATTCCTGACCTCAGAACTCTGAACACCCTGCACTCGGAGAAACTGTTGGCCTTCAAGATGACCGAGCAACAGCAACAGTTGCAAGCCCAACAACAACATCAGCAGCAACAGCAGCAGCAAACACAGCATGTGATAAATGCTCAGCAACAGCAACAACAACAACAGCAGCAGCAGCAACAACAACATTGGCCGATGGAAGAGGAACCACCAGCGTCCTGGGGCTCTGCCTCGGACGTGACTCTGGACGAAGCAGTAAAAAGTCCTCTGGGCAGTGTTTCCAGTACCGAGAGCACCTGCAGCGGTGAAGTCGCCTCCCTAACGGAATACCATCACGTGGCTCCGCCGAGCGGACATCACGCATCTAGCGCGCCTCTCCTTGCCGCTACCTTGGCCGGCGGTCTCTGTCCGCATCGTCGACGAGCAAATTCCGGTAGCACGAGCTCCGGCGACGATGAGCTCCATCGCGCCACTTTGTCGAAGACACCCCAACCACCTCAGTGTCCGCGATTCCGCAAATTAGACTCGCCCAGCGACAGTGGAATCGAATCCGGTACCGAGAAACCCGACAAACCGGCAAGCAGCAGTGCCAGCAGTGCACCCACTTCGGTCTGCTCCAGTCCACGCTCGGAAGACAAGGAAGTGGAAGATATGCCAGTGCTGAAGCGAGTCCTTCAGGCACCTCCTCTCTACGACACCAACTCACTGATGGACGAGGCGTACAAGCCACACAAGAAGTTCCGCGCTCTTCGTCAGAAGGACAGCGCGGAGGCCGAACCAGCCGTTGTGGTGCAACACACGCAATCTCAATTGCACCTTCATCTGACTTCGCCACCCGCTCGAAGTCCCTCCAATCAAATGCAACCCCAGTGTCCTCAGACGGCGAGTCTCTTGAGCAGTACTCACTCGACGTTAGCGAGGAGCTTGATGGAGGGCCCGAGGATGACGGCGGAACAGATGAAGCGCACCGACATCATTCACAACTACATAATGCGCGGTGAGGCAAGCCCCAGATCACCCGCAGTCTCGCCGTCACCGGCGGAACAATGCGCCTCCACCACCACCATCACCGCGCGTTCCCCTCAAGGATCTCAGGGTCTCTTGCAATGCGCAACCACCAGCTACTCGACGACGAGGTGGCCGGCAACATCGGTGATCACGACGACAACGGGAGCCCGGCAGCAGCACCAACACCAACACCAGCAGCAGCAGCAGCAACAACAGCAACAGCAGTCTTCCTCGGACTACCTCCTGGTTGGTAATTCACCGGCCTCGTCGCCAAGGTACCTATCCGCGGCGGCGACGAGTAGTACGAGCACGAGTCCAAGGCCGACCTCTAGTACGGCAGCGACGCTGATGCTGTCCGGTTGCCCGAGCAACATGATGGAACTCCAGGTAGACATTGCCGATAGTCAGCAGCCTTTGAACCTCTCGAAGAAGTCGCCGTCCCCGTCACCGAGGCCGCTCGTAGGACCGTGCAAAGCTCTGTCCCTCGAGGCGTAGTGTTCTCGCGAAGTCGTTGCATGAACGCGCGATTTCACGTGACGTTCTTGAAAGCGCGTTTCTTCATTCGCGGAGAATGTTTTACCCACCTTTTGCGCGACGAGTGTCTCTACTATTTACGTCCGTGTAGGACACGCGCGACCAACATAACTTGCAGTTACTCCCCCCTCCCCGCTGCCCCCGGAGATAAAAATTCCCCCTGTCCCCCCCAAGAAAATAATGAAAGTGCCAGGACGCTCCGAGCGCGTAATAAACCAAATAATTTATTAACTTAAACTATTAATTGATAATTGCGCGAGAAACGGAGGTGGAGGTGGCGGATCGACGAGCCCTCCTCGCGTACATCCTCCACGTATATTTATGAAGATGATGAACGGAACGATGAAGAAGAAGAAGAGAACGAAGAACTAGTGTGTCGAGAAGATCGATAATCTTTTTTCCAAGTGTGCGAAACGACGGAGAGGTAAAAATAAAAGGAACGGACACTTTGCACGAGAGTGACGATCCGGGGAAAAACAGTGCCGTGTAGGGATTCACCTATTTACCTAAAATTACCTACCCATCTATCTACGTACGTACCACCTACCAACAAAAAAAAAACCTATCTCCTCTAGATAATCTAGAAGATAGTGTGTGTCAGCACCCGTAATGGAAAAAAAGGAAGATTGAATGTTACAGAAATTAATAATCTATCTACATGTGATAATCATGGAAATCGCGCATCCTGTACAGTCTCCACCTCATTCATCGATCATCTACTCTACTATAATTATTGAATATTATAAAAGTAATTAATATTATTGTAATATGTGTAAGGTATCATAATCGTAAAAGTTATCATCTCGTGTATGTGTGTAGGGAGAAAAAGGTAGCGAAGTAAAACTCGGTCGGTGCGTGAGTGAAAGATGTGCTGCGTGAGTGTCGCGTCGTATAAAAAAAAAACAAGATCCGCGACGGAGAGAGAAAGGAAAGAAAGAGAGAAAGGTAAAGCCGATAAGAACGAATGAAGTGAGCGTGCTAGTGCAAGTGAGTCGGGGCAAAATCGAAAAGGCTTCTCGACCAGGAAACACAAAACGAGAATCGAGAAAGCGAAAAGGAAGCAGCGCGCCTGCGCGCGCGCTCGCTATTTTAAACATTTAAGAGTTTTGTTAATATGAGACTGACCGGCCCGCCGCGGCCCTCCAGTTTGCAATCACCGTACCTTTATACCGCGTGTCGTGTCTCTCGTCTCCGGTCAAAACGTAGCCGAGAAACCAATTATATCCTGTAATCGCGTCGTGTAGCGAAAAAAAATACCTAGGTATCGTAGAGTCCGTTTTAAAACGCGGTACACACAATATTATGTGTCGTGTGTGCATGCACGGGAATGAACGAAAAAGAAAAGGATACGAATGACAGAGGAAAACGGAACAAAGTAAGTGATACGAGATTTAACCGATGATATAGATTCAGAAAGAATGCGAGAGAGAGAGAAAGGATATCAGAGCAAGTATGAGAGATAAACCGAAAAGATACGGCGCGTAGAAAAGAACGAAGAAGCTCCGGTAGAATCGGCATGTGGCGCAGTGTAAATAGTAGATTCGTAAGGTTAAGTCCTAGTAGGCGCGAGTGAACAAGTTTTTTTTTTTTTGCTTTTCGACAAATTCGGTGAGAAAGAGGTGAGAAAAAGATTACGCGGCGGGCCGCCGCCGACGTGTTGTTGAGACGCCCGCCCCGCCCCCCTTATTATTCCCTTATACACCCGACGCCGAGCATCGGTACAGTGAAAGAATAGAAAGAAAAAAACTTGAAATATGAGGAAGATAAACCTACACGAAACACACATATATATATACAGTGAAAGAGAGAGAGAGCGCAGAGTCACGAACCGGCGATCCGAACCCCATCGGAAATAAAAAAAAAAACACAAAAAACAAAAGTCGTAGAAAACTTGCTCGATGGGTCACGCAGAAAACCGTTGTCGCCCCACTGCGAGCTGTGGCTTCGTCATCCCCCTGCCGTAAAGAATGAAAAAAAGATAACACGCACCCCTCAAGCTTCGTAGACAAACTGTGTATTTATTGTACTCGAGACAAAAGTCATTCCCTTCGCTGTGTATCACCGTGTTCGCCCTTCTCAACTCGTTTCGTCTCTTTTTTCCGAATACCGAGTCCTCGTGGAATCCTTCTTGCTGTCCTCATAGAACCCCACCACCCACTACGATATTCCTTCTTTTCACTTTTAACCCCCTCGCTAGATCCAAAACAGGCAACGCATATTATACATACACGTTACACACGTACATACATTTCTCGCGATATACCGATCGAACACGTCTCTTCTGTGAACCCTCTACCCTCCCTCCCTACCACCCCTCCCCCCCACCCCAGCCCCCTCATGCCCCGCAACAAACTAGCGTTGATATTCGTAATACTTGTTATGCATAAACTACACATAATGATTATTATAGTAAACGATACATAAAGTATGATATATTTCTCTATCCATTAAGAAGGAGGATACAAACAGCTGTTGTTTCTGGTGGAAAAAAAGTAACGAAAGTGTACTCCATTACATGCGAGAATACAAATGCAGCCCCGCATATTGCCCAGTGAGCACGTCATTTTGTACGCTTGGGAGTTGTGAGGTCGTCTGAATAAACATTGTCTGGTGAATTATACATAAAAAAAAACATCTCTGTATCAGATTATTTTGCGCAACATTACCGTTCCTAAGCATGCATCCTATCTCCCTGTGCGACATCGCATCTCGCGATGGAAGGCGCTTTCCGTCAGTTTTTGCACCGTCGCGTCGCCTTGAACTTTGGTGGCGATACACGTTAAGTACGTAAATACATATATGTATATTGAACAGATACCGTTGCGACAGACGCGAGCAAGCGCCAAGTCGAGAAATAATTATTCCATTATAAAGATTCGGAGTAAAGAGAAGAACCGTGTCAAATGCCATGCAATCGAATGGGAGAAAATAAGAATTTCAAACATTTACTAAACAGTTTAAATATCTCGACGTCGATTACCAGAATTCGCGAGACTTTACAAAATTCACTCTGTAATAAAATTTGAACAAGGAACGATCTTTCCTATGCAAAATCGAGGAGAGGAACGATAACGATCGATCGACAATATCGATTGTTCGCTACGCCTTACCGGCATTCAGCATTTGCATAATCACTCGTGGCAACTTCCGGGGATCAGCGGGGAGAGCGGAGATGCGCGCTTCCCTTTGTACGCGTGCAATTGAACGGTGCAACGGTAGCGACAGGAGCAATAGCGCGTGGCACCTCGTGGGCGTTCGTTGCCACGCAACCTGTCTCACCTCCCATGTCCTATTCTGAACTCTGCACTTTCCCCTCGACCCCCCACCGCAGGCACATCCTCGTTGGCCGATGCCACCGTTGCGTTATACGGGTTGCATCGTCGGCATCGGGTTTGCCACGCGCGTTCCTGTAGGCGCGTCCTGATTGCATTAGGGCTCGTGATACGGAGGAGAATGAAGGATCAGGATGTGGGGGCTGCCGGGACACGTGGGCTAATCCAGCGTGCGTCAGGATTCGAGGTGGGAAATAACGAGGTACCATCGCTGGGACTCTTGCACGGTATCAAAGTGATGGATTAACACATGGTTTTCTTTTTGTTTTATTTCTTCGGACCGACGGATTCGGTGATTAGGGTTTGTTTACGAGGAACACGTGAAAAGGGATGGGTTTATTTGTTTCTCCCACTCCTCTCGCCGATCTTCCGGCAGGTCTGCGGAAGTTTTCACGAAGACAATGCCATTTCGCTCCGACCTTTGCACGAGTTACATCTCTCTCTGCGAACGAAGAATCAAGGAGAAGCGGGGGAAGAGGATTTCGATTGCCAGTGATCTTTTACAGGTATGGTTCGTTAGTACTGCGTGACCGCGTTACAAGTCGGATATTTCGCGAATATTTTCTGCAGAGTGGTTATATCCACAGTATCGAAAATTCTAAAAGTATAGATTTATAGTAGGAGCCAGCTTATGGATTAATAGGAAGCTCCCTACTGCGGATCGATGTCATCGGGAAACGTTAATCGGAATAAGCATGTATTTAAAAAATCATGACGGAATCGGTCGTTACATGTCATTACGATCATTAATAAAACGTCATTGTGATCATAATCATTATCATGACCGTCGTATGACATTGAAACGATCGACACCACCATGACTTTTTTTACGAAAGATCGTTTGCCACCCGCGCCGGGACGGACGATCCTAAGCGTCGCAGTTAAGCTCCCTCCGCGCAACGATGATCCGAAGGTCGGTATCGACGATCGCGAACAAAGATCGACAAGCGTGTAGGCATAAAACGGCACACGAAGCTCGTTCATACTCGGAATTCAATTATCGGCTGGCCCGATGTCGGGCATTGTCTTCTCAAAGGAATCGTTCCAGCGGACGCGCCCGACTCGAGGCCACCCTTGACTGCCACACGACGTTGAGTTGGTGTGTGCGCGCTCCCGCGCGCGAGTACGTATGTTTGTACGTATGCTGTCCCTGGGCAAACGTACTACATTCCCAGACTGGGATTTAGCCTCCAGGACGCCCTCACGGACGCGCACACCACGAGCACATATCCAGGCTCCTCTCCCTCGAAGCGCGAGCTGCGCCGTTAAGCCTGATTCACACTCGGGGCTGTAATCGAGAAGAGATAGAGGGAGAGAGAGAAAGAGAGGGAGAGAGGGGGACAGAGAAATAACGGCCATTCGCGATGAAATGTTCGTCAGCCCTCGAGTGGCGAAAGAATTGGGGCGATAAAAGTTTCGGCTTCTTTCGCGGATTTGTTATCACGAGTGGGATTCTCCTACGTTCCAGAAGAGGGTTGGTGATTCAATTATTACCTAACTTGAAGGGAGCGATTTATATATTGTCCATTTTAAATATAATTGTACACGCATCGATTTATCGTTTAATTCTAGGGAACGCAAACGAACGTTTATCAGGTATTTATTAATATTTATTTATTGACCATGGAAGGTCTAACAGAATCTCGAAGCGTAGCGCGAATAACAAAGATACGTTATAACTCTTCGAGAGGGTCTGTTTTGTTATCCCGCAAGTTAAACGGTTGAGTGTAAATCGGCCTTAAAATCTCTGATTCGCTCGCTACGCCACGGCTAAGGAGAAGCGTTCAAGGTCCGAGCGAGGTCGCAGACACATTCGAGAGCGAGCAGCATCCCCCCTTGTAACAGAAACCCTCCCCCCTTATCAATGCGCGAGACAACGAGGCGGCGGATGTAGACCTCAATGAGACTTCGCATCGTCCGTTCTTTCCGCTTCGAGTGCCGCTCCTTCCAAAGGATACCGCGCCGCACTTTGTCCCCGCGTTTTCTCTTTGTGCCTGGCAAATAGCGAAGAGCGGATGATTGGCCTTTGTCGTACTAAATAGCGAAGTGTAACGCGAAGATCAGCTAGAAAAATTTCATACTACAAGATTTGCCACGGACACGATTAAATTCTATATTTGATATTCGTTTTGTCGCATCGTGCGTTTAATAACGCGTTTGTTTTTACATATTTTTTTATTCAAATTTTTAGCTCCTACTTTTTGAAAGTCTCAAGTTCCGTCAGCAACGCGTTCGCTAGAACAATGGAATATAACATCAAATTTTATAACACGGTTCTCCGCAACGCGTAGAAATAATATTATTTATCGGAGAAGTATCACATCTTTTTATAAATGTATATTTTTAATTACGTTAATAGTAGAAGCATCAAGGTGAAAGCATCGGGCTTGCTTGGCATTGATCAAACAAATGGATTACGAAGAACGTCGTAAAGTACTCCGTCGTAAAGTACTTTCGTATAATATTCCACGAAAATCCAATAATCTGTTCGATCGAACAGCTGTCAATCGTGGTTGACACCGCGACGCCCCACGACAGTTGTTTAAGCTGTGATAATTCCCAGATGACAGCAACTCCTCCAATATTCCCGAGTGGGTTTAAACAAACGCCAAATTGCCGCGAAATGGATTAGCTTTACTCGACCCAGAAATAACGACGATCGATTTCAGTTTAATATCGACTCGCTTAATGTTCGATCGTATCGGTAAACACAAAACGGAGAGATATAGACAAAAGAAAGTCGAGAGAGAAAATCAAGCACCGGAACAACGAACCGTGAAACGGGACACGTTGTTGGCCGAAAATGTGGCGACGTCCAAGGTCGATAATTTGCATAAGTATAGCCGGCCACTGTGAAATATATGTATACGCTACGCATAGGCGTGACATTATTCGGAATCTTAAAACATTTCTTATAAATTTCATAACACAGCGCGGGGTGACTCGTTTCGTATTGATCCGCAAACTTTTACGAGGCAACGAAAGATTTACGAGAAATTCGATGCTACCGATCGATCGCTTTAATAACAATCATTTTTATTCCCACGATAATCTTCATAATTCGCAAATAACTTGAGCATCGTTACTCTCCCCTCTCGGAACAGTGTCAGAAATAGAACTTTGTTTTATCGCTTTTTCGCTCGAAGAAAGTGTCTTCTCGTACGGCATAACGGAAGACGTCCGATCGGGGCTTATCGAGGATCTTAGCCTCATTTTTTTTTCTTTCTTTTTTTCACTGAATCCGAGTTCCAAGCGGCGGTATAATGCCACGAAGGGTGGCGAGACCGACGCTCCCCTTTATTAGACTCGTGCCGATCTTCCGGGTTAACGTTCTCCCTCGTCCTTGGAGGCCTCCCACCCCTCGCTCCACGGGTTTCCACGTGGCAAGGTCACGACCCCCGCGAAAAAGCAACCTTGCCCGGGCCTTTTCACCCCTCGTCGAAGGGAGGATTTACGGTCGACGTGGCCTACGCCTACTTGAGAGAGGCGCGTGTCCGTCGTTATGGCCCTGAGGATTCGAGGGACCTCAAGGCTGACATTAAAATCGAAATATCGTTGCATTATGCCGAGATACTCTCGCGAATGAACGGAATTTAGGTTTAGTGGGCGATTGAAGTTTAACCGGCGTCTAATCAAATGAGGGGCCGAATGGGTGGAAGTGAAATCCTGGCCTCGTTTGAGAAAAGTTATTTAATGAAACTGGGATGAAGAATATTACGGTTTCTTTTTTGGCGAAGAACGTGACGTTTGGGACGCCGATTTGACGAGGTACAAGGTTTCTTAATACAATTTTACGTCAGTTTGGATGAGGTAAGAAATTTTATTAATTCCGAACTTAGGCGCGTAGGGTGGAACGGTGATTACCCCGATAAATTCGGGGCAAAGAAATATTTTATAAGGTTATTTGTAACGTCTCTTTCCTAGCTTTCGTTTCTTTTGTTACTAAAATTAAGGGTACAGTAATACTCGTCGTCGCAAATAGTTCGATCGTTCGAATTAAAATTTCACATAACGTCGAATACATTCTGGAGACGCGTTCACAGTTTTCTTCAAATCCTTAATTCTTCCAATTTTTCGGCATCTGTCTCGAGAGATTAAACGCACGAGGGAGCGAGAAATCGTACCATCCATCCCTGAAAATCGACCCTCACTTTCTACCCCCTCGCTGCTCCCTTCAATAGCATCGTTCTCCGCCAATCGACTTCCCTATCCTTTTCACTCACCCGCTCCCTCGAAAGGGGATGAGAGCTCGCAAAGGAAACTTCCGGGTTTCCTTATCGGTTGATATCCGCCTCTATCGACGTTTTCCACGACAATAAGAAACAAGTCGTCCGTCCCTTGCGCTCTTGAATACAACTTTCGAAACTACAAACTTATACCTCGAGCAAAGTACCAAATTTTTAAACTTAAGATCCCGATTCATTGAATAGGAATGATATTTTTATTAATTTCTATTGACCTTCCCACTCTGTAAGCCTCTCAATCTTTTGAAAACAACCCTTAACACTAGGATTGCCGATATTAATATATATTTATTTCTACTGAACCAGCCGATATTACGGGTTGTTACCAGTTACCGCTTGGAAATACACGTTCTTCAAACTTAAAAATGTTAAATCCAAATGAAAATTTAAATCCAGTCAAAATGACTGGTTCTGGTATTAATCGAGGAAACATATCGAAAACTTAGAATCCTTTCGCAGTTCTCGTACGTTTCAAGCCCATCAACGTTTCCACCGTAGAATCGTTCTTTCTTACATTTCGTACATTCTAACCTACCCTTCGATTTTTGGGAGGGATGGCAGGAAGTAACTTCCGCGTACGTCGTTAGGTTAATATCACCTGGCTTCTGTCGTTCCCCCGAGAAATATAGAAAAAGGTTTCCCCAGCCACCCTCTTCCTCGATCTCGAATAATAAATTCAAGCTGTCCGAGTTAACGTCAGCCAGCATCGTTCATCATCAACGAATCTGCGGGATCACGTAGCTAGGCCGAGATAAATCTTCCCTCGGCGTACCTCGCCGTTACGGATTTCTTTTTCTTTTCTCTCTCGAGCTCGCTCTCCTTCTCGCCCTGTCACTCGTTCTTTCTTTTTTTTTCAGTCGTCGAATGTAATTGCCGAAAATCGGTTTGGCAAGCGCAGCACGTGCTTCGCGGGAATTGGGGAAGTTTCGAGGGGAAAATTAGGTCGCGTGGGCCGACGATTTATTCCGTCACGCGGTCGTCATTTGCGATCGAATTTATTTTGCTTTGTGTCGGTTAATGAATACTAGTGTGCTCGAGTTATTAGGAACGTGAATTTTATTCCTATACATCAGTCTACAAGATTTTACCTCGAATGTGGCAGCCTCGACGTCGTTGAAAATATTTTAACCTATATTGAAATGTACCGACTTCGATCAAAGTCGATAAGCACGCGCCAGCGAAAAGGGGGTTGAAGGAGCGGTAAATGGCCTTCGTTTTCACGCCATCGTCGTGTCCCATGAATGTCTTCGATTGGATTCGAGTAACGGGAATTGGATTTTATTTGGATTAAACCGCTTTCGAGTATTCTTTATCGCGTAATAATAATAACGTCTCGAATTAAATTAAACGAAGATCGAATATTCCAATTGCAAGGTTTAGCGCGAACGTATTGGTAACTTCCTTCGGGAGATATCGCTACTGAAAACGAGCAGATAATTTTTGTGTGTTTCATTTAAAGCGTTATCCTCCACACGCGTAAAGATATGCGCGCAACTTTGTGGCACGTGCCACTGATAACCGAAGATAATAATGTTAAAAGGTGATGTAGAAATAAATACAAATAAAGAGAACAATGTAGATGAAACGACCTTCAATTTCTTTTCAAGTATACCGTTTATCGCGCCACGATTACGTTGGTCAGTTTCAAGTATGTAGCATAACAAAATTTGCCTACTTCCATTCCTTTGTAGGTGTATTACAATGGGCTGTCATAATATTAAGTGAACGATGCAATTTTCCAAATTGCGCCTGTTTAATAGATACATTTAATCACACCTCGAACTAATTGGCAGTAGTCGCTCCACTATGATTCAACGGAAAGGAATTTCTTTTTTTTCTTCCTTAAATAACGACATCCGCGATTTTCTCGAGGGATGACGTCGTACGCCCGTAATCCGTTAACTTCGACCTCGGTCCCGTAAACAATCTTGAGGCTAATTTCTTTACGACCTAAGTAGCGCCTCGTGTAACGAACTCAATTACAACGGGTAGGAATTCCTTGTTACATTGGTCCTACCGTGTCCATGAGACCGAAGTAAGCGTTTGCTTTATCGTCGTCCCTGGAGTTAGTGTTTTATGACGCGTACTTGATTTAAATAAAGCTTAACGTTCACGATTTTGCGGGGCATTACAACGCGCGGGGTTTCGAAGTTTCGAGGTCATACGTTATCAAATTACGTATACCTTTTTGTCTTCGGTCGTTAGTTCATAATGAAAATTGGAATGTATATTAATCTACAATGTGCCTAATTATATTAACGGACTTCCATGGGTGCTGAAAACTGTGACTACAGCTTACACTAATGGATTTTAGTTTTATCTTATTATCTTTTGCATCGATTGATTATTTAGATTAAGTCAAACTTTTTGTAACAGTTTTATTTGTATTACAATTAATGCGTTGTCATTTATAATGTTGTTAAACTTTGCACCTAAACATATGTAAACGAATCATTAATAAAACACTTTTACCTCCTAAACATGTGTTCTGATTGAACAATTTCCCGACCATTCCTAGGCATCAACGAAATTGTGCCACCTCTTCCGATATTATGTTCTCCTGATACAAAATCTCAATTTTTCACCAAATTTCCGGCAAAATTACAGAAATTCTAAAAATTCGGTTTTGTATCAGGAGAACATGATGCGGAAGGAGGTATTCGGTTTTCGTGCCACCTCTTCCCATATTATGTTCTCCTGATACAAAATCTCAATCTTCGCAAAATTGCCGGCAAAATTACAGAAATTCCAAAAATTTGATATGGTATCAGGAGAACATAATGCGGAAGGAGGTGTACTCAGTTTTCGTGCCACCTCCTTTAATATTATGTTGTCCTGATTCTTACTGTAAGTGGCACAAGACGATCATAAGTCCGCCAGCAGGAAACATATAGGGATTGAAAATCATTGGATTTAATTAACAACAAGCATTTGTCGGGTAAAGGTTCTTTATTTATTTATATATGTTTGCGAAGACACAGCATACTCTTGTCCAAGGGACTACATAAAATGTATTACAATTTACATTAATCCTAATAAGTTATCAATTATTGTTCTAAATTATTACACTGTAACTAGTACTTTATTATTATTATAAACAAATGAATTGAAATTGGGACAGATGAGGGGGTCAGTGTCGTCCTACAGGCAGGATCTTCCTCCGTGGCTGTAACAATACTTTAATTTAAATTATTAAATTATTTCAAGTAACAAATAAACAAGTTTAAATAGAATGAAATGTGATGTTACATTCGTACATATGAGTTACATAGTATCTGACGTAACGCGTAATAGAAAATATTTAATGTCAATACTACATATGTATCTCGTCAATATTTTTAACGTAACGGCCTTAAAACAAAGCTATCAGTATAAATTACATCTAGGTTCGAATTACGCCAATTACTTTCCAATGATTTATCGGTGGAATCGAATTGCTCAAAAAATGCAGCAATGGACGCATGCAATATATTTGCTTATAATAGCTATACAATAAAGTGCGAATTGTAATTGCAAAAATATAAAAATCGAGAGTTTCCTTTAAACTGCGATTGTCTTGGGGTACGGATAAAAGTCCAAAGAATCAATGTTTTTTTAATTAAAAAACGTATAAACAATTCTTGGGTGACATGCAATAACAAAATTTCGAAATTCAGTCAAAACGATACGACAGCTTCTCAAAAGACAATTCTTATCAGTGGATTACTCGTCTCCAGCGATGACTTCGCGGTCCTTTAAAATATACGTCGGCAAATCGCGCGTGTTTGCCAAAAACACATTATCAATTCTCGTTCATAATCAAGGATACGATAGCCTTCGACAATGAGAAGCTTCTCGTCGCTATGAATTCCCGATGAAAACAAGAAAATGCATTTTATCTCTCTATCTGAAACTTAATTCTCCAGAGAATTAAGTTTAGGTGGTAATTAACCGACGGTCAATTATATTATCGTCCCATCTGGCAATAGCGATAATACAGATTACACTCGACGCGTTCTGTGTATGGTATTTTAATTTAAAACGGCCATTAAACGCTCTTCTGTCAAATCTCTTTGAATCTTCATCGCGATAAAATCTATGTCGCCGAAAAACAGGAAATTTAACTTCAGTGCCTACTGCCGAAAAACGATGAACTCGATTCGAAATCAAAGGAGAATCCTTCGGAATATTTTATCAGTACGCTTCGACTGTTTTTGCGCAATCCTGAAATCCAGAAGAAACTGGAAACATCGACTAAACGAGAGAACCGCGCCGAATTGTGTGACATTCGAATGTCAGAAAACAGTTCGTGACAACCTCTTATTGTCTACCAGACTACCACAGAGTTCTCGTGTTCTTGAGATCTGGATGTAAAAATAAGCAGCGACGTGACCTTGACACCCGATCGAATCTGATTCCCGTGCGCCGACGAACGATCCGCGGGGGAAAAAAAGAATGAGCGTCCCGACGTTTGCGTCGCCGTTGTTTTCGACATAATATATACCGATTCAGAAACAGAACTGCATTTATATAAACACTGCGCGAAATCCCATCTCCTTTCCCCTACCCTTTCGAAATTGAACTGCGCGATACCGCTAACCTAAACGTAACTATAAAATAAATCAGTGGTTCTTAAACTGGGCGGCACAAGTACGCCACAAAGATGCCGCAAAATGTTGAATTGTTTATATATAAAAAGCCAAATATTTTCTTCAGCTAAATATAATCTTGAGTAACGGTAAAAGTCAAATAATAATGATAATAGAGGTGCCGTGAATTTGGTTTAATGGTTTCACAGTGCCGCCAGGCAAGAAAGTTTGAGAACCACTAAAATAGATAAACCTAACTATCGGCCTGCGGAGTTGTAGACATTACCGAGGATAAACGCACTGTGGGGAAGGCGAAGTCGAAATGCGTACTACCGCTCGTAAGATAATACGAGCTACTTTGAAAGGGGGTGCCAATGTTTATGTACAGGAAGGAATTCAAATCGGCCCGAGCAGCGACCTTGTCGCGGATCAACAATAATATCACTGCATTCCCCCACGTGTACAACTGTTACAATATTAATCATTCGTCGGGTATTGCGTTTTCTTTCATCGAAATTAAATTTCAAAGAAATTCCGATTCAAATCCGACGGAATTCGTTTCCCACGTTCAGCATACGAGACAATTTTATCCTATGTAAATTTGTAGATCGTTTATCGACAGAAACTACGCTTCGAAATATTTATATCTCGATGGAATTAAATTCGATTCATTGCTTCGGGAGGATCTAAAAATATTCGAATACTTATTTTTTTTTTTATACGAGGCGAGAACATATCGTACCATTCAGTTTGCTATTTTGAGGCGATTTATCGAGGACACCACGTTCGGCAAGGACAATGAGGGAGAAAAGTTGCCTCAAATCGACTCTATCCACCTGACTTATCTAGACCGAGCAGATAGAATGTTGAGGTAAGCCGGAATGGAATATCGCGATCAGGGTTACAAGAAAGTGTGCCGAGAAGGTGAGGTCGAACTGAGGTCCAAGGGTGCTGAATCGAAAGGGACCTTCGGAAATCATGGCGGTGTGATCGTGTTAATTCCAACGAACCGCGATCGCTTTGTAAACTTCGCCGAATCTGTATTCCTGTACTCCCGAAGACAAATGACTATACCGGGCGCAGTGAACCCCGGTGGAAACGATTTGTTATTAAAAAATCTTCTACCCGCTTCTCGTAAACGATGACTCGTGTCGTTAATTGTTTTAGTTAATATCTGTTATTTGAAATCACTCAAGAGTGAGGGAGAGGGAGTGAGATGAAACTAAAGAAGGAACAATCAGCGGCAATCAAGGTCGAAACGGCGATAAGTCGAATCGTTTATCGCGGGATATTATCGGTGGCTCTATTGATTTCGCGCGGGAAAAGAACGTTTTGGTTGGCGCGTGCACGCACGTAAATCAAGTTTATCGTTACCGATTTAACGGTCAAACTCGGAGCGAAGGTGACGGCTACGGTGCTAAAAAACATTGATATTGTTTATAGGCATTTTGCGGTTGATTTCACGGACGCGATATTCCTCGAAAGGTTATGCGTCAGTAAAGAAAATAAAAGCGGTCTTCGAGAAGCGTGAGTCGTGATTTCGAAAAGCGAGATACGACGATATCGCGTTCCATAAAAATATTGCTTTCGGATTTCCCAAAGGGTTATACGCACGCGAGAGGAACGTGTGCTTTCGTGAGAGGGAATCGTAACGAACCGCCGAACAAACGCCGCGATCGGAAAGAACCTTCGAATCGTATTAAGAGCCTCGAGCAGATGCTGATACATCAACGTGTTTTAATCCACGGTTAATGAAACTTCCCCCACCCTCTGCTTTTGTTCGGCAGCTGCCAAAAATGTATCGTTGGGAAATGATTTCATAGCGATACGAAGGAAACTGAACGTTTTCCAACGCAGAGAAATATACATCAAACGCGTTGTTAAAATTACACAGTCAAATTTACCGCGTCATTCTACAAATGTATTACGCATTTGTTTTATTATTTCCGTCTATCCTGCTCAACAAACGACCCACGCACAGTAAGAACCACGTTACATATACTTATATGTAGAATAAGTTCGGTTATTTTAGTTTAACTTTTGTTCAAACTAAACAAACTCATCACAATCATCATCGGCATACTAACTAATTTGTTCAGAACACGCGTCGTATAAGGGACTCATAGATTTTCTAGGAAGGCGAAGGAGAAAGAAATATCAGTTTCAAAATAAAAGTCATACCGACGATTCTCGTTTCGATCATCGTGATATCGATATGGAGCAAAATCGATAACGCGGCGACGAAACGTAACGCTCTTAAGATGAAAGAGGACGACGTGACGAATTTACCGAGGTGCGAGCTTCATCGAGCGGAAAGTGAGAGGAGAGAAACTCGCTTGACATTGCTCTCGTGGCTGATAATGAGTGTTTGCTCTGTGCCGAGGCCCAACCGTCGTCGCCCCCACCCCTCGGCGCGTTGCGTGCGTGACGGAGAACAAGCGCAAAGCGAAGGATCGGTCATCCATCGAAGAAGCACAAATATTATTCCGCGCTTTTGTCGCGTGACGGTCGAGGATGTCGAGGTCAAAGTGCACGCTTCCACGTCGTCCCACCGCGGGATTCTGCGTCGAATCGACCGCTTAAAATCTTCGACGTACACGTTCCAGAGGGGCTTTTCCAACGTGGCATCGGAATTTTTTAAATAATTTTTATTCAGACTCTTCGAAAAGTTATAAGACCGTAGACGGAACCATGGCACGAAATGTTTTGGAAGTTAAAGATAAAAATCTTACAATTATTCGAATAACTTAACGCGCTTCCGTCATCGACGAATCTGAAAACCAGAACTTCGAGGATTTTAAGTGATCGATTTGACATGGAATTGATCTTTTTTTTGTTCGTCCTCCGCGGCTCTCTCTCTCTCTCTCTCTCTCTCTCTCTTGCGCGGGAATGCATCTTGAAGTTTCCTGTGACCCTGAGACGTATTTGCGTCCGATTGTCTCCAAGAAGGTAATGCTAATACACACCTGAGGCGAGGTGGAAAGGGCATCGATTTCGAGACGAATAATGATTTGCGACAGAAGGACAAATACGCTTTTATCACCGAGGATTTTTACGATCTATAAAATCATGATTTTATCGGCCACCGTGGCGAAGAGGACGTCTTCTTTCGAAATTGATTAGCGGAACGTGCGTGAGTTCGTCAGCGGCTAAAAGGACACTTTTCTTCTTAACGAGCCTCGCGTTCTTTCTTTTGCGCGCGATGGAATACAATCATCCATTTCCATAATCAAATCTTCGGTATTCAATGAAGCAAAAAAAGATCTGTACACAGCAGGCTGCGTACTTTTTCTTAAAGCATAACATTTATTTTATTTATACATCAAGGGACGCAAGTCTCGAAGAAATGCCGGTTAATCGAAAGTTGTTTTAATAGGGAAATTTTCAATTACTCCAGTTCCAGTGCCCGATTTTCGACCAAATTAATCGTCACGATCGATACTCAAACGCTCCGAAACGGTGCACTTCGGAGCGAAACTTTCCAGAGGTTTCACTCGCATGAGTTTATCCTGGGCCACTGCATCATCGCCTACCGTGTGAACCGAGATAAGGGTTATCGGCGGGCCCCTGGCAGATCAAATATTTAGCTACATGGAACGCCGAAGGACGAGGTGCAAGGGGTTCGGTTGGGATCGAGGTCATTCTCTCTGGATACCGTATCGCTGGATTACCGGTCGATCGATTTTCCACGCGTTTCTGACGCGTACATCGCGCGTCACTGCCATCGCGTATGATTAATCAATCTAAAGTTATCCCTCGAACGATTCGTTCGTAAATCGTTCGAATGAATTAGCGAATGTGGCATCGTTTCGGGCAATGAATAATCTTCTATCGCTCTAATTTAAATGGTGAGTGAACGTCCCGAATTTTTGATTACCCCACAAATGGGATTTGTTAAAACGTGGAAGGAAATGAATACGGGAAATACCGCGAGATGTATTTGGTATCGACCGTAATTATGCGACGACGTCTCATTGCGATCGGGATGCTTGTATCGTGCGCTCCGAGAATGAATTCTTGCCACGTCCCGAGCAGCGCACGTTTCTGCATTATTTTTAGATTCTATTATACCGATAGATAAGCATCACCGGGAAATAGATCGATATTTGCATTATTCGGAAAACTACGTGGAACGGATTATGCGTAAAGCCTACTATTTTTAGCACGGCCATTGCGCGTCGGGGAATAACTGCATTATTCAACAATTAAAACGTCATGCCAACGACGGTTGCCCGCGCCAGTAAAAACGGTGGCGAAAAGAAAGCGAGTGAAAATAATTTGATCCTAAGAAAAGTTTCGTTCGCCAATGACGGATTGGTTTCGTGATACATGTAAAATTGTACACAGTAGAAACGATGTCGTTCTCACGTTTTCTCGATGTTAAAATTTCCTTCCTGAGCCGGGAAGTTCAGCGGGAAAACGACCGGAAAAGCGCGAAAGTAAAATGAGAGCGCACGAGAAAGTATCGTTAAACGCATGCGAATTTTAACAGGTTAAAAAGGCCGACGTCCGTCGCGTTACATAGAAAATGACATGAAAAGGGAAATCTCTGTTTTCCACGATCCGTCGTGTATTTTCCTCCCAGGTTGTCTTTGTCCCGACAAAATTTTCATTGATCACCGACATCGGGAAACTTTTATATTTATATTTTTGTTTTTGAAGTAATATGTCAAAGGATAATTAGTTACACACCTTTTGGATAAACGATAATTACGATATTCAATGTGCAGGTGTTTTCGATAAACGCTCACCATAACGTAAATTTGGCACCCCTGTTCGATGTAATGTTTAATTAAACGATTGATTAAACGGTTCTTGTCAAACTGCTTTTGATAGCGATAATTTTAATTACATCTCTCTCGATAAAGTATCCTCGCGCGTGTTCTCATTATCAACGAATGGCATCCACGAGAGTGAAAGCAAGAAAAAAAGTGAAAACATTCGTTGGCTTCGTTAACTCTGTCTCACTGGCGCATACGAGATGCATAAATTGCAATCGAGCCTCGACCGTGCGGCAAAATGCACACTTCTCCGATGCAATTAACACTCGTGTCGTAAAAATCGACAAAAATTCCCTTTCAAAAATTTACATTCGAGACAAATAATTCTTTAACCATCAATTTCTCATTTCTACCTTTAATTTATAAACTCGCTTAGCATCTTCGTAAGAATATTATTATAAAACGCTACAGACACCGATATCTTACGATCTCCCGACTTCCGCAAAAGGAATACAAAAGTAAAAAAGAGCCAAGCGCGCAAATTGAAAAAACCATTTCCTCTTGCGAGATAAAAAAAAAAAAACAGGAATTTCAATCTCGCGATAATTGCGCTTGTAATCGGAAACTACAGGTTCGACAATCGTGCGCTTCCTCTCTCGCTTCGGTCCCAGCTCGATACTGCATCTCGCCGGCAAGAGTCGATTACTCACGGTCCCGTTAAAACCCGTTGATATCAGCTCGGAGTGGCCCCGACTAGTCTGAATCAACGACCCAGTTACCTCGAACCTCCTCCGTCGAGTAAGAGTTTCTCACGTTTCCTGAACGGTCATTAAAATTTCGCGGGTCGTTACGCGGAAACGTTTTCGTCCTCTCTTTCGTTCCTACGCCTCTTCCGATTACGGGGGGACACGTAAAGAGATCGCCGAGTAACGCGAGGTCGACGAACTTTAACCAGTTGGCTGTTATCGACGAGTATACTCGTCGCAAAGAACTGGAAATATTTTACGTTACGACGGGTATACTCGTCGGACGGTGAACGAAATCGAAATTTCAGTGAAAACTAAAATATATTCCTAAATTTTGTGAAATTAAAATACGTTCATTAAATATAATAATGCCCGTCGTCGCTACACATCTTCGCGACACATTTTTGATGCGCACTTTTCAAACAGGTCGCGACAGTTAACCGGTTAAGTCGTGTAATAATAACGAAGCGTGGAGAGGCCAATTAATCTGATCTTTCGAAGCAGAGATTCGGAAAAATCGGTTCGACGTTTACTTTCTCTTTTATTTGTATCGCATTTTACGATAAACATTAACTAGACATCAGAATATACTAGGCTGGTAAGTACACGGTTATTAAAGTTTGAATAGAATAGAATTACTACTTCCATTTTTTTGTGAATAATAAAGGCCGAGAAACTGACTGCAAGTCGAATCAACCGGACGCATGGCAGACACGCAATAATGTAACATCGTTGTCGTAGATACGTAAAACTCGATTAACGATAATTTTCTTTTAACTGAAAATAAAAGTCTCTCGGCCGCCATTGCCTCTCCGATACAATCCAGCTCGATAATCTCATTATAATTTCCGCTTTAAGCGTTACGATTTCTATTCATAGAAACGCATCCAATAAAGAATCAACCGAGTTCGACGGCACGGTTCCTTTCATTTGCCAAATACGGCAAACCGTGGAACGCTCGACGAGACAAATTCGAGATTGGCAGATTATTCGATGCCTCGCGAATCGTGCTGTTCCAGACAATCGGAGTAACCTCCGTCAGGTCGTCGAACCGGAGGGATTTCCTCTTCTCCTCGGCGGTGACGAGGTGACCATACGGTATTTCCTTTCGGTCGAGCAAGAGCGCGGGAGTGTATGCGAGCTCGATCTCATTGTTCGAGGAGAAGGAGAAAGGAAGAAGATGGCGCGGCAGCGAAGCGGCTATAAAGACAGAGAGAAGAGAAGAGAAGCGAAGCGAGTGAATTGAAAAGAGTAAAAAATAAATCGGCAAGAAGGGTGGACAAGACGAACGTCGATGAAGTAAGAGTTTAAAAATGTATACAAAATTAAGGCAGGAGAGGGTACTGGGGACGAGAAAAGAATGGAGAAACCTGAACAGAAGGAGAGAGCGAGGAGAGAGGGGTGGAAGATGAGGAAGTAAAAGTTTAAAAATGTATAAAAAATTAAGCGGCAGAGGTGCAGGGAGCGAGGAAAGAATGGAGAAAAGTGAACGAGGAGAGCAGCGAGAGAGAGAGAGAGGGTGAGAAGGTGGAAGAAAAAGGAGCAATGGAAAGAAAGAGGAAGAAGCAGGTGGAGGAAGAGAGCATAACTGTACCATCTATCCCGGGGCCTGGCAGCTCTTTTCAGGGTTCACGAACTCCGCCGACCGGGCCGAATTCGAAGGTCATTGCTCCAGTTTCGACTTCCACGAGGAAGCCTGCGCGGGATTCCAGAAATGACATAATTATCACCTCGCCGTCGCCCGGGAGAACATTCTTCGTTTATTAACACCGTTTTCCCAGACGAGACTCTACCGTCGATTTTAAATAAAATCGACGCGAGTATTCCGGTTTTTTGTTCGGAGCTGAATTCGAATCGAATCGAGAAGGTAAATCGTTTCATTTAACGATCGAGCCTTTAATTGAATCGTCACGACCGACGCATCAGGGTTATTTTGCAAATCCTTTCGGTGAAATAATCTCAATATAGCGCGCTACGGCGAATTGTATTAGAAATTAGAATTTAAATAAAATCGATGTAGGTATTTCGGATTTTGGTTCGGAGCTCAATTTTAATTGAATTGTCTTATTTAAAACAATCAAAGATTTAATTAAATCGTTACCACTGGCGCGTCCGAATTATCTTGCAAATCCTTCTGGCAAAATAAACTGAAAATCACGCGCCAGAGGGAATCATATTAGAAACTAGAATCGCGTTCGTATCGAAGCGTTTGACGATATCGAGCTATCGTTATGGATAGAGCAACGCGACAATAGAGATTACGTGTTTACGTAGAGTTCAATGAACCGCATCTAGGTCAGATTTAATCTGGAATGACAATACCCGGAGAGACGCTACCGCGAATTACGGATCCCCAATTACTCGTTACTATCGACCACGCCTAACGAATCGTCCAAGCTTTATTGTCGAATCGTGAATAGTGCGTTTGGAACGATTTCAAAAAACACAGCAACAAAAACAGTTTCACCATTTTTTCCCTCCATTTCGCATAACTCGCTCTTTATATCGCTTATAACGATCCTGAGACCACCGCGAAATATTGTATCGATCCTGAAATCAATATCCAAAATCGATATTATATCGTACGGGAGTCCATAATAATTAAAAAGATATTCGACGAATTAATTAAAAGTTTCAAAACGAATTTTCCGACGACGACCACGCGAATACTCTGATATCTCGACTCGAGCTCCATAATAATAATTATAGCGAGCAGATAAAGTCGAGGGCGTAATTCTATCGGACGTTTCGCTAAAACGATAAGAACCCGCCTCGAGTGGCTCGCGCGCCGTAAGGCGAGTTAAGCGACCCTGAAAGTTCAAGAACGCCGGGGTGAACGCCCGTTGCCGAGCGAATTCGCCCTTCGAGTTCTCGCTGAAACTGTTAACGAAGTACGAATCTCGAGGCGTCGAACCCCAAGTATACGGGGGCGAGTGTACGTCGAAAGATTTACGGGGTCACCGGAACGACCCGCCTAATCGTAACGCGCAAACCCCGTGGTTTACATGTCGAATTTGGGGAAGGCGGAACCGACCGGCGCGGCGCACTCTTTTAACGAGGCCTGTTGTGCAAACGTGAAATGCAAATGTACCCGCGGCTTGCCCACTTTTGTGACACTCTGAAAGCGGGGTTCAACGATCTCCGTTATTTATGCTCGTGAATGAAGAGTGACGTAGCCCCGCGCCACCGTAGAACGCGCGTGTCGAAGGTGAAGCACGTTACTTTGCTTCGGGTTAGTATTTCTCGTTTTTTTTCTTTTTTTTTTAATTTCAACGATTCAGCCGTGAATCGATGGGGTCGAATGAAATCGAGGACGGGTAAATATATTCGGGTATACTAGGGGGTTCTAAACGTGGGGTGCGAGAGAAGTTTCTAAACATACGATGGAAACGCCCGGCTGACTAAATAGTCAAATTGTACGTACGCGTAAATGTATGTGTTAATTTGTCAAGTAATAAATTGTCTTAGGTTAGATATAAATTCTTGAATAGAGAAATAGAAACTGATTTTTCAAGAGGGTACGAGAGACATTTCTAAATTTTCGATGGAAACTACCGCCTGACTAAATATTCAAATTGTACGCATACGTAATGTGTGTGTTTGTTTTGGAATCTATACATTACCTTGCAATATATGTATACTATTTTCTAAATAAAGAAATACAAACACAATTCTCAAGTGGTTGCAAGAACTTATTTTGAGTCCATGGTAGAGTTAAAAAAATATATTTTTTTTAGCATAAAATCGCAGAGAGACGATAAGAGGCACAGAAAAAAAAGTGATAAAGCGAGAAATCGTCCGTAGTCGAGATTTCGATGGATCGACGACCAGAACGAAATCCGGTGACGTCCGCGCGCGGAATGCAAAAGCCAAGACGAATCTAGTATTGACGACGCGTACGAGTAGTATTACTCATTCCGTAACTCATCAGCCTCGAGCGTTACGTTCGTAGAACTCCGTTTTAACAGAACACGAGACGTAACATCGCGACCCGATGAGTAGGAAGTCAACGACCCCCGTTGAACGAATTCTCGCTGAAGGATTCGGTAAACAGCCGAGATTGTCAGCGGATTATCCGAAAATTCACGCTAACGGTTCATCCGCATCCTAATTCCCGGGACGTAAAATTCTGACGTACGCGCTGCAGGACAATGGTGGAGGGGGGGGGGGGGGGGGGGGGAGAAATGGAACGCGTCAACTCGAAAGAGACGTGTACTAATTTTTCTTTTCACGGCCGTTCGAGGTTCAACGGTGAACAGTGAGAATTGAGATTTTTCTGTTCCAGCGGTACCCTACCGTCGAGATCAAACAGTAGTTACGAGTGATCGCGTTAGCGTGGAATATTCAAGGTCAACCGGCACCCATGACCTCGAAATGGAAAAAGCGAGAAAAGGGTTAACGGATCGACGAAGGAAGCGTAACTCGATAACCATCGGCATAATGCTTAATTTTCTAGGGTCCCCGCGTCGAATTGAACCAGAAAACCTTCGGCTTCGTTTCAAAATAACGACGGTGCGATACGTGGATCGATACTACACCGCCACGGACGCTGTATGTAAATTAATAAACGTATGTAAATCAAGCGAATTTCATAGCGTTGATATTAATATAAATTCGAGATTTTAATTGAGTTAACCAAATTCTCTTTGTTCGAGTATCAATCAAAAATATTAAATCGAGGACACTCCTCTGACGATTTATTTTACCATTTCAAGTTTGTATCGCGTTAATAAGATTTTCACTAAAACGTTTACCCGATCAGAATTGAAATTTCCCAATGAAATTTTTCATCCACACATTCTCCCCGATAAAATATTTGTATCCTTATGAGACACTCGTTCCTGAGCCTAACTTTAACAGAAGCGGACAATAATCGTCGACGAGGGGCTAAGGTGGCCCAATTTATGGACTAGCCTGCCGTTTAATTAATCGTCCTCGGTTCCCGGAAACACGTCACAAAGTTACGTTGGGCGCCATAGGAAGCAACGCCGATGGGGTCAACGACCGTGCTCCTTAACTGGTATATTTTCGTCATCTCTCGCTGAAACGGTGCGCGAGAGCTTCGCTCGGCTTTCGGGTTTCGTTTTGAGTCGAGTCTACGAGAAATTATGTATAGATTAACGACGAATAATCGCATGGGAAGTTACTTTAGAAAAGAAACGGAATTTCGTTCTAACGTGGGAACTTTGAAGAATCATATTTACAATGGTAACTCGAGCTCCCGTTTCGCTATTTAGATCTCGCGTGGAATTTTCGTTCGCCAATGTATTTCTAATGCAGGTAAAGTTACGCGTAACTGCTTTCGAGCTTTTTAGCACCGAAGTGAATTATTTTAGAAATTAATTATCGCGTATTAGAATCGTTCTAAACGTACTCGGGTGTTTCCAATTACATACTTATTCGCATAAACACAATTCCGATCTTCCTATAATTAACCCGGCCCCACGGAATAATTGCAATGTCGATGACACGATTAAGACACGTATCGGATACATTGACGAGCCACGTCTCGCTTCTAATCACTCGCGAACGCATTCGCCTGAATCGTTCGCAAACCGTGATTCACATCCTCCGCTACTCCACGTGCCAATTAGAACACGATGGATCATCGGCGGAAACCACTTCCGCGATCAACGGTCCCGACGAGGAAACAAACAGCGTTCACCGCATTTCAAGTTGGAACAAATGGACGACCGTTGACAGTGTCGCGTAAGCGTAGCCTTTACGTTTCGTTGCTCGAGTAAAGACCGCGGATTCGAACGCGAGCGAAACCGTGTCGGTCGTTGAACCCACGACGCGACGTAAACTACGCTCGGCGGTATCCTAAGCGCTTCACGGTGAGAGTACCCTATGAATTTTCATTCGTCGATCACCCACGACGGATTTAAAAGCGATCCTCGTTCCTCCTACGGGAAAATGTCAGCGTGGAAATATTTCAGATTCCAGAAGAAAAAAGAGTGTTTGATTTAACGGGACGAATGGATCGAATTCACCGAAAAAGTTAACTCGGTTAACTAAAGTGTCTCGTAATTTAGCGAGGAAAACTAGTCTTCGTAAATTCAAAAAGCTCTATTAATTCCAAGATGGAAAAGTTTTCGAAAATTTCGATAGAAGCGAAAATAAATATCGAGAAATCCTCCGTCGGAGAAAGGACACGAGTTTCATCTTTCTCGCGACGGAAAGCTAATCGCCGATTGCGAGTGAGTTAATAAGCGTCATTTCAACGTAAGACCGTGCATTACTCGCGTGCATCGCACCACGTGGCGAGCAACGAAATGCATCGCGGTTGCATACCGTAACTGCACGCGCGAAACGCCAAGTTCCCCGCTGCGGATTCCGCGTGCTGTCGGTCGTTGCCCCGGAGGAACATGTGCATTCTCACTCGTTTATTCGCTCCCTGCCTCGCTCACTCTCTTTCTCTCTCCCTCTCTCCTTGACCCTTTCTCCCTCCCCCTGTACGACGCAACGCTACCACGAGCCGTTTCATTCGGCCCCGCCACGCGATTCGCTCGACGATATTTTTTTTTTCCGACCATTCGTATTTCGAATGCAACTCTAATTGCAACTTTCCGTTGGATCCGAATTAAAGATCCACATTGTATATGCACCCGCGAGAATCAGAAGTTTACTCGTCGGTCAACGACCTTTGCGTTCCCGCTTTTTCACTTTTCATTCCGTCATTTTGTTTCTCATCTTTTTTATTTCGTGGTTTAATCATTTTTATCGTGTATCCCGCACATAGCGAGTCTCGATCTCGATTTTATTTTGATAAATCAAAGACTGCTTCACGTTGCGGCGAAATTTAGTGGTTGCGATAAACTACGGGAGAACATAGTGGAATAGTCACAGTGATGGTTTGGACGTAATTTTCGAAGCTTCTAAAACTGCATTCGACGCGCGTTACGAGGCAACGTTCGAGTACCGTTCCTCTATATTTCGCGTCGTAAAATATGTTTGAGAGCGAGCGCCTAAAAATGTATTGAGAGCAGTATGTTAAGCGCTCCAAAGGCGAGAGACAAAGAGCACCGGAGAGGGAGTCAGCGAGAGAGAAAGAGGGAGAGAGAGAGAGAGGCTGGTTCTCGGAGAGGAATAGAGTACCATAGAGCATGCGGTGAACGAACTGCCAACTCGTTTTCGAACGGCAGACCGTATAATTGCGTGTGCTCGTCGCGGTTCAACCGGCAAATGGGTCTTGGCAAAAATCACGTGATATCGAAATCATGCCACGAACGACTTCCAACGCCAGGCCTCTTTACCTATCCGCGCTAATTGAAACCACAAGTGTATCGAATTGCCACTCCGATCGCTCGGGAATCGCTGATAACTTTACTACGTACGCATCTCACGTTCCACTTGTGGTCGACCTAATTCTTAGCTTATCTAAGAGCCGATTCGATTCACTCCGAATTCGAAGCGTCTACCGTGCCGAAACTTTCCGGTATCTCCATACGTAATCTCCCATTTCCGGGGCGAGAGAGCCTCGCCGAGAAACCTGCCAATTAGCGAAGCTTCCATCGATGCCTGGTTAATTAATCCGGACGACAAGTATGACGCGTGGAAAGACGTTGATCTTGGTGAGAGACGCGACAAGTGACGTATGTAATGAACAAAGCGAATTGTTCGGAATTGACTTTCAAGAATTTAATAGTAACAATCTACGATCTTGACTTATGGCTAACTTATGATTAGAGTAGAGACCAGACCGGTGTTCGTACGTTACACGTATATCTCGGTCGATCGTTGATCTCCGATCGACGTATCCGATCGACTGTGTCCCAGCCACTCTTAATTCCGCGCACCGATCGGTGGTCACGGGTCAAAGGTTCGACGGTCCTTGCGAACGCGGCGTAATCGTCGAACGAGTGCCAGTTCGAGCAGGCGCAAATGTGACCTAATACGGGGGCAGTCACCTCTGCTCGCGCTATAGCGCTGCAATCACGGGAGGGTTCTATTTGTATCTCGTTACTTCCGAACGACCGTTTCGACGACAGCGGAACGATCTATCGCGCTAGAATTCTCGTTCCACGTCGCCTCTACGCGAATTCGGGAACACGGTCGATGCTCGTCTCGAGACAGGAATTTTGCGATCGGTTAAGTTTGCGTTCCTTTCTCGTAAAACGATAAGCAGTCCTCAATTTATGAAAATAAAATCGAGATCGAGAGTTCTAAAAATATACGTCGAATAAATTTGAAGCATTATCTTTGTTCGAATTATTCTCCCACCTCTGGTAACAAAATACGCATTTCCATAAAATTAAACGTCTAGAAATAAAACCACGGCGATCGTTATCGACATTACTTTTTAACTTTCACGTTCCTTCGCTCGCTCTTCCTTCCCTACGGTTTAAACAATGAGAATAATTGAAATGACGGTATACGTTGGGGAGAAGCTATCGCACGATGTTTGATTACTTCGTAGAAGATTTCCGAGGGAAAAAAGAAAAGAAGAATCGAGGTGGTACGTTAGCTTTAAGCGAAGAAGGAGGAAGAGCGAAAGGGGCTGAAGAGGCTCGAGAGGAGGCTGGGGGCGTCGTGGCAACGACCTCCGCTACTCTCTCGTTTTCCTCGATCCTGAAGTCACGCGAGTGCATCGCTCGTTCCAGTGTCGAAGCGTCGATCGATAGCAACGTTTAACGGACAAATTTTGTTACGCGAAGCGAACGAGGCGAGGGAGGGAGGGAGGGAGGACGAGGAGGAACATCGGTTGAACAATGAAAACCTGACGTTCTCGAACGCAGAATGCGAAACAACGGGAGGGGAAAAAAGAGGATTAGCGAAAGGGGCACGAAGCAGAAGCAGAGGAAGAAGAGGAGGAGGAGGAGGAGGAGGAGGAGGAGGAGGAGGAGGAAGAAGAAGAGGCTCGGGCGCCGAGGCAACGACCTCTGGCACTCTCTCGTCGCGACGCCCGCGCCAACGGCTGACCAGCGAGGCGCACTTGCGCTGAATAGTGGCCAGGCCGTTGACACCCGTCCTCCTATGCCGGCTGTGTACTCTCTGTACGCCGATGAGAAAAAAAAAACACCTTCCGACAGCCGAAGGAGACGACCGTGATTATTCGCGAGGCGTCATCGAGGTCAATCCTTTCTTAAAGCGGCTGGGAGACGGCGGGCAGCAAAGCTGATTGGTCGACGCGTGGACGGTAATTAACTGTGAGCGATATACTCGCATTTGCGATTACGAGTGCGCGATAAGTTTTGGAGGGTAGAAACGATTCTTCGCTCGAATGGAAGATTGTTTTGTTGGTTCGCGTTGATCGGAGAATTTATTTGTGTTTATTGGTGTTTGTCGTAAGTAGATGCAGACTGTTTATTAGAGAAGAAATTAAAATACTGATTAAAAACGCGAGAAGAGTATTGTTTTGACGTACGTATCGAACTCAAATCACGCGGAATGAAAATATGAGATAAACACAAAAATATAATTGAAACAAACTTCGTGCTTCGTGTTTCTGATAGATACTTCAAATTTACGACTACGCATTTTTTCGCGTAAGATCATTTAAAAAAACAATGCAGTTATACATATACAGTTACCGCGAGTCGAAACGATTCTCAATCAAGCTTAACGCGCACAGGGAAATCAGATTGCATGATCGCTCGGTGAATCGTAATTACGTCAAAAGATCTAGAAGGTCGCCGGTAGTCGAAGCCGAATCACCGCAAGGTCCAAACAAAGATGACGTCGCGACGCGATGCAATAACCGGCACGAAATGCAGGGAACGATTGCATAACGACTTTTCCATTTCGCGAGCCAAGGCGTCCTTGGACAAAATCCGCGGACTATTAATGCATCCGTACCATGCGTCGGATCGCGCGTGACTCCCGTGTACACATTTCGACGGGAGAATCCGATACTCGAGTTACGCGTTAAATACAGATGGTTTCTCGCTGTTCCATAAAACGTTCCACTCAGTTTCGCGATAGCGAGTAACATTAATCTCCGAGTCTCCGAAATCCCGAAATAACGTTACAAAAAAAGAAAACAGCCGAGGGTATTACGAGATCCTGAGTTATCAAAAGAATCGTTGAATTAGAACGTCGCGACGCTACCAACGTTCCTGTCAATATTTTTAATTTCCTCCCTAATAGATTATTTCTCTTCCCGATCGATCGACGAACACCGTGTAAAATATTGGGTCGACGAAGTTATAAAAATAACAAGAGACAAGGTCTTGTCTCGGGCCAAGTACAAGTACGCGAGACTAGACCTTGTATCTTTTCCGGAAAGAACGAACAGGGGTTTTTTCGAGGTGGTCAAACTGTATTAATAATAATATGCCGCTACAAATTTCATACTTGACGAGAGACGTTCGAGCTCTACTTCGGCCATCGTCAGACTTACCTCCCACGTTACCAAACGTTCCCGTAAATATTTTCAATTTTATTCCTAGCCAAGGATGACCGGCGCAAAAGCAAACGCATTGTCAGACGCTCGTACTCGATTACAGTTCCGAGTAGCAGGGACTCGCGGTACCGCTAGACCCCCGAAGCTCTTCGGGGTAACGAGTCTTCGCGAATCGCGTCCCCTCACCCGTGTGCGCGCGGAACGAAAGGATGTTGTACCGCAAACAACGGATGTGTAAAGACACCCGATATCCGTAATCACCTGTCATCGGCATTATCGTCCGGCCGGTGTCGCAATTACCAAACCGAGAGTCGCGGTAACAACGACACTGGCTTCGCGGTGTCCGATTTCGAGTTGTTCGATGCACCCAAGTCCCACACCGAACACCGCGCGACACCCGCCGATGTCATTCGACGCTGGCGCGCAAAACACACGAGCGGCGCAAAGCGCGGGGACACTGGCGATCCCCTCGATATTTTTAGATTTATCGATCGGTCGGATCGATCCCAGCTCGTCGCGTCGCGCTTTTCAATGTCCTCCGAGGGCATCGATCGCGCGATTCGAATCGTTCAACGAACCCTTTGGAAAACCATCGTTCGGCCAGAGACAGATTTTCGTCGTGACGATACGAAAGTATCGAGGAATTCACTGTTATTATATTAAGAGTACCAAAAGCTGAAATATAAAAAAGGATATCGCAAATAGATTAGCAGTATCGACGAAGTGTCTCGGTGGCGAAATAAAAGAAGAGAGGATCGCTATTCGAAAACCAATTAAATTCCCATCGGATCAAAACAGAAGTATCGAGGAATCCATTGTGATAATATTTCGACCACAAGGCTGAAATATAAAAACGATATCGCAAATAAATTACAAGCGTCGCGTGGACAGTCTCCGCCACGAAATAAAACAAAGGGATCATGATTTGAAAGGAGCTTCGATTTTCGCTCGAAAACTAATCAAATTCCCATCCAGTCAAGACAACAGTATCCAGGAATCCATTGTGATAATAACACGACTACCAAGCTGATACATAAAAAAGATATCGCAAATAAATTACAAGCGTCGACAGAGAGGTCTCTGCGACGAAATAAAAGTGAAGGATCACGATTCGTCCGGAGCTTCGATTTGCACTCGAAAACCAATCAAATCTGCGCTCGACGGTTTAAAGGCGTATCGACGATTACGAGTGGAGCCAATGATTCGAGAAGGGAGCACGAAAGAAGCCCCGACGACGGACACCGTTTCTTCGGTTCAAGGACGACTCGACCGGTCACGGCTTCGCGCGGTAACTTCGTCATACGTGATTCAATTAATTATTCCCGCATTAGTCCCTCCTCGCGCGCAATGCAATATTTCACGTCAATGCGTAATCGTTCCACGACGATGGCTACGTAGACGGCGAACGGTGCAAAAAAAGCGCGATTTGTATGCCGAGCGGATGAGATCGGCTTTGCGTCGCTCGATCCCAACTTAATCGGTTCGACGAGACGAAGTTCAAGGTCATATTTATTATACCCACCCCAGGCCGCGTTGGGTTCAAAGTTTTCCCGTTGAGGCTGAATTCTTAAATTATCGGCGTGGCGGTGGAACGCTGATTATTTCAGTGCTCGATTAATTGGACGCTGATCGACCAATTAATTCTTGGCGTTCCACGATAGAAACGGTGTCGCGGTTCAATTGATTTATAGTATACGTATGTGAGCAATTTTATTTTTGAGAGTGGTCTAAGTCGCTTTACCATAATGAGAGGTAATGATGTTTCAATGGCTGTGTAAAATTATTTATGGTGAGAAAATCCTGCTGTATTATATATTTAGTTGTGTTAATTTTCGATTTATCGGACGAGGTGGGTCGTATTCGCTAGCTGGCGAACGAGAGGAGAGTTACTCCCCGATGCTTTTTAAATCGATTTTAAAGTTTCAAAATGATTAAACTTCGAGATCGGAAAAATCGAAGGGTCGGGAGGCGTCGATTCCGGAAGTTCCGGTTTATTGACTCGGATGAAAGAAATATTTATCTTAGATGGGGTTACCAGGAGGAAGTTCAAAGTGGTGGATCTACAGGTATCCGCTTTTATCCGTGGGTTGAGATAACGCGATCCGCCTGTGCGCGTCTACGGCTCGAAATAGAACGCGAGCATGAGCCAATTAAGAGATGAGATTTATGTGGGAAACGTTTACGCGAGATAGCTTTGCGCCTCGGCGAATATGCAAATCAACTGTGAAAGTTATTAGTCCAATAGAAGTTTCGTGCATTCGTATAATTGCGATACGAGATAGCGAACGTTACGGATCATCGAATTTATATAACATTAATTGACATCGTGAAAATTCACGTTACACGATTCGTGAACGAAAGTAAAAGTTGAAGTACTCCCGCGGATTACGCGGAATATTATATTGTACATCGAATCGAATCGAGTAAAATTTTCTGAACTTTGAAAAATTCATTTATTCAATCGCCACAATTTACACGCAACGCAAATGAATCTTATCGTGCGTCTGTACAATATTATTAATTAGAATTATTGATTTTGCGACGAACATCTTGCTTCGTTGCAACAGGTTGCCGGAGACCGAATCCTTTACAGTTAGTCGATGCAGTTCGTTGCATCGTAACGGAATCACCGCTGTTCCGGAAACGTCGCGGAGCATTCGCATCCGATTGTCGTTATCGCGTATCTAAAAGCTTCGTTGCTTCCGAGGGGTTGGTCGTCGCGTTATCTTCATCGATAGTTACGTTTCAAAGAAGATGATAAAATTGGAACAGTGGTTCTTAAAGTGGTGGTACAAGTACGTTTAGTTCAAGGGTACAAGGGTACCGGGAAATTTAATTCTTACGTGTAAAAGAACAAATATATTCCTCACTCACTGTAAAAAAAAACAAAAAAAGCAAAATAATAATAATAAGAGGCCGTAAATTTTGTTTGATGATTTCAGTGTACCGCCAGATACCAAATTTTAGTTATCAGTTATCATTATTCAAATGCAAACAATAATCTGAGTCCTTGCAAAGAAATTTGAAAAACCCAACACATACGAGAGCATTCCCGATTAATGTCAGGTATGACAAGGAACGTAACATTGTTCTTACTATTTAAAAAACGCCCAGTAAAAAGTACCGAGTCACGGGACGAAAATAAAATTTTTTACCGTGCGAGATTCGCATGACTCAACTGCATACTGCGTAAACATTGATTGCCAAGTGCGAGGGGGAAACGGAAAAAAATAATTCTAGCGTGAGCGATCGAATCGAATTAGTTACAGTTTGACCAGTCAAACGTTTGATCCGTTCGAAACGTTACGCTCTTCTTCCGCACCGAAATTAACCTATGAGTAATAACTCGACTACTTTATTTTTAGATTTCTCGAAAACATATGGTCGATTCGGGAGTAATCGAGAGTCCGATATCGCGACTGTACAAATACAGACTCTTACGCCCATCGATAGGAAATAAAGAAAATTGCGTCCCTTTATCAACGCAACCAACGATGTTCCGTCTGCGCGCGAGCATTTTCCGCGAAGAAAGTGCCCTGGATAAACACACGAGCCACTTTGAAGCTGAAACGAGTCATCGTATCGAAACGAGCGCTGCTCGTTATCAGCGATACCCCTTCTGTTCTAGGAAGCGAAATCGGTATCACCGTCCTTGAAGAGCGAAATACTCAACACAGCGGCACGTGCGTGGCGTCGCAAAAAAAAGCCACGGAAGGAAGAGGGAACGAGATGAACGCGCGAGCGCGATGCTAAAGGAGGAGGAAGGTTATGGAGGAGAGCGAAAAAAAGCAATTTAAAAAAAAGGGTTTGAGAGCCGGCGTTGAGGTAAAACACGGCAGCGTAAACAAAAAAAAAAGAGAAGATTGGAGAAGGACAGTTTCTTGGAAGAGTCGAGACAAAAATTGCGGATGCACGGAACGAGGAAAACGTTGAGGATAATGTATAATTGATTTCGATAATAAAAATAATGGTGTTAACCTTGAACGGGATATGCGAAGACGAGGTATCTTTAATGTCAGATCCCGAAACGGGAGAATGCGATAATCGAGGCGACGGAAGAATTACGGGAAGCGTTAAAGCGAAAACAGAAGACACGTGGGTGAAACGCGTCGCACGAAATAACTGGAAAAGAAAGAAAATCGAGACCGCGACGCACATCTCGTGTAACGCGAAGAAAACGCGGAGGGAAAGGAAAGCGAAAAAAAAATAGAAGAGGAGGTCGTAAGAATATTATCAGAGAAAAACAGTCTGCGGTGCCGCTCGCGCGAATACGAGGAGGAAGGGGAAAACGAACGAGATGGAAGTGAAGCGAGACGAACGGAAGAGAAACGGAAGAAGAAGAAGAAGAAAAAGATGAGACAGAACTATGTGGCGCGTGCTGCGATATTTGCGAGCGTAAAAGCGATTCGGTATTATTATTAGTCAGATCGTTGGAATCGCCCAAGGTCACGACTTCCCTCCCCTCCGCCCAACCCCACCCAACGCTCCCTCCCTCCCCCACCGTCGACGCTCGCACCCCTTCCCCGTGTATCATCGTCACGATCGTAAAAGACACGCCGAACGAGAACGACCTTTTCATGGGCGCTAAAGGTGATGACGAATGCTCGAAATTGAATATTTCAGCCACGCGTGTAACGCCGGACCTCCTCTTCTCTGTCATAGAATCTGCCCGTGGGATTATATCGCGGCGGAATTTCCATGTGGTGTTCGGTAATGAACGTAATAATCGCGAAGCGCTGTAATTGCGAGTAGAACGAATTTGACGAGCTTACAGCTGTCACTCGTTCTCGGACACGTTTTATGAATTTTCGAAACGATCCGTCAATTAAAGAAACAGTACAAGCATTGTAAACGCTCTCGATAAACACGAACCACGGTTAAACGCGCGAATTTGTCGTTAAGCGCAGGGATACACTTGAAATCTCTTTTTACTCACCAAGTCGCTAATCCCATCGACGATGAATACCATCGCAAAAGAATCGCTCGGCCGGTGCTCCATCCCGGATGATAATT
Organism: Pemphredon lugubris; assembly: GCA_933228935.1. Classification (NCBI taxonomy): domain Eukaryota; kingdom Metazoa; phylum Arthropoda; class Insecta; order Hymenoptera; family Crabronidae; genus Pemphredon; species Pemphredon lugubris. Next base: position 63,341,181 of record OW121815.1, read on the forward strand.
GGCGCCAGTTAGGGGCACCCACAAATTTCGGGGGCCTTGACGTGCCCAACCGGATTACGTGGCACCACTTCCGGCGCTTTCTCATGGGTCACCCTCTTCGCGGCTCCCCTCTACTAGCCGGGGTCACCTCGAACTGACCGCTGGAACAAACGCAGAACGGTGAGTCACATGGCCGACGATACCGATTAGTAGTCGATGATTAAAAAAAGTTTCGAGGATTTCCAGTCCGGGGCGGGAGGGGGGGGGGGGGAGGGGTCTGGGGCGAGCGCCTAACAGGTAGAAAACGGTGGGCGGAGGTGGGGGACGGGGAGAGGCGAGTGGGGGGGCCAGGCTGAACCGTTTACCCGAATCTCACGGCAGCGACGTTTTTCTTTATCGAGCAAAGAATTTCGTATTATGCGCCTCGGCGATTGCCAGTTTCTTTTTTGCATCGAAATATATATTTTGTATTGGCCGTGTACAGTTAGAGGTTAAATTTAAACGCGTAATATATTCATTAAGCCTTGACTTTTGCACGCGTTATACCGATCAAAAGAAGCCGATAATGTCGTCGCGGCATAATTATTCGTACTCCGGTGCAAAATATTTTGCAATTTGTTTTGCCGTGGCCGGCGCGGCGCGGCGCGGCGGCGCGCGAAAGATATCGTAAATATCGGTATATAGATATTTTTTTTATTTTTAGTAACGTTGAGTTTGGTACGGTCGCGAGGAAGAGATACATAATTGTTGTTCCGCTGCTCCGAGCTTTGCCCGATTTTTCATTCTACGCGCGCATCGCTCTATAGATAGCCGTTATAAATATTGACGGCCACGTTAACGCGATATAATTCATACGAAAAATTTTTTCTTCACGTTTTTTGGTATTGTTCGGAGATTGACGTCAGGAGAGCACACCGCGATGCATTATGCGCCACGTCGCAATTATCGTGGCCGCGTAAACAGCGCGGGTACTGCGTATCGATCTGTCGTAATGGATCTCTGTCCTAAATTCTGGGTCGAAGTTCAAGTCCGCGTGGATTTTGATCTTCTTTTTTTTTCATTCAATTCGCAATCGGCATGGTGCAAGAGAGGCGCGATCGACCCGAGGCCCGTTTTTCCAGCGTCAACCGCGATTTTTGGGTTTAACTTGGGATTTAATAAAAATTCTCGAATACGCCGGCCATCAAATTTCTCCTACGTTAAAGGGCGATTTAAAAAAAATTCGACGGACTTAGATATCCAGAATTAAAATCCGTACAAAATCTCCTCTCCGTCGCTGTGCAATCAGATTACCAAACCAAATTAAAAAAAACCCACCGATGGGTCGAAAAGAAAAAAAGAAAAATCACCCAACGACGGAACGGAATTTGTCCTCACCCTCGGGCATCGGTGGGAATTAACGAAATCCGAGATTAACGGAGAGACGCGCTCGCGGCTGTGTCACTTTGTTCTTGTTGACAACTCGACGCCTGGCGACGTCGCAAGGACGCCGGGCGCATACAAGCGTACGGCGCGGCGCCCCGTTTGGTGTGCGCTCGCACATACGTGTGCGCACGTATGTTTTGCGCGGGGTTTTCGCCTGTGGCGCGCGTACGCGAGGAGTACGCGAACGTATATATCTTCCGTTCGCGGATTTGTCGCAATGTCTCGTGTCGGGCCGAACGTTCGGTGGCAGCGTCGGTGCGGCCTTGTCCTTGGGCATAATCTTTCCTCGTTATCGGACGACGCCGAGGCTGCGGTCGCGTCGGACTACCAGCGATTAGTGCGACTCCCGCTCGTGCGTCAGCCTTCCTTTTATGTTCTCGAATAATAAAGCGTTCTTCGTTTCGGTTTTTGCGCTTCGTTTTTTTTTTATTTCTGCCTCGTATTATTTTTTTTTGTCGAACTCGTCGATAGCCGTGACACTAGACACTCGCGTGGCGTGTTAACCGTTGCCCCGATGATCCGGGTACGGTTAACTCTTTTTACGTTCTTCGAGGAGCCAGGATGATATTTGTTTTGCATTATGCGGAAATCGTCTATCGACGGGACTGGCAGCTAATCGGATGAGAAATTGCGTCGACTATCGTTCGATGCTATCGACCGATCGAACGTCGGAGGCTACGGACGTAGGAAACAAATCGTAAATGTATACCCGGAAGTATCTCGACGTTTAATTAAATTTATTAAATACGCGTGCACGCAATAACTAAGGATATCGCGGCCTTCATTTTGATCGGCGACAAACAAAGCTGTTTCGCGTCTTGGGAATGGTTTTGTCAATGATTCCAGGAAGAATTTAACGATTTTGAGATTGGCTGAATTCGGGCAAATATCATGATTCTCTTTGCAAATAAACGCTGGGATATGATGGAAATAAAATCAAGCCGAATGACACAACCACGAAACGGTTAATTTCCCGATCGCATTGTTGATATAGTTCCATTACGATGACAGGAACGATAAACAAAATCGTGGTATCGATACGCGATAGATAGTAATTTCTTTCGCACACACACGTTACTTGTGTGTTTTTTGTTGTCAAGGGAAAACAAATGGTTCGATCGATTTTTATTCAATAATCCAGCTGCACGCAATCCTCGTTACAAAATCCACGTGGAACTTGCTTGAAGGTTCCTCTTTGCAAGCGGAAATCGTTCTTGATTCATGATGGAATTATAACATCAACAAAGGTATCATGTAGGCATCGATGAAAATGAGGTAAATTAAATTAACCAAACCGAATTATTTTTTAGATGTCTGAAATTGTTTTTTGAAATTAAAATTTCAAGAATTACATTTTTAACAAAATTCATTCCCGTCGCTACTTAAAATCGTAGTACGCGTCAATAGAATATTTTTAAAAATGACCGTAGAGTCAAAATTGTCTACCTTAAAATTAAAAAGCAAATATGAAGCAACTCGCATGTCTGGAACATCAGGGTTACGTTCGCACGACATTGATCGTTACGAAACTCTCAATCTTGCTTGTTTTCGCATCCTTATATTTAGGACGTACGCGGAAATGTAACGGACGTCTGTTTCCTTCAGTTTTCATACCTCGTCCCGCTTTTGTACATAATCCGCGTTACGTCAGGAAACGTTCAAGTTTCTGGCCGTTTGCGTCACGCCTATGTACGGCTCGTACGCCAATGTACTCGCGACTATTATCCGTCTTTATCGGGGAATAAATTAATCCAACGCACGGACCGATTATTCCTGGAATTTCCACGCAATGTATTAACGCACCCGAATGACTGAATTGTTCGGCGTCACATTCTAAGTAGTATAAGCGCGATACGGGTAAGACAGCTCGAGCATATAAATTCCTCGATAAATAAAAGCGCACGGATTAACATTATTATTCGAAATGCCAATTTGTCGCGATGGATGGCAAACCTATAGCGTCTCAACAAATACTAATTACCAATTAGTTATTTGACGCGAAGATCTTACCTAAATTTTAATCATTCCCCAAAAATTGAAATGTTTTACGTACTTGCAAAAGCTATTAGAAATTACGATCGATTCGAATTATTATTACACCACTTTGAGTAAAAAGAAAATTTCAGAACCAACGCGAACGTTACCAAAGCGCCTAATCGACGAACGAAATACGATCACCGATAAAACATCAGACGCCAGCGAATTGAAGTCCATCGGAAGATGATATTTTCGTTCGTGGAAGGGAGTCACGTTACAGCGAAACGTGGAAGTATAATAGATCGTTTCTAATGTCGTTCTAAGAAGAACGGAGATGGACCTGACGAGGTTTACGCGCACATGTCAGTCTTTTGACTCACGCTGCTTCTTCGAACGGGATGGATTCTAAATTACGGTAGAACCGCGATTATTTGCACCAAACGTCGATTTCATTTACTATTCCTCAAATTCTCCAAATTCCCTGGTGAATTCCACGACATCTATCGAGCGAATTCTATGCGAAGCAGCCGTATTCGTTTTAAAGTAATGTCAACTTTTTCATGGTTACAAAATTTTCCGACAAGGCAAGTATCTACAATGTAAATTGTTATTGTTAAGCAATCTACAAATGCAAATATCATGTAAGTCGCTCAAAACTTAGGTGCCGTTGGTACACTATTGCGATGCGTCATTACTATTATACCTAATATTAATGGACTCGTTTATTCCTCCCGATGTAGGTACACTAATTATACAAACTAAAACTTTGAATAAACCGTTACTTAACAGTATTCATTTTCTTACATTTTTTCCCTTACCGCCTCACGCCCCCCTGGCTCGCGCTAAAAATACAAAACAAGCCGCGCGGCTTCGGAAGCCGCGACGTTCAATTAAATTCAAAAACTGCCGTATCTGACGCAACGTTCCCGTAACTTCGATTACGTAAATTTATCGCGCTCACCGAGAGCACGAGGCAACGGCGAATCGAGCGATTAAAGCGCGTTTAACGCGTAACCGTAATACGTAAGCGTGGCCCTCCCTCGCAACGGCGAAACTCCCCGCGAAACTAAAACTGTCGCAAGGACGAGGAGCGTTGAGCGTAGCCGGGACTGTTTTAAAGTTGCGTATGTACGCGTCGTCTTCGGGTTCGTCGTCGTAGGCGCGACCTTCAACGTGATTTCTGGCCGAAAAGATCGAACATCGGCAGGCGGCTCGGTATCTATACGTAATGCTGACATAACGTGTATCTATACGCAGAGCCGGGTATCGTGGGCCACGGTAAAAAATAAAATTTCACGGCCTTGAACGAGCGATCCTCGGAGCGATATACGCGAGGAGATCACTGCGTTCACGAGTATGCCGTGCCCCGTCGTGGTCCGTCAATTGGAATTAACTTTTTTGGAAAATTAAAATAAACGAAATACGATCGCAAAGGGTTAAATGTGATACGACGATCGATGTTTCGAGGCTGGTAAAGACATAAGTTGCAAGGATTGAAACGAAGTGATGTTTCAATAATATAAAATACATGTTTTCTTTTTCGGAAGAAAGAAATTGCCGATTATATAGTTTCATTTTTATGTGTATCGATCAGTGTTAATACATCTTTTTTCCACGCTGTGGAATTTCTCTCTATTTCTCGAGGATTATCTTATCAAAGTAATATCCGGGTATCCGGGTTATTTTGAACAGCGTTACTCGATTAGCCGTATTGCCGTTACGACGATGAACGTGGGTACGTCGCAGCGTCGAGGAACGCGATTAGGTGCTCGTTCGATAACTGACGAGACACGAGCCGAATTTCACGTCGGTTCTCTCTCTCCCTCTCTCCCTCTTTCCCTGTCTCTCCCTCACTCTCCCCCTCCCTCTCTGTCTCTATCCTCTTTTATTTCATTTTCGAGCTTGTTTTGATGAATCGCAGCGGCGCGGTGTAAATGTTTGCGCACACCGACGGGACGCCTAAGTAGTGGTGGATGTCTCAATCACGTTGTTCGAGGTTATGATCAGACGACAGTCGAGATCTGTACTTGAACTCCAGCATTTATCGCGATACGCTCGCGGGCGATATCGGAGACCTGGATAACGGGAAGAATTTAAATACCGCGATGAGTAGGGGAATCCGTAGGCGAGCTGCTAATGACGCTTTTCCTCAATGAGAAATTCTATTTGACATCCAGACGGTAACGTAAAGCGCGATTGAAAATTATTCGTGCCTCGGAGAGAATCATCTGTAACCAATATTTACGGAGATCGTTATGAATTTAATAATAGCGATGCAATAATGATCGTCGAGAACAAAATAATTAATATATTTTAGTTAATTAATTATCATGATACTTTCGAAATTTGCTGCGTTATAATTTAAGACGACTGATGGTAGAAAATGATGGTGTAGGTACCAGTTTCACAGAAGCTTCTCAAACGTCGAACGAATTCATTTGTTAAAGCGAAAGTAACGCAAAATCGATGTATGTATCTCGAATAAAAAAAGATTCACTCGACTCTCAACAAAGTGTCAAATTTCACGGAAAACTGATTGTGAGCGCTATCTAATTGCTACGCCGTCGGAGCAGAAGATAAACCGTCTGGATCTTCGCGCTTAAACTCGTCCGCGTTGAATCATTTCGATATCGAAACGAATTGACCGCGATAACGTATAAGAAACCCACGGTAGATAACCTTACCCGCGAGAAAGAATCCGTTTAAAGGCACGCGGTCGCGGTAATCCGCGGGCAGAAAATTCGAGACCAATCGATCATTCCCGGAGAGGACAAGGGCAAGAGAGAAGCTTTACGTAATCGCTGGCACGCCAGAAATCACGCGTAAAAAGGTTAAACGGGACTACCCGAGCCCTCTGCGAGCGATCAGTTCCACGAGCGATGGAAAGTGTTGAATTTTTTTTTATAACCCCCCTCCGTCGGGACGCCCGACGTACATTACCGTTTAATTTTCGAATATTCCACGCTTGCGTTTTCGCGGTGGCGGCGCGTGGTGCACGCGCGACTTCCTTATCGCTTTTAATTTTTGATAATCGTACGCTCGACGTACTTATCGTTTCATTATCGAAAATTATACGCTCGCGTTTTTCCATACTGTCGTGTGCGGCTTACGCTCGGCGTTCTTATCGTTTCATTTCCGAAAATTGTACGCTCGCGTTTTCGCGTCAGCGGTACGTGACGCGCGCGTTGTTATCGATACCGAGATGCACTGACATAACACTGAAGGAAAAAAAAAAAACCCTTATCGCGTTTTCGTACGCTTCATTCAACCTTCGACGTAATCTCTGCGTCGATTATTGCGCGGATTACTGAGAAGTAAAGACAAAAGATGCGAGGTTTGTTCCGATATATACGAAAGAAATCGGAGATCTAGGTGTTGCGTGATTCGATGAAAATGATTGTTCGATACCTATCGTGATTCACTTTTACAAAAACTCTCGGAAACCTCGATTCTATTTCTCGCCACTTCTAATCGATATTAATCAGACAGTTCGATATTAGGTAATGATGAAATAAAAGAAATAAATTTCAATAATCTATTACGATATCGATTACCGCGAGCCGTGCGCACTTTTCATTTCGAATCTCAATATATCTCGATTCTAATTCCATGTTACGAGGCGGAACAAATTCCCCGGCAAATTATACGTAATCTTACACCTCTAGGAAAAAAATTCAAAAGTTTCGCCCAGGCGCTAACGCGTTATCAAAACTCTTCTGAATTAATCTACCGACGTGAGAAGACGCAAAAAGTCTCTCTTCGTTTATCGCACACTCGCGTGCAGTTTTCCAGCCGGCGTAAGCTAGACGATCATCCTAGTAACGGATGCCTCTCCGGTGACAATCGCCGTCGGTCACCGCGTCGAAAGTCGACGATTCGTACGAATTTCAAGGACGCGACGCGTCGCGATGGAACACGTGCGTCTTCTTCAAGGTCTGGTGTCGCATGATCTTCGACGTTCCACGTCGGGGGTCCTTGAATCGGGAGCAAAATGGGTGCGCAAAGGTTTGCCGGTGTAGAAGCTAGGCAGGGGAGACGAGATTTCTTTTTATTGCTCTCCCGGGAATACATTTCCGAAGGTCGACGAATTTCTGTTCCATCGACGTAAAAATTGTGTCGAAAACTCGAAACCGATTCCTCTATCTCGAATTTCAACGACGAATCGCGGTTATCGTCGTTCCTGGCGTTGCCATAAGTGTCCGCTGACTCTCGTTAATATTCGAACGCTAACAATGATTTGAATCAGTCGGACGTGTCCGAATATTAATGGAATGTTAATTAATAATAATACGAATGGAAATAATATTTTTAAAAATTAGAAACGCGATGGGAGTATAATTTTTTTTACCACGACACTTTGGAATATTTTCTTTAGCGCGCGGTTGAATTATATGTAGAATAGTACGTAGTGTGTTGTACGGTACGATGGTATCGATTACTTGCGCGTCAAGATATTTTTGGATATTTTATTATAGTACACTGTGCTAGAATTACGCGTGGTACCGTTGCGTAGTACGTATTACCGTGTATTACGTTGTTTGCGGTTATATTAATATTGTTATTGTCATAAACAACGTTACGACAATCGTTCCCTATTGTTTAAACGATATCACTATCTCCATTAAATGTTCAAGATATTAATAAAACCTGACAGCAACAGTTTGCGTAAAACCACTTATAAACAAGAACTACATCAAATTTTGTACGGTCCCTCCAGGCAAGAAAGATCTTCAATTCCTCTCTCTCAAAGTACCAACACGTGTCATGAAATTCATCTAAAACAAATGAACGAACAAAAAAAAAATACGTCGCACAGGATCGACGTATTCCCAAAGGTAGTTGACAAAACGAAGGCTCTTCGCGAGTAATCAGCTACGCTCCTGACACGCGCAAAACTCGATGACGAAATAAAAAAAAAACCATTACTTTCGTAATCTACCAAAAAACGAAAGAATCGCTCCAAATGCGCGAGAGAGGAGTCGCGAGCGCATCGGTGGTGGTAAAACGAACGCCGATTATAGTCGTTCGCGTGGTAGTGGTGGTAACATGACTGGTAGCCGATATATCTATACGCGTCCGCCCCGTCCGCCCGTGACCACGTGGCCTTGTCCTTGTACGACGTCGACGTCGAGCACTCCGTGCCACCGACACCCGTCGGTCGTCGTGGAACCTTCCTATAACGAGCCTCGGGAGAGAGCGAGAGAGCGAGAGAGAGAGAGAGAGAGAGAGAGAGAGAGAGAAAAGAGGTAGAGGGAGAGCGCCCGCGCGCACGTACGTACTTACGTACACACACGCACCCACACGACGACGAAACGTATCGTCGACGGAGGCGCCGTTTAGCGCGGGATTACGAGCGAGTAATTCGTCTTGCCAACAAGGGACTGCGTCACCGTAACTGTAAATCGCCTGATTATCGATCGGTGGCATACGCGTACGCTCGACTATTCGTTCTAATTAATATCGGGTCGGTAGGGGTTAGGTGAAATTAATCGGCCGGGTTGGACGAATTAGCTGGAATTAATAGTTTGAATTATGCGTTTCGGCGTTCGGCAATGACAGGTGAGTACGTCTCGCTGGATCGGTGAGTATTACGGGCGAAGGGAGTCCATTGTTTCGGTGTTAAGCGAATCCAATTGATATCGGAGTTGAATAACCGCGTTTCCCACCTCGGCGGATTTTACTAACGCGCGGTACGTTAAATTATTTGATTCGCGGTTATCGCTCCAATGACAACGATTGCGATCGTAATAAGGTAATAGTAATAAATATCGAGTATCTCGTGAAGTTAAATCGGTAGACTCATTTGCATCGTGACCGTAGAATTTTGTCGACGCGGATGGGCAAATGTTCGAGGATTACGTGTAATTGGTCACGGTCCTGTTTCACGGCCGTTCGAGCACTCCTGTACGTGAGCGTCATACTACGTACATCGATTAACGCGATGTACTACCTGGTTCATCGTACAAAAGCATCTTGCTAACTCGAGGCTGGCACGCGTTAAGTATTTAACGGTGTCACATTTTGACGCGCGATAATTGTTAAATAACTCGGCGCTCCTTTGTTGGCCATAGGGATTTCCGGGAACGGAGATCCAGATTCCGTATTAATCGTCCAACGTGAGAAATAAATCTAACTGTATTTTCTCACAGTTTTTTAAATTCAAACTTAACGTTCGACTTTGGGCATGTTAGTAGGTTAACCAGTTGACCGCTGCGACGTATTTGAAAAGTGTGCGCCTAAATTGTGTCGCAAAGATGAAGCGGTACCGGGTATATTTAATAAACATGTTTTAGTACTTCGTGACTCGGATTACGAAAGAAAAAAATGCACAAACCACTCCCGTGTAAAATTTGCGAATATATTTTGGTTTTCAATCAAATTTCAATTGGAATAGCAAATAATAATTACATTTCTTCATGACCAGGATACTCGTCGAAAACAACTGACCGGTTAACTCGTTGTTGGTATATCGAATACAATTATTTCTATCGAACGACGTAACGATACTGCGATTATTACTCAAGGTAACCGTGACGGTTACAAACCTCGCGTGGTTCCTAAACCAACGTTTCGCGTTTCGGAAGGAAAAAAAAAGAAGTAAAATCGAAACGAACGAGGTGAAGACGTCGAGGAGGCTCGCTTAAGATTGACGCTGCGCAGAAGACACCGCGAGTGAAGAAAATATCGGAATCACGTCTAACGTCTCGCGTAACGTTATGCAATCCACTCGCATGGCGGGAGAGGTGCGATTTCCTCGTGCCAAGGTCAAGGGTGCGCGTGCTTTTCTTGTCGATAGCGAGAATCCCACGTTGATTCTCGTAATTTTGTATCATCTCTTTTTTTATTTTTTTTTTTTATTTTCAAAGTGAAACGCGATAGTCGAAAGTCTCGGCGACGCCGATCACGATACTGGTAACAATTGTTGGTCCAGCCATCAGATTTAGAATCGGATTCTATACACGAGTTTCTTCTTTTTTTTACAGATTACTTTTTTTACCCCGAGATCGATCGTAATTGGATTAATTCCGTACATCTGGCGAGATGATCGTAGTCGAGCGAGCAAAAAAAAAGCCAATTAAAATAAATCCAGGAGAATAATGGGTGATAAAAGAAACGATTTGTCACGTAGAACCAATAAACCTTGCCCGGCTAGCGACGCTGCAATCGCGAACGATTTTCGCGATATAGTCCCGCCCGTTTATTGCCGAGTCACGAGCACACATCGCGTCAAATTGCATAAAACTTCGGATTCGTCGTGTCCAGCTTAAACCGCCTATTGAGGTCGCCGAGGAATGTCAAAAACCGCTGACAACTGAATCACCGGTGTTACGTGATACAATTATGAGTGGAAGCGGAATATTTAACACTCGTCGCGAGGAAACATCTGCGCAACGTTACTCTTTTTATCGGACAGACTTTCAACTCGTGTCTTACAAAGTATCTGTCAACGCGAATCGCGAGATTTAGGTAGCCGAAAGAAAAATCAACGAACAAAAAAAAAAAAAACATGCATCGCGCGAGAGATTCCACTGTCAGCGTACCGAAATCAAGAGACCAAGGTCTTGTCTCGGGTCAAGCGCAAGTACCTGCGAGAACTAGACCTTGTATCTTTTCCGGAATTGTTTTATCTCGGCCGCAATATTTATTTCTCAAGTACGCGTCGAGAATAGCCGACCGGTTAAAGGTGAACCCGTTAAACGTTCGGAGCCACGATGTTTTTTCTTCGATCAATTTTCCAACCGACCCCACGAATTACGATGCGAGAAGCCGCTCGCTCCCCCGGTCCCTCTCTTTCTCGCGCGGACGTATTCATCCACCGGCGAACACGCGATGCATCTAAACCGGGAACACGTGAGAACCAGTTCGGATCCAGTTCCCCCCGTTGCACTTGCACCGGCTGATGGTCGCATCGATCGGTCGCCAAGGCCGCGTCTTATTCGGGCAAGGCCAAGGTCGTTGGCTGGCATTACCGGCGTCGAGGCAGAGGTGAGATTGCAATTTCTCGTTCACCGGGGGTTGCGCTGCCGCAGCCACGTTGCAGAAATGCAATCGCGTTCGCGCGACGTGGGTCACGGCGATCCCCGAGAGATTGCGTCGCGTTGCGTTTCTCGTTAGATAACGCGGTCGTAAGGTCAGTTCGAATCGACGACGGAAATTGAAGGGGATACTTCCAAGAGGGGTCGGGAGGGGGGCGGGGGAGGGGTAAAGACATTTACGCGCGACGTAAATCACGGGATAATGACGAGACCGATTGGATCTGAAATCGTTATTGATACAGTAGCTGTTATGTATGTTTGGACGCTTTAGTTTTATCGTAACTATTTACGGAGCGCACGGATCAGGGTGAACATTTTGTGGGAGTTTAATTAGAACACTTTTCTAGTTTACGCGTTTAATCGATTTTCGAGGAAGCACGAGTTTTTGTTATTACGACCGGATATTCAAATTTCACGGGACTTCCTGAAGGAGAAATAACAAAGCCACCGCTCGCGAAGATGGTTAATCAGAAGATTACATCTAGATCGGTGTATTCTGTACAAAATTACGATGGCACCTCTTGGTGCAAATATCTATGCGAGATACTGTACGCAAAGTACGAGAAGAAAGTCAGAGAAACATTTGTTACGATACGTAAACAAAGCTCGATAAACAATAGTCCCGCGAGAAAGAAGAAACGTTGATATTCGTATCGTGATTAAAGTTTGAAACATCTCGGAGCGATCTAACGATACGTTCCCCTTAAAGAAACTGATTCATCGTATAGCGAATCTTACGATTTCGCACGTATCGAGGCTGGTCTGGCACTCGGTCAATAATGCATCCAGTGGGTTGGTGCGCGATTCGTGCCCGTCGCATACTGAAATATTTTAGTCTTATGTTTCGTAGTTTCTGTTGGCAATCTAATATCAAGGACAGCCATCATTCTTGACGGGAGAAGCGGAAACGCGCAATTTCTCAGTCTTTCGGTTTCGATCGTTTTGACAATATAATCGGCCACGGCAAAACAACCTCGGAGAGTTACTTCGTTGAACGACGATTACTCATTACGTAAAGCGCGATTATTGACGCGTGGAATAGCTTTGATCCGCGTAATCGAGTAGATAATTTCGATGAAAAAATCGTCAGCTCGGTTTTCTGCTACGAGGAATTTTATATTTTCATTCGACGCAATGACACTGCCGCGACATTGGTTGTACGAAAAACAGTACAGTTTCAATCGCGTTTCCTCAGTCGCCAGGCTTTTCGTACGAGTCAATGGGGTGTCTTACTTTTTTTTTCTTTATCGAGGAAAACGCAACGGTGATTTTTAATTAAAAGCAATGAAGAGCTTTGAACGCCCCGGTGGAACTCTATGCTCGTACCCGACGTCGAAGTTTATTGGCCCCGTACGCTTTGTTATCGAGGGGCTATAAGTTAGTATGTAAATTTGTTCGAACTTACCTTGGTCGATATCGTGCACGTGCGTGGTGTTGCGTGATACAGCGGACCGCGTCATTAGGAACCAGCGTTAATTACTTCCGGTCCGAGGATCGCTCGATCATGGACGACCATTAAATATGCGACCTTCGAGCTGGACACTATACTCCGACTTTTAAACCCGCTGATAGGTCGGATCCGTAGTTTCGCTGTTGAAAGGAAAAGAAGACAAAAATCGTGTCGTTAGAACCATTCGAAGGCTCGAGGTGTATCGAAATACAGTGAAAGTCGCGTATTGCGATCACTATGGGACTGTTAACTTTTGTTAACATTAACGCTAGAACTACCGACGATTAATGTATACCTGTTTCTACCATTTTTTTTTACCAATTTTACCAATTTTTATATAGTTCAAAAGTATATGCTGAAAATTATACATACCGACAATACTTAAAAAATCGATTTTCGTTCATATAGTTAAGAATGACAAATTTAAGTAGTCGTAAATAAAAATTTCAAACCAATCAAAATGACCGGTCTGGTAGTTCTAGTGTTAAACACTATGTTAGAAAGAAAGCTATATTATTGAACACAAATTATTACAAAATAATACAACCTACTTATATTTATTCAAAATTGCATATCTGTAGCACGTATAATTATCAAAATTCATAACGATAGCCGAAGTTTGATTATAATAAGCGGAGTATTTTAAGTAACTTTATATGCCGTGGTTTGGGGAATAACTGATTGTGATAACAACAACCGATTGATGACGTTATCCCTGATTATAACATCCGGCTTCCACTGTATTTTAACACACACACAAAAGACTTTCGAGATAAAATGGGAGGGGGAGATTTTGAAAAAGTTCGCTCTTCGCACGACCTTGACGGATATTCACGGTCAATCGACGCCACGTAATTCGAGCAACGTCGATCAATGGTTAGCGCGAGGTACGTACAGGGAGAAGCGAATTATCGATTCCATCTCGCGTCATCTCGCCACGTGTCACCGGATAATGTAATTTGCCGCAAATAGAAGCCATCGCGGCAGTCCATTATACTATTGAGAATCACTTTGCTCGAGTGCATCGATTCAAAATACCTCGCGAGCACCGACGCGAGGTTGACGGTAAAATTTCCGTAAACCTCTTGGAATTCGAGCCAATCTCCGTGCAATTGTCCGAGTGGAAATTGAACGCGCAAAAGAGCCGGAGGGCGGACGACGAAGGCAAGAGTAGATAAGGAACGTGCGCGTGCTGACGGTTTTATAATAATTCACGAAGACCACAGGGAGTATGCGAATAAAAAAAAAAAGAATCCGCGCGATCGAAAGTGGTATTGGTTATATATGTTCTATTATATTGTTATGTAGCCGGCTCGATATTATCGGACAAATTAATATATAAAATTAGGAGAAGCTACGCAAGCGGGTTATATTATATTGTTATCGCTGGAAATAGTTATCAATTCGTTATTGGAGACCACAGTTTTCCTTCAAATTAAATATAATAAACGAATACGCGTATCATGCGATATTCCATCGAAATGATTGTTTATCGATAATAATTTTCAATCTACCTCCATAATTTAACCGAAACGTTCTCTTCCAAATTAACTCGCGCCTCGTACGAAGGAACAAATAACGTCCATTATGCAATATTCATGGAGATTATTTTTAGACGAAACGGTCAACGCTGCGAGAATGGATTGGGCAATGGTGTTCCGCGCGATGGATCATAACCGAGTTTAGGTTCGGGAACGGAGAAGATGGACCGACTTAGTCTCCTGACCGAAAGTTCGTATCCTTGACACAGAAACCAACAATGGCGAGCCTAACCCGAGCGAAGCAGCGGTACTATTTGCGATTCAAATACCGACAGACGGGGACAAGAATGCCATCGCGATGAGGCGAACTCGAGGAGTTCGCGACTGCTGTACATTTCCTGTTGGGCAAGAAGCAATGTCGAAGAATCGTTTCTCTTTATTTTCCAGAACTTCTAACCTCGCTTTTGCTCCGGGCCATTATTCTCTTTCTCTCTCTTTCGTGCCCAATGGTTCGATCCTCCTCTTCGACCCGTTTCACCATTTTTCATTTCGTCTACGCCGACGTTGGATTCTTTTACCAAAGTTCGTCCGTTCGGTTATGATTTCCCTGTTATTTTTAACCGGAAACCTGGTATATTCGACCACTCGCTTTTTTGACGGGAGAAACTCACGCGTTTTCGAAGTTTATATCCAGCCGTTGCCGTCTACATTTTTTTTTCTTCCTTTTTTTTTTTTAAATGAACGATAAATCAGTTTGACGCGCGCGCGCTGTCGATCGGATAATTAACGCCGCGAGAGGATTAATTTAAAATCGTCTTTTGCAATTCCTTCGAACGTTTGTTATTACGCGGAGAACTCGATACTTCCTGCGCGCTTTATGTACATAATAGAAAAGGATTTATTGTCACGGTGGTTCACGTGTTTGCGCGAGGCTAGGATTGAAATGTTAATTTGCTCGTACACCAAAGCAGCCGATAAGCCAAGATTTCCACAGCACCTAAGCGATAACCGTAAACACGCGGCGGAAAGTCAACGCGTGTGTGCGGATTAACCTTGATCCCTATAGCCGTAGATCTAGATTCCGAAAGCGAATATTGGCGTAGCGCGTAAACGCGGACGATAGTTAGCAAATTTAATCTTCGCCGCGATTCGCGACGTCGTGTTGGTAAACTTTATAACACTGATACAGAATAATTAACATAAATACTTTTTTAAAGAATACAATCAGAAGCGTTCTCTTAACGCTACAACTAACGAAATTACTATGGTATACTTATTTATACGAGAACGGTGGAAATTACTTGGTTGTTTACAAAATACGTTAGACGCGAGAGAAAAACTTTTATTCGTATTTAAAAGATTGATATGTCGTTAAACGATATACGCATAATGTCGTACGTATGCACTTTTTTTATACTTAAAACACGTAAATTTAAACGAAAATTGAAGACCAGTCATAACAACTGGTTTGGCAGTTCTAGCGTCAAATAAAACTGGTACGCAAGGATAATGTTTTTGAAAAAAGCGAAACGAGATATTTTCGTGCCAAAATGTACTGTATCATAAAAAGAAAGAAATAGGACATCATCGCGCGAAATAAGAGTCCAGCGTTAAACAATTTACGACGTGAATTTAACGACATTCTGACAAGAGTAATTCGTTGATTCCCCTAATTCGTCGCGGAGGTAACCTTGCCCCGAATCGCGTTTGACTTCTTCGTGCTAATTTGTATAATTGTTTTTAACAATAGCAATGCTCGTGAATGCCGGGGTTTCGCGACGTGTGGATTCGTCGGGACGGTGCACGATTGGACAAATGCCGGTTAACCGTATTACATATTAATTTGTGTAAATGGAACCGTGCACGACCTTCGGAGTTATTCATCGTACACGGAGTTTACACTGAATTAAAATTATGGCTGAAACGTTTCCTTTCAGCCGCCCCGCGTTTAATTTGTAGACTCGGAGTTTGGAGAGGTGCGATTAATTAGATAAGACGCCCGCCTACGTATCCAACGTCGGCACGTGGACGTTGAAGTGGCGATTTAGAACTCGTTGGGGGAAAAAAAGCGTAACGAAAACTTTGAATTGTCTCCCTATCTGATTTAATTATCACGTGTTATTAAAGATCGCCGGACTATCGTTTTTGTTTATAACTATCCTTCGCGTAGTTTCATCCTATTGGCTCGAATATAGTGCAATAGTTTTTTTACCCAGTATGTACCTTTGAAAGTCACATTTGCAATATATTCGAGTACACGTGACTTTAAGGATATAAGTATGTATCGAACGTGTCTTCGCGTGGATTTCGATACGTCTATTTTGAATCGTTACATCGTAGGTAGCACTACATATATTCGGGGTAATATAGTAATTACAGAGATAAAAATTTTGAAAGATTGATAGTCCGTGAAAAATTGAAATCAGACATTCCGACTAATTCCGTGATACTGAGATTTTGTAAACAAATTTCCGAAAAATAAAAATAAATACGGGCGAGCCTTGGGGCGAGACAAGATACAAGAATTTCTTGAGAATTTGAACTTGAAGAAGTTTTCATCGCGTAAAGCGTTGCACCGTAAAAGAAATCGAAAGAATGCCGGTCGTTTCGCAGTTTCATTTTGTACCTTTTCCCCACCGCGTAATTTTGCTCGTCTCTCCTTTTCTCCTCTTTTTTCTTTCGTACATTTCTTTATCCTCTGACCGGAGCATCAAAATCGTGGGACGATCGGGTATCATCGAATAGAAACGAGTTATCGACAAGAGTGAAGGGGACGAGACGGCCCTGAGAATGACGAATTCCAGAATTTTTAGAATATCCTCGCCCTTGCTCTATCCGTGAGCATATTCTAAACTTTACTTTTTCTCTTAGCGTCGTTAATCCGAACGTCGATGCTTTTTTTGTCCGTCCTTCGAGGAGAGACATAAATCTGTCTTTATGGTCTCGTGGGCACCCTTCAAAATCCTCTGTCTTCTTTCACTTATTTAACATGCGTTTCATCTACGGACTTTCAGTTCTTATTATCACAATTATTATTATTAGCGTCGTTCATATTATCATTCAGGAATTACAATTTAACACAAAAGCACAAACAAAATCGTTGATTGCCCGAGTTACGAAGGAATTTAAAAATAAAATTTGATACTCCTCGCTCTATCTAACGGAATAGGTAACGTCGACTTTAAAGTTCAATTCCACGAGTCGGACTTTCAGTTTCCCTTGAACGTTGAAGTCATTTAGATGCGCGAGAGGGGAAAAGGCACAATGGACGCTTATAAATTATCCTATTCGCTTAATTAGATTATTAATCGACGATTACGCGGCTCGGAATCGTCGACCTTGCCGAATGTAATTCAACGAGGCTCTCCCTTCGAGTCACGAGGTCGACTTTATCGCGTTATTTGACCAATTAAAATCGACCGTTTGACGTTTGTTGCCCTAATAATTCAGAGAACGAAGGCGGATCCAAGGTCTGGCAGATTGCTCGTTCGAACGAACAATGCCACACGCATTGATTTCTGGCCACCAAGGTTATCGGCAGCCCGAGAGAAGAAACATTGCGCGTGCACCTTGGAGAGAACGACGCGAGCGAAGTTAGTTTTCTTAACGAAACGTAGAAATTTTGATCAGAAATTGCGCGTTTTGGTTACCCACGCGATATCCGAGCGAATTCTCATTTTCCGCGTATACGGAAAATTTATCGAAAGACATATTTCATCGAATCATACGCGAATCACTCATCTCGGTACTGCGTTTCCGAAGGCTATTGCAACTCATTTTTTAATTTTTTAATTAATTTACATTGCGATCTTTCCTGAAAAGATATAAAAGATTCTCTTGGCGTGAGATAAGACCTTGTCTCTTGAAGTTCCCTTCGTAAAATAAATTTCCTCGATTTCTCCCTTTGCTTAATATTTTTACCCAAGGATCCTTCAGTTAAAACGTCAGATTGTTATTATCATTTTTTTTCTCAGATAAAAGGTCTGCTTGATAAATATAAAATTATCTACGTGAAAATGTGTCTGATGCACACAGTGTAATTAGGAATCGCGACCGTGATTAGAATTAGTCAGCTGCGCGTGACAGGCACGAGGAAATTCGAGAGATGACGAATGCATTTGTGTCAATTAAAATCAAACGGTGAACCTTATCTTCGCCCGTGACGACAATGTTTGAGGCTCGTAGAATTCCGATACGAGCCTCGATACGTCGTCACTACGCGTTGCCGAAAAAAATTGCACTTTCCCACGCGACGATATTTACCAGGAAGTTTCAAATCATCCCGAGCGAAGGGAAAATAAAATTGTCGCGCTGAAATCGTAATTCTCGATCGAGAATAAAATAATAACGAGGGAATCGCGTTCAATGTTGGGAATCCAACAGGTCGTTCTTAATTAGCGTAAATTTCGTCGTTGCGGCAGATTTCGAGAAACGGTATCGCGTTAATTAACTCTGTTACTGTAACTGCATCGTTTCCACTGAAACACAACAAATGTTCGCCTCGAGCATTAACGAAATGAAATTTTCTCGTTTAATCCATCGGGAATGGGGGGCGTAAAGAAGCGACAAATAAGGAAAGCAATTAAATTAAGTTTGACGTAGAAATTAATCGCAAACGGGAATAAATACGCCGTAAAAAGTCAATGACGCGTTGGGAGGTTCAAATTAAAAGTTGAAATTTAAGGCTTTATAAATATTCGTAGGATTCCTGTTCCTTGCATTCATTTCTATCTCGACGAATAACTTTCGGTTTATATCGAAACAAGAATTTCTCGCATCGTCTGGAAAAATACATTTTGACGAGCCAAATTGTTTTTCCCAATTAATAATCGACAGTTTTAGATCGACGCGAAGCGCAAAACGTTTAAGCGCAAATATTATCGTCGATGGTCGGCAAAGAGTACGGCTGTTTTTTTTTTATTTTCAGTTCGAAAATCTCATTGTCGAGCGTTTAGCGGGAATCGATCGATAGCGGGATAACGTCTCGTTCTCAATCGTTCGATTGATTCGTCAGGCTGGAATTCCAGCCGACGGAAAGGGAGGCGGATAGACAACCGTGGGCGCTGACTCACGTGATTATCCGTGGCAGGAGTTGAATCTCAATTAAAGTCTCGTCTTGTCGTCGGTCAAAAGCCCGATCGAAGTGCGCCGCGCTCTTCCACTTTCTTTATCCTTGACCCTTTCCTCGTGTCATCGACGCACCGCGCGCGAACGTCTGGGCTTTTTTTTGTTCTTTTCTTCGTATTTTTCTTTTTATGTCAACAATATCGAGCGTCGAATTATATGTGTTATTGTCTTTCCCGTTTAATAATCGACGGTTTTAAATCGACGCGAATTTCGTCGGGATATGGAGAAATAGTTCAGTATAAACGAGAGTAAGCTTGTTTTTATCGAGATGTCGACGAATAAATAAATCATGAATTCTAAAAGCGAGGGACGGTGAAAATTTATAGACAGATTTGATCAAATAATCTGACAATTTTTCTTTTTAGTCTGAAATTGATTTCAGGAGTACTTTCAACAGAACTTTATCGTATTTCTGGGATATTTTGTAAATTGTTAAACGTGTGTAGATATTTTCTAATCAAGAGACAAGATCTTGCCTAGGGCCAAGTAAAAGTACGCAATTATTTTTACTAGTAAGTTTCACCGAAATTTCCGTGTCTAATGTTTCCGTTAAAAGATATAAAACGCGAAAAGACTATTTGTAAAAATGATAAATCGACTACAAAATAAACGGTGTTAAACTGATTTCTGTTTCACCGCTGTAACAAATAAACGTTACGCTTAATCGGATTGTTTCGCCGCGACTATAAAGAAGATACTTTCCGCGACGTCCTTTTCCGTCGCTGCACCCGAGAACCGCAGAAGTTACGAGTAAAGAAACTCGTTTCTTTTTCCGCCCGTATTGTGTGGCTGAATCACTTGTTGAACCGCTCGCCAAGAACACGATTAGGGGCGAGATAAACGGAATCTTCGCGTAATTACGTATTAAGGATTTATAGTTCGTTGAACCCGACACGTTATCGATATCCGCGTTAACCTTCGAACACGCATTCGTCGTATGTTCAGCACGCGCCGCAAAATAGCTATTTCTGATAATTTTACACGCGTCGAACGGCGCCACGGTAAATCACGAATTTCTTTCGTTTATACGTGTACCGTGATACTACAATCAATATTTCCTTGCGTTGCTGCATTTTCGGTTGAATTATACATCATTTACAAATATCATGAAGATTTGCCATTTTTAAAGTTTCATGCTGTAAGAATTCCATAACTTCTTCTTCATGTTACGCGATTTTCTCGATACGCGAATATTCTGGAGTTTTCACTTTTCCAAATCGAGCTTTCGAACAGATTATCTCCGCTTCGCAAAATTCAAGTCCGCTCGTCTAGCCCAGTTTTCACGATCGGCTTTTTTTCGTACATACGTCGAGTTTCCGCGCAATGACGGCTTTGGATAGACAGGTCAAGGTTTATCCGTCTGTATAACGACGCACCTTTGTATAGGTGGGTCAAGGTGTATCCGCACTTTCATAATCGCTCTTTCGACAACCACGCTGCGGCCCTTAAGGTCGACATTTTTAATACACCAGAAAAGATTGTGTTCGACGAAAATCGGGGATCTACGATCTTTTATTACCACGTTGATCGGCGCGTCATCCACGTTTCTGTGACGCACAAGTTTCTTTACTATACTCGCGGAATATTTATTTTATTAACATTGGTATCAGGGTTATTAACGTAACCGCGCGTGTCACCGAAATGTGGATGACGGGACGATCAACGTGTTAATAGATCACAAACCTACACGTTATCTAACGCTACTTCAAAGTTTATCGCTCGTGACGTACGCTCAGCTACGATTACGTTAACGAAACCTCTCGACCGCTTTACGAAAATATTCAACCAAAACTCTCCCACGATCGCGATTAACTTCCAAACAACTACCCGGGATTATGTTTCTCACCGGACGCGTACCAAGGGAATCATCGATTAAAAACAGAGAGAAACTGCCCCAATCTTTTCTCCGGTAACCTCCGATTAACTTCCGATAAAATCGTCGCAACAACGACGCCCGACGTACCATTCCCGCGCCACGCTCTCGCGTCATCCCCGATCCGATCACCTCTCATCAGTTATCTCACCTCCGTCGAGTATCGGCAAGGTCAGCACCGATGGTATACAGATCACCAGAATCCGGCGTCCGCGAGATCCGTGTCTTCCAGTATATCTGGAGGAGACGCACCGTCGTCGGTCCGAGTCGCCGGCCTATTTTTAGACGTCATTGACATTTGCACGTAGGACTCCCGTAGTCTCGCGTGTGCACGCACTCGGTTCCCGCTGCCACTCACGCACTCTCACTTACGCGTGCTTTTCGTCGATCCTCGCCCACGCGTGCCCTTCAAGTGAGCCCCGCTCCACGCTCTTCTCTCTCTCTCTCTCTCTCCTACGGTCGAACGGGCAATAATAATAAGGCGAGGAGGATAAACACGGTGCTCATTGTTCGTTCGTCGGGTGCACGAAGGTGATTTTCGTGATATTTTTAGTGTCGCCGCAGGAGAGAGGCCCCACGAGGAACGCGGCCGATGCGATCCGCGGTGAAGGGAGGAGAGAGAGAGGGGGGGGGGGAAGAAAATAGTATCCGGAATGGACAACTTGGCGAGAGCGTCCGGACGTCCTGGATGGACCGACGCAAAAGGAAGAGCAGCGTCGCTCGTGCGACGGAACCCGTATCACCGATTCAACTGGTCGTTCGGGGGAACCTTTTTTGGTCGCGAGACTCGAGCCCCGGGTTTCTTGGGTCGAAAGGGAAGTTTGAAAAGATTTTTTTTTGCGGTGCCGTTCGTAAACTACTACTGTCTACCTCGGTAGTGTTTATCGGCGATTCTAATATTTCGATGGGTTATCGAAGAGATAGGAGTTGAATCTATTTGACGTGGGAATGGATAGTAAATATGTATTCTTCGATAATTTAGCAAATTTGCGTTAACTAGAGTTTTCATTCATAAGCATTAGAAGAATTAGAATCAATATTTTAATAAAAATTTAAATATACTGGATTTATTAATATTAATATCGAAACTTGCCGTTACGGATGAATCGAATATTTTAACCGATTATCTAACAAACTTTTAAATATCCCATTCATTATTTACCATGGCTTTGTTTATCGCAATTCTTTCATCGACAAGACAAAATTAAATTTTATATTTCTGAAATTTTTATATCTACTCACGCGCCTGTAGCTGAAGCCTACACATTGTTTATAAAATTTTGATACTCTCCCGATTTAAGCGTTACGATATTTTCATTCCTTCCAAAGGCCCTCGGAATTTTTAACCGACACCCAACTTAATCTATAACGTCGATCGGAAACGTACGACAGAATTCGAACGTTGTCGGATAAAAAAGAATTTCCCTCTAAATCATCGTCCCGATCCGCCCACCGTTTTGACGTAATAAATAATGCCGCGCTAATGTAACGGTCAACATGCACCGTCCCTCGAGAGAGAAAAAAAAAAAACACGAGAGTTAAAAATCCGGCCAAAAAACAAGGCCGTCCGGCGGGACGCGCGCACCCATCGAAAAGGAGCATCTCGACGCGTTGCAGCCGAGTTGGGCATAAAAAGAAGAGAAAAAAAAAACAAATGCAAGGGAGCGAAAAATCGGAGCCGACGACGTCATCGGTGGACTCCGCGAACAAAACGATCCCGCACCCCGCCTCCCGCGCCCCATCTAAGCGATCCCGCGGTCGGCTGTAAAACCGCGAACTTGATTGTCCTGTTTGCCGAAGTGGTGGCCGCGTAATTTCCCCGAAAGTATGGGCCTCCCGTGGGTGGTTTACGACGTCGATGGACGCTTCTCGCCATCGGCGGGAAAGATACGACGGGTGGAGCGGGGGATGCGGACGTCGGGGGAGGGAGGAAAAAGTCACCAGAAAAAGCGCGCATAATCGCCGACGTCGCCTTAACGGAGAAAGTTGAGAAAATATCGAGCAGCCTAATTCGAGAGCGTCGGCTGGGGTTACGGGGGGGGGGGGGGGGAGCCCGTGACGCTCGAGCGATGATCGCGATTGCAACCAAGACGTCGCGACGCTAGTTTATAGTTACGGCAGGTTCGGCTAAAAGTAGACGTTAACAATTGTTGGGAAGTCGGGAGTCAGTCAGTTGTTAAACTTATGGCGGGAGACGATGGCGACGGAATCGGAGAGGGTTTAATAATAATGCGAAGACGATGGTATTGTTCAAACGTACGCGAGTATCGGTAGTTTTTTAATTAAAAAAAAAGAAGGGTGGGAGAGTAAAGAGAGGACCGGATTTTTATTAATGGAATTTCACCGAGACAATCGATTAGCCGAGGGAGTTAAGATTGCGAGGAACCGAGTGAAACTAGAATTTTTATTAAATTGAGAAAAGTAGCGATAAGGATCGATGAGAAGAATTGCGAAGAGTCATTCCGAGACTCGAGCTCACTCATGAAGAGAAGAAAAGGGTACGAAGGGGTGGAAAAAGCGAATGCTCACCGAAACGATGCGATTTCCAACTACGAAAGAGGGTGGAAAATGAAAAAGGTTTCGAGCTCGTTCGAGCGCGAAATCTTTTTCCGTCACCGACGGAATTCGAAGGAGACGATCCAGGGGGGAAAGAACGGACGCGAAAGCCCCCTTCGCGATGTTAGAAGAAACCTCGGACTCCGAACGATAAAATCGTAACGCGTCGCAAATTCGCAAAGAAAATACCAAATCAATCCTCAAAACTCTACCATCCCTACCTTCTCCCAAACGTATTCGTCGTTAAAACGGACTTTCGATCGCTTCGAATCGCCTTCGCTTTAATTTATACAACGCGCGGCGAGTTTACGCGCCATTAACTTTAATCGCCCTTCTTCTAGTTCCTATTCCCAACTCTCCATTTTACGTAAGCGAGATCCCGACGGGGACGATCTTCATTTATACGATGGCCGTCTTTTTTACTAACCAAAGACAGTGTCTATAAATCCAGGGATAATCGCGCGCGCGGACGAATCTCCCGCTTTCGTCCAGTCTTTTCTCGGATCGAGAAGGGAAAAAAAAAAGAAAGAGAAAGATCGGAGATTCATCGTTCGACTGCGATGCCAGAAAGAAAGTTCTTCCGGCGCATTGTCGGCCGTTTCGACGGATCGCGAAGACGACGACGACAACGACAACGACGACGGTCACGAAGAAGTCGTCGGCGTCGTGCGACGGGAGCGAGAGGGAGAGGGACGGCAAAAGTAATCTCTTTACTTTCACCCGAGTCACCGTGCCGACGCTCGACAGTGAGAGTGGACTATCACCGGCGAGGATTCTCTTCCTTCGAGGATAATCGCGTTCTACTCTCGCCTCGTTTAAAGAACTCGAACCTCCTGTCCCCCCCCCGGGCAACCCAAATTGGCCTAGTTTCGTAGCCACGATCGTGAGTCGGCGAGAGAGAAGCAAAAAAGTTACACCCGAAGCGGAGGCTAGATTAAGATCGAGAGTAGCGATCGATGGATCGTTTGCGTCGATTCGAAATACGCTACACTGACGCCTGTGTTCCTTTTCGTTCGCTCGGTTCTAGGATACGGATGTTGTTTGTAAGGTTTGCAGTTAACGCGACGTTCGTAGTTCTTAACGCGACGCTTGGGATGTAATTACCTCGAGGAAATAAATTTTATATTGTTCCGCTGACACGGTCGTTCGGTCTTTGTCGAGTAACGCATTACTGGCTTGACCGTCGAATTAATAACACGCTCGTGAATATGAAAAAAAAAACGTAAGGAATCTTTAGAAACGGCACGCGTAACCCTAATTAATCTGCGTCCTTGACACGTGGTCTAGTTACCCGTGGCAAGCCAATGCCAGAATAATTACAGACGGGAAGCTTGATCAGGGAAATGGATTTGCGTAGCAGTTGGAACGTTCTTATCGAGTATCGTCGAACGTATTCGGAACAAAAATTCGTCGAATAACTACACCTACGCGGTGATTACAAAAAAGCGTATTTAACGGTGGAATAATATAATTGAGTAACAGTTGGAGGATGTAATATATCAATTGAAATTTCAAATTAACGATCACTTGAGAATAATTACAGACGGGCAGTTGGATCAGCGATATGGGATCGCATAGCAGGTGGAACGCTCTCATCGAGTATCGTCGAACGTGTTTATATAAAAAAAAAAATACCGTGGAATAATTACACCTACGCGGTGATTACAAAGAAGTATATAGAATAAATTAGTATCGACTGTATTTTAATCGATATTTTTTAATCGACTGACATCCAACAAAATCAAATTAATAGTTAGAAACATTTTTCTTAAAATTGTGTAATTCGTAGATCGATTATAATATTCAGGTGAAGTGCGTTAATATTTAATCCCCGAATACCTGTCACGCTGTATTCCGTGCAAAATTGATAAAAGACACGTTGAGCGATGGAGACGGGAAGAGGACGATTCGCTTTGTCTTCTGTCTCGGAACGAAAGAAAACGATCAATCATGCCTCGTTTAAGAAGATGAAAACAGCCTAATTCGTGGTCCTTGGCACGTGCCCCGAATTCCCGTGCCAAGTCAGCGCCAGGATAATTACTATGTTTCGAGAATGATCGGGAAGCGATGCGGCTCGCCCACGATGTGCCTCGTAAACTCAAAAGCAGCCGGCCAAAGCAGCGTCTCTCAAATTAAATAATAGAGTCAAGGTTTGTAAGAGCAACCCGATCCAGGGACGGCGAATCACTGGGTTATGATCCTTCAATACGAATCTTCGTTCTTTCCATCGGGGTTCCAATCACTTCTGGCGATTCAATAATATCACGTATACGTATAACGATTTCTTAAGTAAAATAATAAACTATATTTGACGGATGGTTAAACAAATTAACTAGACTACGTTCATAGTTTACGAGGTATGAAACGTAAATAAAAAAATTGGTTTTAAGCTACCTTTCAAATTACGATAATTCGAGGTACGGGTGTACTGGCGCTAGAAATTAAGTAGACTACGTTCATAGTTTACGAGGTACGAAATATAAATAAAAAAATTGGTTTTAAGCTACTTTTCAAATTACGATAATTCGGGGTACGGAGAGACTAGCGTTGGAAAGTTTAACAAGTGATCAGTCGCCCGAATACTCGATGTAGAACATTTCCTGAAACATTCCCGAGGAACCGCGTCTGACCTCGATACAGTGACAATGACTGCTCGTTGTCAGACCAGTCGAAGAATTTGAGAGACGCTGCGCTACGCGACGCTCGCGCGGTCCACGTGGTATCGTATCACGCTTTCACAATATGGCGACAGGAGCGATCGTTGACCCCTGGGGCTCGTTTGCGGGGTTGTGTAACACAACCGAAACAATATGTAGGTCGCGTCTAGTTGTCCCGGTTTGTCGCTCCGAGACTGATTACGTCAACGTCCGACAACCGGCTACGGCCCCAAAAAATCTCAACGGCACGTCCCAATCGTCCTTTCCTTCCGTGTCATCCTCGACGGGTCTCTCGAAACTTCTGCGTCTTGTTTTTTTATTCGCAGATTTTGCGCGATTCTCATTTGCAATGATTTCGCGCGACGAGCGGATCGAGGGACCCTTCTGGCATTTTTAATTTATCGGGAATCGTTGATTCCGCGTGAAGCGCTGTAGGTAAGATTTTGTTTTGCAGTTCCGCGAATATTTTTAAATTGAGTCTCCGAGCCCAGAACGATTGGGATTTGAAAGAGATATGTTTCAGGGTTTTTGAAATTTATGTTTCGCGATTGGCGAGGGGTCAACGCAGTTTATTATTTTTTTTTCTTTTTAATTACACGCGGCACGGAAGATACGCATCGAACTATAATGTATTTACGCGCGTTAATTTGTGATAACGTAACAGTGACCTTGCGGCGCGAAGGATTGATAAGAATTATAATTCACGTGTCGTGGCCTCGTTCATATTTACGACGCGTGTGACCTTGGGGCGATTAACTGGTAATAATCATTTCTCGAAAATGCCTCGCGATTAATTCCGAATCGATTAGTCCCCTCTGTTTCGAATTATAGTCGAAATTTCAAGAAGCTTCGGGTTCCCGCAACGCCTCGTTTAAATGCCCCGCTGATAAATGTGTCTTAGCAAACGCGTAGATTACGTCACGAAAAGAAGGTATATAGACTTATGACACGCGATGGTATTCTCGAAACATTGAAACTTTAATCTCGAAATTTTGTCCGGCGCGATAATTTGCCGATTTTCATTTAAAACCCGGAACCCTATAGTTCTTCGAAGGTTCTCAATTTTGTATAATCATAAATTAATTATAATAATAATCTACGCTGAAAAAATGAACTTGAATATCCCGACATTCTCAATCGTTGCCCAATGTCGTGTAACAACAAAATACTTATAATAATAATAATTTTCAACGTATCTTCACGATTGCCTATCAACGCTTAAAAAACGAACTTGAACCTCGGTCGACTCGATCATTTCCCAATTTCGTAT
This sequence comes from Pemphredon lugubris, assembly GCA_933228935.1. Lineage (NCBI taxonomy): Eukaryota > Metazoa > Arthropoda > Insecta > Hymenoptera > Crabronidae > Pemphredon > Pemphredon lugubris. Next base: position 63,369,012 of record OW121815.1, read on the forward strand.
AACAACAAAATAATTACAATAATAATTAGAAACGTATCTTTGCGATTGCCCCTCTACGGTCAAAAAACGAACTCGAATCTCGCTCGACCCAATAATTTCTCAATTTCGTATAAGAACCGAATAATTCCAATAATAATTAGAAACGTATTTCTTCGATCGGTTCACCATTCGAGACCGAGGATTGGAGAAACTCGTCGCTCTCGAAACCTCTTCATCCTCACGAGCACCGCAGTCGAGAGCAATCGTCTGAGATCCAGGAAGATGCGGAGCATCTAGAATCTAGAGAGTTTAGAGTTTCACAGGCCACTCTCTCTCGTTGCCCGGGGTCGACGGGTCACCCACGCCTCAATTACTCGACTTCTATCGAGGCAGAAGCTGTCGTTGCGACACCTCGTTGCTCCGGGAGAACTCGGGTTTTAGAAAACTTGGCAGATATGCCACTGGGTCAGAGTACATCGTTCCGTTCATCCGTGCACTTTCTTTCGCCGCTCTTACTTTTCTTTAACCGCGTTAGCCGAACATCCGAATCTCTTGATTCAACGACATCGCGGATCTAGGAAGATGGGACACCGGTTCGCTTTCACCGGTCGAATACCCCGCGGTGATTTCATTGTAACGAGCTTCCTCGCCCCGAGGAGAGGGAGAGTAGAGGAATATTTCCATCGAACGGGAAATGGAATTGTACGTCGAGTTGTTCGTTCAACGATTCTTCTTTATGGTCGTGAGTACCGAAGTCGCATGTTTGTCTCCGATTCTGCAGTATAGAGAAAAAATCGTGTCTTTCGAAGTTTTTGAGATATCTTAATTCGAAAAAATGCGTTTAAAAGTTGAAGGATAGTGAAATCGTGAAAAAATTCAGCAGTAATATACCGCGACCGACGCATTTACTAATCGACGCAGAAAAATCGTAGCTTTTATAACAAGGTGATTGAGTCCACTTTTTGAAATAAATTACTTAAGTGCGGTATGCAATTCTTAAAGAATTAAGAGTTGTACACCGCGCTTAAGTAAAATTGATCGAAAAATGGACTTACCCCACTTTACCTTTAACCCCCTCATATGTCATCTGGTCAGGTAGCGCTGGATACCATAAATGAAGAACGGGAACAGTGAACCACATGTATAAGCGCCGATACATCTAATCGCGATATCGTTTCACGTTAAGGTAAAATAATCAATGATAATATGCCATGGCTAATACGAGTGTAACTCGCCATTACGAAGGCAAGCGATTAGCATGAAAAGCAGGCAATTCAACTGCTCGATTATAGCAAAAAGTTTCAACAAACTATTCGTTGCCCGTTAACTCTATGCAACGCACGGCACACCGATTTTGCAGGTAACAGCGTAACGAGATATTATTTATATGTACAAAACGATAAATAGTATCTTGGACCTTGTAATACGAACACGCGGCACGTACTTATCTGCGTAAAATGTGCGGAGGGTCACCGTACAAACGCGTGGAATTTCACCTTGAACATAAATTCCACGCGTAAACGCGATCATAAAATTGTGCATGAAATTAGATACATTATTGCTTGTTACACGTGCGAATTTTACGCCGCGTTATGCGCAATCTCGAGGAATCGATACCGGCAATCGATTACTTTCGTGTAAACAAATCGCGTGAATGCGAATGAAGGATATCTATCGACCCGAATGAAGTGACTTTAAACAGTTAGCTGTTTTGACCTCTTTAAAAAGTGTCCTCCTAAATTGTGTCACAAAGATGAAGCGATGACGGCAATATTATATTTAATCAACATACGGTAGAACCTCGATCATCCGAATCTCTATTATCCTAACTGCAATTGACGTATCCGAACGCTGTGTTATCCGAACAGTTATGTTATCCGGATAACAGAGCGTTCGGATACGTCAATTGTAGTTCGGATAATAGAGGGCTCGGATAATCGAGGTTCTACTGTATTTAAATAATTCATGACCCGGATCACTAAAGAAAAACTAGAGAAACTAGAAGCCCCAGCGTCAAGTTAGGTGTCGGTCACCGGTGACCCCCGCTGCACGTAACGTGTCAAAATAAATTCCTTACAATCGAAAACTGAACTGGCGATAAGCAGAGTTTCGCTGACACGCTCCACGCATCTGTAAAAAGCGGACGCGCGAAAGCGAATGCCCGAATGGAGGCTACCGAGGGACAATAACAGTGAAAGCAAAAGTTGTCGCTCGTTCTACTTTCCATCACGGATTCGTGAATAATTGGGTCGATCCTCCTTGCTGGTATACGTATTTCCCTTGGATCTCGTGGAATAATCACTCCTTATCCTCTCTCGACGACTCGACTCTATTTATTTATTCAAGGTGCACGATAATGCCGTAAAACACGATTGTTCGTCATCCGATTAGATTGGTAGCGTGTCATTAATCCTTGGCAAGTGCGACGTTATTAACCGGAAGAAACATTTCAGATTCTCGGACGTTTCAGCGAATATTTATTCCGAGGTTTTCGAAAATTTGCCACGTTCCGCCGATTAATAATGTCGTCCTTGAGATCTATGCTTTCTGACTTACGACCAGACAGCGGAAGTTTATGCAAATCGGTCGTCTTATTTTTACTCAAATAACGCGTACCCGAATATATTGCGAGAATACTGAGCATCGGTTAAAAATAAATATCGGAAGCGTGCGTTTCTACAAAAAAATTAAAACTCTATCGATCAGCGATTCTTCTCTGTCCCGAATAGCGACAATATCCAACTTTCTTTCACCCCAAGGATATCGTCGCTGAGCTCCATCGAAAGTGTACTGAATAAAAATCGATTAGTTACATGGCGTAGCAAACGATTCTTCACTATCCTACGTTACAACGTGGTTCGGTGTGTCAGACAATCGTACGGTGTGCGATATTCAACGGCCGTGTACATCGGTGCAACGTGCCGCGGCTAACGACCGAGCGGATCATTGCTCCGACCAGGAAACGAAACGAAACGAACCGCCGTCGTGGAATTGCACGTTTTCTCGCGGATCGTAGCGCTACCGGAAAGTGTGTCATCCCCCCCGTAAATGGGAGGAGAGGTGTACGTACAATGCCGGTTAACGCGGCGTAGACTCATTAACGTCAAAGCCGAAAGTCGAGTGACTCAGAGATCGAGACTCGATGCTGATTAATGGAAACGATCGAGAATATATCTTATCGTGATAAACGAGGCGCGCGAAGCGTAACATTTGGAACGCCGACGGCTCGGATCTCTTCCTGGAGTCAGAGCCGTCAAGGTGAATTTATTATTTTCGTAGATCCTTTGTGGATCGTGGAATGTACCTCGAGCGTTGTACGTACTTCGATCCGCGTGTCCGTCGAACGAAACATCGTATAATGTATTCTGCTCGGTAACTGTTTTCGAAACTGAATTTCTCGGGATGAAGTGGAATTTTTATCCATTCGCGTAAGTTCATCGCGAGAGTAAATTAACCTGCACGGATGGAGCGAAAAAATTTTAATCACGACTATCGAACGGATTTAGAAATACTTGACACCGTGCATTTACGCGGACTCTCGCGTGCCCGCCGCGGAGAGACAGTAGACGAGCGCGAATTACACGACGGGTTGCATTATAAAGTGGAATCGGGTGAGGTGCAGCAAGAGTGCACTTTCTCTCTAGCAAAAGTAAGAGTTTCGCCCGTGACTACGGCGAGTGCAACGAGTTTAGTAGCGGAGCACGACACAACCGCGGCTTTCTATTATCGCAAGAACCTCAACCACCCGCTGCTTTTCGATGAAGACCAAGTCGTAATTCTGTAGTACCCGATTATGCTAAGATGGTCGCAGTTTTGTACTCCAACGATAGGAAGTGATACTTTTGCTTAGATTCTCGGGTAATTCCCTTTGTCGCGCTTCAAATGTTTCGTACGAGCGAGAATTTGAAAAATATTTAACGGTCAGAGTTAACGAATTAATATAAACTATCGCAATGAGAGTCTTATTTGCATCGACGACGTTGAGCGCACGACGATAAATGAGTGGATTATATATTTGTGACGCGGTACGATTAACATTATGTATTATACTATGATGTACTTTTTATATTACAATTATGAACACCTTTAACCCAGTTACGTGTCGCGTAAACGTGACGGGAATTCGAATTATTCTGCTCAAGTTAATCAACGTAGGTATTATAATTGCAGTTCCTGATTCTAAACGAAAATGATAACTATTTCGATTAAATCTGAATTAGACTGAACTCCCGTTCGTCCATCGCGAATGTAAGATCTCAACGTTTCCGTAGTGTAGTGGTTATCACGTGTGCTTCACACGCACAAGGTCCCCGGTTCGATCCCGGGCGGAAACATTTTTTATTTTTTTTATTCGTAAGAATAACAATGTACAAATTTGAATGTACTATGATTAATCGTTGCCGCTCAAACTTGCTTTTCCAATTCAAACATACAGTTCTTTTAAATCTTAAACCTTTCGTTACAATTTCAAGTCAGATATAGATATTAATCAAGATAATATCCACATTATACGATATTTAATTTCACGTTGTTCGTATTTTCAAAGTTATCCTATCTTGTATTTCAAAACAGAGAATCACGACTAATTAACGTGGCATAATTTGCCATGTAATAAAGGAAAAAGATATACAAGAATAATAGAATAAGTAATAATTATATTAATTATATTTAATTACCATTGCCTGATAATAATTTCTCATAATAGACCGTCAAGGGCAAAAGAAATCGTTCGAAAGCGAACGGGAGGAAGAATCTACGTCGCGAGACACCTGTCTCGGATATTCCTAGGGGAGACTGTCCCCTGCCGAAACGACGCAAAATTCCATTTGTAAAATTCCTCGTAGGGTTGCGGGAAGGTGACTCCGGGAGACGACGAGGACGGTCTTTGTGTTGCAAGAGAGGATGCGCATCCGCGGTATGGGGCCGGTGGAGTCAGGGTATGGCAAAACGGGCTGTCTCAAGGTCGGTTAGGCACAAGGGCAGCTTCAGTCTAGCCTGAACTCGACCGCGCCCTTCGAGGTCGTGCCATCCCGTTCCCACAGGCGCAGCTTCATTTCTTTTTTTTTGTTTGTTCTTTTTAGCTACCCACGACTTATTAATCGCCAGTTAACCGCGGTCGTTTTGTTAAGCGGGCAAGGTTCTTTAATTGAAACAAACTCGATCGGTCTCTCTCTCGAAGACCGAAATGACGATTGACTTATTTCAGAATCGACGCAGACAGAAGCTCTCGACGTAAAGAAAGTTTAATGGGACGGGTCGTCTGATCGTCTCGCGAACTAAAATTGCGAATAGACGCGGCGATTAAAGGATTACGGGGCAGACGTGTTCGAGCTGCAGTTTCAAGATTCCAAATTATAAAAATTTGTAATTGTATAAAAGATGGAGCAGCAGAAATTGCGACTAATAAAATAAGGAAAGCTAGAATTCTAAAATTCCAACTTACAAAATTCGAGATTCCAGGAATAATAGAATACCAAAATTGAAACTCGTAAATCCGAAAATTCCAGAAAAGTTGAAACTCGAAGACAAACGGACTAACGATCGCCTCGCGACAAACTGATAAAACTGATAAAACGTAAGGCTCGTCATCAATTTCAGCAACAAAAACACATTCAATCGACAAACGCCACGCCATTACTCGCAAATCCTCAAGGGCACTGAACTCTATCATCGCTTTGAGTCATCTCTGCGTAGACGTTTATTCGCAAACTGAAAATAGCCTGCTCGAGAAGCAATCTCGTTTCTTTAATCGGCAGGACCTTGATCCGTTCGTCGTTCCCTATCGCGTGCCGAACGATTATGAAGCGATTCGTGGCACTCTCGGGGGGTACACGCTCCTCCGTGTGCTTATCTCGCCGACTCGACGGCCAATTAATCGAACGACAATGGTCATCGAGTCTCTCGTACTAATTAAAGCCTGACCTCTCGCATCGGTGACGGGCAAGTCTTTCGGCAAGGTCGCACCCGTAATCTTCTTGGCAGACCCACCAGATACGTGACTCTTTCTTTTCCAGACATCGCCGTGTTTTTCTCGTTGACTCTTATCCCGTTCCACGCCATTGTTGCCTTTTCTCTCGGCGTCGCAAATTCTTATTGGACTTTCCGGAATCCCGGTTATTAATATTTTGCTCGTCGGCGAGCCGAGACGCGCGAAGAGGCGATTCGTCGGAAACTGAATCTCGCAGACTCCTTTTGACGTTGCAAAATTTCGATTACGAATATTCGGTCGCGAACGAGTCAAAAGTATCTGCCGAAGGACAAATAAATACAAGCTTAATGGTTTATCGGAGACGCGTGAACTATATTTATTTTGATACACGAGTAGAATATCCACGCTTCGAGAACCAATCCACCTTCGGCACGAGAATTGAAATCGACTCTCGACTACTCGAACTTTGCCTCACGATAACCGAATACAAAGGGGACAGGATAATCCGAATTCCGGTGAAGAAGAGCCTCATTGCGATGCCTCGCGTAAGGTCCTCTTTATTTCCAAAAGATCTTTTTCTTTTTTTTTTCAGCCCACGATTATTGCTACCCCTCGCCCGGTAGAAGAGGTAGTTATATCCGTAGATATATCCAGAAGACAGTTATTTATAGAGGAGCACATTTCATCGCGAGCCGAGTTCACGGTCGGGGCGATACCAGAATACGTGAAAAGCATTCTTAATTAAACGCACAGCTATCGGCTTTCCCGATCTCCACCTCGTGACCGTGTAAATCGTCCCTCTAACCGTCGAGCCCTCCTCCTCCCCTCCCTTCCAATCCCACCCCCGCCCCCGCACCCACCGTCTTCTACTCCTTCTCCTCCACCTCCTCTGCAGCTGCCACCAAGGTCACGACCTCCCCGCTTTGTATCGGGAGCGATGCACGCACTATTAGGCACACGCCACGCACGTGCGTGTTGCGTACGTGCAACTCTAATCCGTGGGATGCATCGCTCTTTGCCAGGGCTGGCTCGCGTGGCCCACGTGCCACCGACGTCGACAAATCCCCCCGCGGAATTAGAGCGAATTATTATACCGAATAGGTGAATTTCAGCGAGGATCGGCCTACCTGTCCGCGCCGGACGAAATATTGGGAGGGTTTAACGCGCCAGGTGACTGCTGCGCGACGAGGTGTCGTCGATCAAACCCGACGGGTTATTAGGGGGGTTCCGGTTTACTCAAAATTAATGGGATCGTTTGAATCGTCGAAGGCGGTCGAGTCGGTGAGAAATGTTGGGGTCTTACGCGGCTAGATGGAGAAAGCATGGAAAACGTTTCCTCTCGGGCTCACAAATTACTTTAGCTTTCGTTCATTGTTGCGCGATCAATTCTCGATTGGACGAAAAGCGATTCCAGAGGAACTACAGCGGGACGTGGATTATTTAGATCAACCGTACTCGACCAACGGCAAGCTGAGATTTGTCTGAACAGAGTAAAAGTTGATCTCGACATAAAAAAAAATGACGCTAATTTTTAAGCAAACGCTTGGGCAAGTTTAAATGCTTTTTCCCTTTTGATATTTTATAATATGGTGTATTAAGTTGCGGCCCTGGTTACGTGGCAAACATTTGTGACTTGGGTATGGTTGATTTGACGCTCGATGATAGGAATGATAATAGTCCGGAAGTCGTTTAAGAAATTCCAGCGCTTAACGATGGAAACGATTAACCTCGAGTCTATCTTGTTTAATGTCACATACCATAACTATTTGCACCCGCCGAAAATAAAATTGTACGAGCTCCTTATTCTCGAAAGTTATTCACGATATATGCCTATCGCGATTATTCAAAGTAGCTCACGTTGACAAGTAAAAGTTAAATATCGCTAACCGTCGACAACGAACCCGGATAACATTTAAGACCTCCGATTCTCGTATTTACAGAACGGAACAATCGAGATCCCACCACTAACTGGGACCAACCGAGTATAAACGTCTCGCCCCACCAAAAATTCCGCCCCTGAAAGCGCGTCCGAGAGAGGGTTTTCTTAGGGTGAGGCGGTCAATTCTCGACGAGTTTGAGCCTCGAGTAAGCCTGGAACGAAGACGGTAGAGAAAAAAAGGGCTGCCCACGGGAGTAGCGGGCAGAGGAGAAGGGGGGGTGGGCGAGGGAGGGGGGGGGAGAGAGACGGCAGCGAGGGCGGGGAGAAGGGGGATGAAGGGCCGCGACGCGAAAAGGGGGAGACAAAGAGCCCAAGAAAGAGGGAGTCGCGTTTCCGAGCACACGCCACTAACCACGGGTACGTACGTTAGCTCCGCTGCTGGGACGGGGTTAACGTACCACGGTAGACGCAAAAATCCCTTCAAGGTCGGTGCATCCCTATCGGTACCCCCGTACGTCCGTCCATCCGTCCGTTCCACGGATGACCGTCTCTCGTCCCCGCCGCACCCCCCCCCCCCTCGCCCCCTCCCTTGCTCTTCTTCCCCTCCATCGTCGGTCCAATGGGTAGGGGGAACGTTATCCCTTCCAATTGGCCGAAATCACCCACGCGCCCGTGCTGACTCGATTCAGGGACACGCGAGAAGACAAAACTGCGCTTCGTGGATGCGTCCGTGCGTAACACGCCGATCGGGAAGCCCGTTCGATTTTTCGATGCTTCCGTTCTTTTGAGAAAATCCTCGTATGGTCGGATGCTAAGGGCGAAGGACGTTTGTTGGGGAATGACGGTGTATTATTAGGCTATAATTGCGAGGTTGGGGGCAGCTTTGAAAATATAGAAATTACATTTTTGCGGTACTCTGAGTGTTTACATGATTTTGTATTTGTATAATCAACGCGTTGAGTGGGAAACGAATGTAACAAAATTCGAGAATTGAGTTTTCCGATATCGTACCGCCCGATCTATGTATTTTTGAGACAAAGTTTTTATTCCTAGTATTCGACAATTACAGAGGAGCGCGTGTAATGCATTTTAATTCTGAAAAGGAGGATACACCTTGGGATTCCATTTTCGAAAGTGCGGACGTGTATACTAACGAAGAGAACTAGGATGCGAGTATGCGGGGAATCGTATTCGAGAGGATTTGATCGTCTAATTAGGATGCAAACGACGTGGTTACCCAGCTGATTTGAATGCACGGTGCTCGAAGCATTATTCCGGATAATCAGCCGAATTCTAACGCAAGTGCATCTCCGTCGAATGGCCAAAATCGTTGGACGTAGGTTCGCTACCACCGACCCATGCGATTTTTCAGTCAAGGATCATGCGCAATCGAGTGGAAAAAGGCTGGGAAATATATTTCTTTTCTGTTAAATTTGAGAAGGTCTGGGGTATCAGTTTTTTCTTATTGGGTCCATTCTCGTCTTTTTCTACCTTGAACAAAAAGAAAAGTACCAAACTATATCGTTTTTTTGTTCCCATATAATTGATTAGTCGTTTCGAAACAACACGATAATGATAAAGGGTTCAACGTGCGTTGCATTGAAATTACGGTTAATAACAAAAAGTATTCGCTCGCCCTTGTTATCGCGAAGAACTTTACGCGAGATAACAAAAATATCTTAATTCGGTCAAGACTATTCCACAAAAAGGGGAAGCCGAAACACTTGCTTTTACCCACTGTACAATCCGTAATGTAATAATCGCGCGCATTCTGGCGATATATGATGAAAAAATTGAAGAAATAAGCGACGTCGAGTGAGCTACGGTCACGTTCGTAAATCGTGCGCGAAGCCGTAACGCGACAGCGGGACACGAATTACTTGGCAACGGAATTCGAAACCACCGGGAGAAATTTTCGGCCGCCTCCCGTTTGTTCGCGAAACGAGGGAATAAAAAGACCCACGCGTCGGATTCACTCCGCCGCGGTAATTTGCGGTTTCGCGAGTAAGCACGTGGACGTAAACTGTCGGCGGTAAATTAAAATTTCACGTCGCCGGGAGAGATACGGGGAGATTTTCCTCCTCCCCACGATCCATAATTCTCTCTCCTCGCTCCTTGCAATTAAATTCAGACTTTTTCGCGCGTCTCGCTCGTTACGTAAGACGCGCCGTGGGAGATAATTCGCGGCTGACAAAACGCCCGCGGAACGTGGAATCGCTTGGGCTCTTACCCCGGATTTCGTACGTTTCCCAAGGCGGAGAGGACGGAGGGGGGGGGGGAGAAAAAGGGTTCGCCAAGTCGTTCGCGGATACGATCGGAAAAACCTTTACGCTCGAGGCGAGAGAGCGACTTTTGCGCCGAAAAAAGAAAAACGCTGACGAATCGCGAAGCACGCGTGACTGGTTTAGAATGCACCGTTCGCGGAAAGTGTCTAGAAAGCGTGAAACTGGGATGTATTTGCGAGCGGGTATTAGACCTCACGTGGCAGAAAAATAGAAGAATCGACTTCCTCGAACGATATGCTCGTTACAAAACAATTAACCTGCCGCTCTCCGCTCGATCGTTGCAAAACGTTGCATCTCATTTAATCCGAGAATATAATCTCACCGGCGTTTCGCTTTCATCGGTTGTGTCAAACGTTTCGTAGGGAACAGCCATTCATTCATCGCGGATAATTAAGTACACTGGAACGAGATTCTATTTATTACCGTGGGAATTCGTATAATTAACTGCTCGAACGCGAATTAGGTAAATATTACGCGCGGAACGCGTTGAAGTATTACGTGTTGCAATTATATTTTACGAAACGATCGTCTAGTGCGTGTATTTAAGAAAAAGTTTTCACTAAACAATTCATTTCTCTCGAAATCGTAAACTCAACCATTCCAAACTCATTTTTATTAACAAAATAATTCACGAAATCATCGCCCGATGCGTGTGTACTTAAGATAAAGGTTTACAATTATAATTAATTTCTCCCGTCATCGTAGGCTTCGATTCTCCCAAACTCGTTTTTATTAAACAAAAAAACACGTACACCTCAAAAGATCTCAGGCTACAGATTTATCGGAGCGACTTAATTTTCCATCAGCTATCTAATTGCGAGGAACATGACTCGCGTGCAAGCATGATCGCGTAAGTCACGTCGCGTAGAACTTTTCCATAACTCTTTCGTCGAGTTGCGGGGGCGTACTACCGAGAAGAAAGAAGCGAGATAAGAAGAAGAAGAAGAATCGAGTGTAAGGATCCCATATGGATCGGCCACGGAGCGACGAGTGCATCGGGTGCAACGGCCGGCCGTGCATCCAGACTGCAGACGCTCAATAAAAATATCTTACGTCGCGTCCTCTCTTTCTCTCTTAATCACCATCCACCCTCGTTCATCGCCAAATTATTTTTATTGGCGGATAACCGGCGGGTAACGACCCTCGTTTACCAGCGACGCATTCTTTGCGAATTAACCGACGGTTACCTTACGACGCGAATGCCGATCAAACTCTCGTGGGGATGTTCGGGACACTCGAGAATTTTTCATAGAAACGCGTTCATGCGCGTTGCGACGGGTAAAATCAGTGACGGGGGAGATATATTTCGAAGGAAGTTTGTTTAAGAATATTTGGTGAGTACTTGCAATACGCGAGTATTTAATACTTCGAGTATTATCTACGTGTATTAATCGATTGTACGAAATTCAAATAGGAACCGGTCGCAAAAGTGTCGTAAATAAGAATATTGGTAAGTTATATATCGCGTATCGGCGAGCAAGGTGACACGGCTCAAAAAATGCCAATTTTGCTTATGTCACTGAAAAATACATTTTATGTACCGCCACGTGCACGAAAAACGCCGCATCTCTAACTCGAAATTTATCGGCCAGATGACAGTTGTGTCAGTTTTCTTTCTTTTTCATTATTGTTTTCTTGTGTTATCAGTTTTTTAAAAACTGATTTACAGATTCATAAAATTAATCTGTAGTGTATTCAAAAATTGACTGCCAAAAATACATATAAGAAATTTCAAAGAAGCATTATACTATTTCAATATACATAAGTTCTCTATTTTTTCATTATTTCCTATATCTCGAAAACTACATTTTTGAGTTGTCTTACCTTTCTCGCCGGGGTGCGATATTAAATCTACGATATCTACGCCAAATGTTTATTCGATCTAACGAAACGCGCGCAAGAGGACATCTCACGAGCATTTAACAAAATAATTCGGTTAATATCTTTTACTACTAGGACAGTCGAATCGAGAAAAAGTGCTTAAAGTGTCTCGGAGTTTTACTGCATTAGAAAGTGTCGTAAGCGATCCGAAATGCTTCCCGAGACCGAGGTTCTTTACACTCACCTGGCTTTCAATGCCAACCCGACAGACGTACAGAAATGCGAGATGAACGAGGAGATTTACGCGAGCATTCGATTGCAATCTTCGCTGGCACGTTGCATACCGACATTCCGAGTTTACGGTACTCCCGGCGTTACTATTCCTGGAGAAGTCAACATCGCGATGAGTCGCACATGCTTCATTTCCCTGTATCTCCATCCTTAGGGCGTGTTATTTCAATTTCGCGACCGGGGTTTACTTAACCGATTCGCGGACGGCAACGGTGAAATTTACGACTAGCCATTTTGCGAGCGTGCGACGGTTATCGAGCGCGAAGTAACGCGAATTCAATGGACGCGCGAGATCGTCCAATTCTCTTTGGGAAAATATTGACGTTCCGCTTTCGAGATCCGTCAATCGTAAATGACTTTTGAACGGTTTAGGATCGCAGGCCGAACGAAGATCGAAGCTTTTTGATCGTCCACTCGTCACTTTCGTTTTCGATTATCAATGACCCGGGAGATTTATATCTTTGGATGGAAAATATTAACAGTCGTCCGGTGTTAATTATCAACGACATTATAACTGGTATTTTTCAGAACTACTCGAAGTTGCGTTTCGATTCATTGTTCGTAATCTAAATAATTACACGAGTATCTGGGAGAAACTTGCGTTAAATCCTTAACGTTAATTGCCACTCCGATGCTATTGTTACAGAAGTATAATAGTTTTGTAACTTCTTTCGAGGTCTTTATCGTAAGTACGTACATACTTGATGTACTCCTCTAATTAGGGAAGTTCCTACGAAAATAGTCTTTGCAATCTTCTCACTCTTATTCATCAACGATTGTGATGTCTTGAAAAGGAGCGAAACAACGCCTCCACGAGTTTTATTAATAATTATCAAAATTCTTCGCAAGTTACGCTTCAGCGTTCCGTAATTAGGGGAGTTAATGAACCATTTAATTTTATTTGTCAATCAAGACTTAAATCGGCGTAACTTTATTTGTTATTCCAATCTTAATATTCTACATTCAATTATTAGTTTTACAATGTCTTAATCATATCCAAAATAATAATAATTATATCCAGAATATTTGACATACCTTTAACAAACGCATACTTATGTTTAATATCCATTAATCAAATTACGCGGTAACGTTACGAGACGTTAAAGAGGATATATTGAAAAACAACGAGGGAAGTTAAAAAATATTTATATTAGAAAATATTACGAAAAGTTAAAAGAAAATATCTTATAAAATATGTATTCTCGTGATTTATCACCAACAATTTGATATTCGTACTCTGGCATCTTCGGTACCGAAGGATTCAACAAACCTCGAGCCACGCGAATGGTCGAATCGCTATTTCGATCAAAACGATCCAACGATCTGCCGATGATCGCGGCCAGTCCTAAAAATATCAACGGATTCGCGAAACCGGGCGCGCGTTTATAAATGCGTGGCGGTGATTCGCGATGATTCAGCGAGAACGAAATTAATAAAGAGGTTTATTGTAACGGGCAAGGCCAAGGTCATATGTATTATCAATGAGTAAGTAGACGTACCCCCGTTCTACGTACACGTGTCGAGAAAGATAGGGAATCTCGTTAATTATGCATGAGCGGGAATGGGCAATTTCCAGTTAATTAATCGGTTATTTTGTATAAACGACAGTGGCAATATTTCAACTGAAATTTCAACGGTAAGCTATACGCATGGATTAAAGTAGTATAAATGAACGTTAATCGGAGAAAAATTATCCACCGTTACGTACGTAAACGACATTTAAACAAATTTAATGTTAGACGATCGATTGAATTTAATTGAAATAAAATCAACTTCCGTATCTCGTAATTTTCAGCGCGCGTGGCTCTCGAGAAATACGAACCATTTAAAACATTTTAATCATCCGAATATTTTCAAAAATCGTTTCACGAACGCTGGATAATTTTCGCCATTTAATCAAGAGTTCGCTTACGTCAAACGGTTTTTCTCCCGAGGCTTTTTTTCGTTCAGATTTTCGGAGTTAAATGGTAAAAGTGATTACACGAAAATCACCATTGAAAGCAATAGATTATTATGGAACATAAAAATTGAAAAGCGTATATAAAACAGTCGGGTAGAGTGCATCAACTCCGTAGTCGTATACGCAATGGCCATCGGGTTTACCTTAACGAGAAAACTTGGCTCTCGCTTCCTCGATACCGGCAAACTCCCCACCCCTGACCTTAAACTCATCCCCGAGAGGAGCGACCTTGGCACGAGCCCACGTTTGCGATGCAGCTCGTTGCATCCCCCTCGAAACGACTTTCGCAACAACCCCGTCGCTCAGCTGGCTCTCCCGTTGAAATGTTAAATAGAAAGCCAAGAGCGAATCTTTAATAAAAAATCGCCATAAAAAAAAAAGGCACCGCCCCTCGTGAATTTACATTTTAAAGGGAGGCCCTCGTTCCTCGACGACGAGAGAACCGCTCGGCGACCTGCATCGCCGTTTTCATGCGCTTTCGATTAGCCCGCTCGCGTTCGAGATTTTCCAGAAACTCCTAATCAGAATTTATTCGCTGCTTTAACGTTGTTAATAATATCGCGCGTGATCGATGTTAAAATATCGTTACGGTTAATTAATTGGCGTTAACTGTCTGGTCGTATTAGAAAATTCAATAGAAGAAGAGGGGTCGGTGAAAATATAAAACTTTACTCAAAGTTATGTCAGCGTTATCAAACCTTTAAGTTTCCGTTAAGAATTTAAAGCCTTCTTGGAAAGAGTAAAATTCAATGCAACTTTGAGGAGAGATAAGTTTACGTAGGACCTGCTCTCATCATGGACAGGAAGGAAGGGATAATGTAAAAGTAATCCTGTATTAGCTCGAATATAATGCAATTCCGAATATAGTGCGACGTACAATGTAGCGAGTAAAAATAGATGCGCCGAATTGCACATAAAGTATGATACGCACTTGTCTATAACATTATACCTACCAATCCAGTCACATTTTGATTGGTTTCAAATTTCCATTTCAATTTACCATTTGTAAGTATGATAAAAATGTATCTCCAAAAAAATCATACATACGTACAAAAAATCATATAAACGTTGAAAAAGTATGAAGAAAGGTGTTTTTCTCGCATAACCTATTTTATAAATAACCACTCATTTCGACCGGTCTGCTAGAAATACCTTAATTGTAGGTAGTTCTAGTTTTAAAGTTGGAAGTACATACTCGAATATAGCGCGAATGTGACTTTCAAAGATATATACATGTTGAATAAAAAAAAACGTCGCACTATATTCCGGCCAATACGGTATACACGTGTGGCAAGATAGAAGCGCGATACTCCGGGCAATTGTTGTAATTTCGGGGAGCGAGGTTCTATAAATATTCTCCATCGTTAATCTTCCCTTAACGAAACGCATTCTTAAACGGTAATTGCCCCGATTATCTCGCGATGCAGCGGCGCCCGCGGGGCGGTAATTAACGGCGCGTCTGGTCGGAAAATCATGAGCGATGTTTTTCTCAGATAAAAAAGGGTCCGAGGTGGCGTTAATCGGGACGCGGCGTTAACTTTCCGCATAGCGAAAAGTATTCCAGCCACGCGCAATCTCGATTACGTGATTACGGCTAGACTGTCTTGAAAAAATTACTGGTGGGGCGGAAAAACACTGTTTGTATAACTAAGTGCACGTTAAATTAGCACCGCGTAATGCCGTGAGCGCAAAAACGAGCATTACGACACGTCGAGCGTCGATCTCGGCTAATCGATAGTATCGATGGATAACGATCGACTTAGATCTACGGATATTGACCCCATATCAATGCTTTCGAACTATATTGCTCTTAATTTATTTCATACTTTCGAGAATCAAATATAATAAAATGTACCAAATATAATAAGAGAATGAAATCATAAAAATAAATTTTGCTGTGCATTGCCATGTAGTTTACACGAGATTTAAAATCTCTTGTTTAAAGTTCAAAAGTCGAACATAAACAATCCGAATTTAGTCTGAATTTCGAACTTTAGAGAATCGAATCCAATCATAACAATAAATTTCCTGGACATCGCGATGGCACACCAAATCTGTCCCGCTATACGAAAAACGAAACGAGCGTATCGTGGAAGCTACAAGTTGAACAAAAAAATGCACACGCGACGCGTGCAACGGAGTCCGACAAATCTCAATGATGCCCGGATCGCAATCGACGGCGATATTAATCGCCGGAGTTATCCGAAGCCAATCCGATACCTCGTATCCGCTACCATCGTCGACGGGGAATCGATAGCAGTGCTCTCTTAATAGAACGGAGAAGGTAAATCACTCGGATGACCTCCGATCGAACAACGCCAGCGAAACGGTCGCGGTGACCCTCGGCAAGTCGACTCTCACCTCGTTCGAGGACAGATCGATGCTCGAGCAGTGTCAATGTCAGTCCTAGGGCGGAGATGCGCGACGGGGAGGGGTGGGGGCAGGGAAGGAGGGAGGGGGGGGGAGAGGGCGGGGGGTGCACCGACACTAACGGCATTGCGTCATCCCGACGTCAGAGAAACCCCTTCGCACTTACCGCCCCGTAGGCTTTGCGCGAGCTAACCCAACGCCGAGACTACTAACCCACCCCCTTTTTTCACCCCACGCGATTCTCTCGCTCCCTCTCTCTCTCGCTCTCTCCCTCTATCTCTCTTTCTCCCTACCGTCGGCGAATTGCAACAGTGGCCCGCGTTGGCCTTTTCCTACTACGAGCCGCGCCTCGACGTCGGCCTCCTCTGCCTCCTCGCCGTGGCGGCCCAACCTGTTGATCTAGACGAGAATAAACCCGAACCCTCGTTATGGAAAATACCGGCCTCCCTGGAGTGGAGCGTGAGTCGCGATCGATGTACTTCGAACGAGGGGTGTAGGTCTTAAAGGGTTCGCGGAGAGAAGAGGGCAAACGAAACGTCCAATTTTCGGATGTGCGTGGGAAGAGGGAGAGAGATTTCAGGGGGTTTTCTCAGGAGGGCGAGGATCTCGAATTCATTTGAATCCGAGGTTGAGTAGTTTGCGATGAATTGGAAGGGATGTGTCGACGCTTCTAATCCTGGTTGATGTCAAGTGGCAAGGTCTTGTCTCGGGCCAAGTACAAGTACGCGAGACTAAACCGGAAAGAACGAACAGGGTTTTTCTTTAGTTTCTTCAGGGAGGAATTATTAAAGTGAGAAAAAAGATATTTAGTTTCTTTTATCGCGGCATGCGAAGCTTCTTCTTTTTATTGTTGAGTGCTTCGGATTACAAGATTATGATTCTCAGAATTTTATAATTTATTTATCTCGTCATGATTGACTTCGATTCTTCCAATCTCGTTTTCATCGACAAAATATTCTACGCAATTTTATGAAATCATTGTCCGATGCGTGTATTTAAGAAGAAGTTATAACTTATAACTTCTTCCTGAATTTCCACCGAAGAATCATAACTCTTTCACAAGCGAGCGATTAAATTTTCCCCGTTTCCCCCGCGAACTTTCCGTCGCCGTAGTTGCCAACTAAAATCGAGACTTTCATCATCATAGATTTTGATTCTTCCAAACTCGTTTTCATTAAAAAAATATTCCACGCAATTCTACGAAATCATCGTCCGATGCGTGTGTTTAAGAAGAAGTTATAACTTACAACTTCTTCCCGAACTTCCATCCAGTAACCATAACTCTTTTCCAAGCGTGCGATTAAATTTTCCCCATTTCCACCCCGTGAACCTTTCTTCGCCGTAGTTGGCAACTAAAATCGAGGCGGTTTAAGAGATCAGCCATGAAAGGGGGTGATATCGCTTAGCCCAGTTCGAAGCGACATCGTCGTCCTTCGCGGTACACGAAGCTAGGCGATTGGCTCTAGCCTCCGCGAGACAAGCGAACGCCATTGAAAACGTTCTAATCGTATCTGCCCGTGGGACGCCCCGATCGACTATTCATTCCGCCAAGGTCGCAGCCGAGGAACACCGTCGAAGCTCTTCCAATAATTGGCTTCGTGCACCGAATGCGAGAACAGAAACGCCATCTTCGGTGTCGCTTCTTTGAATCGTCCTCGATCCTCGCCACCTCGACGAACCACCCGCGGCGCGCGATCATTGGTTTATCGATATTCCGGGGTAAATACGAAACGTGGGGAACGGCCAATCCTGGTGAGTGTGGCTAAATTTTTACGACGGTGTAAAATCGTTCTCGTGGGAATCGTTGAAAAGGGTACTTTACAGATACGTCGAGTATGGGAAATAATTGTATTTAATTCGTAACACGAATAGAAATTAATTGTCGCAGGGTTAGGTGTTTTACGACAGTTGTTAAACCGTCGTAGGTTAACGAGTGCCGCAAATAATCGAATCTAATTCTTAACACGAATTCAAATGAATTCTTACGGAGCCGGATATTTTACGAGGTTGTAAAATCGTCGTAAGTGCTTTACAAATACGTCAAACGTGACAAACAATTGTCTCTAATTCGTAACAGAAATTTAAATTAATTGTCCCAGACACATATATTTTACGACGTTTTAAAATGGTTTTGTCGCGATCCTGGTGGGGTACTTTACAAATACGTCGAGTATGGATAATAATTGTGTGTAATTCGTGACACAAATTTAAATTAACTCTTCAATTATATTTATATCGTTTCTTGTACTTTTTTTCCCATCGTCAAAATACAAACAGATTGAATAATACCAATCAACTGATTCGGTAGAATTACCTTCTTAACGTAAAGTACACGACCTAAATTCAACGAGAAAACATAAAACGTGGGGACTCCCACCAGTAAGACAATTGATACCGAACGAAGGAAAACAGATAAATAATTCCTCGAAACATAAGCGAGAATCGAAACGAGGCTGCGAGCAAGAAGACTCCGAAATGGAAGGACGCGATGGAAGAAAAACACGACGACCAACACCGCGCAGGATATGCCGGGCGAGGAATCGAGGCGAGCGTTTCGAGCAGGTTCTTCCTCTTCACCGGACGTCAAAGCTTCCTCTCTGAAGACAAAGAACATCGGGGGGCGACCTGACATTGGGTACCAGCATGAGCACCTCAGAATCTCGGATTACCCTCGTCCACCCGGTTGGACGCGCACCATTCGGGTGGTCCAGCGCCGAAAAAGAAGTAACAGGAACGAAAGGGTGGGAGGAGGATTCGTTCGTCTGGGAGCAACGGGAGTCGATATATCGAGCACCGGCGTGATCGATCGTGCCTCCCCGTGAACGTAACGTTCGCGATGACGTTGAAAACGAGAGTCGTCCAAACCCAGGGTTATAAAAACGAAAGAGACAAGCCTCGTAGCTGTTTGAAAACAAGGATCGTATGACGTCTACGGGGGTAAGGGGATTGAGGAATTGAATTCCACGCGATGCGTTAACGAATCTTTCTTGCAAACAATGGTAATTCTTCGATTAGTGAATTATTAACACATTGCTATGCAAGTACATTACTATTCGGTATTTAACCGTTTTGAATATTAATGAAAGTCACCGCATATTTAAGTAAAGTAGGCGAAATATTGAGAAATTAAATATTATTATATACAATGCACGATATTCCGTTTGTCATCGAACAATTTTCCACGCCAGAGTCTATTAAAGTCCTTCAATTCGATGCGCATTCAATTATCCAGCTGCCAATTAGCGAGCAAGTGTGAATTAATATATCGTTCTAAGCGAAAAGTGCCAATGACGATATATCGTTACTACTATCACTATCCGCATCGTGAGAAAACTCTGTCTCCAAATTACTATTCGGTATTTAACCATTATAGTGCCGAACACTTGCGAAAAGTACCAATGACGATATATCGTTACTACTATCACTACCATTACTATTATCACCGTCCGCATCGTGAAAAAACTCTGCCTCCAAATAAATTTGAAATTCGTGGGGAAAAATGGCTCGCTATAGACGGAAGTAAAAGCTTCGCGCTTTAAAATAAGCCTGAATAGAATTCTCTAAAACATTTGATCATATCGTCACAATATTTCAATGATCTTTAATTCCGTTGAATAGCACACGTCAACTTTGCTCGGTATTTTTCGCTTAGGGTTAATTTTTAACAATCCCGTTTCCGATCCTGGCCCGACCGTCTGTCGGGTAAACGCGGGAGCGTCGGAACACCGGCCAGGTGTTTCACGGACAACGAAACAACGCCGATTTTCTGGGTCGTCACGGCAGACGGACACCCCGAATCCTGCGTTTGGCACATGACTGCCGAGAACACATTTTACTGGCTCTATGTAGGTCACACGCGCCATACGCGAATCCATGGTAGACGGTTTGATTAAATTTCCAGGCTAATTTCGTTGATTAAATTCTTCGGGCGGGGAAAAAAAACCCGACTGTCGTTGTAGAAAGAATGTATTCATTTTCGCGCGACTGTGGCTGATCAAACTTTTGATTCTATTCCTTCGCGGAAAGTGAATACTTGTACTTGGCCGGAGCCAAGACCTTGTCTCTTGATCTCGATCGTGTTTGATAATAACAAAATTTATGCACCCATGATGAATGTAATTAAGTTTGTTTGGCATTGAAATTTTATATATTTTTTTAATTCGGATTTTACGCGATAATTTCTCTCGATTGAAATCGAGTAATTTCGCTTGTAGTGATTGATTTATACGTTGACAGTGTCTTGAATATTAATGAAAGTCACCGCATATTTAAGTAAAGTAGGCGCAGTACTGAGAAATTAAATATTATTA
The DNA here is from genome assembly GCA_933228935.1 of Pemphredon lugubris. Lineage (NCBI taxonomy): Eukaryota > Metazoa > Arthropoda > Insecta > Hymenoptera > Crabronidae > Pemphredon > Pemphredon lugubris. Next base: position 63,389,836 of record OW121815.1, read on the forward strand.
TATACAATGCACGATATTCCATTTGTCACTGAACAATTTTCCACGCCACAGTCTATTAAAGTTCCTCCAATTCGATGCGCATTCGATTATCCAGCTGCCAATTAGCGAGCATGCATTTCGATCGAACGTGACGATTACCGACAGTCAGGTTTCATAAATATGATATCGAGCTTAATTCTATCATTTCCTCACGGTACACACTACCGCATACAGACAGCGCGGTTAACTCGAAAATAAAAGAAAAAAAACAACGCGAGACGCAACGCTCCGCAATTTTGAGTAACGCGAAACTCGTCTCAGTTTACCTTCTTTTTAGCGATTCAACGGTTTACCTTTTCGCCCGCGGGAGTATGCTTACGAATGTTTTTAATATTCCTATGTAAAAAGAAATCAGCGAAAAATGAAATGCGTCGAGGATAACGTTTGATCCTGGAAAATGTTAAAGTACGAGTACTTCAAATTCACAGAGTTCTCCCTCAAGCTTCTTCGATGCAACGTCTTCCGTCGCGTCGAACCACATATTATACATAAATATATCTGACCGTCCACGAACAAACCCACCTATTGTGTCAAAACATTTCGAGAAAGAAGAAATTAATAAATGAAATTAATAAATAAATAAATTTGTCGACACTTTGAATGCCACCACATGATTCTACACCCTTCGAATCACCCGATTGCGATATTGATTCAAAAATGATGTTTTAACACGCTAGGTGGGTTTCTTCGTGGTCACATACCTATACTAATTCGTAGAATATTCATAGTTAGTTAAATAAAAGTATTTATTTAATATTAATCCCCGACCCTACGACTCTTCGACCTGGATCACAGTAAAAGTCAAGAAGAAAAAGTTAGGTGATGCCTCGCCCCTACGGCGGGGTGCAAAGGCAATTGCGCGGGAAAGATTATCGATACGCTGATGAAGCAAACGAGCTACTTCGATGGCCTGCGATTGACAGATGACTGGCGGCTGTCTATTTATCCCGTGTATATAGGTCAGCAACCACGCACGGTGAGGTTATGGAATTCAGGAACGTAGCTAGAAGAGCCGCAAGCCACTTTACGTTGCGTGGTTTAACACACGCGTATAACGTATGTACGTACGCTCCGAGTACACCGTAGAATTCCAATTACCCGAAGCGCTCGGAGGTCAGCAGTGTTCGGTTAATTGAAATTTTCATGCATAAACAATGAAGCGACTAATTGTTCGTTCGGAAGTAACGACCACTCTTAAATAATGGTATCAGCGTAAACGGTCTCGAATTCTCCGGGCGATCCTCGTACGATTTTTTATTCTCCGTCTTCACGGTTAATTATTAATAATTATCGTCGCGCGGAGAACTACGCAACCTTTGGAATGAATATTGTCGTGCTACCATTGTTTTTTACGTTTTATCAAGTGGAGCGATATTTAAAAAATGATTAGCATACATACGCTGCTAATTAAAAAGAAAACATTGTTAATGCATGTAAAAGATCTTGTTTATTCCATCGAATAAAATACGATCCCTGCCCTTTTTTTTCTCTGGCGCGTTGTAGGAATTACAAGAGGACTGTAATTGCAAATTAAATCAGTATGAAAACGAATGACGAATACATCCTTATGCCAATAAAAAAAAAACGAAGCGACGGTACTTTGTTTATTATCCGTGGGGTGTGTCATATTTAAAATCTACGTACACCTTTACTTCCATGCTCCACTTTACGCTTTGTCGTTATGTAAATGAACCTCTGTTAGATCCGCGGCGGGATCCGGATCTCGAAGGCAAGATCTCTCGGCACAAGCTCGATCTCCCGTAAAAACTGTTTTACTCTGGCAGGTGTTACGCGGTAACCGCTGTTGTCCGTTCCCCAAAACCACCTGCCCATTTTTTTTTTTATCGAACGCACTCCACGCGTTATATTCACACTTCGTGGTCCTCGTTTGCCCTCTCCCTCGCGACCTCAAAGGTGGTAGCTATAATCCTCCACGTGCCCGAAATCAAGCGCGGGGCTGAGGTCGCGTTACTTGTTTCGTAAGTGTTACGTTGAAACACTCGTCTTTTTCTTTTTCGATCTTCTCCTTTGCCACGCGAGATATCGCTTTGAAGAAAATATTCTCAAATCTCGCAATGGCATGAGTTTACTGCCACCGTTACTTGGAATACGCAAAGATTTTTTTTAAACAAAGATTCGGTGTACTAAATAAACCCCTCGAGGTTTATCTTTCGTGAAAACCGAGACAAAAATTTGAAGGATTAAAAATATCGTTGCGGCAGAAGGAACAAATCTAGATCATGCACATCTCCGAATCTACGGATCTCGAAACTAGTTCTAAAGCAAGCAAACACACGTGATTCCTTGTGAAATAATTTTCAGTAGAATAGAAATTCTATAATTATTTCGTGATCAGCGAAATACACTTGATAGAGTAAAACAAAGTTTGGAGATCTAAAGATCCAGAGACGCGCGTGATCTAGATTTAAGCCAGGAACAATTTAGCGGCCGATAACTAATTACTAAAAGGATACAAATTTCGAGTACCTTAAAGAAACACAGAGACTCAATTTTACCTGTCGTACGCGTTATAAACAAAATTACCTTCGAAATTGAAAGTACTACTTTGAGGAGGCTCTCCTTAACTTGTAATTCAACGGACGCCACGAAAGTAATACTACCCCCGATTTATTAGGGATCAGAAGACGCTTTTGTAAAGTTAACTTCCTCGCCGCCGAGAATAAAATAACGATCGATACGTTCTACACCTATCTCAGGTGAAAAACACCAAAGACCCTAAAGAACACTCGGACGCAGGTGCGACCCCCTTTCCAAGGTCCTGCTACTTTCCGAACGCAGGCTCCTTCGAGGCGACGAAAGGAAGAGAAATCGTCCTTCGCGTTTCAAACGAACCATTCGATCTTTCGCATACCAGACGAACGTCCGTTCAATCGGACAGGTGATCGCGTCACGGACGTGAAAAAAGAAAGAAATTGTCCTCTTACGAGATGACCTTAAAGCCACCACCTTACGTCGTCGCCGTTTCTTTATTCCCCGAAACAGGTGTTCGAGAGCAATCGAGTCGCGATGAACCCGCGAGGATCGAATTAGAAAATTCGTTTACGCGCGACTCGTCAGCTTTCGCGACGCGATGCGAATAATCGCGCGATTATTGCGTTCTCGTCGGATCAACCGACGTCCGGCGTCGTTGATTTTCATTTCAATTCCAGCGTCTCGTTATCGTTGAACTAATTGGACGCCCACATTTCCAATGTCGTCACGAATAATCGTTGAAATGCAGCATCGGTATTTTGCCAAAAATTCGCGAATGACGGATCGACGTTGGTCGGCGCCGATATTTCGACAGTGGCTTCCGGTGGAATTTTTAGCGAAGAACGCTGGAAAAATAGTTTTTAAAACACTTCAAGCTTAATCAATTTCGTGGACAAGCAACAATAAAGCAACCACGCCTATCGTGGATATGGGAACAACAAGGTTCTCGTTGAACTGTAAACATTGAAAACGTAAACAACATAGCGGTACATACATTCTTGAATACAATGTAGCGTGAAAAACAATATCGTACACCGTCGCGTTATTGCCACATTTTGTGATATAATTCTTCTTTTACGAAATCTATTGACTGTCGAATTAATTTTTTTACTACTTTCTCCTCATCTTTCGCTGCAAATGTCTTCAGAAACCACTGTTGTCAAAATGCGACGCCACAATTATCGTAATCAATTCCGCCGTTTTAACAACATTAAGATAAAAATAACTTCACCCCCCCCCCCCGGGCCCCACCGCCCCACGAATGTTTCTTCGTTAACGCAACGTCAGTTGCCGCCCGTGCCGAGGAAGACGAAAGTGCCACGCTTAATTGACTTACGGGAGGCGAAAGCGACGGAAAATTAATTAAACCATTAACCCCACCACCGAACACGAGAATATTCCTGAAAGCTGTACCGCACCTAACGGTAATTCCCGATCGAACCTGCACTTTACGAGGATGGAACGGTCTCTAAAACAATTTACAATGACCCGCGTCACAATCGCGAGGACCGGTAATTAATTCTTCTCCACCGATTCGTTTCCTCCCACGACATTGTTTGGCAAACAATCGTTGGCCCGTTAATTTGCGCGCGTAAACGCTCGCTTCGCGAAACCTTGACGCGTTTACAATATTAATTTCTAGCCGATGGAAAAGCAATTACTGGAGGAAACTGGGATTACGCGAACCAATTCAATGGAAAAACTGATTCGCCGTATCGACGAGTCCGCACGAGTTTGGAACTCCGTGGTCAAAATTATAATTAACTCCCGAACCGAAAAATATATGTTCCGGTTCAAACAATAATATATGTATATAATGAATTGTCTAGAAGATAATTGCACTTAAAATTTAAAACAGGACACCCTGTACAAGTTACGTTTACGTAAACTAAAACATCATCTGCCCCGAATACTTGCAACCATGGAAATTTAACGACGCTAAAAATAAGAAGAAAAAAGTACCATACCATTGTTAATAAATCGTACTTTTGATACATTTTTACTTGCTTACCGGTGGACACGCGGTGTCATGCACTTCAACACCGCGTTTTCATCAGTAGTCAATAGATTTCAATATTTCGTATTGAAATATATTTTTCTAAATCAAACAGCGCAACGCACGATAGAATCTGCGCAAAGACATTGCACATTATACTGCGGTGCTGACGTTGTTAAGTGCGTTTATCAATTAGAGAGTCGTACGATTCCATTTCGCGCCGCGTTTAATTAACTGTACGGTGTTCGTGCTCGCGCGAAATTACCGGACAGGCCAGGTATTATTGACTAACGTAAGACCTTACGCGGCATCCTCGTTGGCCACCGTATCACCTTGTCACCCTGACCAACGGATAAACCATGCCAAGGCCTTCGCCGGACTGAACTTCGATATTACGTAGAGGCAGTGGTCACACGCGAGTGATCTAGAACGCGGGTGTGTTAATGAGCAACTAGGACTCGGCGTCAATGGAGGGTGGTCGCCGATGCGGAAACTTTGTGTCAAATTATTGCAGCTTTCCACTCTTACGATAAACAATTTTCACCTGTGTCGTTCCCATCGCGTTTATCAACCCCCCCGTTCGTGCGCGAAGCAATTAAGATTCTCGGTATGGTTAATAAATGACATATTTTCTCGACAAAATCGATGGTTTTGCTTCTATTTTTATCTGTCTCCAATTTATTGTTAAAGTAGATAATTGAATACCGTATTGGCCCGAGTATAATATGACGTTTTTTTTTCTAATATAGTACTTCGAAAGTTACGTTTTTATTATGTTCGAGTACACTTGTAACTTGTATTTAAAAGGAATATATTTTTTACCCATTGTTTTTGAGGGTGAGTATTACCACTGCGAAGCAAAAAGTGATTTATTAATGATAAACTGAATAAAATTGGAAAAAGGGATTTTCGATAAATTTCATTTGTAAAGCGAGAAAATGAATGTATATTAATTTGGAGTAAGGTTGTTTCGACGCGTTTTGAAAAGATAGAGGGATTCGTGTCAAGGCAGCGGTAGCGTTAAACTATCGTTAAGTTTACGCGGGTGACAGTTTCACGGGGGACACAGGTGCTCCCAGTAAAACGATAATTTATCGTGAATAGGGGATGAACTATGATCGAAGAAACTAAACTTCACCTGTCCTACTTTCAATCCGATTATTCTCGAAGAAACTTCGCAAAATCCTTACCCGAACTATCGTCGCGAGATAGTACAATAATAACCAAGTATAATAATAGCGACGACTTTTAACGAAAAAGATTAATACATATATCTATCTTCAATCAAACCGAATTTCGTTTATTATCAATTACGTGATTGGACAAAATAACATCTTATAATGACGGTGCAGGTCCCCGGATACCTGCAATATTTTTATCTGTGTTTTTCTGTAAATTATTTCGTTGTCGTGAGTTTGTTCGTTTTCATATCATATAATATAAACCATATATGCTACAAATTTAGAAGAAAAATAAATTTTCAAAACTGAAAAGGTACCCAGGTAGCTTACCGGTCACATAAGGATTAACTAGTCAAAGTACTCCGACTTGCTAAATATAAAACATTAAGTGGAGTACCCGAGGTATTACGAAAACGGCGAAGAGCGACGGTGTTGAATGCGATGATATGCAGAAAATAAAACGATCGACGACTCGCGTACCTGCCCTCGCAAAAACTCGCGAGCACGTTGCGCGTTTTTATTAGTGGCATCGATGAAACAGCGCGGTTTGATTGACCGCGCTCGCGTAACCGGAAATTGAATGTTAACCTCGATTAACACCGATATCTCTATGCCGTAGCGCCTTAACATGAATAATGCGCGGGTGACTAAGAATTCCCTCCTCCTCCATCGTACCGCAACGATCCCCGAATGATTTCATCGCGTCGACCCGAGGGACCTCGAATTTATTCTCCGCGTCATACCGCTCCATTTACTCGGTAAAAAGCCGAGAGAAATTAGTGGGTCGCTTAAACTATAATTAGCAACAAAGCGGATACCGTTCGTAATACTTTATCTCAACCTTTTCTCAAATAAGCGTGGCCACGGTTCCATTTTAAACTCGACGAAAAAAAGTATCCGGAAATCCAAGTAACGCGTAATTGGATGAAACGACAAGTGTTGTTTGTAATAGTATGTTTATGAAAGTCATGAGCAATAATTGCAAGCGCCACTAGTAATTTACACGCGTTCTCCTCACGCGTTATTAATTTAATCCGTCATTAACATCGTCGATGAAATTAACGACGATTGTTATCAAGATTTCGTCAAAATTAAATTAACGTTTCTGTCGGATCTCGGATTAAAGCTTTTCGATACCGCGAATATAACGAATACAACGTTGCGTAACGTTAAACCCCAACGCGATTATAAATATTATTTCTAAATTACCAATATTACGCATTGCTATTTCTGTGCATACGATGAATCGAGTGAAGGATTAAAGTCCTTAACAGAAGATCGACGTATTTAAACGACAATCGAAAGCATACCACGCGCAAACCATGTAGCACTCGTTGTCCCATTATCGGCGAAATATTACTCGAATAATAATAACGAGCGGTGACCGGATATCGATCCAATGTTCCGTTTTATCGCGAGGCCGCATGACCTTGGCTTCTCGCGAAGCTTTAAAGTTCGATACGCAGTTTCCCTTTGACGCGTTGCAGAACGCGTTAGCCACTCGTGCAAAGTAAGAGGTTGCAACCGAGAGGTCATTTGCGATCAAAGGAATTCCCTAGGACCCTCGACGTTCGACAACGCCACGAAGTTTTCCAGAAAGTACTCGAGAGGATTAACGTTAGAAACGCAAATTTGTTCGTAGCGTTGAACGAAAGTTAAAGTCGATGCGATATTGCGAGCCAAAGTGATGTATGGTAACCGGAGAGTCTCGCGCTTTGTCAATTTCACTGGAAACTGCATTTTATGACAGAGATTCTATAATCCTTTCTTAGCGACGACGATCTGATTCCGTTTATAAAAATTGTGTTTCAGATCAAATCAAATGCCTTTGAAATCATTGTACGTTACGAAGAATATTAATCCGTATAGCGCCGAACAACGATAGATCGTTGTTAGGGAAACTCGCAAAAAGTGCTAACGATGATACATCGTTGCGCTTCGCTATTCACGTTGCGAGAGAACTCTGTCTCGAAATCAATTGGAAATTCGTAGAGAAAAATGGTTTGGCGGTGGGCAAAAAAGTTCAAGCTTTAAAATGAGCCCGGATACAATTTTCCGGAACTTTTTATCACACAAAGTTTACAGAATTTCATAGATCCTTCGTTTTCGTGTGTAGCATACGTTCACTTGGCTCAGTACTTTTCGTTTACGTACAACTTTTTCGGTCGGCGCTAAAAGGGTTAAAAAATAAAAATTTAATAAAACCCGGTTTTTGTGTTTAATAGTAAAACTCGAGCTCGTTTCCCTCGCTCGCGATATTCTCCTCTCGGTAGAACCTTTGACATATTCGGGAGTTCGTTACACAAGTGCCACGTGTCCAATAACGGGAGGTCAAATTTGATCAAAGTAAATTCCTGACTCACTTGAATGACGGAAACAGCTGTTCGCCCGTTGTCGATGTTTCTTAATTGCACATCCGCTGTATCGATCGACACTCGAGTACAGATTTCTCCGACATCTGATTTTTTTTAAATTCCCAAGTATCGAAAAATACAACAGCGTTCTTTTCATCGAACGTAACAGGTGGACTTCGCTTAATGATTTGTCGGGTTGCGAAGGGCAGAGATAATATCGTTCGAAATTCCACGTAGCACCGAATGCTATAGCATTATCTCGTTCCGGCTTACTAAACCTTTCGTTTTAATGATTATCGACCAGGTAAATAATAAATTCTCGGAATACGGTTCATATCCTTTTGACATAACTACGATTGTACGTACGGTAACCGAGCTTATGTGATTTCACGGGAGATCGCTGATTATTAATTTTACGCGAGCATAATACGAATAACAACGCGATTCGACGTAACGATAGAAATAATCAATAATACGATAAACGCACTGGAGCGGTGGTTTCACTATTATCCCCTTATTCTCCCCACGCGTTATTAATTTAATTCGTCGTTAATTTCATAGGCGAGATTCCCGTTTCTGAGGCTTTTCAAATCCAAGTGTTTCGATAACACGGGTAACAAATGCAATGCTTCGCAATAGTGAACATTAATTGCGATAATTCATAAAAAATAGTGCAAATATAATGCAACGCGCGTGCAGTATAATATTAATGTTTAATGCATAAAAATTTAGCAGTTTTACGCCCGTCTGTTTTTAGTATAATATAACACGGTCGTTGCATAACATAAATTAGAGAAGCACGAATATTTTGCTCATTCCTTAATCGCAACTCTGTATCCATCCTTTTTCTTTCAAATATAATTTAACACTCGCGCTGTATGATACAAGCACGCGAAGCACGAATAATTTTTTTCATACTTTACTCGCAACCCTGTTCGCATATTTTTCATTCGCGTAATTAAGAGACTAAAATTTTAATTGCCCGCGCATTTACCGTCTCAGCAGGCAGATTAATAACAGCGATACCCACGGCCCGTGATCTCGGACGGGCGTCGATGTTAATTAATTATATCCGACGAGATAGAAACGGAAATGTCGGGGTGCAAGAACACCGTATCCTGGTGGTCCTTCCGCGAACTACAAGGACAGACGAGGTCAGTATGCGTGGGTTGTTGCACCGGGTGGAAACACGGATCGATGGAGCTTGCACCGGGGTGCACAACCCGGCTACCTACCACCCACCATCGCCGCCCCCCCCCCCTCCCCCCCCCCCTACTACCCCTCTGCCACCCCTCGACCATAGCAACAGGCAGCTATTTCCGCAAATCCGGTTAGGCGGCGTATCCGCGGACAGGTTCTCTTAATTCGATCGAATCGACGGAAATTGCGTTATCGACCGACGCTGGGTATCGATGTTAAGTGAAATTAAAGGAAAAACAAAGAGCGAGGGGGACGTTTGAAAATATTTTTTTTTTCTTTACTATCCATTGTCGCGAAGCTAAAGTAGGTATTACGCCGTACATTTGTCGTTGAAAGTATCCCTCGAGAGTATAAAAATATCTGAGATACTTGAGAAAGACGATGTACTTTCCTGCGAGAGTAAATTCTACTTTGAAAAGTATCTTTTGAACGGAAAGGGAATAAAATTGCAAGAAATTCGAGGAAGATGTGCTATGCCATTACTCTGGTAAGATTAAATTCCGTAATTATAATTATAATTCTCTAACGTGGGGATAAATCATTTATCACAGTAACTTTGTATCTTTTTTTTTTTATCAACAATTCCAACTTTCTTACGCTCTAAGACATAATTTAATCTTCGAGCAATGAAGATTTTAATTAAAACTCGGAATATTAAAAACAGGCATTTAAGTTCAGGTGGAGCCGTCAGCTTTAATGTCTAACAGAACCACGCTTTCGCTTTTAATTCATCGTTCTCTCGGAAAGGGTTCGCTTCCCTTTTGCATTTGGCTTCGCCGAATGAATCGCAAAACTTTTTCGTAAAATGCGCATCTCCATGAGCGGGCGATGCGATAACGCGACCGTTATCGATGGGAAAGAGTATTTAAAAAAAAAAAAAAATGAGCAGTAGTCACCTCGCTAAAATCCCTCGACGTTAACGGAGGTTCAACTTGACCTTTCAAAATTCCCCGGTTAACTCGATCACGAGTGGGGGTGGAGGTTGCCGATGGAAACGCGAATCTCAAGCGTGATGGATACTAGGAAATGGATGAAAGGTCGAAGGTAAAAGGTCATAGGATTCACCGAACCAACCCCCTCCTCTCATTCCACGTTCTGGTAATCTTCTCAGCGGCTAAAATACAGTTTATTTGAAAACTTTGTTTTAACTTATTGCGTATAATATCGGAATAAATATCGAAATGAAAATAAAAAAATTGTGGAAAGTACCTGTCGATATTAATTATTTAAAACTGGGAAGGATAAAATCAGAAATTCGTGGGTGAACTTTTCCACGGTAACGAAAAAAAGTAAGATTAAAAAAACCATCGTCGATGCTCACAGGTAAGTTGATGAAAATTCATAGAAATCTGGATTACGATCATGATCGCTGGAATCTCAGGTGAGACGGGCACGGTTATCGTATTGGCAAACGGGACCATGAGAATCTTGTCTGACGGGCAACCCCTGATTATACGGTAACCGCGCAGCACGCGGGGGTTGGATGGGGGATGGCTACCGGCTCGAGGAAGGTATCTCGTGTCTTAGACATTTCCAAGGTCAGGGTGGACCGACGAAAATATCTCACGAGCTTCGTACGTCATCCACGGATACGACCTTTCAACCACGTCGCTAAGAGACAGACTTATCCTGCGGGCAAGATAAACCAGAACTATCTTTAGATGCGATTATCTTGGTGAAGTAAATTTAAACAAAAATCACGTGTCCAATGTTTATATGTAGCCTGATGAGAAAAATGCTTTGCGATACGAGAATATGTTCACTGTTAAATCTTCCACGATTGTGATTAAGTCGATACTTTGAATCTTTATTTTATAATAATGTACGAAGGTAAATGAAAAAGTAAAAGCAATTTTCGTGCAACATCTTTAACACAAAATTGCCTTTAGTTTTTTATTTAACCTCGTATTTACGGTCAGTATTATTAATGTTCGGACATTTACGATAAAATTACGAAATATCGTAAAAAGTCACTGTACGTTTCTGTCTTCGGCATTCGAATTTGTTATACGCGATGGAAAATGTATTTACTTGGCGGTTAAAATAGAATGGTGCCGTACAAATAAATTCTAAAAAAAAAACTGATTTCAGGGGACTCCCTTTACGTGATAGGATTGTCAAGCAGCCCTGAAAAAGAGAGACCGGGGGAACCAGGGTCGTATTTTCGACGAGAGAGGAAACTTTCTTTAGAAATGAGAAGGCGATGCCCCTGAGGTGTATCTAAAAATACACCCCCCCCCCCCTTCGCCTGTCTTTTATGATCTTCGTCCTTTAACAATTTTTGTAAACCATGCCTTTTAGGTACACGCCTAAATTGAAGGGAAACTGCATTAACCCGACGATTACGGTTTGACGCGAAAGTTACTTACAAATAAAAACAATTTAAACTGACGATCTAATATAAAGGATTCCGAAACGAATTTTTAATACAAACCTTGTCTACGTTTATTTCGACGATCCTAAAAATTTCTGATAAAATTCTTCCCGTCGCTATCACGAATCTCGGAATTTCCTCTGCGATTCCTCACCCTCTCTCTCTCTCCCTCCATCATTCCGATAACGTGGCGAAACGAACTCACGAATACTTCCCCGCGCAAAACAACAACAACGAACTACTAAGAAGAGAAATTCAACAACAGCGTATCCCGCGAAACATTATATAAATCCCCCACGATCCTCGATAAACATCGCTCGAACAAAACACAAGATCCGTGGGGGAGGCTTAAAAGGTTTCGCGGCTAAGTCGACTTTAATCGTGGATCGATTTCGTTTTAAATCGTCGAGACAAATCCTTGGGATGGGGCAAGGGTGTACGCGTCGCCCACGTGAAAATAAACGTAACGGGCGAAAAGGATTGGGGGGAGGGGGGGAAGGGTGGGGCGCGCGGAGGGGGAGTCAAGGTCCCGACGTATTCAAGGGTCGAAACGACGTACACGAGCCAGGAAGGGGATGAAGATATCACCGAAAAACAGAAGAGGGGAAGGAGGGGGGGGGAGGTTGTTGGAGGGGTTGCGGCGTAGGCAGGCGAAGGTGGGATCGTTTTCACTCCTGCTCGACCTCCAAATTCCCCAAGAGCACGCACGTGCCCCTGTATCCTCGTGCCTCTTCTTCTCCCTTCGCCAAGGACGAAATATTTTCACCGTGGACCGACTGTTACCGCGGACCGGGGATTCGAGATTGGAATCTGAAATCTCCGACGTGAAAGGGAGGGACGGTTCATTAATCACCGGGTTGGCGGCGAGGTCGATCGCGCGGAGAAAGTATAAATTCGCTATGATTCGAAATTATCGGCCCGTGAGTGACAATTATCTGACGTAACGCGCCGATAGAACCTCTTTTTTTACGGGTTTTTAGGTCGCTGTGGTGTGGGGGTTGATCCATTTTTTTGCTAGAAGATTTTATACGCGCGAGCACTTGTTTAATCAATTTGCAATTATTGTTTAAAAATTCTTTTGTAATTATAGTTTAAAAACCCTTTGGTAATTATTGTTTAAAAAGCATTTTGTAATGATTATTTGAAAACCCATTTGTAATTATTGTTTAAAAAGCATTTTGTAATGATTATTTGAAAATCCATTTGTAATTATTGTTTAAAAACCCTTTTGTAATTATTGTTTCAAAACCCTTTTATAATTATTGTTTGAAAATCCTTTTGTAATTATTGCTTGAAAACCCCTTTGCAATTATTGTTTAAAAAGCCTTGTGTAATTATTGTTTAAAAACCCTTGTGTAATTATCGTTGTAATTTGTAGGTTCAAATTGAAAATTATGGAAACAATGTAATTATCGAGATAAGTCAACAGACAAGGTCTTATCTTGGGCCAAGTACAAGTACGCGAGAACTAGAGCTTGTATCTTTAAATTATCTGCCTTACTTTCTCTCCCCGAAAAATTTGAAGCACCAAAGTGTTAATTAAGGTGTACGTTACATAAGCACATTTGTTCGGCCAGGATTAATGGTACGAAGTGAAAGGGGAAAATTGATGTGTCCGAAGCAACCGATGGGGGATGAAAAAGGGTTAATCCTTTAAATCCTCCCCGTATCGACTAGTTCCGAAACACGCGTACGAGTACCAAAACCCAAAATTGATGTTTGAAAATCAGATTTACGATCGGGGGGGAGCGGGGAACGCGAGATCCACGAAGATCATCCTTCCGTCGAAATTCGGAAAGTATTTCCAAGTCGAGGGGGATGACGTATAGTAATAGACACCGAAGACATAGGGGAGAAGGTGAAATAAGTTTCGTCCCGAGCAGCAGATTCGCTTCCCTGGTTACGGAAACACAGGAAATAGGGGGTGGGTGGCAAACGCAATTCTGGGTGATGGAACTACCGCCCGAAGTCGGGGGTGAAAAAGTGTCGCGTGAATTCTTGAGGGTAAACCGTCGTCGTTGTCGGTCTAAAGAAGGTCGAGCTCTGAATAATTCCGCAGAATCGAGCAACGAAAAGCAATTTCGACGCACTTAGGGTACGCGCGTTCGGAGGAGGACGCGGCTACGATTAAATAAAAGGAGAGAGGAAAATAAACGCGCTAGCGGAAGAAAATAATTTCCCCCCGCTTAACCTTACGACTTCGGATTTTTTCGCGAGAAGAGTTCGTCGTGGGAGGAAAATCTCGGTGAAGGACGATCTTTCGACGTCTTCCGGTGCGCCGACGCTTAATCTGCCGAGTAAATGACATTTTCCATTATGCGAGTGGCTTAACATTTAATTGCCGCGCACCTCGGAGAGAGGAGAGCCAAAAAAAAAGAAAGAAGTCCGGACTGAAATGCTTTGGAGGAAGGTCGACGATTCTCGAGTTTTTCGTCATAAAAGGGTTTCGCTTTCCACCAGACCGTATTTTCTGTTCAGCGGGAAACGGGGGGTGGTGGGGGGAGGGGGCACGAGAGGGTGGACGTATAATGGGTAACAGGAACGTGGCAGCGAGAGAGACACGGGGTTGGAGGCCAAGGTCAAGTAAATTCGTCAAGGGAGCAAGAGTTATTCATTCAGAATCTTCCCCGAGACTCTCTTCGTGCTACGCTCGCCACCCAAAGTGTTATTTTATTTTTTTATTTCACGCTAAAGAACTCGCTCCGTATTCGTCGGAGGAGAACGGAATGGCGAGATTTAATGTTCGAAAGAAAATATATTTTTCTTGTAATTTCTACGAACGGCGGGATATATGCATAAATTTGTTTAAATGCTTCGCGTTCACGAATCGCCCCCCAGGGGTGTGCCACCGTAAGCGACTCACTTGTACTCGGAAAATTGTTGAGGTACCTGAGGGAAAACGAGAGGCGGAGGAGAGAGAGGAGGTTCTGAGATAAGAGATGGGGAAGGGTTGCGAAAACGGTTGCAACCGTTGCAACAGACACCGAAGATCCTATCTAAGAATATATGGAAATGGTAATCGTATCGCTGGAATCTGGGATACGTTTGTTTGATGCGCATTTAAAATTCCCAATACCTGATTATTAATATTAACCTACCTATACTCGCGCCAAATTTAATAACACCTATACTCGCGTACGGTGTAACAGACCGAAAGTTTGGAATCTTATTTAACGTGATTTTTTCAGGAAGACCTATAGCTTAATTATGTTTTTTATAAATAGGAATGGTAATAAATAAATTGAAATCAATTTTTACCGACTACCAACAAACTACCAGCTTAAACAATTTAAGAAATAAACACAAAAAAGTGTTTTGTCGGTCTCACGGGCCGACGCGCGAGTATAGGAAGGTTAATTAATAAATACCGATTTTTAGTTGATTTACGAGCGAGAGCCCTCTGACATTCTCTGGCATCCTCGTCGCGGAAGATCGTGGTGCACGAATTTTTGCTGTCCCATGTTCGAAACGTGGCACCCTGGCAAAGAGTATCAAGAGTATTACGAGAAAACGCCAGTTCTTTTTAAGGTGTAACCAAGGACTCGTCTCGTCGGAAATGAATTTATCCAATTTCAAGGAAAATGCCCTCGGTGGGTCTCAGGGCAATTTCTGGCCGACCTGATGGGATCGGTGACGATTTAACAAGACTAGTTTCCTGTTAGGAAAAATAAGGGGGAGCGGCCAAAGTTCAAGATTACCCCCTTAAATTGTATTATCTTCCCGACGTATTTCGTTGCGATGAGGTTTTAAACGAAATTAAGATCGTATCCCGGGCTACTTGCGCGAACGTTTTCGGATAAACTGTACATTTTAGGACCCTCGAGGAGTCAGAAATTTCACGTACTTAACGCTATAACCGTGGCTACCGTATATTTTTCGGTATAATTGATAATTAAATAATAACTGTAAGACAGGTGTCGATAAATATTTAACCGTACGATCGCAAATAGCGTATAACTTAATAATGTTAGGAGTGAACGGTAAGGGCTAAATACTCAATAGTAACGTAATCATCGATAGTCGTAATAACGTGCGAGCAAATAATTGACAAACTAAAGAATTTTAATTTTAATAAATGCGCCGTATTAATTGAAAATTGAAGTCATAAGAAAATAATATTCAGCATATTATTAACGTTGTCTACAAACTTCCCACGGCAGATCTTTCCCCCTGATTTCCACGATCCCAAATCTTCGGCTATCCACACAAATTAGATCATCGATGCGGTCGCTCCACGCATGAAACCTTGTGACTTTAACTATTTTCGAGTCGTCAGTGTTACGTTTCGCGTGACTCAACCAACAATGATTAAATTCCTAGTAACGTGCTTCTACCTCTTCACTTTTAATTCCTCGACGACAATGTGTCATTCCGCTTTATTGACTTCCATTTCCTGTCCTCGACTAAATTGCATCGGGACCCGTGACTTTCCGCGCGAGCACGCAACGCGCGTCACGTTATCACCGGCGATCCGCTATTCCCGCGAGCGACACAATATCAATCCCTACGCAGGTTAGCACCGGTTAATTAAGATAATCGCGGGGACATCGTTGTTCCGCGTGATCGATCGGTGTTAAGCGCTGACTTAGCGAAATTACAAGAGGTAAGCGACACGTGGACAACTTCGTACGCCCGTACGGACCGTTTAATTAATTTCTCTCATCTCGCTTCACCCCTCCTGAGAGAACTCAACCCTTCGGCGATAAGAGAGGGTGAGTTTACTCGATGCTTGCCCCACGGTTCGTCTATTGGTTTACGTTTTGGGGGGTAGTTCGTTCGTGATAATAGAAAGTTCCGGTTCATTGGGTCTCGCCCGAGCGGCTGATTAATTTACAGCGCGATACGATGACGCGGTGCATTTGTTAAGAATAATTGTGAGTACGATGAGAAATTATCACGGAAATGTCATTTGCTCTCGGGTACTTTTCTAGCTTGTGACTTGATATGGGAGGGTCGACGTTGAAGTGATTATTATTCGTGTTTTCGATTTTCCTTTAATGCAATCACGCTCTCGTTTCCTTTTTTAATTACCGGTAAAAGTCGCGTCAATGAAACGGATATAACCGACGAGGTCGCTCTTTAATTTAACAGATTCACCTTCGCTGTGCAATATGTAATATCTTTATACAGATTTATTATGTATCACTTTGTTTGATTAAAAAAAAATATATTTCAAGGCGAAATGTTGTATGAAAAACTGCTCCAGTCCCGCCAATTTAAGGAGTATCCATCGATACATTAATAAAAAAAATTCCTAGTATAATTAATACCAGAATATTAAAAAAAATTTTGTAAAGTTCATACCTAGAATGTATCTGGAGAAAAGGTTAATATTTTTTTTACTTTATCGGTATCAGTGCCGCAAATAGGTGCACTTACCGTTAGAAAACACCGCGTTGGTATCGTCAAGTTCAAGGTCGCGAGGACACGTGACTCTCTATCAGTCGAGGAAATGATAATTTTGCAGTCGGGAACGAAATTACAAAAACGATGCACTCGGCGCGAGTCAAGGTTATCTCTCCACAAAATATTTGCTTCCCTCGTTATCAACGGAAAATCGCGACGAGAAAGACGTCTCGATGGTTCCTCTCGCGCTTGTTAGGTCTTTTAATTCGATTACTTATACTCTCGCGGTAAAAAGTGTCGATTAATGGGACAAAGTGAAAATATATACATACGCGCTCGAACAAACCCGGTGCATTATTCGCGCGTAATCGATTTCCGCGTACGAGCGCGTAAGCCGGCGTAGAATCTTTTTTATCGACGAGCGTAAACGTGACTGCAGTTATCTGGAACGGATAAAAGAAAAATGGCGATATCGTAATGAAAAAGCACGGCGCCTAGATGCGCGAGTCGCGTTAATCTATTACGAGTGAGAACGACGGTGCCGATAACGTTCCGTGGAGTCGCGTCAGCGAAACGGGATACAATCGACGAGGTTGCCCTTTAATTGAAAAACTGCTTCAATCGTGCCAACTTGAGGAATGTTCGTTGACAAAAACATTCCTACTGTAATTTCTTGATACCATAATTTTTAAAAATCGTGTGTTACAAAAAAAATAGAATCAATTTCAATCCACCCGAACTTGTGTGTCGCAATAAAGGTATCTTCGTCGTAACATAAATCTTATCTAAGGTTTTTTTCACTTTCGCAAAAGTTATCGAAATAGACTTCTGTATCGCGAAATTAATCAGAATTTCCGAGGATAGCGGAATTAATCAGAATTTCTGAGGACCGAATGATTAGTCCGAATCTCTTCCTATCGCGAACAATTAAGTTCCCGTTACAACCGAAAAGAATGGATACGTTTTTCCTCTCGTTAGTTCCGTGGAATTCCACGTGGAAAATTGAAGGTCTAATAAAGAGGGGGGTGGGCGGGGGAGGGGGAGAGGGGGGTGGGGGGTGCGGAATTGGAAAAACGATCGAAGTACGATCCTCGTACCTACGTCCCACGATTTTTCGCGATAGGCTACAAGGTCGCACGCGTTTCGTCGTTCTCCCGGCCGACCAATCGGAAAACCGTACGTATTTCCGCGACGATTTTCCGGCGCAGTATCTCACACCCGCGGGTACGCGACACAATACTTCCCATCGGTCACGTGTTAGACGGACACGTGAATCTTATTGACAGCGAACTGGTGTTTCTACGCGCGTCGTGCATTATGCACGTAACGCGAGCACCAAAGTTCTCGGTATCGTAAGGTCAATCGTTTCTGGTAGCAGACACTTCAGCGTGTGCTGCGTAAGCTCATTTCGCATGCCGCGAAGCACGTACGTATGTATGGTACCTTGACACTGGGTGCGAGAAAATGAATTCGCGCGGGTACGCCGTTCTGTTGGTACCTAGTGAATTTTTAAACATTAACGCGGTATCTCTTCGCACATATTTCGATAATAATGTCGACGTAATAATCCGTGAACAGAATGTTTCCCTCTGTACGTTGAGAATAAAAATTGATCGATTTGCTAAAGAAGAGCACGAAAGTAATAAAATTTGTAATAAAGGAACGTTTTAAAATTTGATACGCGAGGGATAAAAAAAATTTAGTCGAGTCGGCCGATGTTGTTGGTTTGTGATAATTCGATGAATCTGCATGAAAATTCGATATCCCTAAGAAAACAGGTAAGACTTCGATACAATTATAAAAAGTAATAAAATTTGTAATGAACAAGTGTTATAAAATTTTTTACGCGATGGAAAAAAAAGATATAGTCAAGTCAACCGATGTCGTTGGTTTGTGATAATTCGATGAATCTGCGTGAAAATTCGATATCCCTAAGAAAACATGTAAGACTTTGATACGATTATAAAATTATTCTTCTCACTGTACACGTGAATTTGATTCCGCCTTACATCTTGCACGGGAGAACGCGTAGAAACGATGGCAAATTATAGACCAATTATATATTCCGACACGTTCACCGCGCGCATAATGGTTTCACGGATATCCTATCATCGACTCTTACCCTCTTCAGATTTCAATCGTCGTGGTCGAAAATGGGTCAAGAGGATTGGCATGGGCACACCTTGGGATACAGGATGTGAACGGGGCAAGCTGGTCTTCGAGTAACAGTGATCCACGTCGCTCGAAGGAAACTTTGTTTCCTAAAATTCCCTCGATCATATTATTTCATCTCCCCAGACGATTTTCCGGGAATCTTGAAACCAGCCTCTCGATTTTTATTCTAAACCAGTGGTTCTTAATCTTTTTAGTGATCAGCACCCGCCTGAATTTAAACTAAGTTCTCCCGTCTCTTCAAAAATGTGTTTCTACGTACAGACATAGAATATTTAGGAAATTATATCTATTATTCTACTACGTTCGCATAGACTCCGAAAAAAAAAATAAACGATTAAGCGCCAATCGCCTGTCCACCGCCGCGATGCTCAAATATATGCAATCTCTGTCACGTGTATCACGATGCGCACGCACCTCCCTTACATCTTCGCAAGCGCAGCCACGCGCACGTACGTGCGTGCGTGCGTCGTCGTGTGCGCGACACATCCGCTGCGCGTGCACCTCTGTGTAGGTGGAATGCTGAAAGAACACGCACCGAGGACATCTCCGTCGTTTGCCGCGTATCGCTCGAACTACCATTTTCGTGTAATCGGCGTATCGTCGAAGGTCAAAGAGTTTGACCTTGAAAAGCTTTCCACCTGCGATTCGCATTATTGTTTCCCGGCTAGGAGTTATGAGTTCTAGCGTAGTCAAGGACGATTTTAAACGAACGTTTTCAACGTTCAACTCTTTTTTTCCAATTTTCCCGGTTTCGCGTTTCGGATTATTGCACGAGGGTAAGGAATAATTGACGAGAAACACGGTGGTTCGATTTTTCTTCGCTAACCGACACTTTTCTAATCTGATTGCACGAGCAATATGGATTTCACGAAGCGCACTTCAAAACGATACGCTCCCGTACGTTGGCACCGCTGAACGTCGATAGCCGTCCAGATGCCACATCGAGGAACAGAGAGTGAAAAGGGGCGAAAGAGGAGAGAAGCTGGGTGGAGGAGGTGGCGGAAAAAAGAATTGAGATTGAACAGCATATAGCTCTTTTCTATATTAAGATCAATATTTAGTGATTTATGTGTAACGGTATACAGAGATCTATATTTATTTATTTACAATGTATGCTTACAATCATATTTCCTTTTTTCCAGATTTTTATTTGCAGCTGTGTCCCTCCTGGACTCGTGAGCCCCTTCTGGGCTCCGCAATCAAGCCTTTTGCGAACAACCCGGCATTCATGAACCTCCTAGATGGCAACCGGCAGGGTACCAGAAGTTTGAAGCAATGCCGCGAATCCTAGTACCCTAATGAGGTGCGAAAAAAAGTTGCCACATCGAACGCTATTCGTTGTCTCATTATTATTATTGTAATGACGCTCCTAATCCGATGTTGTGAAGAAGGAAGTCCAGGGTCGAACAAGCATAATGGGGCTGCGAATGACAGATGAATACTACTCGTTTCGCGTTTCAATGAAAATCAAATCGATTGAATCGTCTAGGCCTGTCAGATTAAACTAGGAAAACAAACTATCGATCATATTGTTAGGGAGAACCATTACTGTTATATATTATATTATTTATATAATAATAAATCCTAAGTAGTAATAATAATTCTATATTACTATAGCACTATTAATATTTGAGATTATGCACTTGCAAATAATATTCCAACGAAATAACGAAACCAAGGAACAAAGAAAGCGATTCGAACGGCTCGAGTTGAAAAATATCACTTTCTTTGAAAGTGAACTGAATTTATTTAGAGATATTTGAAGAAATAGTTTTTCCTCTTATCGTCAGTATCGTGTCACTAACCGAAATGGTGACACGCAGCGCTTGAATCGTAATGTTCTCCGTTTCAGTTTGTATTAATTTAATATAAATTACGCATTACGTATTCGTGTTATCTGTCACTGATTTCGACTGATTCTGGAGTCGCAATGTTCCTCTTATCACCGATCGAACGAGACAGAGTTATCGGGTCCTTCGAAATTCCTGCTTTTCCGCGGTGACAGTGAATACAATAAGATTAAAGTCACCGGCATCCACGATTGGTCTCTTTGTGCTACCGCGGATCAAAGTCCATGACTGACCTTTCTCAGAGGGCGATATCCTATTGATAGGTGGAAAATAAAAGCTAACGGCCTCGGCGAACGGGTGACCCCTCCGCGTCTTATCGAGACACGCCGACGACAATAATAGCTGACAACGATAAGTGCGAAAGGCAGCGCTAACGCGATGCAATTAAACATTATACTTTACGACGCGAGCAAGGTCAAAATTGATATCGAGCGCGTGCTGCCTTTTGCTCGTTCGAGCGATTCCCGTTGTTCGATAGAAACGCGAAAAATTCGATGATATATGGGTTTGCTGTGTTTTCCTACCGAACACGTGAGAAATAATTTATTAACGCCCGGTAGCATCTCTTTAGAATGAAAATTTCGTGGAACTTGTTGTTCGATGAAATGAGATTATTATCCGACAGGATCTATTCAATTTGGATTCGTAAAATTGTTGAAACGGAAATTTGGAAATATTATCCGATAAAGTAGAAACACTGCTTAATTATTTACAAATTCCGATTGCTCATGATTATTCTGTAAAACCTCGTCTAACGAAATTATTTTACCATGCGTGTATATATTTTATTAACGAAAATCGTTAGATTACACATTTATTAATAAACATATCCCCGCGTGAGATATTGCATCTAGCGATCATTAAATCAGATTCGCCATAACAATCATGTTACACCGGAATTCGTTGATAATCAAGCAGACGTTCTATCTTATCCAAGCGTCTTTCTCCATCCCTGTTACAAAAACATACATTCTAGATCCTGGCAGTCGACAACTTAATCCCATCAATAAACATATTCTCCCATAAAACATAAAATCCACTTTCCCTGGATTGTCAATAAAATACACGCACGCATCATTTAGTTACACGGGTCAGTCGCGAGTCTATCAAACAAGCACGATTTCATTACATCCACCGACTTAACCGATAATTAATGTCAAGAGCAACCCAATCGCGGCGACTCTCGCGAACAACCGAACCGCTCGCCGAGAACAACGGACTCGTCCACGTATATCGCACAACGACGAAATCAAATCGCGGTTTAGCAACTACATTCGGAATTCCCGATAATCGAGTGCACAGTCTCTTCGTGTCTTGTTTTCCTCGGCGAGGGAATCGCAAGTTTACCGCGGCCTGACCTTCCCCGAGGGAACCGGGGGGGGGAGGTGAGGAGACGCGGGATGGACGGAGGAGCAACGTCCCCGGCGATGGGATTGAAATAAAAGGCTGATAACGGTCGAAGGAACGATCCGCCCCGTCGGACGGTGGCCGACGACGACGACGACGTCCGACGTGGAGGAGCAGATGCCCCCATCGGAATTCGTCGTCGCCTCAGCGCGAACGGTTATCAATTTCTCGGGCTTGCGCGATTAACAGTCAAGGACGTGGACCTCGTTTGAATATGAATTGCGCCAATTAGACTCACCTTTATTCCCGGCGCGTCTGTTTGTTCGCTGATTGGCCAGGATTGCAGCACTCCTCGACGCTTCGAGCACCCGACGTTCAATTCCGCGCCGAGGTCAACGGCGGATCTTGAAGGGCGCGCGAGGTCGTCCGAAGTGCGGCGAGATAACCTCACCGATGTTCGATTAGGGACGACGATTCTGGAACATTGCCAATATGCACTTTGGTGGGACGAGTTGCGCGAGGGTATAATAAATTGGGCGTTATTAGTCCATCTCGATCCTGAATTATACGTTTCGACAGGATTTTCGTGCGGTTAGGAAGTTCGTGAAATACACGTGTATTACTCGTGAGGATAAAATACGCGCGTCGTTGGTGACAGAGGTCGGTTACGAGTCGGTCGTATAAGTGCGAATTTGTTTATGTCCAATGAGTCAACTGATAAGTAATATGGTGGTTCGAGAGCTGTGGTTCTTAACGCGGGGTGCGTGCACACCTGGGAGTGGGAGAAAGTACTTCCAGGTGTACGAAAGAAGTTTCGAAATTGTCGATGTAAATATTCGAATCGTATGAACAGTGGATTCCAATTATTGTGGGCACATTGGACCAGTTTCATTTGCCCACATTATGCGGTTGCCCATAATAACCGAAATGAGTTGTTAACATACATTAAAATCGGGACCAGTCATTATGCCCATATTAGGCGGCTGCCCACATTAACCTGAATCCACTGTATACGTAAATGTATGTGTTTATTTTTCAATCAATAAATTATCTCGTAATAGATGTCATTTCCTAAATAAAGAAATAGAAACACAGTTTTCAAGGGGTTGAAACTTATTTTTAGCTAAACTAAAACTTATTTTTAGATTCAAGGGGATGCTGATCCTGACTCATTGTCAGTGTAAAAAAGAAATTGGAAAGATTCAATCGTCCTGTTTTTAATTGCACGTGCGCTGTTTCCCATTCTCAAAACCGGACGGCTCGAAAACAAAGTACGCAAACCTGCGCGATAAGAATCATAAAAAAAAAAAAGAATTAGCGCTTCGGACTGCAGACGCAGCGGTTCTAAAACTGAACTTTGACAAACATTATTCGCGAATGCGTCGAGGTAAACTCGTTTCCGTCGACGTTCGTCCGCGTCTTCCGTGTTTGCAACGATCGCTCAGAAGATCACGGTCGCTGGGGAATCTGAAATATGATTCCCGCGATATTTTTAAGCATGTTTATCCAAAATTTACGTAAACACGATTTACATAGGCCTTCCGAGACTCAAGAGCACATCGCGAAGGTCTGATACACGCGCATGATGCGTATCGTCGATGAGAACCGTCCTTGATTTCGTTACTTTAAGGAAGCTGCGGTTTTTTAAACGCGGCCGCCGCCGTTCCCAATGCGGGTGCATCGCAATCGTGACTCTCGATCGATGCTGAAACGCGACACAGGACATTGCGGCCATCAACGATCGCGTTTATCATTTTTCAGTTCTTTGTTTCTCCTCGTATTTCGTTGACACGGACACGGGAAATCATGGGATCGTCGATCCTCGTTTCTCACGCGGATGACCGAGAAAAGTGAAAGTATATTTTATCGGATAGTTCTCAGCGAGATAAAACGATAAGCTCTTGGAAAGCAAAGATGGAACCAAGCTGATTATACTTTCTTTCGATTTTCACCAAATCGCCTTATCGTCGGTGTTTCGACTTCCGTTATCTCCCTGCGGGTAGTTTTAACGCTTGGAATAAATTAACGAGTATTTTCCGTCACGATTAGTTCGGTTATGAGGAACAATTACGTGAAGTGATTCGAAAGAGAAACAGCTCTATATTTATATAAGTTTCCCAATTTTCGCCGCTTTGTTGTCGATCTATCACTTTCAGCACCCGAGAATTACTCGAACGCATTTTGATAGATGAAAAGGCGTACGCTGTATTTCTATTATCGTCCCACGAGTAGGTTCAACGATTGGAATACATTAAGGAGTAATTTCTGCAAAGATGAATTCAGTAGCAACGTTTCAAGCAGCAATTATGAAAACTGTTTCCAGCGAGACAAATCGTCAAGTTGTAAATGGAATCGTTTACGTTACACGATGCCATTCAGCTTGCCGTTGTGCTTCGATTAAATTGCCGTTTCTTTTCCTTTTTTTTTTTTTAAGTAACATCCCGGATGATAAACCGTTTAGTTAAAAATACACGAATGACCCTGGCATAACAGTTTTCCTTAACGCATACGTCGACCATGAAACTGTGTAACGCGACGCAGGATGTTGCGGTCGACGGATACCTCGCTTTTACCAACATTTCCGGCGGAACGCGTCCTTAAGAACTGCCACCGGAGGTATACCGGATAATTATGTAATCGAATAATTAGAAGATGTCTCGGTGCTCTCGAATACGAGGATCGTTGATCGAAGCGTTGATCGTTTAAACTCGTTTTCAGAACGTGATTCGTCACTGGATCGAGGCCCATTCCGACGAGCCGTCAGAAACGTGTTTCTCGGTTACAAGAACAAAAAAAAACGTTGCAACGTTACAAAGGTCAGTTCAGCTGTCGGCTACATTGTAGGTCCGTTATAGGATTGCGCGTAGAATGCGCGACTCAATTCCAGGATATCGATCGCGTCGTTCCACCGTGTGTCCTTCGAGATGTAGATGGTGATAAACATTACTAGAATACCCTCGACGCAATTGCTCGATCGTAAACCTACTTTCCAGCAAAACAATCGCGTACGCGTGCAACGATTATACGCCCCGATTCGCGTTAACCGTTTGAAAAGCGAAAAGGCACCCGAGGAGCGTAAAATTGTAGTTTTCCCTCCTGGAGATTAAATCTTGATATCGATTTATCGAGCATCGTTCGTTTCGTCGAACGAAGTGACTGTAAGGGCAGGCGCACGCGGGAGACTTTTTATCGGGCAACTGTCTCGTCTTTTCCACAAAGTCTGTGCAGTCGTATGTAAAAGTTGCATAGCTCCGTGTGTGCGTCTATATAAGACCTGTACAGACCTTGGTAGAACGGAGAAAACAATTGCGCGACAAAAGTCGCCCGTGTGCATCCGGGAACAAATCTAGATCGTGCACATCTCCGAATCTCCGGATCTCCAAACTATTTTTAAAGCAAGCAAACACATGTGATTCCTCGTGAAATAAATTTCAGTAGAATAGAAATTCTATAATTATTTCGTGATCAGCGGCAAGAAATACACTTGATACAGTAAAAAAAAAAGTTTGGAGATCTAAAGATCCAGAGATGTGCATGATGTAGATTTAAGCCTGCATCCGCTCTAACGAACAACGGGGTTTGTTCGGAATGAACTTTCAAGTATAGTAAACATGCGAAGAAGCGATAATCGATACCGCTCACTTCGTCGTGGAACAATCGATAACTCGAGGCTCGTCGACAAAAATTCAAAAGATCCCCGTAAAATGAACCACCCTGTACAAACGATGGATAGACGATGAATAATTAACCTGCGCTGTCATCGAAGGCAACGTGCAAGATTTCAAGGCCGACGAAGGACACCTCTCACGCAGGTGAGAGGATAGCGGTACTAGCGACACGTCACAATGACCTCCTGATTCCTCGATCAACTTCACCTTTTTTTTTCTCCCATTTTTTCCCGGGAAAAGAGTAGAGGTAACGCTAAGCTATTACGCTTCCACGCCCCTTTTCCTCATACCGATGCGTTTCGCTGGAAACGTTTGCAATGACAGGTACGGCGACAATTATGTAACATCAATTATCGCGTTAATGGCGATAAAGCCTCGCGTCTATTCGCCGATACATCGTTACCCAATTTCTAAACACATTTCACTTTCGTTCGAGACCCGCTCTTTGGTAAACGAAAAAAAGATTTCTAAATTATCACTCGTCCCCAAAATTACGGAACGGATTATTAAATTTCTCACGTTATTATCGCCTTTTGCATAATACCCTTTCGCCTTTAATCTCGCGACTCTCGGGGTGGGAGGCAACGAGAGAATTATGGGAGGCCAAAGCGACTCTTTCACAAATATTGGCTGTAGGTTTAAAGAATTAACAAAATTCCACCTACGAAGCGCGATTGCCGAAAGATCGCCGCTCGAAGGTGAAACTCGCGCGATCCACGTAGCAGGTTCGGATAATCGAGGCTTCATCGGTGCTGTAACGCGACGCTTCCGAATCGGAAGAAGGTCGTAGCAGTATAAAAGGCACCGGCGTCGGGGCTCATTCACGCGTACAACGGCATAACGGATCCCGCGAGAATATTTATGCGAGCCGACAATCAGGATTGCGTAACCGAGAGTAGAACTGGAATAGCGGGAACTGGTCCCCCACCCTCCACCCCTTTCACCCCTTCCACTGCCGCCATCGTGCGATAATTGCCGCGTCTTAATCGGTCGACGCACGCGTCCTTCGGGCGAGAGTGGCCTCAGAGAGAAACTGGGAGAGCAATTCTCGCCGAAGGCGTCCTTATTCGCGCGAAGGTGAAACGACGCTAAGGAGATACCGAGGGACGGACGCCGTCGTTCGGAAGCTTCGATTTAATCGCGCCGCCGATCATACGGGAAGGATCCTGAAATCCGTCATCGTAGTTCTGAATCCCTCGACGCGACGCGACGAAATTAGATACGTGACAGAGGAGAAACTTTCGGTTTTGTTGGCAAGATCGAGTGGCAGGCCGAATCTCAGCCGATCGTTGGGAGTATGTTTTGCGGAAAAATGAATGTGAGGAAAAGTATCGATTAGCTGAATTTTATGATCCGATTTTATCGAAGCGACGAGATTATCTCTATTGCATTTTCCAGTTTGTGATTATTTCCATGTTTACCTAGCTTTCATAACGTAATAGTCTGTGACAAATGGCAGAAAGTTTTGAAAATGTCGAATTAAATATTATAAGGTTACTGATAAAGAAGAATGTCAGCAATTCGTTTGTAATAATAATAACGATGCATAGTTTATTGTCTTTATAGGTCGTTGCCCGAAGGTTACGAAACAACAAAAGTTCAACATTACCGACTCGTTAATCGTTGTAATTCGCTATTTTGAAACTCTCAATTCAACCGGTGACGATCGCGGAAGTTAAAAGCGTGTTTGAAAATTTAATATTTATCCCGCATAATTAATCGTCGAAGATAAAACGGGCGATGCGGATTTGCATATCACGATTATCAAGATTCGACTCGTCCACGACCTTACCGAGTTTGTTTATCTACCTGTAACAATCAACCGAACGACACGGAGAGGCGCGACGGCCGATTATTGCGAGCAAAGAGCAAAAGCAAATATTGCGTGTTCGCTCCCTCGTCTAGGCGAACAATTCCGGAATTGTTCGCAAACAAAAGCGAGGCAGGACCTTCGGGTACACAGAGGAGAGCAGATGTCCTCTAACAACGCAAATTGTCTTCGTCCTAGTTCGCTCGCGTAACGCGGTGGAAACTAACTTTGCTAATTCGTCCATTAGGCGATGTCAATCCTAATTTCAATTACCCTGATACATTTAATGGGGGGGGGGGCTGAAACGCGGGTGAGCCGCGCCGAAATTCGAATTTTCAATTGGACAACGCAGCGCGTTAACGGGGATGGGCAATCGAATCCATTAACTCTACGGTGAGAATTGAAATCGTAATTTTTAGACACAACTTCTACAAAAGGGAGCAAGAATATAGATTAGCTAATATTTATGTTCCATTTTATGTTCCATATCGAAGTGACGGAATAATCTCAAAACATTAGCCCTCTATTCCATTTCCAAATTTGTTGATTTTCGAAAATCAGTTCTATTCAGCTGTATTTATACCTGACTGTCTAAACCGATTGTAATGTCAAAATGAATAGATCATTAATAACATTTTAATATTCCAGTTTGGTCGTCGTTGTTAATAAAAATCCTCGCGCCTCGAGTATCGGGAGGTCAGAGTTCAAACTCTCGAGCACCGCGATTCCGCCGAACGATCTAAACTTTCGTGGGATTCTTGGACGCTTGATATAATATTTAGTGGAACGCTTCAACGTTTGCTGGGCGGAATGGGTCGAGCGTATGCCATGGAAGAACGATGACGCGTGGTCACTCGACCCTGACTTTATTTATGTTTCCCCATAGCATTAAAGGCAGTTACACACGTGCTACGAAGGCCTCGCTCGCGACTCCTTTGTCTACACATTTCGTTCAACGGCAAGCAGCCTTGTCGCCATTGTACATCCGTATGACGGTATACTACTCCTTTTTGCATACGTGTATACGTATACGTATACGTCTGGGTAACGTGGTACTCTTTGTTCTCCAAGCGCTCAAAATACGTTGGATCTGACACTCGTGGCAATTTCCCCGCGGATTCCGATACCGTTTTTACAGAAATCGATTGTCGCGAATGGCGGGAAGTTTAATTTAACCGGTTAACAGTTGCTGTCTCTTGGAAAAGTGTTATTATACTTGATCGATATGTTTTAATAACTCGTTGCTCGGATTGATGAAGAAAAAATGCACAAACCACTGGCGCTATTCCCTATCGAAAAATATCTTCAGAAAATTTACAAATATATTTTAAGCAATTTTCATTTGGAAAAACACGGAGTAGGCAAGAGATCTTTAACCAAACTCCATGGGAGAACTAATTTGCGTGTCGATACTCGGATCTACGTACGTTGCGTGTACACCTGGACGCTTTGACATCCAATCGAACGCACACGCATAATACGTACCGTTGAACGTAATCAACTAGGAAACGCTTCGATAAACGTTGAACAGTGTCCTTGGATCTAGGTATGAAAGAAGTTTAACGCGTGGATGATCTCACGCATATGCCTCGTGTGTATGCTCGCACGCAACGGTCAAACAGGCGCGAGTGTGAGAAACAGCGAAAATTACTTTTAAAAAATTCCATTTCGCGTTCGGAAGCGAAATCGAGATTTCCTTTTACGAATCCAGGATACAATTACGCCCTAAATTGATATTAAATTCGTACTGGAAACGAACGTCTCTATATAGGTCAGTGTTTTCTAAATCTCGTCCCGCCGAATACGGACACCGCGTCCTTATTCGACATTTAGTAAATTACTATCTGTACTTTCATCTGACCTATTTCAGCTCCGCGCGTAAAAACACTATTACGTATTCCGCAATTTTTTACCGGTTCCAAGTTAAATTGCGAACCATTACTCCCCGATCGCTCGACGATCGTATAAAAAAACACCACTGTATTCGTTAACGGACCACTTCCTTTATGACTTTCCCACTTTCCATTTACAACGCAACAAACCGCCGACCTTCGTTTAACGCAGGAATGTCGTGAGTATGCGTGCGTCCCGTGTGTCACCTTGCCTCTGTATCTGTCATCCAGCTCGAAATACTGACTTACGCGACGCGGTTTTGTTTTCCGGAAGAATAGATGTTTTTTTTTTGTTTCTTTCAGTATTTTTTCTGCTCGGAAATGCGATGCACCGTGGTCGCGTAATTGTGTTCCATCGCTGACTTACTCGCGGCAAGTACGATTCAAAATGCGTTCCAGTAATTCTCTGGTAACGAGACCTTGTCCCTCGATTCCACGTTTACTAATCGTCCTGCAAAGTAACCCTTCGCCGGATAACGCGTTTCTCGAGGGAGACGCTTAATTTCGCCTGCCCCCCCGTCAAAGTAAGAAGAAATTCCATTTCATCGACGACGCAAATGGCCTCGAGCATTTTACTTTACCTCTTACCAAAAGTCCTTTTCATCTTCCAACGATGGCTCGGGCTATTGTACGTTATCGAATACCGTCGGGAATCGAGGCTTCGCAATCGTAGTAAAAAAAAAAAAAAGAAAAAAAGAAATGAAAGAAAAGGAAAAGAATAAAAAGAACATCGCGATAAAAGCCGGCTGTGAATTACAAAACACAAGCTTTCTCCGCCGGCAAAGCGCGTTTCACTCCGAAATCTGTGTAACGACAGATTTATCTTCGTCGGTGCCTGTTGGTTGGAAACAATAATTCTTCGCGTCGACGATTATTGCACCGGCTCTCTGCGGGCAAAAGCTCTCCCCTCGTAGTAGTCTCACCTACGCAAACAATTTCTCCTGTTAAGAGAAGGAGGACTACGTTCACTTTCCCATTTGACGGAGCAAACTGTGTCGTCGGAAACCGGGTCGCCGAGAATATCGCAGAGAAAGTGAGAGTACGATCGGTGAACCACGGCTGTGGATCGTGATGCAGCTGCTATTTAAATGATCTCGCGTCTGGATCGCGATTTACCGCGACTCGCGGAGGATCGGGATGACAGGGGGCAGCACCTATCGGCGGAGTTCAAATCGGTCGGGAGATTGAAATTTGAATAAGAAGTCATCTTCTAGGATATATTATCTTGCGATAGATCGAATTTCCTGAACAAAGAAATAGATACACATTTTTCAAGGGCGCGTGGAAACTTATTTTTAAATTCATTATTTAATTAAATCGGATGAAAAACGCTTTTATACAATCGCGGTCCACAATATCCTATTTTTTTTTTTAAACCCACCATCCTGCTCTCATCAGAGTTGGGGGTTGTCTTGTTTGGACACCCTTCCCCAATGGTCCATTCCAGGATAAGGATCAACGACAAACGATAAAACTCCGAGTACGATTAGCGGGTTGTCAAGTATGAAATTTCTAGCGAGTCGTATTGCCAACATTGACACGTTACAGATCTCACACTTAACCAAACCGATAATTAACTCTCGAACGTTTACTAATTTCATTTTTAGAAATCCACAATGAACGTTGTTTCAATGATTTATAGAGCGCGATACTATGTCTTTCGCGGTGATACATAGAAATAGCGGACGAGACTTTTACATTCGCTTAAGTATCACGGGCGAAAGCGAGCGAGCAATCAGCGACGAATTTCAATAGTGTATCATTCCTTAAGCTTTCCCACACACGCCGCCTTCGACTTTCGATTTAGCCGTTGTCCCGCGGTCCTTTCCGCCGGCGAGAGAGAAAGAGGCGCGAAACCCGCGTTTGCTCCGCTTCCGCGCCGCCGAGTTTCTGACCTATTCACCCACTTCGAGTTTAGCTTATTCCCCCATTGTTCGCGCGGCGGACAATGAGCGTCGCGAGGAATTCTTCTCGCGATGGCTCGCGCGCGAGCGAATCGCACTTTCGAGGTCCAGAAAGAAGGTCGAGAGATCATTTTCCTCGTAACAGGCCGGCGACAAGCAAGAATTCCATTAGCATATGAAACGCCAAGTGCACTTGGACGTGAAAATATTTATGGAACTGTTTAGAAAGTGAATGCGACGCTTAAACCGCCGCGTTCGTAAACGTCGCGAGATAAACTGCTCGGCGAGGAAGCGATGAATTCTCAATGCCGGCGATCGAGTGCTCAAAGAGATTCGACGATGCGAGTGTGATTTTTATTCTTTTTTTTTAGAAATTATAATTCTTCCCTCGAACGTTTTCCCTCGCGCGCATCTCGCGGCGACGCGTTTCAAAACTACGCGTACCGCCGAGGTAAATGCTTCTCACCCTTATCGGCGGTAACGACGAGAGAGAAACGTCGACTGGTGTCCCCCCCCCCCGTTATAAATACCGATTCGCGCGAGACGCAAAAGCCGGCTGACCTTTAACCTCGAAAGGCAGACGGCCTAAAACCAGAATACTATGGAA
This sequence comes from Pemphredon lugubris, assembly GCA_933228935.1. NCBI lineage: Eukaryota > Metazoa > Arthropoda > Insecta > Hymenoptera > Crabronidae > Pemphredon > Pemphredon lugubris. Next base: position 63,422,072 of record OW121815.1, read on the forward strand.
CCCGCGAGAGTAGACAGCCCGGTGGCATATATTTCGGGGTCGTGACCCACTTCTGGCTCCCCGAAGTGTGTTACCCACGACCCTATTCGATCCCTTCCGAAGGCCATCGGTGCCAGCGGAATAATACATACCAATTCGATCCGAATAATACATCTTGATACGCGCGTGCTACATTTCGCGGCGCTGCGAGTCTCCTTCTCCGTTTCGCATAATAGAATCGTTATGTTTCACGAGCATCGACCTCCGACGTCCGCCTATGGCGGCCCGAACGCTTGTCTGTCCTCCGTCGTAGATCGTTCGAGTGACCCGGTTACATCTTTTTCCCCTCCCGACGGCCGAAACTTCGAGCCATTCGAGAGCATAATGCTAGTTTCCGATGCGTATCGTTTGCCGATTAATTGTATTGTTTTGTTCGTTCCGCGTGTCACGATTTCGTCGGTAATTTTAGTTATTTATTGTTATGTTAACACTAGAACTACCGACGATTAGTGTATACCTATTTCTGCAATTTTTTTGACCAATTTTACCAATTTTTATATAGTTCAAAAGTATATATGCTTACAATTATACATATTCACACTGCCTAAAAAATAAATTTTCGTTCATATAGTTAAAAATGGTAAGTTTGAGTAGCCTTAAACAAAAATGTCAAACCAGTCAGAATGACTGGGCTGGTAGTTCTAGTATAATATTAAGTAACACGGGATACTCTAGGTTGTTGAATTTCCAGACGCGCTGAGTTACGTTGGCGTAGAAACAAAACGACAAACCTGATCATTCGTAAATATCTTTGTAGAGCAAATTTATTCTCGTCTGAAACTTCTATCCGAAAAATAGAAGAACCTCCAACGATGAATTAAATATCACAAATCTACCTATTCGAGGACACCGGTGAGTTGCCGAGAGTCCCAACAAAGGAATCTTAAATTCAGTGTAAAATGAAATCAGATAGCCGATCCTTTTGCCGGTCGTAAAATGCCAGCCCTCCTTAAGAATGAAAGGAAGTAAAGGCAAATTGATCCTCGGGATGTTCCTCGGTCTCTCCTCGAGGCGCGAGGGCGTTTTCAGCTTATCCGAGGCCGTTTTCGAGCGTGGCCCTCGCGTGCCTCCTCGTGCCTGCCATTTATGGCTTTTATGCATTTACGATTATTGACACGGGCCTCCTGAACTGCCGCGATTGCCAACCATAATTGCGAGTGTCCGGTAGTGACGCGGTATACATTCGATTTTACAACCGCTCTTTCACCCATCGCGCCGAGGGAGGAGAAACCCTGGAAAACACGTCGCAAGGCTGAGACTGAAATTCTTCTTTTATTGCGCGCCGGATAATGTTACTCGAACGATTTTTCCCGCGACAAGGGGAAACGGTAATACGACTCGCAAACGACAACTTCCCAGAGCTCGATCGGTTTTCAATCAAGCACTTTTAGATATAGTTAGAAATTTCTTGTAGATAGATCGATAATTGTGTAGTTATCATTTTTCGATACGTAAACCAAATCGAACCATCGTCGAGAAATCGATCAATCGATCGATTAATTAATTCCCAAATAAACGACGATCCATACCGGAAGTTCCGTCCTCGTTTACGCGTGTCCGCCGCGTCCAAAACAAAGTTCTCACCACCGAGACAAAGGAAACGTCGAACGAGAAGGAAGAAGGGAAATTTGCCGTCTCCCCTCGACTGACCCAGAAACCCGATTCTTTCCACCACCCGTTCTCCTTCTTTTTTTTTTCCTTCTTACGTTACGATCTACGATCGTAGGTGCGTACACGAGTCTCGTTTCGCGGGGGCCTCGTTAGTGAAAGTTACCTCACTTATGGCAGTGGGGAGAAAGTGAAAGCTGTTTCCGGGATAAGCGTCGGGCTTGAAAATTCTCTCGAGGAGGCGGACTGATATTAATGACCGGCCGATCGCACGATCTCTGCCCATCTGTGAGCGCCTTTGCGCTGTCTGGGACAACGCGATAATGCAAGAACGCATTAGAGCGCCAATATGTTCGCGATTAACGTAATGGCTCGTGAAATGTATTATACGACGCGCGATATCTCTACGAAAAACTATATTCGGGAGGCGAATCAATATTAATAGCTATTCGATAAGGCGTCTCGCGTATAACCAGGCGCCTAGCTGAAGTCGAAAATAACATTATAAAATAATAAGTCCAAGTAACGCGCATTTCTCGGTTTTTATGTCGATCTATAACCGTTCGATCACCGGGAATAGGAATCGATTATTCGCCAAGATGACCGAAATATCGAGTTGAATGTTCGATGTAAGTTAAACAGAAACAAAATTACAAGGAAACCCATAGCGTTCTCGATTCTTTTTTTTCTAATTATTTCGTATCGAGTTCTTTTAGTACCTATGGCTAAATAAATAAATCACCGATTCGTAACGTCGAAACTGTTGCACGAAATATGTATGTATGTACGTCTAGACAGGGAAACGTGTTTCTGGTCTGGTTTTCTACAACGTGGACGTGGATACAGATTAAACGCGGCATCGTTCGCTCTCGAAAAGGGAAAGGGGACTCGAAAGTGGAACACGGCCAATGGCCCGATGACCCCCTGACACACATTTCCCGCTCGTCTCAACGAAAGTGAAAATAATCGGCCGTTTATGGCTGGTCGAGATTTATGGCTGCGGGTACCTGGCGAACCGTATTTCATCCAATTAACTGCAGCTTGCGACAAACGTAAAAACGGTCAATTCGTAGCGCGCAACGGATAACTGCGAAATACGATTATTGCGTCGGAAAATTGCGGACCTCTCGACGTTAGACTCTATTTTCCATCGCACGAGCGGCATACCTGTGTCCGGTTTGAAAATAATTAACGCGTCGCACGCCTGTCCCGCGTAAACGCGTGACTCTTAGCTTACGCTTACTATGCGTGTTTTCAATTCAAGTTAACAAGAGTGCAATTGAGGCTTAGGCTTACTATGCGTGTTTTCAATTTTAGTTAACAAGAAGGCAATTGAGGCATTCTCCGGGCAAAGGGCCTATACGCCAAATGGCGGTTTTGAGAAAAAGGCAAATGAAAGTTTTCAATACTTTTATTGTACAGTTATTGTATTGTCAAAACCATAATAAAGTATTTTATTCTTGGATTTATGCGATACATAGATTTATACAGATTATTCACTTAAGAATATACGAGCACTTCATGTGCCCTTCTCCCAAAGAAGAAGGTTTTTTTAACCAACGGAACGAACGCAATTTTTGTTTTTCATATAACAAAATATTAATAAGCGTATAAAAACATCTATTTCCGAAAATTAACGACACAGAGTTATGTAAAAATACAATATCGTAATAAGATAGGCATAAAATTAAAAAAAAAATTAAATAAATAAAAAGTTTGAAAGAAAAAAAAAATTTTACCATCGATACATTACATTATGGCGGTTCATTTAAAACAGTCTACGGAAAAAGGGCCTATCCATCGATGGGCCCTTTGTCCGGAGAATGTCTCAATCAATCCAGGACGTCCTTTACTCAAACAAAATCGCGAAATCAAAATCTTCCAAGAAACAAAACGTGAAAAAAGAACAATAACAAAGAGTAACGGGTTGGTCGAGTTCTGATGGATATCGTAAACGAAATATCTCTTCGGTAATAATAAAAATCTTTCACGGGCCATGAAACACTTCGAGTCGTTCGAAGGTCCGAGAAACCGTGAAATCATTTCAAGTCCCTCTACACTCATCAATTTGAAATTTAGGTAAGAAACCGCAGAGGTCGGCCGAACGTTGCGTGCGGTGAAAACTCGGTTACGAGAGGGTCGTCCTTGGATTCCTTATGACTTTCGTAAACATCTCTCTGGAAAGCCTCGCTTTCTCTAGAATGAAAATGATCCTTGACGAATCTCGGGGATCACCTTGGCCGACCCTCGTTTTACCGGAACATCTTGAGTCGAGGGGGGAACGACGAGGCGACGGTAAACACAAAAGAAACGACGAAAAAAATTATCTTCTCAGTCCACCTATTACCTAATCGAGGTCTGATCAAACAACGTATTCGGTTCTTCGGCAACGAGTGCGAGAATTTCTGTACAACAATATTCCACGTGTAATTTTAATCGCATACTTGTACTTGACCCGAGACAAAACCTTGTCTCTTGATCCTATAATATCACGGGTAATTTTTGTCTCACGGATTAACACGCTGGAGTCGATTTTTCGTTGCGTACCTGTGATGTTAATTAATACTTTATACCTATAATATCACAGGTACTTTTTGTTTCACGGACTATCACGCTGGTGTCGATTTTTCGTTGCGTACCTGTGATCTTAATTAATACTTTTTATCTAAGTAAACTGTTTTTGTAACGTTAGTCGGTCAAGAGTATCGTTACCAAAAAAGTTTGCGTTGCTCAATCGAGTGACACAAAGAACATTAATAAAAGTTATTAATTTTCAAGAAACACAATGCGGCTACGCTACGATTCTTTGATTAATAGGACCCACTGTGTGACATACTAAAATCAATTATATCTCCCCCACATGAAAGAACCTCTCCCTTGTTAACGATTAATTGTTCACGAGATACGCGTCGATACGCCGAAATCGTTAAAGTTTAGAATCGCAAGGGCATGGCGTGCCATTCAAGTTACTCAAATCGCATTGATTTCCGCGTGTAAACGCGACGGTTATTGTTAGAGCAACGGGAGTTACGTGCTCGTTTACTCTGCACGTCACTTCGGCTGATGTAGAGCTAAATATGCGCGCGGGCGCGTGTGTGTGCATGTGCAGAGGCCAAAGTGCACCTATGCCCGCGATTTGAAGCTAAAAACGGAGCCAAGGATATCGAGGCGATAGCAGGGTTAGGGTAATTCAAGCCCGATACCGAGTTGTCCTTTGCTGACCAAGGACTGTCGTCAATTCTAAAATTATTCTTCCAGCCTATTCTACAATTTTTGCGGACTCGTTGGTAACGTCCGTATCGTCGTTATCTTTGCGCTCTATTTCAGCTTTCCGGCGTTCACGAATGTGCCAACTCGAGGAATAAGTGGCATCGCGAAGTCCCGATGGAAGACCGTAAAACGTCTATTCCGGATCACGATTTTTCATTCGTCTTTTTTATCGCCTGTTTATCAAAGTCAATGTGAAATTGAATCGTCTGGTCTAATAGAATATTAATAGCGATATATCTGAGTTGCATGCGATAAACGAAAATAAGTGAGCCTCTCTGATATTGTATTCGCTGCAGGCCCACGCGTTACGATTACACGTGTGAGTAATTTAGATATTCTAATCGTGATATGGAAAGTAATTATAATCAAGATCTGCAAAGATCGTATTTGTACCGTAGAAAGAGAGACGAATTTCCGAGCAAGGTCAGTTCATTCTGAAAATCAACTACTTCCGGGTCGAGCTACATATATCGCGGCGAGACGTGACAAAATTTGACCGCACGATTTTCGGCGCCAACTACGGCTAATAATAACGACCAAATGAGAAATTAGCCTTGAAACGGAAGATACATCTCGACGCGTCTTAACGCCAAGGAGGAAAACATTTACGAGATACGCGCATACGTGAATAATTTTGTCGCGAGGAATATTAAAGAGTTTGCAGAACGCTTTGGCGCGCAATATTAACGATAAGAGCCACCTTGAATCGCGTTCGATATTGGCGAAATGTAGCGCAAAGTACAATTACCAGGATCAGGGAACAATCAATTGTACACGCGAGTGGTGTGGAGACTTCACCTTCGAGTGTTAATCAAACGCGATGCGTGCAATCGCAATTTTTCTCGCCCAAAATGATCTGTGACGACTCGAGTGCCCGATGAATTATCGTAAGGCACGAATATCGCCCACGCGATAAATTTAAGATTAGCGACAAACCATAGGTCGCGCGCGTTGCGTCGTTCTCAATGAACTTTAACGTAGACGTCTCTTTGAATTTTACACACGGCTGCTTTATACGTACGTGTATTGTTTTACGCGGGACCCAAACGGTCCTCCCTACCGTGGATCGCGTGTGTCCGTATCTCATCATTATCATTGTTGTAAATTGACGGTAGTAAACTGAGAGCTTGACACGAGTCCAAAGTCATCGAGCGTTTTACGAGCCATTCTTCCGTGGAAAGATCGTGCCGGTTATAAAACAATCCGGTTCAAGCAAACGGAGGGGTATTTAAAAGATCTTAGAAGCTTTAACAATCCGACTTAGGACCCTGATTTTCGACAGGTAAATTCCAAGGACGCGTTTAAAACACTTTTTACGATGACTCAGTCATAAATCACGCGTCTATTTTTGAAGGTGGAGAGTAGAGGGAGGGGGGGCCTGACGGAGTTAAGAATGATCGATCAAAGAGATCCTAGCTGGAAGAATAATTGTAATGTTATAGATCTCGAAATTTTTTCGAGCTCGAAGTATAGCAAAAAAGTACGACTGTTTATCACGAAATGATGCCTACGGATATTTTCGGTGTTGCGATCAATTTCTGGTGAAATATGGCTTCCAGATAGATTCAAGGTTTCCCTTGAAGTATGAAAAAAGAATTATTTTCACGTCGCGACATTTGCGTCCCAAAAGCTGACGCGTGGTGCGACGGATTTGGGGGATTAGGGGGGGGGGGGGGGCATGGTCGCAAATCATTCCGAGGCACCCTTCGACCTCTCGAAATTCATTACGACATTTCAGGGCCGAAGTTTGCGAGAGTTTGAAACATAACGGTCGCCGAAGGAGCAGTAAATTTTCAGGAGTCAATGGGAGAAGACACGATGTTTTCCCTTTTTCAGGTGTAGTCGATTATGAGAGAAAACTTGAGGTCATAAACGGCCAAAGCCCTGTCCCTGATTTCATTGTAACGTTTTCGAGAAATGACGAGCCATTGCTGAACCATGAGCACCGTTGGCGAAGAAAAAGCAAAAAACATGTTTATTACGTCCTTCGACAAATCGTAATGTAAATCGCATTAGAATAATTAAAATAACGTCTTCCGTCGAACGACGGTCGACGGAAGTTACAGCGCCGTCGATTTAATCGGAGAAATCGTTCTTGATATTCGTAACAAACAAATTTATCTCATTTCGATGGAAGCCTCGCTAACAAAAAACTGCCTTGACACGAAAAAAATACGCTTTACATTGAACTAACAATGCATTCTAGTTTGCGTAAAACGACATTCGTCCGGCGTCCTTGTTTAGCAGTTTTTATATTATTATCCTCGATCCTTTTAGGTTCTCCTTTTCCTAGCTCCTACGTATAAACATTATTTATGAACCGTCAAGGTGTCCCGTATCGAAATAATATCGAAACACCGAACACGAGAAACATTTCCATCCTCCTCCCACCCCAAACATCGTTATCAACCGACTACTTAAAAAAAAAAAAACTGACGAAATCCTCGGAATCGCTTCCAGAGCTGAACAAACTGTTACTTTCCCTGTTACTCGAATTCGATAAAAGCGGCGATATCTCCTCCACATTCCATCTGCCTTATTTCTTATCCGACGACTCACCGATTGTCGAGTCACGTCTACGATTCAGTACCCGCTCCGTCTTTCTCTATTTCCTAAGTGCGCTTCGCTCTCTCTCCCTCTCCCCCTCTCTCCCGCCATACTTCCCTCTCCCTTCACGAGTTGCAGTTCGCGGAGCATGCTTGGAACAACAATCGAATGCGGAAAAATTCTCGGCAAGGCCGCCGATGTCAAGGACGCCGTAACAATATTGCTCTCGCACCTGACTTACGTTACAATGGGCCCGTGCAACGAGATAGCGTTGCGCGAGGATCATCGTTAAAGATTCCTCTCTTTATTCCCCTTCGTCCGATACTTCCTTTCGCGGTAAGTTCCAACGAACGATCGGCCGTTTCGCATTATTACCCCTGGCCGTGTTTCATGCGCGATCGTTATTCGATGATTTCAGTTTACTCCTTCCCGGTTGCGCCGTGCATCTCTGATGCAACGTATGCACACGTTGCGCTGTTTTCTTTGTATGTTATTAAACGTCGACACGTGTCTCTTTGCAAGCTTCAAGAAATCGAATGAAATATTCGAACAAAGAGCGGGACGAATAATTATATTCCATGATTTAAATTCAATTGAGGTGTTTACCGATCAATGGGAGTATAACGATTAACTATGTAAGTAGAGTCCCTCGGTTATGCATGCGTATATCCTCTTTAACGGCCCGCCGACCATCGTTAAAGTCGCCGCGTACTTGAAAACGGGGAATCTATTAATACGCGTATCGACTTCCGAAGATTCGATTGAATCGCAAACAATTAAATCAACCTTGCCCTCGCCACGCGATAATGGTAATCCGGCAAAGTGGAGCCGCGCTCCCCCCCCCCCCTCCCCGGCGTTCAATTTTCCTAGATGTACGATAAGCGCGTGCGATTACTTACCGGATTTTCACGGCGAGCTCCTCCTCTCCCATCGTCGCAATCGTGATTTTCCACCGCGAATCCTCGCTTCCACGGTTCTGCCCTTGGCGTGTCCCGATGCGACGTATGCGCGTACATAAGTTCATACTAACGCGCAGTTCACGTCCCGCGCTCCACACACGTCACGAATACGTGACGTATCGTTCAAGCACGAGTGCACCGTGCGCGTGTAGGTGCGTCAACAAAAGCCGCCGGTAAAGCGACGAGAAGAGTCGGAGTCGGAGGACGCCATCGAACGTTAGTCGTCTTCTGAGAACCTGTAATTTGGAATTTCCGCGATTGGTGGAAACTTGGGACTATCGCAAACAATGATAGGCGCGCAGGAGTTATCTGAGTGTAGGTTTTAATAAATCGCGCCTAGATCGATGCGTATCGATAAATTTAATTTCGAGTAAAGCGGTGCAAGCTCTCCGTCAGTCGATACGCACGATGCGTGAGAGTGCACGGAGAAATGCACGCGCGTGCCCACGCATAGTCGCGTTTATGGAAGGAAACGATACGCGCGTGGATACGGCGACGTGCGTGTAGGTATTGATGCACCCAGCCGCGGGATTTTGGGTCGATAGACGTGACGTCAGTGAATCGCGCAAGAGTTAAAGGGAGGGTACTAAGGGAAGCTAAAAGACCGATATTAGGAGAGGAAGTGAAAGAGAGAGAGAGAGAGAGAGGGAGAAAGTAATTTAGAGAGATGATATAGAAAATTGGAGGGAGAAAATAGAAAAAGGGATAGCATTAAAGGCGATGATGAAAGGGGTGGAAATTAGAGATGAGCTGAAGAAGGATGAAGAGGAAACTAGAGGGAGAGAGAAAAAGGAAGAGGGCTGGGGAGAAGGGGAAAAGAGAGGGGAGGGAGGGACGGGAGAAAGAAAGAGACGGCGATAGATGAAGTTCAAGGTTATCACGCTTGAACGCGCGTCCCACGCGGAAAATAGGAAAAGGAGGGCAAATGGATTTTCCAGGTCCAAGGAAAAACGTCAACGTTGGCCGGAAGGTGGGAGGGGGGTTGGGTGGGCGTGGGGAGGACGATATCCGCGAGGAAACCCACGACCGGGGTAATTTGGTACAAGGGAAGGCAGAATTTCCTGATCAGGCTCTGGAAACTTTAATCTAAAGCTCGATTTCATTTTTTTTTCTTTCGAGCGATTGCGCGAACTCCTCACGCGATCGAAGAACGTAAAGCAGTTTTTAATTATGATTTTCTATCGCAGTGGTTCTTAATCTGTAGTGCGTGCATCCCTGGACGTGTATGTTGTATTTGTATGTTTTTGAATAAATAAATTATCTCACCGTAATAAATTATCTTGATAGATATAATTTTCTTAATAAAGAAATAGACTAAACAGACGAAGAACCACTGTTCCAACGAGTCTGGAGTGGAATTTTCGTATTACGAAATTACCCGTTGAAAGAAAATGTTCGATAATCGCACTATCGTGTGACGTACAGAACTTTTTTTTAATGACACGCTTACGGAAGTTTTACGCGTCTCGCATCGCTTTAAATACGAGCGTTGCGCAATCGTTGAATAACAGAAATTCCCGCCAAACGTTCTCGATGCAACGATACCGCGGTCGGAAAAACTAATTACGCGCAACGATAAAACTTATCTCATAGCTCGCGAGCCCGCCATCTACCAACCGTTAATTCGTCGATTAAACCAGAGTTCGAAATTCCTTCGTAGATTCGTGGTTCGATAATGCGAGGTGATTAGGTGGAATTTGGTATTACAAAACATCCGCGTGTACCACTGACGACATCGATAATTATGCACCTGCGGCGGTGCACGAGCGAAGGATAGGTTCAAGGAAGTGATAAACAAGAATATTCGCTGAGAATCATGTGTTCGGTGGGCGTTTCGTAATGAGACGTCCTGGTGACATTATAATGAGGCGATAATCCTCGTGACTAAGCGCAATGGCGACGCGGGTGGTCCGTTGGTTTCGCGTGTACCCGATTATGCACCGCGTGTACATTTGCATGGGAGATTTTAAGCAATGTTCCGTATTAATAATCATTGCATTTGAAACACTCGTCTGATCTACTTTAGATAAAATAGGAAATTGTCAACGTACTTTTCAGCACGAATTGCTAACTATTTTGAGATTCTACGGTAGTGAAAATATTACTTTCGGAAATTTATTTGCGTCATACTTTAACGTTCCTCGACTATAAGCATGTTTCGATAATATCACAACCATGACGCACAGAGCGATGTTATTAATTTTATACTACTAACGATCGACCGTTTCGTTAATCGCGATGAAAGAATATTAAAACCGTATTCAAGGGGATCGACGTCAAACGGAAAATCGATGCTGCGTATTATCATTCTATTCTGCGCACGATGCAATTGCGCGTATCGCGATTAAGAGAGAGAGACAAGAGAAAATTGGCTCCACGTATATTTGTCCGCCGCATCACCGATCGCCAATTCATACTCGAATGCAAAATTTTCGCTACAATACACTCAGCGGATACCTGTAGCTCGAACTGGCCCGCCAACCATCATCGCGGTTGATAAAATAGAAAAAGAGAAAAATCGAGAGGTCAAAGGTATACCGGATTTTCAATTCAACTCCGCTCTTTACCGAAAACTGGTATTTTTCGTTTAACTCGAAACGAACTTCCAGCGCAATTAAAACTTTCCGGATCATTGGTACCGGCAACCGGATTATACGTAACTCGGTCGAAACTGCATAAAGTCCGTATTTAACCGGGATGGAAAGCAAGGAAGCCGCAAGGTCTACTCCAGGACCAGGATAATCCTGCCGAAACGAATTGGGTCGACACGCGAGTCCCTTGTCCCATTAGCCCTGGTAAACTCGAACTCGATCTCGAGTTTGTTGTCTCTCGACTCTCGACTATCCTCAGAACGTAATCGTATTTGGGTTAGCATGCCCGGACGTGGCCCGGACAGGCCGACCTTGAACTTGCCCGCCCCCACGGACGGGCCGACCCCAACCCCCCACGTTCACGTTTTATCGCGAGAGGAGCGCGAATACCAGCAATATGTCTCACCGAGGAAAGGGGATAGAAACGGGGCACTAAAGACGGAACGAAAGTTCCCGCGCTGTAGCTCTGCGCCGGCAAACTTTCTTCAACTCTATTATTATAATGTCTTTTTATATCCTTCCGATTATAATCTCTCGCGTTGACCTTTAAAGTGGTGAAACGTAGGTTACCCTTTTTCTAGAACGGCGGCCACCGATACAGATCGTTTGGAAAGCGATACTTTGAAACCGGATTAGACTCGAATCCCTACCGAAAAATCCTTCTTTATATCATCCGGTAACACTACCCTCGACCCACGATCTATCGCATTCCACGATAGGTCACGACCTCCCGCGTCTGCGGATGCTGCCAAGTGGGAAACTGACCTACTCAACAACGACGTCGTTCGAAAGAAAACGTGTCTAGGGAGCGTCCCGGCGGAGCTGAATTAAAAATTGGTCACGATCCAACCAGATAGCGATAGAACGGAGATACGATAATGGTGATTTCACCTGTTGAAGGTAGCCAATATATTAAATTTACGAGAGTCTTATTCATCTGCAAAAGTGAAACTCAAAAATTCTGAAAAATATCTTGAAACGCATCCTTCGACCAGCAAGGTTTATTTTTATTAGTTGACCGGTTCCAAAAGAAGCCTCCTCCATCGGATCTTCTTAAAAAATCCCAACAGTACAAAGTTACTCTCTCATAACCGCTTTGTCTCAATAGATTCATTCGTCTCCGGTGTATGAAAACGATTCTTATCTCCACGGTCGTAATGTCTTTTCATAGCGCACTCGGTGAATCTGCCGTCGAGATCGACCTTTCTCAAGCCTTGGGGCGAATAAGAGAATCGCGGAACGACCTCGAGCGAGTGTCGGCTCCCGGCGACGTATAACGGGTTGCCCGTGACCGGGGAGGACCTTGGCCATGGATGTACGCCGGGCGTCGTGACGCAGGCGCCGGGAAACGCGCATGTATTCCCTTTACGAACCGTCCTTCCTGTCGTAACTTCAGCCAACGGATAAAAAAGAGGAACGAGAAGTAACGCGCGCTATCGCGATATCAGAATGTAACGTCTTTTGCGAATGCACCGCTGCCGCAAGTTATAATTCTATTTTTATCTTACATTTCCATTACAGACATTTTACATTCGAGACCGAGAGACGGTATCGTTGAGAATTGTACGCGTATAAGAAGGGAAAAGAGTGTCTAAGTATCTCTCTTCGTTCGAAAGGATTAATGGAAAATAATACAAAACATATTCCTTTATCGTTCGGACCTGATACGCGCAAATACGCAACACTTTTTCTACCAAGAAAAGAAAAATACCAGGTATACCGTGACCGCTTCCTCGATGTTATTAAAAATAGAATAAGGTTCCAATGGATGTTTATGACAAGAACAAAATTAAATTTGGTCTCCATTTCGATTAGCCATATTTTTAACCAGAAAATCAATTTTCTATCCTCACCTCATAGTTACTTCCATTCCTAATTAGATATTTCAAGAAAAGCCTACTTATACAAATGCACGATATCAATGATTCCATTTTTCTGTGTTTACGGTGGAAATTTTAACAAGCGTTACAACCTTCCCGCCTCGACCAGTAATCAACGATCGTCATCGATCCCAATTATCGCTTGAAAATTAACTTTTTATCGCGCTGCATCGTGGGCGGCGGGAAAAGAAGCTTTGGTGGGGGAAGTGTTAATCGCAGTGCTTACCCTGGAACAATCGCCGACGACCTCGTACGAGTGTCGACCGAGCAACTTATTTACTAGCGATGGGACCAATACCCTCGCGTCCCGATACCTGATAACGAGAGACCAGTTCTGTCGAGAATAATTTACGGCTAACGTTATTGACAATCGTATTACGATATTCAGTTGCATGTAATTACGAATCATGCAATTTTTGAACATTCTTGTAGATCGCAAAAGATGTATCTCCTACCGCTCGATCGTTATCCGTTGCTCGATACTTTTCACCTTATGCGTATACAGCGCTCCAATAAATACTGAATACTATGTACGTATCTAACGAGACTAATCTTGAGTGGGTACAGAACAGAAGTAATCGCGATACCAACTCCCAGCGCAGTGCCATATTATTATCACTTCCCATGCATCTGTTATCCAGGTTAATACTAATATTTTCAACTCGCAATCATCGAGTGTACCATTTGGTTAGCCGTTTCTCGAGGACAGTCCCCTAACACGAGCAACGACGGACCGTCGTTTTTGGAGTCCCAAGAGAATGATATAGGCGATATACTCGTGCCTAACCTCTTCCCACAATAGCCCCGTCGTCATCCTCCCATATCCTCGTATCCCATCAACCTACTTAACCTCAAAACCCTTCGTCCGAATAGCGCCGTCCTCCGGGGTATCGAGGAGTCCCTGCGTACCATCAATTTACTTACCTGGCGGAGTAAAATCATGTTTTGGATCGTGCCCATCGCTACTTATAACGGTATTGCCCGTGACCAGCGAGGACCTTGGCAATGGCTCGCGCGACGCTTTGCGACGCACGACGGGAGCCGGCGAGGAACGCGCATGCCCGTGGTGCGCGCGCATCTCGCTCGATGCATCCGGAGGTCGCATATCCCGTGCACACACCGCCGGTGAAGTAACCTTGACCTTATACCTCGGCCTGTTGGCCATCGAGGTCCATCCACTCCTGAGCGGTTGAAGGTCAGCGGTATTGTGGCCAGGAAACTGGGAGGAAAAGAGGGACTGCGAGTTACTGGCGGTAGAGTGCAGGAGAGGACCTAGGAAAATCCAGCCGCTCGATCTCCCTCGAGGACGCGTTAACGATCCTCAATTACCGCACGTCAGCCCTTGTCTCGGGCTATACCTAGGTACCCCTGTAACCCCTTCTTTCCCGTCTCAGTTCTTCTTATTTCCGGATCTCTCATTCCCTATCGCCGCTCGCGTATAACGACGTTTGGTAATGCGAAGGTAATCGGAAAGGAGAATGTTGTTGTTCGAATATGATTACACGCCGATGCAAATTGGCCGAGATTGGAAACGTACGATCGGGTTTTTATATGTTTTGGTCGTAGATACGATTCCCGGATTCTGTGCAATACAATTCATATCAGTGGAAGAGAAATGTATTTGTACGGAGCTGTATCCGTTATTCACTTTGCGTTTGTTTTCAGATACTTTATTTGTTTACTGTATCCTCGTATTTTCTCATGGCTACACGAATAAAGACTTTTACTATCGATCAATGAGTAATCTCCTTTTATCGCTGTCATGTTCTCCCACGATTTCCAGGCTTCTTGTTTCGTGGTTCAAGGCCACGCGGAAACGGCGATAAAGGTCGGAAAGGGTTTGGAGTGTGTGCATTTCGCGGGGAAATAGATACGTGGGCGGTATTATCGTTGCGTTGCCGAGAATTTTCAGATCCTTTTTACGGACCGGTTTATATTTAAATCTGACATTTCGTATTGGCAATGAAACGTGACAATAAATCTAGTTATTTCCTTTAATTTCGTAGAATTAACGAGAACGTAACCATTAGTAGTTTAATCGACGCGCGATCTCACCGACTATCGAATACTGTTTACAGCGTCGACAATTTTGTAAATTACTTAATTTCTAAGAAATAGATTATGGTAAGTATATCACCTGTCTCATCAATTTTTAAAAGGGAGGAGTAGTTTACGAGTAACCTGAATTAAATGACGTGTACCGAAGAGAAATTAATACAATACCACGATTATAAATAGCGTGTACTTTAAAAGCTAATCGATATTTCCCGATCGCAATGGTCGATGGAATTTTTTCGCTCTCGTATGTGCTCCGCGCGGCAATGTACACACCTTTGACCTAAATATCACGTACATGTGGGAAATAATGTGCGTTCCATATCCATTAATCACTTTGACTTTATGGGATACCGTACCCATTGATTAATCGACAAACCAACGTGCGATAACGCGCATCTAATAGAAAACGTACAATTCTATCTAACAAACACCATAAAGGAAATGAATGTGATTGGCGAAGGTTTTACCGCGTGCAGCCCCGCAGTATAATGTGCAATATCTTTATGCATTTTCATTACGTATTACTGCGTGTATTGAAAAAAAAACATATTTCAATATGAAATATTTTCCATGACCTCGAGTGACCACCGGTGAGCAAAACTGACTGGTCGTGTAGTCAAAGGATAACCCACCAGTGAATAAGCGAGGCTGAACGCGTTAAAGATCAGCCAGGTTCCGACCAATGAGATTAACGTGAAATAAAAGAAACATTTAATTTTTCCCACGACCTCAAAGCGATCATTAGATAATGATGAAACCTCGCGCGTGGTATCTAGAGTCGCATAACTGAAACGAAATGCTTGTCTCACGACCGATTCTCGCAGAGATTAGAGACGGCGGAAAGTCGAGGTCGCCCTTGACGTAAGCGCCAACCACGTAAGGATACACATACACACTGACGGCCTTTCATAAAACATCCTAAGCCAGGAAGCTTGACCGAATATGACACACCTACGAAGCAGCGCATTATTTGATCCATCAAACGAGCTAAACATGAGTGTAATCGAAGTTATTGGTGGTATCTGCTGACAACGTGGTATTATTTCTACATATATGACGGTAATCTTAACTCACGTTAACGGCCATTAACGTTCAGAAGATTTCGAAATTTGGCCGAGTTCGCCCGTCATTTCCTAATTCAATATTTCAATAATTCAAGCAGGTCGACGACCGTGCATTTTATTGAAACAACGAAATAAACGTGTACCAATTGAAATGCTATGCTAAATTCTATTCAAATTCAATACATCGATGATCTCATTTAATATTGAAACATACTCTCATCAAAATAGTCTAAAGTACGCATTTAATCGTATGCATTCTAGAGGAGAACTCCGTTTCCAAACGAGACTCCGCATTAAAAGAATTCGTGTTTTTCACAGAAGCGACGACAGTAATCCTTAAAATGCACGGGAATCAGAGTCAGCTCTTTCGTGGGCGTGGAATCGCGTTACCGTGATTCATCGGGTGCAGGTCCCCCGTCAAAGCGCGAGACTCGAATTCTCGGAACACGATTTTTCTCTGTAGCGGAATACCGGCCAGATTTCGTCGCATTACGGGATCTACGTGTGCCGTTAACCTTGGCCTTGACACAGACCACTGCGACGAGTCTACTCTACGCAGTTGCATCGTAGCCGTCGCAGATACTCCCCGCGAATTAAGAACAAAACATCTATTAGTCAATGTCTCTACGCGAATGCTATAGAAACTCAATAGAATATCAAATGGTAATGTAATTTGACGTAATAAACTGGATCAAGAGACAAGGTCTTGTCTCGGGCCAAGTACAAGTACGCGAGAACTAGACCTTGTATCTTTTCCAAAAAAAAAAAAGACGGATGGGGATGGGGATCTACAAGGTGGTCAAACCACATTAAAAAATGCATTTTTTTGTATGACCGTTTCAAAGTACATTTTGAACGTTCCTCGAGTTATTCCAGTTATTCGCTAAGTGATAACCGATATCTGACCAATGTTGAATTAACCTTTCGGTTTTTTGTTAACAAATTAATTGACGACGAGGAAAAGCGGGAGGGCGACGATGCAAATTTTTGGCCCCGGGCCAAACACAAAATTCCGCACACGTCGCTTTCATTGCAACCACGTAGATACGTAAAACGATCTTTATAGATGCCATCGGCCTTGTCCTTGACATCGACCGCAGCGTCCCGACGCTACGCAGGCCGTGGTTGCATCAGAATGTGTTCGATGCACGGGATACGACCCGGGAAAGGTGCAGTTGGCGGGGGTTTAATGCTCAGGTCGATTACGATAGGAGAAAAGGGGGTGGGTTTGCATCGCTGGACAGGTGGGTGGCGGATTCTACCTTCACGTATCGCTTGACAGCTTGTATATCCCATGGATTATATTTTCACGGAGGTTTTGCAATTTTGAATTGAGGTTATCCGATGCTTTTTTTCGCCAGGTGTCAAAGATTTACCATTTGTTTTGTACTTAAAGCGATTCAAGGGAATATAAAAAAATTAATTTGCAAAATTCGATTTCTCAACTTTTTTCGTAGTACCCCATAAATAAAAATTGCAAACGAGATTTGAAATTCTCTTCGTAATCGAACGTGACGAAATGACTTTAACATCGCGGGATTTCTTTATCGATCACAGAGATAAATTAATATCGTTTATAACTAGATAAACAAATTATGATGAACTTACTTACTTAATTTACTTTTTGCCGAGAAGTCGTCGCTGGAAGAACGAAGGACAAAATCTCATACCACGCGATTGAGTATCGATCGATGTATCGAACAGTTAAATTCCATCTTGAAACTCGAAATCGCGCGCATGAAACTATATTTAATGATTGAATTAAGTTTTCAAAAATATGCAATAAATCAATACTATTTCAAATTGTATGTAAAAGATATACAATTAACCCAAAAATAAATTTTTTAACCTGTACCGGAACCTAGAAATTTTGGAAACAGGATTTCACGGTATGATGCAACTGATCGACCATGAGAATCGTCCATACGTCCAATTACGCCCCGAAAGGTCCGCTCAATCGCAAAAGCAGCAGGTGCTGCTTTCTTTACCACGTACACGTAAATGCATCTCTATGTATACGCTAATCTATTTCCGCGGGTACCATGTGCGTACAAATCGATGACTTTAAATAGAATGTAATAAACACTAGCAAACTATTTATTGACATCCACGTTGGCGTGCATTCAGCTTCCCCGACAAAATGGAGGAATCATTTATTTACCCAAAATAACATAGTTAAAATGCACGCAAAGATGCGCGGGTACATATGTACAAAATAGTTCAATTTCTGCCGTTGCGTAATTTAATACATATTATGTACAAATCGATGTATTTACACTGTCACGAGTACGATTCTCCAGTGACTTTTATTGTACATTCGAAAGATGTACTATTGTTTTTGAATTTTTATTTTGTCATGCCGCGCTGTACGGCACGTGTAACGGGTGTTGGGATAAATTGCAGGTGGCTAAACTGTAGATCTCGATTTATATTTCATGTAAGTTAATAGGAAATTACTTTTTTAGCTTCTTTCCCTTAGCACCTTTTGACTTTCCACGCGGTGGTTTCCCGCCATGGTTCTTCCTTCCACGTCCTTTCGTTTTTTCTTTCGCTTTCGCAGCCCGCAAATCCTTCTTCATTCTGGGGTCGACCACCTTGTAGCGGCCTTTTACGCCGGCAGGCCGCATAGTTTTCTTCTGTGCCAAGTGTTTCTTTGCCACGACATACGTCAGCTCTTTCTTTGGTTCCTTGTGAGCTTTCCTGTACAACCTATACGAAGAGATTAAAAATATGAACGTTTCATTTTTAAATTTATAATTGTACTATCTAATGTAAATGATTTGTACTTACGCTTGAACTTGCTTCGCTTTCTCTCGATCACTGATATCGGTATTATCCATCAATGTCTCTACTTTCTTCTTTGCTTTCTCCAATTTACGTATCGCTCGTTTCTTCTTCCTCGCTTTGGCTTCCAATACCTTCTTGATGGGTCGAACGTTTAGGTCTTCTACCCGTTTCTTAAATTCTTCCGCGAGCTCTTTAGGCACCGGTTCTTCCTTCTTCATGTGTTTACCTTCATCTTGTACAAACCAATCTGGCAAATTTTCGTCGTTAAATGCGTATCGGTTCCAAGCTCCGTCTATTAAATCCCGTCGAGATTTTTTACTTTGCATTAATAACGATCCCAGTGCTAGAGCATCGTCCGTTAAATTTCGCTTCTTGACTTTTGGTTTTATATCTAAACATATGTACGAGGAACATGAAAGTAACATACTTTTATTAAATGATTATTTAATGCACGGATATAAGTATAGTTACCGTCTACTTTCGGTACCACTTCAAAGCCGTCATTTCCCCCAACCTTCTTCACCTTTTTGCTCGGTGCTGTCGGTGCCATGTTTTCTATATCGTAGTCGGAGTCCGTATCGTCACTCTGATCGTTTTCTTCATTCTCTTTCTTTGTGTCACTTTGTTCTTTTGCCTCTTCCCCCAGCACACGTCCACCCTTCTTCTTGTATTCTTCGATCAGTTTATCTAATTCAAAGTCCTCATCTTTTTCATCTTCCAAATTCTTGAATACATCTTTTTCAAACCACAATTCAGCTTTGTGAATCTTCTTTGTCTTCTTGTCTCTGTAGTCCAGATCAGTTAATAAAGGATTCCGAAAGTCTTCGCGATTCTTCTTTTTCTTCTTCTGAACATCACTTGCCTCTTCCATATCGGATTCGTCTAGCCCTAAAGTCAAAGACAATTGTGCAAAAACAAATTTACATTGAATCTATGTTACTGAATAAAATATATAAAAATAACATACCTAAACCTGACTTGTCGCTGTCTGAATCATCATCTGATTCTTCGTATGAGTCTTCCGGGTCGCTGTTTCCTGTTTTGTAATAAAGTCCGTCACTGTCTAAATGACCTTCCTCTTTGTTATATCGAACTTTTTTAGGTTTTCTCTGCTCAGTGTCCGAATCCTCCTCGCTCTCAGCCAAAACATCTGGAACTTGATCCGTCACATCCTCTAAATGTTGGTAAGTCTTAATTTCCTTTAAACTAAACATGTCATCTCCTTCTAATACTGGTCCCTCGTTTCCTTTGTGAATCATTTTCAGATTCAAACGTTCATTCAATTTTTGTCTTTCTTTGTTAGCCTTTCTTTTCTTTCTTTTGAGTTCCCCAGCTTCTTCCGCTCTTAGTTCTGCGATTTGTTTTTTAATTTCTTCATCCTCCAGTTCTTCCTCTTCCTCTTGAGTAAGAGGTAGTTGTTCAATTTTATCGTCGGTAGCTTCTTGTTCCACGTCATTTGCGTCCGCCTCTGGTTCCTTCAAAGTTTCCCTTACTACTTTCCACCAATTCAGCAAGAGGCGCAGATCTTTTCGTCCTAAGACCTTAATGTCTTTACAGCATTCTCTAATCTCTTTGGTAGTTTTCTCGTGATTCGCTATTTTTTCATCGTCGATAACAATCTCTGAAGTATCTTGCAAGGCTTCCACAGCACTCTCGTGTGCCATGAAATCTTTGACAGACAATCTATGGTACAACGTATAGTCGTTTTCTGGGTATCCCTCTACTTTAAGTTTCTTTTTTTTCTCTGGATGAAAAACATTGAGTTTATTTGCTGATTCTACTTCCAACTCGGAGAAAACATATTTTGGATCTAAGAATTTTGGATCCAATTTGTCAGGAGCGATGTAATATTGGCACACAACGAATATTTCAGCAGACTCATTACGGGAAGCTTGTGGCTTCGTAGCATGTACCTTTTTGAACAATTGTTTGAGTACCCATATCAATGGGTGATAATCTTTAGATCGGAAAACTTTTGTGACAAACCATCCTCCAGATCTTAAAAATTGTGTCGCTACTTTAAGAGCAGCCAACGTTAATACAGCTTGTTGATATGCATCGTGAAGCCAGTTTTTACCAACATTTGGTGCTCCGTCATTCAGAATTACATCAGCTTTCCATGTCTTTAATTCACGACTGATAGCTACTCTACATTTATCTGTTGTGATATCTTCTGTCAGACTGATACAACCTGGGATCGGTTTTATCGGATACAAGTCTACGCCTATGACTATAGAAGACACAGGCATGTTCTGTCGGGCGACTTGCATCCACCCACCAGGGGCTGCACAGAGATCTACACATACTCGTGACGTTTGTAAAAACTCGAATTTTCGATTAAGTTGAATTAATTTGAAGGCAGCACGTGATCTATAACCTACAAAAAAAATTTACTGGTATAAGAAATGCAACATGCACCTAATGAAAAACACACATATTTTCAGATATTCACATAAACTGCCAATTTATGAATAACACCAAAATTTGTACACGCATTTTCAAGCATTGTATCAAGAAATAATTAATACTTGGATTAATTCCTTCAGTAACATTAACTTACCGGTTTCTTTCGCTAATTGGTAGTATTTATCCCGCCTCTGCTTTCCAATTTTTGTCTTTTTACCCATTTTGAATTACGAACAGTCGTAGTTTTTATAGATAATTTGCGTTAGCATCACACTGTTCAATATCAAACAGATCAGCGCGGAACCGCGTTGACACCACGCGGTCAGCAATACAGAAAAGTCAAGGGAATCAGGGGGGAATGTTTGCCATAGGTTAAGAAAAGATAGAACGAAAACGTCGCGTGTATATAGTTGGAAATACCGCTTGTGGATGTGGTACCCGGCTAGCTTCAGGTGTTATCCCCACCACTTTCCCAATACAATTTCTCCTTACAATACCAGCCGTTCCATGATACGATCATCAGTATAATTCAATCCAGTCCAAATACAATTTCTTATAGAATTTTCGTCTGGTTTTTGCATATAATTTACATAATAATTTTAATAGTTTTTGTTTTGCAAAATTA
The DNA here is from genome assembly GCA_933228935.1 of Pemphredon lugubris. NCBI lineage: Eukaryota > Metazoa > Arthropoda > Insecta > Hymenoptera > Crabronidae > Pemphredon > Pemphredon lugubris. Next base: position 63,443,906 of record OW121815.1, read on the forward strand.
CTGTCAAATAAGAGAGTTCCCTGATACACAAAAATAGAATTTTCTATGAAAACTGGAATGGCATTCAGAAGTTTGTTACTTTAACAAAAAAAAAAAGTGTTTATTAATCTCAATTTTTACTTAAATAATATTTTGTGAAGGATTTACATAATCTGTAAATGAAAAATTAATGTAGTATGCTAAATTATCTAAAACATTGATCACAGACCAGCAAGACGCATTTTCTGTTTTGTATTAAATTTTAGTCTATATTTATATATTTTATTTTATGTTCGCATTTCATCTCAAGTATGCATAAACTGTGTTACAAAAGTTGCTTATAATGCGCAACATATGACATGTAGAAAGTGAATGGAAAATTACTTCCACAATTTCTTAATCGACATGTTCTTTTCAGAATCTTTTTGCATAACCTTCGCGACAGCCATCTCAAAATCTTCTTGCGTGACATGAACTCGACGCTCTCTAAGAGCATACATACCAGCTTCCGTGCACACACCCTGAAAGAGACCAAAAAGTATGTTTCAGCGATAAAATAATCAGATGCACGACGATACCATGCCTCCATAAAAGTAAGAAGTACCTTAACTTCTGCACCAGATGCTCCAGGCATAAGTTCGGCTATTTTTCTCAGATTTATACCACGAGTGAGATTCATTTTCCGGGAATGAATCTTTAAAATATCGAGACGTGCTTCCTCATTTGGTGGTGGGAACTCAATTTTACGATCAATACGTCCTGGTCTCAATAAAGCAGGATCCAAAATGTCAATTCTGTTTGTCGCCATAATAACTTTGATATTTTTAGTTGCTTCGAAACCATCCAATTGATTAAGTAATTCCAGCATAGTTCGTTGGACCTAATTGTAAACATTAATGTGATTATCATTGACACCCTTGGGGGTGTCTTACATCGGACATACTTCGCTATCTCCTGATGATCCTGACTCAATACGAGAACTACCGATTGAATCTATTTCATCCATGAAAATAATAGATGGAGCGTGTTCCCTCGCCATCACAAAAAGTTCTCTGACCATTCGCGAACCTTCGCCAATGAACTTTTGTACTAACTCCGAGCCAGATACACGAATGAAAGTACACTCGGTATGGTGAGCGACTGCTCTTGCAAGTAAAGTCTTTCCAGTACCTGAGAATTACAGATGTTGCAGTTGCATTCTCCCTGACCCAATAAGATAATCATTACTTTCTTTAAACTATTTTGTTACCTGGTGGTCCATACAAAAGCACTCCTTTTGGTTGGGCTATACCTAGTGCGTCAAACAATTCTGGATGTTTAACTGGTAACTCTATGACCTCCTTTATTTCTTTTATTTGCTTGTCTAAACCACCAACCATTTCGTACGTCGAATCTGGAACTTTTTCTACCATCATGAGAGAAACGAGTGGATCGACTTTGTTAGGTAGAATTTTATGCAAAGTGTAACTCTCATTTCGGAGAGCCACTCGCGAGTTTGGTGTCACATCATTGATATCAATGTTCTTGTCTAAGTCCACTACAAATTTACCCTCTGGGTGTACTTTGACTAATACCTTCTTTTTATCCATTGGTTTAACAACTTCTCCGACGTATGATCCTTGTTCTTGGAGAAGTTGCAACTCCTCGCGAAGCATGCGTACTGAAAGAATAGATAAATCTTTTTTCACATATTTGAACAAAACGTATACGAACACAAGATATGTGATACGTACTAATCTTTCGAATACAATTAGTGCATTTTTCAAGCACAATTAATGCAATATAAGATTATTCAAGATAACCGACTTTGGTAGTAAGACAGAAAAATGTAGAACTTACCCTTTGCATTGAGTTCGTTACGCTGCGCTTGTAATCTCCTTAGATTCTGGCTTTTTTCAGCTACGATCAATTGCAACTCTTCGATTTTAGTTATGTAGTAAGGCTTAAAACCTTCGCCCTTTGCCGTTTTTTCATCAATATCCATCTGTAATATACCGACAATTAAGATCCGCTGAGACACTCGACTTATGACAATTCTTTACTATATAGTTTTGATTATTTACCTTATTTGTGAGCGTCATTGTTGCACTCACTTTATACGAACAGCAGAAAGTAATGATTTTTTTATATCCTATATGAGCATTTACGTGGGAGAAATAAACTAAGTGTAACAGTTTATAACCCGACGTGATGATGCCACAAGAATTGCCTGTCACTGGTTACTGTTACACAGATGTATGTACTCCGGATTGCCGTGGATTTCTTCAAGTTTAACACGAAGATCGATTACTCGTTGAAGTACTGTTAATATCGATTAAAGAATTTCCAATTTTCCTGTTTTGTATCGACTAGAGTAGGATCGATTAACGAACTCGAGCACCTTCATATTTCAGAATCTAGTGATATCTTCATGATTGCGAGGTTGTGAATTTTTGGTGTCAAACAATCGATAGTATGTACTATCGCCCCGTCAATAGTCCAGATGGCGTGCACAACCTGAAAAATATCTTATAAATTTTGCGTATAATATTCTCGTAATATGCGGTAAAACGATTTGAAGAGCTATAATCACTGCTTGAAATAGAAGGTTAAAATTATAATTTTATAAATATGTCGTAAACCATAAGAGATAATTAAAATTGGTCAAAGGCATGTTTCGATGTTTTTTATATTTATAAGATAAAGTAGTTAACAGTTTTCATATTCACGAAATTATAAAAATTCTACAAAAATGTTGCACTTTGGGAGAAAAAGGATATATGAAAATGCTTAAAATTCATACTTCGTAAAAATCGGTATTTTTAGGTTTGAGAGGTTTTCTTGTTGATGTCGTTTATTATTAATTGTTTGGTATTGCATTTGCAGAGATTGTGGAAATATATGTAAAGAACATAAATTGCATTTATTTCTCAATCTGATGCAATTGTCAAAGTGCTACATCACAAAACCGTTGTCTCTATATGTCTTAATAAAATCAATCATTCGGGCTACCTAAATTCATAAATTAATAACAATTTCATTATTACCGTGTTTATAAATTATGTACCTACTATATAAGTTCAACCCAACATACATAGATTATGATATGAATATAAATTTCATCTGCCAAACAGGTAAAAATTTGCAAGACATTCTTTAATTATTCAAAAATTGGGAAATATGAAAAATCGCGTGAACTATACGTTTACAGGTACCTACTATTACGAATATTTATCTTTAAATTTAAAAAATTAGAACTTGGATAAGAGAATCACAGACCAAGAGAATTGTTTATGTCGTGATACGCAAGAATTGAAGAGAACTGAAGCGCATTTTGTAAGCAGAAAGGAGGGACGGCGCTTATTCAGCCTTGAAGTAGTTTCCGAATACAGCTCGGATGTTTTTCATTACGAGTTGCCTGTTGCAATCGGCGCATCAGCTGCACTGTCAGCTGCTCGTAATGGCGGTGTTGTCAATGTTCGATTATCTTTAGATATCGTGCAAATTTCTTGTCGCGACACGAATCACCGTACCACGGAATCGAATTCTTCTTTATGTATCGCTACGACATAAACGTGGATGATTGAGTCTCCTGGATAGGTGAGTAATGTTGCAACATCTACTTCTGCCAATTTGCGCAGTTAACCGGCTGAGCGTATGCATTGGTATGCACACAGTTATTTTCCTTTTCAGCGATCGTCGCTTATTAATACGTTGTTTGCAATTTTCAAAAATATTTGTAACTTAATACGTCGAATTTCAAAAAGGGGGAATTATTTCCGCATTTTTAATCGTTACGAATGTTATTGTCCCATGTATGCATTTTAATCATCCATTTAAAGAACGTAATTTTTTCGGTTTAATCTTGATCTGATAGGAGAGGATGAAACTTATCAGTACTATTATTGACAATGTTTACCAAAATGAATACGTGAATGAAATGTGTACTGTGTGTTTTTGTTCAAGTTAGGTTTGTACGTGCAATTTGATTGTAAACATGTATATTTTTTTCTTGGGTCTGTAAATGTCAATACAGCAGACAATCGATTAACAACATGGTTAATTTTTCAAAATAGTAATTGTTCAACAAAGTCTGACTAATCGTTCAAACGTCTATAAACCGTAATACCAAACTGATATGTTGACACTTTACGCGTATATTAATTTTCCCTCTGTAAAAATAAAAATTGTCATCTATTACAATGATTTGCTGAAAATAAATGCATTGCAATAAAAGTATTGGAACTTCTGATAAGAGTGAAAAACATTCTTATATTTTCAAACTTTGATTATTATTGCTCATCCAAAAGGACATATTGCTCAATTAATTTGAATCATTGACATTCTGCCATATTTACAATTAAGTTATAGTACTCATATATAGTCAAAGTGCTGCCGTTTTATGTATTTATTTATGATATTTTCAGAAGTAAGCCCATCGCTTCGCATTATGAGCTCATTATGGACAGGGAGTAGATTGGAGGCCACCGGCCCGGCAATTATGGAATCTTTGGATTCCATGTCCATTTACAACAGAGATTCCAATCATGGGCCTACTTCTATGAATGGAATCAAGTCCCAGTTTACCAAACCAAAGAGCTTCTTGCTAATCGATGGGCAAGAGAATCTAAAAGTCGCTAATGTGGAACAATTTGTGGGAAAATTGAACTGCACTTGCAAAGAGCTCAAAGTAAAGGTTGTGTCGATATTTGGAAACACAGGTGACGGGAAGAGTCATACGTTAAATCAAGTGTTCTTCAAAGGGAAAGAAGTGTTTAAAACTTCGAACGAACAGGACTCTTGTACATTGGGTGTTTGGGCAGCATTTGATCCGATTCTCAATGTGATTTGCTTGGACACAGAAGGTTTATTAGGTATATATGGTTTTATTAAATTAGAGAAATACAGTTCATATTTATATATTACTTTTAAAATTCATTCAAACCTTTCTTTCTTCAGGCATAACGAATTATGAGAATGAGCGAACGAGGCTTTTGCTTAAAGTTCTCGCTGTATCCGATATTGTAGTATATAGAACGCAATCTGAAAGACTGAATAGGGATTTGTTCACGTTTCTCGGTACTGCTTCGCGGGCTTACAGCCATCATTTTCAAGCTGCCTTGCAAGCAGTGGGTCAACGGGAAGGAGTCTCAAGCTCCTTAAGCTCGATGGGACCAAGTATTATAGTATTACATGAAACCAGGCATACCAGACCACTAACGAACAGTATGTATTGCCAGCTTCTCCCAATGACTAAGCAAATAACTTCAAACTATGAATCCTGTTGGAAACCATGGTACTAGTATGGCAATAAACATGTATTTTCGTTACAGATGGATTCGAGAGTGCCGAAGATGTTCTTAGAACAAGATTTGCTCAAATGAGGCTCGAAACGGAGGCATTCAGTTCGATAAAATATGTTGGGCTGCAAACATTCAATTCTCCAACCGACTATGAACCTCTTCAAATTGCTATTAGAGACGAGCTAAGTAATACCACAGTTCGATCTGCCAGGAACCCACATCTGGTTTACAACACATTGAAAGTTCTCAATGATAAGTTTTCTGGGGAAATAGAAAACTTTACTAATATTCTCTTCCCTGACCAATACTTTACTTGCCCTGTTAAATGCCTTAGTTGTGGCTGTAGATGTAGCAATAGTATGGGACACCTCCGAGAAGGAAAGCCGCACAGTAATAATACTAGGTCAGCTAAATGATTCATAGAAGATATTAGTCTCCAACGATTATCTGAACGATCGATAACATTTAAACAGGTGCCGCTATCAGCATCAGTACGAGAACCTAGTATACATATGTAAAAAGTGTTATGGCAACGGGAACGAAGTGCAAGTTACGAAGCGAATACAAACGCAGAATGATAATAGCTGGCACGGTTTAGTTAAGTATGCATGGTCAGGAGATGTGATAGAATGTCCACATTGCGGAGAAATATATAGAAGCCGGCAATATTGGTACGGCAATCAGAATCCAGAAGAAATTGCTGTACGAACGGAAATAACGCATGTGTGGAACGTGGTGTGTATTCCGTAATAACGAATTTCTATTTTGTCAGGAGTAAACTACGGATGTTTATGCAAACGCGTATTTTTTATAATCAATTGAGAATAATCTTCGGTAGCACAAAACTATTTACAAAAATATTTTTTTGGGAACCTTTTCAATATTAGATGGATATTTAATAAAACCGTTTTAGAAAAATTACACGTGCATATACATTTCTAATATCGAAAAAACATTTGCCTAATATTACGAAACAAGTAGTAGTTTCCAAATATTTCCTCACTATCATTTTCCATATTAAACATGCACAAAACAATGTCTTTCTAGCATAAAGTAAATATCTGTACAATGTCTTGCGTCACTAGAGCTGTATCAAACTTTTTGCATAAAAATACGAGTTTGCATAAACATTCGTAAGTGTAGTATGAGTTTGAAATTCTTAATCTTTTTTATTGTTATTATTCAGGCAAACCATACGACGTCGCAAAATACAGCTCAAAGAGTAATCGACGGTGTTTCGTACATAACGGAAGCTGTAAGCAACGTTTCGTTACAACCTACGAGGGTGCTTTCGGCATGGGTTGCCGATCAAGTAGCGCCGTCTTATTGGAGACCTAATAATGAAATAAAGCACTGCCACAAATGTAAAACTCCATTCGCGCAAACGGATACGAAACATCATTGCCGATCGTGCGGTGAAGGTTTCTGCGCCGATTGTTCGTCCAGAACGAAATGCGTACCATCTAGAAATTGGTACACACCAGTAAGGGTCTGTGATATGTGTTACGACAAAGATGCTAGTTCTAATGACGAAACTGCCGAGCCTTCTGAAGATGTTAACGCCAGAAAAGTTTCGGAACACGTAGTGTCCACTTTAAACGCAGTTGGAACAGTTCTGAGCTATTCAAAGTGTAAGTATACGTGCTGTATGCCGGTTATGTCATTATAATCATAAGATGACGATACGAAGTTAGTTCAGACAAAATTTCGTGTCTTGCTTCTGAGTGCAGGCGTTGCAAAAATATAAAACTTACCGAATTGGTATTGGTTCACCGTGGCATTAGACTACAAGGATTCTTTTAAAAAGTTGTTCCCAATTGCGAGTCGTTGCTGATTATTGTATATTATGCGATCCCAACCTTGAAGTGTTTTAACTTAAAAAACACAAATTGGGACATTGTTTTGAAGTAGCCATCATTTTGTTAGATTTTGTTAGACTACGTTCTGATAATACATTTAATTCATTTAGCATTCATAAAGGACACGGTTCGACCAACGTATTGGATACCTGATTCAGAAGTTGTCAATTGCTGCGTTTGCATGCAGAAGTTTTCCGCCACGCTTCCGTTACACCACTGCAGGGATTGTGGACGCGGAGTGTGCCAGGGTTGTTCGCAGCATCGAAAACGTGTGCTGCACAGGGGATGGGAGAAGCCTGTCCGTGTTTGTGATTCGTGCATAAAACTTGATTAGGGATATTACCTAAAGATACATTGATAGGTGATAAATTTGTTAGAGAGATCATTAACTCATCTGCACAATACACGAATGAACGACAAATATTTCGACGATTCAGAAATACGTTATTTTTGCAAATTGCATTTCACACGCACTGTACAGTACAGAAATTTTCCAGCGCTCGTGCAAAACGTCGTTTGGTATCTTATTTTTTTTATAGAAGTTTTAGGAACTTCACTGACAAGCGTGCTATATTTCTTACGTCCAGCATTTAAGTTCTTTTTTTATAATGCAAGGAAGAAAAAGTTGAGGTTTGTTTACATAATTGTAAAGAATTTGTTCATTTATCGTGCCATGATTGCATCCATCCTTTTTGATAAATTAAGCTATCGAGATGTACCGATTAACATAACATGTAAAGAGAAAGTTAAACGTTATGGTGGTAATGTAAACAGTATGTAGTAGGTGGTGCAGTATCTTCTAGCTGTATTTTAAAACAGATTATCCTTAATAACAAATGCTTACTCGACCGCAATGTCTTTCGATTCCCAAAACGAGTAGCATTTGCGCTTTTAAATTGTTCTGTTAATATCCCCTCCCCCCTCCTCCTTTCCCCTAAAAAAGGGAATATAATTTATAAGAAAGCGTTACTTTTAATTCATGCCTGCGTGTCATTGCAGTTAAAAGTAGCGAAATAAAGAGAACTATTGAAATTTTCAAGTGCTTGACTTTCTTTACCCCTCGAGTTTTACTATTCCAATTGCACCTAGCAAAACATGTTGTCCCTGTAGAAAATAAGTGGATCTCGTAATATTTTGTGCGCTGATTTAAAATTTGTCTTTAAATTTCCTGTTTGACAAATCATGAAAAAAGGAGTTTATGCCTCGTTGATCACCGTACACTTTTTGCAATAACTATTGTTTCTCATCATTACATGATTATTACTCAAGAGAGCACAGTTAACATTTCATGCCACTCGAATAAATGTACGGCATCTACAGCCATTGTGTCCATTATACTTTACACAATTTGCAAAAAAATCGAGATCAATATAGAAAATATAAAGTAGATTTGGAGTCGGAAAACTGTATATCGTGGAATGGTTATTTGAAATACCCTTTCAATTTTTCCCGGGTGATATCTAAAATGCGATGTATCGCATCTTCGAGATACGATAGGTGATGATTCGGTAACCACGTGATGACGTCAAAATATGGCGTCTCAATCAGCTGGGTGTTGTGTAGAGTGTGCTTGAGATGCCCGTCTTTAGAAAACCAACGAAGACTGCCGTCTGTCTACTCGAATACGTGAGTTTTTAAAAAAACGTTTGTATCATCGCGATTCTCGTGTTTCCCGATAATTGAACAACGCTCGAACGCGTGACGAGTACCGAAACAGGAGCTTATAAATCTAAAAAGACGCAAAATGTTATTTCATTTCTTAAGTAGTACAATTGGGATTTCTGTTCGAAGGGTCTTAATAAAATCACGAAACGTGCGGTTGCATATTCGAAAATAGTTGCTAATTCACGAGAACACGATCGGTTGGTTTCGTTCTCCCGAAATTTAAACAGCTCGTGAGACGACGCGTACGCAAAAATCTGTGAAATATGGTTCATGAAAATATACTTTTCTCCGTGCAACTCGTGTAACATTCCCATAACAGTTATTCCGAATTCTACTGTCGTTTTTCTTATATAATTTTCGAGTGCATCCTCCTCGAACACCATGTTGATACCGTGTGCAAGTGATGCCGTGGCCATTTTCATGTTTGCTCCAGTTTCGTAATCATTATCAACTCCATATTTGAATTCAACAAGTAATGCAAGTTGCATGTTTCGTCTGGTTCCCCGTGAAATTTTCGTGTCACTTCCCGAACAGGAGGGGAGTGAAAAACACGGCGATAAATTCGTCCCAGTTTCGTACTTTTCTCTCGAGAACGGCACGAATTTGCAGGGAAATTGCGAGCGTGCAATTCACCAAAATTACGTGCACATAAAAACGCTGTTTATCACCTAGCATTCGTCGCGGGGTCGATTTACGTACGAATTGTTCGAAGTGTGCGATGAATGGAAAATAGAAATGGAAATTTCGCAGAGGTATCTTTCATCGGTTAGCGTGAATAAGCGAGACTGTGTATTTTAAAACACGTATGGAACGTGGAAAACATGTTGAAACTGTGCGACTGGGTAGACGCCATTTTTTCGAAAATGATTTAAAAGTGCGTGTGGCAGACGAGAATTTTAATGAAACGACAGGCGTATGAAATACCTGCAACACCATCGTGCACCGTGCACGATATTATTGGCGCGATCGAAATAAGACATTGTTTCCTTCGAAGTTTATTTTAGATCCCAATGTGTTCCTAATAGCACGGCCATTTTGTCGCTTATTAGTGGATAAACAAATGACGATGTTGGTGGTTTGGGTTCGAGGCTACAGGCGCGTCATATGCGCGGAAATTCAATTTCACTGCCTACGCATCCCATCCGGAATTACAGTATTCTTATACGACACCGAAAATAGAAAACTAACGAAATCCATTTAGAACACTTGATTTTTTTTCAGTCTTCTTAATCGCACTCCGTTTCCTTATTTATTATTTCCTCCGTCATTCATTAATAAACAAGCATTTTACACTTATCTATCACTTTATTCTACCTTCACGTAAAAAATACATCTACTTCCATTTATTTTTCGTGACCCCGTTTCAACGAATGAACTTAATATTCGATAAAATAAGCTGGCTTATTGTTTTGGTAATTTACAGTCACGGTATAGAGTATATAAATACACGTAAAGCGTAGTTTACACGTTTATTGTCTTAAACAATAATTTGCTTTCACCGTTAAATATTAATTACTTCCCGGAATTGATTTCGATATTTGGACATTCGAATTTCCGTTTTATGCAAATTTATTTTAAAATATGTCAAACTCACGAAATTAGAGCCACAATTTTTGGTGTATGAATATCACTGCTTGATCTGTGAGGGAATCATTTTTTTGAAATCCAGGTTTAACGAGAATCGTGTAATTCACGAACTTAGGGCAGACGCGTTGCTAGGATTATGGGGAAGCTGTTGCCTAGCAACAGCATCTCTGCTTCGATGCCGGTGAAACTATCGACGCTTATCCACTTTTTCTCTGCGACGCAGATGAAGCGTGTTGTCCCTTTGAAAAAAAGAGAAAAAATATTAAATATGGGAGAATTTGAAGATCGAACTATAATAAAGCGTTGAAGCACTCGATAAACACGTTTCGCTTGAGATAAGATTGTCTCTCTTTATCTCTGCAAAGACTGATTCTGTTTCGGGAGAAAGAGAGAAACGGAATAATTTTGAACTTCTGTACGAACGTTCTTTGATATAAAGGTTGTGTAATTATCGCAGCCAACAAATAAAATTTTGGAATATACTTCACTTGTAAGTGTAATGCTTCTTGCATGTAATGTATTCTCTATTAAATGTTACATCATGTACATAATTACAGAGTGACAATATAGACTCTGTAAACGTTGTGTCTGTAGTTCCTTATCACTCTGTATTAACAATATAAGTAGACTGTTATTATAGCATATATGATAATTCAATGGTACTGAGAAAGGAAGGACTGAGCCAAAAGTATACACTTTTAAAGTACACAGAAATGAAAATATAAACAATAAAATGTTAATAATAATATTACAAACAAGATATAACAAATATACTTGAATGTAATATTTTTCATGCTCGCATAGTGATAGATATAATCGTCACATGTCTTAAAGTTTTTTTACTCATTTAAGAATTAGATGATCTTTCTGAATCGGCAGAACGTAAACAGCTTTTCACAAAATTCTAGGCTTGGCACATTTTTTCTATGCATCTTCGAATTATTTATATGAATAAATAAAAGAATGAGATTTGTACTTAATTTGGGTTGTTCTCGTATTCATGGTTACTGTAGATCAAGTACTATACGTGCAATAATAATGGTTTAATTTTATGTTACAGTGACAAAAAAGATATTTGATGCAATATGCCACCAGATAGACCAGATGCGTCAGGTATGGAAACTGGAATAGGATTGAGCAGTACTCAGATGTTCAGTTTTGGAGAAACTGTGTTCACAGTAAAGAAGGAAAGGGAGGACATGAAAAAGGAAAGGGATTCGCCGAGTGATTTCGTTGAAACAAATTCAGCTGATGAATTGCACGAAGAAATTCCCATCTGCGATAAATCCAATGAGAAGAACAGTCAGTCGGATGACGACTTGACTTCTCTCAGCTGGCTTCATCAGCAAAATTTACTCAAGGGTTTGGATATATCGAATCCCTCCAAAGACATAAAAAACGAGAATGTCTTGAACAATAATGTTTGCGACGATATAGCAGATTTCTCTGAGAATACAAATTCCATATCGAGTCTGGACGATGGTTACTGTCCAGGTAATTATTTCATGGGTTTCAAATAATGACATTAATTGAATGTTGTATTTTTTTCCAGAACGACGTTAATTAAACATTATTTTCTTTTTCTTTTTGGCAAACAGCGGAGAGCAATGTCAAGACAAACAATTCAACGTCGCATGGACACAGTCAAAACTACCAGCATACTTCCAACAAGAACTGTCAAAAGTCTATCTTTCAGGAGCCCGTTAAAAGTCATTACAACTCTTCACAAAGTAATCAAACGAAGATTTCTTTGAGCAACAATAATCTGCCTGTTTCGAATCGCAACAAACACCCTACCCATATACCATATGATCCTCATTTGCACAGAAACAGTAAACCGCCATACTCATTTTCCTGCCTAATTTTCATGGCTATTGAGGATAGTCCTGTAAAAGCTCTACCGGTCAAGGAAGTGTACGCCTGGATTTTGGATCACTTTCCATATTTTAGGAATGCTCCTACGGGATGGAAAAATTCTGTTAGACACAATCTAAGTCTGAATAAGTGCTTTCGGAAAGTAGAGAAAGCTCCGGTATGTGTACCTATTATGTTAAAATATTATTACGCAATATAGGGGCTGTTAAAAATAATAAACCCTTTTTCAGAATTTGGGCAAAGGGTCATTATGGATGGTAGATGCACAGTATCGTCCGAATTTGATACAAGCATTGTCTCGCGCACCCTTTCCTCCACCTACTGCCCAAAATCTGTCTTCTCCGGAAAAACCTCAGAAGAAAAGTGCGAGTACAAGGCTTCCGGATCCTATACTCTTTCCATACCTTTCTAAAAGACTGGCCTCGAGCAACATCGCCGACAACACTGAAACTGAGGTGGATAGCGACGTTGACGCAGCTGCCGCAGCCATGCTTTCTTTTAAACACGGACCTATCATACTAAATCATAATAAAGGTATATCCGTCGTTCAATACTTTTAGATATCCAATGATGGAGAAATACTTGGTACATTGTAAAAAAGTGATCAGAAGGGAGCAGACTTAGTTAATTAACATGTACTTAAAATTCTTTGTTAGATCGTAAACGAAAATTAGTGGAACCTGAGAAATTGGTTCCTGTAATCACCAGGAGCTCCAGCGAAGATCATACTTATAGTCTCATTACCTCAGTTAAAGTGGAAGGGTAAGAATTATATTCTCTTTGTTGAATGTACATTCATGAAGCATCATCATAAGAAATATTTAGTACAGCACCGTTCGAAAGTAATGTCTTCCAGGCAGCGGGCAAGTCCCCGACACCCCTTTCTAGCGTTCATTTTCTTTTCGACGATCGTTTTTCGTAACGTCGACTCTGCATAAAAAAACTCATTGCCAGACCACTATTTTCCTCGTAAGGAACATTGTTTAAAACATTGCATCCAGATGTGAGGAAACCGGTATCGAAGTGAGAATGGATGCTCGAGTAGGGAAACATAAACCCCGTTTACCTGGAGAAGAGTATTTCCAAATTTCAGTGTACATGTATTCGATTATCACCTTTATAGGAAGTATCCCAGCGAAGAAGCGAATCCAGACTTCGACGAACAGCGAAAAATAGCGGAGGGTGCGGACGCGCTTCTGAATCTAGCTGGCGTTAGCACAGCACTGAATCACAGTAGGACACATCACGTTCAAGTTATTAACGCGCCACCAAAGTCCGAGGGTACGTCCAAGTCGAAGAGGCGCTCGGCTCCGAGTGATTACTCGAACCCACCCGAAAAACGGCGTAAACGTTGGCGGGAGTGGGGCGAGGGAAACCGGTATCTAAAGCAGATTAGAGGTTAATATAAATGTTTTTGTTATGTATACGTACAGCAACGCGAACTTCCTACTTTAACGCGGCATCGAAGACGAACATTTCAAAATGATATTTTCAATATCGGTTTTGGTGGGTGGGGGTAGGGAGAGAAAGTAGAGGGAACTTAATCTTATATCACTGACAGTGGAGTCGGTCTCATTCTATCGGAGTAACGATCGATATTTGAAAAATCGGGGCCGTTGCCATTTTTTTTCGGCATAGAGAAGGTTAAAAAAATGCGCGCGGACATCTTTCCGGCGAACATTTGATCCGCGCGTGTTAAAGAAGGGCTCTGTCGAGTGCATTTCTAAAACAAAATGGACGCAAACCGGAAGAAAACGAATTTGGCGGTCGCTCAGGGTTTAGAACTCGCTATATGCCAAAATAAATTCAGTAGCACTAAGCAAAAAGCAATAATAGAGAGGTAGTGTTAAAAAAAAGAAGTTACTTTCTAAACGTGTTATTAAAACACGCTACAACTAAGCGGTTCATGGAATGTCAATGAAAGAAAGCGCTATTGCATACTAAAAACTAAATAACGATAAACTTTTTAGACCTGTTGTGACGATTATACATATTAATTCATAGAGAGTTTAATTAATGATAATAGAGTTCTATATTAGGTTTTTTGTAGATATGTATAGAGATATAATTGATATCTATTCGATAGAGAAATTGATAATATATTTAAAAAGATTATATATATATAAATATATACATATACATATACATAAATATACACACATGCATACGTTCATGTTTCACATGCTCATTCATTTACACTCAAAGTACACGTCTGGTCATGCGCGCAGCCGTGTGTGTGTGCAAAAATGCGTGCCACAAGGTATGTTGGATTAGAAAGAAAGTCGCATTGTTTTTACCAAGAACTATAATTTGTACACAGTGCAGATAAACTATGGGTGAAGTGGACTGGCGATCTGTTACACAGACGAAGAAACAATTTCTCGATTCTTTTTATAAAATACTTTTTCTAAAAAAAGATATATTCTGGTGGAATAGAGTCGTATATTTTAACTACAACGGCGATAAGAACGTGGCGTGATACTTTGTTATATCCTTCAACACAACGTACGTCTATATTCAGAAGTGACCCAAAGTTATGGAAATTTTTCTTTAAAACACTTGCTGAAAATTGAAAAACATTATGTAACTAGATTTTTTTGTATAAGGAAATAGGGGTAAAAATGGACAAAAATGCAAGTATACCCTTTTTGGTAAGGGTGTGGGGGGTAGAATTTAGCCTGGATTTTTATGCTCTCTTCGCCCCTAGCAAATGTTGTTTATCGTTTTTGAAATTTGTAATTCCTACTAGCGCAATGAACTACTGATATTTATTTTGTTTATTTATTACGAATCATAATTCATATTTAAAATATCTTTTCGTATTATTTTTGATATTACGATTTACATACATCTTTATTTAGAGGAATTGGTATTTTATGTAATTTCTCTTCCCGATAATCGACGTTCATCAACTTGAACTTTTTAATATGATACGTAATGCGACACCACTTTCTTTCCAATCCAATACATACATATACATATATATATTATATATATATCAATAACGAAGAAAAATGTCGCGGTACGCCCAAAGTGGATTTGAAATGAAAAGAACATTATCATTTCATGCCTTTTTCTACTCTCTTCGTGGCTTTTGAGATGATTTTGAACAGTGCTGTAAATATGTAGATTCTACGATGTATGCACAGACCAGTTACGAAGGATCAATACGCGTCGTGTATTGTCGCATTGATGTTATTGATCATTGGAAGCTTAAGATAATAGAAAATCATGAAATCATCCTATTTTTATAAAAAATAAAATTGTAAAAAAAATGAGATCGGTGATACCAAGGAAAACTTTGTGAATACCGGATAAGCCACGAGAATTATACGCCGTAAATAATGTGAATATCGTGAGAACTGGTCTTGTGTACATTAATATGTAGTTCTATATAGAGAGAACGTATATTTTTACAGGGCGCTGCCCGCGTGATAAAAGCTCTTCCTAATAATTCGCTGATACACAGTTTATTAGCTTAAACCATTTACTAATTGTAAATCATAGTAATTTTGCGTGACACTACAAACACACCGTATGGTAGCGCAGCCTGAACAATTTAATGCGTTTTAAGGATAAAAGTTTCGGTTGGTTCGGTAGCTGCATGAGAATATTCCGCTTGCAAAGAAACTTGTTTACACGCGCCACGACGACGAAATTTTCAATTCGGAACGTTTCTAGTCTTCCGATTATGCGTATACAGATACAGTGGATCAATTCGTTAATTCACTAACGATACTTAAGCATCACAGTTATAAATAATGATAAATTTTTACCTCCAATGTATGGTACTGCTGGCTCAGATACATTCAGATACACTTCGGGTTCATAGCTATTGCTTTTGAGAAAGTGCAATTTAGTTTAATGTATTAACACCGAATCATATGATTATCGTCGAACGTAAAGAATGATCTGTTTGTAGCATCCTCGTATTTCGATATTCGGTTCTTAGCGAGTTTATTAAGTAGGGTAAACGGCGACCTTCATTCGCAAAACGGTTAGGTTTCCATCAACAATGAGACCCGTTTTGAAACTCTTAATCGATTGAATTTTTCTGTGTAAAGTTACGAATGTGTGACGAATTTAACAGACGGATATTGAAAAGGCGCGCTGCCAAAACATTTTTGTGATTGTAGCTAGTCGTCTGCAAAGGAAAATCCGAGACAGGGGTGCAAGGAAGAATGCCATATTATAACGATCGAGTCAATATGAATTTTGAAATTGAAAAAAATCATACATTTTTATGTAATGTAAAATTATTCTGCTTAGCGTATGATAATTTAATGCATTAGGATTATCTGTTCAAGGAAGAGAGTGCACTTCGAAAAATTTGTATACATACAGGCAAAGCTGCTCTTTGTTTTCTCTCTCTAGCTTTTACGTTTCTATGTGTCTGTGATATTATTGCAAAAGTTAATGCGCCGTTATTGCTGTTGCACTAAGGTGAAACAGAAGTTCTTAGAACGTTTAATATTGGTTTGAGGACTTGTCGTTTCGCGCGTCCTCCGTTATTATTGACTAATTGGCATTCTTGCTCACACCTAAACCTTCTGATCTAGATAGGAGAAAAAAAACTGGCATCTTCAAATTAGTAATATATATATACATATATATATATATATTATTGAAAGTAATATCATAGTTTCCATGATTTGTTGAAGTTTTTAGTCTAGCTTTTGTTTGCTACGACTGAAGATCTGTTCTTCCATGTAGTTTATTCTAAACTAATCAATTAGGGGGTTGGGATCCCATTTACTATGATAGTAATCCAGCTGATCGATCAATTACAAACTAGCGTGAATCGATTAGCGATGGGAACCTAAAGCAATATACACCAGTATACCCTGACATTGGGCAAAATACTCTAGTCAGCCGGTTCTCTTGGAAATATTCTTTTCGCACTAAGATATTTGATCCTTACGCGTGTAAAACTGAACAGAATAAAAAGAAGGATGGTGGTAATGAAGTATTGTTATAAGAGAAAGCAACATTTCGGAGAACGTTTGTAATACAGTAGAACCTCCATTATCCGAAGAATAAAATTAGGAAATTGAAGCAATGGAATAGGTACATGCGAGACTGAATAATCTGTGTTTGGCATTGAACTTTAAATATTTTAGATCAAATAATACAAACTGTAATCGCGAGATTTCGAAGTTCTACAGATTTCTATTTTTATCTGTGGAATATTCGACAAATCTACGCTTTCCAGATCATTTTCATTGACTTATTTTCTCGATGTTTAAAACCCATAATCATTACTTTATCAATACCACATTTTTGTTACCGATTTTATTGCATGCTTATACACTCTCCTATTTTATTAATTATGAAATTTCTGCCTTTCATAGCAGTTTTGACAGTTTCGTTATGATCTATACACGTGTATACTTTCGGTCTCTTAATAAATTATTATAAACAGAATTCTCTTAGATCATTTCAGGATTCAAATATTGTGGTGAATATACATGCTTCAAGAAATAAGCAATACGATACTGTACGAGAAAGTATACTATTTGTATATTAGAATGTTCAGATAAAGTAGGTTTTACTATACATCGTGCTACATTTATTCGAACACTACTAATACAGGTTTAAATTTTTATTTATTCAAAAAATGATCATGAATTTTTGGTTTTACGCAAAATAAGGTCCACCTTCTGGTCCCACGAAACTGCGTAAACCTACGTCTATTATTGATTGCAAAGTTAAAATTAATCGGGATATTCAAAATGTTCGAGTTGAGTGATACACACTGTATTAATGTCACGTTGTTCCGAAATATGTGAGGCTTGAGTATGATTTATTAAACTTTTGTTTTTGCTTGTAATTATCCGTCGCACATGAATTGTTACCTATGTACCATGACATAGAGTTGTTGTTTTCTAAGCGTAATTTTCACGTGACCGGCTGACACGTAGACGAAAGCATCGTGCGTACTAGATACACAAAAAAATAAAATAAAACTCCTCAAGTGTACGAAGCAGAGCACATTAATGATGTATCGCAACTAGCCACGGACAATCAAAATGTAACATGGTGTTTAATTTGCTTCCATTACATGACATCGTGCCAAACGCAGAAATCATTTATTTCGAGGAACAGATATATTTAATTTATATTGTATATCTACGAGTTGTATATTGTAAGAATTTTTGTTGGCGTAATCTGTAATATTATTATTATTATTAATTATTATTATTAATATATAATTATTACTCATTTTAAACAAAATACGCTGTAAAATGTTTGTTAAGTTTTTGACCTTGCTTATATAACTTGAGTATAATATTTAATATTTTAGGCTGTAACCACAACAGAACTTTATTAATGAAAAGAATGAGAAAAATTAAACGTGTACACTGTTTGCTATTTCGATTCCTTTTAATACCCGCCGTAAACGGACGTAATTTGAAGTTTTCATACGCGAAAATGTCAACGATAAACACCAATTGTCGTTTCAGATTTCTATTAAAATTCACTTGCGTACCGGCGATATTTATATTTCGCGCGTCGTACCTCTTGAAAGATGGCACCGAGCGCAACGCGATTTCGCAAACTACTCCGTAATGCAATTGTCTTTCAAAAATCGTACGTTTCTCCCATAAAAATACAACCTCATAAAACCTGCGCCATACAAATCCCAATCCTTTTCACGTGAAAACGTAACAACATTTTCACAATCTAATTTCGCGCCTACCCACTTCAGTCCCTCGTATTTGAATTTCCCGCTTCAGTTTGGACCCAACCGGCCACGTGACGGGGAATCGAAGCGGGAGCACCTTACTCGCTATACTTCCCTTCATGATCGGCGGTTCAAAACCTGTCGGTCTGCATTCCAGTGTTCTGGTGGACGCCAATGCCAAGCGTCGTGCGCTGCGGAAGATCGAACCGATCGTACCTCTAACCCCCGTCGGGTGAGAAAAAAAATGAAGTGATTCACCGGTGCGAAGCTTAACGGATTTTTCGGTGCTCCCGGCGTACCGGCTATTATCCTTGATTTCCCGTAAACGGGTGGCCCGGTGACGAATTTGCGCGAGGTACGCGAAAGAGATATCTGGAACGAGGAGATCGCACGGCCGAACCGAAAAAAAAGGGTGAGTAGGAGCGAGAGGCGATCGTATTTGTTTTCTTCCTCCGTGGTCTTCCTCCAGTCCTTCGTAGTTCTTATTCTCCCTTTTTCTTTAATCTCTCTCTCTCTCTCTCTCTCCCTTTTCTTTGCTCCCTTGCACGGCGACCGGTATCGCTCCGTCAATTTTCCGATCCCGATTATCATCGGAATTGTGCACGCGTCGCGGAAAGTGTATCGCGAGAATGCTAATGAACGAGAAACACGCTTACCGGTGACCCCGAACGTCGTCTTTTAAAGCCGAATCACCTGCCGGAAAAGGGTGTACGGAGGTGTGCGACTCGAATGAGATTTGAATGGGGCAGATGTTGCGTCCTTCGCCAAATACGCGTTACGAGAAGCGGTACACATACCGTTCCTTATCTGCCCTTCCTCGTCGTCCGTGGAAAAATGCATCGTTCGGATAATACCGCGCTGCTTAACGCGCCTGCGTTCGTTTATGTATATACGCGTCGCCCTGCCTTTTGTTTACCATTTGTCATTTTGTTAGAACGCCGCGCGCCTACCTGCTTTCCAGTTTCGTTAAGCGGGGTAAAATGTCGAGGGCCTCTGAATTATGACGATGTTGCGCCGCGAAATCGGTCCGCATACTCCGAACGATGGCGATAGTATCGGCCCGAAAATGCGTTTTTGTGCGCAGCGAATAATTAAAGAGGTTTATTTCCGAACCGCCCGAAGCTTAAAGGAACATAAATTCGGGATCACAATTTACTTACCGTTGCACACGATTTATAAATATTGGCGTTGTAGCGCCTTGAAAATTATGCTGTTGAATGAAGATAACCAATTATTGGAAAAAGACCAAAATCTTTATACTTTATTAAGAATTTCAAATTTGTCTTTGCTACATTTTATTCCTCCGATTAATGTCGACGGGAAGTAGCCGGTTTGTTCGGCAACGAAGAACAATAATTCGATATTAATAATTTGCAACATTATAAACATAGATTTTTGGAACATTACGAGTGGTTCTTGAAACGTAATCGCTCCATTGGTAGAAAAGTGACACATTTAAAAAATGTTTTAAACCATACCCAATCTAATATATTATTATTATTACATAGTATTAGTATTATGGGCATTATAATTAAAAGTTTAACATGGAAAGAAATTTAAGATATACATATTCCCTATCAGAACTAAAACGTTATTCCAACAATGAATTTAAAAAAACAACTTACAGCGAAATTGCTCATTTTGAATTGTGTCACTTTTGCACCAACAAAGCGAATCATATCAATTTTCCTCGAATTCGGATTTAACACGATTTGCAGATTAGCTTTTCAATTGTTGAAGAGTAAAGCGCGATAGGCAGGTTCGCGGAGGTGGAGGGTGAGATTGAATTAGAATCCGAGGGGTGCAGGGTGAATAAGTGTTGAAGCTTTGGAAAGCAGATTAAAATAGCATATGACACATATACGGCTAAAGTATTCCGCGCTCGTTTCGCTAAAACGATCATCCGTTGCATACCGCCGGGGGAATACTAAATTCGCCGTACCGTTGAATAAAAAATTAATCTCGTTCTGCTTCGGGAATGAAAAATAGGCTACCGCGATGGTACGGGAAGAGGATTTAAAGCTGCCGCGTGATTAATCCGCGCGGCGAAAGGAAGGAAGGATCCACTCGTCGATCGTGGAGTCGATAGGAACTCGATCTTCCTGGTTCCTGCTTGTCGCGGATAACGGGACCCTGCACTTTACTCTTGAAAGGACTAGGAACAATTCGTGAATCTGGGCCACGCATGGGATCTATTATTAAGCGTTCTATTGAAAGGGTTAACGATCGCCTGCATCGTGCAGAATGGGGAAAAAGAATGGGGCTCCGCTAGAGACCGACGAAACCGCCTGCGTCGCATTATATGCCTTTTGTGCGTCTTCTCTTTACTCACGGACTGTATCGTGTCCACATTTACGTCATCTACGTTCAAATTGGCGTAAATTTGTGGCTCGATTGTTTTGGAGCTTAAACTTAACGCCGACGGTGTTGAATGTTAGACAGTTAAATATTAAAATCGATAAAAGTCAATTTTCTATCAAGATACTCAGAATTCAAATCAAATATATTTCAAAAGAATTTTTATATATTGCGTTGAATCAGAGAACGTAAATATTTAATACTGCTCCGAGTTACTCCAAAAATCGATCGAAATTCAGTTTATCGAATTAATTACAGGTAACGTAATCGTTCCAGGGATTCGATCAAAGTACCATTTATTATCGATCGCCGACGAATCGCATCGCGATGGGATAAGCGTGATGAAACATATCAGTTTTCGTTGGTGTCACCCCGGTTTAAATTACGATCGCGAGCGACGATCCATTGACGACGTTTAAACGTCGGATTAAATCCGATCCAGAAAATCATCCGCGTGAATTTTAAACTCCGTTGCTGATCGGAGCGGTTCATAAAATCGTTCTTAGCTCCTCCTATGCTATTATAATTGTAAATTCTGTCGACAAAATTCACAACGTTGAATTTGAATCCAGCTACGAGAATCGACGGCAATTGATTTCGGGTCGGACTTCTGGTTAAAGCGGATTATAAAATTCTGCCTAATTCCTCCGTGTCGTCGTTGCTATCCCGTGCGTGTGTGCGTAATCCGGGTGGCATTGGCTCTGGTCCGTAAAGTTAGGTTGCGCGGCGCGGAGAGGGGCAAAGGGGGTTGACAACCACTGCTTTGGAATTCGAGTTCTTTATTTTTATGAGAGGCAACGTCGGAAACCAGCCTCTTTGGAGCCCTTCTCACCTGTTACATACCACCGGCATTTATGCTACCATTTAACCAGAAGTTAAGAGTCCTCGCGTACATAAAACACGTTAAACTACCTCGCCAATGGTCCGAACGTGTGTTTCTTGTCCTCCGTTTCGAATCGAGCTGAAAAATGTGCGATTCGACGAAGAATTTTTCGGATGATCCGCCCGCAGATTCATTTCTCGTTTATCAAAACGCAAAGTTTTGTCGTTAAGAGTATACTCCGGTGCATATACACCCCTCGATCCTCTTATGTGAAAATACATTTTTCTTTCGTCGGTGGTACCTACGTCTCAGAACGCCACTAACGTAGCAAGAAATGTTATAGTTGCGATGTGAAATATTTTAGAGAATATTTTGCAAACATTTCAACAACATTCAAAGTCGAATGTTTACCTTAAAAACGTTCCATAAATATTTTGAATCATTTGATATATTTCTTTCGCATAACATCTCAGAAATATTTCCAATCTTTCGAAGTATACCTTTTTAAACATCTTGGAAATATTTCTGAAGCATTTCTTACTACGTGGGTCGATATCGATACGACCATAATACAAATAAGAACATCGGTAAGTTGTTCTGTCAGAAGCGAAAAAGATCTCGATTGTAAAAGAGAAAGAGACTCCAGTTAATTTTACGTATTGAAATAGCGCGTGGGCGAGTGTTATACTCACTATACTATGAATGGATCGACCTACACGCGGTGCGCGTTACCCAACAAATAATTTCCATCGGTCTCTTCGACGCGGTTCGACGTGTCGGTATGGTTTTCTGATCGTCGCTTGCGACGGTCAGGCCTTCAGCAACAGCAACACGTGGGTGGAAAACGGTTCGCGCAATGTACGTCGGTTTTCGTCACCGTATATGGTCATTTTCCTGTTGTCACTGTAGTTCCTCGACCACTCGGACTTTATTACGGGACCCTGTCGACCTTGCTTTCGTTCTTTACGCCCCGACGCATTTTTCCTGGTCACCTCCAAGCGCCGATCTTTATTCCACATACATAACTCAGCGATGAGCATTGCACGGAATAACGATAAGGTTGTGCACGGCGATAGATTTAAATTAGGTATCGTAGAAATTAGTTTTGTATTCAGAACGGAGTATTCTTTCGTAATATCATTAACCGTGCGTTCGGTAATAACTACATACGTTCTGGATCTTCGTCTGCTGTGTATCTATAATTAATTTACGACGTGAAAACATCCAGGTGATAAACAGTTCGTTCTACGAACAAAGTGCAGTTATTATTTTTATTTTTCCACGAATCAATTTTGAGTGTCTGCATCGGAAAACAGGAGCTTCTACAAGTCGGTCGTTATTCAATAAAATCACGTGCGAAGCGATAAGTACGTTTTCGATTTTTAAAAATCTGGACCTCGATACCAGAGGGTTAACATTCCAGGATAGATTTCGAGCAATACAAGCTTCGTTGGGGAGAAGAGCGATTTAATTTTTTACGGTAATGTAGGTCCCGATAGAGACTAGAATGAATACGTTCTATTTCCACGTGAACTCGCCGTTCTAAACTTAAACGTGCTTGCCCGGCATTAATTTTAGTAGGCTCTTGCCTGGCTCTGTGAGTACCGTGTTTTCGTCCCCACGAACGAGGTCGGAAAAACGACGACGGGGAGGAGAAATGTTCGGGTAACGTAACCGGCTCCTCTCTTCCTTGATTGCAGAATGTGTCAAGATGCGACCTGTGTCCTCCCTATGTGGCATCGTCACGGTTCTGTTCTGCGTCCTAGTCGGCTTTGCACATGGTAAGTTAACATTTTTACACTCATATATTCTCAGTTGTATTTAACTAGTTAACTGTCTAAAGTCCATGTGGAAAATCTGCTTTTATGTTTAATAATAGTTTAGTAAATTTAATAATAATAATAATTTATGAAACCATTACGAGGTTTCTCGGTGAAATTGTCGCCCAGCAATTGTAACTTGTGGTTTTTACTAATAGGGCCCAATTTGAGATCTTTGTTTTGGGCCCGGACTGCATGGGGCTCCCAAAAATCCATTATTCGCCACTGCTCATTGTGTAACTAGTCTCGTTCTTTTGATGCGTCTTTCACTGATTAAATTTCTATGTTATCAGGGCAAAGACAAGAGCTGGGCATGTCGTTCACTCGACATCCTCAACCTCTGGATGCACCATTAGGCGACGATGTCAACTTCGAGTGCAGCCTCAATCTTGGCGCGGATCGTTTTGCATGGCGTCATAGACCGTTAGGCTCGAACAAATGGTTGCCGCTTTCCTACAACCCTAACGGCGGTGGCAAAACGTCGCGACACGTGATCAGTTTTGACGAGGAATCGAAAGCTGGAGACTTTCGCTGCGTAGCTTTTTATGGTACGAATCTAGATCAATTAAAATACAAGGTTCCTTATTAATCTTCCTTAATGTTATTCTTCGTTTTAAGTTCTTCATCAATAGCAATTATCATTGCAGCGATTTTGAGTAGATTTTGGGTAAAGTTGAATGATCTCTTTTTTCGTTATTTAATCATTATTATTGCTTAGAAAAAAAAGTGAAAGGTTCTTTAGTATTCATCACTTGTAAATAAATACGAATTAGGCAAATACACTATTGTACGTATTTAGAATAACTCTATGTGTGATGGTTGGAGAGTCTGGAGAAGTGACATGTATTCGTGAATAAGATCAGAAAACAGCCTGTTTCGCGATGGTTCGGCTTCTAATGGTTTATTCACAGTGCGCATACGAATAATGAATATCATTTTCTTTCACGAGTAATTGGAATAACGGAATAATGCACAAATCTTACGCAATAATTGGAATAACGGGTAAACGAATTACTATTAAACGAGTAACGAACAAATTTATATTCGCACAATGTCCAACTCTGTTCTGCGGCTGTTCTTTGATATGCTGGTTACGTATTTGTTGAATCCCTTGTTCACAAAATGTTTTAATCCATCTCCGCAGGTTCGAGCGGTTTAGCTTCTGATCCAGCACGCCTGACGCTTGCGACGATACAGAAGTTTTCCGACAGGAGCGACGTTGACATCCGTGTCGCGGTTGGGAATACCGTACCCATCACATGCCCTGTGCCTTATTCCGCCCCAGAGGCAATAGTGCAATTTTACAAAAACAACAATCTCGTCCAGAATACTAATTTGGTCGGCAGCAAAACCATGATAATCGAAAATGCGAAGTTGTCCGACGCGGGATCCTATCACTGCACAGCCGGTAATTACATAACATCGGAAACGTTTACCAGCAATCGCAGGACCATTCTGACGGTCTACGCGAATTCGACTTTCCAAGCGCCGTATTTCATCAAACAACCGCAAACTGAATACAAAGTCCTGCGCGGCAGGAACGTCACGTTGGAATGCTTCGGCGGCGGTAATCCTGTGCCGCGGGTTACGTGGAGCAGATTAGGTAGTCGTTTGCCATTGAAATCCGTGAAAACGGCGATGGGCTTGGAGATAATCGATGTACAACCATCCGACCGAGGGGAATATGACTGTATGTGGAGTAACGGTGGTGCGCACATTAAGTCGGTCATTATATTGAAAGTCATGGAAGCCCCGAAGGTGATCAAACCACCGAAAGCGTCCACGTTTTCGGAAGGCGGGGAACTGGAGCTCACGTGCACGGTAACCGGCGAGCCGGAACCGAGTGTCGAGTGGCTTATCAATGGAGAATCTTTGACACCTAATAACAATTTAGAGATCAAGGGTTCGACGCTCGTTATTTCCGAGGTGGAGAAAAGGCACGCCGGCATCGTGCAGTGCGTCGCGAGCAACGAATATGGTTCTCATTCTGGATATAATTTATTGAGAGTAAATCCGAAACAACATATGGGAGGCACGACTGAATCAAGACCAGAATATGGGACTCCTAGTTCAAGGCATAAACACACGAGGGTTGGAGGACGTAGACGAAGTAAAGAAGGGAAGCGAAAAGGCACTGGTAAAGAAAAACATAACTAAAAAGTCTAAACGTAGTGCTAACAGTATATACATAGTGGGTTCACTTTTTCGAGCGTCTTGAATATTTTATCTTATATTCATTTATATTTTTTCCAGAAAATTATCAACCAGGGTTGTATCCGCTAAAGGTTATGTAAATCAAGAATTTACGAGTTGTGAGAGTTTTTAATTTTATGTTTTTTGTGAAACATAATTTAAAATCAGTTCTTTTAAAGCTACTCTCAAGATAGGGAATTGTACAAGAAGAACCAATTGTTGAATCTCGATAATAAACTAAAAATCGGAAATTGAAAATTTTTGTGAGTAATATAAAGTGGTGGAAATAGTTTTATCAATTGCAACAACCTGTGTTGCTCAGTTTTGTCAAACTAAAGATGTAAAGAAATATTCACGACGCTTGGGGTGAATGAACTGCTCTGAATAATAGTTCTAACGAAGTAGTTCTAATAGTTCTAATGCAGTATAATAGTTCTAAGTATTTACATTAAATTCTTTTATTCTTTTACAGCAGTTCTGGTGCCGCCCAATCAACCGAATGTCACGAGACTTTCTGACGTGTCCGTTATGGTCAGGTGGTCAGTGCCGGACAACGTGGGCTTGCCGATTTTGTTTTTCAAAGTGCAGTATCGCGAGCTAGGGCAAAAGATGAACGGGAAGCAAGCGAAGTGGATGACAGCGAATTCAGAGATACCGAAGCACGTGCGATCCTTCGAAGTTACTGATTTGCAGCCGGATCATACTTATCGATTCAGGATCGCAGCGGTTTACTCGAATAATGATAACAAACTGAGCGTAAATTCTGTCCGTTTCCATCTGAATAGAAACGGAGGGTTCGAAACGAATAAAATGCCAATTCCATTGCTAACGAATACCGAGGCTTTGGGTCCGAATGAAGTATTGCTCATTTGGCAAAATCCGGACAAATCGGTTGACATCGATGGGTTTTACGTTTATTATCGAGCATCCACGACAGCTAGCGATTACGTAAAAACAACAGTGGAAGGGAAGAATGCTTTCAACATAACTATATCTCACTTACAACCAGATACGACGTACGAGTTCAAAGTGCAGAGTTTCTCCGTCGACGCAGCTTCGGAATTTTCCAAAATTCTTCGACAGAAGACCAAGAAAATCGTGATCGATCACAACGAGCATAGTACTCAGGGCGATCACGGTGGCAATTTAACTTTGGATAGCAGGGTAAGACCCGCGGATGATAGAAACGCGAATATGTATGCCATAATCGGCGGTGTTCTTGGTGGATCGACCCTGTTGGGTGGCGTCGCGGCAATTGCAGTAGTGTACAAGAGGACCAAACACAAACAAAGTCGGGAATCTTCGCAAAGTGAAGGTAAATCAGACTCGAAATAATTATGAAACGGTCCGAGTAATTACAGCGATGAAGTTTTAATAACCATACGTCCACCGTTTCTCTTTTCTGCATAATAGGGAAACCAATAACAAATGGGAGGGTAATGAATGGCGGCGTTACTGACTCAAAAATTAATATCACGTCGAATCCGCTTGCCGGTCTGGATACGTCGGAAGACATTATGCAGCCTAAGGTCGGTATTTGTAAGTAGCAGTATCTGTACTTTTGTTCTGTCGGAGGTAAAAAGAAATGACCGAGGGTTTTTTCGATACGCGAACGATATTTTACGTCGTGTCGAACTTGCTCCAGTTGGATAACATTTAATCAGATTAACGTTTGATAATAGTAAAATACGATTAACAATTAACGACCAAATAACAATCATTCAGTAACAATTGATTAATGTAATTGCGATTCACTGCAACCTTTGTCATTCATTGTATGATCGATTTTTTCAATCTTAACTTTTTGCCATTCGATCGGATTAAGAATTTGAATCGATCGATGCCCAATATTGCTCCGGTTTGATTAAGTGAGTTTGTACTGATTGTCCGAGGTCATTTGATTTTCCCCTCGAGATCGGAAGTACTTCAGGCGAACGTAAACACAATCTTAGTCGCGTACGTAGCCACGAACGTCTGATGTAGCTTGGAAATTGGCGCATTTGCTTCCCATCGTGCCTCGTCTCCCGTTCTATTAAAACAATCTATCCAATTTTCCTCTTGCTTCTCTGCGCGCGACTGCATCTGTATTTACATTCGGCTAACGTGTTTCTGGTTTCAGACTATCCGATATTAAGGGGACTAGTCTTTTCTGGCTTTAGCATTGGTCGCGTGCCGCTCTATAATTCTACTCGCTCTCCTTCTGCAATCTCTCTCCGGGAGCCGCTTTTCTTTCGATTTTTCCGAACACCACACACGTACGATTACTTACACGCTCTAGATCTGAAAGAAGCGAACGAACACGCATGTTTCTGAACAGAGCGGACAACAATCCCCGATGGAAATGGCCTCGTTTCTAAACGGGCAAAACAACAACAGCAACAACCATAACAACAGTGACACAACTGGAGCTGACGTGAATACGTCGAACACTGAGCCTCCTCTACTCCAGGGATCACTGCCTATCGAGCAACCTCTGTGAACGACAACTAATTTATAACTGTATATCGTATACAGGTAATCCTTCGATAATATGGAACTCTGGTGCTATCAAATCGCTATTCTAAAAAATGTCAGATAAAATAACATCGGCAGCCTAATCACAAACACCTGTTAAACAATATTCATAGAACAAGTCTTATTCGTCTGTTAAAATCAAAGTTTTTAATTTCTTATTTGACAGAATTTTTATTTTAACAGGCGTATATACTTTCATGCAATGAATGTTATTTAAGGTTTTCCCGTGCGCGGGCAAAATTTAACTTGATGCGCGCTACGGTCCGTACGAAATCGGATGACTTCTTTTACATGTAGATATGACATAAACTAATTCTCAAAAGTTTTATATTTGGCACGTTTTTGCGAGCTCTATCGAAATATCGTCGGTGAAATCGGTTTTAAGTTATGTTAAAAGAACGATGTCAGTTTTGCTTTTACCACACCACTACTACATGAAATGTTCCATCAACAAAGTACTGTGCTATCGAAGGGTTCCCTGTACGTTTTAACGTTGCGTCGAAACAAATAGTTTTCTACTTTCTTACGAGTAACACTGCGAAAATCGCTCGACGGAAAAAGGATGTGCAAAGACATCGCTTCGACGATGCTTCCTCTTAGTGAGATTTTGAAACTTTACTTATAGACTGTAGTCATGTTTAGGTTTGTAATGAACAGACTGTTGTAAGACATTTACAGGGTGTCATAATAGGTATGCTCAAACATATCACGTATAACCTGACGAAAAGAATTGTCTGGTTCTCGTATCCTACGAATCCGTTTTCTTTTTTAGAAGTTTTTTTCTCGTCTGCACGCGCTATTGTGCGATAAACAGAATCTATTTAAGCTCAAGATAGGTGTTAGGAAGTCGATACTTGACCATCCAGTGGGTACGTTCAATTTTGCAATGTACCTGTCGCAATAAATCGTTTTTCCTCTCTCTCTTTGATATCACACTGTACCCACTTAATGGTTAAAGATCGACGAGCTCGAATACATCTGTGCGCATGAAAACTTGCAGAAATCGAATTTCGGGCTCAGAACTGAACATTTTTTCTTTTCTTTTTTTTTAAGTAGTCTCTACACGCTTTATCGTGTACGTGCAGTTTTCTATTAATATTTACTCGAGGCAGCTTTTATAGTTATTTTGTTTCCTAATTTAAATTAACTAGCGTCCATTATATTATTTTGTAAATAAGTAAAATATTAGTAGTTATGTCGTATCGAGATGCGAATGAAATTGTGCCTGAAGAAAAAGACAGCTGTGCTACGTGTTTTAATATTATATATTTTAAATGTTATCGGTGTTATATCGGGACCCTCGGCATATTCTTGAACGATCGCAGATTTAGCATTTCTTTCTATTTAATTTTCACTAAGTCATCATTCATCCAGTGTCATTATATGAAAGTGCGTCATTGCGGTCTGCGGTAGGACTTCGATAAAAAAATGAAAGCATTACCTCTATATCCGAACGAAAATCATCAATATCATTTGTAGCGTAATAGAAATAATGGTCCAGCCATATAATGCTAACAGTATTTTGTACGTAATACCGCAAACGTTCATTTTTATTAACAGTATTTCACCTAGCTTCGAACTAGACGCAATAACTCTTCGGTACTTTTAATAATCAGTCATTACTCCAGTCATACTCTTGACGGTAATCAAGCTTTACTGAAATTGTGCATGATATAAACAAAAATAATCTGAGAAATGCAAAAAAAGACAACCGTTTGATAGATGGATTGATTTTTCGATCAAGAGGGAGAACTGAAAGTTTGTAAATATTTATTTGTAAAATTTTGCGATAAAACGTATTTTTATTCGCATACGTGTCTTTTAAACAAAGAGATAAATATTTAAATTTCTCGTATTTTTGGAAAGCATCATGGTGATCTGTGACCCAAACGAACAAGTTGAGAATAAGGTAACTTGTACATATTAGAAAATTTAAGTTCTACGAAGGAGCTACATGTGCCTTACATCTTGCCCGTAAAAAAAACAAGTGTAACGTTAAGATTAATTATTTATATAACTATGTATGTATATCGACATTTAATGTACTTAATTTTTTTTAATAAACATGCCAGAAAGTGCAGGTCTACATCATTTTTTCGTTACGTTTTCGGAGAGACTTTAATTAAATAAATAATTGACTAGTTTATTAATTTTCTATAACGATGATGTTTTTAATAATTCCTATCAGCCCGATTCCTAAAGTTCATTTGAGCAAAAATAAAAATATGCATAGATTCCGGAAATCCGTTGTATCTTAAATTAAATTTATTTCTGTTAAAACAAAGAAGATGACGTAGGTTAAAATTATTTTCAATCTATTTAAAGCTACAAAAGAAAAGAATACTGCAAGAGAGACGTCGAGAAACCAGAACTGCACAGGGTCTCCTGGATCCAGCTGGATCCCAGTGTGCAAGAACTGGTTTATTCAGACCTTGAGTCGTTTTATTTGAAATTACTGCGAAATATGAGTCAAGTGACAGTATTACGAATATAGAGGTACCTAATTTCTATAAAAGTACGGCACAACAGAAATAGTTAAATTGTCATCTAACAATGTGAGAGTTATTTCGCTTTTACTCCGAATTTCCTGCGGAGCGACACGTTGTTTTACATAGTATCTGTGCAAACCGATGAAGTACAAATTCTGCGGACGTATATATATATGTATATGTATACATATATAGATTTTTATACTGCACAGTATCCAAAAACGTTGTTAACCGTTTGCGGCGGTATAACGTGTTACAGGCATCATATTTTCACCCTTTAATAAAGTCTTTTGCGCGAAACTTTGAGACTTTAACTCATCGACTTTGAATTCAACGTGTGTATAATAGTTTTGTAAAAGTAGCCACTGAAACCGATAATGTACAACAATTTCGAATTAAAATATGGAACTTGAAGCGCAGTCAATAAAACATAACCTTCATTTAATACACGTGTAACGACTGACAGCAACCTACGATGCAATTGTTAAGTTTACTATGATTTTTATCTCATGGCACTGACGTATCAATTCATGGTGTTTAATTCAACGATTCGAGCGATTAGTAACTTTGATTAGGAGTTACCACTGCTTGTGAACATAAAACGATCGATTGCTTTTTGATCATTGTTCCGAGAACAACAATAAGATGAATGTAAACGGTACGATGTCTGTAAAGGATGCTATGAAAATGTTCACGGATATAATGCAGTCATTACGCGCAAACGATCGGCATGTTTTCTTAACACTTATTGCTGATGAATGGAAGCCGGAACAGATGAGAATCGAGTCTGCTTTATGGAAGCGTACAGGTGAATAATATTTGAAACTATATATAGAATGTCCCCAACATTTTTTGGGCTTTTACAAACACTTCTAATAATAAAGTTACATATGAACACGTGTATAGATTTTGATACCCAGCAGTATCTGAAAGCGTTGTTAACCATTTGCGCTGGAATAACATGCTATGTGTATCATGTTGTTTGTACTATAAAATGATTAGCATAAATGATCTGTGTATATGTATTGGCATGTGCAGCGTCCCAGAAATCTCAATCTAAATAGTTTCGATTATCGTAGTCTACTCCAAATTCTTTAAACTTGTTAGTCATGTATGACTTCTGACCAACCGCAAGTGGATAAGAATCAAACATTCATGTTTTATTTTAACATAGATGACGCTAATTGCTGCAATGGAAGTAATTTGCAAGAAGCCCAATTGACATATATTAAAACAATAGTAGAAGACATTAGGGAACGAGTGCCTTTCGATGGGATACTTCCGTCGGAGAGTATAGTGTCACCCACGAGAGGAGAGGTTTGTTTTTGGAGTTCCACTTTTCAATCTGATTTGCTCGTACAAGAGATAAACAAACTGATGAATATTTTCTCAGAATTCAGACTGTGAACCTAAATCGACTAAACACGTAGATGCGTTCCTCTATGATAATAAGGAGTATGACGAACTTATAGAAGAAGGAAAATTGTC
This sequence comes from Pemphredon lugubris, assembly GCA_933228935.1. Taxonomy (NCBI): domain Eukaryota; kingdom Metazoa; phylum Arthropoda; class Insecta; order Hymenoptera; family Crabronidae; genus Pemphredon; species Pemphredon lugubris. Next base: position 63,476,523 of record OW121815.1, read on the forward strand.
AAATTTATATTGCAGCAACTGTGGATCGGAAAACATTAAAGAGTACAGTAAGAATCGTGTTCCTGCCTGTGTCCTTCTATAATCTCTGGTATAATATAGAATGAAAAATTTCTTCTAGTTATGATATCGCACTCCACGTCAGTGTCTGCTTTGCTATACATATTTTACAGCGTTTTACCATGTCTTAAAGGCAAGACTTTACTCGATATAGGATCTAGATTAGGTGCAGTTTTGTACACGGTAAGATGTAATTCTTATTATTATCGTTCTAAAACCAGATGATTCATAAAACACTAAGCGATCCATGTACTTTTTCAGGCACACGTATTCACTCCTGCAGAAAAGATTATCGGCGTTGAAATGAACACAGAACTTTGCGAATTGCAATACGATCTGATAGAGAAATATAAAATGAATGATCGGATCGAGATCGTGAATAAGAGAATAGAGGAGTGTTCAGAAATAGTTGAAAACAGTGATGTCATTATCATGAATAACCCATTCGAATTTTACGTATCGGAATCTGTACACATCGAGATCTGGAAATTTTTAAAAGCGCACACACGAAGCGGGACGATTCTCGTTACGCGGCCACATATCGAGACGACTTTCAAAGACTTAGAAACTGGAATATTGATAAACGAGTGGGTGAAACCTTGCGAGTTGGAGAAAAGTAAGCGGGAAACGCAAGTTTTCGGATCGTTAATTTTGGATCCCGAGGATAATTCTGATATCCAGTTTTACGAAGTGCTTTAAAGCAATAGGCAGTCGGGAGGCACAAACAAAAGACTGCGCGCAAATATAATGCTATAAACAATAGCACACAAACGAGCCTTATCCTTTTATGGTAAAATCTGAAATGGAAGAAAAAGCTGCATGTTCTAAAGACGATGAAATCGTCAAGCGGGAATGTTCAACTTACGCTATACTGTAAGTTTCTCTTTTTAAATAAATCTTTTATTCTTGAATAACGCACATAACATATTTTTTTATCGTTATATACTAATTTAATCACACCAAAAGTATATTATTTAAATACCAAAAACCATTATGCATATTACGGTATAAATACCGATATAATTTTTTTTTAAATCACTACGCTGCGTTCGACGTAATTTCTTAACGCATTTTCTGCCGAAAGAAGATACGATGGAAGTTCTCGAATCGTACGAAACAGCCCAGGGCAGGTATCGTTTTAACTAAAACTCGTGCGTCAATCGTAGGTGGAAATCTTCCCTTCTCGGAGAACCGATTGTAATGCAATCGATCCCCCCCTTTTTACACAGGAACTCAAGTATAGGTAGTCAGAGCGGAGTGGTCAAGTTCAAATCTCGAGTTCAGTCGGCCATCAGCTACGATTGACGTACAATCATCGCATAGTTTGCTCTCTTCAATTATGGCAATTAGAAATTAACACCTCGCGGATATAATAAAGTATACCATGGGTGTCGCGAGTGTCCGGCCGATTTGCCTGACATTCAATTACAGAAATCGGGCTGCTACGCGTCGTAGATGTGTTGTTACGCGTTAATTTATTAGTTATGTTTCTATTTCATTGTCATTCACCATGAACGCGATTGCGTCCTAATTGGACTTCGGGCTAATTTAGGATTATTGTATTAATCGTCGGGAAAAAAAATGCACGATACGCAACGAAATGGACAGGTAAGGCTACAGTGTGAAATGAATGCTAGCGAATAATAAATACGAGATATAAGACGCAATAAAATGTTTCTTCATACATACATTCTGTGCACGTCGATAATGCATTCTGTCACGAACCGTTCGCATTTCGTTATAGTGATAATTGGATTATATTTCAACGATGAATTAAACGAGAAGCTGTTTCATTGGAAATATGACGCGAGTAAAGTTGTTAGTTACGATGGTGCTATTTCAAAATGTTTTTTGCGCTCTTCGCCAGATACGTAAAACATTTATCGCGTGAAACGCAACGCTCGGTAGCGATAACGTATCGCTCGCGGGAAGAAATTTCGCAAAAAAAAAAGAAGAAATTTGATAGCATCGCGCTCCGAATGTACTGGGAAATATTTTCACCTGAAAATGGTAATGTGAGCATATGATAACTTATTTCTTATCTGGCACACGAACGAGTCATTGGCCTTGGGCCGACATTGACCCGATTTCATCACAAATATGAGCCCACCTAGTCTCGTCTAGCCTTCCCTCACTCGTCTCATCTTCGAACTTCCAAACAGGAAGACCTCATGGGAATTAATCCTGCGTTACTCGTATTTTACGCTCGTGAATACTGAAAAGTGAAAGGTCTTCGCTCGACTGTAATTAAAAATGTGCGATTATCGTGTATGCTTGATAAAACCTTTACAAATTTTCGGGCCAAATGCAAAGACCCTCCTACAAAAATTGAAAACCATTTTGAAAATTATAATACAGGAAGATATTCTTTCTTTGTTTATCTGCTTTTCATTTGTACATTTATTTTAGCTATTATAACGTTTCTCAGTTTCTCTCTGGTGACGCTACGAAAATACGTAAAATATTTTTCTAATACTGCAAAAATAGCTTTGAAAGATCGACACGCATTGGGAGATCGTTTTCGAATTTCATCGTTTCACGTCAGAGTGCAACTGCAGTTTAATTAGATCGCCTCGATTACTGGAAAATAATGCGTGGGCGAAAAAAAAATCGCAATGCGGCTTCATCGTACCCTGTGGCTATTTCGTACAATAAAACAGCCGAACGGTCGGAGCCACAGATAGGCTCAAGTGGCCAAGGGGCACTTGAACTGACGAGATAATGGACCGATTGTCGAGAAGGAGAAAGAATCAACGATACCGAGCGGCGTGTAGTTGGTGCAGCCGCGATCATTCAATCGCACTTTCTTGTTTCTTTGCCTCCGATGACGCACTTGTGACGTCAATCGAAGGAGCAAGAAGCAACCCTGGCATACCTTCCCATGCATCTCTCTCCGCATTTCTTCGACCCGGATATTCGGCCCCTGATCCTTCGATTTATCGTTTGTACCGTTGCCAGCAACTATCCGTCCGACGATACAAGCCGATACAAGTGTTTCTCGATGGTCGATTATATCGACTTTCAGTGATAATCGAATAGCTGAAACTGTTCCCTCTAGAAAGAAGATAGGAATACAGTTTACGTCGAATGGTAATTTGATTCTGAATTTCTTGATTAGTTGGTACAAAGAAACAACGGTAGAAGTGTTTCTCGATCGCCGACCACCGGCTTTCAGGAAACAGCGAATGGTCGAAATATTTATCTCTAGAATTAGGATTGGGAGATGTTTTGTATCGAATGCTAATTTTATTTAAATTCTTGTTGATTACTTTATACGAAGAAAGAACAATACGAGTGTTCCTCAGTGACCAGTTCTCAGTGTTTAGTGATAATTATGCGATTAATCAAATAGCTGAAACCGTTCACTGTCATAGCAAGAAATTAAAAAATATTAGTTATCGACAAAAAATCAGGTTGTTTGCTTCCAGCGTTAACCCATCTCCGAACGATTCGAATTTAGGCCGGTAATTAATGTTTCGCCCGATTCATATCGAAGCGGTCGATAAACAGAGTTAATTATGTTTAATAAAGAGTGAGGATAGGAATTAATTTCACTATATATCGAAATCTCATTTAAAATTGTTCTAAATACGAAGAATTTGACACTTCCTGGTGCGTCTCATAAATCGAACGTGGGATCCAATGGGCTTCACGGGATATGACGGGAAATCATTTTTCACTTCAATCCGTTCGTCAGAATGAAAAAAATGTTGCATTGCTTACAATTATTTCTAATAGAGCAGCAGTGAAAAAACAGAATCGCGTGCGTTCTCTTAAATTCTATCATGTGGAGTTAATTAAGATTAGAATTAGGTTAATTAGGAAAACGATTCGAAACAGAGGGTTTATTTATAATTGTTCTCCTTGCATCACGCGAAATGATGCAATTCAGAAACTAAACTCATTGTCAGACGTCTGATCTTTCTCTTTCCCAAACGAACGTTGCGAAAGAACGAAACATTACATCGCAAAAACTGAATAAATAATGTAAGCCGGTACCATTTACATAAATCAAAATACAAAATCATTCTTTCCTCTGTTTCAGTCAAACATCTCGATCGATCGATATCGCGGTCGCGAATCGGCGGCAGAGCACCGTCGATAAAGTCAAAAATTCTCCCCAGAAGAGGGTGAGCTTCACGAACAACGTGATCGCGACGTTCGGTTTAAATCAAGCGCACGAAGAAGAAGACCCCGAGCGCATTACTGCCGAGAATAATTCACCCCAAAACTGGCGAAATCGAAGTCAAAATGATGCAGTCAAAAAATGCGGGAGTCCTTTCAAATTGTATCTTCACCAATCGCAGACACTACGAAACCCGAAGCCGAGTTTCCCGTCTGATCCCCGCGCGTTTCATGGAATCCAACATGGCGGCCCCTATCACCGTCGGCGCCGCGACCGCGATTGGTGTAAGTTCAGTGCGCGATGCGTGTCCCGTATTTCAAATCGAAAGGGTGCCAGCGGCCGAGTGCTAAGAGGACGATGCTCGTCCTACCGAAAACGTTACCGATCTGACAATTTCGCTTGGGGCGCAACCGGTTTCGAGCAGCTGTTCGAACGGTCAACGGCACCATCGACGGGGGAGGCGAAAGAATCAGCGGGGATCAACAACATTGCCGTCCAGTCGTTGTCCACGGGCCAACAAACGTCTCGAAAACGGCGCGTCGGTATCGTGGAGAACCACTACGTCGCCGGGAACGGCGACGCCTCGCCGTCGTCGCCGTCGTCGTCGGTATGCGACCTGGTGCGCGGTCTCGAGCGTCTCCTGGCTGACAATGAGAACAGCACCGACAATGGGGTCACGATGAAATCGAAGAAGCAACAGGAGAAGAGTTTGGCCGTGGAGGAGGAGGAGGAGGAGGTAGTGGAGAGCGCCGTCGATCCGAGCGAGGAGAACGAGACGTACGACGAATTCGACACGATCAGGATGCCGGTGGTGCGTGCCCTCAGCAAAAGTCCACAGAGCGACGAGGGTATCGAGACCGATTCCGAGCGACGAAGAGGATCCGTCGCCCGTTGCTGGAGTCTCGATTCCGCCGCTGCCAGCGACGAGGACACGTCGTTGACCGGGCATCAACAGAAGAGGCACAAACTACGGGTCACTAGATGTTGCAGTTCGGACAGCGCGGTCTTGAGCGATGAGGATCAAAACAAAGGTGAGGTGATGGTGACCGGATGTTGATTCGACACATGGCCACGGTTTCACTCACGGTTCGAACAATCTTCATTCAGTGATTAAAAGTAAAAATTGGAATTTCGATGAATGTGGAACGGGAAAGTATATCAACGGACAGTTTAAATTTATTAGACGAATAATGAATTTAACTGGTGTTGGTGAAAACGGCACTCCTTCGTATAACCGTTTCACTGTACCCTACATTGTATTTATTTATTTAGTTTCGCTGAAAACTCTTGCCAGTGTTCATTTTCGAAGCAATGACACATTTCCCCAAGTTTATGCGCGGAGCTGGATTATAGGCTACGTAAACTGGGCGATTGCCTAGGGCACGTATTCGCCCAAGGGTTCGTAAATTCGTTTGCAAATCTGTTTATTGCCTGTGATGACAATGAATAAATGCTTTGGGTCTTGATGAATAACACGAAAGTAGATATATTGAAACATGACAATATAACACAGAATAACCCGCTTACGGAATAATCTGAGTGACATTTTCACGCTTTGTTTATTTGAACAGTTTGAATCCAGTGCGTGAGCTTTTCCCAAGGCCCTGATTTCTCTTAATCCGGCACTGTTTACACGTGCAGTCGTCTTGCGCTAAAGTCGGTGATACTTACGAGCGATTGTATTACGAATTGCGGAAAAGTAGAGATCGTAAAAATGTCGGTGCTACTTTCACTCCACGAAATTTGACTGTATAAGTTTGCATTCGGGAATTTCGCGTAAGTAGTGGCGCGCAGCGGAATACGTATTCTTCGATGAATATGAGCGGGAAAAAGAGGATGCATTTGAAATTCGATTCTCGTGAGATCGTGTGTATTGTATCAATGTCACCGTGACTCTGTTTCAGTTTTCCTTTTTTTTTGCTTGGTTCTGTTGACTCGTTTGTGTATGTGTATAGTATATATAGAGAGAGTAATTGAAACTAGGGCTTCTAACTGTTATTTTCCGATGGCCTGATGCTTCGATCTCTCGTATGGCGCAATGTGAACGAAACGGGAAAGAGAAGTAAACAAATAACATTTGAATTAACGTATTAATCAAATTGAATGGGAGAGAGAGATGTGATCGAAAACAAAGATTTACTGAAGAGCAAGTGGTATGGAAATTACATGTTATATTTTATTTATTTATATTGTTGTAATAATACGATTAGTTGGTTCTGTGTTATTTAAAACCGTATAATTGTATCTTGACATTGGGCTCACAGTACCAGGGATTATTTAAAAAAAAAAGAAACTTATAAAACACCAACATTATTATATATTTATACTTTTATCAAAAATATATTACTCAAGGAGGCAATATAAATAAATAATTATTTAACAGAGAAGACTACGCTTAAAAAATTTACGAATATTCTGATAAAATTGAATGAGCACAAGATTTTCTTAGTAATTGCAGTTACATTGAATTATCATAATTGTAAATGAATTTGGAATGATGGAAAATGTTAACCGATACATTACTCGCAGGATGGGACAATTCGAACATGGTGGAAGGAGGGGAAACCGAACACAATGAGGGAAGACCAAGGTATTGGAGAACACCTAGCGTTGTTGTTAGCGACTATTCAGATTACTCTTATCTGGATGAAAAATTAGAGAGAAGCGACTTGGACCTTGAAAAGTACGATGGATTGAGTGGAACACCCAGTCAAGCTAGTAGCTGCTCTTGTCTGGACTGCGATGAGATACGAGAATCGTTAGATAATCAGTTCCTACAAGTTTGTCGTCATCGGCGTCATTCTGATTCCTGCTGTTTGTGCCTCGACTCTACGAATCCTGCCACTCTACGGTATCTATCATTTTATATATAGTAACGCATTCTAAATTAAATTAAAAGTGAATCTCTGTCAAATGATTATTTGGCTGTTTAGAAATTTTAATGAAGCTGGAAACAGAAGAAATTCCTGCTTAGACTCCGGTGCCTTTTACTCCAAATTCGATCCTCAGTTTCTACAATACTCACAAGACAGTTCCACCGAGCCAGGAGAGAAAACAAAAATTGAACTTCTGAGCATTCCACCTGTCCGGAAAATTTCCGACTGCTCTACCACCTCTAGTCTCAGTGGGGATGAATGCGACGTGACTGAACTTCAACGAGTGAAACCTGTGAGGGTGAGTGTACCACTTTCAATTATTCACAGAACGGATAATGTATGTATTCCAGAAATTATGTAAATTGCCGTGTTAAGAACACGCGTGGACATGACAATACGATATTGTAATTGTCGAAGGCACTCCACTCCTATTAATAGACAGAAATAACGCGTGCACGTGAAAGAAAAAAAAAATCGCAAAAACTAGATGGGATACGTAAGTCCATTGAATAGCTTAGTCCCGCGTACTCTGACGTACGTGCATACCAGGTGTATAAACATTTCAATGCTACGCCGAAGGAAAAACTATGTTTTGCACGACATCGCCAATTCATTGTATTACCACGCAAACATACGCGTAATTTATCTTACGCAACCCCGCGTTTGTGTTCTAGTTCGCGAACAAACGGACCGCCCGTTCGTTGAACAAGTAATTCATCCCGGTAACTATGGTCCCCTGATGAGATGAGAGCCCGTGTTGGTACAGGAGTTTTATTGCCCTTACAGTCGTGCACAATGTCTTTTGGAAACAGGGGTGCAATGTTACCGGCATTCAATACTTTCTAAATAAGTAGAAAATGTGTTAACACTTTTAAATCTGGTGTGTACTTTAAAAGGCACAACATTTGCGTAGGAAATATTGCGTAGGTTCAATAATTAATAATCTTCTGTGACTAGTATATGAACTTGATAAACATTAATATCAAAGAATATAATTTTAAATATATGTAGTCCTTTTCATACTTTCTTCATAAAAGGAGGGGTAGATGTAAAATTATATATTTTTTCTTTAGCACGGAAGAAAGTAAAAGAAATATTATGTGTTTCTTCTTAAAGAAAGAAATGAGAATATACAATATATTTTTTTTACAATATTCGTATTTGTTAATGTGCATTGGCAGTTAAAATACTAGTTCCAGAACAGCATCAAGCTTTTTAAGAATCAATGTAAAAAGAAGAAAAATGATTCTTTTTTCCCAATCTCGAATATTCCAAGTGCCATTCGGATTTTTTGACTAGTCATCGTTCTGAAACTTGTAAATTATCGAACCACTAGTCCTATCTTAATCATTCTTTACATCTTAATAAGTACTGGTTTTAACATATGCAGAGTGGCTCACGTAAGAGTCAGAAATTATTTTCTCGGAAATGGTTAAAGGTATCGACCCGAATTTGCTTGTACAGTAAATGGAAAATTGGAATTGGCCACTTGACGTACAGAAAAAAATGTCCGAAGTTTGCAGGGCGGCAAAATGACTCGTCCCTTATTTTTTTAGGGCCATAGGTCTATTTAGGCACAACCACTTGTTGTATATTCGGCTAACACTTATAAAACCAGATGACATTTACTCGGAACGTTTCTTGACTTCCTGTTACGCATAATTTAGGAGTTATAACACAAATGTGATGTTTACGCACGTTTTGTTTACTCGGCAAATAATCAGTCTCCTTGTCTCCGTTGATGTACAACCAAATTTGAGTCGATACCTCTTACATTTTTGAGAGAACACTTTCAATATTTTACACGGACCACTCCGCGCGTTTAAGACTCCTTTGCTTATTTGCACGAGTACTATACGCGTTAAAAATTTGTAACCTATTTTCCATAATATTCTGTAGACTTCATACGTTCCGTTTGCATTCGGGCCATTCGGGGAATTTTGAACGTTATCATTTCGTTTTGATAATACCAAAGTTTCCAATGTCACATTGCTAAACATACGCTACCTGCGCGTACAATAAATTCGCCAACGCGGGCGATCGATGGTAAATACAAGCAGAACGTGGAACCGCGCAGAAAGTGGCGCGAAACGCGTTAATACTGCCAAGAAGCATTTTTGTTTCAAGTTCACGCGAGCAGTCGCATTTTACCGATGTCAATGATACTCACGCACCATCGTGACATGAATTTCAAAACAGTGGAAATCGTAAAAATGTTTGCCACCGCTTCAACGTCTGGAAGAAATTTGACTGTATAACTTCCCGTTCGACAGTTCGCGTAAGAATATACGGGCACGGAATACGTATACTTATATCTTACGCAGGTCGCGGAATCTGTTATGCATGTCTTTTCTTTTGTGTACAATCGTGCGTACGTGTCTTTATCTACATATCTATTTAACATGCAGGCCAACGTGTTTACAAACCCGTTGCACACGTGTATTCGCTTTGTGCATTCTTCGCGTAGGTTTATCTGACGTCTGCACTTAAGTCACCGAGCGCGTTTGAATGAGCACGGAAAACAATTGCAGATCACTCTTTCGTCTCCCACAATAACGCCGACGTCTTAGTTTTTATTAAGTTATCCGCTGGCCAATCGAACACAGGTAGCGGCGAGAGGAAGGCGAAGTACGTCGTGGTTTCGATTAATTTCTTTTTATCGCGGTCACGTGCAGTTTCCTACCATGGCAAGCTGTAATCGCCGTGTGGTTAAATCGGGCTACTGAACTGAAGTTTGGAAACAAGGGGAAAGACTTAAAATCTCATCCGGAAGATTTTATCTCTATTTCTCCTGGCGCTCGGTTACCAAGATAACTCCCACGGTGACTCTGACGTAGCTCGAGATTAGCCAAGATCCAGTCACCCGGACAAAAAACTCATTTTTCGATCATAAACAGCGATATAAATTCCGTACTTCTCTGGCGTCACGGTTACCCCTGTTCTTTCCTCGGACGTAGAATTATTGTTCGCGTGATATCAAACCGGATACATTAGCCAGACGCTTTCGAACGTGAACGCATACCAACGATACCACGGAAACTCAATTAGATGTAATTTTAACCGCTGCTCCCAATACTGGAACTTCTAACGAGAATTTCGTCACGTGTTTCTGACATTGTACAAACATGCCAGTTTGAGCGGAAAGAATTCTACGGTTAATTTTTCACTCGGCATACGGATAAGAAATTATTGAACTTGGACACATGCTACAGATGCGAACAATCCGAATGAAACTTCGTATTTTTGTAACGTTATACTTGCAAATATTATATTTGATTTGTTAAACAAATGAAAAGAGTCCAAGCCCACCAAAAGTGGTGGAGTATGGTATTAATCAAAGTAATATATTTAATGGTAAATCACTAGTAAAGAAATTTTAACAAATTTGAATTCACCGATATGAAAGCTACACAAATCTCACACAGTATACGAGACCGTGCGTAAGCGCGTGAGTATGACGTGTAAACTGTTCTCCTCTTCGCTCGAGATCAATCACCTGGAAGTGGCGTAAATTCGATCCTTTGTTTTCAAAATCTGACTATAGATTTTAATTCGGTTAGCCCAAGAACTCTGTACACCAATTTTTAAATATCTGTGCAATATTCCATGTTCTGCTTTGAGTTAAAAAATTGCATTCATAAATCAGAATGTCAAGTTTCACACAAACTTACAAAACTGAAAAGCTCACGAATTTCGATAAAAGTCAACTTTGAGATCGAGTGTAACGTTTAACTTACACTTTTAATATATGATAGCTTATTTTATATTTCTGCAGACTCGTGTACTTACACATACGTCACTCTTGTAGCTTCTTTGTCACTGAATTCAAGTTTCTCAAACATCTTGTTACAACCTATTATTATCTAAAAATATATTGTTACAATTTTGACCAATGGCGACCCACTCGGCACATTAACCTTCACTTTTCTCAAAATTCTGACACGAAACGCAATTTTAGAGACCAGATTCATGTTAAACGTGAAAAAATCCTCCGCAAATTACATTTCCTATTCCACTGGTCCACGAATCATCATTTCTTTTTTTTTCCTAAGATCGCATTACTCAATCTACCCCTGATCCCAATTAGTACGAATAATCAGCGGTCTGGTGCAATTGAAACGATAGGCGCGCGGAGTCGAATTAATGATCATCATCGTTGATACAGCGCGTCAAGTCAGTCGCAGAAAACTCACGATCAGTCATTCGGTCAGCCCAGCCGGGGTCTCCGCTTTAAGCACCGCTTTCCATGGGATTCGTTCGGCCACTGTCAGTCTCACTGGCCTCTTATATATACGGCGTGCCTCATTGTCATTGTCAGTCTGTACCGCGCGGTTTCATTCGCGAGATTCAAAGCTCGCCGACTCCTTCGACCGCTACGACGCTACGCCACGCTAAACGGGACGGAAGATTGTCCACTTAGGAAGCCACGAGAAAGGAGAGGAAGTATCGCTTTGCGTGCGGCTAAATTAAATCGCTGGAAGTCACTTCGGTTTCGACGACCTCCCGTGGGATTGGAGTGATTAAATCGCGCCGAGGGGTTGGACGTGATTTAAATGTGCGGGTGAACGAAGATTCGGTTACTGTGATTTCTTCGGCCAACCGAAAGTGGATCGAATTTTTGCTGTTTGTGATTTTGAAGAACACGCTTGGAAGAAGTAAGTGAGGACGATAGCCAAGGATGTTTAATTGTTGTAAACGCTCGGTACACAGCCCGTGCAATTACGAGTAAAACGTCGTCTCTGTTGGGAAGAAGTTTCTACAGACATGCTTTATTGGACAAAACATAATTTGCGGAATGTTTATTGTCGCGATAACAGCGTCTAAGAATCGTCTTAAATAGCATGAACAATTATCCACTCACATCGCGGGAGCGGAAATATGTCGAGGAAACAATTTTCATTCAAATCTTTTTGAATTTACGTCATCGCCCTGTGATAGAATTCAGGGGACAAAAAAATACGGAGATAAATCTGACTTTAAAAACTCAGGGTTTGTATTGCATTCAAAGATACACACGTCTCGCAGAACTCAAGGACTGGGTAAAATAATTTCGAATAAAAAATGTGAATGGTTGTATCACCAAAGTACTGTAATACAAAACTTACTGATGGCCATTGAAACTTAATCTATCGCTGGCAGATAAGAATTATAAGATTTCGAGAGATCAAGCGTAAGACGAAAATTCAGGAAAAATTATAACGCGTCAAGGTGGTACGTGCTTTATAGGGCTCTCTGTAATTTTGTAATCAGTCATTCCTTTCGTTTCGTTTCTTCAGCACGTTTAGGTAGGCCAATATATTGCCTCCGCCGTATTTATACGGACGACATCGTGGACAAAGAGAGTGCCATCTGCGTAAAATGTGGAAGAAAAGAATGAGTCCTTTGTGGAGTGAGTCGGTCGTTTTTAAAGAAGCATTGCTCGTAGTTGTCGTTTCAAGTTCACCAAGCATCCAACGAAATATTGATTTAACGCAGTACTTGGAAATTATTCTTATACCTTGTAATATAAATAATACAACTCGCAGTCTCATAATTGAATTTAAATCTCTATAATTATTCTTTAATCGATAAATATGTACCTCGTAATTGTTGTTTTAACTTCACCAAGAATTCAATGAAATATCAATTTAACGGAATACTTTGAAATCACCCTGATATCTTGCAATATAAATAATAATAATTTTGTAATAGGATATAGATTTCCAGAATTGTTGCCAAATGTTTTTACTCTCCTACCGACAGAAGCATTGATTTAACGGAATACTTTGAAGTGACTCATCCATTTTATAATATAAATAATACATCTCGTAGCTTTCTATTTGAATTCAGATTTCTGGAATTAATTGCAGAATGTTTTTATCCTCTGATTGATAAAAATGTCGCTCATAGTTACCGTTTTAGCTTCAATAAGAATTCCAATTATACTATAATAATAACAGTACAAGTCCTAATTTTATAATAGAATTCGGATTTCTAGAGTTATTTGCTCCCTGATCGACAGAATTATTGTTCGTAATTGCGTAGTCGCCAGTTTTTGTTTTAAAAAGTTTGGATTTCACAAAGGACAGAATGAAATACTGATTCAGTGGAGTACTTCGAAGTTACTCTTCCTTTTTATAATACAAATAATACGTCTCGTGGGATTGTAGTCGGGTTCAGGTTTCTGGAATTAATTGCCCAATGTTTTTGTCCTCCGGCCGACAAAAAAGTCGTTCATAATTGGCCTTTTAACTTCACGAAGAATCGAACGAAACACTGACTTAATGGAGCACTTTAATATTATTTTTCCCATTTATGATGTAGACAATCATTCACGCTCTGGGTTCGCAACAGAATTCGTAGTTCTAGAATTAGTTGCCAACCTTTTTTATCCTGTGATCGACATAATTTTCATAAATGTTTCAGGAACAGAAATCGGTAGCTTCGCTTGGGAATCGAAAGTGGTGGCTTCGCGTTTAACCAAAATTCTATTTCACTGGTAAAACGTTCCTTGGATTTGCTTTCGAAATGTTCCTCGAGGTACCCGAAAAAGGCGATACTTCGCCCTCCCTTCGACTACTCCCAGAGTGTACCGAGTGCGCGTAGTTGACCTTTCCGTGAGGGAAAGTAAACGTAAAACCGTGTAAGCCGCGATAGTAACGTGTCGCACGTATATGTATCGCATTCTCTCGTTTTTTTATCCCCCCTCTGAATTAATCTCTCGCGTAATTGCGCGCCCCTCGCGGGGTCATAATCGACATAAACATAGTCGTCTTTTCTACGAGTAAACGGCGCGAAACTATGTTAGTTAAAGTTTGCAACGACAGTTTCCCCATCTAATTTTATTATATATATGTATAATAAAATTTTTTTAAATATATGCTTTTTATATATATATTTTTTGGAGCAATATATTTCATTACCTAGAAGGATTAAATATCCAGTTAAATTCACCAAGGAAAAGCGTTCGTCGAAACTCGAATACAAATCCATTATTCATTGATTCAAGTTTATCGTTGGGTTTTATTTCTTCCGAGGATTACTTGTTTCAGGAGTAATGTACTCGTTAATGAAGGAGTAACGAGAATCGGATTATTTTTCACGCGAACATTAACACAAATGCTATTGTTATTCGTTCGCTCAAACTTGCCGCCCGAATTCTTTTCTTTCGGGAGTGATATTTTTAACGATCAATGAGTAAACATCCCATTATTCTCACGCGAATGTTGATCCAAATTTATTCGTACATTTAAGTTTATTGCTCGAATTTATCACTTCCAGGAATTCCTTTTTTCCGGAATAACGCGTTTGATAAAGGACGAGGAATAAACATCCGATTGTTTTCACTTTCGATTATTCCCAGACGATCGCGAGCGAATTACGAATTATGTCATAACGAGCCCCGATTAAAACGCACCTTACAACGACCCGCGAGAGGCCATTATAACATTCTAAATTATCCGAGTGCCGGATAGGGCAAAAGGTGCGCCTTTTCACGGCTGCTGGTATCTGCTAAAAGGCAGCGGCTTTCGTTTCGCGGCAGGCCACGTTTCAAATGCTTCTTTCGATCGATCCGTTCATCATTTCCAAAGACCCGTACGCGACTTAAGCGAATGACACGACAGGAATATTTATCGGGTCTACTGTGCTTTACGGCGTCTCCTATTTGCTCCTGCTATTCCCCTAAATCAAAGATTATAAATCGATATCGCCGCGATGAATTATTTATCGCATGCTAACGAAGACTCTTTACGCCGCGCGGCTCTCCAAACATTGCGGTTGTATTTTGTTTGTATTTCGAAAATCAGTATTTTCGGTATCAATTAGCGAATCGATCGTTGCTGGAAAGATAAGGTAAATGTTTGTACAGATTTCACCCGTCACGACGCCGTTTAATATAAACACGCTCGATTTGGCTGATTTTCCCTCAAAGCGTATTAGAATTCGGGATATTTCTAGTCTTATAGTCTTCTAGTAATATAGAAAGTAATCACTTTGTCGGCTTACTTCAAAAATGCAACAGTTATCCGGCAAGTCTTCTTTAACCATTACAATCAAACCGATGATCATCGTAAATTTTAACTGCGCATTTGAATAATGTGAAGGTATTGGAACATTCGCTAAGTGGAAATCATAATTCTAATTATAGCAAGCTTTTGAGACTCTAGATCTGATCTAAATCCGCTGGCTAGTATAACAGGCAGGAAACGCGATGAATTATTTGATACGAATATAGTGCGTGGCGTAACAGGAATTCTATCGCAACGGTACCATGGATATTTCGATCTCCGTCCACTGAAAACTTAAAAGTTTTCCTTGAGAACTCGAGATATTCTTTCGTTCGATTCACATTCGACCCTTCGTTAGCGACAAAGAATATTTCGAGCGATTCTAAGTGGGCGAATCTATTTTTGAATTTATTTAAAATCGACAGAAGAAAATTGTACTCACAAATTATCGTTTCTATATTAAATCGATCGAGTTGTATCTTAGACAAATACAAGCTTCTTTTGACCCCATTAATTTTGAGTTCGCGTTGAGGACACAAAGATAGACTATTATTCGTTTTCATTATTAATTAGTAAAAATGATAATTATCCGTCCTTAGATTAACTGATTTAGTAGAACGAACAGCGTGTAATATTTGTCGAATGAAATTAAACGCGCAGCGTTCTTTGTCCCGTATACGTTATCTGATTAAGAATTATTACATTCGATCGTTCATCGATTCGTGGTCATTCATCAATACGTTTAGTCTGCTAAAAAAAAATTCTGAACGTACAGCGTGGCTTGTACGAGCGTGCAAAAAGGATGCAGGAGTGTCGTGATAATTCCAAAATCGATTTGATAAATTTTCACCGTCCGACCGATGAATTAAACGAAGCAGAAAGAAATTATTATCGGCGATCGAGTTGAAATAACCATCTGAGATTTGTGCGCGAAATCAATCACGGTACACAGGTACATTATTTATGTCGCGGCCGATAAATGTATTGCGTCAATCAGCGGATCGAATCACTCGTTTTATTGCATAAGTGGACTGTACCGAGGATGTAACCGAACACGTTTTGTTTCCAGCTACGCCAGACGATCCATGCGATTATTAGCTTTGAAAACAACTGCGAATCCTAGCGTCGATTATTCTTTTCGACGAAAGTCCTTCGATCGTAAAAATAATAATAATAAGAGTCAACTATCTGGCGTGTCGTATTGCATTCGAACAAAAAAGTAATTGGATGTAGTAAATTACGCTTTAATTATTTCGCCGGCCGTACTTTGTTTTTTTAAAGGAACGGTACGTTATTCTAGTTATTTCTACTTCATTTGTTTTCGGTTCATGCGTTTCATTTCTTATTTCTGAATTATCGACGATACTGTAAAATAGGGGGAAAACGTTTGTTTTACTCTTCCGAACCTCCCTGTAAAGATTGTTATTTATTTTCTTCAACAATATCATTTTAGATATTCCCTTGGGGTATTTCTTGATTGATATATTTCTTCAATATCTCCAAATGATATCACTGGGCTTTTACCGCTCGTCCCACTAATTGAATTGCAAGACTTGAAAATTATCATAATTTTGTTTTTCATGTTTGCGCGAGGAGGAAATCTACCAGCAGATGAACAAATAAGGATTTCATCCGCAAGTCTGTAATTAAACCTCAGAGTATATCAGACATTTCTCCAAGTATCTGAAAATACTCTAACCGTTCTTCCTCTCACCTCTCGAATTACAATATTAGATATTCAATATAATTATATCAAATAAAACGTATATTATTGTAAATTTTAAAGATTTCTTCAAATATCTTGAAACGATATCCCTGGTCTCGTACCGTAACTCTTCTCGCCCATTCGATCGTAAGAATGGAAAATTATCGGGTTCGAATACTTTCTTCAGTCACACCGTAGCACGTAGGTGTTGCAATAAACCTTGCCTTAAGCTGGAGTACTATGATTATCACGTGTATTGCGAACGTACGTATACATACATATATGTATACGCGTTCGATGAGTCTATATACCATATATGCAGTGCCTTTTTCTCATGTAACACAGTGGAACGACGTTCCGGTATCCTTCTTCACGGTAATTTGAATGTATCAAAAGTAATTGGACGAAACGATGTTTGCGCTTACGTATTAGAATCCATATTTATATAATTCGTCAAAATACCAAAGTTTGCCTAACTGTTATGCGCTTCGCGGATTAGGAAAAACTGATTTAAATTTCAGTTAAATGATATTTAATAAAAAGCTTGGCAAGGCGTGACATCCGGTACCTTTTTGTTTTTTAACAAAAAAAAGCCATGCATATAACGTAATATATGCGATAGATCGTCGAGTAATATGTGGCTGACTAGTAACAGGAAGCTCTCAATTCGGGTCAGTAGAGCAAAACCGTGCAACCGGACCTAGTCGACGATATTTATCCCAGTCTTCGATATCCTCGTGAATTTCTCCTCGTTGTCAAGGACAGGAGAATTAATTAGCAGGGAACTGGCAATTGATACGCCTTGATAACCGTGAAATCGATCCGTTTTCGTTGTCGGTCAATATATCAGTTTCAATAATGGGACGAAACAACGGTGCGACGGCAGTGTGGGAAATCGAAATTCAAGTTTTTGACGCACTCCTTGCAAAATTTCTCGTCTAGTCGACGCTCCAGGATACGATAAGATGTCTGTAGAAACTTCTACCCCGAGATAACTATAATTTACGATGACTTTTGTGGAAGTAAAAGTACGGTGCAGATGTTAACGATCGTTAGTGTAGATTTGGGTAGCGTTGATGATCGTTAATTTTTCTACCGAGTCCTAAGAACGGTGAACGGTTTGTTCTCGTCGAGATTACGATTTCAAATAACGACTCTGCCGATACGAGTGGGATGATTTGATTTTCAATCGTTATTTTGTGAAAGAAGAGGATCTCAACCGACGTACGATTAACAATATATTAACACGTTGTTAATAGTTTCAAGGAATCACTCAGGAATATTCACCTACGCGTTGGGGATTCGTCATCAAGTGGAACTGGACACAAGTGAAGAAGCATCCAGCTTCGGAAGTTCTCCTTGATTATTATTCCGCGATGCTCGTTTCTTCAACAGCGATCGAAAAATCCTCTCAAAGACAAAACTCGGGGATCTGAAACGTCAGTCGGAAATCGGATGACGCAAAGTTGACAAGGATCGAGGTCACTTGGGAGACGTAACGGAAGAAGAAGATTTAAAAGCGTCATCGAGGTTGTACGACAGGATTTGAAACGATCTTTGAATCAGGATTAATCAGGAAAACGATGGAGAACGAGGAGAATAAGAGCGGCAGCACCTCGAGGTACGCGAAGACGTCGTCGCCCACGACGCCGACGACGCCGACCCTCAACCTGATGGAGCAGCTTCTGCTCGCAAAAATGGAACGGCAGAATCTCCGGGACGAGGACGATCATGGGAGCGAGAATTACGGGGGAATCGTGGGAGCCGTGAAGAAGAGTTTTCTGTTGAGAAGAACGGACTCCATGGACAGTCAGACGAGCGCTAGCACTTACAATTCGCTTCTGTCGAGCGACTCGGCATCTAGCAACAATGCATACTGCAAGTGCGACGATTGTTTCTTGGGGATCGTGGATAAATATCAACGAAGCCCGCCATTGATCGGACGGAAGAAGGTAAATCTCATCATCAATTTTTTACTCGCGGAAATGCCGAGAGTTCTTTTTAATGAAAACTCTTTCCGCGGCGTGATATCAAGACGAAATCGGTATTCCGTGTAATTTATGATTTGCGGATTTGTTTATGCTAACGTTTGTTGCTCGAAGATGGTAGATACCAAACGGTACTTGCCAATTGTCTTTTGTAGACGGATTTGAATATGATAATTCGATGGAGATCATTTTCAGCTTTAGCCCCATTTCTTTGTGCGTTTGTAGGGAAATTTCAATTTGCACAAGAAAATTTGTGAATTAGATGCTTTAGTATACTTTGGTAGTAATATTTTCATTGAAGGAATTGAATTTCAATAAATTAAGTCCCAGACCGATGTTACAGTAAAAAAAACAATACTTAAACCGTGTCCGAATTTTGCTGCGCGCGTTTGACCGAATTTCTCAATTAAGAAACCGAATGTTAATAAAATAAACTCCTGGACGAAGATCCAGCGGAAAATTATAAAACGTATCTGAAGTCTTCGATGCCGGAGAGCCTCAGCTTCTCGATCGCGGAATTGAACGTTTAATAAAACAAACTCCCGGACGATGTTCGACCCAAAAATTGCGAAACGTATCACCACCGGCGTACCGATACATTTTATTTTCATTCCCCGGGACAGTTCGACGGCACGTAATTAAATGTACAGATGACGACAGCTCGATGATTGATTAGAAAATTATTACGAGCGATTGCGCAACGTCCGGAGCCCTAAATTCTTTCGTCTCTTTCGTAGTTCTCTCTCGCGTGTCTCCTCCCGCTCTCCCATTTTTCTCTCTCTCTCTCCCCCCGGCTCTCTAATTCCATCTCCCGATAAACGGACTCAGCTCTAGGTAGCGTAAACGCCTAAGAAATAAATTTATGCGATTCTCGCTGCTGTTGCTGCTTTGCTGCTGCTGCTGCTGCTGCTGCTACTACTACGGCGACAGGCGCTGCAGGCTCAATTAGTAGCCGTTCCCTTTTAGCTTTGGTTTCATTGCCTAATCAACACACACGTCCAATTAGCTCGCTCGTTCCCGTTTTCTTTAAAAGCGAAACGCCGCTCCTACGTCGCGGTATTTGGTCTGTTGGCGACTCGGAAAAAGCATCGGTAGATTTCTATCGCGGTAGCGGTTCGCGATGAGACTTTTTTTTTAACCCTTTCGTACCTAATTAATCGTTTTCGAATGGCTATTGATTTTGGAGCATTTGTCATTGGTACTTTGACACAAATTCGAAGTTACCTTTTCGTACGTTTATTTTTAGCAGCAGAAATTATGTACACTAGCATCCAAAAGTTTTTCACCAACAGTGAATATGAGAAATAAAATAAAACGTATTAACCATCGTTGGTGTGAATGCGGGTTGCATGGAAACGTTGATGATCAATTGCAAGATTAATCAATTTAAAAAAGGCGTGCAATTTCGGTTTAGAAAAAGGAGTTTGACAAAGTATATTTACGTATGAACCGCTTACAATCATTTAACTCCATGCGATATTTTAACAAGCGTAAAATTTGCCTTCGCCGCTCGAAGTTTTAGTTTTTTGTTCTACGGGAACAAACAAAATTTCTAGCGGGAACAATGAAAAAAAATAAATTGAAATGTAAAGTTTAGTATACAAACGTGGGTCGATCAAACTTTTTTCGCTTGCGTTAATATAAAAAATGTATTTCGTTTCAGGATACCATCGTTAACGAATATTTTATAAAAAGGACAAAAGAGTTATTGTATGATCGAATTTACAAAATCTTTCGCGTTGCAAGTCAGATCGGCAACCCAGTTCTCGCGTCACTAATTTTGAGTCCTCCTGTATTCGTTCTAAACGCAAGTGCGTAATAGAGCGCGCGTAATTGATACGTAATCGCGTTTCCTCGAGAGCTGTGTTTATCGAACGGCGCGACGTCATCGTTTTAATTTCGTTCAACCGCGTTATCTCACCTGAGTTACTCGAGGTTGAGAGCGTCGCGACGGTTTGCGCAAAGATAAATCGCGGACCAAGATGAAATTTATTAGCGTGACGTAATTTCGATGCCATTTAATTTGTTCAGGTGCACCGCGGTCGGCTGCGCGGAGAGAGAAATATTTAATTTCGAGACGAGACTTTTTCGCGGTACGGAGCCTTGGAGGATATTGAATATTATTCGCTGGAAGACATTTGGGTCAAGGGTCCTCGCCTTGTTCCTCTTCGTTTCTTTTCTTTTTGTCGTTCGTATTCCCTTTAGTATCCACGTTTCCCTCTCAATGTCCGTTTCATGCTTTTCGTATTTTTCCAAAACCACTTTTGGGAGACCATTTGGGCGCGCAAAAGAAATATCTGTGAATTGTCGAATACGGTTAGTATTAAGAACGAAAAGGGGAGAGGTGCTGGGTGGGAGGGGAGGTGGAAAACAGACTCAGCAAATTGAGATCAAGCAGCATATAGCTTTTTTCTATATATTATTCTCTTACAATGTCGAGAATCGCGTTTTTGATGCAATCATTCTGAGATGTATATTTTATAGATTTTTCATCTTTATTCATACCAGAGATCATATCTCCTTTTCTTCAGATTTTTATTTACAGGTGAGTCCCTTCTGGACTCATCAGCCCCTTCTGCGCTCCGCGATCAAGCCCCATCGGGGCTAGGTTACGAGCAACTCAGCATTCCTCAACCTTCTATATGGGGGACGTACCGGAGTTTTAAACCGGGCACCGGTGAGGATAAAAACCGGCGGGGTACCACATGTTTGCAGCATCGCTGCAAATCCTGGTACCTTGACGAGGGACGAACGTGGGCTGAAAAATTTTCTTTTTCAAATAGGTACCCGATACCACAGGAAGTCACGTGTCACTGTACCTAACGTGCACTTCACTGCGCGGTCACTAGCACCGACACGCTAACTCGTAATAAAACAATGTCGCAGAGGATCGTAATTCACTGTTTAACGCACGTTAGACAAATTAACGCAGAGTTCCGCTCGTCATGGCGTCTTCACGCGCTCGTCGCAGTATCGGTGTAGCGACAGTGATTAGCGTCGGTTGTATTTCTGAATAACCGAGCCATTTCATGATGGCACTTTGTCTCGATAGCCATGCTTCCTCGGCTGATGAAATTTGAGATACAGAGAACATTGTGGCACCGTATACCTGGCGCTCTGTGAAGCTACTTGAAAAAACAAATCATTAGAATGTAAAATAATTTTTGTAGAGGAAATTGATTATGGTTGACCACCTCTGCATTAAAGCTTATGTTGTATTGTAATAGGTCCCATACACGGGCGAACCAATTGCACAAAACTGACGTTGCACAATAGGTTGGTGTGCAAATAGGATCACCCATACACCAGCGATTAAATTGCGCAAACTCGCGTCCAACAAAAGGTTCGCACTTTAATGCAAACTCCGTTTGTTTTTTTGTTTTGTTTATTCCAAACAAAAGGCCTTACACATGTGTAAAAAAAACTGTAGTTATTGCACAATCGATGCAATTGTTGCGCAACGGTACTTGTACAATTAATTTCAAATAATTTTGAATTTTTGCAATTACTTGCCGAGCGCGTCAAATAACACCATACATTATGCAATTCTTGCACAACAACCTCTGTTGCGCAATTTGTTGGCTGGTGTACGGGTTGTATAAATGTTTCGCGCAAAAAAAAATGCCAGAGTTTAGAGTTCCTTGACTCAAAAGAGATTGAGAACCACGGGTGTCTGGCACGGGCTGAGTAGTTGCACAAGCGGCATGAGAGAAATCGGTCGATATCGAAACGTGTTGCGCAAACAGTCAGCGCTTGACAAGCGGTTTGAACGTCTATCGCAGTGTTTCACGAGCATCAGCCGTGGAAAGACCTCAGGATCAATTAAGAACGTTAATTAATGTGCCTTCAGGTTTTTTAATAATAATGGCGACTGCGAACGATGACGAGAAACGATTCTGGCGTGAGTTCATCGCAGTTTATCGCGAGTTACCCGAACTGTGGAAAGTGAAAAGTGATGTGTATAGAAATAGAAAGAAGAAGGATGAGGCATACGAGAAACTGGTGGAGAAGATGAAGGAAATTGACCCCAGAGCAGATAGGGTTCTGGTGCGGAGCAAAATTAATGTACTTCGTACTTCGTACCGTAGAGAACTGAAGAAAGTAAAGGCGAGCATAAAATCCGGTGCACGAGCCGAAGATGTTTATGTACCTAGTTTATGGTATTTCACCGAGATCGATTTTCTGAGGAACCAGGAGGATATTGAAGTTGATGAGGAATTGAATGAAACGGTAAGCATTTCATGTTTTTCGCCAAAACGCAGGATTGGTTGATCTCACTGTTAGGTAAATTATCAGGTTTATGAATGTATAGTTTGTTTTCCATAAACCACTTATAGAACTGTGTATTTGAAAACACTCGTCCATCAGAGACTTACATTGGCTCCCACGTCTACCATTATGAATTCATAATTAGGATTTGCCACTTCCATGAACATGATGTTGAATGATTGCTTATAGTTAAAATAATAGGAGCCTATTCTTGGTGGTTTCCGAATAATAACGTGGTTACCATCAATACCACCATTGCAACGGGGAAAGTTCCACCTTTTCTCAAACTATTTGGCAGCAACCTTCCAATCATTTTAATTTTTTGAAATCTACAACTAAGTTTCTATTGTTTTACTTTCAAATCATTACGTGTATATTCATCAACTTACAAATATGCATTACATATCAACTTACAAATATGCATTAAATATCTATGTTATTTTTTTAAGGTTGTCGAAGAGAGTTCTTTACTTCGATCATCACAACGGCAGTCTACAACGAGGCAAACATTCGCGCACAAAAGGAATGCACCCACGGAAAACGAAGAAACTAAAAGGACTAGGTTATTGGATATGGCCTGTCAACGGCTGCCAAGACGCAGCTCTGACACTGACATCCTAGCAAAGGGTTGGGGAATAGAGTTCGACAAACTGACGGCAGAGCAACAATTGTATGCTAAAAAATTCATTGACGATATTCTCTTCGAAGGGCGGTTGGGCAATCTTCACAGAAACTCAGTTACCATCAATTCACCTCCATCGTTCAGTCCCCATTCATCAGGCTACCATCAGTACCCACACTCATCTAATCGACCTTCGCCGTACTCAGCACCACCCTCTCCGTACTCATAAACAGTATCAATGGATTTGATATAATATAATAAATTTTGTAATAATTAAGTAACAGTTAATAATGATAATAAATAATAATTAATAATTACGTAAGAATTATTACTCACCCTGATATATCCCTTCAAAACGTCGATTACAGTCTCACGAGGCTCGACAGTTATTTTCCCAAGGGTTTGGACTGCGATGGCACTTTGAAATTTCAGCTCTTCAAAGGAGTCGCCGCTTCCAAGGTATTTCAAAGTGGCTGACATTTTCACCCCGACGCCGACTGATTCTTCTGTTGTTTAATGTGTTTTGCGGTTTATTTAGATTTATATAGCCTCACGTTTTGTGGTGATTCGTTGTTTTAAATTTAGATTAATTTTGCGTAGTATTAATGTAGTTAATTTTTGTTACGCGCGAGTGAGTGTAAAATCCCCCGACTAAATAAATAATGTATACAACAAGTAAATATATAAATGGATATAAAAAGTATATAGTTCGTGTACAGTTGATAAATACTTCTCATTTATCATTTTGTTATTTACAAATTCGATGTAAATTATAACGTTGTTAAATTCTTTACGCAAACGTATGTAAAAGGACCGTAAATAAAAACACTTTTACCTCCTAAATATGTGTTCTGATCGAACTTATCTTAACCGAACAAATTTCCCGTCAATTTTGAAGAATTCGCGATGTTGTGCCATTTCCACCAATATTATGTTCTCCTGATAGTTATTCTAAATGAAACAAGACAACTATAATATATATCCGACAGCATGAAATGCATAAGGATGGGACTAATTTTGATTAAGGAGAATCAACCCAGCTTGTGCCTATACGTAGACTGTACCTTCTTATGATATTAGAAGCAACGAAAACAAGTGAAAATAAGCATTTCGTAGACAGGAACTTTCGATGTCCGTGCACGTCCTGACGTAAAGAATCGAATGTTCGTAAAGTCCTGTCCTTCGAAGAATACATGAACTGCTCAATTTCGACGAAAGAAAGTCCAGAATGGGAGAAAAAAAACCGTGTGACGCAGGTCCATCTTGAAACAATATCGTGATCGCGAAACGGCACCGTCAAGTTTGCAGTACAATTGTATTATTATACAGCGATGGATGTTTTAATTGAGGAAAGTGCGCGCATTATTTAGACTTTAATATTTCGTTTGACACCTTTTACGAAGCGCGACGTTGTTTTATTTAACTACAAGTTCCTGTCTACTAAATGCTTTTTCGCTTCTGACGTCACAAACGGTACACTCCGCAACTAAAAAAAAGAATTTTTATTTACAAAAATGTTGTATTTCTTTTTCTCCTACGTGTAAGTACATTGCTATATAGAAGAGAGTTTCATAAATGATTACATTATAATTGGTATAAATAATTGTCGTACACTGGCGAATAATACCGAATTTACTAGTGCTAAACATTACAATAGTATTTTCACTTAATTCGCTTATCCCGCAATACATTTTCCTTCAATTACTTTCCGACAATTGTCTCAAAGACAAACGTACGACTGAAGAAACTTCTGCGCCTGGTTCATATCCCCAAAATTCATTACGAGATTTATGACCAAATTTGAAACGCACGGATACTCGTGAGATAACTACCTACTCTCATCTTTCACGAGTACCATCGGATTAAACTCAATGCGAATAAGATTAAAAGAAAATAAACCACGACCTTCCGAACTTCGTTCTTCCGAGGGGCCATTTGAAACGGACAAAAATAAAGCGACAAACACGAGCAAGTGGCATTGAACTCCTTTCGTTGATCGCGGAGAAAGGAGGAAGGGGAAAAGGATTCCGCCGATTCGTCCCGAACGTTTCGTCCATTCCTGATAATTCCGCTAATAACACCGAGGTAGCGGCGAGTTAATTAGCCCGCTAGCCGATGACGCATTTCCATCGTACGACGAACGCCGATGTACGTACGCGCGACTGACTTCCTACGTCTACGCAAATTTGTGGCAGCGCGCAATAAAACCGTACGCGGTTGATAAGCGGGCAGACGATAACGCCCGAGACGCCGCGTGCTACGGGAAATTTGGAAAAGTCGGGCGAAAAATAATACCTTGCTCGAAAGCGGTGCGTGGAAATAGTGATTGCGTCAGTGCTCGGCGATGACGTTGCCGAACGACGCTGAACAGACGAGGACTCTCTGACGCCTTGGGATCGCTCATTGTTCTTGAAAAAAGGACAGCCCGAGAATCGAAAAATTGTTCGACCGTAAACGTAGGATGACGTTGCCGGAGGACGTGGGATTTGTAAAGGCACTCAGGGATGGTTAATTGTTGTGAGAGAGGAGTGGGCAATTAATTCCAATGAATCCCGTGAAATGGATTCTTAAGTAACATTGAAATCTGCGATTTAACGGGGAAGCTGGAAAACTATGTTTGATGGAAATCGTACGCGTCCTTGATCGCTGCCTTGGGGATACAAAAAGAATCGTAGACAAGAGCGGTTATTTTAGGAAATTAGAATTGATAATTCGCGGATTCGTCGAAACGAGGAATACAGTTAAATCGAGGTCGCGATAGTTGCTAATTATCTCCATACGTGGCGATATCCTAACGCCACGGAATTGATAATTACTGTCGCCTGCGATCGATTAAGAGCAACCCAATTAGTCGTTGGAGACTGTAGTGACGAAGAATTCTAATTGCAACAAACTTTCGATGCATTTGCGAAAGGAAGGCATTGGGAGTAATAAAATCGTGGAACGAGAGATCCGTTTATAGACGCGAATGGACAATAACGTTAAAACTAATTCTAAATTGAAGTAGGAATTTTGAGACTGGACCACACCGAAGAATTTTGATTTCATTAAATTTTCAAGATATTTGAGAAACATTTTCAGTGTAATAACAACCCTCGAACGAGCGATACGTCTGTAAACATAAGTAGAAAATAAAACAAAAACGAATTCTAAATCCAATTCGTGAATTTGTGACTGGAAGAATTCTAATCGAAGTATCGACGCATCGAAATACATTCCGGAACATAATAAAACGTTCCCGAAAAATACAACATTCGTTGAAACAAAGTGATAATAAAATTAAAAATAAATCGATTTTCTGCACGAGCGTAGCGCGAAGAATAAAAGCTCAAAATAGAAGGCGAACGAAAGCGGGACGAAAGAAAAGAACAATCGGTGCCGACCTCGTGTTTCCGTGAGAAAATAATTCAATTGTCGGGTACGCGTACCGCGAAAAAGGAAGTTCCTCAGATCTCCGAGCGGACGTGCGATAAGAACCACGCGAGTAACTTCTCTGCGTCTCGATAATCCCGGCCAGAAAAACTTTCCAGCATTCCAGTTATGTAAGAGCGATCGATAGAAACGCACGTGCTCTTTTTGGCCAGTGATAGTATCAGCGATGCGCAAATTAATTACCGAGAAGAACAGTGAACTGCGGCGCTTGGGAAGAGGTGTGCGTGCCAGCGTAAACCATGACTCGGAATTTAATTGCAGTTCGTAGATAAAACTGTGTATAATTTCGAATCGTAGAGTCTATCGCAGGATTGATAAAGGCGCTTGCGCGCATCGCGGGGACTGAGGAAACGGAAAGGAGCGAATCGATTTCGACGCGGTGGCTTTAAACGTTTTGACGTCGGCGATACATATAAATATGGACATAAATAAATTTACATCGGCTGGAAAGCGTCGTGTTTGTTTAACGGGATTACGCAATTTGAATTTAAAAGAAGCGTGTAGTTAAGTCGCCGACTCGGAGGCGCGAGACGATAAGAAATCAGTGACTCATCGCACGGTGATACGAAGAAGACGATTAACTAATAGCGCGATCGCGATCGATGAAAAAAAAAAGAAAGAGCGGATAATCGGGCGATGGATTAACGAATTCGTTAAATGCGTCAGTAGAAATTCAAATCGATGACGAAACGACCGAAGTGACGAGCGAGCGAAATTGATCGAATCGTGTTAGAGGAAACGTATAATAATATGCGAAACGTCGAGGTTCTCAGAAAGTGGTTGGAACTCGCTCCTGAATTATTAAAAAATTCGATAGTAATCGCCGAAGTAGGTTGTACCGTTAATAATAGAATTTTAAACGCTTATCCGCAGTCCGATTAACGAAGTGGCCGACGATGCACGCGCGTCAACTTCTTCAGCTTAAAAGCTTACGCGGAAGCTTCTTAAAAACCACCTGGAAGTCACCTGACGTTATTAAGAGTGTCGTCGAGAATACGTATGAACATTGAAATTGATTGATAAGATCCGCGAGACGAGATTTGCACGGAAACACTACAGAAACGAAGGATAGATTTATCAGTTAGATTTAAATATTTAATTATGAAACGACAATTAGAATTGCTTCGACTGAAAAGTAAATAACACTTGATCGTATGAGTTACGATCCCTTTCGCTCGAAGCGTTAAAAGCTGAAGCTAAAAAATTATCACGAATACACATAGAAGTTGTAATTGACAAACACAGAAGGAAGGAAAAATTTTTCGACCCAAAGCGTCACAGCGGAAAAAGAAGAAGCAAAGAAGAAAACAGATTACAGATAAATTTTGAATCGTATTACCGCAACGGGTAAACGATAAAGCAAAAGGTGATACGCGTCCAGTCCATCGGAGATCATCTGGCATAGTTCCAAGTATCGCCAAAGATACGCCGAAGAATTTAAATTAACTATCGAACTCGAGGAAAGGTATCGACCGAGAGATGAAAAATAAATTCGGTTGATTTTCGACGCCGAGGCATCCGAGTAAAAACAAAACAATAAAGCGAAAGGTGATACGCGCAGAGTTCCTTAGAAGTGTATTAGAATTCATCGGGAAGTCGCACGGTAATAATTGCAGAACCGGCAATTTTTGCGTAATACGATTCCAATCGGGTGTCGGCTAACGCACACACCGCCGAATAAAAAGTGGCACACACTTCGCTTTCCACGTCTCGAAGACGGCCCCGAAGAAGAGGTTCGACGTGGGTGGACACGTCCAGTCGACCCGTGTGCCTCGATTCGGTCACACGTCGTGATTAAAATAATTACAACATTGCGACACCGGACAATTAAAAGTCTCACTTTCGTTTAGGAAGCCGAAACGCGCGCGCACGAATTTATTATTTTTTATTACCGGGAGAGACCGACCACCGTGATCGGTTTTTCCTGCCACCAAGATAATTCACACCGTCGAGTTTAGGGGGAAGAGAGATTTGGTAATTTATTCATTTATTAATTCTGCGACGGTGGCGTATCGAACGATACGCGAAGACGACCTGAATCTTGGAGAAACCACTGCTGTATTCGCGAAACAAGAGAAGAGACAAAGAGAGAAACAAATACAGTTTATCGTAATCAGGATCGTGGTACCCGAAGGATAAAACTTTGTTGATTAATAACAAGTGAGTAGCGAGTTGGATCGCGAAGAAATATTTGCGACAGCAGTCCGAAGAAACGAGAATAATTTATTATAATCAGGATCATCGGGTCGAAGGACAAAATGGGTTTATTAATAATACGTGAATAAGACTTTGATCTTGAAGAAATAATTGCCATTGTATTCCGAAGACAGGGTGATAATTAAGAGTATAACTGGGAACATCGAACGGATGACGAGGACACGTGAATTTGAATTGGATCCTGAAGAAATAATCGCGGTTATAGTTTTGTGAAAGCAATTATAGTTTGTTATAATTAAAGCCATCGAATCGAGGGACGAAAAGGATCGCTAATTGATCTACACTGGCGATACCCTGTTTAATAATCAGTGAGTACGACATTGATCCTGACGAAATAATTGCGATTATATTTTCGAGAGGTAATTACGAGGGAATATAGTTTCGAAAACTTCGAATCGTAAGACCATTCGATCTTTTATTCTCGAATCGTGATAGCTTGTTTTCGTACGAAGAGTCAAGGACTGATTCGTAAAAGTGGAACGTGTTCGATTCACCTGTTTACCAAGTGTTTCGGTCGCCAACGTAGTGTAATCGTTTTTTCTGATGATATGTGTCCAAAAATGGAGGGATATTAAAAAATAACCGATAATAATCTTACGACAATTGCACAAAACCGCGTTGCACAACGGGGTACGGTCATTTAATATCTTTTAAGACAGCATCCGCGATAATGTTGACGAACCCCATCAGCGTTACCTGATCTAAAATTATTATAAATAATATCCCTGGACTAATGAATCGAGCAGTGGGGCCCAATATTGAATTTCTTCAACGATACAATCGCGATTATCCGTCCCACGATTGACCGTACTTAATATAAAAAGGAACGTATATAAAGATGCAGGGGACTTACGACAGGATATCGATACCGAAGATAGTCGTTTGCTCGAAATCGACGCTCGACGGGTGCGTCGACGTCGACGAGTGCGAGAGAAAGTCGGCGCCGCGACAAAGAAAAATCGTCAGGTCGCGAAACAGAAGGAACTCGAGGCGCAACTCGAAACGCAAGGACGAAGATCCCGACGATCCCACTTACGACGCGGACGCTGAAAAGAATACAAATAATAATCAGAATCACTTCACGGATACGAAGAATTCGCGCGAAGCGAGTGTAAACACCGAGAACGATGGGACGTCGATGGAAAAGGATATTGTTCAAAACGAAAATAGGGACAAGGATGATTTGAAGCTGATCGAAAGTGAAAAGACTGGAAAACTGACTGCCGGGGAGTTGGAAGATAGCGTTGTCGGCAAGGTGTGCAAGAAAGAAGGTGATTTACACCTTCAGGATAGCGCGAAGGATGAAAATAAACACGCCGAAAGTGCCGCGACAAGCGCGAATTGCGATAAATGTACAAAAATATGTAATGGTATCAATAATCATAAAAGTCGAAATATCCCAAGATTGGGATGTGGTGGGAGGAACGATAATAAAAAGGAGGAAGTCGGTCTTGATAATTGTCCAGGATACAGGCAGTACTTGCGACTCTTGGAAGTGCCGCAAACCAATTTAGAATTCGGTGAGGGTAGCGGTGATGATTTGAGCTCCGAATGGGATTCCGATTACACGGATCGATCTATCGAACGACCTGTTATTAAGGTAAACACC
Organism: Pemphredon lugubris; assembly: GCA_933228935.1. NCBI lineage: Eukaryota > Metazoa > Arthropoda > Insecta > Hymenoptera > Crabronidae > Pemphredon > Pemphredon lugubris. The sequence continues at coordinate 63,507,412 of OW121815.1, forward strand.
GTGGTAAAACGCGAGCGTTTATTATTTGAAGTGCGAAATGACATATTTCGAATGATGCAATCCACGAATTGTTTATCGTTCTTGGAAACAATTTGGAAATGGAATTGTTATTTTGTACAAGATGGAAATGTATTTTTAAAAATTCAACGTTTAATCCTATCAAATAAAGTGATAAATAATACTTCTGCTTTTGGGTTTTTACAATAAAATAAGACAGTGCAAGATTCAATGTTCGTTATGACATAATAATAGTGAAGATTGAATTGTGGTAACTGGTAACTGATCATTTTTAAGTCCAGTGAACTGTTAATTATGTTATTTGATATAATTGCGTTACAATTTAAGACTATTTTAAATAATCAAAACCGAAGTATTACATATTATTTGCAAGATTGTTTGGCCAAAGATTTATACGAATTAAGAGTAAGATACAAAATTATCTAAATGGTTTTAAAAAATGTGTTATTCAAAAAACGCCCAAATGCGACCATAACACACGAGGATCTGACCTTAAACAAAGTTTACATAACATTTTACAACTTGAAACATGTTTTATTTGAACAAAAATACAAATTAAGACTATCGCGAAGATCTTCACGCGTGAGAAAAAATATTTTCTTAATTTCTCGATGTTTTGTCGTATCAATTTAACGCTGAGTTATTATTGCAGTAATGATAACGAACATTCTCTTTATGTTTCAGTCATCGGGATGGAGAAAACTTAGAAATATCGTGCACTGGACACCATTCTTCCAAACATACAAAAAACAACGGTACCCATGGGTAAGTACAAATTATCGTTTGCCGATGGTAAATAAGTCGACTACCTTTGGCCAAAAGTTACAGGTGTTACCGTCAAAGACTGAAAGTGTAGGGAAACGTAATTTTGTATTTTCTTTTCTAAACACCGTATAAATAAAGTCTTAAATCCGTTTGAACTTTGGACTTTGTCTGACATATAATTACTAAAGCTACAGAGAATATGTCTTACAAAATTCGTAGTCTTAACATAATTGATATTGTAAAACGATTTCAGTCTTTCCCTAATAAGAAATGGCTAGGGGGCATTGTAATTGCCAATTCGTGCTTGACGATAACAACTGACAGTAAACGCAAAGAAATAATCAAATTTATGGAAGAAGCGAAATCAAGATAAGTTTTCAAATGTTGATTATCCGAATAACCAGTTATTCGAAAGGAATTGTCCCGTACAGAATGCGGCTCATCGCTGTTATACCGTTTCAAAGTTTGTAACGAACAGATCATTGAGATACCAGTTTTTCCGCATCTGTTTAAATAAATTGACTTATCCTTGAAATTTATTTTCCCGAAAAAAGCGATATCCGGTTTTCATCATGACGAACTTTTCTGCATTCATTAATTTAGGTGCAATTAGGCGGACACCAAGGAAACTTTCGAGCAGGACCGACTCCTGGGACGATTCTAAAGAAACTCTGTCCCCAGGAGGAGGCCTGCTTTCGTTTGCTAATGAACGACATCCTGAGGCCTTACGTGCCGGAATTCAAAGGCGTGCTGGACGTCCGAGAAACGGAAGAAGGGAATGCGGAGGAGGCAGACGGAGGGGAAACACAGCAGAAAGAGGCTACTACTGGTGATGCTGCGAGCAAAAGGACCATCGTGTCCTCTTATTTGCAGCTCCAGGATCTTCTTGGTGATTTCGAGCATCCTTGCGTGATGGACTGCAAAGTCGGTGTGAGAACGTACCTCGAGTCTGAACTGGCGAAAGCCAAGGAAAGGCCTAAGGTACGGATATTTATCAAATAGAGATAGACGAAACTTACTTATAAGGCTGCTTCAGGCCGGGATCACGCGAGCTTTGAACCAACGGTTGTCACAGTGGACCGTCGCAACGTGCGATGTAGCGTAATATACAAATGTATGGGACCGATCACTTGTAACGTTCGCGTGATCCCAGAATTATAGACACAACAGCTGTGTAGAAAATTTGCGTGGTTTCTAAAAAGAATGAATGTTATGTGACTATTTAGACTATTAAAACACGTTAATGAGAAATATTTCAAATATATACTTTCATCTAAAGAACGGCAATTGAAGAAACTGGGTCTTTTTTTCGAGAAACACGTCGGGTCTGAAAGGGTGAATCTTGTATTCGAGAACTTTGATAAATTAATACTAACTTTACACGAACGTTTCATCTTTCCATTTAGCCTGGTCACAACTTCTTGTTTTTGTTTCCTCGTAGCTGCGAAAGGATATGTACGAAAAGATGGTACAAGTTGATCCGACTGCACCGAACGCCGAGGAACGTCGTGTGCAGGGAATCACGAAACCAAGGTACATGGTGTGGCGTGAAACAATTTCGAGTACAGCTACTCTTGGTTTTCGCGTAGAAGGTATCAAACTTGCTCACGGAGGCTCGTCAAAAGATTTTAAAACGACCAGAACTCGAGAACAGGTTTGTATCAATTCTGCCAGTGTCGTGCGTTTTGTGTTTTGCAGGAAAATCAGACATGAGACTACGTAGAATTTCAAATCAAAGTTAAACGTGTGGTAGCGATACACGATGTTAATTAAAATTGTCGAATTGTAATTTTAGGTCACGGAAGCTTTGAGCCGTTTCGTAGAAGGCTATCCTCACGTGATTCCCAAGTATCTGCAACGTCTTAAAGCCATAAGAACCACGTTGAAAGCATCGCCATTTTTCGCTTCTCACGAGGTCGTAGGATCTAGCCTGCTGTTCGTTCACGACGCCAAAAATGCCGGTATCTGGATGATCGACTTCGCGAAAACGTTACCTCTGCCGCAACACTTGCCGCGAATTCGCCACGACTCCGAATGGCAAGTAGGAAATCACGAGGACGGCTATTTAATAGGCGTTAATAATCTAATTGAAATATTCGAAGACATACGAAATTCCAAAACATAATTGTAACATTTCCTTTTAACGCGCGACGAAGAGGATTGCCGGAAGTAATTTCTAAGCCCATAATTTATAAACCTAAACGGACTTTTACATTTTTTTTTTTAGAATGCTTTATATGTATATTAAATTTTGTATATAGCTCGATCTACGAATGATACTTTTACGATGTTCCCTCGACGATATTTTCGCAAACAAACGGACCAAAGACGCGGTGGCTATCGCTGCCTAGGTATTCATAGTAACTCCTTACGCTAGACTATTAGAAAATCTGTAAAAATAATTTAATGTTCTCTACCATACTTAAGTTTTATTTATATGTTAAATGTGACACTGCAGAATCTTCTTGATACAAGAGAAAAATGGTGTTTTGTATTTAAATCGTACCATGCATTTGTAAATAACTCTCCACACTTAATACAAAAACACGACCACGCTTCAGTTTATTCTTTCTGTTAATTTTCCTACGTGTCCCACGTTGATCCCGATTGATACCAACGAAACTTAGTCTCTTCGATTATTTGAAAAGCTTCCAACCGCTTAGTACGTATCCTGGGGTTACGCGACCTCATCGAGTTACGCGACATTTAAAAACATTATCTCAGATACGCATTCACTGACTTTCTCGTTTTAAGTAAATCCTGCGTAATCCACGTTTCTCGTGAAATTCTGAAATCGTGCAAACCGAAAAAGAAGAAATAGAGTATGTAATGAGAAAAGAAAAAAATGTAATCAATTCTGTCAAGGTGTGCCGTAAGGGCTGTTTCTGGTTTGTTGGCTCTGAATCGATTGTGGTTGACTCCCTGTCGACTGAGTGGACGCTATCGTGGAGGGAGCAATTACTCTCGCGTATACCGCGGCACCGGTTGTCTTCAAACCTGCGGGTGTCGGTATCACTTTCAAGCCATGCAACGTTTTAATGTTAAGCAATTGACTCGGCAAAATTATGGGCTGCTGTTGCGACTGTTGCTGTTGTTGCGACGATTGCTGTTTTCCGAGTACGACGTTTCCGCTACTACTCACTCCAACACCGACATTTTTGTTACTGCTCGCCAGCACAATTGGCTTTCCGGCTAATTGAGCAGTGACCATGCGGACCGTTTGTGCTTGCTGCTGCTGAGACGGTTGCGTGCTTACTATGATCTTGGACTGTCCCGAAGAAGACTGTGCCTGCGACACCACCTGATAATCATAGGTATTCTTAATTATTTCTAAAAAAAAGCTGTGAAACTCAATCCTATTATTAGGTTGCAATGATCCTCCCACAAATTTGTTTAAATTTCCCCGTTGAGAAACATCACTGTAAACTAACTATGACATTTTTACCTGATATTGAGTTTGTATAACTTGTTTCCCTTGTCTATTAAGTTGACTGGTATGACTAGCAGTGGATGCTAATTTCAACCCCTTCTGCGCGAGAAGACTCTCCACCGAAATAAGCTGTCCCCCGCCGGAACTGGTTAAAACCTTTGCTAATATTTTCTGTTGCTGTTGTTGTTGATGCGGAGATTGCTGTATTTGCACAGCGATAGGTTTTCCTCCTATCTGCGCGATAATACGTTGCATGCCCGGCGATTGTATCGATTGCTGTTGACTGGCGACAACGCGCTGCTGAATTTGCTGTTGTTGTTGTTGCTGCTGCTGCTGTTTTTAACACCAATAGAACTTGTTATATGGCGACCAAAAACCACCGAAATTTAAGTTTGCAACCGCATACCTTCAACTGTTGTTGTTGCAATTGTTGTGTTTGATTGCCAGCCGACGACGATGATTGTTTGATAAATATCGTCTGCCCCTGAAGACCATGACCCGTTAGAAGCGATTTAATTTGCCCCGAGCTAACTAACTTTATCTGCGACGCTAACAATGTTTTTCCAGGCAACACATGCTGCTGTTGCGTTTGTTGCTGTTTTATGTTAGCAGTCTGCAGTATACTTTTTCCTGCTTGATTCGTTACTATAGTCTGTTGTTGCTGTTGCTGCTGCTGTTGTTGTTGGGTTTGCACTTTGGCAGGCGAGAATATAGTCGATAAATTTGACGTGTTTGAACCGCTGCTGGTTGCCACCGACTGCGCGGAATGCAGAACCGAGTGTCCCGATAGTCGGATAGTTTGTAATCCGGCGGAAGTTGATACTTGAATTTGATGGTGAGGGAAATGTTGTTGATTCGACTGCAATAAACTCTGGGCGTTTGTCTTCACCACGGCAACCGGTTTCCCTCCTATGTTAGTTACTTTCTTAACCGGAGCTGCGGTTGTTATTTGCTTCACCTCTGTCGCTGCAACGTCTTTTTCCACGGTAACGCTGCTAATCGAGGTAGAAGGACTCGCGAGCGTCGTAACGGGAACGGAAGTTCCAGGTACCGAAATGGTGGCAGTTGTGGTTGCACTAACTGTCGTTACAACTGTTGTAACAACAATTGGTTGTTCGGGTGGAACAGGATGTTCGTTAACAATTTTTTCTTCAACTTTCCGTTGTTCCTTCCTATAAGAATTACTTAATCAATATGTGTTTAACCAGACTCGGTCAATTACTTCCTATGACTGCAAGAAGGCCATAGGATCACAGCGTATCAGGAAACTATTATTCGCGCCAGAAGAACATTGAATAGTCACCTCGATATAACAGGTTGCGCGGGAGTCGCGGCTCGTCTTTCCTTCTTCGGCGTAGTTTCCTTAGTGTTACTAGGAGATTGCTCTTTGTTAACATTCGAAGGTTTCATTACCGGCTGTAATGATTTATTTCTCGACATACTATTAACGTTCTTCTTATTCTTTGCGACCCCTTGCAATTGTTGATGATACATTTCTGTAAACAAAACATAAAAGATGCATAGATGAGGTACTCGGAAGATGAAGAGAGAAATGTCTAAAGAAATACAAACCAAATTCAGATTCCGAGCGCGCTCGGTGAAGGTACAACCATTCCTTGCGCCGCGGATAATATCTGACACAAGGATCAGTCTCGTAATGCAACCTATCCAAAGCACCGGACACAACTGAGTGTAAGTATCCTTCTTTGTCGTCGCTATCCCCCTGTTCCCGAATATACTGGGAATCTTTCAATAACTGACAAATATCTGCTCGTGTTCCCTCGCCATTAGGAAGTCTTGCGGTAGCGTCTCTCACCAATGCCAAAATCGTTACAAAATTCGGTCGATCTGCCACCAATAGCGAGTGCCCGCGAGCTTTGGTCAGTCCGGACGCTGTTTACAAAATTGAACGAAATTAGATGTATATATCTACTTATTCGTTAATAGTTTCGGTTTCACTTGAAATTAAGAATTTAATAAAACCCTCTCGGTATATGTAAATTTCGTTATTGTCATATCCAAACCTGGGGGGGGAAGGGGTTGTCTTATTTAATGGAGCAAACAAAATTTTGCATGAAACCGAGAGTTAGTTGGCAGTTCCGCTATGCAGCGTCACAAATTCGCAATAGAATGATACGTACCAACATTGTGTTGATAAATGCCTTTAACCGGGCCTACGACGGACGCGTAACCATGCATGTGATAAGTAAATGCTTTATGGGGCGCAGCGTAACGCATACGCTCTTGTCTTCTGAACTCGTCACGCTCTTCCGACGTGGAAGGTCGAACTTTCCACTCGGTGGGCCAGAGAGCACGAGGTGGTTCCCATTCTGCCACGCTTCCAACATTTCCACTGTCGATGCTAACTGATTCTAAAACAGGGCTGCTGCTTCTACCGCATGTATTCGTGTTTCCGTTTCCACTGCTACTATTACTATTACTGTTAGTAGATTGGAATAATTGAGATTGCTGTTTTACAGGTACTACGGAGCTTGTAGGGGCCGACACCGCGCCTAAGGAATCTCTGGAAAGTAAAGTTCATCGGACATGGTTATAAAAAGTTCTTAATCCAGTAACTTTTAGAGGTAACAGGTACTATCGGACGTACTTGTACATCAAAAATTTAGCGCAAAGATCCGAGAGTCGGGAATCTGAATCCCGGCCAGCGCCAATCCACGCGTACACCCCATGACCTTTGTTCTCTAAATAGGGGACCAGCTCCTGTTCGCGTTCCTGCCGATCTACTTCCTGCGAGTACGTGAGTTCGCCGGCTAGAAATCCTAAAGCCAGTGCTACCAATGCTGGCCAGGATGATGCTAGGGAGTACCTACGTTAATAATACTTTTGTTAGAGGAACGCTTGTGCACATGTACAAATATGTTTTAAATCTTAACGATTGCTTATGTTTCATAGCAACCCAGATTCATAATATGTAAATATATCGATCTAATAAATATTCAGCAGATGTACCAATCGTTTAATGGCGAAATGGGATTCCCTTGCCATTGCATGACAGCGTCTCTCATCTCTGCTGCGCTCATTCGGTATTCGCCCTTCGAAGTGAAAGCGTCTCTTAATAGGGAAAAGAAAGAGGTATGCGTTTCTTGCATTAGTTCCGCTCCACTATTCATATCCATGGCATCATCATTCGCGGAGACGGTTAATTCTTTGTCGGGCAACGACATAACTCCTTCGTCTTCGCACCTGCAATGACGGTCTTATTAAAAACAACGCATATGATTTTACGTAAATACATTCGCAGAGAAATTCTTACTTTACTTCTTCGAGTATGTCAATGCCGTCGTCCAACTGAATTGGAATTTGCATCATATCAATGCTATCCAAATCAAGTTCTTTCTTCTCGTTCTCCTCGTCTTCCTCGGTCTCAGGCGGAATGTCTTCGTTCATTCCGGTACTATATTCTGTTTTACTTTCATCGTATTCAATGTCCTCTATTTCTTTTTTTATTTCCGGCGTACTCATCACGGAAGATTTACTGCCCTTCGGCGTAGCCGGGCTGCTAAAAAGAAATGGATAATACTAAATATTGGATGATAAGCCTTACAGTTTAGTTTCGCAGAGAATAAAAATAAACGCACAATTTCTTTTTGGGTAACTGATGAACTTCGTACGAATCAATGGGCTCTGACTTTATTGGGGTCATCATTCGATGATCCACCTCTAAAGTACTGGAATGTCTGTTGTCGTCGGTCGTATGAGAATAGTCGCTGTTGTCGCTCTCGTGTTTTATAGAATTGGAATTCATTAACCTGGGCGTTGGAGGACAGAGAGGCGACTGTTCTATCTTGATTCGTTTCTTGGCAGGCGTGATGCGAGCAGAGGGGCCCATTGATAGCTTGTGCTTTTGACCGATTTGTGCTCTTTGCGTGAGATCAGAAAGAGCGATACCTTGGGTATTTAATTCAGGATGCACCTAAAGCGAGAAGACATAATATTGGTTGAAAAAGGAATAAAACTCTTGACATAAAAAAACAATTAAGTTTTTCACATACGTCACGACGGGCTCTCCGTTTCTTGTGTGCAATCAACATTGCACGGTAAGTTTCTTCAGTTTGTTCACGAATAAATAACGATCTATTTGTAAGATACTCCGCTCGTTGTAGCGTAGAAAAAACAGGACGAATTGTTTCGTCTTCGTGATTCATCTGCAGACCCCTGATAGATAATCCCTGAGTACCCATAATAGACCGCCTCTTCTTCTTCTGCTTAGCTCCAGTTTGCTGATAATAAGGATAGTTCTCCTCATTTTCGGACGTCGTGTCGGCAGCCAATTTCGCGCTCACCCCAAGCTCTGTCCTCAGTGCGTTCAGTTCCTCCAAGTAGCGCAGTTGAGTTTTCTCTTCAACTGTCGGTTCATTGCTTGTTAGTACTGTCCCCCAGAAGTTACTACATAATTCTCTGCCAAACGGCTGGAGCGTGGGGGAAGCATAAACAGCCAGAAATTTTTTTAGACTAATTTACAGCATTCGCTTGACTTACCCATAGCAGGCTTTGGTTTCCTCCAATGAAGCTTGGACACTGTTCGCTGTGTCGGTTGGCTAAAGCCTTGTTTGTATGCATTCGATAAGAGGCTATCTCGTGATTTAAGTAACTGACCAGCGAGTTCATACGATCGTTTGCGCTCCTCAAATAACAACCTCCTTTGCTGCGCCTTGCGTACCAGGCTGCACATCCTTCTGATATCTGGTCTATAGTGGCCAGCCGACAGATGATTGTGAAACGAGTCTAACGGTGCCACACCAAACCTGAAACAAGTTTATGTCGATGCTGCTGAAAGGTGTATTGCATCAAATTGTGTATCCTTCAGGGTGAAAATTTTTACCTCTGATTTTCACGATTGAATAGCATACGGAACGTTTTTTCCATTTCACCCTCAACATCGCAATCTTTCGGGAAAGCTGGTAAGAGGTTACACAGCGTATCTCTTTGACTTTCCGTAAGGTATTCATTCCAAAATCGTGGATAGTCTAGAAGTTCTTTAAAAATGGCAGGATGTTCGCACAGATCCTGCGGTAATTTGACCTTGGTATTGGCTGCCACGCAAGTTTCCCATCTCTGAAACAGAATGCGCGTACATAAAAAATACAGACTTTATTCTTGAAACAAAATGAAAACAGTTATGCCGTAATGAATGATCTTACCAATGTATCGGGACTTTCTGCTTTTACAGAATACTCTGTATTTTCATTTTCGTCCTCGTCTTCATCCATAGAACTATGACTTTCACTGCCACTCGTGGCACGTTCCTCTCCACTTTCGTCTCCACTATCGGTAGATGTACTACTCCCGCTCATGCTACTACTACTGCTGTTACTCCTAGATCCACGAGAAGAGGCGTCATCTTCGTCTTCCTCTGCCCCGCTGTCTCCACCAGCTGAACATTCGTCCACCTGGGAACACAATGACAGAGTTCGAACTCTGGTTATTGTTTGATCAATTTCACAAAATGATCATGGTATGAAATTGATAAATATTGGAAAAATCAAAACCTCTACATAGTGTTCTCTGTGACATAAAAAAAAAGTACGATTAATTAACCAATTAGATGGAATCTATTATAAACATCAAGGCCAGACTTGGCAATACTCTATTACAGTGTAATGTGACACGGGGTATACACAAGCGATTTCCATCACACAAAGCGGTCGATCATGCAGTCATTAATTTCGAAATAATTAATCGCAACCAACCTCCATTCTCTCCAGTTTCTGCGCTTGCTCGCCGTCGATCCTCCAAGCTCTTACGTTCCGACGAAAATCCCGTATCCTTGCGAGCGACGATAATTTACGAAGCTCAAACCGCGGTCCTTCGAGAAATCACTCTCGGCGTTTTCCTGATGCGTGAAATCTCCGTCGTGTCGTGCAAATATTAAGTAATCTCGCTATTCACCGTTTGACCTGTCACGGCTACCGCACTCCTACTCTTCCGACAAATTTTAGTCATGGCGTGGAATACAGCGAAACAGATCCACAGTGTTTGTATATTGAAAGAGCCCGAGCGCGCACCTTCCTCGTCGCTTTACAGCTGCGATTGTGTTCAATGGCGGGGATTTTAGAGTGATTTCAAATGATGGTCAACGAGAATCGACGAGATTTTGTGATCTGTGAATCTCGAGTGACGAGGTATAAATTTTATGGGTGTTATTTGCCAAAGTAATCGTCCGATTAATCATATTGTTTTGATAAGAGTTTGTAAATTGCAAAATTGTTGAATCTTATGGAAACGTAGCTAGGGATATTTTGTTGTCGACTGTATTCTTTATTGATGACGAGAAAGCAGGAAATTTAAATCCCATTCTATTGAAAAGAACAATAACGATCGCGATCGGATAGATTATGCAACTGACTTTTCAGATTTCGAACGAGTTTTCGTGGATGAAAGTCTTCGATCTCGAAAATTTGTAATCACAGAGTGGAATACAGCGAGACAAAAGCACGGAATAATGTATTCCCTAGTTTTACAGCTGCAACTAACTCTGTTGAATGACTGGGGTGTTAAAACTGACTGTTTCAGACGCTTTGCGATCTGCGAAACTTAATCGGTGAGGTAGAAATTCAAAATTGAAAATATCTATTCATTATGTTTCTTTTTTTATAGAAGATGTAGCGTTGACAATTTTTTGAATCACACAGAAAGTTTCTAGGGATATTTGACGTGCTCGTAGGTGGTGTTTAGGAAGCGCGGAATTTAAATTTCATTCTTTTGAAACGAGCGATAATAACCTTGATACGTAAATCTATCAGTACACTAATTTTCCAGGTGTGGGTGATAGTTTCCTACAAGTTGATACTGCATAGTTTTTTTTTATTTGCGAAGAAAGATTTTAACAAACAAAATGTGGAAACATAAGCAACGAGTGGAATATGTTAGCGTTCGGAGAAGTCACCGCTATAAAACTTCAGGAAAACATTTTGCTGTTAACGTTCTAAATAACGTTAACCTGTACAAGTTCTTAAACTATTAATACCACAGTATTATCTTAAACTGTTACTTTACATGGAAAGCAGTACGTGTAGAACGCATTCTGAAATTTTTTCGAAATTCAAATCGAATGCACGATTACGAATTTCAATATATCTCAAAAGTTGTCACATCATTACTTTAAACGTAGATATATAGCTTCAAAAATATCAGTTTCTAATTAACCTGGTACAGCTCAGTATACCTTACGTTGCAAGTTCTGTGGTACAACGCTGAAGACAACATCAGTTATATGTCACGTATTTCTATATTAATGGTACCAGCCACGTAACACGAACGAATAATGCTATTAGTAATTACCTCAGTCTTACATAAACGTTTAAGGTCTAAACTATGTTTACGTATAGCTCTAAAGTATCACAAAAGTAACTCGGATCCTGTATAAGGAATAACGACCTCCACGTAATCTGCGTAGAATTCAACAAACTCATCCCTACACAGAAAATGCAAAATCACTTCCCGCAACTACCAACTGACCAATATTCACAAACGAGACTCAAAATGAGGAAACTGTCGCGATACATGTAAAGACATACAGTAACGTAACTTTTAAGCGGGTGCACTTTGATTGCCATTAGATTGTCCAACTCCGTTGCAAGCTGTTTCCGGTGACACAGGAAGTATTGGTGCATACTGCATATAGTGTGGTTGTCCAGCAACCGCGTACCACTGCTCTTGCAGATTTTGCGGCGGGATATTGTACGGAGCTGGTTGTGGACACATGTACTGCGGGCATAGCCCAGGATAAGCTTGCGTGTAATCTACGCCGGACCACATATGCGGTGGGAATGGCTGCATGTTATTGTTCTCCGTGATTTCAGAATGCGGTAAACAAGAAATTGGGAAAAAGCCTTGATTCGTAGCATAGTAAGGACTTCCATATCCTTCCGCTTCACTGGGGTAATACGGTAAGCCTTGTACTCCAGGATAAACATTTTGTTGCATGTAAGGGACATGATACGAGTTTGGTACTGCCGTTTGCACGTGTGGTTGATGAGATATTACGTTCGATTGTTGTAAATTTATGTTATCACCGTTTACTTCCTGAGGATTGAACGATTTAGAATTTGGACTACAATACTGGTTTTGGCTATGATTGTATCCTTGTTGCTGTTGATTGTACTGCTGATTATAATTGCGATACCGACCTGTTGAGAGAATATACATTGTCAATTAAGATATGATTAAACAATTAAAATATGATATCATAATAAAAAAACAGCCGATGAAATTGTAAAACCAATGTCTTTGCATTTTGATAACGGATTGACTATGGATTGAAATCATATTTTCTAGACATAAACATTGGATCGATACATTATCATTATTTTTGTAATATGCATCACGATCACAAACTCCTATCAATCGACAAAGTTACAAAAGAGGGAATTAAATATATGTTACTAAAGATTACTGGCCCTTACCTTCTGAGGATTTCTTAAACCGTGGAGCTATTCCTGATCTATTTACACGCTGCTCTTTATTACCAGTCATTTTTTCTTTAATTTTCTCACGATGCGCGTACGATGTCTCTTTGCCATTTCCCCTTAGCACTTCAGACTTTCGGGTTTGCGCGTTGTCTCTTGTACCATTCACGCATAAGTTAGTGGTTTCCAGGGACGCAGCATTACGACCGACATCTTTCTTATCATTGCCTTGTTCCTTTTGATGCACCAACGAGCAATCTTGAATTGCGGTCATAATATGCCCGACCTCTTCCTCAGCTTGTGGGCCACCTTTTCGTTAATTATGTTAATTATGTAAACTGGTGACTCGACAATATAAAGAAATGTATCAAATTTACATAATGCGTTAATCTCTGTATCAATTACCTGGGTACCATTGTCCATGGTTAATAGTTGGTCCATTTGTAGTATAGTTCCAAGTGTTACTTACACGATAATACTAAACAAGGCATAGATAATTAAAATATATGTTTCTAAGTAATGAATACATAATACAAATATACAATAATCCATACCTCTAATCCTAAATTATAAAAAAATCTCAAAGCGAAGGGATCTACAAAAGACACAAATATTGATTACAATTATAAGCTATGTAAATGGAGGATTCAGAGTATATGTAACTCACAACTTTTAACTTATGTTAAAAAATGAAAAAATAAAAGAACTTGATCTAATTATGCTCTGAATCTTTTAAATGTAAGTAGTCTTCAGTATGCAGCTAACTACCATTGACTTCACCTGTTAGTGACAAATCAGAGCCGTTTACATCGACGCACTTTGGTATGGCACTATGCATATCATCCGCTTGATTGCCGGGGGCACTGGATTCTCCTAAATTTTCACAAATATATGCAATGGCTGAATCGAAATTACGCGCAATGAAGCGCAAAAGGATAAATTGTCTACTGAACGAGCATTTCTCAATGCATACCGGAATAAGGTGCATAATAAGATTGCTTCCGCAAACTATGTTTAGAATGTGAATGATAGTCAACATGATTTTCAATACCGATTGGCGATCCAGATTTTCCTGCTTTGTTTCTCGTAATATTATCAGAGCTGTGATTTGCAAACGAAGCATTTTCTCCACATTCTTTGTCTGTATTGTACCTGGTATCTTCCCCCATGGAAGATTGATCGTTGTCAAGCATAACTGTCGTAGAAATAGTTTCACCGGAGTTCTATGACAGAAAATAACTATTTTGATTTATCCTTTAATTAAGCAGAAAAATGCAAAAGGATTAACTCACATTGACAGGATAATTAGAACGTTTATCCGTTGAATAATTCTGGAGCGTTTGCTGGCGTTCTACTTTCCTATAATGATAAAAATCAAGCTCTTAATTTGATTATCGATCCTAATTTGCAAATCGCCGACGAGTACCGTGAGCATAACTTACGGGGAATCTTCCTTCCATTGTGTTAATTGAAGTTTACTTTTTTGTGTGTCGTTAACGTTATCACTATTGCTTCCATTTTTGTCAATGTTACTTGATAAAACGGTCATCGAAGCAACTGTGTCTTTTATTTTACGCGTACTGGTACCCCACGTTTTCTTCGACTTTTGAGCTAGTAATGTGTACGAGAAAAGATTCCGGTTGAAATCATTGAAATGTTTAAAATTAGTTTTGTATAATTTGGAATACTAACTTGAATCTGCAATTACATTTCGTTTACACGACGGTGACCAATTTTGCTTATTTTTTTTTAAGGGTAATGGTTTGAGAGCATTATACGGTACGAACTTTTTCTCTCCGAGTTCTTGAATAAAAACTAAAACTGGACCTCGATTCTTACTCATTTCCTGAACGTAGCCATTGAAATAAATAGAATCCTCTTCGCCCATGCTTTGCTCTACTCGTGTGTCATTACCGTTAGAATCTTTTTCAAGGGAACACACGTAGATGCTATTGTTATTAAATTTGTCAGAATCCTCTTTTTTAACGTCCTTTTCGACCAAACATCTACCACCAATTTGAAGTTCATGGGTATTAAACCTAGTCCAGCCTGCATTTTTTACTTCTATATGTAAAGTCAAGTTTTGTATGATTATTTCAAGGATCTAATGTTTGTCAGTAAGGTTGTATTACTTCAAATAAAGTTCCATTGATCGTTACCCCGTCTGATTTCGTGCCATATATCAAAATCAGTGTTACGATAAATATTAGGATCAAGTGCTTTCGCAACTCTGTACGGAAATGGTGGCACTCCCCTTATCGCTGTCTGCGTTTCGTCATTTTCGGTATTTTCATTTTCTACTTTGTTGTATATTTCTACGGTCAATTGACTGAAAGGTAAATCAAATCATAAAATAAAACTACACTCTCAAGCTTACTTTCATTGCAAAGATGTTAATTAACTTACTCTCGTATTTCAAGATTGTCTTTCAGAAAGAATTTATCGTGTCTGTACGTGGCACTTCGATCGTGTAACATTTTGTGAATTGTAGAATCTATATCAGTCATGTGGAAAACATCCTTGTATAATACTTGATACACGATGGCTGTAAAATAATTCAAGAAATGTTCAGTGCGTACTATCATTAAGTTTGCTTTACAGGAAATGTATTAGCATAAAAAAAAATCCTACATTGGCAATAGGAGGCTGAAGAAACAAATTCTTTAGTATAAATGCTTTCGTACTGTTTTTGCGGAGTGTAACATAAACATACTACATCACTGAAACCATTATTAGTAACAGTTTGACGAGTCTGTTTCTGTCCATTGAATATGACGAATTCTTTTTCGTAAAGTAAGGACATAGCTTGAATCTCATTTAGACCACCCCATTCGGTGAAGCAAGCCATTTGTTCAAGATAACTTTCGTACGAAGTTACTATGTTCTAAGATAAAATACATATTACATTAGCAAAATGATTTTTCTAAATTATTCGTATAGTAAATCTATCAAAGAACAATTAATGTACTTGGCTCTACCTCTGCGAACAAATGGGGCATTTTCCTCATAAAGTCCACGCATTCCTTCCGAACCCTTATATGATAGTACTGCGTTAAATAAACATGTTCACTGACAGCTCTGAACAAACAAGTTGGATCTTTAGGAGTCTGTTTTCTAAAGTACCCTTCGTTTTGCAACCATTGGTCGACTGGCTCCTGAGCGCGTTTCGACATCTTCCTGGGTGATATTTCCATGTTTATCTAATAAACTACTATTAAATTATTAATGGTACTTTTAAATTATTATTAGTGCTAAATTATTCGCAATTTGCGAACATGTCCTCGTTAAACAATTTATCATAGTGCGCTGATTTATTCTTAATAATTAATTATATTTCCACCAGAATTAAAGAAAAGGAAATACGAACAATGAAAATCATCTGAAAAATTTGCAGCAGCTAAGCCTGGAAAATCTCCATATATTATCCTCCCTTAAACTAAAATCTTAAAACTTTCAGTATTTACAAAATTATGTAAATCGAAGATCCTTCGACAAATTTCACGAATCTCACAATTTCATCAAATTCCATCGACATATCGGAAAATTTAACCGGAATTCAGTATAGAAACTCTACGACCATAAAAATCCGATAAGTTTACGAATCCTTAATCCCGAAAATATTATCGATTATCCATCATTAAACTAATATCTTAACATGCCATCCACATGATGAAATTATACAAGAGAAATTTAATATAAAAAAAAGCGACGAACGTCTATTATTTTCGATAAATTCCACGAACTCTACATTCTGAAAATGTCCGTTTCAGTACATCGAACAAACCAGTCTCGCTTGTTGCACGGTTCATTCGAACAAACAAAAAACTCGCGTGTAACAATGAAAAATAGAAGCTTCGTTGTACCTTTCACCACAGAAGAGCGATGCGTCCTGATATCTGCTCAAAAAAGCTTGACGATGGCGACAAAGGAGAACGAATTTAACTTTTGCATTCCATCAGGAATCGCGGCATGGCTACCAAAGGATTAGCAACAGGTCCTCCCTCGTGGGGTTATCGGCGGATACATTTCCTACGAATCCATTGGACGGAAGTAATCGATCCACCAATAGTGTCACGTTCTTCCTAAAGGTTCCCACTAATTTTCGTAGGAACCTATCAATTGCTGAGGAACCGTCGATGTCCTTTGTTACGAATTGGGCGCGACAATTTGAATTTCGCCTACGCTCGATATACACGCAGTATGTACGCGTACAGATATATTGGTCGGTGAGGATCAGAATCGTGTAAATCAATGTTGCAATTGTTCGAAATTGTTACGTCAGGTTTTACTAGCGTTAGTAATTATTTATCGAATAAATCCGTTTCTCGTTGGTCCAACAATCGATTTTAAAAAACGAAATATTTTCGAAATCATTTAACATAAAAATGAAAGACCGTAAATATTCTTGATATAGTCTAATTTATCGGGATAGAGATTCGCCGAGACGTTTGTACAAATTACTTTTTATTCGTCGTAATAATTTTCATTGGAATGACAATGCGATGTGTACGAAATGTTAAAAAAGTACAATAGCCCGTTATATAAAATATGATTTTTACACAAGTATAAGATCGACCGCTGTATCATTGCGGTATCTGTAAAGCATGCAATGCCACCAATTTTGCTGCTATCGAAAATAACGTTTGCCTGCGTGCAGCTTCTTCTTAGTATAAAAAGTACATCCTTTGGCGAGTTAGTGTTACAATACGGACGTTGGATCGCGAGCCCGGAATTATTTAAACCTAGTTGTTACGATGGGAATCGAATCGGACGTTCGTGGTGGTCTTCAATTAAGTCCGGGCACGTACCCTCATCGCCGTTTCATTATTGTTAATAGTTTCGTGTAAAAATCGACTTATGCGACCTCGCCGAAAGGAACGCTTGTGGCGGTAGGATAAGTATAATCATAAGATTACATTAACACAGTGTTTCGCAATCGCCTTGATCTCTTGTCTTGTTTTCTGTTGGCAATGTATGAATAATTGTTATAAAATGTCACGATATAGAAAATGGAAGAAATGACGAGTCGCTGCTCCCTTTCTTTTCAGTTTCCGTTCGAAAGCTTGTTTTAAGCAGCTATCTTCTCAGCATCGATCGCTGAAATAAAAAACGTTTCATCAGAAACATCGTACCTTTTGCTTCACAACTCGATAAATATGAATTAAGTTGATTTAAGCGTGGAACTAGAAGGAAAACGAAACCGTCGGTTCTGAATTCTGAATTTGCTCGTAGCATTTATTACACACCTTCTTTGGTAGGCAAGGGATTCTTCTCAAGCGTTTCCGCATGTTTCAGTTTCGCCGGATCGAAGTTTTCGATGCCAGAAATGAGCTGCTGCTTTCCCTTTTCTTGCTGGATCGCTGTAACGAAAAACGGGCAACGGTAAGTCAAAATTTAAAGGTATCAGGTCATTTCATACTACTTAGGAACACTCTCTTTATGCTTAAAAATGGTAAATTTGAATGAGAACTTGACAAATGACAAATTGCAAGTCGAATTTAAATAGAAACTTCATAGAAGCCTACGATACGCATAGATTATAAAATATGATGCATTACCATCCTTGTCAGGTAGCGGATTTTTTTCTTGGGTCTCGGTATGCTTCAGACTTGTCGGGTCGAATTTCTCGATGCCGGCGAACAACGTTTGTTGAGTCTTCTCCGCGGCAACATCTGTCAAATATTGTACAACTCGGTATTAATAAACGAGCAAAGAATTTATTAATGTGATTCCTCTACAGATATGTTTGGTACCATCCCAGTCGTGTATAAAAAAATATAGCCATAATAATACGCTGTACAATGAATATCTCAAAAACAATACAAATTCACGAAAATTCTATTTACGTTTATCAGGGGTGGAAAGTTACAACAGCGTAAATTGTGACGATCGACGAAATGATAACAAAACTTGATAATTAATTAATAACTGTATTGCGGATATTTAAGCAAATTCATGTTTTTATAGAAGGCAGGTGAAGAAGTGGGACTTCAACAGAAATCTGTTTCGTTATTAGGGGTGTTTAAAAATCAATTTTTTATCGTTGCACATTTTGCATCATTCCAAGCAAGTTTTTCCTGATCGAACAATATTGATTGTGCTTTAGTTAACGAGTTCCATTTCGTCAATGCGAATTGTTTTTGAAATAATCTTACCGCTGACAGACAATCCGTTCAAGCATCACTGTTATTATTGCGATATCCCTGAAATACGTATCACCGGAGCAAAACTAAGACGTTGTTATTGTCATCGACGGAGCACGATTTACGTGAGCGTCGTGCGAAAATTGATAGCAAGCAAAGACAATATTCTCCCAAGCGAACGGAAGCAAAAGCGGGAACCCCCGACAGTGCCATCTCCACCCTCCAAGAATCGACGGAGAACCCTCGTCTATTTCCCCGACGTCCAAGAGACAGAGGCCGTGATTACCTTTCCCACCTAGGAATTCAAAAACTTGCGAAATACCTTTGGCATTGGGCAAAATAATCTTCTCTTTTGTATCGGCATGCTTCAATTGATCTGGCTTAAAGGACTCCACGTCGTGGATTAAATCGGAATGTCGTCGCTCCTGTCGTACGTCTACATAATCGGTTTACACGTTACAATAAGTCTCCTCCTTTCTCTTACTCGGTCAATCATAACCGTAGCCCGGGAGCGAAGAGGGGAGGGGCTGCTTATAGGTATTTCAGAAACCCCGGAAATTTTAGGTCCCTCCCTCCTAGATCCCCGGAAATGCTAGATTCCTTCCCAAACACCCCCTCCCCCTTTTAAGAAGTGGTAGAATAGTACGTTATTATGCTATTGGTACTATACCAGTCCCTTAATCGACGAGTGAATCGAGTCCCTTTTCTTAGTACTGAGATATTTAAACTTTCGTGTAATACTTTATAAAAAATTGAGAACAGAATGTAATTTTGTTGTGAGAAGATAAAATTAAAGAACAGTAATCATGATAACGTAACTGAAGAGAAATTAATGGAGTAAGTCCAAAATCTGGACTTAAGTAAGTACTCCAAATGCTACTACGATAATTTTGAAAGTCGGTTGAGTTGCTTAAAAAATTCTACGAGTGAAGTTACTTTATAATGCGAGGGTGACGTACCTTCGGCGGAGGGTAGAACGTTCTTTTCAGCGGTGGCGGCTTTCTTCATGCAACCATGGTTGAAACCTTCCAGCTCGCTTTTCAAGTCTAAGGCTACTTTTGGCAGGTCTTTCAACGACGGACTTGACATGGTGCTGTGTCGTACTCCTCAATCTGAAATAAAAAACAAAGGTGTTAATAAAAATATATCTAGACCACCGACTGGTCATCGATGATTTATACAGGCTGTCCCGTGAACGATGATAGTCCATTACAGATGCTATACCTGGGTTAATTCCAAGCAGATTTCTCTCCCTTTATCGAAAATATCCGAACCTCCTTAGTTGACGAGTTATTGACGAAAATGGGTATGCAATCGGAAAAAAACTGTTTGGAATTATCCCAGGTGTCACACCTCTAATCACAACTTTTTATGGGACACCCTTCATTATAGTCATTTTGTAATAAGCAATGTCGTTTTTTGTAAAAATGTTGATTCTAAATTACAACGATTCTTTAAAGGGGGAATCGAAAAGTTACCTGGAGGATGTAAGATCTCGATTAAAAATAATTTATAGAAAAGTATATGGAATATTATATAAACAATAAAAGAAAAATTATTCATTGCGTGAAATGTTCCTGGAATTCACGTTGTAATTCTATTTTTCTAATTACGTTCAATGCTAAGTGATCTTCACAATTATATTTACAAAATAATGTTATTTGTTGAAGGGCTAATGTGTGTGAAAGAAAAAAATATTTCCTTTTTCCTTTATGTTACTCGAAATATTTCCACATGAATATTTAAATATCTGGCCTATGGCAAAAATATGCATGGTGTATATAAAAGATCGTAACAGCTACGATAGATCGTAGAAAATCAATTGAAAATTGAAATTGAAAATAAATCGAAGTTATAACATGTACAGAATAAGAGAAGTCATACCTCAAACCGTTACTTATAACCGTAAGTTTTTAATAAATTTTTCTATGATTAACCGCAGTTTCAAAGATCCTTTATCTACGTCCTGTGTTCGATAGTTAAAATGAAACATAAGTACAGATTACTTTTCTCCGTAACGCCAGGTGTGAGAAACGACATTACTTACGGAATGACCTGATAAATCTCGATTCAACGCGACCATGATTTCACAGCCGTAACGTAACCACGGTGAACGACTTATTTCGCTCGAGAATTAAACTCTACCGTGGACTCTGTACTTAGAACAATCGTACGTTATGTACTTTGCAACCCCCTTCGAGAATTTCTCTGTCCAGTAGCAAGATGCGAATGCTCCGAATCGCGTCGTCAAGGAATTTCCAATTACGAATGTAACGTCGAACCCGAAATCATAATCTGAAATTAACCGTCGGGGCTTTCGTCGCGAGCGCGATTTGTTTCTGTTTACTTCATCGAGCGTAATAAAGCCGCCACGATAGCAACACACACCGTGGTTATGCCCATATTATATCATTACACATCCGTAAGAGTAATTACAGAATAAATACTGTACTATCCGAGTACTACCGGGTACGGGATAATTTCAAGTAGTTTTTTTTTCCGATTGGCTCCCGATTTTTGTTAAGTGTGCTATCAGAGGATGATTTGATTAATTGTAATTTGTAATACGGTCTAATATTTTAGTTAACTGATCTTCTACTAAATTTCATTGCCATCGGTGCATTCTATTAAAAGTTATTTTAAGTATCCGTATTTGGTTCCTCGCGTTTCAAAAACTTCGCGAAGCAATTAAAATTGTACGATAACGCAATGTTATTGCAGTGTCAAGTTTTTAAACTCAACTCTCCATTTCTTACGGACATTGTAATGACAATGAACCGACGAATGCATCAGGAATGGCAAAACGTGCAAATCCCCGTGTCAGGAAACACGCCGCTTCATTGTTATCACGTTACCACGAACGACACAAGTTCGCTGGTACGTTGCAATAATGCTTTCTGCATTGTATCGACGCGTATCGATAACGCGTACGGTTTGTGAAATGCATCGACAGAAATGTCGGAATCGCGCGTTGACGGTAAGATGCACCATTCACGATCGACTTGGTGCATTGTGCATTCAATTCTACCAACTATTCGCGTCGAGACTGAAATTTTCGATATCGGTTAACGCGAAACGCGACTTCGACGATTTGTTCGAACACTTGAGAACAGATACGTTTTGAAAGTATATTAAATATGTTCTTATATCTTAATCTGTTTTTATACCCGACGAATGGGCAAAGTGCAATCAAACAGTTATAGTTCGACCCAGTTGCTAGATTTATCTTACGTGCATACATATACACATACATGGTCCCTACTTGTTTTAACGGGTTGCTCCAAATCTTGTTTGCTCTGGGCCCCCAGAAATCTAAATCCGACCCTGCGGACGCACTCGAATTTGATAAAACACGTTGCAATATAAACGTTCTTATCAAATGCTCGTACGCTTAAATAGACAAAGCACGTTTGAACAAAAATGTTCATTTCGTAAAAACAATTTTGCCCGATGAGAGTGTTTCGACGCGTGTATACGGTATACGCTAATGTATCTACACATAGTTGCACGATTATGCAGCGATATCGATTTTCTTCTCGCCACAAATCTTTACAGCTCTAATTTGCGCTCTAAATTTCTACAGTCCCGTTTATTAACCGACTTTCTTTTAAACAAAATCCCCCTGTAGAAACGATAATTAAAATTTATCCTACAAAGTGTATTACGAGTACACATGTAATTATTTAAAGCAGGATTCTTGCATACGTTTTACAACGTAATACGCGCGGTGAATCGTGGAGAGATCGAAGGTGTAATATGCTGTTAAATGACCAGAAAATTGCTAGGGGTGAAACATCTGACAGATTTTCTATAATCTTTGTGTGGCGATGAAAGCACAGGAGGAGGAATAAAGGCCATAAATTCCAGACGAATAACGGCACTATGCTTCTGGTAGACAGAGAAGAACGGACAAAAGCGTGCTCCCGTCTAATATTTCCGGTCTTCCCGTTTATTTCTTGCGCAAACGCAAATAACGGAGTTGTCTCAATTAGATCGTTACCTACGGTACGATTAATCTTATTAAATCCTCCCGACAGATAACGCTAAATCGATGTGTTAATTGACAGATGCTTAAAAGATCTGTCGTTTATTTATCAAAGTTTTTGCGTCGTAGGATATTATATTATTTATATCAATGTAACGGTTCAGTTGTAAATTATTGCAAAGAAATTTTAAATAATTTCTCTTTAATCGAGATGCATTGATTTCCAACTTAATCGGTGCATTCAAATTAATGATAATAAATAATGCGTAAAGATAAGCAAAATTGAATGAACAAATTGAGTTCTTTGAACCGTCGATCAGTGAAAACATTAACTCAGACTTATTTTCCAGACAGATTTAATGAGATTTAATAAACTACTCCAATATTATTTAAATCCTGTTTCAACCTCGAATGTCAAGAAATTCCAGTAGCTCTAGAGACATAATAAGTAAATTAAATTAAACGAGTTATTCGAGTTCTGATTAGCGTTAATTCACGTTCCAACTAAATCTACCTAAGATTTTTATCTCTGAACCTCAGTAGCAAAAACTGCTAACTAATGTCTTACGAAGCGGAAACACCCGTGGCTCGTTACTTCCGGTCTCCATTTCCGTTTACAATTTTGCTTCTCGTCACATATCTTTCCCGCGTGACAGACAAATGAAATTTCGACACTCTTAGCATCGAAGATTTTATCCGCCATATAATTGATGTTGTTTTGTTAAGAAAAACTGAGACCGTACCAATAAACGTAAACAAGTCTGCCAGACAAACGCGCGTAAAAATTTGTCCCCGATATATAAATCTGATAAGCCGGGAATATTAAAATTCGTAAGACGATGCAAAAGCGCGCACAATTTTATGCTAGATCTTCTAGAATTACGAACTGCTGGGTAATAGAAAAATGTATGGCATGAGTCACGCATAATTTACAGATTATTTTAAATATTCCCCATATTATCTATTCGCGCACGCACATGGACATATAAGACCAATACCGGGAGCTACAGTCCTTCCGATGCGAAACGCGCGTTGAAAGTTAATTAATAGTCATTCAACGTCGAAGAGTAACTCCGTCGGATATAAGTATTCATGCAGGTTTTTGCGCTTTACATTACTAGTATATCGACGCAAAACGTACGATTTTTATATAAAGAGGCGTCTGTTTTGTTGACCTACGATCATTTCACGAAATTATTTTTAATTTATTATCAATAATTTCCAACCTGCACGTTCCAATTTCCCCAATTCAGTGTATCACCTTATTTATTATTATTTATTTGGAATGAGGCAAATAAGTGGGATTATTAATGTCAACTAACCATTTATAATAATTCTGATGGGCACTGTATAGATGGAGAAATAATTCTAGGACTCGTCAACACTACCGTTAATATTGTTAACGGTATAAAATGTGGAACGTTAGGTCGAGCTAAAAATTCGTTTGAAGAGGAATCGCAATGGAAAAAGTTTGTGCACCACTGAAGTTAGAATGACTCATTCTCGTCGGTCTCCCCTTCCATTTCTTTTTCCGTTTACTCTTTCACTCCGTCTTTTTTTCACGTACGAGTGTAATATAAATCGCTTACAATATAATTCCCTGTCCCGATCGTTGAAACTTGCGCAGACACGAGGGTCATCCGATTAAAGACTTATTCGAATAATCTTCAAATCGAAATTCAAGTAAATACTCTGTCAAATGACGTCTATTTTTCAAATAATTTTTTTGTATATCATATATTTTCCGATACTTCTTTTTATTTGCATGCTATCGCAAAATACATTTACGATGCCCCGTAAAACTTTACATTTTTCAAATTATTTGAAAAATTGACTTCCTTATGACAGCTCATTTTTAAATATTATTCGCAAATAACGGATAAAAGAATATTTGAATCACGTTTCACTCGCAGATATTATGATTTATTTCTTATTCAATAAAAAGTGGTCGTGTCTGGATTGGCAATTCGCGCCGATGAGAAACTCGCGTTTAACATCGTCGGGCATTCCGAAGAATATTTAATTAGTTTTGATTAAATTCCTCTGCCCACGCTTACGGGCCTATTCCGCGCAACTGCGTTTCCATCTAACAAGCGTTAAGGTCGTACAAGCAACACGATAAAAAAAAATGGAGCACATAAACACCGAACGAAGAAACTGTAACTCCGTAATCAGCGTGTGCTATCAACGAATTGCGCGAGTGGCAATTATAACGCGTTACGGTTTCTGTGGGCGAAAGATTGGAAACTCGGAATCGTGCGAAAATCCGCGTAAAAGTGCGAAAGGGGAGCAGTCAGAAAGATGGTCCCCTGCATTCCACGTGGGTGATGTCACTGGGAGGCAAAGAACAGCGGCGTTATCAGCGTTGGCAATGATTGTGGCTCGATTCAAGGTCATTTATTTTAGAACGAATTAATCTCGTTCGATTTAAAGAAATTATTTCGTCGATCATTTCTCCCTTGTATAGAAATGCACTTCACCCGTTTAACGGTGTAATCGACATATGAATAAACGTAAAAAATAAATATTTATTTTGATCATTTATATCTAATCTATCCAATGGATATTTATGCTATGTATCATAAAAATGACATATCATAATTATTAGACTATACAATATCGTCTACCTAATGTTTGTTTTGTATGCCCCACAATTACTTCTGTCCACTCCAAAAGAAGTGTGAAAGAAATATGTTTTGCTTACATCCTTTTAACAATTACGTCGCGTACGATAAACAGATCGACATTAATCGTTCCACCCGAGATAGATAATGTTAATCGATATTACGAATTTAACGTGCCCACGTGCTGGTACTACTTTGACTCCGATTTCTCTTGTTTTCATTCTTTCCGATTTACTTTGTTTTCACTTAATAATTTAGACGACCAGAGTCACGCAATATGTCTGCTACAGTGATATGATATTAAACTGGGTTATTTTGTGATATAATATTTGATTTGAGTTGTTCCACTGAATATACAGGGTGTGGCGGTAATTCTAACCACTCTGTATTTCTCTGTGATTTGTAGAGATACGGGGTCACTTTATTTACAAAAGTCGTACAGTGCGAAGGGAGTCGTAACATGCCAGAAACAAATATTTTGTATTTGGAGGGCGTCAGGAGATTTCAATGTCACCCACATTAAAAAAATGAAGGTACTCAAGATGACCAGAATCATCAAAATATCCTGCATATTGGAATATTAATATTTCAATTACACATCATAAATATACCCGGTGAGACGTTTAAGACCATGTCACCCGAAAAAATCCCACATCTTCGAAAACAGAAGAAAATCTCTCGTTACGACTGTCCCACCTGGAAAATGTCGAAACACGATTCTCCTCAGCGGGAAACATTATTCCAAATATATTTCGTCCGTTTTCAAAAATACGCGACTCATTCCCTTGGCCTCTCCCAAGCGCCTCCCTCCCGTATAAAACGGTCCTCCTCTCCTCACGTAACGCGCCAAAGATAGATTTTCAAACTGATTTAGGGGCCCCAGGCAAACTGCCCCCAACCAAGTTTACCCGGAGAGGCCTGACGTCCCAAACGCATCACGAGAATTCACCGTAGACGATCAACCGGGCGGAAAAACGGTTCGCCAAAAAACCCGTAATCGGCCAGGACAATTAATCCGATAGCCGGGGCGACAGTGGCGCGTGAGGTGAACCGGTATTTCATAAATTACAAGGAGTTCGAAGACCGGGGCGAGAGAGGATAAGCATACAGCAGTGTTCACGGGAGAGCGTTTCGAGGGAGATACACGTTGAAACGGTGGGTCAGCATCGACAAGGCTGCGTATAGGTCCTTATATGGTAGCCGGTCGTATGCCTCTATATAGAGAGAGCTCGAAAGAGGCCGAATACGCAACCGCGGAGCACGCTCGCGCGTCCTTTAGGTATCCGCTTGCTGAATATTTCTTTTTCTTCTCCTTCTTCTTCTTCTTCTGCCTTTTTTTTTGTTTCGTTCCCTCTCTATCCTCCGCGCGTGGGAGTCCTGTACGGAGACGTACCCGAGGACTGCAACGTAACGGTAACGAGACGGAGACGGGACATCTCGATTAGCTGTACGGTTAGCGAGACTGGATGAACGAGTGGTACGTACACGCGAACCGAGTGTTACGTTGCGCTTCGATTAGCCTTTTTAAGGCTTGCGCGTTGCGTGATCGCTGGAGAGTCGGTTTCTCGTGTCGCGGTTGACCCGTTGAATCGTCGGTACAGCGGGACGGATTCGAATTTGTATTTTTAGACGCGATTTTGATCATTTGGGCCCGACTGGGAGTCGACGCGGTTTAAATCTGGAATTTTTGACAAAACTTTTCTTATTTGAATTTGTGTTATTTATTATTATCAATTTATAGATATTATCATGGCAAGATAAATAATTTCAGTCCTTTGGTCGCCGAGGATCATTTCCGCTTTCCTTTGTCAAAATACTGCAATTTGATTTTCTGATTGAATTAACGTACGATAACATTATGGTCCAGCCAAACCGAATATTACAGGCGAAAGAAACTGCGATCGCTACGATCAAGTTCAGTTATCCGGGATTAAAGTACTTTGTAACTCTGCTGATGAAATATTGAGAGAACGTTAGGCGCGCGCGGGGCACGTTGGCGGTAATAACATCGGCGGGCATAGAATTGGTACGATATTACAAAATCGGAGGAAATCGCGAATCGTCCGAAGGTGTATCTCACTGGGTCATTATGCCACGGGGAGAGAAATGAAAATGCACGGTGCGGCAACCGCTGGAGAAATCTCGATAAATCCTACTCGATCTTCTCGAGTGGATGCATCGCGCGGAGAAAAGAGGCCTGAGAGTTAATAAGGAAACTAGGTTGCTCGGCACCGACGCGCTAGCCGGTTTGCAGGATGCGTCGGTGTACGCTCCGCTTCGCCGAGTCCACGCTCATCGCGAAGGATCGCGTACGGATCGGGGATTCGCGTCTGTCCAGATGCATCCTCGAGAAAATCCATGGCGCAGTCTCGAAATTCTAAGGTGTTTTTTTTTTTTATGAAAAGTCGACAGTCTACCGTGTGTTCTATTGGAAGAGGTCGAGGTTCTAAAGTGTGTTGTTTTGTAAGAAATTTTATGGTGTCCTCTTTTGGAATTTCATGTCACCAATGGCAAATCAGGGATAATATTATTTTATTAACACTGGAGCTACCGATAATTAATGTACATACATCTATCTCTATCAGACAAAAGTAAAGATATTTAAAGATTTCTATTTGAAAAAAGACAGCTGTCTTCCGCGTTATCTTAAAAACGTTCAACGAATAAGAAAAATAAATAACACGGTTATGTTTCCTCGTTGAAATCGTCAATTTGTAGTATACAACATTTTTCCTGAAAACGCGATTCTTAAGATATTTTAGTTTGAAGTCTTCGAACGAACACCCCGTATAAAACGATGCACTCTAAATTGATCTCATAGCGGTTAACAAGAAATTACAGGCAACGGAATCTCTTGGGGCCTTCGCTAGACCCCAAGGTATAGTTTCAGATAAACCCGAACTACGTTGAGCTCCAATTGAATAAATCATACGTATTAAAGATACAAATCATAGTGTTAACGACATCGTGCCCCTCGAAGAATCAACCGGATACACTTCGTATCCAACCTTTGATCGACTCGATTAAAATACACCCAACTTTCAAATTTCATTATTTCATTTTAATCGTACTCGGTGAAAAGCAACGAAACCGCGAAGGGACCCGCGCAAAATTAGATTCGCAAATCAAAAATAACAGGATTAACCAAACGAGATCCAATGTAGACTACAAAGTGTTCAAAATTAATATCCCAAAGCGAATCCTCAATAACGCGTGCAGCGTATCGCGCAGGGAAAAAACGGCGGAGAGATCTTCAAGGGGCGTCCCCGCGGGTCCGGGATCCACGAGTGACCGTCTGCGGCCGATCGAGCGTAAACGCGTATCCGGTCGAGCGACGCATCGGGTTATCATCCGAGGGTTTTTACCCAGTGCAATTGTCGTGTGGGTTCGCGGTTCGAAAAAAAAGCAGATCTTACGGTCGACGGCTAACGAGTTCGCGCGGGCTGCCAATTAACTTGGGTAATCGCGTTTAAATGGAGGGTCCTCTCGGGCCGCGTGCGCTACGGTCCGGTTTATACGTGTACGGGAGTTTCGCGTCTGTATCGACCGGGTGGGCCGTGTACTCGAAGGTAGGCACCTACGTACGGTTAATACCCACGTTAAAATCGTCGTCGGAGCGCCTAGGAAACGCGCCGCGACGATTTAGCGTCGCCCTCGTGCCGGGGCGCGATAGGGAGTTCTCTCCTCTTTCTCTCTCTTCCCTCTCTCCCTCGTCCCGTCTCCGTCCCTCTTCACTGCGACCGTGACGGCTAACGAACCCTGGACGCGTATCGTATCGAGCGGTGGCGCGTACGCTCCAGGGGCGTATTACGTGTTACCAGGCGGACAGTCGTCGTCCCGTCCCCGGCGCGCTCCTTCACCCGGCTACGAATCCGAATTTTTTCACCGTACTGTACCACCCGGTGCTGTTTTAACGGTTCGCACCGGTGCGCCGTAACCGGCGACGTCCTTACGCGTATTAATTCTTTTAAAACGCGAGGCAGTAAAATGACGCGCAGGTGAGGACTCCTCGCGGAAGTCAAAGGGATCCTACCAGAATTGCTTCGGCGCATTCAATTTTTACGTATATCCGTGACGCGGTGTGATCGTCAAATGGGGGGGGGGGGGGAATTCACAGCGTGAACGGTTTATCGATTAATCGAGACGCGTTTAATGTTTCTGCCCGGGGTCCAGAGTTTCCCGGGCATTCCGGAAACGGCAGAGTCGGGTACAATGAACCCGGCGAGATTTTTATTGTCAATAATTTCTTAGGATTTTGGGGATCAATTAGGATTACATTATTTTATTGTATAATATATTACGAAGAGAATGACGAAGTTCGAAATTATTCTGCATAATGTTTAACGCCGATTATCGTTGATAACAATCTATCTTGGTCTACCTAGGATCGAAGATAGGTATAATGCGCAAGAATCGAATGTACGAGGAAAATGAAATTAAAAAATGAGACTAGAGCGTAGGCGTCAAGAAATCAGGACCTTATGGCACCTTTCTGTACGACTTGTAAGTTGAGCCTCTCAGGCCCAGGTGAGTCCCTCGCGCAAAAAATTGTCCTTTCTTCGTTAAAACACGTTGTAAGTAAAAATATTAACTGCAAAACCTTATCGACTTTCATTTAAAATATTATCACTATATTCTCTATAAGACAAAATTGCGTAAATTGAATTTCGGTTGACTTCAGAAAAGACCCCGAGACTCAAACTTAATCAAGATTTCCTTGACGGGACATCAAACACGCCCCTGAATCAAAATTACGTCGTTCAACTTGACGCGAGGGACGCGAAGGGATGCTTGCTCTTTCACCGTCGAGATTTCGTGAACGAGTACCCGGTGCACGGCCCCGTGAATGAATAGAGCACCCAAAGGGCACCCTCTCTGACCCATTCTCGTAGATTCCGGAGATTGCTCTCGTCATTACGCTCCTGCGCCGAGAGCGCAACGCGTCCTGGCTGCAGTGGGTATAACGAGCGGGGGATAGTCAGCCGCAAAAGTTATCCGGAAGCTGTCGATTCGTCGTACGTTGCGGTGGCCAACAGGGGCCTCACGGTGCAGCCCCGAGGTACCAATTTTGACGTCGATCGTCCGCGTAATCGTTGACGATAACAGGGGGGGGGGGGAGAGAGGGCTCGACCTTGAGAATCAAGGAAGTATTAAGATAGTTCAGTTGCAATGGATGAATGGGGTGGCGCACGTGTGAGTTAGCTCACGAGGGGTTGCATCGGGGGAGCGGCCGACTCGCGGCAGACGGTTTCATCGATTGGCAATGCGGGGGTCGACGAGTGGGGTTCGTGAACTCCGCTGGCTATCTATACGTACCGCGTAACGTATCGACGACCTCGACTTTCATGGTCAGGGATAAAGAGGGCGGTTTTTCAAGTACTGCCACGAAACAAGAGATTTTCGCACGAAGAAACCTACGTTAAGCGAATCAGGGCTTTACGAACTGGACCGATTCTGATCGTTTATTACATTTATTAATATAATTGATCTGATTTGTCCGGTGTAGACGATGATTGCGTTCGATGATAAATATTAAAGGGGATTTATTGGATAATTATATTTCAGTGACGTTCGTGAAATCAGTTTTTCTGTCGTAGATTAATTTAAGAGACTTCATTGAAGAATGTAAATCTTTAAAAGCTGATAATTAGTGTTATATTTAAAGTTTGTATTGACAGTAAACATCAAAGATTTAATCGATGAATAATTCTATTTAAAGAACGTTGGTAAAGTCAGTGTTTTGTTGTAGAGAAATTTAATAACCTTTGTTAAAGAATTCATATCTTCACACGTATATCGATTTTATAGTAAATGTTACATTTACAATCAATCGACAATAAATAACAAAGAACTTTTAATCGACGAATAATTATACTCCGACAACGTTGGTAAAATCAGTCTTTTCTCGCAGATAAATTTAAGTGGCTTTGTTGACAGTGAATTTATATCTTTACAAATGTGTTGATTCGATAATCAATGTTACACTTGCATCAATAAACAGCGCCGACAAGCGTATCATTCGAGCGGAAGCCGATAAAATAAACGGCTCGCTTCGACAGATAGTCAGACGTCTCTCGTAAAGGACAAGTAGATTTTTGCCGCGCTGAGAGGAGCGCGTATTGGGAACAAAAATTATACTTGCAGTTCACGTCGACGAAGGTAATTTATAGAATACTTTGGTTATTCAAAAGACCTTCTCGCTCGCCTTGAAGCGAAGCGAACTCGTCCAAGACATGATAAGATGCAAAATACTTGACGATTCTCCCTTACGAAGATGTGACGCATAGGAATATCTACGCTCGATTACGCGAATGCGCAATTCGCGCTGTGCTTCGGGAGCTATCATTCGGTAGATTTCATCCAAAGAATTCGATCTCGTCCGTCAAGAGTTGTCCAACATTAATCCCGCGACTATCCGGATAATTTTCTGATATCCGGTATAGGGATCCTGAATTCGAATCCTTAAAAAAAATCCGGATATTGGAAAGGAATACGAATAATTACAAATATTCACGTATCCCAATATATCCGGTTGTCGGATTTCAGTAATCGAAATTACCTGAATTTTGAAAATTCAGACTCAGGACTCAAACTTGTTGAAAATATTTCAAAATATTATTCTCCCGATTATTAATAACGTGTGTTTTATTATCCGAACAATTTTTTAATTCAAATTACTCCAGTTATTCTGCTCCATTTCTTTTATTTACAAAAATCGTATTTATATTCCAACTAATAAGTACGGATATCCGAACAGATATCAAATTCTCGATTTACTTTATCTCCAACGATGAATCATCGAAGGAAAGTCGAATGAGTCGGACGAAAGCGTTCCGCGAAATTTACTCGTTCAACAAATTAGCCGTCAAAGCGTTCGTTAAGTCCTTCAAACAAATTGGAGCTCAGTGGCGGGACAATTTTTCCAGCAATCTGCTCCCCGTTGAAAGAAAGAAAGTACTTATGAAGGTAGAATCACAAAGAACACGAGTGCGTTTACCGCTCGGCAACGAGAAACGCATTTGCGTGCCTGATGCGCAGCGGAGTGCATCTGTCAAAACCACGCCCTTGTCCCATCCTATCGCCCTACGGCTTCACAAAACGAAGGACAGAGTGCCCGTGGCCGGGAGTAACGTGCCGCTAGCACCGAAAATATTACGGGACGCGCATCCTTCGCTCGCGCTCCTACGTTAAAGCGGCTCTCTGCTCAAACTTTTCACGATTCTCAGCGGTAAGCGCGAACGTTACGCGATTTAATCCTTCCTTTCTTTCGGTACTGCGTTAATCACGATATCCGCAGGTTTTAATTCCACGTACGACGAACTGCAAACGAAGACGATTATAAGAGCCAGGGATGCTTCGAACGTGCCTAGCGTGATGAGAACATTTGTTACCGAGTATAAATATACAAGCTTTATTGGATGATGTACGTAAGAGAGTAAGTAGACACGACCACACCCCTCAGTTTTGAATCGCCGATAGCTCGAGGGATATCCCCCCCCGAGGCATGTTCCGTCGTTTACCATTTACAGCGAATCTCGAGACCGAAGAGAGCGTAGTCGGTATCAATAATGGCCGGCTCTCTTGAGACTCTCAGCTTTTGCGACGTTAAAAACACACGCGCACACACGGTTACACGGGGGCTCTCCGTTCGCGACCGTCTTTCCTCGCGGAACGAAGAAAGCCGATCGCGTTTTATCGTTTAACCGGCGAATTCTGCGTCTCTCCTCTCGGCGCGCAATGCTCGATAGCACCGGGGTAATTTCAAATCAATGAGATAAAAGCGTATCGCGATGGAGATCACTGACCTGTCAGTTGTCACTACGAGGGGCAGGCAATCGCAGACACCGTCCGAATGTTCAAGGGCAGGAAGGAGACAGTACACTGACTGGCCGGCTAGTGGTTCTGCGGCACGTAACACCAGGTAACACCGTACAGCCGCTCTTCCATTCTCCCCCCTCCTACGGTCTTTCTCTCGGCAGTCCCGATCCCACCACGAATTCCGACCCCGAGGGGTAACCAATCTAGAGTCTCCTTCGGCTTCATCCCCACCACGCCGCACGCCTCCCACCGTGCCTCGAGTGGTTCCTCCAATCGTCTCCTTGACCGTCATCCAAGGGTGGCTGACTCACCCTCTGCTACCGGCAGAATTTCACATGCGCCGCACGAAGAAATCCTGACGATCGTGGCAGCTTCGTCGCTTTCGGTGGTTTTGTACGCCTTCGTGCTATATTTTTCTGTCTTCCCGCTACGCGCATTCTGGTCGATTTTGGGAAGGAAATGTGCTGTTGCTATTTCTGACCTTAGTGGCGGTGACGACGGGGGGGAGGGGGGCTCGAGGACCTTTAGGGGTTGTCGAGCAAGAATGACTCACCGTATAGTTATCCCAGCTGCTCGTCATATGGCAGTCCCGTTGGGTGTTCCCGATGCTTGGAAACGCGCGTACGTACGGAATAAACCATAGATCGTGAAATCTGTAGCGCGTGTCTAAAAATGGAAGCGTGTGGAGTTTCAGATTTAGAATCGTTAAATTTCACGTATTTATTAGAGAGCGCACTTACCGTTGGTTAGAATATAATTCGAGTAGCTAAATTTCGATCGATCCGGTTTCCGTTATATAAAGAATTATAACAGTCGATGAAAAATTTAGAAACTGTAAGGGTCTTCTGAATTTGAGTCTTATTACCGTGCGTAGAAGATAGAAATTACACTCAACGGACGGTAAAGAAGGTGGTGCAAGGTAGGTTTCGCATGAGAGTTTATTGTTCATAAGATACCCCCTACCGCTAAATTGAATACACCTCAGATATCTTTTTATTATAATGTAATTATTAAAAATGTACACAAGAAGCCGTTAAAAGGCATTTCTATGATATACAGCGAACAATAAGCTATACATCGAGAACGTAAAGCCAGTTAACGGTTCGAACAAAACAGTCACATTCCTTCTAAACGAGTACTGTATTTTGCAAGAGGACGTAAAACTACAATTTAACCAAATCACTTGTGGACGCATCAATTAAGCTAACAGTGTACAGTTATTCTTAAACCGATTGTAACTTTCGTTTCTTTTTCATTA
This sequence comes from Pemphredon lugubris, assembly GCA_933228935.1. Lineage (NCBI taxonomy): Eukaryota > Metazoa > Arthropoda > Insecta > Hymenoptera > Crabronidae > Pemphredon > Pemphredon lugubris. Next base: position 63,541,882 of record OW121815.1, read on the forward strand.
ACGTTCGCAGGATTCAAGTGTTTCAATGATCTTACGACGAGTACGTGTATTTGTCCGATTAGATGTGTCAAAGCAAGGGGTATGAAAATGATTTCTTGAATGTGTCCAACGGGAAAAGAGAAAGTAAAGGAGAATGAAAAGAAAAACTCTGTTAAACTTCGTTCCATATTCTTATTTCCATTGTCCGTTCTCGTTGATTAACTTTCAGTATGTCACTTTGCGCCAATTTATCTCCACTCATCGAGAAACGGAAGCGGCTGCGATTTTTGTTGCGTTTGCTGCCTGGCCGGGATTTTCATCTGTCACTCCTTGAACGTTTGCGACTTGATGATCTATCTCTGGAAGAAATTAAAAAACTATCGTAGGTGTGTTATCGTATCGTAGGTGGAAACGAGATAAGGAGCGAGAAGTATTTATTCATCTTACTTACGAAGATATATCAAATTAATACATACAAGGTGATAGACTCACTTCGAAAGAGATATGGTTTTGGATATGGATGGAGAACTCTCATCCTCTCTAGACGTAGAACGTGATCTGGGCGGGGATTCTAATTGTAAGGGGTCTCTCGATCTGCAAAAATATTGTTCAAATGAAAGAGATTCGGGGTAAAACATATAGATTCATTCTCGATCATCAGTTTCGATGTAATAAATAAAATAAAACAATGTAAATAGCAATAAATAATACATATGATTAACTATCAACCTAAGTGGTAAAATGTAATACTCACTTGGATTTGGAACGTGAGCGGCTGCGTTCTGGAGACATGGATTCGGAGTTAGATGTGGAGTTAGAGTGCAGCCTTGACTTCAAACGGCAGCTGCATTCACTGCAACTGCGAGAACTGGTGCCGCTACTACTAGAAATACAAAAAAACTTTCGTCAGGATCTACAGTTTTTGAAGATACGTTGACTGTATCAACGCTGAGCAAATATAAAAAATACCAATATTAGCAAACAAGAAATATCCAGAAGTTTCTCCCGCACTCTACGCAGAACTATTTGAAAACAAACGGTGATATTATTAAGCAAAATGTAAATCTTGCGTGTACGACACTTGTTAAAGTGAATCCTTTTAAAATGCAAAAGACATTTCGTGTTGCCCAACATTAATCTTTAAACGATTCTCAACCAGTGATAATACCTTATAGTTAAGCTAGAGCGAGAGCTAGAGCGAGAACTAGAACGAGAGCGAGATCGAGAACGTGATCGGGTTCGAGAGCGAGAGCGGGTTCGAGAACAAGATCGGGTTCGAGAGCGAGATCGGGATCGCGATCTAGGTGATCTTGAACGATGGCGGCGTCTCTTGTTGTCGCTGACTTTGATTCTGCGTCCATTCATTTTTGTAACGCCTAATTTCTCGACGGCGTTCTTCAGGTCTGTATAAGTTCCAAATTCCAGGACTCTGTGAATTTAATATTTCCATATAGAATAGTATTGAATAGGGTCTTAAGTAATTGATGACTAACACTTTGTTATTATGCTAGTTGGGAATGAATCATGCCAAGTCACCAGGATAGAGAATCAGTATTTCATAAAGGATCATTAGTAAAACAATTAGATGTTTCTCTCTCTTTTAAGAACTTTAACATTAATCCTCTATTTTCGATTAGTTCTTCCCGACCGGAAAGATTCAGCCAACCTCACATCTTGCATCTTATACTGTCGCCGCGATTAATCAGAACTATATACCTCGAATCTCGCTGAGAATTCTCCGGACGCAATACGCGAAATCTCCAATCCTTCTTAGGGCAAAAAACTTTTTCATCTATCCATACGGTGGTGAACATTTCCTCCTTGGACGTTGCCGATTCCACAGACGGGATACTTGGAAGTTTCTCTACGGGGCGTTTGGCGGGAGCGGCTTTCTTTGTGGCGCGAGAAGGTCTAATCTTTGCCCCACGAAGTCGTCTCCGCACAGTTTGATCGGAAATAGGTAATTCCAGAGCTTCCAACGCTTTCCGGGCACTGTGGGATGGATTTATATTTATATGCTCGATGATAGCATTGTCCTGCTCCGGAGAAGTTTTTTTTGGCCTTCCGCCGTTCTTCTTGCGATGGTCCCTTAGGGCGGGTTCACCTCCGTCCCGATATTTCTGAATCCATCGGCGGACAGTCTTTAGCGAGCAGCCCACGTCGGTCGCTATCTCATGCTTAGAGGCACCGGCACACCACATCCCAACGATGATTCCGCGAGTCCTCTCGGATATATTTGCGTTCAAGCTTTGCATTCTGCTATGAGGTCCGGCACGAGACTGTGAAAATGAAGAAAACTTGTGAAAGAACGGCACAAATAGGGCAAACAAAAATTTTTACAACATTTAAATGCGTATATCCTGAAGACTAACAATTACACAGATTTGTGGTTACGGCGTTATTATTCTCATAAGAAATACGGTACAAGCGGGCAGGATCTGGTCCGAGGTAAAGGTACCTACAAAAATATTTCCTTCAGGCGTGACGATATAAAAAATTGTTCGTATACAATGTGAATCGTATCAAAGAGTGAGCACAATCTCCATTACGATATTCAAAAAATCTGACTTGACGCTATCGCAAGAGTATAAAGCCATTTCGAAAAAAATTCGTTTCTCCTACAGTGCGAATTGAACGAAGCAAAGGAATGAAAGAGGGGAACCCATACTGTGAAGATTCGGGGGTGGTCGAGGCGATGTTGTCCCTGTCGAACGATCTACCGTAGACTGGCAAAGGCGCGTTTAGTATGTACGCCCAGCCCACGTCCGTATACCCACGTATACCTGGACAGTGTGTGTGTGTGGGTTCTACATTGTGAGGAAAAACCGAAAAGAATGGAGAGGAACAGAGAGCCAGGAAAATACATCGACGGAGTAACAGTAGCAGGGGTACTAGTGTACTACCTGCACCTCCTCTATCCTGTCCAGAGGTAAGACTAGTATCCACCATTACTACTATTACTAACCTGTGTTGCTAGACACAAGTTCCTAAACTTTCCAAAAACGTTACACAAATTGTCGGAACCTAACTGAAAATTGATTAACGCCAAATTTAGAATTAAACACGAAAACCTAATTGAACCCTGCAGTTCCTCCGGGAAGGAATACCAAAGTTTCAAAGCTATTCAAATCATTATTTTAAATGATCGCTATCGAACATTGTAGCTACCAGGAATACAATTCATTTTCGTAATAAAATTTCCTTATTATTGGTAAAAAAGACAATTCTTCAACTTATACAGAAATTACCCGATTAATACAAAATTATACGGCATTGGCAACACTGCTACTAACTGTCAGCGCGCCTTGGCAAGCCTTGCAATGCAAGGATAGCATCGAACCGAGACTGTCCATATATATTTCGACGTATACATCTCTCCCTTTCCTTCCTTCGTTCCGACTCGCTCGTACTCCCTTGAGGGACACGGACGAGAGCCGGATCCGAGTGACTGTACGACTTCGCCAGCTGTGTAAGGGAGGGATAGCCAGGGATAGCATCGAACCGCCGCCTTTAGAACTTTCGACCAATGAATTTTTTCTTTCGCTCCGTTCCTCTCGCACTCTCTTGGGGCTTACGAGTATGTGGGTATGTGGTATGTTACGAGAGCACGTGTCGGTAAACCTTCAGGTTTATTTGTATAAGGCACGGATGGCATCGCCTCGTTACCGCCTAAATTTAATCTATCACTACCGACAGGATATTGTTGGTTGACTATATCCTACTCGAGCTCTCGACCGGAAGAGTTATATTTTCACTCAATAAATTGAATGACTTCTTCGCGTGTCTTATCTTCTTCGTTAACGTTCGAGTAACAGTGCAATTATAATTATCCATACAACGGCATGTGCAATTATAGCTTATCCATCCCGAATAAGTTGCGAACGAAACGAAGAAAGGAAAGAACGTGGGAGAGCAACACTGCAAACAATCGGAGAGTGACGTCGATCGATGCAATACTCTCGACCGTGTGTTTGACGAGCACTCGAGGGGGTACAGGACGAGCACGCAGCGGGGGTTACTCATTGGACGAAATTTGGGCGACGTTGGTTCAATGCTATCCCTGCCCAGCTCGGTCGGTGACGCGCACTAACACACGTGCGCTTGTCTTGCTGTGTGTTCGAAGAGAGTGCGACAGGAATGGCGCGAAGGAAGGAGAAAGGGGACCAATTGCGCGATAATTCCGAGGGTGAGGGCTCGATGCTGTCCCTGCTTCGGCCAAACTATCGCGCCTGTGAAAGGCGCATAAAGCATGCGTGCTAGTAGTCCTCGTCAGTGTATTTAGATAGTGAACGAGACGGACCATACAAAGGAAAGAGAGGAACTCGTGCAGAGAAGTGGGAGAGAAGCCGCAGTACATTGTTGATATGCGGAGGCGAAGGCTGAGAGAGAAACGAAAGAAGGAGAGGGGTGGGAAAACACACCGACAGAGTATGTTGATAACAGTAGTAGTAAGCCTCAGGACAGCATTTTTGTCGGGAATGTACATAGATTCAACTACACCCCACAGATTTATATTGTGAAACCTATTCCGAATCTACGATTTACAGCAGATTCCCGAACAGAACAGGCTACTCCGTATCAATAATAAACAGTGCTCTTGTAACTCTCAGTTTCTGCGACGTTAAAAACACAAGCACACGCGGTATACAATTCCCGCTCGCGATCGCATTTCTCTGCAGACGCAGGAAGCCGGACGCGATTTATCATTAAACATGCGAATTCTGTATCCTCCAATTCAGCTCCCAGCGTTAATTTAAATTAATAAAGTGAAACGTATCAGATGGATATAACTGACCTGTTTATGCTCACTATGACCGGCAGGTAATTGCAGACACCGTCCTAATGTGACAGCAGTTGCTCCAGCGCGTAACGCCAGGTAACTCTGTTTGAGCCGCTCTTCCACTCTCCCCTTCTTCAAGTGTTTCTGTCGGCAGACTCGATCCCACCATGAATGCCGACCTCGATGGGCAACCCCTCTAGATTTCTTCGGCGTTATCCCCACCATGCTCGGTGCACGGACGTAAAAATACATGAACGGCGCATGAAATGAAGTTTACGGTGCGTCAGTGAAGCGAACTTGGGGGAGGAGGTCGGCCATATTGATTAAGACTAACTTTCATTGGCCAGGGTATCACGCATGCTCCGTAACGCGTTGTATGAAAAGTGAATCGAAGTCTGTAATGAAAAACTACTAATAGATTCGCACTTTGAGAGGACAATCATGACTATAAGGTTAAAAATCAAGAAAGGCGAAATTTATAAATGTATACAAAATTGTCGCTTGTATCCAATGTATAATATGACATTAATCCATCGTGTTCGAAATGTTTGCGGATGGCCAGTTAGTAGTGATTCCCTAGACGCCAAAGAAAAATTCCTAGCGCTACCAGAAAGGGCGCGGCATTGGGATACAGTTCAGATCGATACGAAATCAATAAATGCGTTCCATTCAGGAATGGAGTTTTTATCCTACGGTGCAATTTGGTCGACAACTCGAGAACAAATTGCACTTCGTGTGTATTTCTTGTTGGAGACAGTCAAGGTAAGACAAGGATGGAAGTGAACATTTTATTGAAACATCTATTCAGATAAATAAATCACTCTCGTGAACAGTCATTGTTATGCGGAAAAAGTAACAATTACCAAATGAAATACATGAACAGAAATTGAACGCAAGAGACGGTGAACAACATGATGCATGGTAGGCTTGGCATGAGTTTTTTTTATTGATAATAAGATACCTCTTACCACTAAATTTAATACACATCACATAATATCTTCTTATTGTAATGTGATTATTAGGAATATATACAAAAAGCCATTACAGGGAATTCCTATGATATACGGCGATACATCGAAAACGTGTAGCCCGTTCAAGGTACGAATGAAGACATCTTATTTTCCTAAATGAGTGCTGTATTTTGTAAGATGACGTGTGTGATTAAAATTAAACCAAACCAACTCGTCAATTGGTCAATTAAGTAAACAGTGTACAGTTATTAATAAGCCGATAATAACGTTTGTTCCTTTGTCGTTAACGTTCGCGGGATTCATGAGTTTCAGTGGTCTTACGACGAATACACGTATTTATACGATTAAATGTGTCCTTATAAAATCGGCGGCTTCAACCAAGGGCATGAAAATTGGCTTCTTGAATGTGTTCAATGTAAAAAGAAAAAGTAAAGGAGAGAGAGAAAAGAGAGAAACTCTTTGTTAAGGATCATTCCATAATTCCTTTTCCGTTCTTCGCTTTCTTTAATCAACTTTTTGCTTATTGCTTTCCGGTGATTTATCCCCGTTCATCGGTGAGCGGGAACGGCTGCGACTTTTGCTGTGTTTGCTGCCTGATCGGGATCTTGACCTGTCGCCCCTTGAGCGTTCGCGACTTGATCTATCTCTGGAATTAACGAAACAACTGTCGTAGGCGTGTTAAGATGGAAACGAGAGAGTCAGTATTTGCCTTTCTTGCGCTAATATATCAGATTAATGCACTCAAAGGGACAGACTCACTTTGAGGGAGACTTGGCTTTGGATTTGGACTGCGACCTGGATTTTGACCTCTCAGCCTTGGACCTAGAACGAGATCTGGATTTGGACTTTGACATAGATTTCGACTTTGAGCGGTCTCTTGATCTGCAAAATTATAGTTCAAATGAAGAGGAGACAAAGGTACAAGTAAAATACAATGAAACTCGGCTGTTATTTTTTTCTTTTTATCCAAGTGCGCGCGATGCCGTGACATATATATGTACATGTACGCGTACATACACACATATATCTCACGTGTAAAGCATGAACTAAAGCGGTGAGAGGCAAGTTTATACACCAGCCCAAAAACAATGCCAGTAACAATGGGAATAATGAATAGTATGGTGTTTCTTGATAATTGCGCAAGAAATAAAGCAAATAAAATAAAACAGTTTGTATATACCGGGTAAATTTGAAAAACTTAAACGGTCAAATGTAATTTTAAGAAGAATGGAATCGAGATACTCACTTGGATTTGGAGCGAGAGCGGCTACGTTCAGGAGACTTGGATTTGGACTTTGATTTGGATTTAGAGTGCGCCCTTGACTTTGAGCGGCTGCTACGTCGGCTACGGCTACGAGAGCTACGGCGACTCCTAACAGAAAGGGAGACAAAAATTATCATCAAATGTTTATATAACTCTTTACAAAGTTTTAGCAAACGCTTGTATGTATAATCCAAATAATCCAAAACAATCAACGACGATGAGACTTTTATTCAAAAGAATCCGTAACCCCTAGGGTTTTTAAATGAAACTGCACCCGTGTGAATAAATTAAAGTATTATCAATATTATATTGATTTCAAAATGTAGACTTTTTCATTCTTTTCGTATGCTTCGTTAAAAAACGTTACAAATCGATTCTCCTATTACTTGATTTCAAAGATACGAGAACAGAATTTTGTTTGGATACCAACAATGTGCATTTATGATGCACTGATGAAAACGTACTATCAAACGCGGAATATCAATAAATCTTATCCATTGTTACCTTGAGCGAGTGCGAGATCGGCGACGGGATCGGGATCGGGAACGTGACCTCGATCGCGAGCTGGATGATCTTGAACGACGACCGCGTCTCTTGTCCTCGATGAGTCTGATTCTGCGTCCATTTAATTCTGTATCATCTAATTTGTCGATAGCGTTCTTCAGGTCTGAATACGTCGCGAATTCAACGACCCTGCAAATTGAATATTTTTGTGTCAAACGGTTCAACTAGAAGCGCAGATAGTAGATGTGGAAAACCGTATAACACCCAGAATTGTTTCAAAGGGACAGTTATGATTAGTAGAACTTTTTTTCCAAGATCACTTTGTCCATGATTAAAACCAACACAGTGGTGTTAAAGTTAAATGGAACATCCCTCGTTAGGAAAAAGTAACTCAAAATTCAAATTCTTACCCTTCATTCCTCCGTTGTTTGTGTGCATCTGCATATGTCACTTCTCCAGCCTGTCTCATATAATCCTTCAAATCCTGAGCATCACACAAAAGCACGAATTAATACATTGTAATAATGTAAAGTTTCTTTTACGATTATGCAATAAATTTACAATATACTCTCTTATAGATATTACTAAATTGTGTTCCTATACTACGATTGCGCGGAGGTTAAAATGAATCCTGTGCACTTTGTCACTATCTCCTACACATGATCGTTTTCCTCCGGAAACATCCAAAATCTATCCTTACTGAAAGATCCAAGCTATGTCTTGTCTGTTCACATCTTCGGTGTTGAATAATGTTGGAAATAATGTGCTCGAATTTAGTATCTGCGCTTGATGCAACCTTTCTTTTTATGCAATTCAACCTTTAAAACAAGTGTAGTCATAATTTTATAGAACTCCACCCTGCAGAAAGAACACCGTGGCTGAAAGTTTGTAAATGATCAGACGAAAATGAAAGTTTTTACCGTGATATCTATTTCGATCAATTCCAATAAAGCATAAATCATTTCTGCAGAGCAGCTCACACTATAACTTTACTTTATAAACCAGGTCGCAAGAACACCGCGATCGATGATCCAAGTTGGACGTAAAAAAAAAAAATTTCTGGAACAGAGCCTTTCAAATTCATTCAAAGATGGAAATCAATCGTTGACCTCCCGATCGATATAAGGAATTATATCGGTCGTTGAAAAGATGGAACTGCATAAGGCAGAGAGAAAGACAGTTGCTCGTGATGCAGCATGAATAGTTGGATGATAATTGTTGGGCCGTTCCGGATGCGCTGAAAAAATGTCTGTCCCGCAATGCCTGGCACTGCAAACTTAACGTGTATCTCGTAAGTGCATAAAATTATATTTTATGTCTTAAAGTAGTCAGTTACACCACTGTCAACAGGAAAAAACAAAATTCAAGAACGTGGAGATATCGAACCGGCGAAGAAAATAAAAATAACTTCTATTTTGCCACTTTTTCCCTCCCTATCTTGCGAATTGTTCTCCCGAATGAGAGACTCATTCCTACGAATGTGCGTAATCGATCCGTTGATTTTGTCCTTGCCAATATCGTTGAGGTATTAATTGCTTCCAAAAAAAATCCATTCTTCTGCCTGATCCATACCATGTCATGCGGTTTCTTCCGTTCTTATAATTACTTCTTCTTCGTGAATCATCCTCTGTGATGTCCACCGAGCGTTCGTTCATCAGCGGAACTTGTTTCTCGCATATGTGGGAACCAGGTACGGCTTTATGCTGTGGACTCTATAGGTAGGTACGTGTGAGTATACCACTTGGCTTTTCATTCTGTGGGTGTCTCGAGGGCCTTCGTGTTTCATCCATGACACCGGTGGATGTTTTTCTCAAAGAGTTGTGTCGGGACATTCGATGATCCCAGTGCAATGCTTCCGTATCATCGAAAATAAAATTATTCAGGACACGTATCACACCAACTTCTTGTACTTGTGCTTTCGTCTAACGTGATAACCGTTTCCTTTTGTTACATCCCAAAAGAATTCGTATGACAATTGTAATTGCCTTGCATAAAGAAAAGTTGATTCGTGTTATTTAAATTTACAAACATTCGTTCATTGCAAGTAACGCGTATTTTACGAAAACTCGCGGTCGCGAACAGTAATAAATTAAGAGCAAATCAAATTTTACGTTTCCATGGATAAAAAAAACGAATGGATGCCTAATTTCGAGCACAGTAATACACATATTATTATTATTATTATAATATCATTTAAACTGGTCCCCTGTCTCTGGTTTATTTGCCTGTGCACACAGCTTCTTGAAGTATCGATGAATACTTTAATAGAGAACTACGTATGAAACACCTGAACTATGGTGCACAGTTAAGAGATACAACGAGAGATAACAGTAATGAGCAAGTAACAAGTGTATAAGTGTATAGATATAATAGATATAATATATATATCTAAAGAGTACACTCGGTTAAGGTGACGCATTTACCTTGGGCCCAGGCACCACCTTGCTTACGGACAAACACAACGGCCAGACACAACGGCGCTTGGTCGGGTCGAACGGATCTGTGTGGCGTAGACGCGGATGGTTCGGGTATCGGCCCGTGTATGCCCTCATGGGTGGCCGCTGCCTGACTTACTAGATGGCTAGGTTGGTGGCGTACCAGTAGCGTACCAGTAACAGTCGTGGATGTAGTAATAAATGCGACAGATAGTAGTAGAGTTGTGGTGAGAGACGGTAAATGATGGAGGTGAAAGACGGTAAGTGAACTGTAATTAGATCTCGTGTGTGGCAAGGATCGAAGGGCGGTGAGACGTTTTGGTAGAGAGAAAGAAGAGGGTGAGAGAGAAAAGAGAGGATGTAACAAAGTACTGGTAACAGTAGTGGAAACGTGACGGTGGTAATATCCAGGCAGAGAAGTGGTAGGTCAGAGTCATTGGTGGTTGCAGTGGCAGACGTTTTTCTCTCCCAGCGATCATGATGAGAGGGTCGAAGATACGTAAGAACCTATCGTCACTGGGATATCACTGGGTTTCACCACGTATCACTGCGCAAGTAGTAGTAGGTGGTAGATAGGTGGTAGGTGTACCCAGTGCCACGCGGCTATCTCTCTCTCACCCGGGACACCTCAGAACCCAACCTGGTGCCACTTGACCTCAAGGCGGGCTCATCGCGTGCATCGTCATCTTTATCATCGCACATCATCAGTCTATTGGCCCTACCGGTCGCCCCTCCTCGGCGAAGAGGACATGGCTCTTCGGAAAGAACATCAATTTTATTGTTTTTCTCAACTGTTGGCCGAACGTAAATGAAATAATAAATTGAAAAAGGAACGTCGAAGAACTCGAGAATCGACTGACTGAGAAATTCTTTTTCATCAAAAGACAACCAATCATCCGAAAAGTGCAACGGTTACACGTATACAATGTATATTGATCAAGTAAGACTTGGTCCACATGCACACAAAGCAGTAGTTTCTGGTCTGTTATGTGTATATATATATGTAGTACATATATACTTTTGAAATCGTCGGCATGGATATATACGTATTGCGTGTATATATATCTATCTTTTTGATTGAGGGTTTCGAAAGATCGAGTGCGTCCTGGTTATTTCCCACATCGTTCGCATTTCCCGTTATTTCCCACATTGCCCTTTCGTCAATCCGTTTGCCTCGGCTTTCTTCTCCTTCGTTGCTTCAACGTGTCTTCCGTGAGTACCTCTTCTTCCAAAACACGCGCTGTAAACGGCACGCTCTTACGCGTTCTCCGTTCAAGGATGAACGTTGATTCGAGAGTTTCCGGAATTCGCATGCCTCTGGTATGGTTACATCGGAGATCGTCAATCTGTATGTAGTGTCCCATTCTTGCACCTTTCTCCTCCGGTACCATTTCTGTTTCGGCCCCGTCCTCACATTCGCATCTTTTTTTTCGTCAAGCGGAAGTGTATTTTGGATAAAAATTTTGGTTTTCGAATGCCATAGACTTACTTGATCAAAATGTACATCTTTTATATCCGGAATAGGGTTTTGATGAGTAAACGAACTTAAAATGACGAAAGAAAAATGGATAATAAAAATATTAAACACTAATGCCGCGTGTAAGTTTGGTTCGACTCGGGGACACGAATGCAGAACTCCGCCTGGGTGAAAGAATAACTTGGTACCCCGGCGTTTGTGGTGTATCGTTTTTGGTTATTTTCTTTTTGTCTGGAACCTCGAGTAGTAATCAAACTCACGAAAAAGCTATCGAGATAAACGCAAAAGTAAGGTACAGATGTCGCTTACCTGCCAGCTGACGCGACTCGACAGATTCTCCACGGTGAGGCGGTACTCCGTGCGTGTGGGCGGGCCATATCTAAAAAAGGAAAACCAGAGGTATTATTATGGTGAATAGTTTCTAAATATAAGCAGGTTTGTCTTGGACCTGACTTTATATAATAATAATAGCAAAAATTTTTTTATTAAAAACTCAAGAATTGATATAAGTTCAAAAATGGAAAGAATTTAATTTAATTAAATAATATATAAAAATATCTTTAGAGCGTAACATTAGATGTATATACCTGGGCAATGATTGCTTGTAGCTAGATGCAGTCCTCGTGTTTCTGTTCACACTATCTCTGCAAAAAGGGATGTCATGTGAACAGAAATAACGGATCGATGGTTAAACCTTCAGCAAATAACTACAGATCTGCACTCATTGCTCAGGCACACAATCAATCACCTGTTCCAATCGAATCAAATCTACTCAAAATGCAGCAATAGCGTACCTGTCGTGCCGCATATCGTCTCGGCTGTAACAAACACAATACCATACATCTATTAGTCACACATTACATCTCTCCACCTCGCTCAACTACCAGCAATAAACATAATGTCTGGGAGGGTATCTTGTCTTTTTTCTGCAACTAGGCCATTTTGCTATGTTAGAGTTAACTACCGATTCAACTCGATTAGCTCGACACACTCGGGAGAGCAGTCAAATCCAAGACAACCAATTTAAATAAATTAGTATTCGCCATGCCTAAGACGATCATCGTTTTTTTTCTCTTTGCTTTACCGTAGTGCCAATAAATGCAAGCTTGGACCGCGCCACTGTTCGTCACTATGCTCTCTATAGTAGAGCTTATCATATCCAAGGTACGTATCCAAGGTTACGTTGTTCCCTGTACGAGCGATGTGCGAAATCAGATTGTTACAAAATCAACTCTAACACGTTTGCCCATCGAAGATACTTTGGGTAAAATTACTTCAACGATCTTAAATCCGAGGTAAATAAGCGATGTGTTCTAACTGGTTCGATCTCAAGATTTCGCACATCCTGAGTTGGCTGCCTGCAGGGGAGGAGGGGATAATGATCGCTCTGATAAAATAAAAAAAAGGATAGCGTGTCTTACGCAGATCGCCTCGAGTCCCCATAACCACCACGGGAGTCACCATAGCGCCACTGGTCACTACCCCTAGGTGTCCCCCGGGCCCTCTCTACAGTAATTCTGTAACAAGACACATTGGATATGCTTACTTGTCTCTCCAGGAGCGTGAGCGTCCGTAGCCACGGTCGCCTCGCCTCCCTGAAACACCCCGTGCTATCTCCACCGCCACTCTGAAACACACCCAACAAAACCCCGCCTAAGTCCTCGACTAATTCTTACTCTAAAGCTGATTCCTTCCTTCCTTCCTTCCTTCCATCCTTCATTCCTTTTCTTTCCATTCCTCAGCCTCCTCTCGAAATCCGTTCAAATATCATCCTTCTCTCCATTATCTATCGTCCAGTCACAGAGGCGCTGTCCCCTCACACGTTTGTCTTCGTTCCCTATATTTGTTTCTAGTTGCTTTCCATATAATGCAACTTATTCACCGATCAAAGTATCTTATCTAAACTCTGTTCACTCATTCTCATACCTCCTGTGATCCGCTCAGATGCTTGGTTTGTATTCGATTTCCTTTTGATAACTTACGATTAGAACGGGAGCAATCGATAGGATCACCGGAGCGTTATGAGAAGGCATTGTACTACGTTTTCATTTTCTTATTTTTAAACAAGCAACAAATAACTCAAAATACTGAGCCATTCTTTATTTAAATATTCGATAAACACTCTATGATCGGGGAATTGATGGAAGTAGTTCAAAATGGCGGCAAGTCATATTGGCTATTTAAGATGCACTTTTATTCGACAAAACCCAATCAATAAATTTGGAGGACAGACGCCGTTTACTAAAAATGGAAACTCAAGGACAACAACGAAAATAACGTACATATTTGTAGTTTGAATTATACAGAAGCAACAGCAGATTATAATACTGGCAAAAGAATAATTCCTACCAAGTTATTCGGAAAAGTTCTAGTTTTCTTTGTTCCTACTTTGATATGTTAAAGGGAAGTCAATTTTTTTAAAGTAACAAAAGTATTATTTGCTTTGCAATCCAGGATTTCCTTTTACTAAAAGACCAAATGCTAAATTGTTAATGCTATTGCTTCTCGTGTGCAAACTTATTCATATAGTGCAACATGTTGGCCAGATACGTTAACAAGTCTAGAATTTGAAAAAGATTATGCATACAGACACATATTTGATTTTGATGAGAAATACAAAGGAAGATCAACGAATAACTGTATTCGATATTATAAAGTCTCTTTTGGATTTTTATCTGTGACACGAAATATCTTCAAAACAAATGCTCCACAGAACATATTTCGAATATTTTGCTAACGTATCAGTCAGCTGTTTTTTATCATAAAGTTCGTATCCATATTTAAATATTTTGTATTAGGTGAAAAGATACATCGATGCATACTAGATATGTTGATAAAATTGTACTAATTAATAACTGGGAAAGAACTACAGTGATCACATTATTTCGAGTAGTCCAAGAGCGATACGTGTGCAATGTCGGAAATACTAATCGTAATGGTACTTTATGTCTCCGGTAGCAATATTATTACATCTATGATAAAATTTATGTGCAATAGTGGATTACGATCCACACATCGAACGAATATTCAGAAAAACTAATCATGCAAAACATGCTACCTACACCATTTTTCATACTCCTAGTAAGCCTATTTGTTTCAATCTGTATACTTAAAAACACAAGTGTATCATTAATAGCTAAGTCCATTATTACCTTTCTCCTAACAGCTCTTTTCCATTGAGCTCGTAGACAGCGTCGTCGGCGTCCCTGTAGTCATCGAATTCCTGCGAACAGAATATGTTGACAAAGATTAGAAAATAGTGTACAATGCGAAATTCACAGTTACTTCCATGCAAGTATTATCACGTGCCTCGACGTATCTTATCGAACATCTTTTTGTTACATTCACTGACCATAACTAATAGGGCATGTACACATTTGCATAAAAAATACTGTAATACTTAAATCATCGTGCAATGCATACTAGTACAATAAAAATTTTAATTAACACGAAGTGTTTCAGGTTTTTATGTGAAACAAAATGTATCGTCAGAATTCCGTTTCATTCTCCGTAGTTATTTAATTACTTTTGACAAGACCACAGAGAAAATTATGATTTTCTCAAGAAAGTTGAAGAATAGTAATTATTTTACCGTATTCACTTTGCAGTAAGACAGTTAACGCTGAAAAGTTGTAAAAGAAACATTTACACTGAAAATTGTTTTGTAATCTTAAAGTTGGCACGTAGCACCAATGACGATAATAGATTAAATGTTAGTTAAACGTCGCACGGTTTGTCCGTAGCTGATCGTACATAACTTACAAACGTTTTGTAGATTAATCGATGAAAACCAGCACACAGCTCCTCTAAGCAGCCACAGTACCAATGTGCTCAGGGCTCACGGTAGGTCAGATCAACTCACATATTCGAGTTATGTTTATAGTTAAACACAATGCGCCATACTCACTTCGGTCCATATTAATATAACAACGGTTCAGGAAATTTATATTCTACCGTATCGCAAATGTTCAATTTTAACACAAATACTTTTCCCGTCAAACCTCTACTCAGAAATGGTATTTACTTCGTACAATAAACATGACAAACTTTTTATTGAGTTTGAATCTAAGTCTTGGAAATATTTATAAGTAAAAGATACATAATGATATAAAGTATTAAATGCATCAACACAGCAATAAAAATTATAGCTGTAGTTATATAAGAAGCAATGCTACATCACGTATCAATGGATAATACAGGACCAAACTGAGCACAACAAAGTGTCAGGTACGTATTTACGACTTGATACAGGTACTTACAACAAAGCCGTAACCATTCTTGATGAGAACATCACGAAATCGACCGTAGCCTCTGAAAAATCTCTCAAGGTCTCTTTCCCTGGTGCCGTATGGAAGCCCACCGACATAGACCCTTGTCCCTACCATACTGTAAAAAAAACAATTGAACCACATTAGACTTACCACAAAGGCAAATCCGTTCTTCATAGCGACCTCCTTGATTCTACCATATTTCCGGAAGAACTTCTCAAGGTCGCGCTCTCTCACCCGGTATGTTAATCCACCAACGAATACTCGGGTGCTCATTCTTAAAGGAAAATATAAAAACACCATACATAACAGGCTTCCTCAAGAACCTGCCGTTTAGTCACATGACAACATAAGAAACGTTACGTTAATTTTTAATATTCTGGCTGAGAATTGCAAGTTTAAAGTAACTTGTTAAACGATTCATAAAACTGGCTTTAATGATAATCGCTACTATACGTTGTCCGAATAATTAAATGATACCGAAATGTGAACGTTAAATTTCTCATGGGGTCGAAATTTAATTGTTTGTGATACGAATTATAAATTGAAGAAATTGGACATAACGAGTCACAAGTGCAATGCAGAAGTGCTGTTATAATACGATAGTACGGTATACAGTGCCTCTGAAACAAGATATTATACACAATGATAGATAATTGCGGTTGAATCTTTACATTGATCTACCGTTAGTTTTCACACACATATATGTCGCACAAAGTACTTCGACAATTGATTACGGTAATACAAAGGTACAGTGCCACAAGTTGTGGTACCTTTAAACAGTATATGGTTTAGAGAGTATGGTTTACATTTCACGTGTAAGCATAAGCTTAATTTTCCGTTACCATGCTCTGAACCACAAGAGAGCTGTAAACGACTATGGTCTTATTGTAAAGTAACATGCTCTCCGTTATGAAAATATGACATCTACGAAATCTGTAAATCAAAGTTACTTGCGATGGTGATAGCACACACAAAGAAATAACATGTCAAAGCGTTGTAGATAATTTGTACAAGTTATACGTATTGTAAAGGTGCAATTTTTAAATAAACTTTCTAGTAAAGAAATTTCCTCTTATATGTGTACGAAAGCACTTAATATACGACTATTGTGTAAGTTCCCAATGTTTCATCTCTTATAAAAATTGTGACAACTTAACGTATGAGAAAAAATTATTTCTGAACTATGATAAGCACATCTCATGCACTTGTGGATATGGAAGAAAGTTTCATTAATGAGTTAAATAAAAAATGTTTTCAGCGTTTAGTGCTTTGCTAATGATACAGATTTGTAAAGGGTACGTATAGGTATGCTAAGTTATCTTGTTTCAATGCTTACTCAGCCAAAAATGTGTTTACATAAAAATAACATGTTTTGTGAGCATCAGCCGCGTTCGGTAATTTCTGTTTTTATCAATCACCAGAATGTAAAAACATCAATTCAGTTTATTGACAATTCAAACACGAAGCTATTTCGACATACCGAACCCGTCTAATGTAAACGCAAAGTCTTAAGCGGCAAATAATGAAAAAGAATAGACAGTATGGGAAATTTGTATATCGGGTATATTCTACATTTACACTCGGCGTTACAGTATCAACCTTTAAAGGACACCCCCGTGATTTTATTCTGATAAAATTGTGTTAGGGCCAAATAAATAAACGTAAAGTTTGAAAGAGAACATTCCCGGAGTGGCGTTGCTAACCATGATACTTGAGTTATTTCTTGCTTCGCACCTCGACACACGCTAACCCTTTAAAGGTTAAGACAAATCACTGATATATTAAATATTTTCGCTTGCCTGTGATCGTAACGCACTGCCGCTCACGTTCGACGGAAAATAATGCACTAGAGGGAAACGCAACAATATGTTTCGAAGAAGCCGAATGCACAAACGTGTTTTCGGAACAAAATCGTTTCAGAAAATGGCGGTCGCGTGACCGCTTATCGCACCTCCTCAACACGACAGAAATGCTCAATCGAAATCTAGCCGATAACTGGACAGTTGCGTTATCACAGAGATATACAGCTTTACCGCAAACCTATTCTTCCCCCTTCATAGTATCGGCGAAGATCGATGCGCGGAATCCTAGATTATTATCATTGAGATAACGTACTAACTTTCACTTTGGACAACCGTACACAAATGAGTCATAGTAACGACCGAAACGATGAATTACGTCGCAGGAAAGAAGAATCGGAAATTGTAATTACAGAGAAATCGTACGCGAATTACCAAAATGACGCAGAGCACTCGAAAACGATTGCCACGTCATTACCACAGAGTACACAGACATTACGTTCGACAAAATACCGGAAACTCTCTTAAACACTAATAATAACCACGTTCTATCACCTAAATCGTCAATTATCGCCGTCAATCATTCAGGAAATGAGAACGAAGCGAGAACGCGTACATGAAATCACGGCCGTTACGTTTATAAAATAGTCACAAACGATTCGCCAATGTTCCCGCGATTATTCATATGCTAAAGAATGGAGAAGTGTTTACAAACTCACCTGAATAGAGTCGAATCAACGATGCTTGAACCACTGAAACCGTACGCAGTTTTACGACACGAAACCACTGAAATTACTGGAAGAAGTAACGATCGGCGTCTGAAGCAAGATGGCTCGCTGCAATAACGGAAACAAAACGGGGGCCACAGCCACGGGAAACGGAGCCGCTGCGAAGTTTAATCTCGACGACAGGCGCTACCCCTATACAATCGACGATCGCTTAAAATAAATCAAAAGGAAAGGACAAATAATTAAAAACAATTGTTGCGAAAAATAAAATCGTTAATTCGGTTAAGGATACTTTTACGGAATAATTTCGTGTAATAATTTCGATATAGATTTCAATTGCCCCCTCTTCCAGCATTTGGATCGCGGTTAAATAATATATTAACTGAATATACATTAAATAAGATATAGAACTCAATGAATATGGATCGCTTTATTTATTCTGTCGTTGCTACAAGGTTTTTACAGTTATCGATCGTTTTTATTATAGTGGCGGGTAATTGGAAGTGGACTTGGAGATAAATCGGTTTTGAGGTTGCCATCTCCAATGGTTGTCGGCGGGAAATTCAATTCTTGGAACCCTACTTAAACTTTAGTAAAGTCATTTTTAAGTAATATTTCATTATGAAGAATGAGTATCACAAGAACATTTTACGTTTCTATCATACTCTCATTACGTTTTCCTATTTATCTGAAAATTCTCATATTCTGGATTACGCTGGTAGTCATAACATCGATCAATATATCTTCGAGGAACGCGAATGGAACATTAATCATACGATTACTTGAACGCTTTTTCCGCAAGGATCTAGAATGTTGTCTACTGCCAAATAATGGAATCGCGTAAAATCGAAACCAAAGAACTGAGTTGTCTAGTTAACGTTGGCAAACCCCCCGTCGTCTGTAATGTCGATCATCGCTGATCATCGCTCTGGCGCCACCTACTGAAAACAAAAATGGTGGCCAACAATATGCCCTATCCCTGCCCTGGTTTTATGGCACGCCAAATGTCTGCGTTCTCTAGGCTTCTTTCTACTATGTATTTCCCTTCGAGCGATACGCCTAATCTCGATGTGAACAAAGGGAATCATTCTCTCGCTGACGACCCTATCTTACGTGCTAAATAAGTGGGGCTACTTCTAACCAAACAGAAGGTGATCCAAAAACTGTCGTTTATTTCGCGAATTATTATAACCGCATTGCCACGATTCGTCGTGTCATTCGCCTTATATAATGTAACTGGTTACAGACGATTCCGCGCGGCGGTTACATCCCTCTAACAATGTATTACCCGTTACAGGAAACGCAATAAACGATCTAGGGTATTATGGCAATGCAGTAAGGAGCTAAATCCACGTAAAGTTTAACGATAGAGAACGGATGATAGAACGTTTTATTTACCTACATGCCACGTAGAGAGTTCAGTAAATATTGCCCCGTGTAATGTCGATTTTGGTAAACTTTCGGAATTAATGATGATGTATCGGCTAAACCTTAAGTGATTTGCGTTAGGTATTGTACACAATGTATTTGCGTTACCTTGACAACTGGTCCCAACGGAAGTTTAATTTTGAATGAATCGGGTATCACTGCAAGTGTAGTTTTTTGGTAGAATTTGTATTGTTCACCGTGGCAATCGTTACGAGATTTACAAAATTTATATGAGACTATTACGAGCATTATTTGAATTAAATGTAACACGTTACACGCGTTTCGATAAACATTTGGAGTAGCTACCAATGTTAACAGCATTTCCATTTGCTATTACAGATTGCTGATATTTGTGTCAACTGGTAATGACAGATAGCACACACACCATGAGGCTGGAAGCGGAAATGGCTGCCCCTTTGCACCTGCAAAGATTGGAGCGAAGCCTGAATGTGCAGCCGTTCCTAAGACAGATTAACGATTTGTTACAAGATCCAGCTAGGTAGCTGCTTGCTTAATGTTGTTGAACTAAAATTTGAACAGGTTATTTACAAGAACTGACACTACTTTACAACATTTTTAGCGAGGATGATAAGTCGGTGTCATCGGAATCATCCGATGGATCGGATAATTACTTTGATAACGTCTTAATACGAAAAGAAGGTTAGCATCAGAAGATGTTTGTTGTACTGTTAAAGCATCTCGTAATATATACAAGCATATAATCATTATGAATTGTACAGAGGAGAGGATCAACAAATTAAGGTTGTACAACATGTCCAGTGTGGGTGAAGAACGGCGGTGGTTACAGGATATTCTGTTAAGCGACTCATCTGATAGTTCAGCATCAGGATCCGATACTGATAGTCCGATCACAGAGGAGGACTTTCAGGAAATGTTAAAATTTCACATACTTCGAAAAAAGTACCAAGGTCGATTTTACCAGAAACCAGAGGTAAGGTGCAAAAGTATTCAAAAACAGCAATGAAAACATAAGTTATATACAATTCTTTTCAGAATATACAATATCAATACTATAGCGCTGGTTTACTATCTAGTTACGATAGATTTTTAGAACATCAGAAGTTGATAGTAGGAAACAAAAAGAAGAAGGAAAAGAAGCCAGAGAAGAAAGTCATGAAAATAAAAAAGGAAAAAGTTCCTCGTCATAGACAATCCGACGATTACCCTGTATGTACTTCTCATGTTATTTATACTGATCCCCATACATTGTCATACTATCATACGCACTTTGTTTTCAGGAAGGGGATTATCCGGATGACGAATGGGATCGCACGATTCCTAGGGAAGAAGAATTGGACGAAGCTGAATTGGAAGCAATAATGCGCCATCAACCTCGTGCACGTGGTAGAAAGAAACATAATAATAAGAGTCCGGAGGTAATGGCAATGAGAAGAAGAAAAATTTGGGTAATGATGTCGAAGAAAGAGCTGGGAAAAGTACAAAGAGCAAAGACCAATAATCATAAGGAAATGTTAATAAGTTGTAAAAAAGTAGCTCAGCATTGTATGAAATATTGGAGACAAAAGGCAATGCAGGTGAGATAGCATTCCCGTTATCTATGTCACTGGCTACAAACTTTTTTTGAGTCATAACGTTTTGTTTTATGTTTACAGTCTCAGAAAAACATGAAGGAGACCATATGGAGAGCCAAACGTCTTACTAGGGAAATGCAATCGTATTGGAAACGTTACGATCGTGTAGAGCGTGAAACAAGAAGAAGATTAGAGAAAGAAGCCGAAGAACAACGTAAAATGGATGTAGAGCTAATTGAGGTAAACATTCTCAATGTCTTTTATCAGTTCTGTGGCGATTGCGTTGGAGTGGGCGCGCACTCTTGTATGAATGATCGCTTTTTAAAAATATTTTTTTTTCAGGCAAAACGGCAACAGAGGAAACTAAATTTTCTTATTACGCAAACCGAGCTGTATGCTCACTTTATGTCTCGAAAATTGGGAAAAGCTTCTCCGGAAGAACAGTTGAGAATATTAAATCAGTTAGACGAGGAAAAAAATCCGCGGCTTGTTGGGATTGACGATTACGATTGGTATACTACTTTATAAATTCCTGTACGAGCTTCAACGTTATTTAACAATTGCATATTTATATGTTTTTCATTTATCGTACAGTGAAGTCATGAAACACAAAGCAAAGAGAAACGCTACTGAAGCGTTTGACAGTGAAAGGGCCAGGACAAGACAATTTGACACAGCAGCCGCGTCCCAGGAATTACGCCTCAGTGATACCCCAGAAAATTTAGAACATCCGCAGCCAGGAATTTTCAAAGGAAATTTGAAAGGTTATCAACTAAAAGGAATGAATTGGCTAGCTAATTTATATGATCAGGTTTGTAGATATACCAGTTCACGATACAGAGATTCGGAAATAGAACTACATTTCATACGAATATTTTCTTGTACCTTATGTAGGGTATTAGTGGAATCCTGGCGGACGAAATGGGATTAGGAAAAACCGTGCAATCGATTGCATTCTTATGTCATGTTGCCGAACGATATTGTAAGTGTAATAGATATACAGTAGAATATGGATTATCAGAACTCTGATTAACCGAGAAAGCACTTATCCAAAGTACCGATGATCCGAAAGATTAAGTACGACATGAACGTTAATACGATAAGACGGTTTACATACGAATTATTCCTCGCTGGTGGACAATCAGATTATTTTTTATCGACAGTAATTATAGGAATTAAGCTACACAAAGAAAGAATATCAAACATTTTGAAGGAAAAGGTAGACATTCATTATTTTCTCAACAATCGATTATGTGACTAATCGGTTATCTGAAAATAATTACTTTCCAATTAGTTTGGATGACCGACGTTCGACTCTACAATTATTTCAAATGATTATATTAAATTGCTCTGCACTAGGGATAGGTCGCCATCCGAAAAAATCAGATTGAGCTTTCGTTATCGGTTTTCAAGTTTTTGAACTAATCTGCTCACGCCTTATATTTATCATTAATTGTTTACAGCTGTATGGGGGCCATTTTTGATTATATCGCCAGCTTCAACGTTACACAATTGGCAACAAGAAATGGCACGATTCGTTCCTGTATTTAAAGTGGTTCCGTATTGGGGAAACCCACAGGAACGTAAAATATTACGACAGTTTTGGGATACGAAGGATCTACATACGAAAGAAGCTTCTTTCCATGTAGTGATAACTAGCTATCAATTGGTTATTACCGATTATAAATATTTCAATAGAATAAAATGGCAGTACATGATTCTCGATGAAGCACAGGCGATAAAAAGCACCAGCAGGTTAGTTTTCCAAATACATTAGTTTTTCATTTTCGGTATACATGAGAGTAGCCATGTAGTTCGGTTGATCGGTATTGCAACATGGGGATTGGTCTCATTTGTTGGTAAGGCTAGTCTAAATAAGATATTTGTAATTTGTTACTGGTAGTGTCTGTATTTCTATCTATTTGATTTGCTTCAAGGATCCGTCATGTTCTATTAAACACATTTAGACTGGCCTTACCAAAATATTGTACCAATTTCTTTCTTAATTTCGTTCCAAGTACGCGATTATTTTAACACAAATCTTTTTTCAGTATGAGATGGAAACTGTTGCTCGGATTTAGCTGTCGTAATAGATTATTGCTTAGCGGTACGCCCATTCAAAACAGTATGGCAGAATTGTGGGCATTGTTGCATTTTATAATGCCGACGCTGTTCGATTCTCACGATGAATTTAATGAATGGTTTTCGAAAGACATTGAGAGCCACGCGGAGAATAAAACAGGAATCGACGAAAGTAAGTATTTTTTTTCTTCAAAGCAGGTAGTATGGGTACACAGACTCATTCGGATACTGTAACCGATTTCCTATTTGTAAACAGAACATTTGTCAAGATTGCATATGATCTTGAAACCTTTTATGTTACGGAGGATAAAGAAAGACGTAGAGAATGAATTATCTGACAAGATCGAAGTAATGGTATATTGTCCCCTAACCACTCGACAGAAGTTACTATATTCAGGTACGGGTAGTAAATGTTTATAATAATGTAAGTCTCATAATACCGATGTAGATTGTGAAATGTATTATATTAATTATCGTTAGATAGATCGGGATTAAATGTGTCAATTAAAGATATTGTAATTACTTAGGTACAATAGTAAAATACCTTTTCTTTTTCATAGCATTAAAGAAGAAGATACGTATAGAAGATTTGCTTCATTACACAGTAGGTGGTGGTGATACCGCAACAAATGACAAAAATTTCACTTCGAATCTTATGAATCTAGTCATGCAATTCCGGAAGGTAAGTTAGTAAGAGCAAACACACGTTTTCTACCGACCTGTCCAATAAAACTCGGCAATACTCAAGGAGTATTAATTTCAGGTTTGCAATCATCCAGAACTATTTGAGCGTAGAGATGCCAAATCTCCATTTTTCATGCACACAGAATTTTACGAAATGCCGGCACTGTTATACACTGAAGGCCTTTTACATCTCTCGTTGCCATCCAAAGATCATTTGTTGTATAATAAATTGTTTATATTTGCTACTGAATACGTACATCGTGCACTTCACGATGGCAATGGAAATTTGTCCCAAAACCTATTCTCATTTACTAGATTTATTAATTTATCTCCGATGGAATTGAACAAAATGTTCGTCGTTGGAATTTTATTCAGGTACGCAATTCTTCTTACTTATCCTTGAAAATACATAACACTTTCTCTTGATTAACTCGACGATCATCTTTTTAATGACAGATTGTGCGTTGCGACTTTAATGGAGAGGAGAATAAGAATGTCGCGACATTGGGACGATTGGAATATCGACAAGAGAACAGGAATACCTAGAAATCAAATGTTATTTTTACCTAGAAAAATTGACGCCTTATCGCGTACTTCTCAGGACCTAATTTTCGCGCGGAAGATTATCGAGGGAGAACCTGTATATACGCACACAACACATACCATCCACTCGATGCCGGAAACGGTCGCCCACCGAATATTACGTAGCAGTAAAAAAATCGCTAATCAATTGGTCAAGGTAGAAGATTCCTCCAATCTTTCCATCTACGCTACTGTGCAAAAATCTTTAGCCAAAAAACAATACTTGATTAAATCGTTTACCGAATACAATTTTATTAGATATACGTTGATTTTCAATTTCGAAGGATTCGTTAGATTTAATGCTTCGTTTTTACAGAGAGTACTTCCTTCTGTCAAAACCGAGCAAGGAGAGGATACAAAATTATCGTTACTACCGGAACACCCGCATCATCCGAGATCGCCGATAATACGATACTGTCAACAAACCACCATTCCACCCTTCATTTGCGACAATTATCCTAAGGTTGTTCAACTCAACTCAAAGTCATAAAACAAACTTACCAAGGACACCGTGGCTATAATATTACTAAAACCAATGAATATTTATAATTGCAGGTACAAGCTAGTCCTCGAAAGTTATACGTTAGCAGCAGTTCGGCAGCGTGCGGATGGAGAAGGCACGAAGAGTGCGGTGGACAATTTGGCCAGAGATTACTGTGGCTTGGTTGCAAGCGAGCGCTCTCTCTTTCGTCGACGCAGGACACTCCCAGCGTTCGATCGGGCCAAACAACTTCGCGATTTTGTTATGAATTGAAGGGTGGATTACCCGCGTGCATGCCCATTAATGGATGGTCGAACATTATAGTACCCGGTAAGTAGTTGAGTTCATATTTATTTCTTTACTGTCAGTTTTACATATTGTTTAACGATCATTATATATATTAGTGGCATATTATTAACAAAATTATTGTCAATATAAAGGGGCAATATGTCAAGTGAATTATAGAATACGATAAATTTCCTGAATGGAAAGTTTAGCGTAAATATCTGGTTACAAACATCTGTTAGAATATATCATTACGTTACATGTTATTTTATTGTTGCAGATAAACAAACGTTGGTAACGGATGCGGGAAAGCTCTCGGTGCTAGATAGTCTCCTCCGTCGATTGAAAGAACAGGGTCATCGCGTTCTCATTTATTCTCAGATGACAAAAATGATTGATCTGCTGGAGGTATGATTTGTCAATATACAGTCTGTGACACTGCAAAGATAACTGGAAACACGCAATAACTATTAGAAATTATTAGAAATATAAGCCGCCGTCGTCGCAGTTGTTCATTTAGGCAACTGATATCAGATTTTTTGTATCCATTTATTTGTAAAGTTTTTTTAAAAGTGTTCCATTTCAATAGATTATAATATTGAGCATTCGAAATGGTATTCCTTAGCCATTTTTTAACTTAGAAAGTTGGTTGGACTACGAAAATCCATAAAAAATAAAGAAATATATAATTGCTGGCCACGAAAGCGGGATGTAATTGGAAAAGGATTTCTATTCTAGTATACAAATTTGCATTATTAGAAACAAAGAAGCAGATTTGAAATTGAACAACCCGACGCAGAATTATTGAGTGTTTTCAGTTATCATGAAAACTATACACGTCCCTTATCCGTGTAATAGCAATATGATATCTTTATGCGTTTGGTGCAGGAATACATGTATCACAGAAAGCATACTTTCATGAGATTGGATGGTTCGTCTAAGATCTCAGACCGTCGAGATATGGTTGCAGATTTTCAGAAAAGGTAATGCATTCATTTTTTTGTCTTGTCTGGTACACTGGTACTTTGGTCACCCGGACGCGAAATTTCCACTCCCCTAATTATTCGGCTCTTACAATTAGTTATTCAGGCATTTAGTACGGAATTCTTGATTTTCGCAATATAAATAGCTTGATATTTATATCTCAAATAATACATTCGAATTATTAAACACATACATAAGCGGATGAGAATTAGAGTGTTGTGAGTCAATATTATGGTTCCTACATGTTCTTAATATTTATCAATTCGTACAACAGGAAAATGAAGAACCTGAATAAAATATTTTTTTTATAAATTAGTGACTCTTATCGCATTGATTTTCACCGGTTTGCATAATTCTCGATCTACCGGTCCAAGTTGTCCCCAGAGTTGTCCGTAAGATAACCGTTCCGCTGTATAGATTGGAAACAAAATGTGCCTATCGATCAGAATCAACGTCGTCCGTTGCGTTAATGAGAACGTGGTATTAATAAGCTGAATAATTTCTCTTTTGGCGCTGCTTAGAATATGCATTATCCGCTAACAGTCTTATATCGAGTTGCATGTGTAAAAGCGCGGTCTCCGGATAGCATGTCGTACCTCGGTTCGCTCGCGCATAACTAACACGCGAATTAATTGGCGAATCGTCCCCGTCTCGTAGACAGCTGCGGCTTTTGCTACCCAACAGTCACGAAAGCATGATTCTAATAACGGCCTATCGCCACTTCACTAACGCTCAACTTATACTTTAACGTATTTCGATAACGATCCGGCACGAATCACTAAATTAGAATATCCGTTTTCGGTTGAGAATGCCCACTGTCTGTCCCACGATGTTTCGTTAAAAAAAATTCGACTTAATTTAATCAACTAAGTCTTAATTTAATCAACTGATTAATTGATTGATATATTATTAATCAATAACATCGTATTAATATTAAGAGTCTAATAAATACTGAACGAAAAACGCAATCGGGTGGTCGAAATCTTGGCCGACGCTGGACAAAGTCGAGAGACTCGGAAGGGATTTCGTCTTAGAAATCCTTTAAGTGCGTCTCTAGCACTGCGGATTAATTTACATACAAAACTCGCGTAGTCTTTGCCCGTTTGCTCAATCTTACGGTACTGTTTCATGTTTCAGGGCGGACATATTCGTCTTTCTGTTAAGTACCCGCGCAGGAGGCCTGGGAATCAACCTTACTGCCGCAGACACGGTCAGTAATCTTATCCCCATTTTATACAACCTTGTATGTATTCATCTGCGACTTGAAATCACGTCACAGAGTTTTTGTTTCTCCGAGTAATACTTGGAATCGTCATGTCACTGAGTCATAGGAATTCTTAGGAAACTTCTCGGTTTAGACGCTATATAAAATATAAGAAAATTGGGTCAATTGTACTCGACGTATACGACATGGAAGGAGCGGAAATGAGGGTAGCGTGAGCTACCGCGACTGTGCCAAAAAATCACATGAGATTTAATCACGTGACCGTCTTCGATATCCGATCCTTTGCCATCGATTTAACAAATTCGGAGACGTTACGTGTTTGACCGAATATCACTTTGCATGAGCGAAAGACACTACCATGCTTGATCTCCTATTTTTCCGGCGATTGTAAAGATTTATGAAAATCGTTATTTATTTTTTCCTTTTCAAACGTATTATGTATCGTTTATTTGTTACAGCAGTGACATAACTATAAAATTATAATTTCTGAGATTTTTGATTAGAAAAGCAGGAAAGTTATGGCTGTCTATGTAGTAAAGCGACACGTCGTAACATAATGTAATGATCAATAGATTGCAGGTGTGACAAATGAAATATGGGTTGATTTTTTGTGTTACGAGGGTTGATATTCATTTGAATGATTTAGCTCGTATTATTGCCACGTAAGTTTAAAATAATAGAAATTGTCAATTGAAAATGTGAATTTTCAAGTTATTATTATTATCAAATAAACCAATTTGTCGGGTGTATTTCCGATCTTACGGCTTTCCTGTCATAACGCAGAGATCAGAAATAGATCTTAGAAAGAAGTCGGGTATGTCGCAGTGTAGGCTCACAAAATTATGCAACGCAAATCGATATGACTAATGAAGGCTATCGAGATAAAGAAAACTCTCCGTGATTCCTATTTTAATCTCCTTCACCGTTCCGACAATACATCATTAGAGATTTTTTTTAATTGCTCGCGCCGTGACTTCACATCGACAAATCAGTTCGATTGTCGAATCGAAGGACGTATTCATCGATGAGATCATCGATATACGCTTGCAGGAGACATTTCGCGGAATTAATTGTTTTAGTTTTTGTCGAAGGGTCGCTGAATCGATAAATGATAAAGTCAGATAGCGGAAAGGATATTAATACAGACTAATAGAGGAATCATAAAGATTTGTTGGTCACTATTATTTAGCCCGCAGTGCCGAAACTGTATTCTGCTATTACGTTCGTAAAAGTATGCGAACGTGGGTTGTCGGCATGCATCACTGAAGTTTCCATTTGCATACGCCCTCGTTCAAATATCGAACGGAAAGAGTAGCGCGCTCATTTAGAGTGGCCAAGATAACAGATATTTGGATGACGCGGCGACGGTTTCTCTCTTTCTAAGAAGATGTAGAGTTCCCTCAAGCTAAAGGGAAGTATTACAAAGAATTGTATTTATGTTTCAACGCAGGTGATTTTTTACGACAGCGATTGGAATCCTACCGTGGATCAACAAGCCATGGATCGCGCTCATAGGCTTGGACAAACCAAACAAGTTACGGTGTATCGATTGATTTGTAAAGGAACCATCGAGGAAAGGATACTGCAACGGGCGCGCGAAAAGAGCGAGGTTCGTTTTTCATTGGAGTTTAGAAAATACCCAATCGTATTGATTTATCCTCTTGATCACTGCTAAAAATCAATCTTAACAGATTCAACGTATGGTGATCAGCGGCGGCAACTTTAAACCGGATACCTTGAAACCGAAAGAAGTTGTGTCTTTGTTGTTGGACGACGAGGAAATCGAAGCAAAATGTGAGTACAACTTTACAGCGATAAAATCATCATTTTAATAATTCGACACTCTGCCGGGTTCGCGTGGTCCCCTATACCGGGTATGCCTTTATAAAAATTTCTCAAACTCTTCGAATTGAGATGCATTCGAGTAGCAGATAAGAATCTCGCATTTCTATTCGCTGAAACGGGGTTTCGTTCGCACTCGCATACTTGGACGCGCGTGTATGCACAAACGGCATCGGGCGAAAAAAAAGAAAGAGCCTATGGCGGAGGGGAGGGGGAGAGAAGGAGGTAGTCGAGATGCAATTACATTATGCTCGTTAGCTTATGCTAATGCCCTAATAACGAATAATAATAAGAAAAAAAAAGAGTAACGAACGTGCCGCGTCCCCGTGTATAAGCCCATGTCCGTATATTTCAGACAGCCAACGGAGCGAGGAGAGAAAGCAGCACGCGGATGATTCTCGACTCGACTCGAACCTATACCACAAGGAGAGGGACCGGAAGAGGAAGTTAACCGCGCTTCCGGCCAAGGTGAGCCCGGCGCCCTTAAAGCCGCTATCGGTCCCCCGAACATTTCTTTTTTCTTCGTCGTTCTGTTCTTCCTTCGTTCGTGTTCTCATTTTACTATTTCTTGCCTTTACGATTATTAATTTATTCATTCATTTCTAACGTCATTTTTTTACATCGTTAATATTTCACCTGGTCGGACGACGTTTTTCCAATTACGCGGATCTTCGATTAATTTATCGAAAACATTCTGTAAGATAGCGATGTTCTCTTTGTCGATCACTTTTCAATCTCGCGAGTTATCGTTCTAGGGAGATGCAAAGAGGCCCTGTTTAGCAGACGCCAACGGTGATAAAGTAGTCGACGTCGGTCAAGCCAGTTGTCACGAAAATAATCAAACGGAGGCCGCCATTCAACCTCATCATCTGAACAATCATCAACATCAGCAGCTGCTCGATAATGCCGACGACTACAGCGTTCCGACCAGTCCAGCGAAATCAGAGGTTGGTGCACGTTTCGTTAAATACATTCTCTGGCCATTTTACTCGATGATAAGGAGAATATTCAAGAATTCAAAAGTCAATTCAAATTCAAAAGGCTTCCCGTTTGGCGACAATGATCTGTTGCCAAAATTCCTTACCGAAAGGAAGCCTCGCTTCGCAAAAGAGGTAATCGATTTAATTCCTTCGATATTACCAGGATGAAACCAGTAACGAGGGACTCGTCGTTGACGTCGACGGTCCAGTCGCCTCGTCCGGCAGCGATGTCCGGCAATCATCCGCCGCACATTTCGGCGAACCCGCTAAAGTCGCCAAACTGGGTCATCACTTCACCTTCGGCGTCGGTACCGGCGTCAGAATGCGGCCTACCATTCGTGGCACTAGCAAACGCGGTAGACCGCGTGGGTCTCGTCGAGGCGGTCCGATAGGCGGTAAAGGGAGAGGTCTTCTTCTACTTCATCCACCGTCGACGAAGGGTCCAGGTGCCGCTGGATCACATTCACCATCTTCCGTGTCTCCGACCGGTGGTACCACGATCAGCGAGCAAACGCTGCAGCACGGTGAGTACTTTCACGCTTGTACTTTACTCCATTGATTCATAATTTATTCATGATTTAACGGATCGCCGAACTCCGCGTTGTTCGGGAAATTTATAGTTTCAACGCGTTGTCATTTAAAATGCGAGATTGATTTGTATGCTGTATTATTTTTATCGGAGTATCTTTAAGACGCATTTCTATTTCTCTTTCATTTCAATTCTGTTTCAAGACTATACGGTTGTTTTTTTGTCCAGTTATTCTAAGTTTATTTGTTTAAGTTAACAAGTTGTTCGATTTTTATTGTTCAATTTGTCGATGGCAAATTACCATGGCCCAAATATTTGATGGAAATATTTCGTGAATATTTTCTCGATATTTGTTTTTTACAATTAAGCAAATATCGTGTATCATATTTAATTTTGTTATATGTGATATTACATACGATATACGACGGTTTAGCGGAAAAATAATGAGATAAAATTCGTATTAAACAGTTCAGTCAATTAGGGACTTCTATTTTAATGAATTCAAACCGTTAGATTCTACAATTTCAATTGAGCGCACTCGCGTTTCCTGATCTTAATTAGTTTTTGAGAAAAGCCGGTTTATGCGAGTCATGGTTTCCATATCTTGTCAGAATGTTAAAATGAAGTAACGCTGGTTGATCCGATTTAATTTTTCCAAACAATAACTAAAACATTACGTAAACATATCTAAAAATATTTACGTATGTATGTTACGTGTCTAACCGCTTTTTTCAGTTTCGAAGTCTATTTCGAAACTGTCCTGTATTCTCTCCGAAAAGTACATAGTCACCGTGGTTATCGGTAAAGTATACCTGACATACCAGTTTCGATGCGATAAGAATTGCAGAGACTGCGGCAAATCGTATCAAGGTTTTCCACAATGTCACAACGCAGATACAAGTCCAGCTGGCGATTTCAGCTCCCGCGGAAACATAAACGCGACATTGTCGTGCAATGCCAGATAATTTTCACCCCATGAATATTTCAGTATTCATCAAAGTCCGCATTGCGCCCGAAGATAACCGCGCATAATGCGATAATTCTTGGATGCCGATTCGAATCGCGAGGCGAGACATTAATTATTTAACGGGCATGCTCATAACGTACCCTTACCCGGATTAACATAAATAATTGCCAGGGTCAGCTTTTATCGAGCATCTGCATTCATATTTCCCAGTAAAAAAGACTTTATACGTGTGTTACCGTAGTAATTGTTCCTGTCACTGTTTGTCACGTTTAAAGATTGAACTCTCACGAAGAAAATATACCGACCGTGATATGGTTTAACCTTCAACTCCAGATACGTTTTTCCAATAAAACAGATTTTCTGTTTGCTGCGAATATATATTATTCCTAACAATATCGTTTTTACCAATGTGCATTAATGGTTCAGATACCACTTCATCAAACTTGAAAAGAATGGAAAATAACAGAATCCGTCTATAAAGAGTCCCTTTATTACACGAATCCAAAGTTCTTCCATTCTTTTTCCTCTCGACGGATCAACGGTGAAACTGCGGCGATAAAAAAGTGAAGATAAAGAAGAAGTTAATCGTCGTCGGCGAAACCGGTCCCGATGAAACTGAAATAAAATATGATGACGAAGCCGTCGAAATTCACAGTCGAAACGAACATTTGCGACGCACAGAGAACGCTCGTTCCCTATCGGCCGACGCATCTGCATCCAGGATCCGAAGCTCTCACTCGAAACTCTCTCGGCTTAAACCTCTGAGAAACAAACGAGCTGGCGAGCGAGCGAGCGCGGGGCCGCAGCGACGCGCCGAGAGGATTAGTCGAAAGTTCCAGGAGGGGGACCGCGCACGTAGGAAGCGAAATTCGACAGCCCGGTGAAAATGACTTTTCGTGACGCACCCTCGAATCGATACACCGTTAATCCCGGCTGACTCTTTCATAGTTTGCGGGGAGACGACGAGCCCCCTCCCCGATTTGCCTCGATCCCGGCACTTGGTCGGGTTCTCATGGGATTTCGCGGCGGAGAAGAAAAGTGCCCCTGGGTCCGAGGACACATCCCTTGGCTCTCCCTCGGATCCAACGAAATTCCCTCGCGGGCACATGTGCGCGCAAGTGCAGGGTAGGGAACAGTTGGCGCTCTTCCTAAGGGGTACCACAGGGCCCCACCACCCTTCGAGATGCGTCTCCACCCCCTCGAAAGTCCCGTGAGTCACTCTAACCACTCGCGATTTTCATGGGTGCAAGCGCTCGTCTTTGGGGATGGTATTATTGTGGGTTTATTGTCGTGAAATGGTAATGGTAAGGGGTGGCGAACGGTGGAAATGCGAATATTGGGTCAGTCTGAAATTGTTCCGACGAAATTCGATAGTGATTGTCGTGAATTTTGGTACGGAAGTTTTTAACTGACCTTCGAGGGGTTACGTACGTTTGAGGTGTCTAAAACTAGGTCGATATCAGCGAGGATTTAACGTGGGTGAAATTATGGTCGATTAAAAGATGAAAATACGTGTCTTTTGGAGTAATTCTTTGATAGTATTTCATCCAAAATTTCATTAAAAAGTTAGTTGCAATTGGGGGCTCGAAGAATTTGAGTCTGGGTTTCAAAAATCGGTACTAGAAATATCCGAGAGTTTAACGAACCGATTTACATTAATTTTATCTGATCTATTCTCAATATGACAATCAAACGCACGTCATAGAATCAATAATCAACAACGATCGGTGAGACAAGTAAAATTAGGAACCAGCAGAAAGCCTGAAACATTATCACTAAATTTTCAAACGTATTCTAATGGTTTTGCGTGAATCCTGCAAAATTTCACGTTCCACGCGAAATCAAATATCACGCGTCTCCCACGAATGCCACGAATACCGCTCAAAAATTCAGCGACGAATGACGAGTCTCGCGCGTTCCT
Source organism: Pemphredon lugubris (assembly GCA_933228935.1). Classification (NCBI taxonomy): domain Eukaryota; kingdom Metazoa; phylum Arthropoda; class Insecta; order Hymenoptera; family Crabronidae; genus Pemphredon; species Pemphredon lugubris. The sequence continues at coordinate 63,575,633 of OW121815.1, forward strand.
CAAATCCCGCCCCCTGCCTCGGATATTGACAACGCTCCAACTAATCTTCTGCCAAAAAAAAAAAAAAAAAAAAAATTAATAATGCGCGGGTAGGCGCACGAAGGTGAAAAACGAGCAGAAAACTTGGAGGGGGGAAGAAAAAGGAAACGCAAGGAGCGCCGACGATCGACGAGAGCGGACCGCACGAAAACGAGTAGGCGGCCCTCACGCAACGACACGTGGACCAGCGGAGTTTACGCGGGCAACGTGCACGCACCTCGTGCGTAAGTTCCTCGTGCTACATATACGGAATGGAAAGGGTCGTCCGCTCTCTCCGTCTCCCTTGCTCGCTCTCTCGCTTATCGTCGACTGGAAGGCGAGCGGACAATAGCAGGTGCGGAACGAAGGCGACAGCTGCGATCGATGATGCTCTTCTTAGGTTTTTGGAACTCGCTTTATAACCCTCTCTCTCTCTCGCTCCTCCTCCCCCCTCTCACTCTCTTTCTCTCTCGCACGTTCGTTCGGCTATCACTTTGCAACTTAGCCCCTCCCTCTTCTCTCGCTTCGATCTCTTTTTCTTTTCTCACCATCGCTTCGCGTTTAATTCACTTCGCATTGTTCCCCCATCAACCCTTTTTTTTTTTTACTCAATAGCTTTGCTCGTCGCGATCGTTCCTCGCGTTACGTGGATTTTCATTTAACGCGTTCTCGGTTCATTTTTAATCCGATGTTTCTCTCTTCGCGAAATCGTTCGATCGTGTATCGATTTCTGGTTTGTCAGTTCTCGGTTTGTTGTTCTTTGTCGCTCTCTGGCAGGGTGGCTATCGTTTTATTCTAGTTTCTAGCTCGTTTGGGTATCGGAATAAGGCGGGAGGACTCGCGTCAGCCGTCGATTTATCATTCCGTCAGGCTCACCGTTCGAGATGCATTTCGGGCACTCGAGTGAGGCATATGTCGGAGGTACGAGTGAAAGGTAGTAACATTGTACGCTCTGTCATCTGGAATATTTTTCTTCGCTCTCGAAATTATATCTATCGGCATCTCTCTGTAATTTCCAACTCTCGTCGTCCATATGGAGCCGTTCGTGAATTCTGAAAACTACAAGATTGTGTGCTGTTGCGAAGTTCGCGCAACATTGAACGAAAAACAATTTGTAAAATGATACAATCCGATCGCAGCGGAAAATAAGGTTACCCTTCCTATGTTATTTACGAAATACAAATAATAAAGTATTTGAAATTAATTAGTCGTTTGACGAATTGAAATTGATTCGATGGAAATTGAATCAATTTTCCTGAATTTTCCTCGAATCGGTTCGTTCGTCTTCGATCAGACTTCGTTGCTCGAATCGCATGTACTCCTGGTCCAAGTATTAATGTACATCGTTAGCATAATACGGAGGGGAAATTGTTTACCCTGGTGGGGGTTGGAAAAGAGAAGGGTGGGACACTCGGTACTCGCCGGGGGGTTGGATGTCGTTGATTCGTGCCGTACCTCACCGTGCCGTACCGTGTCATCTCGTATCGTCTCCAACCGGAATATCATATTTTCGTGTCGCGTAACGAAAAGTAATTTGAACTATCTCTCGAGTGGCACTGACAACGTTCCGTTATGAGTTTCTGGGTTCTTGATTAGATACTTGATCACTTTTTCCGATACAATACTTCTTGGAGTCGTTATCGTTCTTTAGTTCGTCCTCCTGGATTTATCGTTGAAACGATTTGAATTATAAGATCCACTTCAGGGATCTTGGGAATTTTAATATACCGCTCCAATCCGATTTTTATTAAGATCTGTTGATCCCGAGCAATGATTTTCAATCGACGGTCCGCAGAAAAATGTATAAATTTGGATAACTATACAATATTCATTTTATTATATTAGATTTATAAACCGATACGCGAAATACCATTTTAAATAATATTATATTTCCGTCTGCGAAATATTTCTCCTATTTTCACCGGTCCGCAGTTATTAAATCTTCTAACAATTTAATAAAATTACGAATAATGGTAAAATGTTAATACATTTTATTTAGAGATTTAAAAATAGGTTTGTTTTTACTGTTTTCCCATAAATTTGTCTTGACCAGCAGTCTGAACATCGCCCCCTTGGTCTTCCTCATTTTATAGTTAAACACTTTCAAACCGACGCGACGAAGCAATACGACCGATTTCTCCATACGTCATCGATTTACAGAAACATCTGCCTAATCTACGTATCAAGCCCACAAAAACTGGAGCCCGTTCAAATCGGCTGATTTATTTTCCCCTATCGACTGCAAAAAAATGTTGAAATTACACCAGGCCACCTATTTCAAACGCCGGACGTCGTACGCTTTGCCAAACGATCTCAGTGACTCTCGAGGGATCTCGAGAAGAATCCACCGAATCGCTTCCCCAAATGGCGGAGCGATTCCAGAATCAAAACTATTTCATTGTCCTCCTCGCTTTGGAATGCAATCATTTTCTCTGATTCCGGGGTGCTCGAGAGGCGAGAGCGTCTTCTGGTATATAGCGAGAGAAGACGATCGGCGATGCGAGGGGCAGACGCGCGGGGTGGGGGAGGGGGGGGGGTGTCAAAGGGGTTCGGGGGAAGAGTTCGGCTGTTGCTCGGCTGAGATACGGCAGGATAATGCTGGAAGATAGGACGGGGCAAGGATATTGCCAGCCGGACGGTCGGCATTCCGCGGATCCCCGCGTTCCATTCGCCCTTCCAGCTACCTCGAAACCTCCGGGGACCCTCTTTGTATATCCAACAGGCTCTATCTCCCGGCGAGAATCTCGCCCACGCGTGCTTTTCGCGGGAATCGCGGCCCCCTCTCGTATGCGAAAATATTTTATCCGGTTTCGACGGATTAGTGGGGATTAATCCGTCTTCGAGGTTTCTGCACGCTAGAGGAATTGTCTTCGTCGATCCGTTTGTATCGCTTTAATTTTTCCTTCGTTTTGAATTCATATCTGCACTGTGCATGTATGTATCTCTTCCAAAATTTCATTAAAAAGTTTGTTGAAATTGGGGGCTCGACGGATTTGGGTCTGGGTTTCAAAAATCGGTACTGGTCATATTCGAGAGTTTAGCGAACCGATTTGCATTCATTTTGTCAGATCTATTGACGCCGTCATAGAATTAATAATCAATAACGATCGAGGAGATCTCGCCCACGCTTGCTTTTCGCGGGAATCGCGGCTCCTCTCGATGCGATAATATTTTATCCGGTTTCGACGGATCAGTGGGGATTAATCCGTCTTCGAGGTCTCTACACGCGAGAGGAATTGTCTTCGCCGATCCGTTTGTATCGCTTTAATTTTTCCTTCGTTTTGAATTCATATCAGCGCTATGCATCCTAAACTGATAGCTCTGGAGTATGAGAAAAAGAAACTTTTCATGCCATTTGAAATAAACGCAAGATTGAACCAAAGTATGTATGTATATAATACCGTGTCAGCTCAGCGTTACCGAATCGTTAGACTGTTAAACATATAACAAAACATATAACAAAACTCTTCAAAGTTCGTGACCAAGGAGATATAACAGCTATGCTCCGCTCAATCGAAGTTACGAATTGATGCGAATTCTTTATGGGTGATTATGGTCGTCACCAGTCCACGATGAGCGTCCAACGATGGACGACTATAGTCGTCGCTAGTATCATAAGGGTTAATACGTTCTTGTCGACACTTTGACACGAATGTTCCTGAACCCCAGACCTCGCATTAGCGAAATAGTACTCCGTTCTTAGCGATCGCAACCGCGAGCAGTCCACGTAAAGTGCTTCAACGGAAAACGCTCAGCGCTCAAGAGGTTGAACGTCTTTCCAATCGCGTACAAGTATTTTGTTCCTTTTTTCACGATCGCGCCGACACGATTCTCCTCCCCGAATAAGAAAAAAGATTCGAATCGACATTTTCATTCCGAAGAAAGCTCCCGGATCCCGGGAATCACGCGTGGAATTTCTAAACCGCATAACAACGCGCTTCCCCGACGAAAGGACCCCGGAGCTTTTTCCCATTTCCCACTCTCTTCCCCTTTGTTCCCCGGAGTGGTCTCTTCAAGCTCCGCGACGAGGTGGCCGTGGAGTGCCTCCTGAAAGGATCCAGAACGTGCCGAGGAATGTCGACGAGCCGGAACGAAGGAAAGGATGGAAAGGAAAAAAGGAGGGAAGGTGGGATGCGAAAAGAGGAGAAGAAGGAGCAAAATCGAAAAGAGAGAAGGAGGAGAGAAAGGGAGGAAAAACGCGTGCTGTGGACGAGACGCGGGGGTGAGGTTGAAACACTCTCGTATATCCTTGCTCGGCTAGTGACCTTCGACCCTGTCACTCACCCCCTCCCTCCCTCCCTCCCTCCCTCCTCCACCCAGAATCCTCTTCCTTCGCTATCCCATTAAATTCTCCTCTCCCTTCTTGTCCCACGGAGTCGCTTCTGCGCTTACGATCAGTCGAATAGATGCCGTGGCACGATCCTCCGCGCAAGAGTTCGTCTTCGTTCCACCTCGCGTTGTACCGGTGAATAACCGATTAACTGGTCAGACCACTCCACGTTAAATGCAGCGCCCATGGTACCCCGCATCTGCCATTATAATCGCGAAAAGCTGCAGGGACTCCACGTTACTCGCTTCCTTTCCCCGCGTAATTCGTTGTCGCGCCGATCCGATGATTTATGAAATTCATAAATCACGTTTAGAACTTTGTTTGGTAGGTTTGGGGACAATTTGTGGAGCGGGTCACGCGACGGCCTCGGACACGCGTGTCACGGTTCGGTTAGATGTTGTTTAATAATTCCTGAATATAAACATATGTGCTGGCTCTGAGTTGGCGGAATATGATCACTGGTGTATATGATTCTATTTGGAAGACGTTTGGGGACAATTCGCACTGTAGAAGCTCACGTAACGTAGGAATCAAGTGCGAGTTACGGCCCGGTCATATTTTATTTAATGATTTTTAAATATGAACATTCACACCTGTACTTTTTTATAGCATATTCTTGTAGCTGATGGCGAAACGTTTACAGAACTCTATGTACTTTTGTATTTTTGCACAAATCATGTGCATGTAATCAAAAGATCGAGTTCTCATTCAATATTACTGGGGGATTCACCTATGAGCCTACAAAATCTTAATACTGCGCCCATCCGACTCTGTATAAAAAAATGTTGACTTCACCGAATTCGTATTTGTTGAATTTCAGACATTCCCAAAATAAGTTCTTCAAATATCGTTTGACTCACGCAGCGAGGACCCACGATTAGCACATCTGGGAACCCATAATTAATCTCGCAGTCTACGATGCTCTGCCGGAAAGGATAACGAGGAAAACGAATTTCGTGTTACAGGGGGACAAGGTAGTTCCGGACCGGCGGACGGCGACGGACCCAGCACGGTCGGACCTCTGGGACCTGTCGGGACGCTGGGTCCCCTTCCAGGACGAGGAGGTTCACCCGCGATTCGAAGAGGCCCCGGCCGACCGCGACTCAGACCGTCAGGTCCCGGTCACCAAGGATATCGTTCACCCGGACATCATCACGGTAGGAAAGTGCAACGACCACTTCCGGTCCCGCTCAGGTCCCATCAGACAATCGCTAGCGTCAATCAGCAAAAATCGTCGAATCAACGTCCCTCGGGATCCTCAGGTTCATCGGGTTCCGCGACCACTTTGAATGCCTCTTCGTCGTTCGCTTCGTCCACCGGGGAATCCCGACCTTTTGGATTTTACACGCAGCAACAGCATCAGCAGCAACCGCGGGGATCGTCCTAGCTTCCGGATGGTGACTTCCTTCGAGTGATCCTCGACGGGGACTCTGGGACTCGATCGTAGTCGCGGTAGATTCTCGTGAAATTCAGGTTTGGGGATGACGACGCTGTTCATAGAGTTTATCCCTGTTCGGCGAATTTCGATTAGGATGCCGAGAGTTCGATTTTCTTTTTTTTTTTTTTGTTTTTAAATCGATGCAGCCGTTGCAAGGAAACCTTAGGTTAATCGCGACGAACGGACAGAGTCCTGTTTACTTTTTCTGAAAGTGAATCTTAAGTATCGGTGATTAATGTTCGTCGAGTGGTTTGGATCGTCTTGTGTTCATTGACAACGGATGCTGGAGAAAGGAGAGTGAGACTCGCTGTCTATGTCGCGTCATTTTCCGGTGACGAATTCTGGACCCGTTCGTTAGTTAATAATTGACGACCTTGTTCATCGTAAAGACCCTACGCTCAAATAGTGCAATGCGAATCCTGTTTTGAAGGAGTTAAGTCGTTTACAGAAGTCTCGTCTAAACTCGTGAATGCAGTTAGTTCACGTTAGTATAATTAAATGCAATAGCTGGCACGTCAGAGTTTTGATCTCGCGGTGGAATAAGGAGGAATTTCTTCTCGTAAACGCTCGATGATGTTGCAGATCGTTACCAGGCTGCGGATATTTATGCAAATATGTATTTCGTACGGATCACAGATGCCGAACGAAGTTACATCGGACGTTTGTCTCTGAATTGTTTTCTAATAAAATATTGAAATATGTAAAATATGATGAAACGAACTTCTGTTTCAGTCTTTGCTATATTATACTAAACTATATTAGTTGCTTTATTAACAGTTCGTATGCCACGCAGCGCGATCGCACAGTTCTCGTTTCGCGTTGAAAAGTGCAACTGCATGGCCTAAGTAGGCTGAACTGACGACGCGAATCGGCGTTAAAACTTGAAAAGATTTTACGAAATTCAAAGTTTTCTTTTCGTAATCTTTGGCATGACCCGTTAATAGATAACGAATGAAGTCGCGTAGCATAATTTATTTGATGCTATTCGGGAAAAGTATAATAATTCAACAGCTCAATCGTTGCGATTGGCTGGAAGGGGTTAAAACGTGAATTTGCATAAACATTCGCAGTTTAGTTATTACATTGGTGCACCATGAACCCGGTGATTGATTCGTCCTTCTTGAGAAGTATATGAGAAAATTTATTAGCGAGGAATACGAAAATACAGTGAAAAGAATAGAGATTTTATATCTCTAGATGATTCGCTTTTTATGTTAATCATTTCTAAGAAACTGATAAGTAACATCGTGATAATAATCTACGATGTCCCGCGGCGAGGTGCATCGATGTTTCATCGTCGATGATCAGGGACAATTACGTCGAGAGTATCATTGCATTGGCCCGTTAAAACACCTAAAGAAGATTCATCCGAACAATTTATACGATAATGATTTAAAATATCTTTCGGTAGATAATTAATTAGATAAAAACGATTCGCGACCAAAGATCAAGCAATAGAATGCAAGAGAAAAATATACTTGTCACTTTATCAACGGATAAATAATCGACGCTACAATCGTTCGAACGAGACGACGGAAAAGAAAACGAAACATCCTCGCGAAGATTCAGCATTCGAAATCCACGAGGACTGTAAATTCTTGCCAAAAGCTCGTTACCTTGCCACGTTAACGATACAAGGAGAAACTCATCGATACTAAACGTGGGTGAACAAAAAATTGAGCGGCACTGGCGATGTAGATTTTAATTTTATTTTGTAGCATGTGTAATTGTTAATCGAAACGACGAAACGCCTCGCGACGTGGCGCGGAATTCCAACGACGAGCGTGAAGACGATCATCGGCGTAAATAGAAAAATGTTAATGAATTTCTTTCGTCCACGAACGACGTCGTGGGGGCGCGATGATACTTTTTTTTCTCGCGCGTTCTTGTTCTCCCTCTCTCTCTCTCTCTATCTCTCTCTTTCGCTCCCCCTTTATCTCCCTCTCCCTCCCTCTCTGTCTCTCGACGTATGGCGAATTATCAGTGCTGCAGCATTGTTCCGTCGTTAGGCTCGGTTAGCCGATATTTTTTACGCGCGTTATGAAAAGTCATTACGCCGATTCGAATTGTAAAAGAATGGTATTTATATTAGCAATAAACGATTTAAACGGTGATTATCGTCATTGTATTAACCATGATCCCCGATATCGACTTTCCTTTTATCGCGTTGGAATTATCGGACTTTAATCTCGAAGTGGCTTAAATCTAGATCATGCACATCTCTGGATCTTTGAATCTCGAAACTTTTTTTTTACTCTGTCAAGTGCATTTCTATAAATAATTACAGAATTTCTATTCTACTGAAAATTATTTCACAAGGAATCACATGTGTTTGCTTGCTTTAGAAATAGTATAGAGATCCGGAGATGTGCATGATCTAGATGTGTTCCCTCGAAGTTTGTAGAGTTGATTTTTTTTTATTACAACTGAAACCGGAGCTGGATTTTTTTATATTCTCTTGTCTTTAACTTTCAAGAAGACGCGTGATATAATTTTCAATTCATACAATTACTATTACAAAGTGCTAGAAATTATTACTCAATGACCAATCAACGAACCATCGGGTGTTTCAAATAATTGGGACGTTACTATATTTACGTCGATAACAAAATCGAAATCGTCCTATCAATAATACATCGTTCCTACGCCGTTGCATTTATTTTCTGGCGTGCATTCCTGGCATCGCCACGCAGGCATTACAACTGTCCAGTTACTGCTTTTTGCTGCGCCGAGCCCGAGTGAACGGGGTAAATGAAGTAAATGGATGAACTGTGAATAATGGATGAAGCAACGCTAGTGACACCGAGGCAGTACAAACGAGCGCTACTTATTTCTTGTCGATGTTTTAACGCAAACCAGAGGACACTAGTTAATGGTATTCGATGCCGAGTTACATGCCGCAGTTATTCGATTATTATTTGTATCCTCGCTATTTGCGATCACCGGGAGAAAGAACGACGGTTGTATCGAGGTATCGAGTAATATTACTTGGTTGGATCAGCGGGAGGTAAGTTGCCCTTAGGGTTTCCACGAATGAAATCGTACGAAGCAATTCACATTGGCCATTAAACGGACAGCGTGGTATTCCGTATAGCGAATATTTTGAACCGATTGCCCGACTGCGGTAGCTTTTAACATAAGCTTCGACTATGAATGACGTTTTCGAAGTTCGACAAAAACGCTGTGAGCAGATGATACATATCGGATGATGAGTCGTTTTCCAGCAAGGGTGTAACGTGATTTCTCGAAATGAAGGGGTTAAATAGACCCCTAATTTTTGACTTCATCATCGTAACCAATGAATGGTTTCACGTAACACAAAAGGTGAAAAATCGTTGGGGTCTATATTAGATTTACGCCCCTGGTGTTTGAAATGCACGAGAGTGGCAACGAATCGTTTACCAAGATGTAGAACAATGTTATTTCGCAGTTACATCGCGAACATTCCGCGGATTCCATTTCTAATCCCACGACTAGAACGCCGCCAGTAGAATGCGTCAACAAATAGTCAGACACACGAAGCAGTCTATTCCTAGTAGCGCGAGATAAAGTTTGCGCATTTATTTTATACGAAGAAAATAACGAATCGTCGACTGTAATTGAGAGACAATTACGATTTTAATTTCGACCACGAACATTAAAGAATGACCCATTAAAATTTGGTATCTATAATGGTATATTACAATATTCTTTAATTGCTTCCAGGAAAGATCGAAGAGTTTACGATGAGATCGGACGATCCCCATCGATTACAATTATAATAATTATTTAAATATTTGAAATTGGCGTTATGACAGGTTTTTACGTAACGTAACCAGTGACACTACCACCTGTGACAGTGGTACAGTTGCGTAAGAATCTTTATCGCGTCCACGAAAATATCGAGTTCGCTGGATCCGCGGGATCGGGACAGAATCTGAGACGCCGCGCGGCGCGACAGCGACGGCGACGAGAGACGCCTGAAACCTGGAGGCGATCTTCATCGGTGCGAGTAAGCAGCTGCCGGTCGTGGCTGGCGTCATCATCTGCGTGATTGGATTCGAGCCGATCGTTTCCAGTCCTTCGAAACAGTTGATTTCGTTGTAAATCCTTTTAACGCTCGATCTTTACGCCCACGTACGATTAACAATAGTCGGTCGATGCTCCCTGTCCATTTTCGGAACTTTTTATGTTCTCACTTTGAAATTGACTCTTCCATTAATTAGCTCGTACGTAGAAATTTGGTAGAATCATAAATAATTTTTTTTATTTGGTAGGTTTGTTTTATAATATTCGCGATCTATGATAATTGAGGAGTTTATTTTCAAAACGTTCTTCATTCGGTAAGTATGTATTCGAAAAATTCATTATTTTTTGTAATTACTCGTTATGGGCGTGAACTAGCTTGGGAAATAATAAATAACTACACAATTTTTGTAACATTCCTCAAGAATGTGCATACAGGCGTATTGAAATAAAAAGTTGTCACTTAACTTGGAAATAAGTTTTTCGATTAGATTACGAATTCTTCGATGTGTACGGGTGCTTATACAAAAATATAATGTTTCCTGTAAGCGCTGGTTGACAATGAAAACGGTACAAACATTCCGTTTAGATGATTCTATTCTAGTAAGGAATCTAAATATGCAAAATATGACCATGCAAATTTCAGTGCCAGTTCAGCTTCGTCGCGTATCTTGTATTAAACCATAAACTTGCATAAACATCCCCAGTCGATTAATAATCTCTTTTTACAGTAAAACGTTTCGTTGCAGTTTTCACGTTCACTCTCAATATCTCCCCACAAATAGCTATTGACTCTCACGTTGATAATTAGAATTTTTCTTCGTATCATGGATACTATTGTTGTATCATACCTTCATGACGTTTCCACGCCCAATGGAGCCTTTCATGGGGAAATAAAAGCTGCCGAGTGGAACTAATCGCGGCAGCTGGAGAAATAAATTGTTCTTTCGATACAGGAAATGGGTGGTGGCTTCGGGGCTGTTCAAGATTTTGTTCTTCTCCTTCTCGAAAGTACAAAGACATTTTGCGATACTTGAGTGGTAAGCCATTCAATAGCGAATTCGTATTTTCGAGGTAATTTACTTTACACAATTTTCTGAAGCTTCCGTTACACTATGAAACCTGAGTGATAATGTAAGTGACAATTTATAACGGAATACATTCATGGTTTAAATTGTTAGTCTAATTAGTGATAGTTTTTGCCGAAACATTGAAAATTGGCCAATTTTTCAAAATTTCATTTAATTGGCAATGACCGTACGTCAATTTGGAAATACGCAGTAATCTGCTGTAACAAGATTTGAAATTAAATCACTGCTTTCCGTTACTAATATGTACTCTTTGTTAGTTATATTTTCTGCCGTACACCTGTCATGTTTCATATTTTTGCAATGGCCAAAACTGACATAATCACGAAAACTGCGGCAGCTGGTGAAATTTTCTTTTAATAACTGGATCGGCAGGATATATACCGGTTTCCAACAGTTTTCACACCTTACGCCACACCTGAATCTTTGTTTCAAGGAGGATACGTTGGTTGTTAATGGCCTGGTAGGAATATCGAAAAGAAGAATATAATTGACCGCCCGCATGCGCTATGCAGACTGGAGATTCTCGAAGGTCACTCGCGAAGGTTGCGCGTCAAACGATAAAATGCATGGAACGAGCAGAAGCGGCAAGTAAACTCGATGTACGAAAAAGAAGAGAAAGGATCAAGCGCGTATCAAAGGGAACGACAACAATTTTTACAATTCAGCTACATTCCGCGTTGCTCCGTTCGAGTACGAAGGGACAGATGGATTTTCTGAAATCGGAAAAATAGCATCCTAACTGCAACTCGCAGATTATTCGATTTGGAATTTCTCGATATTGCGAAATCCACGAGTGTTTGATCGCACATACGCTGGATCTTTAAAAGTGGAGACATTTTTTTAAAAATGCCTCCATCGAATGAACGGGTAATTTGCAAATCGAAAAACCCGCAGACGGATAACCGGAAGTCCACTGCATTTCATTCGTACGTCGTGCATTATATCGGGGAATAAATAGAGTCCGCAATATTGGAGATTAATTTTTTAATTAAAAAGGCGGCAGCGGAAGATCGAGAGGAGATGGAAGTCAACGAGCGAGGCCCGATCGATTTTATGTCCCCCGTATCGCTCGATTGTCCAACGGTACCGAGAGAGAAAAAGAGCTAGAGCGAGAAAGGAGAGGACCGAGACCTTGCGATGCACCTGCTCTCAGGTGTGCGTCCGCACCTTCCGTCCGCGCGTGCAATGCATCTCGTGTTCCTTCTCTCGGTCTCTCTCTCCCCCTCTCTCTCTCTCCCTCCCTCTCCTCTCTCGCGCGCAATCTTGCTCCACGAATTGCGGATAAATATGCGAGCCGGTCGATGTTAATCCACGTTTAACGATTCCGTCCTTCTGCGACGATAGGACTGTTAGCCTCGAGGACGAGAGTAGAATCGGAGGTAAAATCGAGTGTTGAGATATCGAATACAATTTTAAACGCAGTAAAACGACGATTACGTTTCAGAGGAAATTTAGTACCGTGGAGACGCGTAAATTATTGGATTTGCAATATGCCGGGTCTATCGCGTACAGAAAATCGGGAAATATCTCTGCGGGACAGATGTTTCATAATTTTATACTTACTTTCCCATCGTTGGGAAGAAGTTACGATAGATTAGATCAGTTTCTTATCTACCGTCCTCGCTGAGGTCGAGGCCGATCGGAAACGATCGGAAACGCTGGCTAACTTTCTCGTTCTTTAAGGTTTATGGCTCCTGATGGCGACACTTTTTGAGAATTGTCGGTGTAATGAAATTAGGACTCTTAGGATTAGTATCTTAAAGGACGATTTACACTCACAGTGACGATATAAGTTTCTCTTCAAAAAGCATTAACTCGTTGATCCGCCACGCGACCCATATTTGGTTGACACGCGCGACAGTTTAATTACCTTAACATTAATATCATTAAAATCAATATTCCTTAACTATCCTTACGGCAGTTCACGTGTCACCCAAATAGGGGTGACGTGGCTATCAATATTTTTAAACAATATTTAGATAACTGTAATATGTATTGAACTTATGGACCAGTTTGATTACGTTTTTATATTTCGATTCTCGTAGGATTCGAATTCTGAGAACTGTAGTGTATAGCTACGCAACCGTGATAGTAAACTGAAGTTGTTGATGTTAATAATCGCCGTCATTAATTAACGTCCGACGATTCCAATCGAAATTTCATTTTTATGCTTTCTTCCTTGATACCTCGGTAGTGTGAAATATATTTTCCTCTTTCCAATAGCTAAGGCAGTTCCCTCGATGCCTCATTTCCCATTCGCTTTTCTTAATAGCGTTCTCTTTCTTAATGGGTTTTTACGCTCTCACCGTGTTTTTCTCGCATTTTTCTGACGCACCGACACGCGCGTGCCAGTCTTGAAATAACAGCGTTGGAATTGGCACGATTCTCCGTTGCATGGCTGGGAATTCATTAATTGATTTTAAAACGCGATCTCACGAAGTGTTTCGCGCGTACGAAAATTATCGAGCATCTCGTCCGGGGTTTCTTAAATTTTCTTTAGTGTTTTATCACATCAATATTCTAATTTACTATAATTTCCGTAATTATCGTACGTTTAAATTGTCTCATTTCATCTTGCCTTTCGGTATGCGAAAGCATATCCGTTTCATTTCATGCTTATACATCTATAATAATTAATCTTAAACGGGTTTACTTTCTTCGTTAAACAAAAGAACATCGATATATCGTAATGTGATTTCAAAGTCAGACTAATTGTAAGCCATGAATATTGTGACGTTCGTGGATATACCGATATAAAGATAATAATAAGAAAATGCATAACAATTGGATCGGCACTATCTCGATCAATTTACAACGTAATTAATTGATAACTTATTTCGTGCAGAGTTTGAAGTATAAATCGTTTGATTAATTACCGCCTCCGGTAATTAAACAATCGCAATTATCGCATGCAAAGAGCCATGCTATCGTTAATTTTAAAGGAACATAAACTCGTAAGCCAAGGTACGTGAGAAAAATCTGTGTCAAAGCGCAGGAGTAGAAAGCATTCTGGACAATGTAACGATCCCGTAAATTAAAACCGTGACGGATAGAAACTGGTTCATTAATATGTATGCATTTAACGCGGCCTTTAATTTCTGCAGCGTTATTAACGCGCGCGTAACTCGCTGAATATGTGATTTGATTCGCGGAAACCCGGGCAAGCTTTTATAAAGAGCATTTCTCGTGGATTTTTGCGATCGTCGAATAGCGATGTGGAAATTCTGATTGGCCGCGGTATCGCGTTAACCGGCGGCACACCTGTCAAGAGGTAAAGATTATTTCAAAGGTATTACGAAATGAATTTTCAGTTCTGCAGGTGACGATGTCGCTCGTCGTTCAACTCTCTCATCGTGGTAACTGTAATAGTTCTATTCCGTATGTTGTTACTATTTTGGTACAATCGGATACACATTAGGTTTGCGAAAATATTAATATAATCATAAAAGATTTGAACGTTGGTTAGAAATCACTGGTATTTTTAAAAGACATTAATTTATAATTCATTTTAGTAGTACAAAATACTGTACGACTTATATTTAATCAATATTGAAATCATAGTCGATATCTGAAAAATATTAGTAAGAAAACAGATACAAAGGAATTATTTGAAGATTAATAGCTATCGTTAATGTCCTATAGTTATTTTTTTCTTATCTGGGAAACTTCAAAATATCTTGCAAGAAAAGAACAAAGCAATTTGAATCCGCGTCGGAAATTAATTGATTGCTTACATAATAAAAGTTAATAACATTTATTTCAAAAATCTGCCTTAAGAATATTGAATTATGTAATCTAATATTTCTATAAACATTCACATCAACTACCCATTTGATTCGAACAGGTTTAGGTTCGAATGAATGTTTTTTTGCGTATTTAAATAATTGTTCAATTATTATTTTGCGCTACTAGATATTATATTACACGATATTACACGATATTACACAATATTACACGAGGCATGCAACATCATAAAACTGCCACACAAGTTATCTCTAATAGCTAAAAAGCGTGTGTGATTTTAAATAAATAAGACAAAACGACTGATATATTAAACCCTGGAAAAACTCATTTTTAATTCAACTATGGTAATCATAATTTGATAATCAGTTTAGAGTCGACTCATTGCCATAACAATAACGAATTATTAATTCAATCTCACGTGACCGAATAGAATGCTAATTACGATCAAATACGCGATGCAATTGTTCGAGTTTTAAAAACACGCAATTAATACAAAAGAAGGTGCACGTGACGGAATTCTTTCGAATGCCACCGTTCTTTAAATTGCTTAATTACCACCCGACGATATAATCGATATATCTCCGGGAATACATTACGAGTTCAACTGACAGGTGTGCACTTGAAAACCATTTTTTTTCAAGGTTACCACGGTAAATCCCCGGAATTTCCGGTCGTGTAGGGACTCTACAAATTCGACCTTTTCGTCGAAGTTGATTTTAATCGAAGAAATCGTTTTCAAACTTTAATCAAAGTCTAATTCTTTTCCTATCGATTATTCAATTCTTGCTAAAACTAATTCTTTTCCTATCTTTTTTCCGATGAAGGTTTATAATGATGCTCGTCGTATTGTTAGATCTGTTAGGTATACGTAGAAGTTCCTTTTCAATTTCTCCCTTTTTCTTTTGCAAAATGTTTATATTCGATACGTATGCGTAGACTCAATAGTTTTAAAGCTAGATGTAATCTCAAATTTACTAATTAATTTCTCATAAATCGAGGTAAACCGAATCGTGACGTGGGTCAGTTAGGGACGAATGTCATTTAGTTTATTCTTTGCCAACCGTTATTGTTACTTGCAGGCAAGTTCATTAAACGTTGCCAATTAGTTATCACACAGCTGAAGCTCTGTTGAATTTTATTAACACGTTATTAAAACCGATTTCGTTCCTCGTCCTTCTACGCTTGGGTATAATAATTGGTACTTGGCGAATCGTAATCCAATCATAATGGATTGTAAACAATAATAGGATAATTGCAATTAATGGCACGGCGTTTTCCGCCCCTCCCGTCTGTATCTCTTAATTTAATTGCGCGCAGACGTTTAATATTTATAATACGATGCCCGCGTCCTGTTTCGATCTTAATTTAAATGTTTAATAAATTAATGAGGTATTGTGGCTCTTAATGACTTTAACATCGTTATTGCTGTAATATCACGTACTAATCGTGTGCTATTTTATGTCGGTGGGTACAGTAATTAGATGCAGGATTAGACCCATAAAAAAACAGTTTTACAAAAGTCAGACGTTATGCGTTAATAGGAAAAACGTGGAAAAGTCACGTGAATTTTTAAACTAGTTAACTGTCCCGACCTTTTTGAGAAATGTGCATCTAAATTGTACCACGAAGATGAAACAACCCGAGTGTATTATATACAGTAAGTATATATTTTAATAGTATTATATACAATAAGTATATATTTTAATAGTATGATATACAATACGTATGTATTTTAATAGTTTGCGGCTGGGAGTACTAAAGAAAAAAAATACAGAAACCTCTTCCGTGTTCTCAATGTAAAAATATCTTCAGAAAATTTCCGCAGAAAAATGCGCTCTATTTTTATCTATTCAAATATAATTTTTTTTTAATTCGGTGATAAAGCCCTCTTCTTCATTTCTCCCTCACAGTGAAAATGGGTTAAAGGACTGAAAACCGATAACCGTCCCTAAAATTCGACATCGTCGTTACACTCCCTAAGTCAGAAGCAGCCCACGCTATTATCCAAAATACGATGCATATGCAAATATCCCCGAAGGCTTCTAGACGTATGCGGGCTCTCGTATCACGTACGACTTCCTTTCTCGAACCCGGGCGGATCACCATCGAGAAGGGCAGTGGGTGTACCGTTTCAGTCGGCTAATTTCGTGGCTTCGTTGGTCTCGTTCGCACGGCCAAATGAAAACTTGAATTTTGTACACGGTTACGGGAACTGGTAATTGGAACGTACACGCGGCGAACGATGCCCACGAGGAAGACGGACTCGAAGTCTCACGGACGACTGCCCCGGCGATGCGATCGAAGGAAGAGGAGATCCGATATATACCAGACTATCGTTCCCTAATTAGCCTTTCGATCATTATGGCGCGGATTCTAATGCGCCATGTGCGTTTTAACGAGCCCCACGTTTCCGCGTCTCGTAACGGCCGAATTTTTCGAGCGTTCGCTCGGTCGTATTAAAATTGTAATCGGAGAAACGTCGGCGGTTAGACGGCCGGGAATTCAGGATCCTTAATTAGTCGCGTCGTTGTAACAATAATTCGTTTATATCGCTTCGCAATTACCCGAAGGTAAGATCGGTCCGTGACGCGACCGATCGAGAGTGCAACAAAGTTTCCAGCTAATTAGAATTTACTTGTCGAACGGGAGCTAGGTGCAGGTGGAACCGTTTACGAGTACACCCATCTCACTGTTTACGCGAGTTTATTTTTAACACGGTAAATTGTGCCTCCGTTTGCGCGGTATTTTTTGTTACGCGGCATTAATTTGCGCGATCATATTTTACGCGGTTAGATAGGTACAGTTAACAGTACAGTACTAAGAATCAAATGATAGTGATAAGTAGTGATTTTTCTTTTTTAATGTAGGGGATTCGATTGTTTTCGAATTGAATAGAAAAAGAAATGACGAAGAAACGTAACGTTTTGTAGTTAATGGCGACGATGTTAAACAATATACACTTACCGCTTCTAACAAGCTAATTGGAGAAATTAAAATCTTGCATATGTCGTATCGACAATCTCACGCGCTAAATTGAATGGTATAACTAGCGGGAGACTAATTATAATTAGGGAGAGACGGGAGGAGTTCGTTGTTTCTTCACATCGAATCGGTTCCACGTTCGTTCGCGTCACGCTCGTACCTTTCTACAATGTTTATTTCCATCTGGATAATTAAATTTACTTTTAACACAGAATTTTACTAATAATAATTCCAGCACATTATTCCTTTTGTTCCTCGCGCGAAGCGCATTAGCATTCTTGATATAATTACCTAAAGTCCAGTTGTCTGTTTGCACCGGTTTTCTTTCGACATGTTTTAATGTAATTGCCTGTGAAATTTACATGTTTCGAAGTACATTAAGCGGCACTTTAATAGGACAGTTCAAGTATATTACTCGCAGGATTAATCGTAATTACGGAGCAGGTTTCTTTTTCTGTTCCCCGAATGCAAAACGCTTTCAAATTTCAATTTAATGTTCCGCGAAAAACCAACATTATTACAATTTTGAAGCTACATCGTATCATTGCTACATATACATATATAATTAGAGCGAAAGTTTCCACGTAATTTCACTCGCACTTTCCAGATGTAATACATACGTTTCAAAACCCGGTTGCAAAGAAAAACGCGAGAGCGATAAAGTATCTTCACCGCAATGACATCCATAATGTGACCATTAGCCAGCTGGATGTCGGTAAAAATGTAGAGAGCCTCACTTCGTAAACGTGTGGTCAGCAATTTGCAATTTGCAACTACTCGTATATGATCGTCATAAACTACAAAAAGTCAGACTTTTAAAAAATTTCTTTTTCTGAACGGGTGTCACACGCGCGTACGAATTCCACAGAAAAACTGAACGAAGAAACGCAATTCCAAAAATTGAACTACTTACCTTTTTTGAAACGGAAAGTGTATCGTTCGATGTCGCCACCGTGAGAAGTACGGAACATTATATCTTTTCGCCATTTCTTTTCTCGCACGAATGGATTCCTCTTCGGAAACACGAGGAAGAAACGCGCACGGGCTTTTTCTCGTTCCCGCGTCTAGCGTGGCTAGGATTCAAATACAGTTACGCGGACGAAGGTAAAACAGGTTTAACGTGCCTGCGTTTGAATGCAAAACCCAGAGCTACGATGTCTCGGCGCGAGGACAATTAACGACATCGTTAAGCCTCGGGGTCTGTCCGCGATCGTCGGAATAAATATGCACGGATTTCGCGGGAAAAAAGAAATAAGCGGAGTCGGTGTGCGCGGGTCAATTAACGGCATCGTTAAGCCCCCCCCCCCCCCCCCCCCACCCCCCGACTCGCTCGTAATCGTCAACGAGGTTTCGCCCAAAGAAATGGAACGACCTTCTCCTCCATTCTTCTTCTTTCCTTGTTTTTTCTTTTTGTCAGATATATTAGCAGGGATTAGCTAATAAGCATACGTGGAGGAGTCGGTCTACTTTGGAGTTGCCGGTGCTCACTTTCTAGAGAGATTCCAGATTTCTCGTGATTCCATTGTTCGAAGCTCTCGTGATCGCCCCACGAATCGGTTTTCCTTTTCTTCGGCTCATAGATCGCGAGTGTCGAGATCCACGGCATCTCGGTGTTTCAATATCGTTATCGTGGTAAAGATCGCGTTATTTCGTCGATGAATCGTTGGACGACAATAGGAGTTTGAACGTCACAAAACTTTTTTTGCTGTTAACCGAAAATACCACTGTCGTTCCAAAATGGGAGTCGAAAATGTCATATTTTACGTCCTTAGAATTTCCGTCCACGAATACACTTATTTTGCAATTGTTTCCTTCGCTTGTGTCGTAACGCGTGGGTACAGTCACGTGTAAAAACAATTCTGTCTGTGCATTCTAATATAATCAGCAACAAGTGGCCACTCTCAATAGCAAAAATCGATAAGTACAGAATTTATAAAATAATAACTTTGTTCACGAGCAGATTTCTACTTCTTATGCTTATAATGTTTTAAAACATGTTCGCATCCTTTCGACCTCTCTCGACTGGGATTGAAACGTTAATGAATGAATAAAATAATAAGATCGATTGTTTCGTCTGCCTCCGCATCCCATAACCCGAGACGTCTAACGTCTATTAACCTTTCTACACATACACGCGCGTCGATCCTTCAGACCGTCAAAACACTTGTTTGTGTTTATTTCTTAAATTATTTAGGTTGGTAGTTTGTTGGTAAATGGTAGAAATTGATTTTAATTTATTTATTACCATCCCTATTGTATCAAAAACATAATTACTAGGCAACGGATGTTTATGCAAGGTGCATTAATTTTATACCGCTTTAAAAGGATTTTGTGAATCAAATGCCATCAGTATGCCTGAGGTATACTATAATATATTGTACGTATAAAATAAAATGAAATAATGCATTAAATAATTCATTAAGTGCATAAAATAAAGCACAAAATAATGCATTTAGCATAAACATCCGCAGTCTACTAATTACACTATAGGTCTACTTGAAAAAATAACATTAAATAGAGATCCAAGAGTGTTATAAAATTTGGCGCGAGTATAGGAAGGTTAATTGGACAAAAATTCAGTCAAATTTGAAGTACCAACGATACGCGAAATACACTTACCGCGTTCCCGTTGGACGTACTTACGGAAGTAATTATCCGTTTGAGACCTAACGAACGATCGAACCGTCCCGTCATAGTACACGCTAAATCAAATCCAAGGGAACGCGCGTAAACGAAACGCTGTGCCACCGATCGCGGGCGGGGATGACCTTGAGCGAGTGCTCCTCGGGCCCGTAACCCCGAAGGGCCCTCTTCTTCGGAGAGGAGCAGGCAAAGGCATAGGAGAAACTGGGTAGCGAGACGGTGTAGATACGCGTAAGGAAGCGTAACGCCTACGTAGAGCCGAGCCTCTGACTCGCGACTTCCGGTCAAGCGGCAGGAAGCACGCTCGGTGCGTCGCCGCCGACGCCGACGTCGACTCTACGTCCTTAGACCTAGCCACCGAGCTATACGAAATATTTATGCTCTCCTTGCCATTCGGAGAAAGACGCTCTTTTATTTGAATTCACCGTAGAAATTTTACGCTCGCGTTGCGATTTCCATTTCGAGTTGCGGTTCTAGAAAATGATACACGGTGTCTTGGAGTTTCGTCGAGTCGTATCGTCGAGTTCGCGCGGTGAGTACCGGGGATTTGTAAGAAACTACGCGCGGATACGTTCGTACGTTGATTAGTATCATGGTTACGGTATCTATCGTCCAGACGGCAAGATTGTTTATACTGAAATGATATTTCGCCTAGTTTTCTTGAAATAATTGATTAATAGTAAGGGATATTTTTTTGATTGGTAAAATTGAAGATAGAGAAATCTCGCTCCTTTTAAATGAGTGATTTAATTTAATGACTAACATATTAATTACTATTACATCGAATCTTTTATACTGACAACCCTATACTTGCGCGCGTACCTCGTTTATTAAAGGTTTTTACTTTCATCGATCTTCGTTCATTCTAGTTTCAGATCGAGACGTTATGTCTCGTTACGCGCACTGTAGAAGAAAGGTTGAAGGAAAAAATATTTGGACCAATCGACGTTCGCGTTCCTTTTGATTTTCCCCGTTCTCGATGGCGGCTCGTTAACGTTAACTCGTTATTTTACTACGGGCATGAATATAGAACGAAGGGGAATGCCACGAAGGTGGCTTCAACCGTACATCCGGATGATATAAATGAGAAGTTGAACTTCCTTGGTAGCGGCTATTAAACTTCGCCTAGTTTCGACTGGAATTCAACTCATGATCGTTAATTTGGGTCTTTTGGTTAACGATTATTTCTCCATTTCTGCCGTTCCTTTGATAAACTCGAGGGCGATGAACGAAATGTCGTCTGTTCAACGTCAAAATGAGTTCAACGCTCTCGTATTAACTCGAGCCTTATAACTGGAACTGTTTAAATTAAATTAATTTTTATCCCAGAATGATTCCTGTCGAACTTTCGATTCGTTAAAATTTAATTAAATTATTTATAATTTTGCAAACAAAAATTGAAATTGAATTGAACAAGCTTTTATATTCCAGAACTTTTTTTTATAACTTCTGTGCTCATCTGGCAAAATTAAGAACCAAACGGAAACACCAATGCTGATTTTGATCATGACACGAGGAAACATCGAGTGGGAGGATGATAATAAAATGTACTCCAATTAAATTAATTTATACCTGACCTAGATCTTTGGCAACGATTTAATACCTGCCTTTATTTCTATATTATTGATTTTGATATAACCAACACGTAATGTTTCTCATTATCACAACCATCGTTGAGAATATAATCTTGATATAAAATACTCCGACTATGTTATTCGCTTTCTCGTACAACTCTCTTTTATTATTATCTTAGCGGATGGTGCTCCGGAATTTCTACAAAGTCCTTTTCAAACTCAAATCGTTTTTCCCGTTCAAAGGAAAACTTTCCCCATTATTTAATATCCGTGAAACTTGGTCGAGGAGGAGAGAGAATGGATAATGTGATAAGGAAGAATAATTTCTCGTCGGTACGACTTGGTGGGTCGGAAAGGAATTATCTTTCGGTCCGTGCACTCGGCAGGAAACCTAATTTCAGTCTTCCTGTCATGGGAATGTGCGCACCCTGTATCACGTTTTACAAGAACACGAATCGAATATCAGTCTCCACGCGGCGAATCGCGTTTCTCGCTCGATCGAGAACATTCTGCTTCCGGAAATAATTTATAAATAATTGGACCTCGTACAAACTTTGGTTAATGGTCCATGAGAGCTTGAAACCTGTGATTTACATTTGCGCGTCTCGAGAACGATCCACCGAATCTTAAATGGTTCACAGAGACAACGAACTACGATCAAGATCGGCGCACGAGATAACTCAATTACATTGTTTATCCACGTACGTGTAGCGCCTTTATAATTAAATTATAACTTGATACTCGATAAATCATATAAGCAATCAAAGTAATCAGAATTTTGTTAAAACAATAATCTTGGCATAAAATCCAATCGCATAGAGTATAAACCCTTCAAACTTGATCCCTAAAAAAAATCCTCAAACGCGCTTGGAACAAACTATCGGATCTTGAAAAGATCTTAAAGATGGCAAACTGCGATCGCAGAAACTCGAGCAACAATCGAGACTCATGTTAAACATAAATTATACCAACGAACTATAAGGCGGAAGATACAAATTTCAATGATCAATTCCGCGAATCCGGACGATAAGAATCGGCTTAACGATCTGGTTTAATGACTCCCTTCCAGCCCCGAATCGCGTACGCTCGATTCTCCTCACGAACTCTCTCGTCCTTTCGACTCCCCGTTTTCGGGCAACGACTCGAATGATTTTATCGTCGCATCCTCTCCTCGTCTCCTTCCTCCTTCCTGGGCGTGTGTGCGCGAGCACCGGTCGTTTCGAGAGCAACCAGGGTAACCTTATATTTCGTTACGCGAATTAGCGATTCACGGCCGAATCCGTCGGCTATTACGCTCGCTAGGGGTAATTCGTTAATTGTCACTTTTTTTCACGACACGCCCAGGTTCTTGCGAGTATCACTGTTATTATCGTCGAGAGTGCCCGTTATCGCTCTCCTGGTATCGTTGAATTTCGCTATTTATAGTTAGATGCATTATTATTGTTTCGTGGCCCCGCCGGGGGCGTTGATGTGAAAATAATTGCATTTGCATGGAGTGATTTAAGAGAAGTATTGTAACGTTTTTTTAACTTGGGAAACATAAATACAATAATTCGATCAATGAGAGGAGGAACTTGTAAATTGAACGGTATCATTAAGAGATAATTGGAGGAATAGTTTTGGGTTTCGTGTATCGTTAATGTCGTTCATTTATCTGAGATTACTTGAGATTACCCGAGGTACAGGTTTGGAGCACTTAATTTAAAATGAATATGTGTGATAAATAAATGTTAAAAGTTAATAACGATTTTTTAATCAATTTCAGAATTTACAAATTGATTTTTCGCTGAGCACGAAATAATTATAGAATTTCTATTCTACTGAAAATTATTTCGCAAGGAATCACATATGTATATTTGCTTGCTTTAGAAATAGTTTAGAGATCCGGAATATTCGGTGCACGATCTAGATTTGTTCCTACATTCCGGTCCACCCATTAACATCTAAAATTACTTCAAAACGAATATCGCGGAAAGAAATACATAATTGTCCGATGGCAGGAAAAACGAGGCTCACCCCCGCGGGTAACGGGATCCGGTGCCGCGAAACGCCTCAAGAGCTCTCGATATTCGATTTCTCGGAAAACCGCGGATGTCCTTAGGAGAATGGGAGAGGAAGGAAGAAGCGTAAAAGAAAGGGAGAGGAGAGAAAAGAGAGGCGGAGAAGTGGAAGTGGCGCGTGGCACTGCCGAATAAGTATCGGATGCCGCCAGATGTTGCGGTGAGGCCAGCTGCTGTCCCTCCGCTCCTCTGCCCTCCTTTGCTTTTCCTCGCGGCTTTTCGAGAGAGCCGAGCAGGTACACACGCCGACCAATGTAGCGTCGCTGCTACTTTATGTTCACTGGTGGTATAGCCGCGAGACACTTTTTTCCTCTTTCTTTTTTTTTTTCCCCATTCGATTTGACCAGTGAAATTGCCGTCGGACTCTCGCGTTACCTCGCTGACGGCACCTTTCCGATTCCGTCTGTCCTGTCGCTCTCTGGATATGGGTCTCGCGTAAAACGGTTGCCCGCGGAAACTTGGGATGTCGGTGACCTTGATTTCGATAGATTTCGTTTAATCCTATTTTATCGTTTAGAGATATGTATTTTAGTTTCTTGTAATGTAGCGACCCGATCCCCACTTTTTCTGATCATAAGTTTAGTTGTCGAGAGACAAGGTCTTGTCTCGGGCCAAGTACAAGTATGCGAGACTAGACCTTGTGCCTTTTCCGGAAAGAACGAACGGGAGGATTTCGAGGGGGTCAAACTGTATTAAAAAATGCATTTTTTTTTTTTGAAAGTGCAATAGCATTCGATAAGCCCGCGCCAAGTTACGTAATTTGAGTACGATTTGGTCAAGATTTAAAATTAGTATAGCAAATATTTTGTACATTGCTGGAATGGCCCTGGACCCTGAACGACCACTTCCTCGCATACGTCTCTCCTTATCACCTAGTTCATCGACCAAACGCCTAGTCCTTCATCTCTTCTACTTTCCACCAAAAACAACTTACTCATCATCCCTGCCTCATTCTTTTCGGTAGATAATAGTTTTCCTTAAACCTACCGATGACCTTCTTCCTTAGAATACTACAAACTCTCAACCAAGAATATCCCCGAGTCTCAAAGCAACAACATCTTCAAAGTCTTAAATCTAAAATCGCATTTCGAATCTCACAAGTATTATAATCGTTATTTCTAATTTTTGCACAACCACCTCGTTGCGCATTACATTCTTAATACGGGAATCGTTTCACTTTTAGTGTTTTTTATTCTTAACTTTTGTTATTACAATCTGAAATTTTCCTTCTTCTGTGTTACTCTTATTCTTATTATCTTCAGTGTTGTAATTATTATTATTATTGTAATTAGTTATACTTAACTATTATTCTCAGGGTAGCATTTATACTTTTATACTTATCGGAAAATAAATATTTTATTATGCAAATTATAACTAGGCTGTCTGTAATTTTTATATTATCGTTTGCAGGCTGGAAGATTTTAGAATGTGACTCTAGCTTGCGTCTGATTCCATTCGCATTATTACCATTCGTATTATTGTTAAGCTGAAGCCGATTGAGTAATCGCGACGGTTACAATTAGTTTGCGTGATGGAAACGTTCTTCAAACTTTGAATTTTGCTCCGAGGAAAGAAATGGTAAACTGTGCCCATGCAACGAGAAGTATTCTTATATCATTCATTCGCTAATAAGGGAATAATAAACGTCAGGGTTTTACTCGTTTTACTTTCCATTACTTCGTAACACGATAACGCGCAATTACCAAACGAGCTTGGATTACGTTAAATTTAACGAGAAACTCTTGCGATGCTCTTTAACTTTCTTTAAATTGCATCCTAAGATGTACTAACAAACCATTCCACTGTTATTTAAAGCTCCATCACCTAATTAACCAACAATCCTTTTACGGTACTACTCGTTGTTTCCACGTACCGCGGCAAATTCATTAACAGCCGTTCATTAATATTCAGCGGTTCATTCAATTAATTCCCGCGCGAATCTTGCCGACACAAATAACGAGTTGTTAGTAATTGATAAAACTAACGTCATACAAACGAGAAATTATCCGGACACTTAGCACAATGCTACGCCTTGGGTGCCAGTTAACAGGTAGGCTCAATCAAAACTTATAAGCGTGAAAAACGCTTCTCGCGCCTCTCCGTCTAACGTGCCTAAAATATCAGCCAGATAAAAAATTGATTTTATCCACGCAAGTATCTACACTGCCTCCATAATAAAATAATAACTCGACACACGGTAAATTATACTTAAAACAAACATTAATAATAACAAAATTGATTTAAAACGCACCATATATCACATTTTCCGATAACAAGCGAATATCCCACGATTCGTGGCACGTCAACGTATCTCTACGACTAGTCTCGAATGATCCGACCGAGAATTTTTGGCACTGTCAGGTGGACGGGTGACAGTTTCATCGCACCATGAAAAGAAACGGTATTCCCGTAGAGGTGCCCCGGCATTCTATAGCTCCACTGTGCACCTATCAACCTATCAACCTACCAACCTCGGCCTATCCGAGGGGAGCTCATCGCTGTACAGCGCACAGTGGCAGCACGTGCTCAAATCCGAGCAGCTGCCTCTGTTTGCCGCCAAGGCAGGAAGGATATTCGCTTTCGACCGCCACCTCCCTCCTCCCTCTCTCACCTCGCAACTTCCTTCCCATCTCATTCTCCTCGCTCCAAAGACCCTCCCTTTTTTTCCCTTCCTTCCTTGTCCCTTTTCGGTTTTCACTTCGATTCCCTCCCCATCACCGGCGTCAAGCGCGAAGGAAAACGCTGGCTACGGTGCAGGTTTGCTCGATTCGGGTCCCATCCGGCCTCGCGGTGAATCAATCCATTCGAGGGACGTCGCGCGGATGTACTTAAGTTCGGAGAGGGGGAGACACTCGTGGCGAAGAAATCGCAGTGCTCCTCGCGTACTATTTTTCTTTACGCGTATCGTGCCCCGGCGAGAATGGTGACGGAACTCAAAAATGCAGTTTTCGAGGTATAGGAAATTATAGAAAAATAGAAAAGTTATGTATATTGAAATAGTATACTGCTTCTTTGAAATTTGTTATACGTATTTTTGGTAGTCAATTTTTTAATACACTGCGGATTAATTTTATAGATCTGTAAATCAGTTTAAAAAAACTGATTATACAAAAAAAAAAGAAAAAGTTAAAGAACTGACACAACTGTCCCCTAGCTGATAAATTCCGAGTTAGAGATGTGGCGTTTTTCGTGCACGTGGTGGTACATAAAACGTATTTTTCAGTGACATAATCTCAAAATTTTGCCTTTTCTTAGTTATGTCATATTTCTCGCCGGGGTGCGACATATGTATCTAATCCGAAAAAACTAACACGGTAGAGATTCTCCAATTATTTAAAAGAATATATTGTTTGTAATTAAACGCTCTTAAGAATCTGTCGATGCTCATAAATAATGAATACGTATATACATATAAAAGTCAGCTTTTAAAAACAGATTAGTTCACTCGCGTTTCTCACCCACGATACAACAAAGTCTACTAATGCCACGGAGTACGAAACAAATAGAAAAATGGAATATCCCGCTCCTCTTTTTCCCTAATTAAAGCGGACGTAACAATGAATTTCATATGGCTGGAAAGACGGGGTCGATACGAGCACGTGCTACGGATTCTCCTTTCTTTCGCTCGGAAACTATTATGCACCGAGTACCTGGGTACGGGCGCGCAATTCAGGTATCCACGAGGAGTACATTCGTGCATGCATGCGTGTCACCCTTCGTTCTCCACGCGAGTCGTTTCCCCCTACTCGGGTTGATAATTCGTGGTATACTTACGATGATTTTGCAATTCCAAGATAATGATTCTTTTTTCCTTTCTAAATTGTTCCACAGATCTCACGCGACCAATACTTCTTAAATTTGACTTAACTCTCCTGTTAGCGTGTTCGGGCAAAAGATGAAGTTCGATTCACGCGTTACATATTGCGTTACCTGTGGATAAAAGATAAGATTTAAATGGAACAGTAGCAGAGACATTTAATTTTTACTTGCCATTCAATTTGCCATTGTTAAATTTAAGGTTAATAATATATTTGAAGAAAACATTTTTTCCATGAAGATTCGTCGCATTACGTTTAGCGAGATACCCGGATGATTAATATAACTTAATCAAAAATTGAAAACTGTCGTTCTTTCAAAACGTCGCTTCGAATATTACGAATAATCATCATTGTTTATCGATTAATGTAAAAATTCGATTTCGTAAGAAAGGTTCTTCGTTCATTGTTCGACGTCGAACGGAAACGATTAATAAACGAGTTTGCGATCGATTAAAAAGTGAAACCAGTCGAACGCTTTGTACTCTTGTCACCTTCCAAACAGATTTACGACGAGATTACGTTCTCAATAGCTTGACGAATTTTTCATCCAACGATGCGATAATTAAATCCTCGACAAATCAAGGAACCTCTTATCTGATTTCGTACCTGCTCTCCCTGCTTATTAATTTAGTAGAAATACGCAGGTGCTTCCACTTAACAGAAACTTCGTTGACGGGCGACTGATGCCTCCGCGTCGGCACTGACACGCACACCAATGCGCAAAACGTGGCACACGAAATTTCTTTAATGATTTTACCTGCAAATTTTGCGGCTAAAAGTAAACCAAAACCCATCATCCCCCCCCCTACTCTTCCCTTGCAGAAATACCTTCGTCGTCATTACAGAATTCGAGATCACGAAAATAATCTTTAGGGGATTACCCCTGCGTTATATTTTAACCAATATTCGACGAAAAGGATAGTTCTATTTGAAAGAATGCTCTTCACGTTCTGATATTATTGTTGTTACTTCGTAGTTGCAAACTAAATCCGCAAACGTGAAATATATCAACTAGAATATGTATTGCAAACGATATTTATTGGTCGGCCCTCTCCCGTACCTGATAATCACGCGACACCTGTTACGACACAACACTTACTTAATTGGATGCTACGAACAGCTGCCCACGAGGAACCAATCACGGCAGTTTGCCTGAAATTCTTCTTTACTCGCGACATCCCTGCTCGGCACCTGTTCCAGGCCGAATACTCCGCTGAGAATCCTTGACCAGGATTTCGAACGAAAGGAAAGTCCGCAGTGATTGCCGGATTCTGATTTCTGCGATCGACGACCCGTGATTTTACGGCTGCTCCGAGAGGTTTCGCAAGCCCGCGATTAATTAAGCATCGATAATAACTGGGTACGATGAAAGAAAGAACGGCGAAAGTCCGAAGTCAGCCAGTTTTCGATAACGCGTTTGCTCTCAAACGTATCGAGAGACAACGTCGCTTGACTCGGGCCAAGTACAAGTATGCGAGAACTGGACTTTGTATCTTTTCCGGAATAATGATTCCCGTAATCACTCGTGTCTTTACCACGAGACTGTACCAGCGAGTTGTATTAAAAGGGAGAAAAACGATTGGAAATAGACACTTTTGTACGTAAGAACTTCCATGTTCTCTATTCGAGAAAAGAGGAATCAAGATCGTGGAAATCAGGGAAAATTGCGTGATGAAATGATATTGAAATGTCAGTGATATCGTTGGGTTGCCAGAAGAAAGTTTAGATGCAACGTTTTAATCCTATATAAAACTATAATTTGCAAAATCGAAAACGAAATCATTCGTTCGTTCGGACGTCGATTCTATTCATCGGTGAACCCTATAAAATTTTGTACCGTTACGAAATTAATTCGAATTTCCCACACGTCTACGCTTCCCTCGTTTCTGCGATCCTGTAGCGCGAGAGTTCACGTTCGCCAGTATTTCCCGTAACTCCAAAGGTTGCTCGCATTCCTCTTCTCGCCCCGATAAAGTGTTATCGCGGGGCTGAAAATTCTTGCGCCACACGAGACACTCAACGACGCGTAACGATCTAACGCGCGCGTGACAGCTGTCGGGGGGCGCGTTAACCCTAAATCGCTCGAATTTTCTACCCTCCGCGAGAGATATCATGGCTACTCAAATATTCCCGAGCATAGCGGTCGGGGCTGAAATTTCTTAAACCTCACGCCAGTTAACGATGCATAAGCAGCCAGTGCGCGCGTATTACACCTGTCAGGGGGCCACCTTTGCCAGAAATTGCTCAAATTCTGTGCACTCCGTCGAAGGTACGGAGACGGCAGTTGTGCCAGGTTTACTCGCCGAATAAATGAGCGATGGGAAACTTGATTCGATTGCCGCGGGTGGGACAAATATTTCGTGAAACTCAATCGTTCCCAGATGCTCCGTTTCTTTTTTTTTTTTTTAAGGTTTCACGTGTTAATCAAAATCGTTTATGAGGACGGGAGTCGTTATCGAAATTGGATATACGTGTTCTGCTGGGTAGTTTTTGATTCAGATTTATTATTTCAATTGGTTGGTTACAATTTTAATTGTTCTGAGTCTCGTTTATAATTTCATTCGTTACTTATAAAAAAGATACAAGGTCCAGTCTCGCGTACTTGTACTTGGCCCGAGCCAAGACCTTGTCTCTTAATTATTTTGGGTGCCTATCGTTGATGATCTCATTTATCAATTATAACTATAATGTTTTCTCATGGTATGCTTATCCGTTGGTAAATAACTAAACCACTTTTCCACACTGTCTCATGGTAGTGCTCGCCTTTGAACGCAATTTTGTAAAAATCATTTTTTTTTCCAATTGCGACCCGAGTCTTTTAGGGCCCTGAAGTATAAATATTGTACATGTAGAGAACGGGACGTATACATTGCGTTCACTATTCTAGTTCTCCAGTTCTTCGTTATAATTTCTTCTTGGATGGGTGTCTTGCAGGTTCGTTAGTTTCGAAATGATACTCATTAATGCGTGCTCGATAATCCCTATCAGAAAGGGAAGGAAAGAAAGGGTGTGGTGCCCAACTCGTCCTTCGCTCAAACAAAACCGCAAAACGAAAATCTTACAAGAAACAAAATGTGAAAAAAAAGCAATAACAAAGAATAACGGGTTGGTCGAGGTCCTACCCTCCGCTACCTGACCAAACGCGTGCAACATTAAGGTATTTGAAGGTCAGCAAAGGTTATTCATGACAAAAAAAGGCAAAATAAACTTGCATTTGGTGTTCAAAGTGATTGCCATTGGTATCAGTGCAATGCTGCAATCTTCTTACCAGGGATTGAGCAGTATTTCTTGTCACTTCGGAGATGTTAATGTTGCAACTCGGTGGATTCGTCTCAATAGCCGTTATCAGAAAACAGGTACCAAAACATAGCACTATATTTAAAACAACAAAGGTGACCTTCGCATCTCTGTAGCAACTTCACCTAAGAAAAAAAGATTAACGCCATATTACAGCCTCTGTTGTCCCATGCATCTTCTGTTTCAAAAACTTCTCTGCTACTATCATACTTTCGGAGTTATCGTCGGTGGCAACAGTTAATGCCTCGCCCTGTATAAATAATTGTATAAAATAATTTTAGATAATTTTAGATAATTTTAAATAAATGTATAAAATAATTTTAGACTTTGTCTACGCATCAGGAGCTTTCGAAATTCGTGTACGCGCATGCGTAAGCACGAGGCTCGCTAATATCGGCGACGCGTGCCAGCATCCCCGAAAGAAGGGGATGAACGGAGGGGAGAGGAGACGACAACCTGGGTGCAACCTGACGCAGCCAGGTCGGAGGTCTGTCGCGGAAATTCGAGACAAAAAGCGCTAAGACGCGAACGACGAAGCGCGTGCTCGTGACCATCGAGAGTCAAGCTTCCGTGAAATTTGGCTGTGCGTCGATGCCATTTCGATAAAAAAAAAAGGGCAGAAAGAAACGGCAGATGGCGTCTGTCCGCCTTCACGGATGCTGCTCTCGCATAGATGCATCGTTGCACAGGCGTTGCATCTGTTTTCTTTCTCGGTTTAATTATCGCGCTCGGAGCGGGTAGATTTCGATTGTTCTTTCTGCTCTTTGATTTGGAAACGACGGGCAATGTTCCGTGAAACGCGTTCGTCTTTCAGCGTAGTAATTCAGAGGAGATTTTACAAGATATTCTGTGAAGTGATTTTATACTTTGCCCGAGACAAGACCTTGTCTCTTGATCATCAAATTAAACGTAATGTTATGAAAATGTAAAAACTGAGGTGAAATTAATGCGATAAGAGC
Source organism: Pemphredon lugubris (assembly GCA_933228935.1). Classification (NCBI taxonomy): domain Eukaryota; kingdom Metazoa; phylum Arthropoda; class Insecta; order Hymenoptera; family Crabronidae; genus Pemphredon; species Pemphredon lugubris. Next base: position 63,607,592 of record OW121815.1, read on the forward strand.
AGAGATTTTGTAAGTGTCAAAGAAAATCAGTTAAAATATTATTTTGGTTGCTACTGGTAAGAAACAACTAATTAAATATAATTTACAATAAAGTGCTTTAAAGTAGAATAATGTCTTCCAAATTCATCCAAATTCATCCTACCGAGTTTAAAACACCTCAATTGACTTCTAGCAATTGCCATTTTCTAGTTAATTGCAACCTAATTAAATTATCGTTTACAATCAATTCACAGGTAATTAAACATAATTTACAATAAATTGCTGTAAAATTCAATAACGCCTTTCGAGTGAATTCATCGTATTCAGTTTGAGCCACCATACGCGACGTTTCTCGCGTAGGTATCTCGAAATATTAAACCGCGCGGTTCGAAGAAGAAGGCTCTCCTCACCGACTGCCGTCGAGAAATTCTCAAAGTAAAATGCCGGAAAAGAATTGATCCGAAGTGGGGCAGCGTTCTCAGTTTCCAGCTCAAGAGCAAGGAGCAACAGATGGCACCGACCTTGCGGATGCTGCGTTTTCTTTGTACGCGGCACGTGCCACGCTTCCTACCCGCGATCCGCGACGAATGTTCCGCAGAGACCATATTGAGCCCCCGTTAAGCCGGATCGCGTCTCAGCTTTCCGACGGCCATGAAAAGATTTTTCCATCTCCGAGAAAAAAAAAACTCTGCCATCTGTGCCCCGTGTACTAATCTACATTTTCAATACCGCTCCGGATATTTTACCTGCCTCGCCGACGATTCGTTTCGGTTTTATCGTTCTCGTTTGAATTCGATTTAATAGTAACTGGATACCCAGGGCGAAGCGAAATTATCATCCGTGAAAAGGAATTCGAATGTAATTTAAATTTGCTGCGAGGAGATCGTAGAATGTTTTGATTTGAAATTTCGTATCTTGACTTTTTTTAATTTGTTGTTCAATTGTATATTGTTATTGTACGGAGAATGATGCGACGTTAAATTGTATCACAAAAATTAAACTTTGTGTGGCTAGGTACGGGATTATTGTGGTTTTAATTTGCATCATAAAAATCGAAGAACGTTTGATTTCAATTAGCTTATTAATTAACTGTATTCTGAGATTCGTTTAAAATAAAACGCATAATACGACGTGGCGTTGTTGGGGAAAAAACTGAAAAATCAATTCCAAAGGGTTACTGACCTTGACTATCTTCAAGCAAGTCTCAACGTCTCGTTAATTATAGATAAAATTAAATGATTGATTACGGTTAGTTCGGTTATTTAAAACAATAAGCAATTGCGAATAATTTGTTGATTACAATTAAATTAGTCAAATTCATTCGTTCGTCTGATCTTGATTGATTTTTTCGACAATCCTGTAATTGACACGTTTAAAACAATAGCGTCGAGCGATAATCGATGAACGTAATCTCCACGCGCCGGGCGGTTGACACGACGCTTCTTCCGTTTAACGTTACCGCAATATCGTTTTTCACAGTTGATACCGTTCATTCATTGAAAACTTGATCGCAGTCGCTTTACACGAGACGCAAAAGGATGTTTGGCGTTTCGTGTAAACGCGGCGCGAGTGTAAAACAAGTCGAGAGTGTAAAATGAAATCGATTGATTTGTCAATCGAACGTCGCCGGGAGCGCGTGCCCGTCTACAATAACCGGAACGATAATAATGCGACCCTCGCTATCGGATTTACTCGAGTTTACAATTACCGCGATCGATATCTCCGGCTTGCGGTTTTCTGTCATCCGATTCGATTTCAATCTCACTCGATTGTCTCTTCCTTTTCGGATTCGCGTTTAAAATTCACCCCACTGCCGCGTTCCGGCATCGGGATTATCCTTTCGATCGTTTCATCGCTCATTCGATTTTGTACCCTCTCATTTCTCGGCGTAATTAAACGATTTCCTAAAATTTGAAAATATTACGTATTTAAATATCGTTGAATTAACGACCAAAAATTCTTCCTAGCGTTTAATGATCTTCTATAGTTATCTTAACTACCATAACAGCCAGTAATACGGGCAATTAAAACAAACATAATTAAAACACACATAAACGCAATCTCCCTTCCTAAAGGAAAAAACAAACGTCGATCAATTTTATTCCCTAGCAAACTAAACACTACCGGAAGGAATTAAACGGCGAACCAAAAAATATTCCAGTAACGCGGCAAACGAGCGCTATTAAAAATGAAGGTCACGTCGCACTGGGGGGCGCGAGGTAACAGATAATGAGATACAACGTTACCACAATAAATTCCGAGTACCACCGCTCGCCTAACGTCACGCGTCGTTTACCGACGATAATCGCTCGCCAAACTTCTCGATCGCACCGTGTACACGCGAAAACACATTTCCCAATGCAAATATTGGCAACGGGGGGAACGGGGCGTCCTTATCGGCCACCTTCGGCAGGCTCGTGCCCCCCTTATCTTTGGCTTCGTACGATGGGGAGGGTTGTGGGGGAAGCGAAGAAAGAAAGAAAGAAAGAAAAAAAAGGAGAAGAGAGAAATCGCGTATCTCCAGGTTTCGGACGGCGATTCCCGTATCAGTGCAGCCGCGCGGCGCACGCTTAGGAGGGTGCTCTATCGCGCTGTTTGCGAGCGAGGTAGGGTCGGTAGGGGCGGAAGGGGGGGGGAGGTCGAAGGGGAAGACGAAGAAGGGGCAGATGGTAGCGTCTTCTTCGCGGCCAAGTGGCAGCGGGCACGCGCCAACCGGGTACGTCGGAACATCTGCCGCTACTTCCCAGGAGTACAAGAGAACCACCGACTCCCAGGCAACGGGCCATCTTCTAACAGGCAGTCGGTCAGGCTAGTTTCTTATTTCGTACCTTTTTCACCAACCACCGTCATCGCCACTGTGCCACCACCCTCCCACCTTCCGCAACGACGATCTTCCGCTTCCCTTTATTTCGTATGCCTCGTGTCCCGATTCCCTCCTTTTTCCGCTCCTCGTCCGAGGTTTTCACAGATGCTGCACGTTCGTCTTTCGGCCGTCCGAGAAGGGGATTTATTTTGTATGGGATCAGTAATGAAGCGAGGTGGGAGCTTGGGATCGTAATGTTGACGATGCGCGTGCGGAGTACAGAGCGACGTGGAATTGATCGTGAAGCTTGACCGATCGAAGGCAGAATCTGAAAGAATTGTATGGATAGATGGAGAATCACAGGTTTTGGATTTTATTATTCGGTGGATGAAGGGAACTGTTAAGAATCTTGTGGTGAAAAATGTAAATGAACGTTTTTAGTATTGTTACTCGGTTATTGTGAAAAATCTGTAAAAGATTGTATCGAGATAATGAGGAACCATCGATTCACAGTTTAATTATTCAATATTGAAAACTGGCTTCTAGAAAAATTGTATTAAAAATGGAAAAAACCTTGATCTCATTATTCGAGAAATGGTCGCCATTTGGAAATTTTTATTGAAAAAATTTGAAAATCACTGCTCGTCGAATTAATTATTTGACAATTTAATAACGCGCAAAATAAATCACGGCGGAATCCTCGGATAATTCAACGAAGGCGCGTCCTTTCTTCTTTCTCTCAAAAAATTCTTACAGCAACCGGCGGTATCTTTTTAACGAAGATAAAAGTTGCAACGCGGAGCCAATAAACTTTCTCACAAACCACGAACGCTTTTTTGTCGAGGGAAGAGGGAGGTTCTCCGATAATGTTCGAATTTATGTTCGGCAACCACCACCATCTGCAACGGCGATCATCCGCTCTCTTTCTTTTGGCGGCGCGTGCCCAAACTCCCTCCAGTTTCCATTTCCTTTTAGAATTTTCACAGATGCTACCCCGGACATCTTAAAGGCGGCAGGACTCTCGAGATCGCAACCCTCCGTCTCAGATAAAGAAAAGTATTCGAGTAATTAAACGAAGATCGATCTTTGTTCCTCGTCTTTTACAACGACCACTCTTGAACCCAACGTGAGACATAAACCGCTTGATGTTATCTCCCGAAACAGATTCTCGTTGCAATGCTTTATATGTAAGACCGGGTACAGATGTGAAACATTCCCGCGTAACAAACACCGCGTTGCAAATGTTTAGTAACGCATGTGAAAACACAGAATCCTAAAATCCTAACTAGTCTATTGGTGCATCGTGGTGTGTGTTCTGTCATACGCGCGAATGTTTAACTTCAGTATCTGGCCTAATGTTCACATGTATGTAACAAATTTCACATTTTACATACATATTACACACATTAAGAACCTTAATATTAATATGAATAAAGTGAATATTCAGTGATTACAGCGTCGAGACTCACGCGTTACTCAGTTGTAGGCGTCGCGACGACCAAGGCGCCAAACATCCTTGGCGCACTTTCGCCCCGAGGAAAGACGAAATCGTCCAGTATTAATCTCGTTTCCTTTTCCACATAATAATACATTCCTTTTCCCTTCTCACGACCACCGTATTCTCCTCCTTCGCAGATGCACTCTCTCCTTTCCTTCATTCTTCCCTTTATTACGGGCTCGTGGCAGCAGTCACCTCTCCCCACCGACGACTTTCAATTTTCGATCTTCGCAGATGGCACGTGCTCGCGCTACCTCCCGGGATCCTCTCCTTCTCCTCTTCTTCTTCTTCGATGATCCTTTGTATCCACACGAAGGAAATCCGTCGCGATCTTAAGCCCGTCATGCGCGACGTGATCCCATTGTCGAGAAGCACAATGATCTTGCCCAAAATTCGAGAGAATCGTCGGACCATTTCGAATCGCGATGCTAGAAGTGGGAGTGGGACTCGATAGATCGTTTTTTTTTCTCTCTCTCGTATTCGTAGGATTTACGGCACCGACAGAGTTTATTCCGCGAGGATACCTAACGTGAAAGTGACAGTACGATTTTTTTATGAATAGAATTTTGGAAATAATCAATGTCACCAGAAGTGTTGGAAAAGAAGCAAGTAAAAGTAAAATGTATTTACTCGTTGTCACCATGCTGTGTTAACCATTTTTGTAATGGGGCGTATTTTTGTTAATAATGTTGCTTCTAATATTTTATAATATAATTATAATAAATTATCTACGATTATTATAGTGGACGGTTACATAAGGTGTCCCGTGAATGGTGGTAGTCCTTTAAATGTGGGATACCCAAGATAATTGGAAACAGGTTTTTCCTTATAGAAAATATCCAAAGCGCCTCGGTTAACGAGATATTAACAAAAATCAAGAGCCAGTCAGAGAGTTTCACGATTCTCTCCGATTCGCTGTCGTTTTCCGTCAATATCTCGTTAACCAAAGTACAATCAACATTTTCTATGGAAGGAAACCTGCTTGTAATTATCCCAGGTATCGCACCTTTAACGGACTACCACCTTTCACGGAACACCCTGTACGAACGTACGCAAACTTGTAAACACAACATGAAACGAGAGAATCTAAATATCATGTCTACTGTAATGACATGTCTTCTGAATATGATAATTCAAAATAATCATATTTAGATAATAAAATAAACGAGACCGCAAAAGACAAATGAGCCGTTTATGTTGAAAGTGACCCAAGTTCGTTATTTATTTGTTTCCTGGTTTCCTGGTATAAAAAAAAATTGGTTAAAAATTATGAAATGGACTTAGGTCACTTTCAAACCAAACGGTTCATAATAAACTAAAATCCAACGAATCCCCGGTGAATTTTTTGCCTCTATCGCGAATCCGTAGGAGAGGGAGATATCCCGAAGAGGAGGGTCTTCCCGCTAGCCCCATGGTCGCGCCGCGCCGTGATCGTGCCAGATGTAAAGTGAAGGTAAGGAGGAACTCGGATTTCCGATTGAGATTCTTCCCTTAATGTGGCCTCCCTCTCCCATCCTGATTGCCCCGGAAGATTTTATTACCCTTATGAAATCGAGCTACCGCGAATCGCTTTGGCAAATACCGAGGCGAAATTGGCTTGGAATCAGGGGGAGGAATAAATTGAATTCTATCGTATAAAACAATTTTAAAATCTACCCGCGACCGGCCGGAAATTATTTGCGCAAGCTGTCGGTCCGCTGTTAATGAAATAAATGTTGATTTATGCCACGACGATCGGACCGATTCATTCAGGGTTGGGTATTTTTTTATGGAAATCCTACGAGTATGTGGCGTATTAACATTTATACTGGGATGTATGCGGATTACAATTATTGTAAATACGCTACAACTTATATACGTGAGATATATTATATATCAACCAAATGTTAGCAAAAATATGTATCTTATATACCTATGATATTATACATATATTTATATATTCAACATTTGTTTTCTGTGATTTAGCTGGAAACAATTTTCATTTTGACCAATTTCAATCTTGTTAGTTAAAACAGAACAAGCTCAACTTATGCTTATCTTAACAATTTATTAGACGTCTCACCGTGTTCTCCGTACGACGAACGATGAAGCAACGGGGAGCTAGTGAAAATATAAAGTCATCTCGTGGCAACTCGCGAGGGGCAATCAGCACGAATCTGCGGCTCTGATTACCGGTGCGCGCAGGTGTCAGGCGAATCCGAAAAATATTTCGTCGTCCACCGAATCGTAAGGATCGCTAATCTCGAGACGGTGAAAGCTGCATAAAGCCAACAACGAATCTCTCTTCGACTCCCTTTGTCTCTCTCCCTCTCCCCCTCCCCCACCCACCCTCTCCCTCTCACTCTCTCTCTCTCCTTTCTTTCTTCGGTGCACACTGCATCTGGCGCACCGGCAGTCCAAACATGCTTTTGTCGTGAGTACCTATCCTTCCGTAAGTAAATGCCCCGTACCTGCCGACGGGCCCAAAGCCGGCTGCATCGTATAATATTCGCCGGCACTGCATTCGTGCATTCGGGTTATGCACCGTGAGAGTATTCCCGTACCCTCGGAATCGCACTCCTCGGAAATCGAAGGCAGAAATCAGTATCCTTGGGTACAGGTAATTCGTAATTCACCGCGATAAATGTTCGTTCGCATTGAGCGCGGAACGTTTCGACTATTACGCAAAGAATGATTTCGTATGTCACAAATAGATAGAACGATATTCGACCCAGTTCAACTCCAGTTTTGGGCGCAATCTCAATCAATTCCTAACACAGAGTATCATTGTAGTAACTAGACTGCGGATGTTTATGCAAAATGCATTATTTTTATACTGACTTTAAACGGATTTAGGAAGCAAATGCGATCCATATGCGTGAAATATACGTATAATATATTGTATGATAACATAAGATAAAATAAAATAATGCATTAAATCATTTTTTAAGTGCGTAAAATAAAGCACAAAATAATGCATTTTGCATAAACATTCGCAGTCTAGTAATAACTTACGCGAAGTATCTGCAAGTACCCTCAACGAGATTAAGTACAACAAATGAACGTCGAATGTAAATAATAATTTGATTAATCACAACGATTGCAACAAATTTTTCCTATTCATTCTGTTTCAGAACTGTAATTTTCCGGTTGACTGCTTTTAAATGTCCAATGCGAAAAACATCATTTCCAAAAAAGGTTGATATCGCGTACCCGTCAAACAGCAAGAACGTGCAGACCGATTTTTCCGCAATCGTTAATCTTGCAGGTCAGATTTACGCTTCGCTTTTTCTCGATCACGCTTTCCTTCTTCAAATCTCCTCGATTCGTTTCCCCGACGTAGAAATTTCTCTTCAATTCGGAACACTGTCGTCCACGGCTATACGAAGCTCGGTGCAGTATTGTACGAGTCAGGTTCAATGTCGCGGAAAGAAATTTTCAAAGAATCGAAGTGATCTCCACCGTTACTTCCAACAGACTGAAGACCGTCGCGGGGAACGCGATAAAAAGTAAACTCCCTTCGACCAATAGCAATTTTTCCGTTCATATTCGTAAACGTGGGGGTTAGAATAGCAATCGATATTCCAGATATTATGGTTGTTCTTACTGCACGGGAGTCTAGGGGGTGTTGACAATATCGTCGAGCGCGAAACGTGGCTACCGGCGTGGACGATTTTCGTTAAAAATGCATACACCTGTGGGTGAATATGCGTGACGGAGAAACGCGCGTCAAATATAGATAGTTTCAAACCAAAGATTATCGTGGAACATCTTTCAGGGAGACTCCCTTGAAACATGCATAAGGTCTAGACGGTGAAAATCTTCAGAAAATCCTTGGGAAACAAAAAGTGAAATAAGAGTATAAATAGAGCGTTACTGTCAAGATAAAGCGGAGGAAAATCAAAGAGAAAATTTCCACTGGTCATTCGTAGGTCTCTTGGCAAAATAACGGACACGCCAATCGCATGATCAATAGAACATGCGCTTAGGGTTTCCTTCGAATGTGGAACGACCTAGAGAAAATAAATGTGTGGGATATGAATCCCGGAGGAGTTAAAGTATAAGTTGAGGTCTTATAAGTTAGTTTAAAGTTTTAAAGTAAGTGAAATTTCTTAAATTCGACGGTCTCGCGATATTCGTATCATAAGAGTTGTGTCCAACGTGGTTCGAAAAAATATAGAAGTATTTTTCGCTCCGAATCGTTTTTACTCATCAAAAATTGAACGAAATGAACGAAACTTGATATCTACAGGAAAATGAAATAAAGAAATTTCAACGTAGATAAAATGTAATAAATTATAAAAACACGTAAGCGATAGTACATTATTTACTATTCAATGTAGCTTGTATTTTTTTTATACAACCGCTTCTGTACTCTTTGTATAAAAGAAATCTGCAGTGATATAGTAATTAGCCAGGTGTACTAGTCTTCCTTAAGAGACCCGTTGTATTCCTATTTCAAGACATCGCAAGCAGCACCGACATGTACGACATCGAAGCTTTCAATATCTATTAGAACATAAAACATGAATTTTACGTCAAACAAATGACATACTCCAAAGGGAGAGCAAAAATATATCTAGGAAAAACGAAGCCGGAATATGGATCTACAGTTGACAGATATATCTTACGGATGCGAAGTTGTTCAGCGAAAGATTTGAGACCTTTCCAATTGAAATCGTCAATTCCTTCTGAGATCGCAGAATTATTAGCAATAGGATTCGGCAATCCGAGGGTTGTAAATCGTACCAGAGCGATTCGTACGCCGCGGTAGCGATCATTCCGGTCTAAAAATTAAATGGACGCTTTAAAGAACCAGAAACAATTCGGCATTACCCGTATATCGTTAGATCACTTTGAATATATACAAAAAAAAAATGTGAAAATTTCAAGATCGTTTTAATAATGTTTAAATAATGACCTTGGTGTTAAGATATTCTCCCGCGAAACAAAATAGAAATGCATCGCAGACAATAATGATGTAAAATAAAGCGCTTTTCATTAACACCGCTGATGAATTCTCCGTGCCTATTGACTGAGAAAATTAAAACGACATAAGATTTAAATTATTTAACGCGGTACAGACAAGAATTACTGTATAGGTACGCGGAAACGCTCGTTGATGTCACTTACGATTACCATGATGAACCCAACGCAACAAATAGTCAGGGTGTTCGATATTAACTGCATTAACGCGATATACGCGAAAAGTTGTTCGACGTTCTCGATAAAGACAATTATTTCTTGATGCCTTTTAATCAAGCGTCCGAATCGTTTATCCCGGTTGGATGAAATTTCCGTTATTTCTTGACACAGAATATCGATCTGCGATCCGACGTGAAGTATCTGAAAGTAATAACTCGCGGAACTTAAATATGAAACCACTCAAATAATATTAAGTGTCATAATTTGCAATTTCTTTCCGATGAAATTATCAAGCAAACAAAATTTCAAGAATTTGAATTTTTTTTTATTATCATGCCATGTTAGAAAATACTAAAGTATACTAAAAGTAACACTGAAATATTAAAGAATATAATAAAGTAGAATGGGAAAATATTGATTCTACGATAATTCCGAACCGTCGAACCTCACAATAATATCTCCAGAATTATTTGTCAGGCACCATTAACGACGTGTAGAATTGATATTCTTTAAAAAAAAGAACAGTTAATTCTACCAAAGAAGTTGCCCGTTGGAACTCACCAGTGTAAGCAGTAAACAGCTGAGAGTGCCATAAGCAATAGCAGACATAACTAGGAAAAGAAACTGTACGATTAAAATAATCTCGTAAACGGGCGAAGTGTCATACTTAAATGGCAGCTTCATCGTCAAGATAAGTTTTCGAGGCACCAGACCCAGTTCCTCGGATTGATCCTGATACGCGAAAACACCTAGCGCATAAAAGGTTGAGCAAAGTGGGTGGAGCGCTACAATTCTATTCGTTAAATAGCGGGAAAGGTGCGCCGTTCTCGTCATCAAATTATTCGAGTCTTCTGTTCCGGGCGTCTGACTTTCTTTCTTCATAGTTGCTACGAGACTCCGCAGTACCCTACGAGGGATTACTCTTAGTTAACTTGGATTAAGGACGTATTTTTTACTATAACAAACCTGTATTCAGGGAGAATTCAGAGTGGGATAAATACAAGTAAAGATACTCTCAATAATATTCGAGGCTACGATCGTTTTGGTATATTAAATTTCATGTTACATTTTGAAATTAATTCCTGTTCGAAACGAGGAATATTTAATACAGCGGTAGCCGGTTATTATCATCACGGATAATCTTAGCAATGTGTTACTGTTATTACAATCGGTTAGCCCCGAATCACATCATATAAAATTAGTTAAAATAATCCGCTTATTATAATCAAACGTGGATGATTGTTATTAATTCTGATAACTATACATACTTGCTAGAAATATGTATATTTGGTTTAATATAAGCAGGCTGTTTTTATTTTGTAATAATTTGTGTTCAACAATATGTATTTTCATGTTCTGCTTAATGATATCAGACCATCATTGCTATCAAATATTACAGGTGCCATAACGATCACAATAACCGGCTTCCACTGTAATTCGACAATGCTCGCGCGTCACCGCACATTTTTTTTTTTACTAAAAATTGACTCGATCTTCCGTTAAGGAACGTTTGTTCTATTCTAAGAGCTCGATCTACAGATTGCAGAGAATCATCTTACCTCTCGTTGATCCACATAACTACTAGTTTAAGCAATATAATACACAATGATAGTATCATGGCCATGACGTCTATCAGATTCGCCAAAGTCTCGTATTTAAAATACGCGATAACATACTGATATTCAAAGATTTGTGCCATAATCAGCATCGTTGTCCAAAACGTTCTAAAAATGGCTTGATATCGCGCACCGGGCCAAATACCAAGAAGCGAAAGACCAATTTTCATGCAACTACTAATCGTGCCTGTTGGATTTACGCCCCACATTTTCGAGATCGCGCTTGCCTCTTTTAAATCACTCCGAACGTTCCTGCGACTTCAGATATTTCGATCCGTTTTAAAACGCAGCATTTGCCGCTGCGCGTAGCGTCAAGCGATACGTATGTACGAGCTAGGTTATACGTAATAAATTTCCAAATGATCGAAGTGATCTGAGCGGTGACGGGAAGCAGACTGAAGACCGACAGCGAAAAATGGAAAAACGTAAACTTATCGCGATTAATAACAAATTATCCCAGAAGGTATTTGATCACGTTTGTATCAAGCTTGCAGATTATCTTTTTACGATTGTTCGTTTCGCGAGGGTCTGGAGGGTGCCGTTGCAATTGTAGACTGCAGCGTCTAGGGAAACGTCAGCAATTACCTTTAAAATTCATCGAGCCACGGTTGGACGAGCGATGCGTAAGGTTGAAAAATATCGCGATAAAGAAATGGTGGAAGAAATAAATCCTTAAATCACCGTAATTGATGGTCGCTCTTGGACGCGGACTTCAGGGTAATAGAATAGAAAATGACCGTTTATTGTTTTATTCCGATCGCGCAACAAACTAACGTTTGCCTTAACTTTGCGATGAAACAATGAAGACGTTCTTCGATTGTCTTCGGACGTGTAATAACATCGATAGAGCTAAGGCGGTGAACGATAGGCAAGCGTATTCACAACGGTCTCCGCTGGCAATTGAATTCAACGCATATCCGACTGTAAGAAGAAACTGGTACTGGGCGACGTCACGCTTCACACAGTAAACAAAGGTGAGGGTGCGTGTTTCGTGAAGTGGCTGTTTCTGCCCCCGGAACGGAAGAAATCTACCGTAGTCGAATAATTAATATCTACATATGTGCGTTAATCTAAACGGACAGCCGCGTTCTCTATCTTTTCAAGACTTCGCAAGCAGAACTGAGATGTACGACATCGAAGCTTTTATTATCTATAAGAAGATAAAATATTAATTTTACCCCAATTGTACTAAGGTATTTGAGGATATACTCTAAAACGATAAATACTCGATGTGCTCGTATTATACAATGACAACAATAGGGAAACATAAATATACGGAATGAAGTCATTGGAAAAGAAATTTCAAATGATTTTTTCTAAAATTCCTCTAAAATCGACAGATATATCTTACCATTGCAAAGCTGTTCAGCGAAAGATTTGAGACTTTTCCAATTGAAATCGTCAATTCCTTCTGAGATCGCAGAATTATTAGCAACAGAATTCGGCAATCTGCGGGTTGTAAATCGTACCAGTGCGACTTGTATGCCGCGGTAGCAATCATTCCGGTCTAAAAATAAACCGAACGCGTTAAACAACCAAAAACAAGATATAAAAAAACACAAGAAAATTTCAGGATCGTTTTAATAATGTTTAAATATTAACCTTGGTGTTAAGATATTCTCCCGCAAAACAAAATAGAAATGAATCCAAGACAACAAGGATGTAATGCAAAGCGCTTTTCAGTAACACCGCAGAAAAATTTGTCGTGCCTATTGACTGAGAAATTGAAAGGATATAAAATTTGTATTATTTACCGTGGTAATAGAATTATTGTATACGCGAATACGCTCATTGGTATCACTTACGATCACGATGACAAACCCAACGCAGCAAATGGTCAGAGTGTTCGATAATAACTGCATTAACGCGATATACGTGAAAAGCTGTTCGACGTTCTCGATAAAGACAATTATTTCTTGATGCCTTTGAATCAAGTGTCCGAATCGTTTATCCCGAGCGGATGAAATTTCCGTTATTTGTTGACACAGAATATCGATCTGCGATCCTACGTGAAGTATCTGAAAGTAATAACCCGCGGAACGTAACTATAGGATCACTAAAATAATATTAAGTGTCATAATTTGCGATATCTTTCCGATGAAACTATCCAAGCAAAAAAATTTAATTTCACGCATCCCTTAACCGTGTAATATATTGTGAAATCAAAATTTTCGTAAGGTTCTACGAGTGAACGTATCATATTTGTACTTATTCCTCAAGAATTTGTTTTTTTTTATTATCATTACTCGACGCATAATATCGTTTGAATGAATATTGTACAATTTCAAGCCCATCTCACCGAACAGTAATTTACAAGGTAAACGTGTTTAACGAATGCCTTGTTAAAAAATTTATTAAAAACCTCGAGCTAAAGTAGAATGGGACAATATTGATTCTATGAAAATTCCGAATCTTCACTATAATATCTCCAGAATTATTTATCATGCATCATTAATGATGTGAAAAATTGTTATTCTTAAAAAAAGAACAGTTAATTCTATCGAAGAAGTTACGCGCTCCAACTCACCAGTGTAAGGAGTAAACAGCTGAGAATTCCATAGAACATCGAAGCCATAAATAGGAAAAAATACTGTACGGTTAAAGTAATCTCGTAAACGGGCCAACCGTCGTACTTAAACGGTAGCTTCATCGTCAAAATAAGTTTTCGAGGCAACACAGTCTGTTCCTCGGGTTGATACTGACACGCGAAAACACCTAGCGCATAAAAGGTTGCGGAAAACGGATAGACCGCTAACATTCTATTTGTTAAATAGTGAGAGAGATGCGCCGTTCTCGTCATCGAATTATTCGAGTATTCTGTCCCGGGCATTTGACTTTCTTTCTTCATAGTTGATACGAGACTCCGCAATACCCTGCGAGGAACTAATCTTAGTTAACTTCGATTCAGGACGTGTTTTTTTACTTTAACAAACCTATATTCAGGGAGAATTCAGAGTGGGACAAATACAAGTAAAGTTACTCTCAATAATATTCGAGCCTACCATGGTTTGGTATATTAAATTTCATGTTACATTTTGAAATTAATTCCTGTTCGGAACGAGGAATACTTAATACAGTGGTAGCCTGATATTATAATCACGGATAATCTTAGAAATGGGTTATTGTTATTACAATCGGTTAATCTCCAAACTACATCATATAAAATTAGTTAAAACAATCCGCTTATTATAATCAAATTTGGGTGATTGTTATCAATTCTGATAACTATACATACATGATAGAAATATGTATTTTTGGGTTAATATAAGTAGGTTGTTTTATTTTATAATCATTTGTGTTCCATAATATGCCTTTTTAATGTTCTGCTTAATGTTATCACCCGGTCATTGCTATCAAATGTTTCCATAACGATCACAATAAGCGGCTTCCACTGTAATTTGAAGATGCTCGCTCGACATTCCACATTTTTTTTTACTAAAAATTGACTTGTTTTTCCGTGAAGGAACGTTCGTTCTATTCTACGCCTAGATCTAGAGGTTACGGAGAATCATCTTACCTCTCGTTGATCCACAGAACCACTAGCTTCAGCATTATAACACTCAATGACAGGAACATGGCCACGACGTCTATTAAATTCACCAAAGTGTCGTATTTAAAATACGCGATAACGTACTGATATTCAAAGATTTGTGCCATAATCAGCATCGCCGTCCAAAACGTTCTAAAAATGGCTCTATATCGCGCACCGGGCCAAACGCCAAGAAGCGAAAGACCAATTTTCATGCAACTGCTAATCGTGCTTGTTGGATTTACGTCCCACATTTTCGAGATCGCGCTTGCCTGATTTAAATCTCTTCGATCGTTCCTGCGACTTAGAAATTTCCATGCATTTCAAAACGCAGCATTTGCCGCTACGCGCAGCGTCAAACGGTACGCATGTACGAGCCAGGTTACACGAAACAAATTTCAAAATGATCGAAGTGATCTGAGCGGTGACGAGAAGTAGACTGAAGACCGGTCAAGAAAAATAAAAAAAACGTAAACTCGTCACGATCAATACCAAATTATCCCAGAAGGTATTTGGTCAGGTTTCTATCAAGCCTGCAGATAATCTTTTTGCGATTATCGGTTTCGCAAGGTCGGGTGGGTGCCGTTGCAATTGTCGACTGCAGCGTCTAGGGAAACCATAGCTATTACTTTTAAAAATTCATCAAGCTACGGTTGGACGAGCGATGCGTAAGGTTGAAAAATATTGCGAAGAAGAAATGGTGGAAGAAGTAAATCCGTAAATCACCATAATTGATGGTCGCTCTTGGACGCGGACTTCAGGGTAATAGAAAAGAAAATTACCGTTTATTATTTTATTCCTGTCGCGTAAAAAACTAACGTTCACCTCGACTTTGCGATGAAATGATAAAGACGTTCTTCGTCTGTCTTCGGACGTGTAATAACATCGATACAGCACAACGGTCTCCGCTGGCAATTGAATTCAACGCATATCCGACTGCAAGAAGACACTGGTGCTGGGCGACGTCACGCTTCACAGAAGAAACAAAGGTGAGGGTGCGCGTTTCGTGAAGTGACAGTTTCTGCCATCGGAACGGAGGAAATCTACCGCAGTCTAATAATTAATATCTATGTGCGCTAATCTAAACGGACAGACGCGTTCTCTATCTTTTCAAGACATTGCAACCAGGACTGAGATGTACGACATCGAAGCTTTCAATATCTATAAGAAAATAAAATATAATTTTTATATACTCTAAAACGGTAAATACTCGATGGGCAGTGATTTTACAATGACAATAACGGGGAAAAATATATAAACGAAAGGAAAGCATTTGCAAACAAATTTAAAATCTTTTTTTCTAAAATAGATCTAAAATCTACTGATATATCTTACGGATGCGAAGCTGTTCAGCGAAAGATTTGAGACTTTTCCAATTGAAATCGTCAATTCCTTCTGAGATCGCAGAATTATTAGCAACAGAATTCGGCAATCTGCGGGTTGTAAATCGTACCAGAGCGACTTGTATGCCGCGGTAGCAATCATTCCGGTCTAAAAATTAAACGGACACGTTAAAGAACCAAAAACAATTCGATATTACCCGTGTATCGTTAGATCACCTTGGATATAAAAAAAAAACATAAGAATATTTCAAGATCGTTTTAATAATGTTTAAATATTGACCTTGGTGTTAAGATATTCTCCTGCGAAACAAAATAGAAATGCGTCCGAAACAAGAATGATGTAAAACAAAGCGCTTTTCAGTAACACCGCAGAAGAATTTTCCGTGCCTATTGACTGAGAAATTGAA
This sequence comes from Pemphredon lugubris, assembly GCA_933228935.1. Lineage (NCBI taxonomy): Eukaryota > Metazoa > Arthropoda > Insecta > Hymenoptera > Crabronidae > Pemphredon > Pemphredon lugubris. Next base: position 63,623,891 of record OW121815.1, read on the forward strand.
AGGATATAAAATTTGAATTATTTACAATGGTAATAAAATGATTATAAACGCGAATACGCTCATTGGTATCACTTACGATTACGATGATAAACCCAACGCAGCAAATGGACAGAGTGTTCGATAATAACTGCAGTAACGCGATATACGTGAAAAGCTGTTCGATGTTCTCAATAAAGGCAATTATTTCTTGATGCCTTTGAATCAATCGTCCGAATCGTTCATCCTTCTCGGGTGAAATTTCCATTATTTCTTGACACAGAACATCGATCTGCGATCCCACGTGAAGTATCTGAAAGTAATAACCCGCGGAACGTAACTATAGGTCCACTAAAATAATATTAAGTATCATAATTTGCGATATTTTTCCGTTGATACTATCCGAGCAAAAAAATTTAATTTCACGCATCCCTTAACCGAGTAATATATTGTGAAACCAATTTTTGGAATGTTTTTTGAGTAAACGTATCATATTTGTACTTTTTCCTAACGAATTTTGAAATTTTGTATTATCTTTAATCGATGTCTGATATCGTTCGAATGATTATTGTACAATTTTAAGTGGACAATACTAATCGAATTATTATGTCCACCGTAAGACGTTACGCGCTCGAACTCACCAGTGTAAGGAGTAAACAGCTGAGAATGCCATAGGAAATAGCAGACATAACTAGGAAAAGAAACTGTACGATTAAAGTAATCTCGTAAATGGGCGAGGTGTCATACTTAAATGGCAGCTTCATCGTCATGATAAGTTTTCGAGGCATCAGAGCCAGTTCCTCGGGTTGATTCTGACACGCGAAAACACCTAGCGCGTAAAAGGTCGAGCAAAACGGGTAGACCGCTAAAATTCTATTTGTTAAATAGTGGGACAGGTGCGCCGTTCTCGTCATCGAATTATTCGAATACTCTGTCCCGGGCGTCTGACTTTCTTTCTTCATAGATGCTACTAGACTTCGCAGTACCCTACGAGGAATTACTCTTAATTAACTTGGATTAAGGACGTGTTTTCTACTTTAATAAACCTATATTCAGAAAGAATTCAGAGTGTGATAAATACAAGCAAAGTTACTCCCAATAATATTCGAGACTACGATGATTCGGTATATTAAATTTCATGTTACATTTTGAAATTAATTCTTGTTCGAAACGAGGAATACTTAATACAGTGGTAGCCGGATATTATAATCACGGATAATCTTAGCAATGGATTATTGTTATCACAATCGGTTAGTCTCGAAACTACATCATATAAAATTAGTTAAAACAATCCGCTTATTATAATCAAACGTGGTTGATTGCTATCAATTCTGATAACTATACATACTTGCTAGAAATATGTATATTTGAATTAATATAAGCAGGCTGTTTTATTTTTTAATCATTTCTGTTCAATAAAATATCTTTTTCATGTTCTGCTTAATGTTATCAGTCGGTCATTGCTATCTAAATGTTTCCATAAGGATCACAATAAGCGGCTTCCACTGTAATTCGGAGACGCTCGCCCGATTTTGCACATTTTTTTTTACTAAAAATGGACTCGTTTTTCCGTGAAGGAACGTACGTTCTATTCTACGCCTCAATCTAGAGGTTACAAAGAATCATCTTACCTGTCGTTGATCCACAGAACTAGTAGCTTAAGCAATATAATACCCAATGACAGTATCATGGACATGACGTCTATCAGACTAGCCAAAGTGTCGTATTTAAAATACGCGATAACGTATCGATATTGAAATGTTTGTGCCGTAATTATCATCGTCGGCCAAATTGTTCTAATAATGGCTCGATATCGCGTACCGGGCCAAATGCCAAGAAGCGAAAGACCAATTTTCATGCAACTACTAATCGTGCTTGTTGGATTTACGCCCCACATTTTCGAAATTACGCTTTCCTCTTTTAAATCGCTCCAAACGTTCCTGCGACTCAGAAATTTCGATGCGTTTTAAAACTCAAGCGGTTCGTATGTACGAGCTACGTTATACGTAACAAATTTCCAAATGATCGAAGTGATCTGAGCGGTGACGAGAAGCAGACTGACGACCCACAGCGAAAAATGGAAAAACGTAAACTTATCGCGATCAATAATAAATTATCCCAGAAGATATTTGATCAAGTTTGTATCAAGCTTGCAGATTATCTTCTTGCGATTATTGGTTTCGCGAGGTTGGGAGGGTGCCGTTGCAATTGTCGACTGCAGCTTCTCGGGAAACGCTAGGGATTACCTTTAAAAATTCATCAAGCTACGGTTGTACGAGTGATGCGTAAGGTTGAAAAATATTGCGATAAAGAAATCGTGGAAGAAGTAAATACGTAAATCACGATAATAGATGATCGCTCTTGGACGCGGACTTCAGGGTAATAGAAAAGAAAATTACCCTTCATTATTCTATTCCCGTCGTGCAACAAACTAACGTTGGTTTTAACTTTACGATGAAATGATGAAGGCGTTCTTCGTTCGTCTTCGGACGTGTAATAACATCGATAGAGCTAAAACGGTGAACGATGGGCAAGCGTATTCACAACGGTCTTCGCTGGCATTCGAATTCAACGCATATCCGACTGTAAGAAAAAAGGTGAGGGTGCGTGTTTCGTGAAGTGACAGTTTCTGTTCTCGGAACGAAAGGAATCCACGTGGTCTAATAATTAATATCTATGTGCGTCAATCTAAACGGACAGTCGCGTTCTCTGTCTTTTCAAGACATCGCAAGCAGGACTGAGATGTACGACATCGAAGCTTTCAATATCTGTAAGAAGATATAATATAATTTTTATATACTCTAAAACGGTAAATACTCGATGGGCTGTGATTTTACAATGACAATAATGGGGAAAAGTAACTATACGAAAGGAAGTCATTTGCAAACAAATTTCAAATCATTTTTTCTAAAGTTGATCCACATAGAATCGACAGATATATCTTACGGATGCGAAACTGTTCAGCGAAAGATTTGAAACTTTTCCTGTCGTAATCGTCAATTCCTTCTGAGATCGCAAAATTATTAGCAATAGAATTCGGCAATCCGCGGGTTGTAGATTGAACCAGAGCGATTCGTACGCCGCGCTAGCGATCAGTCCAGTCTAAAAATTAAACGGAAGCGTTAAACAGCCGAAAACAAAATGAGTGGCCATTATCGCTCAATGTTTGATCAGCGTTGAAAATACAGTGTGATCTAAAAGTAGATATACTTTCTCGTGTTAGCCAATTCGAAACAAAATACTGTGATAGTACAGTGAAAATGACCGTATAATGTCAACTTCGTTATTACCCGTATATCCTTAGATCACCCTGGATATAAAAAGAAAACACAAGAAAAATTGTTTGAGATCGTTTTAATAATGTTATCAAGATCGTTTTAATAATGTTTAAATAATAACCTTGGTGCTAAGATATTCCCCTGCAAAACAAAACATAAATGCATCCGAGGCAACAACGATATAAAATAAAGTACTTTTCATTATCATCGCAGAAGCATTTTCCGTGCCTATTGACTGAGAAAATGAAAACGACATAAGATTTAAATTATTTAACGCGGTACAAGAATTAATGCATAGATACGCAGAAACGCTCGTTGATGTCACTTACGATTACCATGAGAAACCCAATGCAACAAATAGTCAGGGTGTTCGATATTAACTGCATTAACGCGATATACGTGAAAAGTTGTTCGACGTTCTCGATAAAGGCAATTATTTCTTGATGCCTTTGAATCAAGCTTCCGAATCGTTTATCCTTCTTTGGTGAAATTTCAGTTATTTCTTGACACAGAATATCGATCTGACATCCCACGTGAAGTATCTGAAAGTGATCAAGTAAAATGGAAGAATCTTGATTCTACGAAATTTTCGAACAGCGAACCGCGCAATGATATTTGCGGAATTGACTTAAATCTAGATCATGCGCATCTCTGGGTCTTCAGATCTGCAAACTTTTTTTTACTCTATCAAGTGTATTTCGGGTCGCTTATAACGAAATAGATATAGAATTTTTATTCTACTGAAAATTGTTTCACAAGTAATCACATGTGTTTGCTTGCTTTAGAAATAGTTTGGAGATCCGGAGATTCGGAAATGTGCATGACCTAATTTGTTAAATTCATTGTAAGTTAAACAGTTTTTTCTCTTAAGAATTCCATTTTTCGCGTCGTAAGCGACGTGAAAAATGGAATTCTTAAGAGAAAAAACTGTTTAACTTACAATGAATTTACGCGCTTGGACTCACCAGCGTAAGGAGTAAACAACTGAGAATGCCATAGGAAACAGAACACGTAGCTAGGACAAAAAACTGCACGATTAAGGTAGTCTCGTAAACGGGCGAAGTGTCATACTGAAATGGCAGCTTCATCGTCCAGATGAGTTTTCGTGGCACCAGACCCTGTTCCTCGGCCTGATTCACGCACGCGAGAACGCCGAGCGAATAAAAGATAGAGACAACCGGATAGAGCCCTAGAATTCTATTCGTTAAATAGTGGGAGAGGTGTATTGTTCTCGCCATCAAATTATTCGAATACTGTGTCTCGGGCATCTGACTTTCTTTGTTCATAATTGCCAGGAGACCCCGAAGTAACCTACGACGAATTGTTCTTCGTCAACTTTGAACTTTTATTTTAGCAGGCCTATATTTCGGGAGAATTCGGGCGCGGATAAATACATGTAAAGTTACTCCCAATAACGTTTAATATATTTTGAAATTAATTTCTGTTCGAAACGAGGAATGTGTAATACAGTGATGGATATTATAATCACGGGTAATGTTATCGATCGATTGGCTTTCAAAACCCCATTATACAAATTGCTTAAAATAATCCGCTTAATATAATCAAACTTTGGCTCTTGTTATCAATTATAATAATTATGCATATATGCAAATGTATAGTTTTGGATTCATATAAATAGGTTCAATTTGTATCATTTTATAATTATTCGTGTTCAATAATGTTTTTTTCATCTTTTGTTTAACGTTATCAGCCGGTTATTATTATCAAATGTTATACGTCCCATAATAATTACAATAAGCGGCTTCCACTGTAATTCTACTATGCTCGCTCGTCACAGCACGTTTTTAAAAAATAAAAATTGACCCCTTCTACCGCGAAGAGACGTTCGTTCTACTATTCTACCCACGATCTACAGATTACAATGAATCATCTTACCTCTCGTTTATCCAGAAAACTATTAGTTTCATCAATGCCATACCGCATGACAGAGTCAAGGACGCGACGTCCATCATATTCATCAGAGTGTCGTATTTATAATACGCGATAATATACTGACAATGAAATATTTCTATCATAACAAACATTGTCGTCCAAAATGTCCTAGCAAAGATTCGATATTGCGCACCGGGCCATATGCCGAGAAGTAAAAGCCCAATTTTCATGAAACTACCAATCGTGCTCGTTGGATTTATGTCCCACATTTTCGAAATTACGCTTTTCTCTTTTCAATCTCTTCGATCGTTCTTGCGATCCAAAAATTTCGATACGTTTGCGAACGTGTGATCTGCCGCAACGCGAAGCGTCTAACGTTACGTATGTACGAGCCAGGTCACACGAAACAAATTTCCAAACGATCGAAGTGACCTGAGCGGTGACGAGAAGCAGACTGAAGACCGACCAAGAAAAATGAAAAAAAACGTAAATTTGCCACGATCAATGGCAAATTATACCGGAAGGCACTTGGTCAAGTTTGTATCAAACTTGCAGATTATCTTCTTATGATTGTTGGATTCGCGAGCTCGGGAGGGTGCCGTTGCAATTGTCGACTTCAGCGTCTCGGGAAACGCTAGCGATTTCCTTTAAATATTCAATGAGCTACGGTCGAACGAGCGATGCGTACGGTTGAAAAATATTGCGATAAAGAAACCGTGGAAGAGGCAAATACGTAAATCACGATAATTGATGGTCGCTCCTGCACGCGGAGTCCAGGGAAATCGAGAAGAAAATTACCGTTCATTATTCTATTCCCGTTGCGCAAAAAACTAACGGTCGCCACGATTTTGCGATGAAATGTTGAAAACGTTGTTCGTTTGTCTTCAGACGTGTAAAAAAATCGATGGAGCTAGGGCGCGAACGACGGGCAAGCGTATTTACATCTGTCGTCGCTGGCAATCGAATTCGACGCGTATTCGACAGTAAGAAAAATTGGTGCTCGACGATGTCACGCTCAACAGAGGAAACAAAGGTGAGAGTGCGTGTTTCGTGAAGTGACTCTTTCTGCTCTCGGAATGAAATAAATCTACCGTAGTCTAATAATTAATATCTATGTGCGTTAATCTAAACGGACAGTCGCGTTCTCTTTCTTTTCAAGACATCGCAAGCAGAACCGAGATGTATGACATCGAAGCTTTCAATATCTGTAAGAAGATAGAATATGAATTTGACTTCAATTGTACCAATTATTTGAGGATATACTCTAAAACGATAGATATTCGACATTCTGTGATTTTACAACAACAATAATAGGGAAAAATATTTCCATGAAAGGAAGTCATTGGTTTAAGAAAATTCAAATCGTTTTTTTTTTTCAATTGATCTAAAATCAACAGATATATCTTACGGCTGCGAAGCTGTTCAGCGAAAGATTTGAAACTTTTCCAGTTGTAATCGTCACTTCCTTCTGAGATCGCAAAATTATTAGCAACAGAATTCGACATTCTGCCGGTTGTAAATTGTACCAGAGCGATTCGTACGCAGCGCTAGCGATCATTCTGGTCTAAAAATTAAAGGGAAGCATTGATGAGTCGAAAGCAAAGAGTGGTCATTATCATTGAATATTTGATTAGCGTTGAAGATGCAGTGTGATCTAAAGTAGATATACTTTCTCGTGTTAGCCAATCCGAAACAAAATAGTATAACGTTAGATCACCCTGGATACACAAAAAATATAAAACAATTTCAAGATTGTTTCTATAATGTTTAAATAATGACCTTTGTGCTAAGATATTCCCCTGCAAAACAAAATATAAATGCATCCGAGGCAACAACGATGTAAAATAAAGCACTTTTCATAATCATCACAGGAGCATTTTCCGTGCCTATCGACTGCAAAATTGAAACGATATAAGATTTAAATTACTTAACGCGATACAAGATACGCTCGTTGGTGTCACTTACGATTACCATCAGAAACCCAATGCAACAAATAGTCAAGGTGTTCGATATTAACTGCATTAACGCGATATACGTGAAAAGTTGTTCCACGTTCTCGATAAAGACAATTATTTCTTGATGCCTCTGAATGAAGCGTCCGAATCGCTTATCCTTTTTGGGTGAAATTTCAGTTATTTCCTGGCACAGAATATCGATCTGACAACCTACGTGAAGTATCTGAAAGTCATAAAGCAGAATGAAAGAATCTTGATTCTTCGAAATTTTCCGATAACGAATCTCGCAATGATATTTGCAGAATTATTCGTCTAGCGTAATTAACACTAGGTTTACGGGATCCCTCAATTTGACGGATTTCAAATTTTGAAATGAAATATCCCAAAAACCAGAACATTAATTTGAACCATTTAGCATCGTAAATGAATTCAGGCTTAAATTGAATAAATCGATTCTGTAAAGAAAATGTGTATTTTCGTTTCCCCGTCAATATGACGGGTGCTCGCACAAATGCTCGTAGAAACGCCCGTAAACCTAGTGATAACGTTAACGACGTGAAAAATTGGGATTCTTAAAAGAAAAAACTGTATATTTTACAAAAAAAGTTACGCGCTCAAACTCACCAGTGTAAGGAGTAAACAGCTGAGAATTCCATAGGAAATACAAGATATAATTAGGAAAAGAAACTGTACGGTTAAAGTAATCTCGTAAACGGGCCAAGCGTCATAGTTAAATGGCAGTTTCATCGTCCAGATGAGTTTTCGTGACACCAGAGCCTGTTCCTCGGACTGATTCTGACACGCGAAGACACCGATCGAATAAAAGATAGTGCAAAACGGGTAGACCGCTAGAATTCTATTCGTTATATAGTGAGAGAGGCGCACAGTTCTCGCCATCAAATTATTCGAATACTCTGTCTCCGGCATCTGACTTTCTTTGATCATAGTTGTTAGGAGATGCCGAAGTAACCTACGAGGAATTACTCTTCGTCAACTTCGATGAAAGGACTTATCTTTTACTTTAACAGGGCTATATTCCGGGTCCAAAGTTACTCCCAATGACGTTTAATACATTTTGAAATTAATTTCTGTTCAAACGAGGAATGCTTAATACAGTGTCGGATATCATAATTACGAATAATGTTATCAATCGGTTATTTTGATCACAATTGGTTGGTTTCAAAACCACATGATATAAAATTACTTAAAATAATTCGCTTAATATAATCAAACTTTGGCTGTTGTTATCAATTCTTATAATTATACATATGTGGAAATATCTAGTATTGTATTAATATAATTAAATTGTATTATTTTGTAATGATCTGTGTTCAATAATGTACTATTTTCATCTTCTGGTTAACGTTATCAGCCGGTTATTATTATTAAAAGTTACAGATCCCATAGTGATCACAATAAGCGGCTTCCACTGTAATTCTAACATGCTCGCTCGTCACTGCACGTTTTTCAAAAATAAAAATTAACTCGTTCTTCAGCGTAGAAAAGTTTGTTCTATTCTACGGCACGGTCTACAGATTACAGAGAATCATCTTACCTCTCGTTGATCCAGAAAACTATTAGTTTTAACAATGCTATACCGGATGCCAGAGTCATGGACATGACGTCCATCAAATTCATCAGAGTGTCGTATTTAAAATACGCGAAAATATATTTGTATTGAAACAATTGTGCCATAAACAGGGATGTCATCCAAAATATTCTAAAGAAGGTTCGATATTGCGCACCGGGCCAAATGCCAAGAAGTGAAAGCCCAATTTTCATGAAACTACTAATCGTGCTTGTTGGATTTACGTCCCACATTTTCCTGACACGCTCTCCTCTTTTAAATCTCTTCGATCGTTCCTACGATTCAGAAATTTCGATACGTTTCAAAATGCGGCATCTGCCGCAACGCGAATCGTCGAACGGTACGTTTGAGCGAGCCAGGTTGCACGAAACAAATTTTCAAATGATCGAAGTGATCTGAGCGGTGACGAGAAGCAGACTGACGGCAAACCGAGAAAAATGAGAAAACGTAACCTCGCCACGATCAATGTGGAAATTACCGCTGAAAGCGTTTGGTCAAGCTTTTATCCAACTTGCAGATTATCATCTTATGATTGTTGGTTTCGCGAGCTCGGGAGGGTGCCGTTGCAATTGTCGACTGCAGCGTCTCGGAAAACGCCGGCGATTTCTTTTAAAAATTCAACGTGCTACGTTTGAACGAGGGATACAAAACAAATCGTGTAAGAGGGAAATACGTGAATCACGATAATTGATCGTCGCTCTTGCACGCGGAGTCCAGGGAAATCGAAAAGAAAATTACCGTTCATTATTCTATTCCCGTTGCGCAAAAAACCTAGCAGTACCACGACTTTGCGATGAAATGATGAAAACGTTATTCATTCGTCTTCAGATGTAAAATGAGATCGATAGAGCTAGGGCGCGAACGATGGGCAAGTGTATTCACATCGGTCGTCGCTGACAATCGAATTCAACGCATATTAGACTATAAAAAAAAACTGGTGCTGGACGATGCCACGCTTCACAGACGAAACAAAGGTGAGAGTGCGTGTTTCTTAACGTGACTGTCTCTGCTCTTGGAACGAAAGAAATGTACGGTGATCTGACAATTAACATCTACGTGCGTTAACCTAAACCGAGATACACGTTCTTCTCCCTTTTCAAGACATCGCAAGCAGGACTGAGATGTATGACATCGAAGCTTTCAATATCTATAAGAAGATACAATGTGAATTTTATTACAATTCTGCTAATGTACTTGAGAATATACTCTAAAGCGATGAATAGTTGAAGTGCTGTGATTTACGACATTAATGGCCAGACATATCGATACGAAAAAAATCATGGGTAAACAAATTTCAAATCGCTTTTTATAAAATTAATCTAAAATCCACAGATATATCTTACGGATGTGAAGCTGGTCAGTGAAAGTTTTGAGACTTTTCCAATTGAAATCGTCAATTCTTTCTGAGATCGTAGAATTATTAGCAACAGATATCGACAATCTGCGGGTTGTAAATTGTACCAGAGGGATTCGTACGCCGCGCTAGCGATCATTCTGGTCTAAAAATTAAACGGAAACGTTAAACAGCCGAATACCAAACGGGTCGCCCTTATAAACTTAATGTTTGATAAGCGTCAAAAATACAGTGTGATCTAAAAGTAGATATACTTTCTCGTGTTTACCAATTCGAAACAAAATACGGTGTGGTAGTATCGTGAGAATGATCGCATAATGTCATCTTCGATATTAACCGTATATCGTTAGATCACCCTGTATATATAAAAAAAAAATACAAGAAAACTTTCAAGATCGTTTTACTAATGTTTAAATAATGACCTTGGTGCTAAGATATTCTCCCGCAAAACAAAATATAAATGCATCCGAGGCGATAACGATGTAAAATAAAGCGCTTTTCATCATCATCGTAGAAGCATTTTCCGTGCCTATTGACTGAGGATTTCAAACGATACCAAATAAATATTATTGAACGTGGTACAAGAATTAATGTGTACGCGGATTCGCCCGTTGATGTCACTTACGGTCACGATGAGAAACCCAACGCAACAAATAGTCAGGGTGTTCGATATCAGCTGCATTAACGCGATATACGTGAAAAGCTGTTCGACGTTCTCAATAAAGACTATTATTTCTTGATGCCTTTGAATTAAGCGTCCGAATCGTTCATCCGTCTTAGGTGAAATTTCAGTTATTTCTTGACACAGAATATCGATCTGACATCCTACGTGAAGTATCTGAAAGTAATAACCCACGCGACGTAACTATGGAACCACTAAAATAAGATTAAGTGTCGAAAATATGTAAATGCCGAGTGAGAATGTTAGTTTAATCGATTAAAGTCATTGCTGTTTATCGATCTTTGAAATTCGAACAAGTAATGAGCCGTTGTAATTTTTTCTCGTGAAAAATATCCGAGCAAGACAATTTATTTTCACACATCACACAGTCCTGTAATATTGTGAATTCAAATTTTCGGAACGTTTTACGAGTGAACGTATCATATTTGTACTTCTTCAAAAAGAATTTTGAAATTTTGTATTAACGGTAAACAACGCCTGATATCGTTCGAATGACTGTTATACAATTTCAAGTGGACAATTCTAATCGAATTATCATGACCCACCTTAACGAACAGTAATTTTCATGGATACGTTATTTCCAGAATTTTTCGCGTGGTATCATTAACGACTCGAAAAATTGATATTCTTAAAAAAAAGAACAGTTAATTTTATCAAAGAACTCACCAGTGTAAGGAGTAAACAGCTGAGAATCCCATAGGAAACCGATGACATAACTAGAAAAAGAAACTGTACGGTTAAAGTAATCTCGTAAACGGGCCAACCGTCGTACTTAAATGGCAGCTTCATCGTCCAGATGAGTTTTGGAGACACTAGAGCCTGTTCCTCGGACGGATTCTGACAGGCGAAGACACCGAGCGAATAAAAGATAGAGCAAAACGGGTAGATCGCTAGAATTCTATTTGTTAAATAGTGGGAGAGGTGCATCATTCTCGACATCGAATTATTCGAATACTCTGTCTCGGGCATTTGGCTTTGCTTGTTCATAGCTGCTAGGAGCCTCCGAAGTAACCTACGAGGAATGACAATTCGTCAACTTCGATCGAAGGATTTATTTTTTCCTTCAATAGGCTTATACTCGGAGAGAATTCGAGCGAGGATAAATATACGCGAAGTTACTCCGAATAACTTTTAATAAATTTTTAGGTAATTGTAACATGCTAGCGCGTTAGTAGACATTCTTATAAATAAAAATTTTTGATTTTAAGCAAAAAGTTCTTCCGTGGAAGGATGTTGGTTGTATTCTAGGCCTCGATTTACAGATTAGAATCATCTTAGAATTATCTTACTTCTCGTTGATCCACAAAACTACTAGTTTCAACAATGTCATACCGGATGGCAGAGTGAAGGACACGATGTCCATCAAATTCATCAGAGTCTCGTATTTATAATACGCGATGATATATTGATATTGAAACGTTTGTGCCATAATTAGCATCGTTGTCCAAAATGTTCTAAAAATGGCTCGATATCGCGTACCGGGCCAAATGCCAAGAAATGAGAGACCAATTTTCATGCAACTGCTAATCGTGCTTGTTGGATTTACGCCCCACATTTTCGAGATCGCGCTTTTCGCTTTTAAATCGCTTCGAACGTTCCCGCGACACAAAAATTTCGATGCGTTTCAAAACGCTGCATCTGCCGATGAGCGAGGCGTCGTACGGTACGTATGTACGAGCCGGGTTACGCGAAACAAATTTCCAAATGATCGAAGTGGTCTGAGCGATGACGAGAGGTAGACTGAAGGTCGACCGAAAAAAAAGGAGAAAACGTAAATTTGCCACGATCAATGGCAAATTATCCCGGAAGGCCTTTGGTCAAGGTTGTATCAAACTTGCAGATTATCTTCTTATGATTGTTGGTTTCGCGAGCTCAGGAGGGTGCTCTTGTAATTGTGGACTACAATATCTCGGAAAACACTAGCGATTTCCTTTAAAAATTCAATGAGCTATGGTTGAACGAGCGATACGTACGGTTGAAAAATATTGCGATAAAGAAATCGTGTAAGAGGGAAATACGTGAATCACGATAATTGATCGTCGCTCTTGTACGCGGAGTCCGGGGAAATCAGAAAGAAAATTACTGTTCATTATTCTATTCCCGCCGCGCAACAAACTAACGGTCGCCACTACTTTACGATGAAATGGTGAAAACGTTATTCGTTTGCCTTCAGATGTAAAATGAGCTCGATAGAGCTAAGACGGTGAACGATGGGGAAGCGTATTCACATCGATTGATGCTGGAGTCGAATTCAACGCATATTCGACTATGAGAAAAAGGAACTAATCTTGGACGATGTCAGGCTTCATCTATGAAATAAAGGTGAGTGTGCGCGTTTTGTGGCGTGACTGTGTCTGTTCTAAGAACGTGAAGTTTGTTAAATAAATAGATTCTTGGCTTAGCCTATCAATCGGATAATAACGAAAAATCAATGACGAAAAAAATTAAAAATACAAAAGAGAGCAGTAGAATCAAGATCGATATCATCTCAATGTGGAAATTGCGCGTCGCGACGCCAAGTTATATTTCATATACGCGCACTTGTCATATGCGTGAAGTTCAATCCTATCCAACAGAGTGCCACTGTTTTTCCCCACATGTGCAGGTACGCACCCACTAATAAACCGATCTTAACGACCTGTCCAGCACTATCATTATGGGATCTATGAGTGCTAAGCGATTGCTTCATTACCGGATACGATTCTCGATGATTAATTAGGATCTCACTGCCCGAGTAATTTTCCCTCGCGACCAAGCAGCAGGTACCCGACTATTAGAACGCATCGTCTAGATCGTAAATTACGTTCGTATAAACGTATATTATTTGTGCTACCGACCATTGAGACAAGAATCATCGATCAAGAATCGAATAAAGAAACTTTTACCAACATCAGTTACCATTGATGCGATATTACGGGAATTGATTTGGATGAATTGAAATAAATTTTAAGATCTTCTATCTTAGAGGGATTTAAAGCCCATTTAAATCCGTTTACATTTTAAGCTGTATCTTATTGTGGGATATGTATACTGCTCAAATCGTAAAAATCATAACCTTACAAATTTTACGAGGAGTTTAATGGAACAGGGAGCATTTCGAAGCTAAAGTTATGCTATATTTTTAAAAAATTATCAATACCCGGTGTATCATAACTGATGTTATAGGTACACATCACTAGTTTTACGAGTCAAATGATACCTTCAAATTTCTTTGCACAAACATGTTTTCTTGGAAAATGATTCGAAAATAATTGGAAAATCCTGCACGTAATGAAAGACAATTAGTGAAAAATATAATCACCCTGTACTTGCAATTACGTATCATTATCCGTTCAAATATTTGCCGATTATTTCAGGACGCAATTTGAAGGGAAAAAAAATGTCCAAGCAAATTGGTGGATTCCTACCGGTTTCGGAAAATGTTCTCGATTCGTTTAGAAGGTAGCCTCTCGAATTAACGAGGCCGATAACGGTGCCGGCAGGTGCCACGTGCTCAGGTACACCATCGTACTTGCTTTCTCGCTCCAGCATGCGATATTTCGAATTAAACCCCCCGCTCGCGAAGCAGACGAAGATGCAGCAAATAAGGAACGGCGCCGTTCAGAAAAAAGAGGCTGGGCCAAAATAAAAGGAAGCTAATTAAAACGCTTCACGTGAACTCGATTAATTTATTATCGTCGATCGCATAGGGTCCCATCGAGATACTGATAAAGCCGAATTAATTCCACGCAGGTAGATTCCGTTTTATCCATGCCCATCGATAAAAAAGGTTTTATTGATTTCGCAAACGAAAAACAACAGTGTTATAACGTAACGAAACTTTCTTGTTTAATACGAAACTATTCGTTTACCACGACAACATTATTGCTGTGCGCGTAACAGCGCTAATTTATAATTAAAACAAAATCGAAGTTGCCAATGAGTTCGCGTAAAAAGATTTCGGTGTCAAAAAATTATAAAGATGTGAATGAACCTTAACTTTATTAAGGTTAATATGATATATCAACCTATACCGTCAATAATATATTTGCGTAAAATATTTCTTCCGACAATTTTTGTCGGTTTAATGTAGTTCATTTGATTCCACGATTTCGCGTAATTCAATTTGGCAAAATCAATTTGTATTTTTTTCTAGTGACCCGTAGAATTGTATGCAGAGTTTTCGGGAATTGCGTCCGCGTTTATACAGTTCCTTTTTTTCCGTCGCTTCCTTTGCAGCCCGAGGAAACCCTCGTAAAAGATTCTAGCAGCTGTTCACCCCTCGGCACGGAAGTGATCCTAGCTATCGGCTTCTCTCTTCGTGAAAAAACGGAAGCGAGGCCCGGGTAGCGCAGTTTGGGAAAAAAATTTGATTTAGCGAGACGAGCGTATTTCGAGCGGAAAAAATCAAGCCCCGACTTCTTCGTGGCTTAAGCCGATTAAGGGATCGATAAATCAATTTTAACATCGATCCGATCGAATCAATTCCGCACCCACAGTTTTTATTTTCTCGCCCGTCGAAATTCTTCCAAAGATTCTTGAGTGGGTCCTGGAATAATTCCATGATACTGGCAATATTATCCAATAATTTGAGTAACAAAATTTTTTTCTCCTTTAAAATTCCACCGGGCGCGTTGTTGTAAAGCGTACAACAATTTTGTACTTTTGCAATTTATCCACCAATGTTCTATTTGTATCCTATTGACAGTTACGGGTATTCTTCTAGAATGTTCTTATCTATATATGAAACCAAAAAAAAAAAAAAAATTTTATATATTGTCAATTAACAAAATATATTATACCCAATAAAATTTAAATTAATAAGAAATGTGTCTATACCTAACCAAAACTTAATATAAAATACAACACGCGACCGCTGGAAGATTAAATACTCTACAATTTAATGTTCCATACGTTCAAGTGTTCGAAATTTATGAATTAAAATTGTCACTGGACAACAAATTTTATACAAATACGTGTTTCCCGCAGAACACTAAGGGTATCCCAAGCAAAAATACTCGCTTGGAATTATGCCAGGTACAACACATTTAACAGTCTAACACCACTTACGGGACGCCTCGTATAAACCAGAAATTTTACCCTACAATCTAATATTCTCTATTGGCTACAACTTGACCGGTTTGAGAGGTTTGAAAAAATTATTTTTCTCGGCCCGTAGGAAACGCACGAAACCCCATCGGTGTGAAAACGCAAAAACGTTGCATCTCCCTGCCATTTAAGGCGAGCGAGCGCGACGTTCGTCTCACCTTTTTTTCGCGACAGGATTCGAAAGACTGCTTTCCACGTATGAATATACGTCTCCCGTGGCAGCTGCCAACTCTCTCATTACGAATGAACTAGTTTCGTATACAATGTTACGAGGCGTTCACGTGCACGCGTGCGAGCGGCGGCAGTCAATCATGCGGCAAACTACAGGTAAAATATGCAACATGTATTTCCGTGTAATTACAGGTGAAGGGCGAGGAGCTCGCGTGAATATCTGTCGCGTAATTCGCGCGCAAATTTGCGTCGCCGATACTTAAGGCATCGATTAAAGTGAAATGAGTTACGCCGTGACCGACGTTGTTCTTAACCCTTTACGGCAGCCTATACTTAATTGCGGGTAGCGAGAAAGTTTAAAATTAAATTTGATATAATTGCGTACACGAAATTAAATTCGTTTCTTCGTGTTCCGTTTAAGAACAACCGGTTAAATTCATTATATTCCGAGTCACTGTCTTATTAAAATCAAATATCGTTGAGAAGTGAGCCATTCGTTGGGCGGACCACAAAATTATTTTCCATCCTTATACAAAATCAAGGGAGAAGGTCTTGTCTCGGGCCAAGTGCAAGTTACGATTACGTAACATAAAATTAATTTCGTTTCTTCGCGTTCTGTCGAAAAACAACTGGTTAAATTCTTTTTATTCTGAGTCACTGTCTTCTTAAAATCACGTGTCGTTGAACAGTGAGCTATTCATTGGGCGGACAACAACATTATTGTCCACCGTTATACAAACACAATCTTAGAAAACTCTTCGTTAATCAAGAATTTTCCAGAATCGGTGAATCGAGTTATATGGAAACATAATGTACATAAAATGACCGCATTACGCGAGGGGTACCTATACTTTTTAGCACTCGATGGTACGCGATTTAGCTTCACACACTTCATACAAAAAATGATCGCAACGTGTTCCTTTCGCTCTTCCATTCTTGTTTCTCCTTGTTATAAGAAAAATGAAAAATCGGCTTTTTTTTTAAAGTTTCTCGATCGGTGGCTGGTCCCGGATGCGTCGAGTATCCACTTTGGGCCGAGTATCGTGTAAATTATATTCGAGACAGTTTTAAAGACTTTGTAATTAATGCAACGGCGCTATCGCGATGGCGGATGATTTAAGGTCGATAGGATTTACTATCGCTCATAAATTTGCGGACACTACCGCGAAATAAACGTTATTCGAGTTGGTAGCGACAGTGGTTCGGAATGCGCGCGACGGCAGATGGAATTGAATTATGATCCGGAAGCTCGACGTCAACGGTGCTTAATAAACTCATTACGTTCAAAGTTGCGAATCATCCAATGGTAGCGCTAAGGTTCCGATGAAAGTGAAACTCCTCGTCGAATTAATATTCAAAACTTCCAGCGTTATCTCGGTGAGCGTGACGGGGAGCGGGGGAAAGCGCAGATGGCAATTGGCATGACTGTTAACTTCCGTAATTGTCATCTTTTCGAAAGTTGATCGATCACGCGGTCAGGATTTAACTCACGGGGACGAATTGCGAGCGCAATAAGATTAAACGCGCGATACTTAATGATGCATCTCAACGCGCTTCCCGAGGTGTCGCAAAAGTTGATGTACAGGGCGAATCAATAATAATGGCCGCTCCACATAACCTGGAAACTTAACGAGTCGGAAGAGCTTCAACTTTAATTTTTATTTCCCTCCAAATTTTTTATTTTCGGACGTCACGTTTGCTGCGAGCAAGATCGGATTAATCCATCCCGAGTTTAAATAATTATTCGGTCGAAGTTTATAACAATAAGAACAAAAATGAGTAGGTACTCATTGGATTCGTGGCAGTAAAATGTTTTAACTTTCTTTCTGATTTTCCTAAATACCGTTTAAACTGGGAAACTAGTCCGTTGCCAGTGAAACAGATCAATAATTCCTGACAGGCTATTAATTATAAAGCACGACGGAAGGAGAATGATGTATATGCTTTTCTGTCTCCACATTTTATTCTTCGTTTCTATAAACACCCTAAGAGGCACGGTGAGTCTTTTGAATCGCGATCTCTCCCTTCTCGCTACGATCCCCTCGATCTTCTTCGTTATGCAACGATCCTCTAGCATCGCAACGGTCGTTCTTCGGGAAAAACGGCCGGGTCAAGGGAATAACAGAATCCAGGTATGGGCAGGTGTCGACGACTTATAGTAATCGCTGAATTTTAATAACAATAATCTCCCGTCCGTGAGGATCACTGCTAAAGCTTCAATTTTTTTAATAACGGGACACGTGATGTCTTTTGCACGTTCAGGATATTGAAACGTTGCTTTTGTTTAAATTTAAATCGAACTTATCTCGCATGGTAGATTAAATCATGTTGGCAATAATTGTTCCATGGACCTACGAATAGAAGATTTATTTTGTAAAACACCTTTTTTAAAAATTTAACAAAACTTTGGAAATTCGAATGAGGTCAAATAGGTTTCTTGCAACGTTTATGGTAATTTTCGGAATTATACTTATTAACAATTACGCTGGAATTGTTCAAATTAAAAACTTTTACTAATTCCACGTGTAAGTTATACTTGCAAAAATACAATTATTTGCAAAAATAATTAAATATCTCTCTACCTACGGTACGAACGACCGTTGCACCAATGTTTAGTACAAATGACGACGAAGGAGAAGCAGAAGTAACAGAAGAACGAGAAGAGGAAGATCGAGGGAAGACAGGAAGGTACGAGCTCGGGCCGTGATTCAAAAGATCCTTCGTACTTTTGGGGTGTCTTGCAGCTGTTCCTCGCCCCCTACCTCACCGACGCAGCTACCACTCGTCTGCTTCTTCCAGCGTCTTCTTTCTTATCTGCGAATGCGTCCAGAAGGACGAAACTTCGGTGGATGTTGGGTACTTGGGCACGCGTAACGTACGCATCTCACGCGGCGAACCATTGTAACGACTCTTTGTGTTATTCTTTTGTGCGTTTCCTCGTCGACGTCGAGGTACTCGAGAAACGTCACGTTGGCAGAGGGGGAGGGGGACGGCGCGGATAAGTACGTAGTTACTGTTTTCGAGGAATTTTATCGACGAGACGAGAGAGATAACGAGGTGAAAATAAAAAAAAAATTCAAGTCGACGATGTCTCTCGAAGTCGTTCCCGTTAACCTCTTCGGGTGCAGAATTTTCTGAAGTGGCAAGAAAGGATTTTTTAGTCCTATTATTTCTTTTTAGTACCATAGGTGAACTCGTTTGTTTTTATCGTTGAAGGATTCTTTTGCGAACAGCTCTTCGCTAGGTTCAACTTAACAAATTGTTGCTATATTATAATTCAGACGCTTATTTCAGAAACACCCTAAAAGCTAAAAAAATAACGTGCACTGCTTTGCGTTTCTTTCGTTTTTTCCTCTCCCCTGCAAATAATTGAGCTAAATTGATAGTTATATCTGAAAGAGTAAGTAGCCTAGTCCTTTTTGTAATTTTTGGGAGTTTAAAGGAACCGTTTAAGTATCGTGAAACAGTTTTTTTTATCAATCATCTCGAAAAGTGAAAAAGTGCACTTGGGGGGTTTCCGAAATAAACGATTCAATTATAGTACAACTTAAAAATGTTGTACCGTAAAGAAAATAGTTTCGACAAAACTGTGTGGACTCGTATAAAAACACCATGACGATAATCTCAGAACTAAGCGAATTCGTTAAAATTCGAGAGTAGGATTTATTCAAACGAAGGAATGAGTGGATGCGCAACCACCGCGCGAGGAACGCGGAGCAAAAAAATAAAAAGGGCGGCCGAAGGAGGGGGTGAAGAAACCTTCTGTCGGCCCAGAAGGTCCTGCAGGGTGAAATCCTCGGTGGCAGAAGGAGTCAGTCGTGAAGCGGAGTAAACGAAAGGCGAAAACCGAAAGAAACTGGTCGACCGGCTGGCAAAGCCCTCGGCTGTTTCGATCGAAGTCAGCAATCTGTCGTCCTTACGCCCTTCCTCGATCCTTTGGGAATCTTTTTAGATACCCTTGCCAAATCTCTTCTCCTCGGCCCCGACTATTCGTTTTCTTTTTTACTGCTTCGCGCAATCTCGGAACGGAAGATCGGAGATTGCCGTAGATATTTCGTAGAATGCTGCGGCTAAAGCTGTGAGACGCAAATTCTAAGCTGTGATTTTTGAAATAATGTTTTGCGCGGTGAAGGGTTGCCGAAGATTTATCGAAGCAATGATATTGCGGGATAAGATAATAAATAGATTTCGATAAAAACGCGCCGCAAACGACGTTGTTTATTTTCAATCGCACGGGAGGATAAGAATAATGGTGTTTTTGAACAATTTTTATTTTCTATTTTCAAATTTTCATGAAAGTACCTATCTCGCTTAAGTATAACGGATGAATTACGGCACGAAAATTCGGAGGTTAGGCCAAATCCTGACTGATCACATAATTTAATAGTTTATCAACCAAACGAGAAGATAAACACGATGGTATTTACATACGAGTCCCTCCATTTCAAATCTTTATAAAACTCACACAATTACCACGAACGTGACTTCTTCAGAAATCTCGCGACGTGAGGGATCGCTGTAATAACAACAAAATCATTTTCATTCGAAAGGATTGTTTTCCTTACCCGCGATAGATTTCGTAGCGTCTTCCCTCGCTATCGATCGCTCCTTTCAAGGACCTAGGATGCGGCAGACGATAGAAAAGAAAAAAAAGAAGAGAGGAAAAAGGACGAGGAAGAAAGTTCGGAAATCTCACGTCATGCCAGAAGCAGGAGGGTTGAACAACCCTACCGGGCTTCTTTATTAAGCTCCGGAGACTTATTCTCGGTGCCAGACGGCGTGCTGTTAAAAGGGGAAAGAGGTCCTGCGCCAACCCTTTCCCCCGGAAGACGGCCGTTCTCGCATACTTTACGACCTTTCCACTTTCGTTTTCTTGCTTCTATATCCGTACGCCGCGGGAACGCTTCCAAGGGATCGTGATTTCTGGCCTATTCGCCGGCTGAGACCTCGAAATAGTTGGATAAACCGACTGAAATCGATACGAATGTTAGCACTAAAATCGCCGAGTAGTTCTGGACGAATATCTTCGTTCTTTGAACACCACTGGTATTGGATGGTGTATGGAAAATTAACGACAGAATCTTGAATGTATTAATTGTTTCGTCGTAAACTTTATGATTAAACACCGTGTATGGCAAATTATTGTACAACGGGAAAAATGGTACGATGTTTGCCGTTGCAAAATTATTTTTATCTCTGTACGTGTTTTTTGGGGGGGATTTAGGAGTATGGAACTGAAATATTGAAAAAATAAATGACTCCTTTAATTCTGAATTCTCATTTCAAAATTACTCAAGTTTACCATTCTCAAGTATGAAAAAAGTATATCTCTAAGTAATTTAAATACGTGTCATACGTCTAATATTATATATATATTTCTTAACTATACACAAATATATATAAATCTTCGGAAACAACGTATTTTATAAATAACCTGTCACTTAACGCGTCACCCTGTCACTTTGACTGCTCTGGCAGAAGCAGTTATTGAATAATCGTAAGTACTTCTAGCGTCAAATTAATCCTTCTCCTCGCGGAATCACTTCTCCTACACAAAAATAAAGAGACGCGGCGTATCTCAACAAACCATACCGCCACGACCGATCCGTGCATGAAAATCATCCCCTAACCGAGACAAATAAGTTCCGGTGTACAAAAATAGATGCATAGGTGTAGAAAAAAAAAATTTGGAATCCACGGTATGCCCCGCATACGCGATCCTAAGAAGAAGGAGGCACGGAACCTCCCAAAAGATGGCACATGCGGAGAAAGGGGGCTCTCTCCAAAAAGCATCTGTTGCATCGTGCATCAACACCACCACCACCACCACCACCACCGGCCGCACCACCAGAAGGCACCATCACTACCACCGGCCCTGACGACCACCAGGTGCTACCCACCTTCCGTGTCTTTCCCCGTCGTCGTCGTCTTCGAAAAAACCTTCTTCGTCTACCCCCACCCCTCCCACCGTCGGCTTTATTCCCCGAGATTTCCACCATCTGCGTTTCACCGCGCCACCCTTGGCTCCGTCCCTCTCTCTCTCTCTCTCTCTCTCGTTAACGCGCCACCGCCCGATAGTTCCGTTTCGCTCGCTCTTAACGCGAATGTCTTCGCTGCCGAAGGAAAAGGAGACTTCTGCCCGGACCAGCCACCTTCTGCCGAGCACGAGGCTAATTGTAAGGACGGCGTATCGCGTACCGGAGAGCTCGGGATGACTCTTGCCCGGATAACCCGCTGATGAGAGAGATTTTGTTTTCTTTTTTTCAAGCGAGGTGGTAATAAGAGGCTCCCGAGTTTAACTCGGTACGATTGTTAAAGGAGCGGAGGCAAATTACGTGTCGCGACGACCGCGCGATTTTTAACTGTCCTGGCGCGCTTCTTTTCTTTTTGTTCGGTGGTCGCGTGGCGCGACGCGCGGGAAAAATCGGTTTGCGATTTTTCGATTCGATTGCAAGCTTCAAGTATGATGGGTATTGTGGCTGAAATCTAGATCATGCACATGTCTGGATCTTTGGATCACCAAACTCTTTTTTGTACTCTGTCAAATGTATTTCGGGTCGCTGATCACGAAATAGTTATAGAATTTCTATTCTACTGAAAAATATTTTACAACGAATCACGTGTGTTTGCTTGCTTTAGAAATAGTTTGGAGATCCGGAGATTCGGAGATGTGTATGATCTAGATTTGTTTTGTATTGCTTTCAACTAGAAGCCTCAACTTGAAAATTGTATTGCTTTCAACTAGAAGCCTTAACTTTTGAGCAATTAATTCATATCAAAATTAGCGTTTATCTAAAAATTAAAAACTCAGTGTCACTCGTGTCGTCCAATGAAGTCTGCAAACGCCAGTCGAATGTGAGCGATACAAACGTCTCCCGTGTCTCCCATGAATTCTTCTCTTCTTTTTTTTTCCAACAAAAGCTCCACGGAATGAGAAAAGTTCCACCCCAGTCGGGGTCGAACGACGGAGTCAACGATCAGGGACGAAAGATCGATACCATTCGACCGTGGTACTCCGAAAACATCACGCGTTAGCGAAGAATACGCTCGTCAGGTGTGCCAAAGTCGCCGGTATTCTGCGGAAGAGGGGAATCTGCATACTTGGTTTCATGCGGGGACGTAATCACAATGGGTCGCATACCTGTACCGCGGGGCAAGAAGAATGCAGGGGTGATGCCCCGCCCCCCCTCTTCTACCCCGCAAGTCCACCCCTGTCACCTTTTCTTCCGCGACACGACAGTCGGTCCCATTAACGCTCCACGCTTTTGGCGTTGAGAAAGCTCCGAGCGGTGCAACGAACGGCCGAACTGGTCGTGGGTTTCCGTTATAAACAGGGAAACTCTGAGTTCGTTGAGTTCGTACGAAGAACTCGTTATTTTTTTTTTTATATTTGTTTCTGATAGAATTACACATTGAAATTCACCGCGCCATTCTATGTTATGCATTTGTTTGGACTATTTCCGTCTTTCCTGCGTTTATTTATAACTATTTCAGTCTCGTCATTGTTACGCGATTTTGTTTATCTTGGTTTCTACGTCTATGTTTTCGGACGAGATTTTAAAATTGATACAATTAACGTTATTCGCCAATAGGAACTCTCGTGTTCACGTTTTAGAACGCCATACGAAATTTCATTCCCATGAAACGCACTTTGCAAGAAGCGGTAATAAAATTTAAAGCGTCCGCGCGTTAATAAGAGTCACCGTGGATCGGAATTTTACCAATTGGTATAGCAATTATCTTCGGGGACTCGAAAAAATTTAATACAACCCGTCAAGTTATAATTATGGCATAAAACATTTAAAAATACCAGTGGTATTAAAAGCAATGTATAGCCGTTCGAAAAATAATGAACGACCGAAGAAGCGACGCGCGAGCGAGCGTTCGGGAGAAAAAAATGCGTCCCGACTTTACGTGCATTCGCGAGTGCACCAACCTGTTTTCTCGCCCGACAGGTATCACGCAACGTAATTGCACCGAGACGAGGCCAAGACCAAGGTAATTACATATCTACTAAATACATTGCGATTATGTTATCGCCGGACACTCGCGTTTACGTGACGGCAGAATTATAACTCTAATTATCGAGAAACCGTATCGATCTATTCGGTAACGCCGATTACGGATTGTTAACGGTATGGTTTGCGTAATACGCGTGTGTACCTGACACTTAAAAATTTTTGCGCGAACTGCACGCTGAGATCATTAAATGATAATTGATGCGTAGCATACGTACGCCACAATGCCTGATGAATATTAACACAATTGATGAATGGTAATCTACAATTCGCTCTTAAAGAGCGAACGGTATAATTATAAATAATAGTTCTTTATTATAGCGTTCGTATTTTGAGCGTGAATTTTAAATTACCATTGATCGATCGGTAAAAAGTCAGGTCGGGGAAAAAATATGAAATTAAAGTTAAAAGTGCGAATAGCGTTAGAATTATAAATGATGAAATTACAGTTACTACAGGTGCAATTTGTAATTCTTTATTTCCGTAGAACAACTTTTCTTCTTTAGTCACGCCCATACAACCTTACGTTTAATCGAAAATTTTTAATATCATAAAAATCTTTATATCTCAATCGTCCGTTAAATAAAACAAACACTAATAGTTATTTCTACCAACCAAGAATAATCCTCGAATTATTTTTAAAAGACAATCACGAATATTCGCATAAATCGGTGACAGAAACGTTCGTTCGTGAGATTGAACTTGCGCAAACGAACCTCGCGAACGAGGATACCAGGGACGCTATGGAAGGAGGAACAACACCCCCCAGACGATTTTCCTTTTCCACCCCAGGAATGATTCTCCATCTCCACCCCTCCCCGCGCTCTCTCTCTCTCTCCCTCTCTGTACGCAGTGGCGTTAAACGTAACCTCCCTTGTTATGTCTGCGCGAGGTAAGTTAAAAAGTTTCTGCTTTCACAGCTGCTCCTCTCCCGTACCATTGGAAAGTTGTTTATACTCTCGCGTACGTACGCGTATTATCACTGGATACGGATGAGCCCCGGGTAAGATCGAGAGAAGACGTTTCTCTCTCTCTCTCTCACTTTTTCCCTCCTTCGAGGGAACTTTCGTAACAGAAGCTTGTCTCTCCCTCTCTCTCCCTAGTGCTCAGTTTGCGCAGGTGACGCAACCGACGACACTTTGGAAGCGCAGAAACGGGGGAGATTGTGCGCGCGTATCGAGGGGTGATGTATTTTCTATTGCGATTACGGAGCCTTAGAGCTAGGTGGGATAGTTGCAGCTTTTAGCGATGATTTACGGTGCGAATGACACGCGAGGAATGTACCATTATTCCCAATCTCAAATGTTTGCGAATGGCAAAAATTCCTGTGCGAATATTAATATCGCCCGTATCTCGTTGACAGTTTTATTTGGCCCGAGTAGCAACAATTTTGTTACATATCTTTTCCTTTGCACCGGTGCCGCGTTAAACCGCTTGCAAACCGCTAATAAACCCTCCCATAATGCCACGCGTACGTAATTGCACGAAACGCCGAGGAGACTCCGACAGAGAGTTGCTCGGGCGAAACGCGACCGACGCGGCTAATTAGTCGCGAAGCGCGAAATGCCTTCGTTACGTATAATCGAGAAATCGATTGATGTCTATGGCGAACGTGATAGCTACGCTCCGCGCTTTCTACCGTTACCCGTTCGCTTAGAACCCGAAACCAACGTCGAACTTTCGTTTCCACGATGCCAATTAACCCGAAGGGAATTAACGAGAGTATTCCCCGTTGTCTCTCGTTTCACGTGGCGTCCTTGCGCGGAAAAGAGAGGGCCGGATGTAACGAGAGTACTCGAGGAACGAGGTGGTGTCAGGTGTCGGAAGACTTTTCAGGTCCCGTTCCGGATAAATTTGGCCAAAGAATCGCGGTCTTCCGGTTTCCTCCTTTGATCTCGCCGAATGTGATTTCGTTTTTTTTTTTTTTATATCGACGCTGACTGTCGTTCGTTAATCGAGGAAGACGAGGATCCTAGATTTTTTTTTAACGGATTTAATTTAATTGGATGACAAGTTTTTTGAAGTCATCTCTGTAGGAACGTTTGGTTTAGTTTCTCGTTTTAGGTTTACATCGTTGGAATCATTTTTAAAACGGACACGCTTTAGACGAGTCTCGAACTTAGGGAACAATTAAACGTCTGGGTCAAAAGAGTCCATTGATTTATCGAGCGTAATTAAAATCGCTGTTAATTACAACCCTTAATTACGATTTGAATTAATTACAAAAATAATTACCGACCGTAATATACAATTGCAATTAATTGTAAGTTGAATCAATTACAATTGAATTAATTAAGTAACGCGTTACAATTTTACTCACCTCCGGGTCACGCATAAGTGCGTTCGCACGTCGGTTTTGAAACGATCAGGCTTTGAAACAATCGGTATTTGAGAATGACCAAAAGTAGTCGGATAAATTGTAACACGTTACTTAATTAATTCAATTGGTCAATTGATTTAATTTATAATTAGTCACAGTTATATATTACGGCCGGTGATTATTTTGATAATTAATTCCAACTGTAATTAACGATTGCGATTATCTTCTTTAATAAATCGCCATTATCTATTAATAATCGTCCAAAATAAATTATGTGTAATGCGAAACGTACAGCATTAAAAGATAATTTTTAAACTTGTCCAATAACTAAACAAATTTCTTGCCAAGCCCCACTTTTTAAACAATGTCTATGTATATAAATATAAATGTACATGAACATCCGCAGTCTAATTACTACCGCAACGTCGCGTCGTTTCGCTGCTCGCGTCGAATTTGGATTATTCTGTATTATGAAATTGATTGCAACTTCCTGTTAAAAGTAACTGCTTCGAGATTAGTCGATTACGAACCAAAACTGCCTTTCCACCACGGTGTATCCACGGTACTTATACAAAGTCATATGCTTCACTTCTCCGCGTTCATGCTCCAATTCTTTTTCTTTCGTTCCGTGAATAAGAGAAGTTACTAGAATTTAATAGTCTGCTAGTTCCAATAAGTAGGTATAACTACCGTAAAACTATTCGACGCGAAATTTCAGCATACGCTTTCTGGAATTAAGGAATCGTTTCCACGAAACCTGACGATCGATCGCGAAAGGATTGTTATTGCCACTGTATATAATTAAAAGCGGTATTAAATAATCGTAGTAGTTAAAAAAATTTATTCGAGCCTCTGGAAAAACTGGCTGGCCAATGTTCTTATTCTATCAAATAAAGAAGGGATGACTTTTTCGTAAAACTTGGCTCATTCCTCCTCTGATCGGGTATTTAAATTTCTTTTTTAGCACTTTGCATTCTGGGTGGTCCCGGTAATAACAACAGACATAATGAACAACACTTTCGACCCATTTTTGTCTCAAAGTTCCACAAGTGGACATATCGTGACAACTGACCATACGTGTTTTTGTTAAGACCCCGTCGTCAACGCTGTGCGACGTCATTACAGCTACAGAAGGTGATCTGACTTTTTCTCGAAAAACGATGCCAGTATGTCCGATAAGGAGAATTAAGAAAAAAAATTTCATGTTACTGATACACTGATAAACGTTTATTTATATTGATGTATTATACCTATCGTATTTATTAATATAAAAGAAGATACAAATTTCAGTGTATTACTTCTTCTCTTTCAAGTAGCATTTACATGCAACGCTTACAGGGTGTGCCATGAATAGTGCTAGTCCGTTAAAGGTGCGGCACCTGGGATAATTCTAAGCAAGTATCTCCTTATCAAAAATATTACTTGCGCTTCGATTAACGAAATATTAACCGAAAACAACAACCAATCAATGAAGCCAGTAGCGCCGGTCGTTGGTTATTGGGCAGCTCAGTCTCAGCGCGCTTCGGTAGGCAGCGCCACCAGTTACCGTGTCCTTCTCTGATTGGCTTCCGATTTTCAATAATATCTCGCAAACTATGAAAATCCGGATATTTTTCATAAGAAGAAATTTGCTTAGAATTATCCCAGCTATCGTACCTTTAACGGCCTACCAACATTTACCGAACACCCTGTACATCCATGTCTCGACGCAGTGGACGAACCGATCAAAAAGCTCAAGGATCGTTAACTCGATGTCACGAATTAAATCGATCCTCTCTCTTTCTCCCGACTCATTCGTGAGCCGTTTCAACCGACGAAGCGTCAGGTGTACGCGCGTCGGCGTGCAAAAGTTCTAATAAAGGTGAAGGAGAGGGGAAAAAAAAGAAAGAAAAATCGGGGAAAGGCGCAAGCTGCGGATCGCGGGTCCAGGTTGCAACGGCAGCAGAAACGTCCCACGGTTTTCGGGGTTCAGCGGGGTTAAAAGGGATTACATTATCGTGAAGCGTTTGGGCGTGGGAGCTGGGAACCCTTGGAGAGGATCTTCGCCGGCTGATGCACCCGTTGCACCCGCGACCTACCTTCTGCACTTCCTTCTGCACCTCCCTAGTTTTTAAGGGAAACGCTTCTTTATCCTTAATCCTTTCATCTCCTCTTCCGTAAACGTTGTTTTTTTTACTGTAAACGTTCTGGCTGATTGTATTATTATGGCCTTATTATTAAATTATAAATAATTTTTAGCGACTGAGTTCCCTTCGCTCGTATGATACAACGATGTCTTCATTCCAATCGGGATTAATTGAAAGTTTTAACTGATATTCGTATTCTCAATCACCAAAATGTTGGATCAATCATTGATATTCGAGTCCCGAAGAAAGTATGTCGAGAGTTCGTCAGTTAAATCTTTTATGACAACAGAAGTCGTTTCAATTTGCGCATTATGTTGTGTCTTAAATATAATATATATTATGAATATATTTATTTATTATTATCCACATTAATGTTGCTTTGTGTATATGTATACACATAAATTATATTGTATTGAAACGAGTCGACAAACACAATGATAAATGACAAGAATTAGTAATACCAAACTACGACCGGAGGACAATGAATTTCCAGACAACCTCGCGAGACAATCTTTCCTACCCAAATACCTGTAATTATGTTACAGGTTATTTCGAGATTTCGCTTACGCCGAGATCCTATCGCGCGGTACATTCTCGCATATGCTTTTATCGCCTCGGCTAC
Source organism: Pemphredon lugubris (assembly GCA_933228935.1). Classification (NCBI taxonomy): domain Eukaryota; kingdom Metazoa; phylum Arthropoda; class Insecta; order Hymenoptera; family Crabronidae; genus Pemphredon; species Pemphredon lugubris. Next base: position 63,652,962 of record OW121815.1, read on the forward strand.
CTTCACGAATATCTTTATCGTTCGCGTTTTATTACAAAAGCACCTTTATCCTTCGCCTCGGCTTTCCGTATATCACCCTCTCCCTCGGCTTCTCCTTCCCTCTCTACCTTTTCGTCCTTGTCTCCCCACCTGCCCTTCGGGGAAGGTAAAAATCGACTTTAATTCCAGCGGTATATCGAGGGAGCCTATTCGTTTCCAGGTTCCACTCTTTCGCAGCCACCGGGTTCCAGAGGGAGACAGATGAGCTGGACCACTCACAGGTAGCCAGTGCATGTGCAGCAGGTGAGCAGTGGGTCAACTCGGCGCGCATGTACGTATAACACATTTACGTGCGAGCGTGCATACACGCGCGATCACCGATACGCCGTAAGAAAGTTCTTTGTCTCGGACTCAAATCGAGATGGAATGTTTGATCGGGGCCCGCCTTAAACTGACAAATTCCTCAATTAGCTGGAAAACCGTCGGTCAATATTGGATTGACGTTATACGCTCTTTTTTACACGGTTACGGCCAACGCGATAAAACCAGTGGCGAACTGTTTGATAAATTTAATTATAATTTAATCTCATTGCGGTTGTAAGATTTATTTCTTGTTTTATTATAATCTACGAATTCGCTCGTTAATGTTTCTATAATTATGATTGTGAATGTTATGTATGCTTGTATTATTAAATCTAACGATAACTGATTTTATATTTTAGTTATACAACTTGTTTGTAATTCCACTCTAACTGGTCAAAACACTGACTAACACTTTTATAATTGTAATTATAAAACTCACTTATAATTATAATTATAATACTTGTATTCATAACAAAGATTTGTAAATCCAATTTCAAATTATGCTAATGCCAAATAGATACCACCCACGGTTGAAAAGGAACAAATAATCCAACAACATTATACACGATACTCAATCATTGTTACGAATCATCGTATCGATCGTGCGATTAACAACAAACCGTAATGATAGTAAAACATACGAATTCGACAAGACCCAAAAATCCTCAAATATCCCTTCCACGTCTTAACGTCCACAAACATACAATTTGTATCTAACAACGTTAAAAAGGTCCACTCCAAACCCTTCCCCCTTAATAATCACAACTTATTACCGAAAGAAACAAAAAGAAAATGCTCCTACCTCGTGTTTACCCTGCCATTCATCGACCACTGAACCCACGCGAAAATGACGAGAGAGAAGAAGGACGAAAAACGAAAGAGAAAGAAGGGAGAGGAAGGAGAAGAGGAGTACCTATCTCCCAAAAAACGAAGGATACTCACGCGAGAGGCACACAGCCACCTTAAAATAGTCCCTATCATTTCCAACGCACATACGTCAAGTCCGAAGTAATTCGAGTTTTCGTGTGCCCCGTACACAGGCGCACACGCACGGGGCATAAACGATCGGTCGCACAGTGTTGGGGAGTCAGGTAGTAAGGTGGGTAGGTGGTAGGTAGGTAGGTGCATACGCGTAGCGTGGGAAGGTCCGGCAGCTGAGAGCAAAAGGGGCCCAAAAAGCGGCTGCAGCTTCTTCTTCTTGCCTCTTGCTGCCGCTGGCCTCTACTTCGGCCCTTCTTCGCCCGTGGGACCTACTACCACTCTTTCTGGATATACGACCCTTCGCCCGAAGACTATGCAAAGACCCTCCGACAGCGACTTTTCCGTTTTGGAGCGGTGGCTCTGATTTTCGATCACTGGAGAAGTTCTCGGACGAGCAGTGGTCGGTGTTCGGTGCATTCGACTCGACGCGTTATCATCGGGTACTATTAATACCGAAACAGTCATTTTGACTGGTTTTCGAAAATTACTCAAATTTACCATTCATAAAGTGTGAAGAAAAACGTCTTTTTAAGTAGAACGAATACGTTCAATTTTGTGTATTATATACTTTTTACATTTGCGTTAATAATTGCTTGTTTATTTTCCTCGCGCAACGTATTTCATAAATAACTAGTTACAGCGGCTGGTATGGCAGAAATAGGTTAAAAATGTCATTGAGATAGATACGTCAGTTATTGGATATTTTGTTTTAATCGTAATAAATTCATCGTTGGTTCATTTTATCCCTCGATACGAATATGATCGCACGCGATACGTGTAATGAAATTTGAATTTAATTATCATTGCATTTGTCGCATAATTATTCAATAATTTCACGATTAATGTTCCAGTAGCGATGATAAATATGAATGTATCGACGGTTTGATGAATTGTTCAATTGATATTTATCGTGTGACAAAGAGAAAGATAAATCAATCGAATTATATACAACTGGAATGGATATAAAATAAATCGAAAAGGATATACGGTTAGGCGTGCCGCTTAATCGGTTAATTACGGTTAATTGCCTAACCTGTACGCCGAAAAATTGTATGTGTCACATTTGGAAACGTTTTTATCGCAATCTAATTTATCTAATCTGTGAATCTAAGAATATTTCTCATTGTATGCATACTACTAATTACGGACAAATTATGTTACAAGAACTTACACAAGAACGTCCTTTTTTATTTATCTATATATTTAATAACATATGTACTTATTATAAGTTCATCTATGTCTACTTTCATTGCTACATTTCCTTAAAAAAAAAAACTTCAGTACACATCACAGAATTAGCAGTATCGCATATTCACCCGCATAATTAAACGAACGATCAACTCAGCTTTTCCCACAGATAATGCAAACTATCCTAAACATAGTAACTCGAGGATCGTTCTTTTTACTTCACAGCGAGACATTGAAATTTTTTTTCGATATGGGAATGTAGTTTCCACGATGATTCCCAATCGCGGATGCGAGACGCCGCGACGACGACGACGACAAGGACAACGACAACCACGACGACATCCTGTCCCTTGAATTGAAAGGACGGGCATTCGGTGAAGGTCTCATTATTAATTGTTCGAGTTCCTGTTCAAACACTGAGATTAAATCCGGGAGGAACTAATCCGGCACGTAGTGCCTCCCTTTATTGTGCCTATCCCACGTAGAACTCGCTCTCCGGCGTACACGTGCACGCTTACACACGACATTGCTGTACAAGTTTCATACAATAACACCGAGGTGTGCGAACTCTACTTACCCACACGCTCGCTCGCGCGTTTATAAATATAAATACGCGGGCACGTACGGGCATGTAAATTTTGTTGAATGAAATTTTCGGCCCTCGTGCTCCCACGTAGCTTCGAACGCCACATTTTTCGTGCGCCATATTAAATGACACCTGTTTCCCACAAAAATTATTAATAACCGCGGTAACGAGTGCAATGTTAAATACGAATTTTTTCACAAAATATGTAACTATACTGTCAACTGCGATTTTAGATAAATTTGTAAAGAATATAATAAAAATCTTCGTTCGCTGCAATTGTTTCGATAAACTATCTTCGATCCAGAAAACCACTGACGACTGATCAACGAAAGTAATTTTCTCCATTTACAATTCGAGCGCGTGTTTACGTGTCCGCTGAAAGTGATGTTGCGTGGTCCTGAATTCGAATGCGGGACAGGAAGCTCTAGCCTCCCCCATTCTCGAATCGTGCGTATATCCACAGGAACGACCTTCTCTCCCTCCCTCTCTCTCTCTCTCCCGCTGTCTCTCTCGCTCCGAGGGGCCCAAAAGAGGCGCACAACAAAAATAATAAAAAGTGCTTCCTTCCGTTCCGTCTGTGGATCCTGCATCTGGCTCTCGAAGCCGCCGATTGACCGGCCACTCTCATCTCCGATATTCAGTCTCTCACTCTCTCTCTCTCTCCCACGTCCTTCCTTCCCATTTCTCGGCACATTCGAAACCGTACGTTCGTCCTTGTTCCACCGAAGATGTACCTTCTGGCGCGCGAAAACGCCTGCTGCCGCTGTGGAGAGTTTTCGTCCCTTTTGTTTTCTTTCGCTATCATTATTATTATCGTAAGGATTTATTATCCTTATCTCCGGCAAAGGCAGTATCCTTATGGCCCAATCTGTGGGACGGTGTACCTGTGATCCTGCGGAGATTCATCGGTAGAGATGGTTGGCCGATTCCACGCCCCGCGAGGGGTGGCGAAGCGTTTAGGGGTAGATACGAGGCTTCGATACCGCTTTTGATTTGCCCCGATGCGATCCTTTTTTTTTCGCGTGGATTCTCGGCCTGCCCTCGCCGAAACCCATCATTTCGTCGATTATTTCTCCCCCACCTCGTACCCACCGACGCACCGTTTCTCCTTTATCGTTATATTTAATTTTCGCATCGTGTATTAAAGTCGAAAGATGCATCTTAATTCCCACATTTAGACAATTTTTCGATTATCCCCCTTCTAACGAAATTCCCAAATTAACCCCACCCTCCCAATTAGGCGATATCAATTCGCGTGATCGTACGGTGTTGTCCCGGATGTTTTCGCGAGACGCTTCCCGTAAATAACGCGAAACATAAATATCTGAGAAGCCCGCAAGTGGCGTCGAGGACGTAAGAAAGGAAGGACGAAGCGAGAGAGAGAGAGAGAGGGGGAATTTCGAGAATAAAAGGGAGAGTAGGCACGGAGGAGGAGGGGGGAGGCTGTGGTGGGAATATTCACGGAGGGAGGGAGAGAGAGGGAAAGAGGGATGTAAGGGAGCGGAAGTGGCCCGTACAGGGAGGCTGCAACCACCTTGGCTTCCGCTATATTGAGTGCCACCGATACACACAACCACCTTGTGTTTTTCATCTTTCTCTCGCTCCGACCCCTCACACGTGTTACCGCGGAGGGCCTAAATAAATTCCACTTACTTCTGCGAAGAGCGAGGCCCAAAGTAAGTGGTCCTCTCGTTCCTCGCGTTCTCGTTTCCTTCCTTGTTTTCGTTCTCGCACGCTCCCTTCTCGAATGCTTTTTTCGTATCCCCCCCCCCCACTTTGAGCGTATCTCTCCACTCGAAGCGTTGACAATGATTGTCGCGGGGCGTTCGATGGGATAGGGTCAGCTCTAATAATTTATAATTATCGAAGTGAATTTCTTCGTTCACCTGAGTCTCCGTATCTGACAGCTCTATTCTCTATTGATAATTAATATGTACTTGCCACGAGACAAGAACTTGTCTCTCGATAAATATACGCGAAATAAGAGGAGGGTATTCAAAGTTACGCTTCTGTTTACGATTTCCTTGGTCCTCGAAAAAAAAACAGTGGTTTCGAACCCTTTCCTTTCTTCTTTTTTCCATTCATTCAGTTTTCGCAGCTGTTAGAAAATCGTGGAATACAATGCGTGTTGTGTTGCCAGAAATGGAGGCCGAAATAAAGGGCAGTGTCTTCTTTCTCATCTTATTTCTTCTTTCCGTGTTCCCCCGGGCCGGCCTTTCTTTATCTTCTGCTTCTTCTTGTTGTCTTCCTAAAATAAAGAGTTCCGAGTCAGGGTCGGATCGCCGGTTTCTAGATTTCGGAAACCTGTTCTCCCTTCGACATTAGCGGCGACTCCGTCGCGAAGAGGCAACGACGTTTCGAAATACCGGACTCGAAGTTTCGCCCCTGATCTGCTCCAACTTTGCTTCCTTTCTCTTGATGTCTTCTTCGCCCATTGTTTTGACTTCGCTCTTTTCACGGCATCTGCTTCGGTTTCATCTCTGGTCACTCACCTTTCCCTTTCTTGCAAAATATCCTGGAGCTATTTGAGGAAGAACCGCATAGAAACAGGAATAAAAATCAAGAGCGTCATTGAAGTGTCTTCCTCTGCTTCTCGTAATATTCTTTCCGAAGAATAAATTATTGTTACTACGATCCTTCGTATCTCAGTCGTATCTCGATAAAGATGCAAAGCAACGAAATATCGATATCGTAATACCATATGGCCCCCCTGCAAGCCTAACAATTTTTGTTTATAAAATTTTTTCGCACCTCAAAGAATTTCCGAGTAGTTTGAGGCATTTGGGTTTGGAGACTCATCTTGTATAGTCGTACAATCCAATTAATATCTCGAACCACATTACGTATTATTAATAAAGTAACGAATACTAATAATAATAAATTCTGAAATAACGATAATAATAAACTCTTCGCCTTATCTTAATTCCTCTTCAATTTTTTTGTGGACCAAAAAGTTTGTCATACAAATGTCCTGAAGTGATATTTCGCTCGTACACGGAGTTCCTCCTTATTCCCCGTTTCTTATCGTTTCCTCGCTTTGCGGAGAAAGTTGAAGAACGGGCGAAAAACAAACGGGGAAGAAACGGGCGGCGAAATGAGCACAGAAAATTAACGCCGTCGCGACACCTGCAAGAACGGCGATTTATTAACCCTTGAAATTTCTTGCACGGCTGGCGCCGTTTATTCGTCGCGGATGCTACGGCAAACCGGAATTACTCGTTACCCGGAAGCAGAAACTGTAAATTCCAGTAATTCGGAGTAAGTCCGTGGTCCCTTAACGAGACATTATAATCGCGTTAAAGATAACTCGAACTTTCAGTGGTAAAACGTTGGAAAACATACTACGGATAATATGTTTGTTATTTAACCGCCAATTAAAGTATCCGAGTTTCATTTTCGATGGCTGACCGAGGCGGAACTCGATTTACACGTAAACCCGAATATTTGTGTAATTACGCATATCGTTAGTAAAGAATTTACAAGTGCGTGTCACAAGGTGTCCCAGAACTGACGGTACGACACATGAGAGGGGTTATTCCACGTTAAAAAGTAAGTCGAACGTATTACTATGGCAGTATATGACTAAAATATTAATTAAAGGATATATAGTGTAATATATTAAGATACTAATACAATATATAATTCCTTTATATAATATAATAACAATATATAATTGCGACTTATTTTTTCACGTAGAATCATCTTGCTTGGTTGTACTGTAAAAGCTGGGACGATCTGTACACGAAGTAACAAAATATCGTAACTAATAAGTAATTTAATTACTGCGCTCGACGATATTACGTAATTTTTTTATGTTACGTAATGTTTCATTATAATGAATTTCCTTCCAACATAGAAAATACGCCCGCCTTTCGGTGGGTTCATTAGCGTTCGTGTAGATTTTAATTAGCCGCATTACCAAAATGCAAGCTCGAAGAATTACCGCTTTCCTAATGATTTCGGTGACGATCTTAATTAACGAGCCGAAGTTAATTACAATTTATCCTCGTAGGTGGCCCGAGGTCAGATAACGCGAGGGGGCATTTCACAGCTGACAAGATAATCGTGGGGACTTTCCCCGGACAACGTCAGTTGGTCAATTTTGGTAAATGGATGAATGCACCCTAACGAAGCGAGAAAACGGATCACTTCCACGCCTTATTTATCTTCATTGGCTAAACATTGCCCTGCGATCTTTCAAAGTCAAGGATCCTGGAAGTTCAATTTCAAATCCAATTAATTTCGCGAGTGCTTTGATCCTCCCCTTCTATCATCAATACAACTCGACTCTTGTATCCCGGAGAACGATAGAAAATAATATAGCTTACGTTGTGTAAGAATTTTTCTATACGTGTAAAAAATAATACGTTCTGTAATTTTTCTTTTGATATATACTATAATTCTTTGGTTGACTCGCCGAAAACGTTGTTATAAAACACACTTTACATTCGTATTATTCGTCTCCACGTAAAAAACTTGCGGTAAACTTTGAAACATAATATTATACAATCCTACACTCAAATATACATACAAAAATTGACCTGATTCGAAATTGTACGTTAAGACCAACTTCGAAATAAAGAAAAGGTTGAACGCAGAACTAATTAAGGAGTAATTATTAGAATACGGCTACGTTAGAGTTTGAATGGTTAGAATTTCTTGAGGATAGAACCATAAAAAAGGACAGGTATGTACAAATGAAGGTGAGGAGGGCCGAGGGGGAGGTAGGGCATTTACCTCGAAAGACCCGTACTTTGGGAAAGTCGACGTCGTCGGTGGCGCTCATACGTAATGGCAACCTACGTGCGCACACACGCGCCAACAGTAAATACATCCCCACGTATTTACGCGACGTACAAGGTACGCACCGTAACCACGCTAGCTGAAATAAGACTTTTCTTTAGAACTCTTTAACAATGTTGAAAGTCCGAGAAAATGAAAATAATTTCGCAATCAAAAAAATTTAGGGGAGGATTAAATTATGTAATGTATTATGTTACTACTAATCGCAAAGTTACTATTATGATCAATTTTATAATTAACATTCAGGTAGCAAAGGTATAGGAGTATATATGACGAAATAAACAAAATTTTGCAAAATGACAAGACATCTTGATTCATAATTCAAGATTTTCGATAACAGATTTCAAAGAGGGCAAATCATATTTCTTTGCGGTAATATCAAGTCTCGCGTACTTGTACTTGGCCCGAGACTAGACCTTGTCTCTTGATTTAACAAAATTCATATTGCAGATATCATAAACTGAAGGCTACGAGAAATATTTCCAGCTTGAAACATAAAATAAAACTCAGTCCATGATCTTGATGTTTTCAGTAAAATTTTGAAAATGGAGAACCGACATCCCCTTGCACTGACGATATTAAAAACGGAAATGAGGGAGAATGAAAAAAAAAGGAAGACAGCCTGAAAAAAAAAATGCGGAGAATCATTGGAAACATCCTCCCGTTGGGTCCTCGGTGCGCAGACAAGGTGGTACACGAAGACCGTGGTGGTGCATCGCCGATTAAAACGACGAGGAGCGCCGGTCCCGGGGATTTTTACCATAACAATGCACGGTTCGTCATAGCCATAAGCGCGCGTATTGTTCCACGCTTTCCCACACGCGGCGTGTACGTGACGCGAATTCATCGCGCTAATGGGAGTGCGTAAAGCACACGCATAGCGCCCCGAGACGCGACGTCGCGGAGTACCGATGATTTATCGTCATCGTTGTCGTCATCGGTTAAGATCGTACGTCGAGGGAGAAGATGGACAGCTTTTGTTTTTTCATCTATCGCTGTTTTTTTTTTTTTATTTCGTGATACTAGAATCACCGTACGGAATTTTTTTAATTGCCGTTTTCCACGTTGGAATTTTCTTTTCGTGATACCAGTTTACTAAAAAAAACTCTTTCGACTCACTAACGCTTGATTAACTTTAGTGGACAAAATAAATCATCCATGATCACTGTATCGCGAGAAAGATAAGATTCTCTTCACTCGCGACCTAAACTTACCAATACCAGCTTCAATCTCGCTAAAAGAGATTTCAGTATCGTTGATACTAGTTTATTAGAAAAACTCCATCGAACCACTACCGCCTGAATAACATTAGTTGACAAAATAAATCATCGATGATAACTGTATCGCGAAGGAAGACAAGATTCTCTTCACTCGCGACACAAACTTACCGATACCGACTTCAATCTCGCTAAAAAGTAAGATTTCAGTATCGTGGAATAAATAAAACTCGGTTCAGCCTGTATAAACAACGATTGCGAAACGCGAGATCCCGACGCCCTCGCAACGCACAACTACGGTAGCGTACCGACGACAGGAATCGAAGGCCCTTGTGCCGATAAATCCACGTTTCTATACGAATAAAGGGGCCATTGTGGTATACCGACAATAACCACACGTTTCCTGAAATAATGATGCGCTATGCGTGACCATTCGCTCGAAAATCTACGTGTTTCGGTTGTTTCGGTGCCCGACGGCTCGTGGCGGCCATTTCTCGCGGTGCTGGATTTCCGACGTACGCGTCGGTGTAGGTAAATGGAAATCAAATTGCGTTTTGTTCGGCGTGCGACCAAATTGACCGGGACGACGTGGGTTTTAAACAGGAACCCGTACTTTGTATCGCCAGCCGAATGTGACTGAATTCCCCGAGTATTTTACGAATGCGATTCACACGCGAGCGACGTGCGTTCTTTTTTTTTTTTTTATTTCTTTTTCTCTTTGTCCTCGCTCCCGGGGAAAATGTGGACAATTAGGTACCTGTAAACTGATTCGCCTAGGTGGTCGTCGCGGGAGCGGCTCGTGGGAGAGCGTTGCGATATCGCACCGGGGAATGAAACGTTTCACGGGTGTTATTTAAGCGTTTTAATAAAGTACTTTTATTAAATAAATCCGACAGCTTCATGGTGATTTTTAATTAATAAGGAAAACGTTAGAAGTAATTAATTTTATTAAGGTATAAACGTTTAAGCGAATACGTGTTTTTTTTGTATTATATTTGATAATTGTTTTCGAGTAATTTACGTGAAGGTAAGTTCGAACAATCGTTAAACGTTTAATTACAGTAATTTTGTATCGCGGACTAAAAAATAAAGTATAGAGTTTGGAATTACGCAAACCCAAATGTAAAATCCCGTACACACATTAATCGAATCGATAGAGTTTATTATTCAATACTACTCCGTTTAGACGCTGTCAATTAATTAATAAACTCTGACAAGATTCCTCGTCAAAAGCTGAAAAAACCCAAAGATTGTACCTCAGGTATTTACCCAATCATCGCCCGAGCCAATCGGTCCGTAAATTACGAGACACCTGTGGTCAAGATATACATACGAATTAATTACGCGTAATTACCTTTCTCCCGATAAAACGATGCACGGGCACTCCGTACCGCGTGGACCAGTGTTACGCCAAGAATTCGGGGGGGTAAATCGATAACCGTAAAAGGAGAATATTAAGACGAGGTAATCCGAGCGAAAGGGATAAAAAATCCAGTAGCATGCTGCCAAATTCCTCGAGCTACACAGCCTCCATTTTTTTCGTTAACCCCCAAAAGATTCTACGGGGCCATCGGCTCGAAGAAAAGAAAGGCATCTCCGAGGCGTCTTTTCAACCCGTTACGCGCGGATCGTCTCCCCTCCTGCGCGCGGTCACTCCATAGAGGGCTATTAATTTCCAATGATCTTCGGGGTAACCAGCTGCTGACGAAGAAGGAGAAGAGAGGGGGGGGGGGGGAGAAAAAAAAGGCACGAAGGAGGAGGAGGAGGAGGAGAAGAAGAAATATCCTCGGTGGTTGCATCGATACCTCCCTCGTCCTCTCCTCCTCCACCTTTGTCGCTCTCCGCGAGACACGTTTCGTTTTAACCAGAGTGCCAGCCAGCAGGCTCCTTTTCGTTCCTCTCCTTCTCGCCTCCCTCCCTCCCGCGCCTTTCCCCTCGCCGTCTCTCTCTCTCTCTCTCTCTCTCGTTCTCACGGATACCTCGACGTACCAACGAAAAGAAAACCCAAGGAGGAACAGATGCCGCTTCTTTGCCGCGGACCACGCTGTTCTTTCACCGACCGTTTTTCCCCGTTGTGCAGCGCAGGTAGACCAGCTCCCCGTACCGCAGTCAGATGCAAATCGACGCTTTTCCTGCGCCCTCCTTCCTCGAGTATACGCGAGCTTTGTTGCTTCTTTTTTTTGGCCAGCTTCGGGGATTCAAAGAGAGCGTTGAAAAAAAAGGGAGAGGGAGAGCGAGGGGGGGGTGAGAAAATGGCGCGGGGGAGACAATCTCTGGAAGTGGCCTTTGTTACCGGACACTACGGTGGAACGAGCGAACGAGCTTTTGTTTTGGCAGGGTGTGGTTACGGCTGTCAGCAATGCCGGAGATTACAATTGTGACGCGGTAATGGTGTTTTTTGGAAGATAATGCTCCTTTTTTATTTTTAGTTCGATGGGTCGGTGCTTTGTCTTTGAGAAGGTTCCACGTGGAACAGGAATATTGTTGCAAATTGATATTTTTGTAAGGGATCGTTAGAGAATATAAGAACCGAATAAAAGTTTTATTATGATAATCGAAGTTTAACCTTTGATCGATCACGTCCTTAATCGTCTCTCAGCGTAATAATATATTCTTAATTTATTGCTAATATAATTTATGTTAATAATCGAGCGTTAAAGTTCTTTACGCGTCGCTGCGTTTTTTGTTTGACAATTAAGCGACGCCGAATCTCGAATCTCCGCGAAGGTCGATTTAAACAGGGACATCGTAGAAATCAGGGTTTATGCTTGGTACACAAGTTATTTGTTTAGGAAGCTGGTGCAGACTGCCAGCTCGGAAACGAATCAGACTGCGTGGTAAACAGGAAGAACACACAAAGCGAGAGGAAGGAAGCGAAAGAGAAGTAGAGAAAAAAGAAGCTTTGGTCGAAACGTACTGTCTCGAATTCTACGATTCTTTCGACGCTATACCTTGCAAGTACGTTGCAAAATTCTCACCATGGTTTCAATTTTTGAGAAGAAACCTCCGATCAGGTGTGATACTGAAATCTTTCCCAAGAGGAAACGCAATAGTTACCCGAAGTTTAAAAATGTTACAACCTTCCTGAACGTTTCCTAATTTATAAATAATAATAAGCACACGTCCATATTAATAATATTAACCAGATTGAATCATGAATTTAATCTCCAATTCCACCAATACGCTTGAAAGTATCCATCGAGGTGTTACCACGTATTACCGACTCTCGCGCTCTTCCCGCCTTTTTTTACAATCAATAAATAACATCGTCCACGCGGTGGAAACCCACACTACCAATAACGCGCGTCGCTGCGAACCCAATTAATCCGAGCGAGTCCACCGTAAAGGAACTTGAAAAGTTCCACGCTCGGTGTATGTACGTACATACACGAGTTATTTGTTTAGGAAGCTGGCCTCGAAAAGAAATCGGGCCGAGTATCGAGCGGGAAGAGCAAAGAGAGAGGAAGGAAAGGAGAGAAACGAAACGAAACGGAAGGAAGAAGGAAAGAAAGAAGGCCCCGCTTGCTCGCGACGGGAGAAACAGCAGCTGCAACACCCGATACGTATCGCGTTGGGTCCGGGGCGTGGTGGGGAATATGCCCGGCAGGGTCACCGCGGAGAGAGATTATTATCGTTTGTATCGGACGCTTCGTGGTCATTCGGGTATATTCGGCGAGATTCGGACGCGTGGCACGCGTGCCGGGCCCCCCCTCCCCCCACCACTACTCGGGGCCCCGACGAGAGAGACCCATTCCGCCTGTTCTGGGTCCCCGGCGTATTCTACTAGGGTGAGTCCACGGATACTACGGTGGCCATGGCGCTCGTAAACTGGGACATTGTGCTGGAAATGAATGCGGAAGAGTCCTGGGGGACTCCGACGGCGACGATTTTGATGCCGAGACGTTGCGTTTTACGAGCTTCTTAACTCATTCGTGCTTTTTGCGCGAGTCTCTCGGATCGGTTTCACTCGCTCCGCCGGATAACGTTACGAATTTCGCGTTGAGATTAAAATTCGAAATAATAATTTTTAAGTATAAACGGGAAAAATTAATTAACTTTTGGTTTTCCTTCCTTCTAAAAATAAGTTCTAAGACCAAGTTTAAGATTAAAACATTTATAAAACAATTACTTCCTCGGCGCAAATTTACTCCAAAGTTCATACTCCGTACGAAACGATAACGCTTGGCAGATATCAATTCAGATACATTTACGTCTCGAGATAAAGAAAGCTGAAAACTAAAATCGTTAATCGTTCTCGTTGCTGGGACGATGGACCCTTTCCCTACTTTAAACCACACACGCTCCTTTCTCGCTCAAAATTCAGTAGAATCTCGTAAGAACTAAAAAGACACGACAGCCACGAGGGGAATGAAGATCGATAATTCTTTCTTCGTGATCGACCCCCCAACTTAGCGGCAGCTGTAAAGAGATTCTAATTGGGACATCGTGACTAAACTGGCCTATCTTGAGCTTCGAGATAGAGTCGAGAAACGCGGTGTTCACCTTTGCCGCAAGGGCTTCTGGGTTGGGCTCACCCTCCCCCCCTTCGAGGTACCAATCGACCCTCGATAAATCTCCGCCAATCGTCTGGAAACGTCACTCGGGAATTAAGAGGATTCGACGGAGGATTACGAGTCATTACGTGAATCACCCTGATCGAGCTGAACACCTAATAAGCGAGTTAAACCGGTATAAATACGATTGCGTATTTCTTCTCACGAACGTTTTTACGGCACGAATAATTTCACGACGGCGATAATTGGTACGTAAAGCGGATAGCTCGAGGATAATCCGCCGAAGGCGAAACGCACACATCGAAGGGCGGTTGGAGAGGACTTGGATTGACCCTCCATCGCGTGGGGTTGAGCTCGAGCAATGATTTAAACGTATTAATAAAATATACTTTGTTCTGCAAATTTGCGAGGAGTTAGAGAATGATTTTAACGTTACAGTAAACTGTCGTTATTTACTAATAGTATCGCGTGAATAACGGTTCATGAGAAGTAACAGGAAATAAATATAAATATAAATAAATCAAGAAAATCAACTCGGTCTAGGTGGGTCAAAAATTGGTTTCGAGATTTTACTCCCAAAAAAAAGTTAAAAAACTATCGGATAAACTTTTTTGTCGACTCGCCGTAACTCGAATTTTTTCATGACCCGTAATATCTTTACATTCCTCTAGAATTATGGACTTACCAAGGTCCCTCCGTATTCGAGGGTATCGCGTGTCCCGTTTAATGAAATATCATGCGCATCGTTTTAAACGTCGATCGAACATGTATCTCGAACGAACGTGCTTTTAACCCCGTATATTTTAAGCCGGAGGAGATTTAGTTTAAAATCTGGTACTGCATCCTCCGGCGGGAGATATGATTTATACAAAATTGGAAATCCGATTAGCCCGAGTGTTATACGTAACCCACGGGCGAACGCTGCAAATTCGTTAAGCTCGATGCATTATAATTTCAAGCGTACAGCGAATACGTTTCTATCCATGGTTACTTGCGAATTTTTGAAATAAAGTAAGTTTTATATATATATTAAAATTACATCCATTTGATTTTACAGTAACCGTTACTGGAAAGTTATTCGTAGAATAATTGAACGCATTAAAGATACTTATAACGACACGACGAATCGATTAATACACGGTCACACGCGAGATACACTTGCCTAACGTTTTCGTGGACCGAAAAGAAGAAAACGGTCGGTCCTCGCAAACGGAAAGTGGACCTGGGAAAGCAAACAGGGAAAAGGATTAAGTGGAGTGCTTGCGAGGCAAACAAATCACGCCAAGGACCACGTTTTGGGCTGTGAGAATTCCGAGGGGTCGTGCAAACGGAAAACCACCCCCCCGCCACCCCTGCCGTTCCCCGTCGTCCTCGGTATCGTAAAACACTGTACACTGGCTACACGTAAAATCGTGCGGATTCACCTGTCGCGGTGTACAGTTTCCTCGGGACCAATCCAATAGAATTACTTCGAGTTTTTAATATAGTTTTTCGTTTTGCGTGTCGCACTTCGTATAATGATATTTTCATTTGGACACTCGTTAATTAAACTTTCTTTAAATGAAAATATTTTCTTTCGATCATCGGTAAATACTACGTTCGGAGCAAACAACCCAGGTGCCAAAAAAAAACATTTTAAACGAACGGAGACAAGCTGTACGTCGCGTATAAATTCGTAAATTAATATTGATACATTATTTATCTTATCGGTCGCGTCCACCGCTTATCGGAACTTTCGATCTTGGAATGCTCGCTTTCCATTTGTTGGGAATATATTTTCCTTGGACGCACAAAACTTTTTTTTCTTCTACCGCGAACCAAAAATTAACGTTCGACGTTCTCTGCCGTTACGACGTAAGAACAATAACGCGAGTTCGATGAGCGTGAAATTGTTTAGGATAACGTTAAACGAAACCCGCATTTCCGTCGTCGGTCAGATAATCCACGGGAGAAAGAAAAAAGGAATATTAATGGAATGGATATGTACGCTAACTTTATTTTACACCTACGTGCTTACGTCCATTCGCGTGTCCGTGGCGACGCGGGAGCAACGACCGATCGAGATCGCAATTGAACAGGGGCTAATTAGCATAATCGACGCGTAAAGTATCTACGATCGTTATGCGTCATTTAAGATCGGCCGACTGATTTGTACTTCACCTGCGCGCATTCGGAGCCACGTGAAAATGACTGTCACCACCATCTTACATTAATCCCATTGAAACTTAAGCAATGGCGTACTGCCACCGTTCGCGGCGAGGGAATAAAATTCAGAATCAAGAATAATAAATTAATTCTTTCGGAATGTCACGAGTTTACGAAACAAACAGACTCTTGTTTCTTTATTTATCCGTTTCTCTCCTTTCTACCTCGTAGGTTTTTAAATGTAAACACATACACGTTCTTCACCGCGCGACTTGAAAATTGAATCAAAAACACACTTTTCTCGAATAATTCACTAACGTTCGTATAATTAAAAAGATTAATTTCGAAACCAAACTCTACCCATTACGTATTACGGGGCACGTTCCGCGGAACCCTGCGTCCGAGTTACACGACGGTCGAGCGTATTTAATCATCGATCCCCCGACGATTACGAAAATCCTACGCGATTTCCGTTCCCACCGCGTTGCCCGGGCCCGGAAGAAAGAAAAGAAAAAAAAGAAAGAAAGTCAAGTCGCACGGACACCACCGCTGCGGAAATGCAAATGAATCGAAAACACGTCGCCCGATTATCGCGCGTATACGATCGTTGAGCGCTCGGCGGATCGATTTAACGAGCCGGTAAAGTGTCAGGTCCGCGTAAATGCTCGCTCTCACGAATAAACTGTGCCGGATGACCGCAAACTACCAATCATAGCGTGCATGAAGATTTAACCGCGCCGATCGGCCTGCACATGGCATTGCTAGACCGAGGGTATAGTACCTTGAGAGAGTCGGGGAGGTTCATTGAGTCCGCGTAAGTACGAATACCAGTGCAACGAGCGCGTGTGCCGATGCGTTGCGGTCTCGCTTATGTACGTACGCGTTTACGCGTAGGTACATGCCGCCGCGTACGCACACACACGTGGCCGGCGCGTATGAATGAAAGAGCGACGAGCGAAGGAACGAAGGGAGTCGCGTGACGGATTCACGTGTTGTGCACCGATCGACCGACAGGCCGTCGCGACGGTACTACTTACGTACGTACGCGTTACGGACTATCCGGAGTACAGAGACACGTACGTCGCGATGTACGTGAATGAAGTTACAGGGAGATTCAAACGTGGATCGATGTAGAGCGAGATTAAGTTGTCGGGGGGGAGGTTTTCATCGGAGTTCGTTGTTGCGCATGGATATCGAAGGGAATGAGAAATTAGTTTTAGGACAGCGTAAAGTTTAATTTGGGTAGAGGGGTAGAATTATTCACCCTAATCTAACGTCACGGGCAGGTTAATACGAATTGCCACGGTTCGCGTTCTCGAGTTTAAGGGGGTCCAAAATGGAACTGCGAAAGAATTGAATTTGGGGGAAGGTTTTGATCGAATCGTGTTAATTTTGAGTAATCCTAAGTGTTCTGGCGAACAGAAGTTTATGCATAACCGTACGCTGAAGTCCAGAAGACCCCATGTGGTCTCGATCCCTACGATACATCCTAGTTTTTTTTTCCTTTGACTGCACCGTCGGAACGTCGATTTAATCGATCGAATCGATTAAACAGGGCCCTACCGACCGAGAGTCGCTACGTTTTGCGACCCCACCGGATTTAACGGGCCCAATTAACCCCCAACCTTCGCCGTTACTCGCTTGTTCCTCGGTACATTTCCGAGCCACCCTGTACTCGTGAACCATGGAGGTTCCTAAGAACGTACTACTCGATTTAAGCCGGTACTCTAACGTAGGCAAAACGCGTTACCCCATCGAGGAGTAAACGCGACCGAGCATAAAGCAGTACAGGAGACGGCGCACCGAGGCAGTGCAGAAGAGGATGGAAAGTGGCGTTGGAGAGGTGGGGTTAACCGAAAGCAGTGGTAGAAGCGAAACCGGAAGTGGTTCCATCTGGCTCCCCTCCTCCCCCCCCCCCCCGCCCCTTTCCCCTTGGTCTGACCTGTTGAACCACCTCGTGACCGGAAGTATACCATACACCTACGGGCACCATGGTCGCCGCCCCTCTCTCTCCTTCTCTCTCGCTTCCTCGCTCTTTACGGTGCACGCCACGACGAAAACAACAAAGGCTTCTTTCTGCATCGTGACACCTTATCACTTCGTGGCCAAGTGTCGGGTTGTTTACTTGATTACGTGGCCGTGAATCTTGCTCCCCCACCGGTCGTTCGTGGCTCTTTCTTTGCCACGCGAGGATTCCCCTTTCTTAATCGTAAAGTAATTAAGATTCGAGGTGAGACGCAGCTAACGGACATAACCTAGAATTCCTAACCTGGCGATTTATTCGACTACCAGTAATGGTAATTCTTGCTATACTTTTGTTATATTACGATAGAGAACGAATGTCGAAAGTTTGTTTCGATCAACCCATTCGAGACTCGAGATCGATCACGCATCGTGTCCAGGATGCATTTTCTCTTGCCAAAAATACAAGTTACGTAACGTTCGCGCGGCAATCGCGAAGAAAGTAAAATTTCTCCTTCCTGGGGATTCTCTTGAAAATTTGTTTTCGTCTCGAATGGGCTAAACGCAATCCCCACCCTGCGCAAATATTGTTGCACAATTCTCTATTTCGCCGCGGCGATCATGTTGGTAATAACGTTAACCGAAAATGCTAGTTAGCGGCGCAAGTTTTTTTTTTTTGTTAACGGTAGATTTACGAGTAGCGGTGCCGTCGACACTTTGCGGGACGCGGGACGACTCTGCGAGAGCTAAATAAAGGGGGAAGCGGGAGCGAAAAATGCGATTCGCACCGGGGGAACAATGGGGGACGTCGATGCGTGCCCGAGACAGGTCCAGGGCATTATGTTCCGAGCACAAAAGCATTCGCGAGGAGCAGTATGTGCACCGTAATAATCTGTCACCCCGTACACTGCCGCGCGTATACTTACGTGTTCGCGCGGAGGGGCGGCTAGGGAAAAAGATGGGGTTCACCGCACCCCATCCGGTTTTGCAACGCAGTGACGTCAGACCGGCCCGGGAGACTCTCGCGTGTTACGAGCCCGCGCAAAGAACCCGAGGAGAGTGACTGGATAAAAAAAAAAAAACGAAAAGAATCGTACGGTAAGTTGGTGCCTCGACTCGGAACGTTGACCAACGAGTAACGAGGAATTAAGGAGCGATCGGCGAAGAAGCGCGACGGGAATCCACGGGTCAACGTCGAGACATCGTTGAGCGGCAACCGGCGATTCCCCCCCCCCGCCCCCCTCGTTTTCGTAAATTCCGATACGACTCCCGATCGTGTCGTTAAGAAGCAGCGGGGACGCATGCCAAGTCGACCGAGGAGGCACCTACCGAATAACGTCCCTTAAATCAACTTCCTTCGAGGCAAACCGGGGGACCAACCCCCTCGCCCGTAATCAAATTAACGAGGAGTGCGTGGCCGGTATATACACATGCGAAGCGGCACGGTATCGCGGCCAAGTAATCCAGCTCCCAGTAACCCGCTCGCTCTCGGCGTATCGCGGCGCGTAAGAAGCGTAATACGCTTAAAAAGAAGGGTATGACGTCACGAGGTGGCACGCGGCGCGTGCCGTCGGATGGGGTACGAGTTATCGTGCCACGTGAAAGAAAGAGAGAGAGAGAGAGGAGCGAGTGAGTGAGGGACGCGAGTCGGGGGACAGGCAGGGGAGTACCCGGTGCAACCAGCGCACGAGGGGAGGCAAAGTAGAATAAGAGGAGGAAGAAGAAGAAGAAGAAGAAGCAGAAGAAGAAGACGACGACGGTGGAAGGGAAGGGGGGAGAGGGGGGCAGGCGCCCCGAGGAGACTAGGACAGACAAGCGAGCAGGCAGGCAAGCAGGCAGGCAAGCAAGCAAGCAAGGAAGCGAGCAGGCAAGAAGTCCGCACGAGTGGCTGGGGTGTCGTACAGGGGCTACGGTGGTGGGGGTGGGCGCGTGCAGCCGGCCTGCAGCTGCCTCTTTACCATCCGCATCTCCCCGTTTCCCCTCGCCCAAGTTCCCCGTGCCCCTCTAGTGCCCCTCACGTCGTGCCACCGGCGCAGCCGCTACCCATCACCCCTCGGTTGGGCAACCCCTCTCGCCGGGGGCCCGGCGGGACCACAATTATAAGTAGGGGTGCTCCGGGCTTACTACCTCCAGTCGAGGGTTGCACTCCGTGGTACACACGCGCGGATATACCCGTCGTTTTCCAAAACTAGGCGAGCACGCGTGCACGAGAGACGTGGTGTGAGAGAAGTTTTTGGCGAGAAATCCAAGGGATACGCGGAGAAATCGTTTCGAGCGACACAAGTTGGACGGTTCGAGCGTAAAACGAAGGACGTACGGACGAAAAAAAAAAGAAACTAACTTTTTTTTTTTTAAACGTGCTCTCAGTGTACATCGGTCCGCACGGTTATATCGTGCACGCGAAACGAACCGAGATCGGACATCGCCATCTGTCGATCGCGGTCGCAGTGTTTCGTGAGGAGTCGATGGTTACAGTGGTTTCCGGAGTTACCGCGGTGTTGCGCTAGTGTTGCCGGTTTAGTGGCGCGGAAGCGGTTCGGCGAGGATAGCTTTTTGGTGGGAGTACACGTCCGTCCGTACACACAACGACGGCGGGAACGCGAAAGAGGAGGAATATAGCAGTACGTGCGATCGGGAGGAAGAAGCACAGGACGGAGGAGCGAGAGAAGCTTTAACCGCACACGCACGCGCTTCTCTTACTCTCTCGCTCTGTCTCCCCGAGATACTGGCGGTACTTTCACGAGGAAAACACGGGCGCCGGTACAGCGGGCAAAGGGGCGCATCTCTGGATCCAGTACTACCTCGGCTGCGGAGTAGTGACTTTCGTGCCGGGTTCTCTTCTCGCGTGTAACTTCTCCTTCTTCTATCCCCCCCACCCACCCCCTCCGCCCCTCACGGATCCAACGAAAACTTCCCCCCACCCTCGACGACCAAGCACATTGACTCTCCCGGTCGTCTCTTTGACTCGTCACACACGACGAGGGTATCCTCGCTCCACCTCCACTTCCACCTTCGCCTTCTACTACTACTATTACTACCACTACCACTACCACCACCACCGCTGCCGCTACCCTTCTCTTCTTCCTCCTACTCTTCTTCCACCACCACCACCACCGCCGCCAGGTTCTCTCTCTCCATCGGCTCTCGCCGGTCGCCGAGGGAATATTCCTCACGGTCCGTCGGCGGGTAGTCAGTGCGCGACTCGTCGTTGTTGCGACGGTTGGCGAGGAGGAGAGTGTATTGTACATATAACGTGCCTTTCACGGTCGAGAAATTATGCTCGTGACGAGCCGTCGTGTTCCTCGTCGACGTAGTGGCGCGAAAGAAAGCTCAGCTCGAGCTTAGCCAATCGAGATATCTGGAAGAGCTTGTGAGAGAACATCGTTTCGAAGATAAGAAGAGAGGATTCCACCACGAGGAATCGTCAAGTCTATACGTACGCGAATCTATACGTGCACATATACCACGTAGGGAGAGAAAGAGAGAGGCGTCGCCCGAAGGATCGCAACCTGTGTGTTTTTTTTTTCATACAAATCCTACGCACCAAGTTTATCCCATCGTCGATCTTATCGTACCCTGGACGAAGCTGTTCTACGACTCTCGGCGTCCCACGGATAATGGAATAAGTGTGTCACACAGTGTTCAGTGATCGCGCGTGATTTTCATCGTATACATATATATGTATATATCAATCTCGCGGCATCCGTGATTATCCTGTCCAATCGGATACACCAATTATTTTGTTCTTTTTTTTTTGTTGCTTCTGAGTGTGCAAAGTGTGCGATAGACAGGAGTGACCGAGGCTCCTGATCCGCGAGTTCGCGTCATTCGTTGATTCTTGCTTCCGTGTATCGCTCTCTCGCGATACACACACCTGCCCTCTTCTTTTCTTCTTAATTACGGTTGGATACGCGATCCCGAAGTTTCGAGGAAGAAGGTGGATATCGGTTAGACTCGTACCTCGCACGGTACGTGGCTATGCATCCTCGCGAAATCGCGGCGAGGAGGTAACGCCGACGAGCATACCAGAGCACCACGGTCCACACACCTCCGCCGGGGACTCACCGGCGGCGTGTAAACACCGAAGGATAACAACCACCAAACATGTGGACCACGATGCTCGTGTGGACGGTTGCCGTCGTGCTTTTGCCAGCACCCCGAGCGGTAAGTTGTGATTTACGTATTGCGCGTTCGATTATCCGAGTTGTCGCGTAGATTGTCTTTTACGCGTTGGTTTTTGCGACGAAAGAATCTCATAGTTTTGCGCGTTGTCGCGTTATCAGTCAGTAACGTAGTTACCGTGGCACGCGACTTTTCACGAGTATTAACCTCGATCACTGATTTGTAAATAGAGTCTTGTCCGGCGTAGCGATTCGATGAACTTCGGAAGAACGAGGTATAGTTTGGTGCAAGTTGTGTTGTTCGAAATCTCGTCGGATGTACAATCGAATAAGAAATTATCGTGTGAATCGAGAGTCCCGTTGGCCCTAGTTCCTCGAATATTAATGCGGTTCTTAACCATTTATAACGTAATCGTAATTCTCGATTCGGTCAGGATTCAAATAATTAACCATCGCCGGACATGCGCGAAAAGAAAATCGATAGTAGTAACAAATTGATATAGCAGGAACAGTGACATTGGCTCGCGTCGTTAAACGTAATTCTTTTGACTTAAATTAACGTCCCCTGGAGGGTTCGCCGGTAGAAATACGAAATCGGTAAAAATAAACGACAGTGCGCGGGTTGCGTCGCGCGTAATCGCGGAAGGGATTATTTTGTCAACGGAATACCGTGATCGTATCCCGTTGTCAAACCGCAATACGATTGTCAACTTGGCGGGCATCGTAGCGACCTTCGTCGCCGCTTCGATGAATGGCACGATGTTTTGATTTGGAATCGGAGAGACGAGTAGCGTCAGTCAAACCGGTCGCCCGTAAACTCTGTTGGTATTTATGGTAAAAACGATGACACGCGGGCAACGAGTGCGGTTCGGAATAGATTTCTATATATACACGGACTTCTCTCGCATTGCCGCCGATACGTTTTCCCCCCTCGAGTCTAATTAAGTACTCGCGTAAGCGTAATCGCGGGGTATGTTTATCCGGTTCGCCGTCTATATCCGTAAATCTGGATCGATCGAGCGCGGGGAAGCGTGATTTCCAATTTTACAACTCCCCCACCCCTCTCGATCGTCGGCGATTCCCAAGCCCCCTCGGTCTCTCTCTATTCTCTTTCTTCTCGCTCGGGTCTCTTTTTCCTCTCGCGCGCCACTCGCGCCGAGTGTATTCTTCCTGGGAGAGATGTTTTTTTTTCCTCTCTCCTGTATCTCTGTCCCTTCTCTCCCGGCGTCCGTCGTTTCTCTTCTCCTTTGGACCGCTGTGAGTTACACAGCATTCTCGACCATCTCCGACTGGAGGAGAGAGAGAGAGAGAGAGAGAGAGGGAGAGAGGAGAAAAGCGCAGCAGCAACGGCGCGGAGCGTGTATTTGCCGTTGCACACAACTCTAAATCTGGATCCACTCTTTTAGAAGTGTCTAGCCTCTCCTGTCTGACTATACTTTTCTCGCTCTTTCCACCGACGTCTACGCGTCGCGGTTCACTCCTTCGCCCCGCGGTTTCTTCTTTTCGACCTTCAACGCCGGGGACACCCTGGAAATCAAAGAGTTCGCCCGGCTAGGTCCCCCGTCCCCTCGCTCTTTCTCATCGCGTAACTTGGTTTCTTTGTCCCTCGGAGGCGTATTCGAAAAAAAAAGAAAGATAAGAGAGAATGGCGAGTGGACACGCTCGAGAGAGAAGGAAGATGTACGCGGAGGTGTCTCAAAGGCGTTTAAAGGGTGCCTCTGAAAATCGTTTTGTGACGAAATAACGGCGGTTGTGTCCGTAAATAGTCGGCGGCGGCCATTCTCGTTCCGAGAATAACCCTCCAGCGCGCCAAAAATGAGAATTCCTCATCGAGGAACACGCGTGTGTGTACACTCATTTCGAACCCACCGCCGGGATTACCAGACGTAAGGAGAAATATTTCGACCCCGTCCCCCTCTGTCTTTTTTTTTATTTCTTACTCCTTTCCGTAGAGAAATCGTAAATTTAAATCCGACACCGGACATTCGTTTCGTCGTGAAACCACCGCACGATAAGGGACTATTTTTATTCTACCGTGGAGAAACCGGGGTTCGTTCGAATGCGAAATTGAAGTTTGAAAGGGTGGTGTGTAATAGGTACCGGGGGGGCGGTGAGATCGTAAAACGATCCCCGGGTTCGATAGTAAGGTTGGTGTGCGGTGCTCTTCTCGCTCACGTGAGACGCGATACATGTATGTATAGTTTTGCTTGGCTATACAGTGTCTCGTGGGAAGGCTCGTTTGTCTCTCTACCGTCCTTCGTCTCTCTTTCTCTTTATCTCTCGCTCTCCCTCTGTCTCTCCGCGTGGTTTCGCACACACGGAACCTCGCAGCGTATACTCGCGAGCCATTGTCCACAACACCGTCGAGACTCTCTCAACGTCCGAGCGACGAGGGTAGGAAAGAAGAAATATTGACGCTTCGGTGTTGTTTACACTCGACGAAGAAAAACGAGTCCCCGTCGATTATATCCGTCGCGACGACGTACCGCGAGCAGCACGACACACGGGAACGTTTGCCAAAATCTTGAACCGTGCAAGAGAAACGACGTCGCGTTCGCGATAGACATTGTATCGCGCTCTGAATCATCGTTACAAAGTAATCATCGCGGTTCGCTTCTACCGCGATTGTCACAACTCTTTTTCGCCGTTGCGTTCTCCGACTATCCCTGGGAAACCGCGAACGTTTACGTCTGGCGCGTTGATTTCTAATCACGCTCGAATCGCGAATAGAAATCTCGATCGAAAACGGCTTAACGAACCGATCGGTCATCGATCTGCGAGATTTCAACAAACCCGAGAAGAACCGATACGAACTTCTTCCTTATTCATGCTCCATACACCGGGAATCGCGATTAATTCGTCGCAACGCTTCTGCCGCTTCAACGCCCATGAACCGGCACCGCGACGTTAATGCATTTATGACTGCTTTCCCTTTTTCTTTTTTGTTATTCTTATTCTTTATCCCCCGAAACCGCCCCCTTCGTGTTCGTTGATCGTCGGTGCTCGGCAGCACGCGTGGCGAAATATCCATCTGCGCCTCTACCCGTCTTCCTCTCTCTCCCGCTCGCGCCCTCTCTCCCTCTCCACGGGCCCCGCTCTGCTCGTAAGGAGAGAGCGAGAGAGAGAGAGAGAAAAAAAGGTGCTTTTTGTCGGGTCATTCGCGGCGATATCTCGTGCGCTCCTCCTGGGAGACGTGCAGCGGGACACGCGTGCGCAAAAACGCGCTCACACACGTGCTGCACTGCCGGCGCGTTCGGTCGTCGAGCACGAGACGCGAGGAGACGAACGGACCCCCTTCGTGGTACGCTCGACTCGGTTGTGCGCCTCGTTTGCGCGAAGAACCACCGTCGTTCTTTCGCGTCCAAAAGTTTACCCTCGAAGTTTAGAGAAATCGTAGGTGCCCCGTCGTTAATGATTCGCGATTACTGGAAATCGAGCCGTTTACGGCACAGACGTAGAAGAGATAATAATAATCTCTCGCGTCGAATTAGCTATAGGCATACACGACCGGGGGAAATCAAAGTGGCCGTGAGTCAGTGTGTTATGGTTTTCGGAGGAATGGAGTATATCTTGAATCGGTGTGGTAAAAAAGAGAAAAAGATTTTTAAGTTAGCGACTCGCGGTATTTTTATTTTTACCGACTACGTATAATTATGATGCACGTGCGCGCCTGATATGTAAAGGGTATCTCGATAATGTGTTATTTCCCGTTTAAAGGGTATTACCCGAGGGGAAAAATATATTATAATTATAATGCACGCCTAGGCTCTAGAAAAAGAATTCTAACCGGCGATTAACCATTTTCTTTGTAAGGATCGAAATATATCAAATGCCAAATGCTTTCAGGTAAACGCCTCTGGGTTGTTCGAGCTGAGGCTGAAGTCATTCGTGAACGAATACGGAAAAGACAGTCTGGGTAAGTGTTGTTCCGGCAGCACTTCCAAGACCGGCGAGTGCTCGGGCGTTTGCAAGACCAGGTTCAGGGTATGCCTGAAACAGTATCAAGTCAAGATCGACACGACGACGCCGTGCACCTACGGCGACGTCGTCACACCCGTTTTGGGCGAGAACGTCGTTAATCTCAGCCCGGACGTTGTTCTACCGAGCTTCACCAACCCCATCACGTTTCCGTTCGAGTTCACGTGGCCGGTAAGTGATGTCTGCTTTTTATATTTATTTACGCTCGTCCCGAAAGTCTACGGGAAATCGAGAAGTCCCGTTTCCCGGCGTATTAGTTCTCTCAGATCTTCGCGGGAAATTAATTAACATCGTAACATCGCTGATCGAATAACGAGATCGGAATGTACAGTTTTTTTTGTTGTTGCTTTTTTAATCGCGGTAACACGGTAGTCGCGTTAAACGATGGGCATAAATTAAATATCGTCACCCTGTAACCGTGATTTACGGTGATTCGCGGAATGCGAGAAGGAAAAATGCATTATGCAACGTTTAGCCGACTTAGCGCGACGATAATCGAGGGATATTTAAAGATCGTTAACGAGCGAGGAACGCTTCATTTTTTTCTCTCTCTCGCGTTAAGGTCGCTCGACATAACGTTTCGCGTG
Source organism: Pemphredon lugubris (assembly GCA_933228935.1). Classification (NCBI taxonomy): domain Eukaryota; kingdom Metazoa; phylum Arthropoda; class Insecta; order Hymenoptera; family Crabronidae; genus Pemphredon; species Pemphredon lugubris. The sequence continues at coordinate 63,679,386 of OW121815.1, forward strand.
GGAGGCGAACGATCGTCCGCGAAATCATTTGCAACGCGACGCATTGTACGCGGAACCGTACAGATACATAATTAATCCCGAAGGAGAGGGGAAAAAAAAAAGATCAATTCATTACGAATAACATCCTTGCGACGCTTTCGCAATCTTTTCTCACGTCTATTTGCGAAACGTCGATGAGATAAACAATCCTCGGTTACAAAGAGCTAATTTCTCGCAACCTCCGGCAACAATCTGATTATTTTTTCTCGCGCCCGGTAAATACGCCGGTTGCGAGGAAAACTGAAAGAGTAAACGAACAAAGGGTAATTAAACCATCGTAACCGATGGAGAATTAGCGCGTGCCTCGTGTAATTTCCGTCGTACTCATCGTCGGTTTTCCGTAACCGTGACTTCTCTCGCCGGGTTGCGAGGTTACCTTGATTTTTGTCCGAGGCCCGTAACGAGCGCGTAATTGGTAGGGAGAAGAAAGAAAAGTGCGTTTGCCGCGTGCGTTCGATTAACGACAAGGGCTTGAATGCGCACCCGCGGAGCAGGAATCGCGACTCTCGATCTTTCCGCTTTATCCCGTTATCTTTCCGCGTTCTTGACGAGTTACCTGGGGCACGGGTCAAAATTACGCCGGTATTACCCGATGTTTGTCTCGAAGCAAGATAATTCTCGCGTGCTACCACCGGCTGGCGCGCCGACTGCAATCGGGGGAACCATTAACTTTTATCTGCGTCTCTTTGAATCGCGACGAGGATACCGAGAGAGGCCCGGTGGTCGTACCAGCGGTAAACATTTTTCATTCGCATCGGTGCGTTTTCCCCGAGTTTTCCGGTCGTGCGGATAACGAATAGATAAACGAGGATTTGGATTCAGTAGTTTAGAGGAATATGGTTTGAAATTTAACGAGTTTTGTATCTGTAAAAAATATATCTTTATATCGCTTAAAATACAATTTAATCGTACTTAAAATTGATAAATCTAAATAAAAATTTTAATTAATCGAAACGACTGGATCAGTGGGTCTAGAATTAAATTTGGATTTGAGATCAAGGAATATTGGAATGGGAGGGAACCAATAAGGGAACTGGAGTGCAAAGAAACGTCAACTTCGACTTCCCACTTTCTCGCGTTCGCGACCAGAGAAAAGCAGGTCGGTTGCATTAAAAACAAGCGTGTTTCGTGGCACGCACCACGCGTGCATATGCCCCGGCAGAAGTATGACGAAGAGAGCCGGCCAAATGGCAGATGGTGCGAGAAACGAGAAAAGAAAAAAGGGAAAGAGAGAGAGAGAGGGAACGATGGCACTTGCTTTTTCCTCTTGCTCTCGCTACTTGGTTGTTTGTTTGCTCTGTAGCTCGCGACGTCGTTTCGGTAACTCCTCGCACGCACTGACTGCTAGACGATACAATTTTTGTCACGAGTGACGTTAACGAGAGGCAAGCTTTCCCCTAATGTTCAGCTTTAGCGTTAATCCTTCTCCATATTAATTTCTCTCTCGTGCAAAAAAAAAGTTAATTCCTCCGACTAAGTAATCCAAAAGTACAACCCTCGCGTAATTGGTACAACGTAGGCGCACTTTTAAAGCCAGTGCCATTTTTATTCCCAGCGCTCGATATTTTCGTGCCTCTGCTCCCTACTAACGGCTTCCCATTATCGCGGCCAATCGCGCCTCGAATTCCGAGTACTTTTGTAATTCACGACATTTTCTCATCGCGTTCGACGAGAGAGTGCTTGACAATTACCACGTCTACGCCAATGTTTGCTCGCCATCCCTGGCGTACGTCAATTCTCTGGTCGCTACTACTCCCTGTACTTCTGCCTATGAGACGCACTGCAGGGCCACTGGCAGATGGCTAGGCCTTTTGTGCTTCTACGCTTCCCTCGTAATCTCTCCCGTTCCCTCTCTCTCTCTCTCCCTCTCTCTCCTTGTTCCCCGTCCTTATCGCCTTCGAGGCTCACTCGTGGGCAGAGTTAAATTTACTAACCCATATGGCACCCCTCGCCACCTCGGCGATTCTCTTTCTGTTTTCAGAATTCCTGCTGTTTTCTCGAATCCTTTTGACCCCCCTGTCGCTCCGTTTCTTTCTATTTTTTCTTTTAATTCTGCAATTTCTCCAGCCTCGCGTTTGCCAATGTTTTTTCTTCTAGCGAAACTCTTTTGCCTCTCTCACCCTCTCTCTCTCTCTACACCGACCGATATTAGGAGCTATATCGGTCCGCAAAGTCTGCCGGTACCTCGGCACGATTCGCCGTGAGGGAAAGAGAGATACGGTTAGAAGGGAAAAAAAGTCTCCTTCTCGGAAGAGAGGGCAGCCGGAATCTTGCGGTGGAGAAGGAACGTTTTGAATCGGCACGGTAGCGCGCGGCCCCGTCTATCCCGACGGGCGTCGTCGGGTCAAAGGACGCCGGCGTCGTAACGCGTAATCGCTACTCGAAGAAACGAATTTATTTTCGTAACGTCGGGGCCGCGGGAATGAGTATATCCCCGATGGTGAAAGGTGTTATCCCCCGAGTGCTCGATTATTATTTCGACTTTGGCCCTTTTCGGAGGATAAAATTGAGTTGATCCATCCGCGAGCTCGAAATCTTTGATTCTTCCGTTGGAGTAAACGAGAAATTATTTTTAGACGAAATCAATTTAGTATTTATAACGTTAGTGCCTGTCCACACCGAGCGCAGAGTAAACCGGTGTAATGATTATTTAAATTGCAATAATTATTTAAAATCATGATCCATCGCGATCGAAACGACACTCGTCGTCGCGATCATTGCGACTCGATCGATTTCGAAAATCGTCTCGCTCGAACGGTGAAATCAATGACACGAAACTGGAAAGCAACGGTGTCCAGACCCAGACACACCGGTGAATCGTGCGACTCGCTGAAATTACGCGAATCGCGCCCGCGAACAATGCACAGAAGCGAAAGCAACAATGTACTATTAATAACGGTTTACTCGCGTTTTAAAAGCGAGCTTCTTTCATCCGGCACGAGGAACGCCAGACAGCAAATTACCGGTCTCCGACGCGATTTTCCACGAGGGGGGTGGGGTGGTGGTGGGGGGCGGAGGGGAATATTCGTTCGCGTTTCCTTCCTTTTAATTACCGTGTGTGCCGAGCGATCCCGGGATAACCGCCGTGGAGCCGGATTACCGAAACTCTCCCCGGGAGAAGGAACCTCTCTCGGGTCGTTGGCGGGTTCGCGTGAGTTTTGTTTGTTACGCAAGAAGCCGCGCGGAGAGAACGACGCGTGTCTGCCGTTAATTAAGAGGCCTGGAAAAGACAGAAGAGCCAGAAGCGTGTTTCGCGCGATACGTAATCGGTAACCTTCGTCTCGTCGCATCGAGATCTCCCTCTCTCTATCTCTCTCTGTCTCTCTCCCCTTAATTGGTTTACGTTAGCTCGCGCGCACGTTGCGGGAGTTATTAAAAACAGCACAGTCTAACGACAGTGCGGCCACTGTGCTCGGAAGTGGATCTCTTTGCCACCGCAGCGTCAGCTTTTCCGCGTGCTTCTTCGCTCGTTACCCGATTCCATTTTCGCTCTTATCTATCTTATCATCCCCCGTCGCCCGTCTCTCGATGGGTAGTTACAATAATTTTAACGCGGTAATCAGAAACTTCAGCGCCCGTCGAGTTTCCAATTCGTGTTTTAAATTCTATCCGATCGATCTTAATCGCGTTCCCTGTTTAACGCGTACGACGAAAAACTCGAAAAATGCAGAATTTTATTTTTCAAAAAAATTAAGGGTTGCTAGATTTTTATATCCACTTTTTCGACGATCGGATCTTCGATTCGTGAAATATCTAGCGCGAGTAATACGATATCTTTATCGTCATATTCCCAAGCGAGAAGACAAAGATCATTCCATTCTCCGTTCGAGGAATGATTAAAAAATTCCTTTCTTCCTTATCCTTTTCCTGTCTCCGTGCACCGGTCCACAAAGCGGGCGCGTATCGTACGCACTCGAGGATCGTGGGTACCGGGCGAGGACGTTGAGGAACGAGAGAGAGAGAGAGTGAGAGAGCGAGAGAGGGGCATAAAGGTGGCACACGAGGCGGAGAAGGTGGGGAAACGGCGAAGAGAGAGAGAGAGAGAAGGAGAAGGTGGGACCGAGAGAGACGGAGAATCGTGGTCCCACGGCCGAAAAGGCTGCGTGATTCGCGTCCCAGACGAAGGAACGACCCGTGGAAGGGCGTCGAATGAATGGCTGACTCTCGGCTGTACGACGATGCGCGGCTTCCACGACGCGAAACGTTTAGCATAAATTACGTCTTAGATGGGGAGAGAGGACGACGTAGACTACGGACACCGGCTGACCGATACTCTCGAAGCCAGCGAAATGCTGCAACGGTATCGATAACGCCGCGGCAATCCTTTTTTTCTTTTTTTTTTGGCACAGATCTGATATTTGGGTAGTTTAAAGGTCGAACGCTGCGGGCTAATAACCTATTTTCCATGGGGTTTCGAGGGTTTCGATTTTCCACCGAACATCGCGTCTTGCAAGGATTTGGGATATAGAATGTGTGTAATTAAGATCTTTATTATCGTGGATTACAACTAACCGGTTGCGTGTCGAGTCGTTTCTACATATATATAAAAAAGAGCAAAATAAGGGCACATATTTACAATAATAATGTATTCTATATTCGATATTTGGAAATCGTTAATTCTGGGGTAGTGAGAATTTTCTTAACCGTTCGAGTGCCAAGTCAAATAGAAGAATATGTATTCCTCCATTTCAAGTTCCAGTGTTGGTAACCCAAATACAGTGGAAAGTTTCTTAATGAAACGACTCGTCGCGCGTACGGTTATATTTAGATGAAACCAACGATAAATATTATAACCGTGTCACGAGTATGACTCGTGACTCTTTATCATCGGGTCGAGTATTATCCGCATTTGTTTTCATCATCCATACAAATTACCGAACTGGAAAATGCAATATTTTTTCCTACCACGCGTCGAGTTCCTTCTTTCCATCGTTGAATAATTCTACGGTGAATAATTCTCCGCCAGATTTTAATTCCTCTACACGGTTTCATGTATTTTATCACCGAGAATACCTTTAATCGATAAAAGCATTCTCGAAAGCTTTTAATCAAAGGGATACAAAAGAAAAACCGAGGTTTAAATACGCGACCGATGTCAGGAATCGAGAGGAAGCAAGGGAGACAGACGCGAAGATCAAAACAAGTTTCTCGGTAGTCGTGCGAACTTATCGCTCGGCCGACCTCAAAATTTAAGCCTGCAGCGACGTATATCTTTAGATTTCGGCGGGCTGCAAACCGTCACGCGATCGACCTTCCTTCGCCTCCTCTATTTCTCGCTATACCCACCGTCCCGATGTCCGCCTCGACGCTTCCTCGTTATTCAACGAGCCCGCGAAACTTTTTCATTTACAACCTCTCGGTATTCCACACGCGCACTGGCGCCTCGTAGACTAACGCGCCCATTGTTCTTACTCGTGAGAATCCCCGGTCGTTGATTAACCATCGATATTTAATTAGCAACCGTGGGCACTAATTAAACGCACTCGGTAACCATTACAAACGCACGACGGTTTATCCTACAAATTGTTACAAAGAGGCGAAGCACGGTCTCGGGGGACGTTTTTTTTTGTCGCTTTTACTTGTGTTTTTTTTCTCTTCTTTGCAACCCCCCTCTCGTTGACGCACCCCCCCCCCCTTCTACTCTTTATTCTTTTCGCGCTGGAGTGACTTCTTTTTAGCGGATCACCGAAAGACCTCGAGCTAGAGCCTGGGTAATAACGCTGGAATGGGTTTCCGTCCCGAGGGCACGTTTTTATCGTTGTTACGTTTTGTGTGCCGAGCTCGTTTCGCGTGAGAGAGAAAGAGCGCGAGGGATCGTCCGTTCTAACGTCGCCGGTGAGCTACGAGAGACACATAAACGGGAGTTTGTACCTGCCCCACCCCGAAGGCGGGACACGTGGTCATCCGGCAGGTACACCCGTCAGCTGATATACCTGCCGCCAAAGCTTATTGACGTGTCCCTCCCGGAGACTCTCTCGCGTGGAAAACATATTCGACGTCGATTTTTCTCTCAACGGCTGCCCGGGGGTTTTCGATTCGATTTTTTTCTTTTTCGGGTCTTTCGTTTTTCTTTTTCTTTTTTCAAACAATTAGCATTTAGGATGATTTAATTAATATTTTTGCGTTGTCGCTTATAATAATTGCGAAAGTTTAATGGTTCTGACGTAACGCGTTCGTTAACATTCCGCCTTGAAGTTTCATTGACGAGTAGGATCGATTGCAGGAAATTCCATTGAATAATTGAACGGATTCGACGAAGAATAGAAACTCAACGATAGCGATATTTGCCGGGGCTTCGATGAAATATCCATTAATAAAAGAATGCTCGTTACTCGGCGTTAAAGAGAGACCGTGAAAGCGTGACTCTTGTTCGCATTATTCGAAACAAGGAAGAGAAGGAATAACGTTATTCGACTGGTATAATAATTCAGCGTAACGTAGGATTAAACGTTAAGCCGCGTTCAATTGAAAGTAACAATCTTTTCGCTCGCGCATCAAAAGTACATAAAATACTTTTGCTCTCACGGCAACGATTCAAACGAATAACTTACGATTCATTTGCCCGAGAGCATTTTCAATTAAAAAGTTGGTTTTACGTTCAATATTTACATTATCAAAAAATGATTAACTTTGCACTCTCGCTATTCTTCTTCCGATCAAATCAATTATTTCAGTATCCCACTAAATTGCCTTCCAAAACTATCGACACAGCGAGCAACGATACAGATCAAACTGCCAAAGAAAAATTCTACATCTAAACAAGAAATCGCTTTCCGCGTCAGAAATTCTTACTTAACGATTAATTAAAGAAACTCTCTAGAAGTTCGATAAAAAAAAAAGAAATGATCTCAGAATCAGCGGATACAGCTGCTCCGCAAGAAATCCGCGAAACTCGTGCGCGATCATGGCGATTCTATTTTTAACCATTCACGCTTTAATGTCCCCCGCGCGCGCGTAGACGAGCGAGCGTAGAGTCTCGGGCTCGAGGAGCGTGGCATTTCCGCATGGAGAAATTTTCGTGGCCTCCATTCTTCGTCGAAAGGAGGAAGAGGAAACCGAGGATAACGAGCGACGACACCGTCGCCTCGGGCCAGATACTCCCTCGCACGAGAACCGAACGCAAAACTCTACTGACGCGCGCTTCCGCGAGAAGTGCGTTACGCGCCGCTCGCGTTTTGTCCGCGAAACGTTTCAAAACGCGCGTTACGACACGGTGAGAGATGGCGCGTGGAGATGTAGGGTGACGAAGGAAATTTTTGGAAAGTTTTCACTCAATGGAGCAGACGATTGTTCGGTGAGAAAAAAGAGCGAATGAAATTGTTGCGTCTCGCGCGGAGAATATTGCGTAGGGTATAAAATAAACGTACAACCGGTAATTCTTGACTATCAAAACGTTACGTTGCACGGATCTCTGAGTTTCTTTTCAAAACTTTTACCGATCGTTCGTTCCTAAGGGACGCGAGCTCAAGAACAAAAAGTAGTTCCTCTACGCGAAAGGTATCTCGGTGCGAAAGGGTTGAGTTACGTATACACCCGTAAGACGGCGACGCTTTAACTCGCGTTCAGTTACAGGTGCGTTAAGTTCGTGCCACGTTACGGGGCGTATTCGCGCAAACGTGTTACGCTTATAGATAGACGGGGGGGGGGATATTGGTCGTTTGGAAGCCTCCCGTGATGTTACGCCACGGCGTGTGAACGCCCGTTGACACGTTGCGACGTTACGAGCGTGTCTCTCCGTGTCTCCGCCCCCCACCTCCCCCCTCGCCTGCCCGACTAGTTTTCCGCGGATGAATCACCATTCCGCGACCCTCTCGACGCCGAATCACCGGGCGGCGCATCTATATGCAAAAGCACGGCTACCTGTTTTCTTCTTTCTCGTTCCCCGCGCGACCGTTTTCCGCGATGATTAATACGTGCACACGCATACGTGCGCGCGTTCCGAGCTCCGAGATTGCAGCTCGCGCGTAGTACGTGGAGAAACGCGTGTACGGGTGAAAGAGGGAGAGACGCGACGCGAGGGGGAGGGGAGGGTGTCGGAGGAGGATGGGAAGGATCGCGAGGGAAGAAGCGGGAGAGGCTTGATAGAGAAATAAAGAAGGGACGAGAGGGAGTGCGTGGGGGGAGAGAGACGGGACTACGAGTGAGAGCTCGATTATATGGGGAGGAGAGAAAGAGGAGGAAGCGAGGACAGGGAGTGGGAGAGAGAGAGAGTGAGAGAGGAACGGCGAGGCCGAGAAAGAGCGATGAGTGGTTTTGTCGAGGAGCGGGGTGGAGAGGAGAGAGAGGAGAGGCGAGAGAAGGTGGAGGTATGCTGCGCAGCCGTGGGAACCAACTCCCGAGTGAGCGAACCTCGTTCCTTCTCTCTTTCTCTCGCTTTCCCTCTCTCCCTCGCTCCCTCGATCTTTTCTGTCCTCTCGCTATCCTCGTTCCTCTTCCTCCGTGGATGGAACGATCCTCAGCGCGCGCGTTCTCTTCCTTCTCCGTCGTTCAGGCTTTCTAACCGTTCTCACTCTCTCTCTCTCTCTCCCTCGTGCGCTTATCTTCCTCTCTCGCCCTCTACCGTGGGCCGTCTCTCTCGCTCCTGTTACCTGACGGTGCGTTTTTTCCTCTCCTCTCTTTCCTTCCCTCTTCTTCCTCATCCCTCTCACGAGAACACCGGTCCTCTACCTCCTCCAACCTTTTTCCCTCTCTCTCTCACTCCCTCTCTTTATCTCTGTTTCTCTTCCTTTCTCATTCAACGTTAGCCTCTTCTTTCCCTCGTCCGACGCGTCGCCTCGTCTCTCTTTCTCGTTTCACCGTGGCAGAACTGCTAAACCGGCCACCGAAACACACCCAACACATTGTTCTACGGATGCCTACGCGGGGCTTTTTCAGCTTTTTGTCGGCTTAATTCCGATCCCCGTAATAAATTAGCGGACGATCACGGTGGCATTTGTCTCCTCGACAATTTATTTCCTCCTTCTCTCTACCTCCCGCCCATTCTACCGTCCCTTTTCCACCGGCCCTTTCCATCACCGTTTCCTACCCCTCGCCCTATCCACCTTCGTTCCTCTACCCGTTCCCCGTCTCGCCTCTTCTTCCCTTTCGTCCTTGCCGCGAGAGAAAAGGGCGGTCTGCCTCGAGCTCCTTCGTTCCCTCGCGCGATTTACCTTCCGCCTCTACCTCTTCTCCTTCTTTTTCTTTTCTTCAGTTTTACCCGAGCCTCCTTGCTCTCTTTCTTTCCGCCCTGTGGAATCGAAGAGAGGATCCCGCCAGCAGAATCCCAGAACGCAGAACCGCGGAATCTTCTCTCCGCCGGACTCTCGAACGTATACATATACGCGCGTGTGACATACCTGCCGACATGGCCAAAGATCTCCTCTCCCTTCGTTTTCTTTTTCGCAGAGACAAATTGCCTTACCCCGGGGACCCAGGGTATTCGGGATATCGGAGAAACGGGCGCGTTCCTTCGTCAACGGTAATCTCCCAGACCCGTCGCTTTATAATTCTTACGATTCAGTTCCGCGGATTTCGTGGCCCCTGTCGAGAAAATAATACGATCGAAGATTTTATTTTAAAAGCCTCTCGCGTCCAACTGTTTATTTTCACCGTGGCCTTTATTCATCCTTTGTCGGCCCCGTTATCGCGCGGATTCAACTATTCAACGAACATTGTTTTTTATTCCTTGCCTTTACGGGAAGTTCGATCCAAAGAAATTGCCAAAAGGCGTCTATAGTCGCTGCGAATACAGCTCGCTGTACGCGCGTTACGCGCTCGTAGCCCTCGAAAGGGTTAATAACGAAACGATTCTCAGGTTCGCCGCCGCGACGGCACGTCCGCGTAGCGTCGGCTCGTTTACGCGAACAGGAACGAGCAAACGACGACAGGAGGCCGGATATAAACATTTATTATTCACGGTGCGGCAACGACTAACGAGGTCGTGTGTAATACCAGCCGCTCCTCGGTGTGTCAGGTATCGCGTACGTGTGAGTGCGTGTGACGTTAATAATTAAACGTCGCATTATCACTGCGTGCACACACGTAGTCGGAGCGCCGCGCCGTTGTACGGCACGTACTTATTACACAATAATATGCCGTGTGCAGTCCGCGACCAGGGCGATGCGTGTGTCGCGACGCGTGGGCCGGCCGTTTGTCCACAGAAATATCGTTGCTGGATTTACGAGCGAGCGAGCGAGTGAGCGCCGCGACGCCCACGCGGATGGAAAAAAATAAAGAGAGGCCCCTTTCGCGCGGACGCGATCGGCGCAGATGTGCAGCGAGAGGATCAAATGGCTCGGGGTAATTCCGGGTCTGTGATGTTTCGCGAAATTTCGCGGAATTCTGTGGCTGTACCGGGTCCGCGGCAAAAATGTTTAACTTCGATAAAGTGGATTCGTTGCTTGGACGTGTCGACGCGATTTTTCGATCTGCAAATACCGTTGCCAAAAATGTTTGTAGGGATGAGAATAAACGTAGACGAGTTTTCTTGCTATTAATTTTCAAAATTAACACTATCGGGGACTTTACTCGAGAATCAATTTTCGCTTCGGTAATGTAAACTCGAAAAATGTAATTCTTCCCGCGAATTCTTTGACAAACGTGTGACAGAACGATCTTCGTTTTCCAAGTACATCGTACGTGGGAAGCGTTATCCGTTAACCGCGCCGACAATCATCTAATTGCAAACGATACCGATACTCTCGCCGTTCGATGACGAAGAAATCGCTGGCTCGCCGAGATAATCGCGTATTACACACGCCTCATCGTATCCTACGTGACCGTCTCTCTATCGCGGAATCGCGGTTACCATAATTTCTCGGTTACGCAACGCCGCGTAATCGCGTACGCAAAACCGCGAGTGTACGTAATGGAGTATAATAAACACCGTAACGGAGTTCACCCTCCCCACCCCCCACCCCCCACCTACGATTTACCGCAACGTTCCGTTTAAACTTTAAACCGTCGATCGATTATTTGTTTTCGAGTATAATTAACCACTCGCCAGCGGGAACGCGTGCCGACACGGGGCCGGGGGCGAAACGCGACACACGATTCGTATCCGTTGGCTCGTTATAAAAAAAGTTAACCCACCCCTGTTCCACGGCAATCTCGCGAGGGGTTGCGCTTCCTCGTTCCTTCCACTCCCCCTCCGTCACCCCTTCTTTCTCGCTCTATCTCCTCGCGAACACGTGACTCCCTGTTTCCCCCCTTTCCCCCCCCCCCCCACCCTGCCTTTTTAGGCACGCTTCGTCGAGGAGCACCCTTCTAATGCGCGGCAGGTGCACACGTGACACGCCAGCCCTGCTCGAAACGTTTAATTTATTATTAATTGCGATATACAACGGCACGCGGCAGCTGCCGTCATCGGTTGCGTTCCACGCGCAGGTTGGGTTTTGCCCGCGCGATTCCTCTTTTTTTTTTTTTAATTCTTCTTTGCCTTCACGCGAAGGGAGGAGATTTTTAACTTTTTTCTTTTTTTAGTTTAGGTTTGATCGGGGGGGTTGATTGTTTTTCGCGCCGACGTAATGCGGAGAGATCGGTAGTTCAGATAACAGGGCGTAATTGCAACGCGCGTTAAATTCGAGTTACACGCGTTGCGGACGCGTTAACGCGGTTCTGGCACGACCCTGCGCATCCGATAAGTAGATTAGGTAAAATTGAGATGACTCGTAATGGTCGGCACGTATGAAAACGTAAGACAGCATAATTGTTAATAACAATCATTCTGCCTCAAAATAAGTTTTCTAAAACTGCATTTTTCACGAATCCTAATTATCACGATTATAATTAACTTTGCAAATAACCAGTAATCGATGCAACAATTATAAACGAACGCCTACGTTCCGATTGAATCTTAAGTCGAACGAAACAGCGTGGATTAAGAATCACGTTTCGCTCGTACTCACGGATTCCACCGGGTATCGTTAAACAGAAACCCACCCGACTATCGTTCGCGCTCATCGAAGTTCACCAACCTTCTTCTGTTCCCAGGGTACATTCTCGCTGATAGTGGAAGCTTATCACGACGCGGAGAACAAGACACACCACTCACCCGGTAAGTAACCTCTTCCCCTTTTAAACCGCTACCTATTAAGCCTTCCGAGACGCACGGTATCTGCTTGTATTAACTATCAGACGGCGGCACGAGTGCGCTCGCACGCGCTCTTTAACTAAAAAAAAAAAGGGAGAAGCAAGAAGATGAAGAAGAAGAAAAAAGTAGAGGATGGCTGACGAGCGAGATAGAGGGAGAAGTAGAATCATCTTAAAATTAGTCTTGCCTCTGTATGGCCCTAAACGCGTCGAGGTTTTCGATGGTTGGGCATGTGCGGTCCAGCTGGGTTCGTGAGTCGATGCCATGCATCGGGTCCGAACCAGTCGAGAAGCCACTTCCGGTCCCCGTGCGCGACACTCACCAGAGACTGCCTACGTAACCTCCAGTCTCTCTCCGTATTGTCAAATACATACGTTGCCTCTCTCTCTCTCTCTCCGTCCTCATCATCTTCCTCCTCCTCCTCCGTCTCCTTTTCATCGTCGTCCCGACGGCTCGAACGAGAGAGGACAGGTCCCTTCCTCTTTTTCTTCTTCCTGCCTTTCCTCGGCGCGCGCAAACATGTTTGCTTGGTTTAAAAGTCTGCTTTCGGTTTCGTAGTCGGTTTATCCTTCAGATTTTTTTTCCGCCGCCCCCCCTCTCTACCGCGCCACGTTTTTTTTCTACCGGTCAGAGAGTATCGCGCTTTGGGTGAGCGACGAGACTTTGGGCACTCGTTCCGCTCGTTATCGCGGGGGAAGCGAGGCGATGATAAATCCGCGACGATGTATTAATTAATACTAGAGGCTGTCCGAGTTTCCTTATTAGATTCAGTTTCCGTTACGACCGTTACCGCTGGTTACTGTTAACTCGCACGCGCGCTCCTTAGCTTCTCATTTCCCTACCCGTGTACCTCGTGTTTCCCTCGTGAAAATCGCAATACCCGCATTCTACCGATAACTCCAGCTGCGCGCTCGTCTCGTCTCCCTTCGTTTCTCTTCTCCTCCCACTCGGTCATTCTCTTTCCTTTTATCGCGACCCGCTTTCAGTCATGATCCTTACTCATTACCGCGACACATCCACGTGCACATGCACAAAGTGCTGCTGTTCTCGGGACTGCCTCCGTTGTGTCATAGCCAGAGAGAGAGAGAGAGAGAAGGGTAGAGAGAGGAGGAGCGAAGAGAGAAGCAGGCGGAGGCACTAGTGTTTCCTTCCTGTGTAACCGTAGCACCTACCGTCCACCACCACGCTCTGCGGTAACACGAAACCTTCTATGGACGAGGATACACGGGCGCGCATCCTATGTGTGTACGACGCTAGCAGGCCTCTTCGTCGGTGCATGTGCATCCGAATCTGACGTCGAACGGAACCCCTATGACGCTTCTTTTACTTCTCTCCATTGATGCCCGATCCGTCCCGTTAGTAACTGGGGTGTAAACGATCGATCGCTAACGCGTAATTCCTCCTCGTTTACCTGCTCGTTTCCTCCGTTGAGCCCTTTCAGCGTGCAACACGTCCACGATTAACCCTCTCCGCCAGATTAGCATTTTTCAACGTTATTTCTGCCCCGCGATTAATTGTTTATGTTAATTGGAATATTTTTCATTAAACGCGGACTTCATTTTTACATTATCACGTCGATTATCGCAATTGGCGCTTAACGAGTACACGCGAACGATGATCGATTCCCAGTAATTACTCCTTCCACGAACAACGGCCAGTCCGCGCTTTTTCCTTTCGCACGATTATCTTATTAGCGTTCGAAGCGGGAATATTTAATCGTACATTTATTGGCTCGTACTCGGGCGTTTATCTCCCTCGTTAGCGGGGCTTCCGCTCGCGGGAAACGCTCGCCCGCGCGCGCAAATAATTCGTCGAGTTAACGTTTATCGCTTCCGTATCCGGGGAAAGCTTCGGCCGATCGGCAGATAAAGCCGAATTAAACGATTCGGTGGGTCCCGGCGAGAGCGAGCGCCGAAACGACGGCGAAATTCAATTAATCGAGCGATCAGCGTAGGTGAGGCAAAAATTCCTGGGTGCGTGTGCGAAAGCGACACGCACGAGAGACCCGCGCATAGCTTCCGGTCTCCGTCGTCGGTTCATTCTGATTGTCGGGCAGACAGGACCTCGAGAAAGAAATTACTTCACTCCTCTTGCTCCGTTTCGACGCGTCGACGCCGGGCGTTGCCTTTCGTGTTTCCCGCCAATAAAAATTAACCTTCGATTAATCGCGAGTTATAACCCGAATGATTGAATTCAAATGAGATAAATTCTACTTTATCTCGAGAAATATACTTTAAATTCTTCTAATCCTAACTCCCGACTATACAGTATTTTTTCTAAGAATAAACCACATACTCGGGTACGCGACTATTCGACGGGACATGAAAGCGTGAGCCACCGGTGGTGCACGCCGGCGTCAAAGCGTCGGGAACGAACGATACGTGGAATCCACGCGAACGGAGACCGATGCGTGCTACCTGCCCATCCGTACAGAAATAGTTTGCCATAATTCCCATATTACGCCAGCGAACTTCTTCTTTTCTTTTTTCCTCTGCTCTTACGCTCCTCCCATTGCCGAGTAGCTTTCTCAGCTGCTTTATCTGGTTACGGATTAAATTCACATTCTCACGGGCTGCGTGTATTTCATGCGCGGCGGATCACCGTATCGATCGCATTGCAATTAGTTTATTTAAAAACAAAAAAAAAAACGGTTGTTGAGGTACACGAACTTTGGCTCGATTTCGATAACGTGAGTATACTCGCGAACATCGGTACTTGGAATAATAAAATACACGCTCCGGTTTTAACGCGTCACTCACCGACGTCAAATTAAGCGCGATGGCAAATTAAATGACGGTCAATTTAAATTCAAATTTGATTCGATCTTTTTCGCTGCTGAATACGAGCATTCTAGAGCATTATAGAGCATTTTACAGCGCATCCGCGGCGAACGAGCTCCCATTAATATCCACGTTACGCCGGACATATTGTCCGGTTATGTTCCAGCCTTTATCGGCCGGAGAACGCCGCGCTCGCATTGTGCTGCTCGCTCTCCTTCTCTCCTCCTCCTCCTTTTCTCCTTCCTCTTCTTCGGCTATCGCGCTCCTCAGCACAATATAATACCCCCAACGCACTGGCGAAACGGGGCCCCCCTTTATTGCTCGCTCGCTGTCTCGGATGCTGTTTCCTTTCTCAGGCCCACACCCTCTCTTTCTCTTGTACTCTCGCTTCTCTCCGAACCTGCGCTCTCCTCCTCATCCTCCCGCCGTTCTGCTCCGCAACGTATTTGCAGTTCGAAAGTACGAACCGCACCTGCGGAGATCGAATTATCGCCGAATTATTTCGGGCGCATTGTTTCCCCGTTCGCGTCGCGTCGGTTTTATCGACGACAAATTTTCGCGAGCGGATTTTCGCACGCGTGTTGGACCCTCGTCGGGAACGATTCTCGGTACGGATGCGTCGGTAGGATAATGTAAGTAATACGTCGGACGATCGCGCTTCGAGTAGAGCGAAAGTTCTTTCGCCCGGATCTATAAAAGCCTCGTTGGAATGGAATTAGCTCGGATAACAACGTAGCGATTCGAAAGCTCGTGGAATCGCACCTGCCGATCGATTTTTATTTCCACCCGCCATTGCTCGCGTTTTGTTATCGGTTCCGTGACAATTTTTGCGTACTCATTTCCATCATTCCCGTGTAACCTTTATTTATTTACTCGGACATTAATGGGAATCTCTCGTAGATGAACGAATCAAAAATTAATTTCCATTCGCGCTAATTCGGAGAGGAATATTCTCGTGACTTAATTTAGAAGAGGATTCTATTTTTAGACAGAATTTTCCATTCTCATTCATCGTATCTAGTTGCACGTAATTCCCACTGTTATCCGTCGCTATTTCACTGCACGCTCCCCCCCCCCCCTCTCTCTCTCACTCTCTTTCGCACGCACACCGCAATTTGGTAACACAATCGCGTTGCTTTTCCATTCATTCATCCCGCTAAGCGCCACGCGAGCGAGACAGAGAGAAGCCCTTTCGTTTGCGGTAACGAGGTTCGTTAAACGAAACGCATCGCCGTAGAATTTACAACGGCGCGTAGACGCGTAGTGGGTTTGCGGTGACACGCACAATGGCAATAACGGTGAGCGCGTGGAAACGAGAATTAGAACTGTGGTAGTGGACGAGCTTACGTCATCGTCGATTGTCAACCTCTCACCGACGGCGGGAGCGCGCGCTCGTTTTTCCCTTCGTCGTCGGAGGGAACGGTTACGTGTATACTATAGGCGCGGGTCGTTGCTGCATCACCGCGGTGCACTTCTTCGGGATGCACCTGCCGCTCGATAATGACGACGAGAATAATTGGGCCCATTCTACTCCCGTACGCGTGCCTCGCGAGACGAATAATCGACGGGAGAAAACGATACTTTGTCCGGGGACCGAGCGAAACGTTCGAACGAGACACGGTGATCGGCGATTCTTTTTAAACGCCCGTTTTATGTGTTTTCCTCTGGAGTCACGATAGAATTTTCGTTATTCTCAAATTTTATTCTTCTCAAAGAATAAATAATGGCCATTCACGGATTACATTTCTCGCTAACCACACGTCACACGGACACGATGAAGTGGTCAAAATTTTTGGCACGAGCGGCAAATCCGAGTGTCGAGTTTCAAAGATCCTTTCGTTTATTCGACGACACTCGCCAGAGAGTCTATCGATCGTCACATAGCGATCGTAACAATCGCGTCGAGCGAAACGTATCTCGTTAATCGGAACGAAGGTTTCTCGATAAAAAAAAAAAACATCTCGGTAAATAGGTAACGAGAGAGCGCGACAGTTGAAAAAGTAAATGACATTCCGCGAGACGAGCTTAACGATACCCCGGTTAACTCTTTAAACCGCGATCCAGGTTACGGGAGTATTTTTTTTTCTCTCTTTTTTTTTTATCCACGATAGAGCCGTGACAAACCGAGTGGAAGTAATGCATCTGGCTACCTGCCAGCTATCCGGGGGCTATCCTTCCTTGGCCTCTCGTTTCTGAATGAACAATAGAAAATGTCTGCTACTCGCGGCGCTGCGTCGTTAATGAATACCTTGAATCGGTCTGGCCTCGAGTTCACCGGGCGTTTACAGGTGCACCGCGGCACGGGGGGGGGGGGGGAGGGGAGAGAAGCGAGACGGAGGAAAGGGAGGGCAGTGGTCAAGCGTCGGAGAAAACAACGGCGAGCGCCGCGATTCCGACGGTTGCCCCGTACAACTCGAATTTTTGCTCGTTTCACTCCTCGTCGGCGGTAATTGCTTTAGCCGCGAGATAATCTGGAAATTGAATTTTCTTCGGGTCTCTCGAATTCGCTGTATCGTCGGGAAACGACGCTGCTCGCGTTCGTTAACACTTTCGCTATCGGCCGGCGGCTACGTACCGGGCTTTCTCGTCGAGACGCGATGTAAACGAAGCGAATCCTGGGAATAGGACTCCGGCTGCATAGGATGCAGGCTACGAACTGTAATTCTCGTTGTATACGGTTTATGAATTGTAATTCTTATTCAACGCGTAACGTAACGCTGTCTGCAAATTATACCTGTACATAGTTTTCACTTGTGCGAATGCAAAATCGAAGAAGAGATATAGTTTTGTTGGATGAGTTATGGCTTATGTAATTAAAGAAAAAAAAAGATTCCGGATACTAACTCTACTTTTTCTACGCGATCCGAGTCAGGTAGAGCACGGTACTTCTTTGGAACTTAATATCCGCGTTGTACGGGGGTTTACCGTATCTCGATACGCCATGAGAATTCTCCGACGTCGAGATTATAGTTAAACTATACAGGGTGGAGCGTTTAAATGCGATCACGCGAGTATACCCGTTACTCATAAATATACATATGTAAAGACCGCTCGGAAAAAAATGATCGCGATGGAATGTTTCTCCGCCGCTATATTTGTCCCATCGAACTCTGTGCCTTTTCGTGGAAACATTTTTTTTTTCTCATACATTCGTAAGTAACAAATATTATTCGGGTGTTCAAATGCCTCCACTCTGTACATCGAGCAGTACCAAGAAATCTAAGGTGGCTAAAGGCGCGTACGAAATTATTTCCAAACAACTGAAAACACAGAGAGAGGGAGAGAGAGTAGAGATCCTTAATTCAAGATCATCGACGATTACGTTTAATCGACGTTACCGATAAATCGACGCGGGATAAATATCGACTGGTTCGCGAACGTTTATCAAACTCCTAGGCGTGCGAAACGAACGTTTCGGCGGGTCTGCGTTGGCAGAACTGAAATCCAAAAATAAAGGAGGATAAACGGAGTCGATGGCGCGTACACGTCCATCTGCAGTGGCGTGCGAACATCGGCGTTTTCGGAACTCGTAACAGCATCACCTGGGAAGATAGCCCGGTAAACTGCCTCTCCCTCGACTCCCGTTTCGCCGACAGCGAAACGCTACTTCCCTTCTGGGAAGAGAAGGCCGGGTATCCTGCTTAAGTATCCCCGGGCACGCCATCGGCGAAACCTACGTTCGTCCTTTTGTTTCTTCCTCGCCCTCTCCTACCGCCGCTTTCGTTTTTCTTCGTCCACCTCGCCGTGGTTTTGTTCCACGGCGATACGCTGCTGCCAGTCAGTGGCGTAACGAAAGGACCGTTTTCTGGTAAGCGCGATACGCGAAGGCAAATCGGTTGAGATTTTTCGGTAACTTTGAGAGAATTTCAATATATTTTTCGGCGTTTCGCTTTAAAGAATCGAGAATGTCAATGAGAAAAATTGTTGGTAGAATTATTTCTTTATCTAAGCATAAAAATACGGTTCATTTAAACCCCCGCCCAGTTCGAGTAGGAGGTTAAAGAATAATTCTACCAACAATTTTCCTCCTTCGCCCTCTCGTTTAATTTAAACGCAATTTAATCTCGACGCGACGATCAATTCCTAAAGGAGCAAGAATTTTGGAAAAGCAAACCTCTACCATACCCCACTCGCCTCTTATCGTACGCTACTGACCATAACCATACGGCACGATGGTCGACCCATTTGGCTCCACTGCAACATCTCGCGCATAAAACACACTCGACTCCCAACAACAACCTGGAGCGTGTGCACCGTGAGACGCCGGTTTTTCGGTAGGGCACCTGATCGAACCTTCCTAATCTGCCGGGCCATTACGATAATACGTTTAGTAGGAAGCACGAGCAGACTGCTCTTCTTCTTCTTCCCCGGGCGCGCGAGAACAGGTAGGCAGTAGGAAGAAGGAGGAAAGAGGCGAAGTATAGGGGAGCTTGGGGGGGGGGGGGTGGTGATGGCGGTGTTGAACGAAGAGGATGAAGAGGAGGTAGAGGAGGAAGAAGAAGGAGAAGAACGCCTCTTTCCCAGAGCCACAACGTGGTATACGCTTACTCTCTTTGTGCCGGATGCGTGCCGCCGGCGGAGTAGCAATAGCGGACGAACGTCCGGTCTGCTCTCTCACTCTCTCTCGCTCTCCGCTCCTGCCCCCCTCGCTCTCTCTCCCTCTCTCTCTCTTTCTCCCCGCGGAGGCCGATGCACTTCGATCGCATCATTGGGTGCAGCGGCGCAACCACCTCTCTCTCTCTCTCTCTCTCTCTTTCTCTGTCCTACCGATGGACGCGGCTAATTACTCTCGCCCGTTTCGTTTGCCCGTTTTCTTGCCACTGTTATGCCGATCGACGGTCTCTCGATCTCCGCGGAACGGATATCGCCGTTAGAATATTGTGCGTTACGCGCGCCGCGGGATGGGCAGCTCGCGATGCGTGAACGATACGGTGGGATAACGCGCGTCGAGAGCTGGGAATGCCTCTCTCGTAACGCGTTGCTGCCACTCGAGGAACGTATAACGCGCGTTTCGCGGTGTGTTGTGCTTCGGGACTTCCGATCGGCGTTAGTTTTGTACCCGGAAGCTCTGACGCGTTGCGCATAATTCAATATTATTACTTTAATATTTCTTTTTAATACACCATTTCGCGGGTGTACTCGCTTGTACTTGTTACTCGCGCTTATACGAGGTGTCTCAAAATTGTTGTATTTTTACGTTCGAGAGGTGTGCTCAGGTGATTTCGAGCAGGTGCCTTTATTACCGAAAATTCTCGTTGGCGCTGTACGAGACAACACTGCGCGTTGTGTATGACGTAACGTTGGAACGGCGTATCGACGCGTTGCGCGTAAATGCGTTTGGTCGTGAGGACAAAAAGAGTGGTTGAAGTTACCACGAGCACGGCGAATCTAACCGTTTTGCTAGGTAACACTCGTGACAACTGAACTGTATTACGCTGACTGTACCGTAAAAAAGTCACAGCAAGAAATGCAAAACAGTAAACGCAGTTAATAAGAATAATTGTATATCCCGGCAAAAGTAACACGTTGAAATCGCAGGGCCATTCAAAGTTACAGTTGCGCCAACGGGGTAAAAGAAGCAAAAATCTTCCCACGTAGTTTGAAAATCGCGCCGAAACTTATTTGCGTCCGGCCAATAATCGTAAACCGTACCGCGAATTACTTTTCCCGATACTCATTTGCCGAATGTCGATTTCTGTTTCAGAGAAAGTACTGATAACGAGGCTGACCACCCAAAAGTGGTTGGACGTCGGTTCGAAGTGGACCGAGGACGAGTACAGGAGCGCCAACTCACAGATGGTTTACGAGTACAGGGTGACTTGCGTCGCCCATTACTACGGCAAGGGTTGCGAGAACCTCTGCAGGCCGAGGGACGACAATTTCGGTCATTACAGCTGTAGCCCGACCGGGGAGCGCGTCTGCCTCTCTGGATGGAAGGGCGACTACTGCAATACCCGTAAGTAATAAACCACGTTTATTATCGTGCGCAACGTAATGCGTGCACTCCCACGCTTACCCATCGCGACTGCACCGCGCGTGACATCCCTCCTTTTGTAGGAATTCCGTGTATGAAATTACAGAGACGATCCCTCCCTCCCTCTCCCTTTCTCTCTTTTCCTACCCCTTCGCCCCGCCTCTCTCGCGTCGCCCTGACCACCGCGTAATTTATACTGTTAGGACGTAATCGGAGAGGCTGTCGAATTTAGCGTTCTTCTTATTTCTTTTTTTTTTTTTTTACTTCTTTCTCCTTCGCGCGGCGAATCGGGATATGACTTTCAGCGCGGCGTTTATGGGAAACACGGATCGACCGGTGATACTCCGTAGTGACGTTGCGTTTGGCGAGTATGGATGATTTCTCTGAAAATTCGCGAAGACGATTGAATAGATGACTCGCGAGCAAGTATGGGGGTTCTCTTTGATACGCAAAGACCGTGCACCGCAGTTGTAACCGCTCAGTTAGAGGAAGTTTCCAAGTATCTCACCTCGGAGGGATTTAACGAGTCATTACGGTCTGTGGTTAACGCGCAGCGTCAATGTGCTCTGACTTCTAACCACTCGAAAGGGGACTAGCCGCCGCCGAAAATCCAGAATATATCCTCGTAACACCGAGGAAGTAAATTGTGCTTCTCCCCGCATTATATAACGTTCTCTCTTCCTCTCTTTCTCTCTCTCTCTCTCCGGAACGTTAAACCGCCTAACGTTCTCTATTCTCGTTCGTGGCACGAAACTCGACAAACTCGACGAGTCCACGAAGGAGAGGCCCGGTGCAGTGTCGGTGCAGCAGTCGGGTCCGAGAGCGTGCAGCAGCTTCCCACGCTTGGCTCGCGCGTGTGCGAGAGAGTCTCTCTCTCGTCTGGTCCCGTCCTCCTCCTCCTCTCTTCGCTCGCATTCCCCCTCCCCCCCAACCCCATCCTCTCTCCCTCTGTCGTTCGTTCCGCTGCATCCAGCATCCTCTTTCTTCCTCGTTCGCGTACCTGAGCCGAGCGAGGACTAATCTGTGTGTACGTGTATACGGCTCCCGAGTATCTCTCTCGCTTTCTCTCTCTCTCTCTCTCTCTCTCTCTCTCTTCCTCTCTGCTTTCCGCTTGTACGTGTACACTTTCGTGCGCGCGCGATGAGGCAAAGTCTTCCTTCGTGTGTGGCTCTTTCTGTCTCGATGGGCTGTGTGAGTCGAACGGGACGGCAGAGTTGCGCTCGTTGCTACGGGTTCTCGCTGTCGCTTTGCTGCTGCCGTTGCTGTTGCCGATGCCTCTAGTTTAGAGTGCGCAAGTTACGTGGCACCTGGTATGCTCCTCGCGAGCACAAAGACTCTTTTGTCAAGGTGGAGGTGGATACTCCTCTCGGTAGGTTTTCGCCGAAAATACCTGTGCTCGTTGTTCCGAGTCGAGGCGATATACCCGGTTGCCCCCCCGACGCCTCGTTCCCGTAACGTCGATGAAATTAAATGGCCCGACGCCGCGGTTCCGGTTCGAGGACTTGCCCGTTTCGTAAGACCACCGGGCGTACATTCTCTCTCGATGATGGCATTCGAGATCTCGATCTTCTTTCGCTTCCCTCGGCGTGCGTGCCAAGTCAGTTACGCACCGGGTTTCGCGGCCGGGAATCGAAGCGAGACTTCTCTAAGCGCTAGCACCGCGATCGGGACGGACACGCGCGCTGAAAATATTTCCAAGTTCAACTCTCGTTTTCTCTATGCGCGGTAAGGTACGCCTCCGCGGCGCGCCGATTCGTGTCCCGTCGCGTTGAAATTCGGCGACCGTTCGGAACTCGTTAAAACCGACAAAGTCGATCTCTGACCGTCGCGTCGTGAGAAAACGGATCTTCAAGGACGGGGGCGATTTTAATCGAATTTCATCGGGATCCACGGAGCTTTCGAAACCAAATCCCGTGCGCGCCGGGTCGCACGCTCTTACCTCGGAGCCAAGGAGAGGCTCTCTTTCTCTCGTTGCCGAAGAGAGGCGATCGGTCGTTGCACTCTGTACAACGTCGAGCGAGCGAGCGAGCTTGCCTGCCGGTCGACAAAGTTCGCGCATTGATTACTAATAGACTACTTACTCTTCATTTCGTGACATTCCCCGTCATTCGTGGAATCGTGCGTTCGTGCGCGGTTTTCGCGAAGGAACTTTCGAGAAACCGTGGCTACGGGGACTACCGTGTTGCTCTCTTGTCGCGCATCGGTTTCGACGATCGAGCGATCTTTCTTTCTTTCTTTTCTTTTCTTTTTTTTGGCCTTTCGTCGGGCCCTCGGTGCTTGCCGTTTTCAACATTCCGCGTCTCTCTCTCTCTCTCCCTTTCTATCTTCCTCTTTCCCTTCTCGACCGTAGGATCAGCGATAATGCAGATCGTAACGCCAGATGCAGCGAGAAAGGAACTTTGTTGCGATTTATCGTGCCTCGTTGCGCTCTCACACGATTTATCGCGTTGGATTTTATTATACCGGAACGGACAAATTATTCGGTCGAACGTAGTTAAAAACGAAAAATAAACCGAGTGTGAACGTCGCTCGATTAAAAACGTCTCACGGGGAAGGAATTTTATAACGGGTGGTTGAGAACTCTCATCGAAGTTTATTGTATTCCGTCGTAATTGGGGAGCATGGGGGAGGCAGATCGATCTGGAAATCAGCGTGTCGGAGAATTTCCCGAAACGGCGTGTACGCGTAATCTTATATCGCTTCGTGCCCCCCTCTCTGTGTACTCGAAACGTTTGCTCAGCTGATCTAACGGCTCCTTCAGAGAAAAAAAAAATGTTCACAGATGCCTTGATAAAAAAGAAATGCGCTTCCCCCGACACGCTACTCTTTCGTTAATATTACGAGTAATCGATCGTATCGCGAGAGAATCGAATTCCCGTTGACAGTCGAATACAGTCAAAATAATTACTGAAAAAAAAAAAAAAAAAAATGATATTGATGCATATACTTTGATCAACAATACTCAAAACGATTTCGCATCGAATCCTCGGATTTATCCCATCTTAGGAAAAAAAAAAAAATATAACTCATTACAAATTCAGTAAAATAACCAGAGAAAACCAAGTCTTCTACACCTACGAGAAAACAGATAACTTAACGAGAAAATTCGTAACTCTCGATAAACGGTACGACACGTACGCTCCCTCTCGTCGTCAAACCGTTTCACAACGACCCCGCGCGAAAGGGTTAACGAGGCAGTCTAGGGGTGGTTAGGTTAGGGTGCCCCGGCACCGCGGGCAACCATTTTCGGGGGTGCCTGGGACGTATTACAGGGGTTGCAGAAGCAGCTGCAACACGGCGAATCGAGTCGAAAGAGCCCGAGCCTTCGGAGCGAGTGGGCCCTGACAGCTGCGCGAGGTCGGTGCTTTAACCAACAGCTGCACCGGACTCGCGTTCACAGTCCACTTCCATTCCGAGCCCCTCCACCCCCTTCGCCCCCTCCGCCCCTTCTCCGTCGAGCAGCGTCCCTCGTGACTCTCCTTCGCGGCACATTTTTCCACCTCTCAGTTTTCTCTCTCTCTCTCTCTCTCTCTCCTTTATTCTTTCCGCTACCTGCCGAAACTCCTTGGTTTTCCTCTCCTCCGCGTGGCTTTCCGCGACTCCTGGTTGTGTGTAGGGGGGGATCGCACAATGCGGCAGGTAGACCCAGAGAGGTAGGTTAGGAGAGTGCCTGTGGGAAGAAAAAGGGAAAGGTTCTCCGGGCTGGTTTGTCGCCCTTCCACGAAAGGTCAGGACGCGACGCTCGTCGGTTGCGTGAAACTCTCGGGGGGGGGGGGGGGGGGAGGGGGTCGTAAGATCGATAAGTACGTTGAAATTTGGGGTGCCGGCGTGAAATTTTTCGTAAGGGAGGGGCGTTTAAAGGGAACGGTGAACTTTTGTCGGTGGAATTGTCCGACCAGCTGACTGACTGCCACCGGCGTAACAGTTTTTCCGTGAAAGAATGATATTCAAGGTGACGCGTTTTCTACTCGGCCACTCGTTCTCTCTCTCTCGAAGCGAAACTTTTACCTATCGCTTCGCGAACTCACAATCAGTCGGTCGTCGTTGAATTATATTGAAAAGAGTGTAGACAATGTTTGATAAAGAAATATCGAATGTTTTAACCGCGGAGTTGATTTACCAAAAGCACACTCGATTGGGACAAGTTAACTTATCATCCCTGGCGGTAAATGGATTATCTGTCGCGGTTAAAGGGTTAAACTCGCGCCTCGAAGAGACGGAAAGTTGAGCACGGTACGTTACCCCTATTGTTTCGTCGTAGGGTTAAAACAGTCAAACTCGATCGTTGGATGGAGTTGCTAGAACAAAACTGACTTACGCTTGTCCGAATGTCCTTTCGATGGACATCGCTACTCGTCGACAGTACGCGGAACATCCTCCGCTCGAATCAAAATAAATCACCGTGCGCGATGTGATTCGCCGCGAAGACATAGTAATTCGGCGTGTTTAAACAATTCCCCCGTTCCAGACATCGTCATCCCCGGTAATTACGCGTTTAATTCGAGAACATTGTTCCCTCGTTCGCCGTCCTTCCCCTTATCCCTGGTCTTCCCACAGCGACGGATGAGGGAGGAGGAGGAGGAGGACGAGATGGAGAAGCATGGAATCCCTGCGATTCGCTCGTTCCTTCGTCGCCGATCGTCGCGGAGATGGCGAGGAGAGAAAGAGAGAGAGAGAGGGAGGGAGCAGCCGGAGGAGAGAATCGTCTCTCGTTCCCCGCTCTATAAATACCATACTCCTTAGCGCTTCGGTCCGCGGTCTCTCGAGCCGCCGAGAGAGCCGCTCTCCGTGGGCCGTTGCGCTCGGTGCCAAGGTCACACGGCCCATCGGCCCTCCTCCCCCTTCCCTCCCACCCCCCCTCGGCCCCCACACCTCCCTCGTCGAGGGCTCACCTTGTACCGCGGCGCGCTGCCGAACCACCTTCAACCCCTTCATTCAGGAAGACCAGCGCGTCCGAGGGCCGGGACGTTTCGTCTTTTCACCTCGCGCCTACGTTCTCTCGCGGGATTCAAGGTTCTCTCTCCCCCCTCGGGTTATTCTCGCGTCGTTATACGAAATCCGATTTACTTCGACCGTCCGGGGCCCCGAAGAAGACGTAATTCGATTCGGTAGTCGAAGTTAAGTCCCCCGAATGTGTCGGGATTTGGAAACGATAGCGATCGTTTCTACTCGTGAGCTGAATTTCAAGATTGCGAAGGAACGTTGGAAACGACGCCCCTTCTCCCGATTCTCGTATTCGAAAACGCCTTCGTCCTCGAATTTTTCTCTCTCCCTCTATTTATCTATCTCCTCCCCCTCTTCACCGTCGCGATGACGTTCGATTCTGTGCGTCCCACGAGTCGATTACGAAAGAAACGAAACGTCGAAATGCGGGTTACTTAAACTCTAGAGGCACGCGTGCACGAGGCGCGCATCGGGTAAAGAAACGAACGCGCGAAGAGGACACGGTGGTGGTAGAGGTCCCATGGTAACCGCCCAAACACCACCCAGCCTCGTGGGGCTCTCCTTCGTATGTACGCGACGCGTGTACAAGCGTGATATACGTAACTTAAGCGGTGGCTACGGGCCAACCGAAAAAGAGTCTTTGGGTATTTGCGGATCTGGACAACCGGCTCGACACGTGACACAATTTCATTACCCTTGTGCCGGCGCACACGCGGACGAGTTAAATCGTTGGCAAGCGCGCGCACCTATGCCAGGAATTGCCGGTCCGACGAGCACCCTCCACCCGCTGGATAGCGAATTCCGCGAAAGTGGAAATGATTTGTTGCGTGATTTACGGACGCGGAGTTGCAATTAAAGCGGGTCGCGCGCGCGCGCGCTTACCGTGTTTCGCGGGTTTTTTTTTCTCTCTGGATTCGACGATTCGGCAAGTTTCGCGTTGCGCTTCTCGGTCTCCTCTTGTTCTTTCTTTGCGCTCGCGGAAATATCTGTGTTTAAATTTTACGTCGGGACACTCGAGCGTTAAATCGATCGGGCGTAAAGTCTCTGGGGGTTACGGGGCTCGTTAGGGGGGGAATAGTTTTCGGACGGTGTCGCGCGTGAGAGGTGTCCACGCATGACACAATTTCATTATCCTCGCGGGAACTACGTGTCGCTATGCCCGGAATCGCGCGGGTAAACTCCTCTTCCCAGCGGGAATTCCCGGAAAATGGGAACGATTCGTGGTACGTAACGATATAAATTTTAATTAGACAACCGGGGGGGAATTTGGTATTTCAACGATTCATTTGGCTTTATCTACGAATCAATTCCTCGTACCTCGGCAAGACGGAAGCATCGATAATATACGCAAAACCATTCGTCCGACGAAACGTATTCACGATTTCCTCGAATTTCTTTTTCGACGATTTTTTCTAAAGATGAATATAAATATTGTAATGCATGAATTTCATCGATTACGTATAAATTAAGAACATTGAAGTAATGGAACCATTACAATTCAAGATTCGATACTCCGATCGTTATTTTTCTACCAAATCTCTGCAACTTTATAATTTCCATTCACAATCTTCCCATAATCTCTTTCCTAAACCCGAACCACGAAACTCAAAACCCTGAACGGTTCGCATCGAACAGGTAGATTTCCGCCGTACAGTATATCGTACACCTATTCGCGTGGCGATGCAACAGATTTTCTAGTAAATCGCCGGCAATTTTACGATTCGATTAACAATGACAGGCCGAACAGTACCGTCCGTGAATTATCGAGTTCCAGTGACTACTATAGAGGTATGCATCCGATGCATCGTATGTACCGCTCGTGCAGTCGTGAGGGACGCGATCGACCTCTTACGGAGAGTTGCCTTAACCTTTTGGATTTTTTCTTACTCGTTTCAGCCCGCTGCCTGCCCGGATGCGACGACCAGCACGGACACTGCAATCGACCCGACGAATGCATGTGAGTATACGCATACATATACATATAGAATATATACGTACCCGTACCTGTACCCGTACCCGTACCCGCCGCGCTACGTGCGAGTACTCCTCTGTACTGATATTACATTCCTTACCCGATACCCCATCGCGGTATAGTTATGCGTATTAACAATAGTCGGACTACCGTTGAAAGTTGTCGGAATTGATTTTGCTCGATCGATTTTCGTGGATTAGATGTCGTTTCTCCATTTTTATTTTGAGTCAAATAACGCATTCGAGTGAACGTTTAATAGACGAGTTTTATACGTTACATAATTAATATTTATTTACGATATAAATATCCCTCGAGAGACGTTGTAATTGAGAATCGAAATCGAAGACGAAACGAAAATAATCGTAAACCGTTTTCCTTATCCGCGGACGAAACTTCTTCGACGTGACGAGCGTGTGGATTAAAGCTCGAGTTACTCGTAACATCAATTTTCTTTTAATTCGAATTAAACCCGACTCTCGGCGAATCGTACGCTTCGTTCTATCCTACCGGCCGATAATAAAAATGCAAATTTTCTTGCTCCGCGAGGCAGAGATCGAAACCCGCGGGGACTTTTTAACGATCGTCTCGAGGCTAGTTACGCAATTCCGATGCACCGTGGAATGCGCAATGAAATTCCTTTTCGTCCCATAAAGCTCGAATTACTTTTGCGCCCGATCGCGATGACCCGCGGGGGTATCTCGAACACAATTACGATATTATTGCCGACGGGACCGGGGGATCGGTAATGTCTCCTCGCAATGTCCCCCGACGATCCCTCGCGAGTTTCCGTTTCGTCCTGTTCTCCTCTCTATTTCATTGCCGCGCGTCCCCTTCTGGTACACGCGCGTGGTCCGTCTTACGAACGTGCGCGTCGACGAGGAATTCGAAACTCTCGACTCTTTTCCGTCGTAACGAGGCTCTCTTGGAGGTGCCAATCGTTCTTACCCCCTTGCTTCCAACTTGTGCCTCGTGCTGCACCTCCCATGTACACCTCCCTTCTTTCCACCTCTCCTCCCTTCCTTCTCGCTCAGCCGGCACGTTCTCGCCTTTTCTCTCCTCGCTACAACGAGCGCGGATGGTGTCGTTGAACCTTCTAATTCGATTCGAGGTGGAAAAGAAAGAATCGAGGGGCCAAAGATCGATTCGGGAATCTCTGTGTTTGCCGGGAATTTTGTCGACGCTATAAATACGAGAGGCGGTTCGAAGAAGCTCCGACGGGAGGCTATTCTTCTTTTTCGGGAATTTCTGTCGCCGATTCTCCTCGCGAGGGAGACGAGTGAAATTCCTCCCTTCCCAAGAAACTTTGCTTCGAATGAAACGCGATCGATATTTGCGAGTGTATCGAAGTTCGGAACGAGATTGGGGTTGGAGTACAATTGAAATCCGTGATAATTTCGTGGCTTTCGTTGATTCGATTTTATGGGACTCGAATCTCGGTACGGTCGACTTTAACCCGGGGGTTTGGAGTTAACTCGATCATCTAATTACTCCACGACCGGGGTTAATTGTCCCGTTAGCCGCGGCCGCCGGTCCACAACGGCCCGGTCATTCGTTGTCGCGACTTCTTCGCAGCAATTTGCACCCCGATGCAATTCCACGGATACCTCTGCGCGTTACCGCGAAAAAATCTTTGCAGAAATAGACGGGCGGTTCGCGCGGCGTACGTCAGCGATTCTGCATACGTCAGACGTCGAAGAATTCATACCTAGAGCTTTCGTATAAATAGTTTACACGCGCGTATACAACGGGAATCGTGATCGTGGCAACTCGAGTGCAAAAAAATTGCGTACGATTTATGAAACAGATATTGCACAGTTTCGATTGATGGCAATCGTACGTTCTTCGATCCCTTTTTCGAATTGTCGGATCTTGAATTTCTTCAAGTTCTTTAAAAAGTATACAGTTTTCTTTATTACTCCTTTATTTTTTTTAAATTCTTCAAAATTTTCTATAAAAATTCTGCAACACGACGTAGAGTTGATATTCCACGAGAACAGCGTGGAAACTCACGTGTCACCCAAACACGGTTGACGTGGCGATCAAACAGTTAAAGAACTAAATTCGTTTGTAGCGTTACCAGTCATCCGCGCGGATGTAACAGAAACGCACGTTTCGCAGCGTAAAAACGAAGACTGCACCGATTTCCCGGTACGACGGGACGATCGACACGCGGTGGTAGTAAATTGCAATTGCTCGTAGTTGAAATAGGCTCGCAGATTTCGCTCGCTCTCCGGAGATCGAGAGAGGGAGAGAGATGGAGAGAGATTCTGCCTCCCGTCGAACGGCGCCGTAAAATCGCGTTTCTCTCTCGCGGATGCGCGATACGGAATACGCGTGCACCGCCATCGGTGGCGCCGAGGCAGGTACGATACGCACCTGAGTTTCCTAACCGTAATTGGGTTGCCGAGGTTTTACGCCTCGCAATATATTTATGCATCCGCGTATTTCCCCGATGGCGCCGGTGAGTTTATTTTTCTTTAATTATTCGGCACGCGATAATCCTTCACTCGCCTTCGACGCGAAACTACCGAATAAATTCGTAACGAGTGGAAACGTCGTTCATCCCCGAATAACGATCCAACGACGCGCCTCTTGCGAAAGTTTGAAACGTCGTTTAACGGGAGCCTCTCGCGATGGCGCACGGGAACATCGTTATTGGTTACGACGGTTAGGCGTGTTCGAAATTGATCGTATCGGCGTGTACCTAACGTTAATCTGTTTTCTGGTTGCGTACTTCTATGCGTGGAAATAGTCGATATGATCGCTAAAAGCAATTGCCGTGAGAGCCTCGTGGGATGTTGGCCCCGTTCGTGATACGTGGAAGAATCGCGGCTATGGTGTCCCATTGAAATTTCGGAGTCCGTGTTCGGCCGCGCGAGTGGTATCTGAATACCGATGAAGATGCACATCGTGCATCATCGTATTCCTTCTCCTTCTCCCCCCTTCTCCCTCTCTCCGTTCGAAGTGAAGGTATCATAGAAGGTTACAAACGAGAATAGTTATCGGTTCTTACGAACCACGGCGATTACTCTTAACCGATGCCACGAAAGATTTCTCGCATTCTGCCGATCACTTTGGTCCCGACGATCGACGAACGTCGAAGGAAGTTGCACTCCCTACCACTCTTTTTGTCTTACTGTCGTTTAACAGTACTTCGAGTATCGTGTCCATTCGCGGTTGCTATCTCTCGCGCATAAGTATCTGGGATACGTCTCGTCGCGGTCCTTGCGCGGTCCGCCGCGAGGAATGTCATCGTATTCCTTCCCCAATATCACCAAATATATATATCCCCCCGTAACCCATGTGTCCGGCGAAACGTCCCGCGGCCTAGGAAGAAATAGAGGACAGCTCGAAGAATTACACGGATGCCACGACTATCTCATTGGCTAGGCGCGTATACAAACGACCCAGGAATATACATACATACATACGCGCGCGGCACAGTTCGGCTCGTTTCGTCCCGTCTCGTCTCGTCTCTCTTTCTCTCTCTCCCTCCCTCTCTCTCTCTCTCTCTCTCTCTCTCCCTCTCTCCCTCCGTCACTCCCGTCTTCGTCTCTCCGACCGGACTCTCCTCGGCTACGCTCTCTCGATGTGTACATGGGATTTAATGGTATAGTCATGCGACGTCGACGACTGCGGATCTCTCCTTCTCTCTCCCCCCTCTCGCTCTCTCGTTCTAGAGGCGAGATACATAGCGATACATAGGCGGAGGAGTATTGGTATTAGTGGGCAGAGCAAGGCGCGCGCACACACAGAGGAGCGTAACCTTTCCTTGACCCGCATACTGAACGGCTGTGCCGAGGCTCGAACCGTGGGAACACTACTCGGCGACTCATCCCCACTCCCCTACAAATTCTACCTCCTCTCCTGTCTCTCTTGGCTAAGGCTCTTCCTCCCCTTCTCTCTGCCCTCTCGCGTGTCCTCTCTTTCTCTTGCGTTCGCGTTCCTCCCGTGTGTCGCTCCGTCTCCCCTCTCCCTCTCCCTCGCCCTCTCTCCCTCTCTCCGCAGACTGGTCTCCGCGTTTGCCTCTCGCTTCCATGTCTCTACTCACTCTATTTCTACCTCTTTGCCTCTCTTTCTCTACATCTCGCCCCGACGAGAGGGATAGGGATACCGGTGTGCGTATACGATATGTACATATGTATGTACACCTCTTTCTTCGGGCCACCTCCGTCCTCCTCCGATCCGCGCTCTTGTTCTATCTTTTCTTCGTTCCTCTTTGTCCTTCCTGCGGGAGTGTAACCCCCTGGATGTAATGGCCGACCACTATATCCTCCTCGTTTCCC
Organism: Pemphredon lugubris; assembly: GCA_933228935.1. Taxonomy (NCBI): domain Eukaryota; kingdom Metazoa; phylum Arthropoda; class Insecta; order Hymenoptera; family Crabronidae; genus Pemphredon; species Pemphredon lugubris. The sequence continues at coordinate 63,711,451 of OW121815.1, forward strand.
CTCTCACCGTGGCCCCTTCTGGTTCCCTGTATCCAGCTCCTTTCTACCTTCTTCATCTCCTCCGCCTCGGCATTTATCCACCTTTGCGTATCCCTCTGTCGCGGTGTTTCCTCTCTTTTTCTAGCTGTCGTGGCTCATTCGATGACACATACGCTCACCATCTCGCTCTATACGCCGCCTTTGTTTTTCTTCCTTTCCATCTTTTCGATGATTCGATCTCCCCCCCCCCCCCCCCCACTCCTTCCACCCCCGGTTGTCCGGTTCTCGCGTTGCGTACGTATTACGCGCACGCTCGAATTTTCCTGGTTCTTCGTCGAAATCCGAGTTCGTTGAACTCCCCCAGAAAAATGTTTACGGATCAAACGTGCAACGCGGTTTAATATATCGAAGAATCTCTCTCGAGGGTGGGGGACTAAGAATCGAGGACCCATCTCGAAGTTTCGTGCCTCGAGGCTCGTCGCGAATGCAGAGTCGAGGCACGGTCGAGTCACCCGGTATACAGCTTGGCTACCTGGAAACAGCGATTCTTTCTCGTTCCACCTTCTCCTTATTACGCGTCTTCTATCGCGTTTCACAATTTTCCATACGCCTTTAACGAGGTCTTTGACATTCGCCGTATCATAAATCCAGGATTCCAACCCCGGAGATTAGAATACCTGGCTAATGCCGAGGAATCTTAGATTCCTCGGGTCTTTATCAAAATAGAAATTACTCCTCAAAGTCCAAACGACCAAACGTCTATACGGCGAATAAAGACTTTCTCTACTGGAAACAAAAACTCCCATCCGCTAACATCCTCGTTAAACTTTGAAAAAGAGAATGTCTCGCTAACGAGCACCGTCTTCTCGCTGTTTCAGATGTCACAGTGGATGGAAAGGAGCGCACTGCGACCAATGCTTAAGGTACCCGGGCTGCCTTCACGGTAGCTGCCAAAAGCCATGGGAGTGCCTCTGCGACGAGGGCTGGGGCGGGCTATTCTGCAACCAGGACCTGAACTACTGCACGAATCACAAGCCCTGCATGAACGGCGGCACCTGCTTCAACACCGGCCAGGGTTCGTACACCTGCTCATGCGCGCCGGGCTTCACCGGCACTGACTGCGAGACACCGCTTTTGGACTGTCACTCGAAGCCCTGCCTGAATGGCGGTTCCTGCACGATGGAGACCTCGTACAGTAACTCCAGCATGACCGACAACGCCCAAAAGTCAGCGTCCGATTCCTCGTCCTCGAGGCAGCAACAGCAACAACAGCAACAGCAGCAGCATCATCGCGCCGCATATCGTTGCACCTGTCCACCTGGCTGGCGCGGTCGTCATTGCGAGATCAGCTCGCGATCCTGTCGGGACTCACCCTGCCATCACGGTGCCACCTGCGAGGATGATTCTCTGCGCGGCTACGTATGCCGTTGTCCGCCCGGTTACACCGGAAACGACTGCGAGTCTCAGCTCGACGAATGTTCGCCGAATCCCTGCTCGAACGGCGCCACCTGTACCGACGTAGTGAACGGATTTCGTTGCTCCTGTCCGGCCGGTTTCACCGGTGAACGTTGCGAGACCAACATCGACGATTGTCAAGGGAATCCCTGTCTTAACGGGGGTACGTGTAAGGACGAGGTGAATCAGTTTCGTTGTCAGTGCGTACCGGGTTACGTAGGTAGGCTCTGTCAGGACAAAGTGGATTACTGTTTGGCGAAACCCTGCGCGAACGGTGGACGGTGCATCGCCGGGACGAACGATTATCGGTGCGCGTGTAAGCCCGGTTTCACCGGTAAAGACTGTAGCGTCGACGTCGACGAGTGTAGAAGTGCTCCGTGCAGGAACGGTGGATCATGCTTGAATCGAGTGAACGGTTTTCTCTGCCAGTGTCCGAAGGGTTGGCACGGTGACACCTGCGCCGAGGAGATCGGTGCCGGTGGTACGGCGATCTTACCAGCTATCGCGGCGGCGGCTAGTTCGCCGTCAAACACCGCCACCGCTGTACCGGCCGTACCGCCTTCGGGCGCGAGTTATTGGTCGGGGAATCTGTCGCGGCAGGTCGCGTCCGCTGAACCCAGGGACGCCGGACTTACCACCGAACACGTGGTGGTTATAGCGACACTGTCAACGGCCGTGCCGGCCTTCGTGCTGGTAGCGGCGGTCGCCGTGATGTGCATGAAGAGGCGACAGAAGCGGGAACAGGCGAAAGCCGACGAAGAGGCGAGACTACAGAACGAGAGGAACGCGGTGCACAGCAGCATGAGCAAACGCAGCGGCGGTGTGATCGGCGGCGTCGGTGGTGGCGGTGTAGGATCGGGTGGTGCTACCGGCGTCGGAATAGGGAACGTTGGTCTCCTAGGGGGTGGCGGGAGCGGTATGATAAGCGGAGGCGGCGGCGGCAGTGTCTGCACGTTGGGTACCGGCGACGCTCACATGATCAAGAACACCTGGACGGCGAACAAGAGCGTGAACAACGCCGCGTCTGCCAGACAGGACGACCTCGACTCCTCGTTTCAAACCGACGTCACGCTGGACAGCTCTTGCTCGGGTTACAAGCCGGAACCGGTGCTGCAGGACGGTAGAACGCGAACGACGAAGCAACTGAACACTGAGGCGGCAGCGCACAGGGCGTCCCACCTCTTCCAGAAGGAGAAGGATTGTCTGGGTCTCGGCCTGGGTATCGGCGTCGGCGTCGGTGTCCTCGAGAGTGCCAAGAGGTCGTCGGTGTTCGCCGGTAACGCGACGGACAGCTGTTGCGCGGCAGAGGCGGCATTGCTGAAGAGGCCGACGACCATCACGGAAGGTGGCGGTCCACCGGGAAGTGGCGGCGGTGGCACCGAGAGTGGCTGCGGTGTTTACGTGATAGACGATCATTATAGGCACGACGCGGCGCTCGCGGCGACGCTCGCGACGGAAGTGTAGTCCTTTTTAAGAGCCGATACTGGACTCTCTTTGTCTATTACGCCTATCCTTCTCGTGACGAAAGCTGTGTGTGTGCGTGCGTGCATGTGTGCGGCGCGCCCGCCCGCGCGCGCGCGCTCTCTCGGATCACGGACTTGTTTTTCTTTCGTTTCACTTTCCTCGATGGGGATCGTCCGCGGGTACTCCCGGGGCACGTTGAGGCACGCTACGGGTGAATGCGCACGAGAGCGTTCGATTCCCGAGTTCTTTTCTCTCCCGCCCCCTCCCCCGGGGTTTTGCGCGGGACGACTTGGCGTGTGAGAAAACCTTCAGCGCGGACTCTGATTTTGCCAGCTGGGAAGAGAGGAATTAACGCGCGTCCCGTCGGACGATCGCGCACAGATCGTTTCGTGTCGGGGACCGGCAAGTTCTGCCCGGAAGAGAGCGAGGGAGTGAGAGAAAGAGAGAGAGATTGAGGAGGGGGGGAGAGAAACTATCGAGAGAAAGAGAGGGATTCGACACGGAAGGAGCAAGGAAAAAAATGAGATGCTGTGGGGCCGCGGATTGGCGGCGAATCGCCACCCGACCCGTTCTTAGGTATTAATATTATCATGCTCGAAGCAAACTTTGTACAGAACTAATTTATTATTATTGTTATTTACTATTATTACTATTGCTATTATTATTATTATAATTATTATTAATATTATTCTATCGTGTCCCATTATCATTGTTCCCATAGTTCTTTTCGAATTGCGCGACTGAACTTTGCGGCTACGACGCGTACGAGAGAGGATACTTCGTGTGTATAGCTCAGTGTGTGTGTGTCTATTCGGTGTTTGCGAGTGTATGTATGTGGTGGAGTAAGTGTCTAACAGAAAGAGAGAGCGAGAGAATGACGAGAGGAGAGCGTTTGTATGTACCGTGCGCATAGTTACGAGCGAGAAAGTTTACGACGAATTAGGATTCAAACGATGTCGCCCCTTCGTGAGATTTTTTTTTTCTTTCGGATAACGCTCTTTTTTTTCGACGTACGACGAGATATCAGTTCTTTTTTTGTTTGCCAGGACGCCATCGAGCGTCCATGAAACGAGGATTCCGAAGATTTTCTCGGCTTCCGGGTCGTGTTTCGAGAGACACCGCATTGAAAGTCAGTGGAACAAAAATGTTCAACGACTTTCCTTCGCCCGGCATCTTGAGATTCTCCATTTTCATGGCAACCTCTTTTTTCCGGGTGACAAATATTTCGCGTGTCATCCTCGATCTTCGACGCGCCTTTCTCGATATTAACTTTAAAGAGGCAGAAAGTCGAAGTGACTTCGAATTTTGTCTCTTTAAACGAACACGACCTCGAAGACAACGTCTCGCGAGAGTATTCGTACTTTGGGATCCTCGCTATCATAGAGAGTGACTAAAATCAAAATCCACCACCCGTTCTCGCGAAATCCGCCATACGGTCGAAGAAGCGAATCTCCATCCGCATCTTTTGTAAGAAGAGAAGTTTAATGGAAAAGGAAGAAGGAAAGTTTATAAACGTCGAATCGTTTCGGGTGCCATTTTTCGGTGTGAACATCAACCGCAGAATGAAATCGATAAATCGTTCAGAAATCTTTTGCCTGAAATGAATCATTATTATTATTTTTTTTTTATATCTCGACGATTGACTTGCCTTTTTCTCTTCCACTCGAAAATTTCTTCGAATTCACACGCGCCTCCGACGATGTGGCACATCATTCAGTGAAACATTACTCGCGTTATGTATAAACAGATAAATAAATGAATATATAAATATATAGATAGAAATATATATATAAAAAATATATATAAATGAAAAAACCGGCGTCGCCGTCAACGACGTCTCGACGACGAGACGTATTATTCCAAGATTTCGAAGTCGAAGTCGGCGGGAAAAAAAAAAGATTAGGGGGTTTGGGGGGAGGGAAATCTCTAAATTCGTCGATTCGCACGATTCACCGCTAAACGGATTCATCGGGACGCGTTTTGAAAAAGAAACATTCCCCTCGATCGAAATTCAAAATCACAACAAATTCCAAATTTTCTTTCGAGCCCCCCCGCCGGTTGCGTTCATCCGCCCGCGGACAACTTCGTTCAGCCGACTTCGACCGCGAAAACGCGAAAACTGACGATTATGTGTTGTTATCGCAACGGTTGATGATAATTATTTATTTATGGATGATGATGCTGATAAGTGATGATGGCAATGGTAACGATTAACGACGGTGATGACGGCGGTGACGAATGTCCCCGCTGCCGATGATGTTGATGATCGACGTCACTGATTACGATGCTACTGCTGATGATTACGATGATGATTGATTTAATTAACGCCGGTGGTGATAAATGCTGATGGTGATGATCACGATGTAGAAACGTACGATGACGATGTAACGAACAAAGATTCGATGATGTTCCTGTTATAAATAATAATAATTAAAATAAACGAAACGACTACCAACTAAGTCAGGCTTTTTGGGTCTCGCTCGAGAGCAGGATTAAAAATAGAGGGCGGAGCCGCGCGCTTATCGTTGTATAAAGTTGTGCCCGGCTGCTCGTCGGCGGTGGTAGCGAGATGCAACGGCGATCGATCGATCGTTCGATTAACGCCGATTAATCACCGTTCCTTCCTCGATTAACCGCCGCCGATATCCGGCCGGGGCCCGTCGACCCGTAATTAACGTCAAGCACGTACGTATAAACGATTATATTATATGGAATACAATGTGTAATAAAGCTGTTGTCATTTTTTGTACTTACACTTCTTTGGACGATTTGATATTACGTCGATAACGCTGAACGCGACACAGTGCCCACCCTCTCCTACCTCTCTTCCCCAACCCCCACCCGCCCCCTTTTTTTCTATCCTATCCCGCCTACCACGGGAAATCTTCCTTTTCGATGATAAGGATTCGTTGGGGGGTCACTTCTCTTCTTTTCCCACCCATCCACCCTCCCTATCCTCCGCCCCCCACCTTTCCTCCAGTCCTCGGAAGAAGAAACGACCTCCCTCTCGTAGTGAGAAGACACGATGCGACGATTGCAACGCGTAAAAGTTTCCTAGGGTATCCGTTTTTTTCCGTGTAAAGAGAAACTATAATTATAGCACGCGCATTACCTACATGCATTGCGGATCTGTATATTTGTAGCGGAAAGTGTACAATTATTGCGATTACGATTTACGATTTATTATTACTATTTTTATTATTATTATTATTATAATTATTTTATTATTATCAGCAACGTGTACATAGATGAATTGTCAATATAACGATGTCACACAAGCGGCAGTGAGCGATTAATAATGATATATTAAAAGAAAACGAATACAGAGTATTGCATTTTGTTCCTTTCACTTTTCTGCCTTGTAAGATTAATTAGAAGTTAATTGCGAATACCTTGCGGGGCCGACTTTACACCTTTGCATCGCGAAGTCGATGGAATCAGGTAAGTAGGCGATACGTTTTTTGAGAAAACGATTAAGATATCGAATGATTTAAAACGCAACAATTTAAAATAGCATAAAATTTCCTCGCTATTTCAATGTAATATATTATTGGGTAAATATTGAATTTTTTTTCTTACGGATCGTAAGGTTTTCATATATGTTGCGTTAACCAAGTAACTGATTATTTACCGATAAGCGATCGCAAAAAAGATGATTTCCGGAGAAAGGTATGTACATACACGAATTATATAAATATGTAGATACAAGTATGAACTCTAATTAAAAAATTGCAAAAACATTCACATTATTTCCTTTATTAGCGCGCGTTAAGAATTCCATGAATATCACCTCTAAAAAAAAAAAAAACACCGAGACATTGGTATTGTTAACGCACAATAAAAATGCCACGTGAATCAGTTTCTTTGTCAAAGAAGCCCCGTTGAAAAAAATTCCTGAAAAACACGCGTCGCTAATGCGCAATAAGAATTCCACGAATATCAGACCCGTTTCGCGGAAAGCCCCGTTTGAAGAAAAGAAAGGAAAAAAAAACAAGTCGACAGATCTGCATCGTCAACGCGCAATAAGAATTCCACGAGTGTCAGACCTATTTCAAAGAAGTCACTTTTTCACGAGAAAAAGAGGAGACCCGAGGCGAGTACCGCGACGCATACTAGATCCGCGAACGCTAATGGCTAACAGGCTCGGCTGCCATTTCCGTGGCTATTCGCGGTGCAAAATGCGCTTACGAACCCAGGACACGGATGCATCGGCGACAAAGCAAAGCTGTGGGAAGATCGAAGGGGAGAAAGGAGTCCGCTTCGATAAAGGAAGTGGCATCTCCGCGCGATGACGTCAGATACCTCTGATAAGGGGCACCAACGATTTCTTGGACGATCGACGGTACGCTCGCAATTAGAATTCAGGGAATCGCGGCTAGAAATGCTGCCGGAATAAATAGATTCCGCGTTAGCGTTAACCTACCACCGTGGTATGGGAAAGTGATAACTGCCGGCACACGATTAGAATTTTATGTCTGCGATTAGCGTCTCTCCGCGCTCGAGAACGATTATATCGGCGCCGAAGTTTCTATTTACAATTGTAACGCGGCTGCCCTTTTCTCTGCGGAACTGTTTTATGGTTTCGTCGGCTTGAGTTTGAAATGGTAAGAGGAGACCGATACTCGACGAGGGAATTTGAAGAATTGTGAAATTGTTTTATGGGATCATTTACATATTTATATATTTTTGATATATTGTATTTTGTGTATCCATAACATTCGATTTGAAGATTGGGTTATGTGATTTCTATCTTGAAAATGATGTAATATCTCCTACTGTCTGTGTATAAAGAAATAAATCATAAATATAAATAAAAACCAATTTCTTTCTCGTCACATAAAATTTGTCTATATTTACTCACTTTATCGCATCGTCACCACTGATCATGCTTTATTATTCAATATCATATGTAATAACAACTGATTAACAAAGCAACAATTCGAGCTCATTCCAATTGTAGTACTAAAATAACCATGTACGATATTTCTACTACAATCACGTTTTCGACTTGAATCCTTCATGTTTGATCAAACTTTCAGCGTTTCATTAAATAAACAAAGCGAAATTAAATAAAATCACACCTACGGCCGCTCGAACGAGCGGCGTAATTCAAATCACTAGGATCACCGATATCTCTGCCCGTTATCGATCGTCGCGATTAGAGTACGCGTATCCCAGGACAGCGTCGTTTCGGAGGATATTATCCGCGTGCAGGGACATAAGTAGAAGTCGAGGAACCTCGTGAAAGTCGTCGGGACGGAGGTAACGTCGTCCGGGCTACCCACGACTCATCGTGTCGTTATATACGCGCCGGTTATTACCTGCAGCTTCTCCGCTGCAAACCCATTACGAGTGCCGTAGCATTCTTCGTGTCTTCCCCCCACCCCCCACCCCTCCCTCTGGGTTCTCCGCTACCCCCCGTCCAATCTTTCCCACCTTTCCCCTCTAGTTAATTAACATTTTTGCAACCGCGTTTATAGCTGCGTACCGGCGATTGCTTTTTATCGGCGCGTTTCCGTACGCGCTTTTCCATCGTGAATATTCATAAAAGAGTAGTACGCTTGATAATGGAACCGAAGAATAGTTTTAGGTGAATCATTTTTCGTGGAAATATTATTGTTGAGAATGTTTCAGCTGCTTGTGGGAATCCGAGTTGTCAATCGTGAAATTGATTCTTTAATAGTTTGTTGAAAACTGCTGGTTGAGTTAATAGTGTAATAGTGCTGCCAAAGTGAAAAATTCTGATCATTGGATTATAAAACACGCGTTATAATAAATAGCATACTGTCGCCCTGTAATCGAGTAAACGGCGAATCATACAATTGAAATCGAGGGATACGTGGGAAATGAACGCTAAGCTATACATTTTGGAACATTAAAAACATTCTTTATAAAAATTGAGTTCGGACGGGATTCACAATTAAAGTCTTGCCAAAAACAAGGTTTGGCACTTTCTTGCGCCGACAGTCGCAATTGTGCATCGCCGGAACAAATGGGGTTGAAAAAGTGCTTAACGAGATTTTAATCGATTCGATACCTAAGGACGGCGGTGAATTTAATCGAGTCGAAATATAAGTCGGACGAGTTCGATGAAATTTTCGCGACTACGCGGTATATCTTCTCGAATCTAGGAAAGCAACGGGGCGAAAGTGTTGAATGGTCGGAAGGGGATCGGTTGGTAGACGAAATCTGTCGCAATCGATTTCGGCGCGCTCCAACGATCCCGAAACCCGCGTCGTTTCGACGTCGAGTTTCACCCCAGGAAATTCGGCGCCTCCGTTCTTTCGGCGTACGACGACGATGATCGGATCCGACGAAATGAAAAATTACTTTCGCCAGCGGTGGGCCGACGAAAAATTCCGAATGAAAATAATCAATATTTAAAGATGAAAAAAAACTTGCAATTAATATTATGTCGATCTTAGAATCAAACTTTTAATGAACACCATGACATCGTAATATGTAAAATGGAAATATTTCAATACAAATTATCCCTTCACATAATTTGCACACCAAAATACAATTTTCACAGTTTACCGATCATAATAAAAATGTGTGTACACTAATCTCAATTTTAATCTAACCGGACTTGTCTTGTCAATCCACTGTGTTTTCAAAAGGTATCTTAAATAATTCTTCGATATTCAGTTTCGTTAATACAAATTATCTCGCATGATCTAAAACGCCGAAATACAATCTTCACCGTTCTCCCATTTCCCCCAAAAAATCCCAACCATTAATTTAATTCAGAATTCAACCGCATTTTCATTTTACCGAAACAAAATCTCAAGGTCCGAGTCTCAAGCGTACGAAACTCTCCTCCTGTGTAATTTTAAAACATCAAGATCCAATCCCTGCCGTTTTCTCACCCCGACGCCAACAGCTTCTACATTTCATCCCGAATGCGCGCTCGCCTCCCATTATCAATTTATCAGCGCGTTATCAGCCGGCGGATCAAGAATTCGTGCGGCACCGACAAAACCTTTTATCTTGACGATCCGGCGATACCTGGAAAAGCAGCGAAGGTACAGTCGCGGCTGGTATACGAGCTCGATTCACCGGCGATATATCGAGGATAGAGAGGATCAACCTCGGCGAACGAGGGGGGAACGGGGGGCGGGGGGCGGGGGCAGGGGAAAGAGGAGGAAGATCCTTAACGCCGTCTCGCTTCGCTGTAAACTCTACACGGCGATACACCGAACCTGAGGGCAAGTGAAAGTCCCTCGAAAGACGTCGTCGAGGGGTACGCGCGCACACACGTCGGGACGACGCGCGTCTACATGTGTGCGCGGGCGCGCGCGCACGACGCGAATATGTGTGTGCGATCCTCGTCGACTTTTCTGCAAATCGCGCATTGACAAGTACATACATCGACGTTAGTCAGCGGGTATCGATCGTCGGTATTAGTTCGCTTCCAGTATAATTGCGGTTTGGTAAAAATGTCGTGTTACGCGGATGTTGATGTGTTAATTGTCGCTCTCTCGGCGTACGCGCGCTAACGAATGTTGGATTTAACGCGGGGTTAATGCGGTGTGGAATGTTCGTAACTGTAATCCATTCCACTTTGTTCCATTATACTTTGTCTACCTGCCCATCTACTTATCTGCCCATCAGCGTATTTATCTTTCTATATTTTTTTTTCTCTCTCCCTCGTTCTCTACGTTCACCGGAGAAATAGCGAGCGTTGGCCTGTTAGCTCTTTCACGCGTGCACACACGCGTGCCCGTTAACTTTATCTTAAACGCATGCAGCCCGCGAGGAGAAACGCACTCTGGGTCGCGGTTTTTTTTTTCTTCTTTTTCTCCTTCGCGTTCAGTTGGAAGGTGCGCGCGCTCTAACCAAGAAATTGCGCCTTCCGCCATCGCTGGAAATAACGTGTGGGAGATATATTTTTCCCCGTCTTTGCGTTAACGTCGTATCAAACCTGTGACGCCATTTCCGGAATATCATAATTATGATCGAAGACGAGGCTCGAGGGGCTACGTTTTTACGGTGCGTAAAACCACGGATGTTCGTTGACTTAATTACATTTGAGGAAACGATTCGAGTCGTTACGACGAAGTATTCTGGCCAGTGGATGTCCCATGGAAAGCTTGTTTAGATAACAAAAGCTTCCGACATTAATGTACTTATTACTTATTGAAAAATATTAATATCTTTACACGTGAAATATGAAAATATTTGTAAATTTTGGTGTACTGCTTTTTCTGTGATACTATTTAGCTATACATTAAATATACGTATTCATCTTAATATTTTTAAATATTATTTATTTGATGTGAATAAATTTGATATCGACGTAAACAGTTTTGAATTTCAAATCGTGTCAATTAATTTTTTGAATTAAAAAATTGTATATTAATCACACATCAATTACTTTACACGAACCATAAAATGAGAAAAACTCTTCATTAACGTAATATCCATTTAAAAATTAAACTTTGAATGAACATCGTAACGTTATATAAATTAAAGTTCAATATTAATATCTCCATATCGGTGAAAACTTCGCACCCTCGCAAACATGGCCGTGGTTGGCCCAGAAAATTTCAAGTCACAATGAGTTAACGGGCCGAGATTTAACGTGTCATGCTGAAAGCTCAAAGAGACTCGGATGTCCGCTGTTCGCCGTGGAGTAATAAGAAGTAGCCTGGTGCACGTCGAAAAGAAGTAATCGGTCGTTCCTGAAAGAACCGGTAGGCGTTTCGTGCACCGGTTATCGACGATAATGGACCGGATCGATTCGTACGTACATCGCGTATAAAAGCGGCGCATAGTCGAATCGTGGGAATCGATCGGATTACATCCGCCCAATTAATTTTTTTCGCCGGAACCGCCTCTCCGCGCATCCCTGTCCTCTCTCTCTCTCTCGCTCTTTCCCTCTCCCTCCGCCCTAGCTGTCTCTCTCCCTCGCTCCATCTCTGTCCTCCCAGAATGCTCTCGTTTGACCCGGTGCACCGAGGTGCAACGTCGCGATGCACCTGGAAAGGGTATCCCAGAGTCGGCCGGAAACGGTCGTTGACGTTTATCGGCGATTTTAGCGAAGTTTGCTTCTAGTTCGTTCAATTTATCCGAGAGATTAGTGTTGTAAAATTCCTGATGGTAGCGTGGGTCACTTTTTTTTAGACAACCAGCGGCGCGATATTAATTCGACGTTAATGCGATTCGGTGTTTTTGCTGATCATGCGTTTTCGAGTAATTTGATGTAATGGGTATAATTAATGTAAATAGGAGCGCTACGAGGATCTCTGTTTGGGACTAGAGAATTTTGTATGACATTGGCAAAGTGTATCGTTCTCAAATTTTGGATGCCCTCCTCGGATGAAAGTCTCGAAGAAGATCACGTTTGTAAAGATCGAAATACGGATTGTGAAGCTTGTAAGGACGAAATTTTCAGCATTCTTAAAGCTGAACCATTATTGTAAACAGGATCTTTCATATTTCCATTTCAGGTCGACATACAAAGGTCGAAAGTGGCACACCCTGCAAACTTCGTCATTAGTAAAATATTTGAATTAAACTCGCATCAAATTTTATAACGATCGATGCATACGTACAAGTTATGATAACATTTTGCGTCTTCGCATTTTAACACTTTTTCGATCGACTAAACCATCGCGTTAACGGTAATCGCTCGTATCGCGAATTCCGCGCGTTCGACGGTAAGAAGATTTGCCTCGGTATCGCTTTGAAATTACGATCGTGATTCCGCTAATTGCACTTCCATTGTACCGCCGACACAGTATTATCGGTTTCTCGGTATCGTCAGTTCGGTTCACGTGGCTCCGCGCAGACTTTTTATCGGCGGCCGGAAATCCGTTTGGGTTGTCCAATACTGGCTTGACGTTCCGCGATATTACAGCACGCCTATCCACCTAAATTGTCGATCGCTTTCCCATTTCTAAGCAGCCGTTGCGAGCATCGATTCGACCCTAATAACCGGAATAATTCGTGCTACCACGTGAAAGCGATCCCCCGAACGCTCTTATTTCCAAACCGTGACTCTTCCGCGGCGACATTTATCGACGCGCGGAACTGCAGTTCGCAAAGGATTTGTGGTTCTGTTTATTCTGTATCGCGCAAACATTTATTTTGCAGCTGAAAAATTGAAACGGGTAGGTTTGCTATCGTATAAAATGAGAATCAGAGTTTGAAAACTATCCCGGGTCAAACGCGAGTGAAATTTTTAGAAATTTCAGTATTTGAACCAAGGTATAAAATTAATAGTTTTAATTCAGTTTGATTGGAATTTTTGGAAGATATATTTTAAGGATGGAATGTAAAAAAGATTTTGCTCCACCGATACGCTATCAAAATATGAATTTGCACGTCCTTCTACAGTCTATTCGTTCCTATAATAAAAAAAATGAATTATATAAGTATTTGCATCGTTGTTTATATGTGTACCTAAAAATCTCTTTCCCGCAATAATCTAAAGAAATTTTATACAAGATCAAGAGACAAGGTCTTGTCTCGAGCCAAGTACAAATACGCGAGAACTAGACCTTGTATCTTTTTATTATTAACACCCTTAATTGTGATTTAGTATCCTCCGTTGGGAAAACAAATCTTAAAGAGACGTCGGTGCGTTGCCAAAAATATCCACGTGGCGCCAATAGGAGCTTCGCGAACTTAATTATAGGCACTCGATCAGAATGCACGAGCCTCTAACGAGGTGCAAGTGCAACGGTGCACCTTCCCTGCGTTCTGTCACCTTTCGTCTCGAGCCACACTTTGGCTTCGTAATCGCAATGATAAATTACTTCCAAACGACAGAGTATCACTCGCTTACTCCTCTCAGACGTTAATGAACGAATCAATTATAATTATCAAAGCTGGATCGTTCTCTATTCTTTACGAATGAAAAATTGCAACCGACCGATGTTACGATGATACGTCCATTTGGTTCGACGACCTCGGTATTAAATATACAACGCGTAGACGCCAGCGTGTACCACCGGTGGCTCACGCTCGGTTATCCCATCCTACCGCGTGTATCCATCAAATATACATATAGGTACGTCGTTAGTAGGAAACAATTGCCATAAAGTTGAGCGTTAGAATTAAAAGAACTTAAAATAGGATATTTATTCAAATAAGTGACCTATTCTCGAGAGGATCAAACGAAAAGCGAAGTTTTCCAACCAGTCGAAGTTCCGGGGAACGATCCTTTTCGTTCGGACGATCTTTAATCTCCGCTCACTCGCTCCATTCCGCTCGATTCTTTCTGACATTTGGAACTCCGTTTCTACACACCTTCGCACGCAGGTATGCAGTGCCAATGCCTCCTCCTACACCTCCTCCACGAGTTCCATGCCCTCCCCTTTCGTGTCGTACGTTTAAGTGATCGAACCTTAACGGTCTACCGGCGCCGCGGCCGGCTTTACCTAGATTCTGAGCGTACGTACCGGTACGCTTCTAACGAGAGAACGAGGGAGAGGGAGAGAGGGAGAGAGAGAGAGAGAGAGGGAGAGGAAGAGAGGATGTACCGAGAGAGGATACTACCGTCAAGAGGTCAACCCGCCGTGGCCCTGCGCTTTTTCACGGGGCAACGTGTGTGCACATGCAGCTGATACCCTTTAACCTTACCGGTACCGAATAACTCGAGGATTTCGACCCGATTTCGTTCTATTTAGAATTTCATGATGCAACGCTACGGTAAATCATTTTTCACCTACAATTAGCGCGTACGGTGAACGAGGAACGGATGGTGGGCAACCCTGTCGCCAGATCCTATAGTTTCGATCGAATCGTCGTTGAAGGAATTCGAGGAGAACGATTGCATTGTATAGGGAATTCATTTCATTAACAATTCTGTTGTAATAATGTATTCTACTATGTACTGAATTCTGTGACGATAATACAAACGAAGATGAGCGATGTAACATTAATATTTAAGTCTGTTTGGATAATATACAACAATTTTTGTTTAACCACCGCTGAAGGAATTCAATGAGAATTATCGCAATGCATAACAAATCTCTATAATTGAAATGGGTACTGTATTAAAATATTTCTGCGAATTATTAAAAGGAGTCATCCTTTAACGCGTACCGCAGTGATATTTTCAAAACGAAGAGATTTACAGCCCTACCAATGACGAACTAACAAACTAGTACCCCCTCGTAGCCTTATCGTAAGTACCGTAGCGTTATCGCGTACTGGATTCATGCGCTGAAGAGACATTCTTAAAACGGTACTCCACTGTCATTTTTAGCTACCTTATATTCGACATCCTCCACGAGCCAGGTAAGTTCATCTCGGATGAAAAATATTATTTCCCTCGGTTTCAGCGTTATCATATTAGCCCACATACAGATTTTCAGATTTTTAGCTCCACCTGAAATATCTTTGACCCGGGGACGGTTAACTAAATATCAACCCAACCTCGCGGTGTCACATCCCCAACACTTTTATAGACAGACAGTGATTGATTCATTCGTAATTCGGAATCAATGCCGATCGAGCGTACGGTAAATCGTTTCGTGCGCCTCTCGGGTTATTATAATAATTCGTTTTTGAGCCAGGCAGACTGTTATGAAAATTGCTCCGGAGGTTACGTGTAGCGGATACAACGAGGATTTTTCGCGGCAAGGATGCGTGTACGCGGGGCATGCAGGTGATATCCTTTGACCCCGCAGGTACCGAACATGCTCTAATGCGGGCTCGAGTTTTAGCGTTTTAGCGGACGGGTATTTCAATGCATTCCGGTCGTACCGTAGATGTTGAAAATTATTACGATGCGTAGTTGTACGTTGCGAACGTCGCGTAATTAAAATGTGTCTTGTAATAAAATACTGCATTGATGTTTGTGTACACCGTTAATAATATGGACTACTGTAATTTCGAATTGGAGGAATTCGAGGAGAATTATTGCGAATAATAGAAAATTTATTGAACTAAAATTTGTATCGTAATCTAGTATTTCATATTAAGTATTTCGTGTTGTATATTTATTATAAATATTAGAAACAAGAGGACCGAGGTAGAAACGAGACGAACGAAGTAATTTCAATATCCAACACCTACGGCGCGATTTACACTCGATGGAATAACGAGCGATGCGCGAAGGAACTCGTGCAATTAAAACGTGGGCAGTAATAAAACACTGTACAGCATTCCGCGTCGTCTATTAATAATACAAACAAGACAACCGAGAAGATTTTAACAATCAACGCCGACACGGCAATCGAACGGCAATTTCGACTGAAAATGATTCGAGAGGTACAAAGGATCGAGACGAATCTTGCGTGAAAGCGATCTTAAAAGGAAGCGAGTGGAGAAGGAAAGAGAGGAGTCCTTATTATCGACGATGCAACGATGCAACGATGCAAAGGGATTCGATGCGCCGGGGTACAGCACGGTACGGCACGGTACGTTCACCAATGACCGAGTGGCACGGATCTTCTCTCATCCTCTCCTCTCCTCTCCCCTTCTCTCCTCTCTCTCTCCCTCTCTCTCTCTCTCATCTCGCCGTCTCGCGCAAACTAACTCTAAGCGTACGTGTATGTAAGTACGTTGGTTCAGCGTGTGCACGTGTGCGCGGCCATGTGTACTTAGATCCACCGCGAACCTATCCCCCTTCGAATGCAAGGCTTGAATATTTCCAGCGGCTCTCTTTGCCGGTATTAATAGTCTTTACTTTGAGGATGATATCAGACTGCTCGCCGGTGAATGATTTTCACAAGCCAGCCAGGAGTCATCGGCGTTTTTAATTCCGTCTAACGGCGATTAGAACGGTGCTGGGACGCATTTAATGGATACATCGCGAGGCGTGATAGTTTATAGGTGTAGCTGATTTTGTTGCGCATCGCGTCATCGAGTACATACAACGGTAGCGCCGGTGAGATAGATCCTCGATCTACCTGTCGATCGCGCGATGATTACAAAGAGGCCCAACGCTCGGGAAAGTCGAGAAAATGCATTTTCGCTTTGGTTCCAAATTTCGATTGATCGGTGCAATGTTAAATTCATTTTTCATTTAAGTTTAAATTCATTCAGTTACTTTTGATTTCGGCGTACAAAATTCATAAAGTTACAAGCTTCAACGGTTTATGTAAGGTATTCCGGAAAGTTCTGATAATTTCATCTGAAGTTTCAATAGGTACGAACATGTTTGTTTAAAACATATGTGGGTGCCCTTTTTACCATCATATTACATCAGCAACGATGGAAATGATATTATTTGGGAAACATTAATAAACCGAAGATGCATTATCTTCAATTAAATCAGAATCGGCGAAACCTTTCCGATAGACCGATAAAATAGCTTCAACGGGTATACGGGCATACAATAGCTTCGACGATGATAAGAAAAACAATCAGAAAAAGCTCTTTCATCGCAGGCTTGTGTAACAACCCAAGACGGATCGCAATGCAGAATATTTTCCACGAATTACCCGCTTCCTCGTTCGGCTACCGTCGACTGTAGCTCGATGCAATCTCGAGGATGCACCAAAGCGGCTGCGATCGATTCATGAATCCATCGACGTGAATTAGTTCCATTGGCTAACTACGATTAACTCTCTGATTCATTTTTCTCGGTAGCCGGCGCGTGATTCGATCGCCCTCGCCTTCGCACGCGGCGCGGCGCGGCGCGGCGCCGAGAAATTTCATTCGAAAAAGAATAACGTCCGAATTGGTATATTGCGAAAACAAAAAAGAACTCATCGGTCCGTGTTATCGCGCCGGCTCGTCCGTTACGAGGCACCTTCGGAAAGAATGAGAAACCAACGCGTAATTAGAAAGTACAAGGAGCCTCCGATCGCGGAGAATGCGGCGTAACGCAATGCAAGTGGAATTCCGTTTGATTTCCGCGGCTACTTCCCCGCGAGGCGAAACGATAATCCAACTTTGTTCGTTTCTTCTCATCGTTAATGTTACCGATTAATGGAATCTGTATTCTTTTCCGACGTTCCGTCCCTTTCGTGATTTTAATGAAAATACAAATTGTTGATAATTCAGTATTAATCGGGGAATGTTTGAGCATGGCTCGTGATTGACGAATAATTAACGACGCGGGGTTGGCAAATTTATGAATTATGGAGCGATATCAAAAATATATTTTGGAAATCATCTACTAACGAAATACATTTCTGTTCAAGTCCCACTTTACTATCTTCCAGAGACATCGATAACTACGAGGCGAGTAATTTATCAAAGATTTATAGAACACTGTGATAAGACTTTAAAAAATGTCCCCGAATTCGGGATTGACCGAGTTAAAAGTCCCAAAATTCCCACCTCAGTCGAATTAACCTCGTAATCGATTCCCGATAACGACTCCCATGGATTTCGTTGGGCGACGACAAATAAATCAGCCGTACGCCACGCATAAATCGTTTCGTAATGCCGAGACTGCAGAAAATAATAAGACGCGCCGCATCGAGGCATAAAATTGCAGGCGATGAAGCGGAATTACGACTCCGCAAGTTACGTTCGCCCACCTTGAAAACGAGAAGAAAGACACCGACGCAACGGCGCGTCGGCCGTCCATCGAGCTCCTACGAATTAATCCTATTATAGAGGAAAGCCTCACCTTCGCCGGCCACATCATCATCATCGCCAATCGTCGTCCCCGTCATCCTCGTCGTCATCGTTTCGCCGTCGATCCCACACTGCGCGCGAAGGCGAGCCTTTACGTAATCTACCGTAAGTTCCGTTTGTTTATATAATCAGATGCAGGAACGATTCGGGATCGAACGGTTCGTGAATTATGCGTTAGCGTTGTGCGAATCGTTCGGCAGATAAAAAGCGAAGATTCCGGTTTACAGTTTTTTTTTAAACGACTTTTTCTGGTCTTAGTCGTGCGTGGGACGGACTTCGTTCGTAACGAGAAACACATAAATCTGTTGGTTAAGAAAGCGAAAGTAACGCGAATGGCTGTAATCGTTTTAGTCGAAAATTAGAGGGGTATATTGAAGAATAGCCGTTTTAGGCATTGTCTTGAAATGGAAATTGATGGAGGACCTTTAAATTTTTTACAGAGTTTCCAGAGGAATAAGAAATGACTCTGGATTGACTTATGCAGTATGTATGTGCCAAACATACGCAGAATATAAAATATACGGTAAAAAGAACGAGAAACTTAGGATTGAGAATTAAGAATTAAGTTCGCTCAATTCGGAGGAGATAACAATAAAAAAAACTGTTAATACTAGAATATGTATAAATATTCTAAATTCTGAACACCAATTGCTCTTATCGGAATTCGGTTGAATTCCACCATTTGTTATTAAACGTATAAAGCTTGTCTGCATATTATTTCCAATAAATACATAATCCATCGTCAAAAAGCTCGATTAGCGCGTAAATCCAATTATATAAATTGCGATGAGCGACGTTTATCCTATAATATCGGCAAATCGGGGAGTCTCGAGGATGAGCATTTATGACCCATAGTAATCGTAATTAACGATAATCGACATTGTCACTACGCGTCATCGCGCAGGAATGCCGTTCGATTATCGATAATAATATTTTCATCGGTGCCAATCAATGCTTCGAAGCCTAGCGATATCGGTATGTTACAGAAACCGTAAAGTGAATGCATCGATTGTCGATCTGGGTACAATCGCTATGCGAGATGAATGTGCGCTTACGTACGCATACGCAACAGGTATAATTACGCTTCATGGGATTTCCCCCGAGATTCGATCTTCCCGCGTGATCATTCAGGGACAATCGATAGTTTTCTTCTTAATTGCGCTCCGCCGCGAACAAATCTGTATTCTCTCTCTTATCCCCCACCGTACACTGTCTCACGTACGATTGCAACCGCCGATGCGTAAAGACACGTCCTTCGACATTAATAATAATAATGATAATATCGATTACAAATATATCGCGAGTGACGCAACGCTGGTTTCTCGAGCCCTTTTTCCTCTCTCACGATTACGATTTTTCTACACTTTTTTTTTCTTTCTCTCCCGTCTCTCCGTTCGAGCTTCTTCGTTGTCTTGCTCGGCGTCTGCTTATTTTCCGAACGGAGAGCGTTATCGTAGCGTTGAATTGACGGAATTGACGAAGAACGCGTATTTCCGGCCATTTTACTTTGATTTTGATTGTTATTATTATCATTCTTTAGAGTTGTGCGGATTTGTTCTCAATCAGACGCCTCTTACTTTTATCTGTGAACAGAGAAATAAGTTTAAGAGAAATAAGAAATGAAAACTAAGGTAAAAAGGTTAATATATAAATAATTGTTCATATTCGAATATTGTATTTGTATTCTGATATTTAATCATTTTTCCCATCATCGGATTTCCGTTATTCCTTTCGAAAGAAAAATTCTTTCGCGCGTATTATTTAAATCCACTCTTTCCTCGCCCGCATAATTAATTTTCTTTCCTTTTCAATCGCTTCGGACTCTTCCTGTCTCCCTTGTCGCGCTTCCTCTTGTCTTTACCAACATCAGACTCCACTCCCTTCCATTTTCTCGTAATATCCTCCAACCTCTATTTCCTGTACTCCGTTTCCTTTGTCGCGTCCGTCGGGATACGTCTTTGCTCTACTTATTTCTCCATTTTTCAGCATTCCCATTTCTCTTTCATCTTCCACCTCGACTTTTATCCCTCGGGAGGATACAGCGGGAGACGAGACGTTCGTTGTAACGACATATACAAGGTGTACCCGACAAAAGTACACTCTTCCTTAAATCTATACGAGTTTAATTAATACATTTAATCCAACTTTCTCGATGTCCATTAAGAATACGTATGTACGATAGTTTACCGTTATTATCGACGCGGTACACGACGCACGTGGGCAATGCCGAAGGAAATTGTTCGAATTGCCGAAGGCCGATTCAACGAAACTCGCGTGGGCCGCGACGCGGAGATATATATGTCTTTGCGTTATTCCATCCTGCAACGATGAGATAATGCAACGCCGAGTGACGATAATTAATTAATTAACGCATTCCGCGTAATCGCGTGAGTCGAAAAAATTTATCGCGCAAATATCTCACGTTTCTTACTCTGAAATCGGTACATCCGCCGACAAGGTAATCGCGAAAATGTATGTTCATTTCCATCGTAATTGCGATATCGATCGGGTTATTAATTTATTGCAATATCAAACATTTTTAACTCTATATTTACGCGGCAAAGACAACACGGTTTCCGTACTATACGGGGTGTCTCACAAATGGTGGTACTTAACCGATACAGCGATAGATAATTCCAAGTAGATTTTTTCCTTATTTACGAGCAATGTTTTCAATAAGGGAAAACCTACTTGAAATTATCTCAAGTATCGTATCTTTAACGTAGTAACGCTATTATGGGAATTATTAGAACCTTGACCTACGATGCCGAAGAATCGTCGGGGCCTTCGGGAGGTCTACCATCGGGAGTCATTAAGGGACCAGCACGTTGCTCCTTCTTCCGGCGTTTAAATCCAGACCGAGGATGGAGCAGCGTAAACAAAAAGAAATAAATAAAAATAAAGATGAAAACAGCCCAAGGCCACGGCACGCACCGGCAATTATCGTATTAGAAGGCGCGCCCGTGATCCCCGTCTCCGAAATCGAACCTTCTCCCATTTTGCATCGCAATATCCTAATCCTGAGAATCTTCTAACCGTATCCTAAGAATAATCATAAGAACAAATCGTTTTCCTATTATCTGGCGAGAATTCTTGATGGACGGATGAATATATTTCGTATCATTAACCCTCTCATGCACCACGTAGACGTATATGGACACTAACGATTTTCAGTAATATTCGAAAAATAGCACTTTCAGATGAGAAAAAAAATCTGTTACGTTATAAAAAGTGTTGGAACAAATCTAGATCATGCGCATCTCCGAATCTCCGGATCTCCAAACTATTTCTAAAGCAAACAAACACATGTGATTCCTGGTGAAATAATTTTCAGTAGAAATAGAAATTCTATAATCATTTCGTGACCAGCGACCCCGAAATACACTTGATAGAGTAAAAAAAGTTTGGAGATCCGAAGATCCAGAAATGTGCATGATCTAGATTTAAGCTAAAGCGTTTTTCTTTTTTGTAAGAAGCCTTCATTGTTTCATTATGTCAGATACGATCTATAAATCTATGTACGCGCGTCTGAGCATGAGAAACTTGAACGCGAAAGGATAAAACAGTGCCGACGATCGAATAAAACTGTTAACGCTGTAACCGCTGAGTCGTGCAACGACGCGCAAATTAATTACCGAGACAACGGGACGCAGGGTACCGATTAGTTCCGAAAACGGCAGCGAAATCATTACGCGGAAAATTCGTAATTTCACTTTAATCGGCGAATTATTCCGGGAGATTAGGTGTATGCCCCAGGATCGTGCGCCCGCGGCCCAATGATTAGCCTAATGGGAAATCCGGGTCTGCTCTCTCCACTGGACTTAGGGTCACGAAGTCAGTCAGGAGTCAGGTGAATTCTTCTGTTTCGCGCGGACAACCTCCGGATTACTTTGCTCCTGGCGACTCTCGTGCTCCTCTTGCCGGTTTTCACCGAGTGCCTGATATGACGTTTATGTGCCATTGTGATGGCCAAGACGCATTAACCCCCGAGGGGTCAGACTCGATCCTCCTCCTCGCCGCGATGACAACGCGAACGCACGTGGATGAGACTCGCGATGATCTGTGGTAATACGAGAATGAAAACCGTGAGTTTTTGCAGAGCGCATCGATCGCGATGGATGTTTGCACGTGTTTCGTTCGAACGAACTGGATTTTGAAAAATGACAAATAGAATCAAGAATAAAATGTTGAATTCAAGATTTAAAATTAAATGTTTCCAACGCCAAACCCTTTCGCTTCGACTCTTCGACAGAAGAACTGTACGAAATTCGAAAAAATCGCAACTAATCGATAATCGACAACGCATCCTCCCATCCATCCATCCATCGAGAAATAAAATTCTGTTCCCAAGCCGAGGCAGGAGAAAAATCCATGTAAAATCCCAAGCATATTTCCGCGCACGATTCATCGAATTTTCTACATTTCCGCGTGTGTCGGCGGCCCCGTGAGACAAAGTGCACCCAGTGACTGGGTTACAACGAGGATGACGTGGTCGAGGGGTTAGCCGGAGGTTACCTCTCGACGAGCTTCTCCGCGAGTTAGCTGGTAGTCGGCTGGCTATTGGCAAATCGCGATTCTAAGGAGCCTGGGGCGCCGTGCTTCCTTCGTGCAGCTTGGAAAGGAGAAGGAGCCGACGCCGACGGCTGTGGTGGTGGCGAACGAGGAGAAGGAGGAGGAAGAGGAGGAGGAGGAGGAGGTGAACAACTTTCACGCGACGACGAGCTTCTTCGTATAGGAATGCATTTGCGCTGCGGCGTCGCGTCGAGCTTAGCACCGAGGGGCAGAAGTTCCACTCGTAGTTCTCTTAATTGCAAATTTCTCCTCCGGTTTGATCCCCGTTTGAATATCGTCCCGAGGAAAGTAGGCGGATGAGGGAAACTCGTATACTGGAATGTTCTTTATGTTCGTTTGTGGAAGCGGGGATAAAATGTTAATCAGCGGCTGATGGAGGACTGATGGAAATAAGAATAATCGCTGAGAGGACGAGGAGTCAACGATTAAACTGGCGTTAATCTACTCTTCAGGGAATAATACTAAGAGTAGCTCGAAATTGATTGCAATCGCTGAGAGAATCTCTACTTGACGATTAAACTGATCATAAACCCTGTTCACAGATTAATACCACGACGGTAGCTCAGAACTGAACAGAATTACTGCGACAACCTTGATTCAAAGTATTACACTGCTATGAATCCACAGTTTAGAAATTAATACTCCAAGAGTACCTCAGAACTGATCGTAATTGCAGAGACAACCTTGATTCGACCCCGATCAAACTGACGCGAATCCACTGTTTAGTAAGTCATATTAAAATGGCAACTCAGAACTCATCGGAATAACCGCGACAACCTTGATTCAACGTTCAACCCGATACTAATCCATTCGTCGATAATTAATCCCCGGCGATGTAAATCGCTACCGATCACGAATCCCGACGCCGCGCCGCCTCGTTTCAACGTTAATCCGTCGTCCGAGGATTAACGTCGCGATCATCCGGCGTCGAATTTAATCGGCAAGTTCACGGTCACGGCAGTTCCACTGCCACGAGACTCCGTAGAGAGGGAGATAAACGAGAGAGAAACAGGTACCGAAAACGGTACCCCGGACACGGACACCGTGCGCGGCAGGTGGATGACGCAAGTGGGATGACTCTCCTCTCCTCGTGGTTATCCACCGCCCCCCCCCCCTCCTCCTCCCCCGCCCTCCCGGAGCCGAGGCTTCTTTCTCCCCGGAGGGACTTTACAGCTGACACCTCGCATCTTTCTATCCACCGAGCTCCCTCATTTGCCCAGAGCCTCGGAGAGTTCCACGGCTTACACCGGTGTCCGTCCGCGCGTAAATTATCGCGCGACGCTGTCGCTTGATTTATTCGAGAGTGATCGGAGATTGAGGCGTTATTAATGACCCACTCTTTTTTTGTTTCGCGACCTCTCTTTTTTACTCCCCTCCCGCCGCGGCAATGCTTCCGATGTGATCGGCCGATTTTGGATTGACGGATCTTTTCGTGTTTCAACGCGTCGCGGGTACGAATGTCTCGTATCGGCTTGCTTTCGAGATTAATGTTTAACGAGAGATCTTGCGAAATTTTAACGAACGACCGATCGAACGGGCGAGTGGAAATTGTTAACTCGTATTCGGCTATTTGTCGATTCGCGCGTTTTGCCTGACAGTGACGAACGTGTTTGCGTAGCTCTTGTAGGCGTTTGCGCGATACTCTGCAAAAAATCCATGCGATTGAGCGATGATAATATCGCTGGTCTGTTTGGTGGCTCTTTTATTTTATTTAGACATCAACGTAGGCGTATAAATTACTTACGTAATTGAGTGCCAGTGCTAATTTTCGGACGAGTGAGTAGAATTTTGTTTTCGGTAGCATTCCTACGCTATTTATAGTTTATTATAAGCGAACCGATATAACATCGCGATAAAGTTTAAAAACAAATGGTAAACAAAGCGAACGATTTGAATAATTCTTCTCCTAACCCGTAATTCGAATATTTCGTCCCGACGAGAGTGAGGGATAACGAGATTAGTTAATTAAAGTGGAAGAACGGTCGCCGCGATAATTGACAAATAAATTTGCCAAACGTACGAGTGAAAGGGAAACGCGAGGAGGAACGATTCGCGCAACTCTTATCGCGGAAATTGGCACGCAATAACGATCGAATATCGCGTACGCTTTTATATGCATATTGTTTCTCTATCGAGCCCGTGTGCGATCCACTTTGATAATCACGTACCGTGTAAAACGATATTAAAGGGATAGCGTTTCATGAGCGTAGCAGGTGATAAGTAGGTTGCTACCCCGTAAATTTATGTGAACCTCGTGATACACGTTCTTCCCCGTTATTAACCGCGGCGCATACGTGACTGCACACCGGAGTCGGGATACACTGCGATCTATCGATCCTCGGGAGCGATTCGACCGACGATTCGAAATCGGGTCTCGCTCTCGTTCCGGTGGACCGGTATTACGCGTGACCCGAAGGTACGAATTTTGTTTATACACAATCGCGACGGCACGGTTTCACGTAACGAAACGTTGTAATTGAATAGCAATGTTTAATCCAATAATGGTAAGTTACTTATTTATTTACAATTTTATAATAATAATTATAGATGTAATTATTAGTCGTTTTATAACGAGAACAATTTGTATGCGTTTGTTGCTAATATTTCAACATGAATATGCAAAGCGACATAGTGAGCAATATTTTTGGAAAGTATAGCACACTGGAGAAATATGTTGACCACGCCTGCATTAATTATTTTCATAATTACCCTCATATTTCATCAACTACCGGCAATTAATGTATACCTACTTCTACCAGAGCAGTCGAAATCACAATTGAATCGTTTATTTCAGAAACGCCCTTAGTGCACTTCTTCAGTTTTCGAGATGATTAATAAAAAAAACTGTTTTACGACACCAAAACAGTTTTTTTAAACTTCCAAAAATTACAGAAAGGCTTAGACTACTCACTCTTTCAGATATCAGTGTCCTTTTAGTTAAATAACTTACTGAGGAGGGGAAAAGAACGAAAGAAACGCAAAGCAGTCGACGTTATTTTCTTGGCGTTCAGGGGGTTCCTAAAATAAGCGATTCAATTATGATAAAGTTCAAACGACAATTTAAAGCCAATAAAAATTACTGGTTTGATACTCTAGTGATAATAACATACCTAACTTGCAACCTGACAAGAATTCTCCCCATCGAACCAAAACACTTAAAAAACGGAATAATAAATTTAACGCGTCAAACTTTTTAAGCCAAACAAATTCCTCCCAACGCGTACGGAACCTGAACACCGATTCCATGTTCAAAGTCAATATTCGTTTTCTTCAATTAAAAAAAAGAAAATCTTCGCTCGGAAGAACGAGCGGAATTTCACGAGTCACCCGGTGTATGGATATGAATAACCTTTCAGCGCCGTTAGCTCGTTCGGGCCGTGTATTCGCCGATCAATGGTGCCACCGAGTGCAACACACGAATCGGAGAAACGAACGCGGAAAAATCACGGTGATTACACGGGGATTGCGTCGGTCGTTGACTCGAGAGACTCTTCCGGCAAATATCTTGATCCGGCACGTTGCGTAAGACTTGCCGAAACCTTTCTCGAATAAGCATCGCCGTTTTCGAATCGTGGAATTTTCCGTATTTCGCTTCGCGACGGTACGTCTGGCCAACCCCACGCGAAATATCCTTCGCGTGTCTTATCCTCTAACGTTTCGCGTTGCTCATCGCGGACGGAGGTCGAGAGACGGTAAAGGGTGAAAAAGGGTGAATGGAATATACGGTCACCCTGTAGTTCCTGATTAGCTATAAATAAAGGGCCTAGCCCAGTCACGTTAGCTATACTTTGACTCCACACTCTGATACAGTTGTCGGACACGGGAAACGCGAGGAAGATTTACGACTAGACCGTCGAAAGGTTTTTAGAAATTTCGAACGAGGTTTCGAAAATTTGTAATGTTGGATTTTCAACGGAGAACTTTTACCGTAATAATGTCGTTCGAATTCTCATGAAATTAATGGAATTCAATTTTGTTAGGTTTAATTTAATTGAGCTAAATTTTATTTATCCATCCAATTTTTTTGTCTTTCCAATAATTTATCTAGATGATTTAATTTGCGGATTTATGTCGCGGTTCGACGCGAAAATTTGAAACCGTATCAGCGCACAACAATTCGCAACTAACCTCCCGCGGCATCGTTATCGTCCGACCGTGCATCGCGTCGATCATTTAGCCGCGCCATTACGCCGCGGTGCATCAATTAACTGCACTCTCGGCTGCAAACGGAACATAGATGCACCGGGAGATGAGAGAGAAAGGTTTCTGTGTCGGGGCAAACGGAGCCCGTGGGCAACACGACCCACCGCACATTCGTTTAGGTGCGCTATTGAAATATCTGCGCTTATGCGGTTCGCGCTCACCTACGCGATTCCTCGGGTTTCGCTCGAGATGTTCGTCCCGATTCTGCGTGATGAATCGTGCAATTTATCTCGTTTAACGCCCGTGGCTACTTTTTTTTCCCCAACTTTTCGCGCGTCCTGCCCGCGACGCGTTTTATTACCCGCATTGCGATCGAGCGGGAAAAAATGGTAAATCCGAACGCTCGCTTCGTATTTCACAATTTTATAAATGCACATCGTATAACTGTATTTTATAAATAACGAACAAAGTTCTAAATGGAACTCTGACTCGAAGGAAGACACGGAGTAAAATTCAGGCAACAATGTCAGAGTGAAATTCACCATGAAATTACATTAGTTTTCATTTCAAGATTTTTAGGACGCATTATGGTATTGTAGCTTAGCCAAAGTTTCCATTAAACCGGGCTTAACATTGCCACGTTAATGAATATATGGAAGTTCGTGGAGCTTCTAATCGTAAGGTACACTTTCGCGAAGTTTCGTAAGTTCGGTACAACACGCGGCTCTCATAACACGCATTAGGCGAGCTAAGTAACAATGTAATAAAAAGTCGGAGGCACGTGACACACGCAGGAAACAAGAATGTCTCCGGGTGAAAGTTTTTTTTTTTTTAGACACAGGGGAACAAAGAAGTAAGTAATAACAGTGAAATGCCGCATTCATCGTACCGTAGAATCTGATCCGCGTCTCCACCTCCATTATTTCTAAATTACGTATTCCCGGAGAAATTTCGCATCGAGAGCGCGTAACGCAATTCTTTCGGGGAAGAAACTTTCCTCCGAGTGGGAGGCCGTATTCTTGACGGGACAATTGCGCTAATAATTAAATTGCCGGCGTGCCTGGAGCGCTTGAAATTTACGAGGTTCGTCGTGGCAACGAGTGTCGCGCGATACGGATAAACACGGATTAGGAATGCTAATACGATCCTGATAACGCACAGAAGAGATTGCAATTTTTTAAAAATTAAAAATACAACGGTTACTCATATTGACAATTATGGATTACGAATATAATTGCGAATTGGTAATGTTATTCTGATATCGCGCGAAAGGATCAGCAATGTTTGAAAATTAAAAAACAATTTGTACCGTGACGCGTATCGTGGGAATTTTAAAAAGTCCCCGAGAACCCGAGAATAATTCAACCACAATTACACAAAATTATTAAAAACCCATCATACTCGATTTAGCGTGCACAGCTCAAGTTTCTCCCCAAAATCGTGAATACGAAGCCTAAATAGCTGCCCGGTCTCCTAGTATCCAGGCGATTACAGTTTCTTTTGAGTATCCCCGTTTGACGAGGGCCTTACCTTCGATGGAAAAAGTTTCTACGACCCTACATTTTGGCCCTTCCCATGTAATTCCACTGTGTATTAAATATTCAACGATTCATAAATTTCTCAAATCAACCATGATCAACAAAGGATTAAAGAAAATAGAACAAAACTACCATCGGGAAATGAAAAGTGCGTTTTCAAGATACAAGCATTCGTCGCAAAATTCCAAGTTCAATCGATACCTGCAACCGCACGTAACGATTATCTTAAACGTAATTCATAAAGTTTCACCCGGTTAATCTAATGATCCATCGGTACGACTTTAGAAAACGCGTACACTGTCAATAGTTACACCTCGCCTTGACCGTATTCTAGTTCAAGCGTCGAGCAAAAGTATATATTTATGTAATTCCACGTAACATCGCGGATAAATGTAATTAAGAGCCGACGTGGTAGCCAATGGAAGGCGTGCATCGGTCGTGCCGGCAGAGAAAGGATTTCACTTAGTAAAACGCCCGGATCGGAAAGGAGGCTGCTGGTTTATAGCAAACTATAATTCTCTCACGGCCAACAAAAAGTACCTGCTGGCTCGATACAATACGATGAATAATTGATTTTCAGTTTCACTCTCTTATACATTATGCAACGATAAAGGGATATAATTTCATTACTCGCGGATAATCGATGGCGTCGGCTGGCGAAAGGTATTGTCACCGTGAAGCGAGAAAACAGCTTTCGTGGTTTCTCATAATTGTCGTCGTTTGAATTACGGTTTCAACCAGTTAACCCGTAGGTAACTGTCTTGATGTTAATGACTCGTCGCGTCGTTGAGTTGCTTCCCGCGAGGAAAATTTCTTTCACGTTGTTGAGATAAGGATTCATAAGAGAGATCAATTCTTGCTCGATTATTATGATGCTTTCAGGTGGATATATTTTGAGAGACAATAACGCCAAGAATTAAGCGTATAGAAAGTTATCTATGAAATAATAAATTTAGAGTCAATTTCATGTCAGTATGCGAAAATGCTAATTTTTTGATTCTGTCACTTTTGTGCCGATGAGGCAAAATAAGTACCGAGTATTCGCAGTATACATATTTTAACCCGATGAGAATTAAACGAAACTCGACGAGTTTTTATTCGCGTACAATTGTCCGTTCGGGATTTCTCGATAAATTCGCAAGTGCGGATAGCGTCGTTAATCACTTTTCAAGAGAGAAGTACTTGACACAATAACGTGACGGAAATCGACGTGTCGGTTTGTAAAACATGTCATGCTACACGCTTCTTAAACCAGCGAATGGCCTCACCGTTTTTTCATCGTTTATTTCCGCTCGCGAGTTTTTCAGAAAAACGATGGAAAACGTGCGACCCGCCGCGCCGACTCCATTTATTGTTAAGGAAATCTGTTGGCCATGAAGAACCGAGGAAATAATTCGTATCCACTCGTGTGTCTACTTCGTCTGCACATTATGACGCGCAACTTGTTTCACAATTTATTTTAAAAGTTCGATTCGTTCCGATGGATTTCAGTGAAATCAAGTTTCACTTCTATAATCACACTACTTTTACGTTGTTCGCGAAGTTAAACGTAAAACCTGAGTGGAAAATTAGGATTTCGATGATCGTTAATCTTGTTTTTAATATTCCTAGGCTTCGGAGCTTCTTTAACTCGTGCCCCAATTTCAGAATAATATCGCAAGAAGAACGCGCGAGCCTTAAATTTTGCGAAGAAACGCAGAGCTAATTGACATGTCTATTCTCGCGAAATTACGTTTTCAAACGAGAAGCATTCTGCTCTGATTTACTATCTGATTACAAGATGAATGCTTCGAAACGTTTAAATGTTTTAAAACGATCTTTCGTTTCATTATTTCTCGCGTTGTTAAATATAACAAAACTACCTTTACTTATGAGTCCTTACGTAATCTGCTCTTTCTACCGTGCGCAAGATTGCATCGCGATCACGAACGAATGATCCCAGAGTCATCCGCTATAAGGAAAAGTGCAATGAACATCAATTTAAATCGACGTACACTTCTAATATCTGTCGTGCACGGTGGAAGGGAAAGAAATACGCGTTTAATAACCGTGACGAAAGAAGAGCAATGTAACCGTATATTCGTTGCTTACCCGCACGAAAGCAAGACCGGCTCGTCAGGAGTTTGCATTTAATCCTCAACAACATTCGATGCAGGATACTTTTCAAAAATTCATTCTGCAATCGAGAGCTAACCGTTTCCCACAGCGACAGGTAAAAATCTGTAAACTCCACTGTTACGACCAATACCAAATATTCCCCAGAAAGTCGTTGAAAAATGTAATGACACGAAATCCTTGTTACTAGTGATTCAAAAACGGCAATTCTGGCGAGCACTTTTTCCACGTCCTGTCCCCACTGCAGGTTAATGGAATTACAGGACAGCACACATGAACGTAGGAGTAACGTTATCCCTGGGATACCTGGCTGGCTTTATCGCCGCGATGCGTGACGAACGTTCGTTTACTTACGTACGTTCAGTACGGAACGTGTGCTTCTTACAATTCTTCTACCCTACGTACCGTCCCACTGTCCACCGGAGAGAAGAGTATAAAAATATCAGCGCATAGAGCGCACCCCGAAGAGACCGGGGAATTTCAAGTGGCAACTCGACGAAACTTCGTTCGAAGGCATTGCCACTGTGCACGTCGACGTCTGTATAATTTGCGTCTCCAGCTGTCTCCGTGATTTCAATGGTCGTTGATTCGATGATTTGAACGTGTGATTGTCGTTGATCGCAAGGATGTAGTGTCATTTTAATTCGTTATTATGGTAGAAAATTTCTTAGTAAAAATGACTGTTTGTTCGTGATTAGTTATTTGTTCGGTGTTCGCGAGGTTGAATATACGTAGTGCCTAGGTGGGATATTAAAATTCACAATTTGCTATTCATTCCATTGCATTTATAGGTTTTTAACTCAAATTTCTGAGTAATGTTGGAAACCAAACATATGTTATTAATATATAATTTCAATTTCATTATTCGAGCTCTACAGTGCATCAAATAAATGTAAACTAAGATCTCCGCAAGAAACCTTTCCCGTTTCGATGCTTTTTCGATGACTCTCGCGTCACTTTTGGTACGTTTAATCCAAAGAATCCGCACCGGCGGACGCAACAAATTCGACACACTCGGCACGAGCAAGTTAACAACTCGTACGCGAACCAACTCGAGCGTGCACCCGTGCACGCTTCGTTTCGCTGAAATAATAACTAACATAAGATCTTCGAGCCCGGCTACGTCGTCACGCTGTAACCAGGAATTCGTTGCTCTCCCTCTCCCCGTATTTTTACCGAAATTTATGAAAATCGCGCTTAAGACACTGATGCCGCGAGGCGTGGAGGATCTTTCCCTTCCTTCGAAACGCAAGCTACAAACACACTTTTATTATAATACGCGACGCAAACACGCGTAAATATGTACACCACCCTGCGTTAAGACGTGTCGAGGGAATTTGAGGGATGGTATTCGCAACATGCGTATTTTACCGCTTATATTGTTCTTTCGCATTCAGAAGTTCAGCGAACACTGCCCCCATGTCGTCGCACGCTGTAAAACTTCACACAAAATTTTCTAACGTTGCTGTTGTATTCACGCATTTAACGCAGATAAGTTTTGTGTATAAATATATTGAATAATTTCTTCGGCGTGTTATGGCGTGGCATATCGATGCGAATTAACATGTTGCGCGTTGTAAGTGCATCCGTAGCTTGACTGAATGCGACTTGACACGTTGCGTGTTACAAGCGTGTTCCTAGCTACAAGCTTTATACATTTATTACGTACCCTCACCTCTCACTGAATCATCTCCACGATTCGCTAGTCGACAACCGTTAGCCTATCGCGAAGAGGAGCCAATGTAAGAAAAGTAAGGCAGTCGTGTCGTGTTAAGTCTGGATTCTGAATATTAATTGTAACCTAATGTAAAACGTAATTTGTGCGTGTACACGTGTAACGTTTTCACACTCAACACTGAAGCAACTCAGAGAAAATCGTTTGATCCATATAGAAACACAACGATGAGAATTTTCTAAAGCAGGAAGGATTATATTTTATGGTACAGTATCATTTTTATAATTATTATAATTTTATCACCGACATTCACGGTGCATCTACGAAGGGGCATAGGTCAACCGTGCTTGAATCATCAAATATATTTTCTGGCTTCTAAGAACCACCGATGAATTCTGATTCATTTGCATTAGAAGCCATCGTGCAAACGAGTTGTCGAGCGATGGAAAAAAAAGGAACTGTGTGAATCCTTCGTCTAGCTTTACACTACGGTCGAAAGGGTGTCAGGAATTAGTGTCGCGCTGTAAACGACCAACACAAACCCGTTTCAGCTCCGACTTCTGCCCGTGAATGCGTGACTTTGAAGTATGCGCGAGGCTTAACGCAACTGCGGCGTGCGAGTGCATCGCAAATGATAAATAAAGATAGCGAATAAGGAGAATCAAAAAATGCCGATTAATTCTCGTTAATTCAAAAGGCTAACGGGTAATAATTTAACAGAATTTTCGAATATTTTCATACAGAACCTACTAACGTGCAAGGGATTTCATGTCGATAGCCGGGAAACTCTTACGAAGTGAATTACGTAAAGATCGTGATGCGTTACACGTCATTACATCTAATTAGGCTTTACATTAGCCTTTAAACCTGATATCGAGTACTTTCTAGAGTGCATGGAAGTTTTCTAAAAACTGAATGTTATTACGTAAAATAATGGCAGCTTAGAGGTCGATCGCCGTTCCGTACGATGAATGTCTAATGTTCGTTCTACGAATACAGTTTACAATAGTTAAATATACCGTATAAAACTGATATCAATTCATCAATTTTATAACGGTAAATGCTACCTGTACCAGACCTTAAATACTACACTTACCTGGTGTCACGGCTGAATTCAGACGAATTTCTATCCGCAATAGTATCCCAGAGTTAAAACTAACTAGAGTATCGATATAATTAAACTTATATTATATATTTAATAATCATAAATTTATCTGTGCACTATTAAATTATAAACGGCTGCACTGGCTATCATTACGCGACCGTGATGAATATGCGAGGACTATGTTTTCAAAAGTCAAAAATTTTTATGGAAACTAACTTTCTATTCGTTTCAAATAAAATAGTAATCGTTATCCTCGATGGTTGATAAAACAGAAAATTTAATGCAAGCACACACAAAATTTTATCCGTATTCGGTAAAGAAATGTACTGACTTATCGACTGTTGCTTTCATTAATGTAGACAACACAGTGGTACACGACAAAGTTGCATCAGTAGCGCCAATTAGCCGGGTTTCCGCGGTACTAAAAATTGCAAGGCAAAGTGTGCGAAGAAATATGGAAATTGATTAATGTCCGTACTTGACTGAAAGCGAAAAGCTGAAAATTTTCATTAGTAACGTATAATCATAGTAATGAAGATTTTCAGCTTATTGATTTTTAAATCAAATGCGGACGTTAATGATATTCCGTATTTTTTCGCTCACTTACCCTTGCAATTTTTAGTACCGCCGAAATCCGCCAAATTGGCGCTGCTGATGCAAGTTTCTCGTGTACCGGTGTGTAGTTTTCATTAATGAAACCAACAGTCGATAAGTCAGTATTTTTCTTTATCTAATACCGATAAAATTGTTTGTATGCTTGTTTAAAATTGTCTACTTCAAAAGAAACGTCCCACAAGCCGAAACGTTTGTAATAGATTAAAATATAGTTCACGTTTATCATTACGGGAAAACTACTTCCCCTCCGATATTAAATAAATATCTTCACTTACCTGACAATCATAACAAACTCGTTTTTTATGCAGAAACTGGCAGAACACTTACTTCGATATAAAATATAATGCAACCATATATAGTTAAATAATATATATTAATAAAGAGATAATACACATGTATCAATTTACCCTTAATGCTACTATTTTTTTTGGAGACAGTATTTTTCGATAAATAACAATTAAAGAAAAACCATCCGGGTCCGCCGTTGTATATTGCTTTTCGTGGCCTGTACCATGGTTAACGTCCGGAACGAGGAAAGTAAGTAATTTGTAAATGGATATATCTGGGCTCAATAATGAATGATCCTCAAGTAAGTGATCAATCACGTGGCAATAAGAGAATTACACCGAAACATTGACAGACACATCGATCGATTCACTAATTTTTTAACATGATCGCCGTACGCACAATTTTCAGTTATCTCACAAATTCTAAGAATTTTGTCCTGGCAAAAATTCCATTCGTGTCAAAGATTCCATAAAAACCTAATACATATCAGGTAGTTCTTATCTCCAAAATGTTTATTTTTACGTATTTTCCTCGCTTCTGACGCCCGTATAGGTACTGTCCACGCAGGCACATTTCAGCAGTACCGTATCTACAGAAGATAGGTTTTATGGCAAGCACGGAAATTGCACTACGTTCCAAACGTCCAACATGTGTCTTACACAACTTTACAACTTTACCATAGTATCGGTTTAAAATTTCCAACTACCATACCAGGCTATCAGAAACTGCTCAATGTCGCCTCTCTTCGAGTTGCGCACGAAACACTTGCCATACCTACCATACCTTAGATACACCAACGCAAACCAGAATTATCATGTTTATTTCATAAAAGTTATTTATAGATGAATATTCGGAGCCAAATCGATCAGATGGACGGAAAAAAGTTAAATCTGATAATGACAGGTCTAATAATCGATATCATTATAGGTCATTTACGAAGCATCTGGTTCACGATACAATTCTTTTAATAGTTGCGACAAATTACGTTCGGGTAAATTGGACTTTATAAATAGAAATATTCAAAACATCAAGTTGCTTTCGTCCTCTTATCATAACATTTACTAAATCGCAGGAACAATTATAAATTGTCTGTGCTATTTCTTTCTTCGATAGACATTCATACGATTCTAATAATATCACGGTGGCTGGGAACGGTGACCAGCACGTGCCGAGATATAAAACGACCACTGCTCCTCCCACACATACCAAACATTCTAATCGCCTCAAATTCATTCACTATTTATGCTACTGGAATATTATTTGTATTCGCAATAACTTGCGCCGAGGACAATTATTTTTGTTATAATTTGTTTTGTCGCGCTTGCTGACTCACATCGATTGCGAGTCTGAAAAATCCAAGGAACGTTGAATGCCGGTCACATTTTCCAACAACGTACAGTCTTGTTGGCAGGTATCAGGGAGATATATTGGAACGAATTCTCCCTGAGAGTGTTAGCGGGACCGTTGCCCTCGACATCGCGAGTCTCATCCCTGACATCGAGCTCGAGGTCGATGTTGAAGTCCAGATTAACCATCAAGGTCGTCAAACACATGTTTCCTTCTTTTATTCTCGCGCGGACTAACAATTCTAAAGTGAATAGATGCTCGTCTTGAGCGTCTGGTAGGTAACGATGCATGAATTCGGCTAACCTGTAAGGAGAATGTAAAAACCAATCTTTATTTCTATTCTCAATAATTCTTATCATTTCGTAACATTTAGATTGTCCACTTTAGACACTTTGAAAACGTGCGGTACTTTAATTTAAATATGTCGTGTTATACTGTCGAGATACGTAAACAAATTCGCTACCTGTTTCACGTTAAAACTCAATTTGATTAATTTGAATTTAAAATGTAAACAGACGCGCTAGTATGCGAGCAACTGTTAATTGTCCACATTGCGATAGTCGCCGTTACTTGGTTCCAACCTCATGTTGCAAAGTAAAAAATCACATTAAGGCAACGCAGGCGAGACAGTATAATGAAAAATCAATTTGATAAATCGAGAATTCAATATAATACTAACCGCAAAAGATATTCAATGTTATGCCCGCTGGGGCCGGAGCATTCGGAGATTTGTCGCGCGATTTTCTGAAGCGGTGCATCACCGAGCCAATGTTCGTTCTTGCTAGTTGCGATATAAATTATCACTGGAAAATTTCTCTTTCCATCACGACTGTAAAACGTAGAAACGATCGTCATATATCCTCCCAAAGTACATTCACGGTTCTCCAGGTACCATAACGCTCTGCTCTCCATAACTTGAAATGCTCGACCATAAACAACGCCCTGTGAACAAAGAGAGAATTATTATAAACAAATTAATAAAAATAGATGATTCTCCATATCAATGACTATTTGTATTTTCTTTTGATTATAAAACTATATTTACCTCTTCGTCCTCGATTAACGTTGCCACTCGACCCGGCTAAAATAAAGAAAAAGAAAAGAGATTTTAATAAAGCATGAAATTATATATAAGAGGGATGTCATATTAATATTCACGTAGCGATTGATGTATACAAATATAGAGCAAGTAACAAAATCAAAATCGTTTCTTTGATATCACTGTACGACGGTTTTTGCAAACATCTTACAATTATAATCACTGCTTAATTAAATTGCACATGGAAACAAATTTTCCTGATTTATCAAAAAAAAGGTGTCTATCCAACTTTAAATTTCAGTTACCAAGTTACCACTTCAGTTGTACTATATGTATAAAAATTTACATTTGTAAAGTCGTCTGTGTTCTTTTATTATATTTTCGCGTTACCTCAGTTTACACTTTCAGAACCCGATAGAGTTCACTGAATGTTATAACGCGAACATACATATAATACGAATGTAGAATAAAAATGAGAGTCAGACAGATCAGTTTCTACGAGTTCACAACTGGGTTGAATTTCCAACCGAGAAGTAACAGTAACGCGAAACCAAGAGAGATAGGTTTAATCTCAATCGATTTAAAATATAGCAACAGGTGTGCTTTAGCTGACATTTTGCACGCTGGAGAAAAAATTTATAAACTCTGCAAACGGTTTTACAGATACTATAATGTAATATTATATGCCATCTGTTCTGAAACATGTTTCTCGGCGATTAGAAGCGTAGATTATACGAATACCCGTAATCGTTGAACGCGCATGTAGCGCTTATCAACGTTCGACAAATTCGTCAATATGTTAATGAGCTTATCGCTGAGAAAGTTCCAAGGGGCTGAGACTTTTATCTCCAGCAAATTAAGCAGCGTGTTGTCAAGACGTTTATACCATAACTCTGATATTATTAGTTTTGAAAATCTTACGTATATCTTACGTCATACATCGTCTGGAATTGAAATCAAATCAAAGTTGGAAAGGTACGTTCAAAGTTTTGCGATTTTTATTAACTTCAGACATTTTGCATTGCCATTTTTTTGTATATCAAATTGATTCTTACGGTAGTATGCGGACAATGGGACCGATACAAAGTGAAAGAGCGCAGTTTACTGTAACAATAGAACTTTCGACTTCAATTTATCAACGTGGATTCCAAGAATTATGCGAGTACAGTCAAGTCAAACAACGATAGATCTATCTGTATCGTAAGAAGAACAGTAAGACGAGATCGATAAATAACGTTGATGTTAATTAAATCTCCCGGTGACCCAGTTTGTGACCCGAAAAGGCAATTATCCGTTTAAGAATTTATAACAAGAGGAAAAGAGTCGCAATTGATGTAATTTTTTTGTACGTCAACGCGGAAAGGAATTTCGATCACTCGCCTTGATCGCATTGTATCGACAAGAGAAATTGGAGCGACGGTGTGTAATTAGGTAAAACTGTGTCTGACTTTTATCTCTCTTAAATGGAAGCGTCACTGGTTACTGGGTCACGAACACGTGTAAACGATCATTGTTTTACCTACAAAATGCATGAGAGATCTAAGGAGAGTCATTGGCACGTGTGACGCGAACACGATCCTCTGAAAATTCCCCATCCGAAAGTACGTGATTCACGATTTCATTCCCCCTTGGTAGCTTCCTCTAAATGTATCGGCTATAAAACTTCTTTTGAAAATGGGAACGCGCAAATATC
This sequence comes from Pemphredon lugubris, assembly GCA_933228935.1. Classification (NCBI taxonomy): domain Eukaryota; kingdom Metazoa; phylum Arthropoda; class Insecta; order Hymenoptera; family Crabronidae; genus Pemphredon; species Pemphredon lugubris. The sequence continues at coordinate 63,750,025 of OW121815.1, forward strand.
TCCGTTATTTACAGTTTTACGAAACAAATTGTTGAGGAAGGAGATGGCATACATTCGATGAGGCTTTTTTAAAGAGATTTTTTGTGAGATAGTCAAGTGTTCCCATTTATATACCGTGTATTGTATATATGGAACATAACAATTTATCAGACGTTTATACATATATTGAATGCAAAAAAAATAGAAAACAAATTAATTAATTTACGAAGTAGTTAGAATTCTTATTAGCAATTACTTCTTTCGTGAAGCTATTTGATTTAGCAATGTACAAAAAGGAAAAAGTTAGTTTCACATTAGCAATGTACATATGCTATAGTAATGGTTCTCAGTCGTTGGTCCGTCGTTCCATGAAAAAGTTATGAAAATCATAAATTTAATTAACTGCAGAACGTTTATTTTATAATATTAAACTTACTAACCAATACGCAAAATACTATTCGGAATAGCTGGTTTTTGTTTCTACCTTGCCGAAGCGCAAAATATGATTCCTACTTTCACCGGTGCGCAGATGTAGAGAGATTGAAAACCACTGATTTAGAAGGTGTTGATATGACACTTTGAGATCTAGATATCTCGAAAAGAACGTTTTTGCGGGGGAAAAAGTTGAATACTAAGTTTCACGGTTCAGAAGAAATAATAAGATCAGTCGATCTACTTTTTATTTCTTGCGCATTTTTAACATTACTTGAAAGTCAACTTTCTTTTTTCAAATAGGAATGTATACTTTTCTTTGCAGGTACTTCCACTACCGGGGCAAAATATGTAACTTTAGTTTGGGATATTATTTATATATGAAAAGATTAATATAAATTTCTGTTTGAAAAGGAAAAGGTGACCTTCAAATAATCTTAGAAACATCGAACAAATACAAAATAAATAGGGTAGTCGTATTGCCCTCTTGACAACCTGAAATCTGTCTGCTCAACATTTTTTTTAAAAACCCGTCGTTTCGAAATGTTTCGATTTAAAGTTTCAAAATCAACACCCTGTGCGTACAAGGTACAGAAAGTCACAAAGGAATTAAAATAAACAAATATGAATAGAAACATTTTCAAAGACGCACCACCACTTCAAAGGTATCATAGGCTCGAAGACAGTTTACATTTTAACTTTTGCGAACTCTACAAATTTGCAATGTCAAGCAAAAACGCGTCTTCTTAACAAAGTGTGGAAGCCTGCCAAAGTGTGGGGAAAGAATACACGAGGCGACCGCATGAACAAGAATATTGTTGTATAAATACTGCGTCTATACGCATCGAATGCGTACTTTGCCTCCTTCGTGAGAACCACGATGAGTTGGGAATCATAAATTAACGGGACACTCTGCGCGAGAAATTGGCAAAGATTAGTCCGATGATGCTGTAGATAATACGAATAACCCCAATTTGCGGCCGCATGATTGAGATGCACAATAACGATTTGAATCGTTCAAATGCACGTGCATGTACACGAACAATTTCATTCGATAATTTCAATTAAGCTTACCGACCTCGGAATTAAATAAATTCAAGTCTGTATTCGACCTACGTTTTCGAACAATTTAACGCGAATATCTGTATTTCGAATGTGTCGGTTGTCATAAATCGAAATGTATAGACCTTTAGAGAGCCCGGATTTTTCCGTAATAAATTTTTAATGCGAATTTTATGCTTATTTTCGCAGTTTTCAAATTTGTTCCTGATCGCTGTAACAGGCCACCCCGGCACTTTAAAGGTTAAGAATATGCATAATTTTACGTGAAGTACCGTTATTTCCGTTTCATAACAAACAGCGTCCAAAACTGCGACGGCAAAAATTTAAACGCTTTGCCATTCATGAGGAAATCATTTCGAGGTCAATATCTCCGTATACATATGTAAATTATCTCTCGATTACGTGTTGCGTCTTGAAATGGTATCATTAATAAACGAACGAAAAAATGGCTTTTGATGTCTCTATTTTTCCTAACTTGCAGAACTTTCATGCTATTCTATCATAAAACGCGCGCCATTTAGTTTACCGTTTACTTCACGGTACTTTCTTAAATCGCAAGGAAAGAGGCTAGCAGGTAACAACATTTCTGTACGCGAGAGATGAAGAATGAGCAAAACCTTTCTTCAAATTTACCTTCTCGACTGTGCCACGATGCGTAGTGTTGCCTTGCCAAAATCGCCTGGAAAATCCTTTGATGTGCCCTATCACGCTTCTTTTGTACTTGAAACCCGGGTGCCAGCACAATGAACCATAACCGAACACCCAGAGTTCGCTGTCTCCATTATTTGAATTCTCCATCGTGAAATTCGGCAAACACTTGGAATAACAATGATCAACTCTCTTTTCCCAATTCTCTTCTCCGACTCACTGAAGTATCTTCAAATCCTATCCATCGATGGTCCAACTCAAACGTTTCTTTGTCTTTCACCTTTTCACCGTGCATCATAATTTCGGTATTTCAATCATCATTTTGCCGGTAGTGGTCGTTACGTATCCAATAATTTCTATCCCACGAGTCCCATGGTCCGTAAAATATCTACTTAAGAATAAGAACGGGAGCTCGAACAATGGAGAGACCCGAACCTTTGTTTACAAATTGATCTAATAAAGTTTCTCGGAACATTGAGACTGAAATATCTCGAACACGGAATGCTTCACGGTTAAAGACAATTCCAAAGTCCTCGCGTCTAAAGACCTCGAATTATCTTGGGGGAGGAACGATGGGGAGAAAAAAAGAGAACTGAGCGACGCGCGTGTTTCCTTCTGGTGGTCTTCTTTCGTTGATCCTCGGGCCACAATTTTTTAAGTTTCATTGAGACCGTTACTAATTTCAGTCGCGAAAAAAGTAAGAAATTTCACAAGACGAACAAGCGTCCACGCCAACGGCACCGCCGAACAAGACTGTTGGTCTTTCAACGTGTACTTTCGTTCACAGTTGGGACGGGAATGAGAAGAAGAAAGGTGGGAATAGGAAGATAGGTGGAGGAAGAGAGAAAGAAGAGCGCGCAGGTGGCTTGGTGGGGGAACTGATGCGGCGGATGACGAAACACGAGTTGTGATTGACGCATGACTAAATTTTGTAACATCTATACAGTGGTTGTTTATTCAACAATTTGCAAAAAATGAAACAAGATGGGTCGGGATTACGTAACTGTTGCGTATTGTTTTAAATACTTCCTATTTAATTTGCAAGTTTACCATGTACAATAACATTAACGTAATTGGATGGAAACGAGGACAAGTACAACGTATGTACACGTTTTCATGAGGATTCAAATTATTTTTATTCGCTTTTCGCGTATTTACGGCACAGAGCAAGTGTGTACATATGGACAGGTGACAAAAATTTTCATTGTACATTATTGATTGTTTACCTTTTAGACTGTGTTGTATCGATATTTATTTATAGAGTTTTACGTATTCCAAGAAAGTATTCTTGAGAAAATGGACAAATATACATTCCCGGCAGTTTAAGTAATTATTTAATATTTTTTATTTTTTTCTTCCGATTGATTTTCATCTGATAAATGAATTTCATATTGTCACACCTTTACAGATGTCGCTTTAATTTCAAAACAATTCCGTAAACCGTGGTCAAATTATTATGAGACTTCCTTTCAGAAAAAAACATCTGTAAATAACTAACTCATGCATAATGACACACCAATGTAAAACAATATATTTATGAATTAAAAATTTTCATAAAATATAGTTGGTCTAAAGAAGACGCTATTGTCTATTTCGACGAACTTCTACCGTTGAGTCGCCAGCTGGCGCTGCGAAAACCTGAAACAACATATTACAATGGCTTGGTGACTCTGTTCATCAAGAATACGTTTGTATTCAAAGACCGTGGCCTGTGGACCGTTTCGTAGTGGTTCGTAAAAATCGCGAGCCGAGTTGATAGTAGTTGATAGTGGTTTACAGCGGTTCATAGACCTCGCGAACAACGTCGAGCAGCATGGCCGAGCAATAATATTATTATTACGTGTAAAGGGTCATGCTAGTACATAGTTTGTACATCGGGATAAGACTGCAGCCAAACTTTGGCTCATCGGAGAAATCGAAATTTGTGCGGTAGATGATATTGGACGATAGGGAGTGGTAGGTGTAGCGGGTAGGGTAGATAGGTAAATAGAAATAGTAAAACGGGCAAGATGCGACGACCGATGGAGGAGTGTTTGTAATAAGTTCGGGGCGTGTTCGATTACGATGCGAGTGTTTATCGTTCGATCGAGGGAAGAGTGCTTGTCCGCAGGAGGTAGAGCCAGATCGGCTTCGTCGACAGATTCGGCCGTGATGTACTCGATACGCCCAGGACGAAACACTCTCCCCGATTATCCCGTCTTTCATTGAATTTTCGAACGATTAAAAATCCATCGATAACCATGGTTCACATACCGAGCGCGTACGCTTACGACTTTTGGGCGAAAACGCCTACCGAGGTCGTCGAGCTTACATTTTTTATGCCAAATGGAGTCGTGATACCGTTCGAGACTAATCGTAATATCACCTTGGCTGAGATCAAAGAGGTGAGTAGATAATGGTAATTAGGTTTTGTTTTGGAAGCCAAATAACCAACAGAGTTGTATTTCCTACGCTGCGCTTAGGACCTCTGGGACGAAGCCAGCAAGTATCCTTTGCACGGTACGTTAAAGGATGCTCCGTCGTACGTATTCTCGTGCATTAATTCCAATGCAGAAGCGGAAGAGCTGCGAGACGAGAGCAGACGTCTCTGTGATATAAAGCCGTTTTGTTCGGTTCTAAGAGTCGTCGAACGAGAAGAAGTCAAGGGTGACAGAAATTTGGACTCGCAAATAGGTGTTCTGATTGGGAAAGGGTTGCACGAATTTGTGGCTCTGAAGAACTCCGAGGTGAACGACTTTAGGTGGAAAATGCGACTATTAGGGGACGAAGTTGCGCTGGCTAGACAAAAAAAATTATGGACTGAAAAAGTGCGGTATCAGTATCCTACGCGTTTAGCTCCCACTGCCGAGATACCAGAAAACATTGAGCGCAGATTGAAGGATGGCAATATTGTACTGGGCACCAAATTCGAAAATACAGAGGTAAAAAGATACAAAATTTTCCTTTATTATTTTCAAATATTAATTACGGGTAAAGAGAAGGATTCCAAAAAACGAGCATGTTTCATTTTGTTAGTGTTCTGCATCTTGTACGACTGTAGGTAAATAAACAACAGGATATGCCTTTTCCACCTTATTCTGCCTCTTCATTGGCTGATACTTTTTGTCGGTAGTTTTGTTTGTGGTACTTGGACAGAACCTAACTGCCTTTTCAGTTGATTCTGGTAGACATTTTACGTTATGGTTTGTTTCTTTTGAAGTTTCCCCCATTGTTTCTTTCTTGTTTGCGAACGACGAATAACTTCTACTTTTGTATTGTTGCTTTTCTTTAAAAGATTTAGGTTTATAGTCGCCTCCACCATTGTCTAATCCTCCTTTTGAGCTGAATACACAGTTCGAGATCACTTCTTTCAAAACATTGCAGATAGCATCGCCTTTCTCTCCTGACTCTAGTTCACATTTTATCGTGCACAATTGGGCCTGTAAAGAAGGAAAAAATGCATAGAACATGTGGTGTATTCTAATTTTTTTGAACGTAATTACCTCCAAGAACATTGCTTTGCATTGCCAGTATCTAAGCTGCTTTTTAATATCAAGTTTCATTTCCTCTTCCAACAACAAGTTCACCGACAGGTCTTCAATTTTCGCATGCAGTTCCGTCACTTCACACTTTTTCGTTTGTAAAAGACTTTGCAAGTATTCAAACTCGGGAGGACATTTAACGTCGTTGGTAGCCTTTTGTTCTTGTCTTTTCAGCTCATTCTTGAGGTGTGTTATTAGGCTTTTATATTTCCTGATTAACTCTTGAGTTTCTGCTGGAAAATTGGCAGACTCGTTTTCCCACTTTTGAAGCATCGTGGATTGTTGAACCCTCAGTTTTTTTATCTCAGTAGTCTTTGTCTCGCATGCACGCTTCGCTTCCGCATATTTCTGACGCAACGCATTCATTTTATCTAAATCAGCTTGCCGACGATCCTCGACTTCGGCAAAAAGTGAATTGCCTAGAAATAAGAGATGATTATATAAATTGAAAGTTTAGTACAGAGTTCTTTTAATGGCCGTCTTTCACCCACCTTTTGATGATTCACGAGTAGGATCGAGTTTTATACTTAACATTTCAGTGCGTACCAGAGCAAGTTCCTCTCGAATGTCTTCCAGTTCTTGATTTTTTGTGGTTAAACGCTCGTTGATGACCTGCCAGCAGAAAATCATATCTTGGACAATGAAGCAACATTTAAATCATTTTTTAATCTCACCTGAGAAAGGGATTCTGCTTCTTTCCACCGATTCGTCAACTCGTTTATCTTCTCCTCCGCTCGCACCCGTCTTTCCTGCTCTTCGCTCAACAACGAAGCTAATTCATCGACCTGAGCTTTCGTGACAAGCGCATCTATATCAATATTTCCAGACAGATCAGGAACCGTAACTTTGTTTGCAGATTGCTCTTCTTCGAGCCGGTTAACACGTTTGCGCATCTTTTCATTCTCAGACATTACTTCCATTACTTTTGTTCCAAGGTTTGCGATTGTGGCCTCGTTCTCTCTCTCGGTTGCACGACTTCTGGAAGAGGGAAGGAGAAATGCATCACAACCTACTGTAATTGATACTGTATAGGAAAGTACGGAAATAGTATTACACGCGCTATTGCATGGTACTGTCGCTGTTTACCTTTCCTCTACCTGTTGAATAATTTTCTCTTTCTCTAGAAGCCGTTGCTCAAAGGAATGTTCGAGCGAGTCGTTCGATTCTTGTATCTCACGTAGCATCGCTTCTTGCAACTCGAGTTTTTGACGTAATCCGTGTATCTCTTGCCGGTAGTTTTCATTCTCAGCCTTTGCCTTACGATAAGAACTTTCATACGTTTTGTTCTTACCCTCTTCCAAATATTCCTCTTCATTATTGTTTATCTTTTCCTGTACCTTTGTAATTGACTCGGACATTGTTTCTTCAAATATGGTTCGAGGTTATGTTGTTCCTCTTTCTCACTTGTTCATCCGGCATTTCCACAAGTGGAGGGGGAAAGAGCGGGAATGCTAACACGGTAGTGGGGGGATACAGTAAACACGAACTAAACATACGAAATATTTGAACACCAATTCCGAGGGTGTGACTTCTACTTCGATTGATTTTAGACGACATTCACCTTCCAAATATCGCACTCGACAACACCCTACCAACTATTAGTGTTAATTTTGACCAAGCGAGCAAATACGCTGATGTCCCGAGGCGAAGAGGAACATCCAAATGATTTCATCCTGAAGGTGTGCGGGCAAGAGGAGTACTTGATAGGGGAGTATCCCCTGATACAATTCGGCTATATTCAAGACTGCCTAGCTAAGGACATTACACCGACATTGGTTACACTTAGTATAGAGAGCGTTTCGGTCGACCAGCAGGAGAACGCTTTGGATAACATTGAAGCGGATGGTTTGCAACGTGCAAGGCCTTCATTCTCTACGCTGACTTTGCGTAAGAAGAGTAAGCATATATCTGCGTGGAAGTTGGAGGAACCATTTGTCTTCACTGTTAATGGAATATCTCGAGTGAATTGTGATGCTACCCATGGTACCGTTGAGGTGGGTGCTATTTTATTGAATTTGTGTAATATCATCCATGGATTCAATGCGATAGATTCAAACCTGTTTTTTTCTAAAGATCGGACTGCAAGCTGGTCTCTTTCACGGTGGGAAGTCTCTGTGCGAGAGTCAGAAAACCAAAGAGACGATCGTTACGGCGGATGGAAGCTGCGAGTGGGAGGAGACTCTAAGGTTTGATATTAAGGTCAGAGACATACCTCGAATGGCAAGACTGTGCTTCGTCCTTTACGAGATCAGTAAGACTGCAAAGGGTCTAAAAAGCAGAAGATTGGTAAAAGATACCAAGCAGGAATTCTTCATAAATCCACTGTGCTGGGCAAACACAACTATATATGACTTCAAATCTCAGTTGAAAACAGATGCCATGACTCTTTATACTTGGACGTATGCAGAAGATATGCAGAATGACGATTTGCTTCATCCTCTCGGTACTGTTGTCTCCAATCCGCACATAGACAGAGCTGCTGCCCTGATGCTTACATTTCCAAAGTACGTTTCCATCGTTGATTTTAATGCTGGTTTGAATTTGTCATTTTTCTATTCTCAATTATTGATTGTTAAACGCTGTATCAATCGATCTGTTTAGTTATGGAAAAGACAAGTCCGTACTGTACCCGACGCCGGAGAAAATGGTAGAGTATGCGAGAAAGTTGCGGGAATCGTCCGGCGAGAGATCGATTGAGGAAGAATCGGATCAAGAGTCTGAAGCCGGTAAGCTTCAACAGCTTGAGCAGCTGCGGTTATTGGCTGACAGAGATCCGTTGCACGAGCTTCACGAACAAGAACGGAAGGTGATGTGGGCGCTTCGACATCATTGTCTTCACAAAATCCCTACGCTCTTGGCCAAATTGTTACATTGCGTTGAATGGAACGATCACATGTAAGTGTGTCTGAAGGAATATAAGAATGAATGATACAGTGATTTGTAATCTTCTAGAATTGTTTAATGTTTTATTGTTCTATCGCATATCGCAGGGAAGTTGCCGAGGCTACAGCACTGGTGCAACAATGGCCCAAATTGCCCGTCGAAAAGGCACTCGAACTTTTGGACTACGCGTATGCCGATCAGAACGTTCGTAGCTTCGCAGTTCGTTGTCTAATGGATGTCAGCGACGAGGACCTCAGTCTGTACCTTCTGCAATTAGTTCAGGCACTGAAACACGAAAATTACCTCTATTGCGACTTGACTGAATTTTTGCTCCGGCGTGCTTTGAACAATCGGAGGATTGGCCATTTCTTGTTTTGGCATCTTAGGTTCGAGTCTGCTCGAATAAGATCGAATTTATGCCCTGCCATCGACAGACTGTCGATATTCCCGCGAATGTTCTTTTCCCAGATCGGAGATGCAAGTGGGTGCCGTGTCGGTTCGTTTTGGCTTGATACTGGAGGCCTATTGCAGAGGAAGTCAGCAACACATGCGGTCGTTGTTCAAGCAAATGGAGTGCCTGGGTAAATTGAAAACCGCCACCGAACAAGTCAAACAGCGGAAGGATCGGAGGGCTGCTTTGCAAGGATTTCAGGACTTCATTCAGGAGCCTCACTGCCAAGAAGCACTCTCGAACGTTCTCAATCCGCTGGATCCAAGTTTTCGATGGAAGCGTATCAAGTGAGTTAAGTTTCATTTCGTAAATCCAACTCAGTCTAATCCACTTGGCCTACTTGACGAACACCAAGTGCCATTTCAGAATCGAGAAGTGCAGAGTGATGGATAGCAAAATGCGACCGCTGTGGCTAGTGTTCGAAAATGGCGATCCCTTCGGTGACGATATCTACTTGATATTAAAACACGGAGACGACCTGCGGCAAGACATGCTCACGCTTCAGATGCTTAGAATCATGGATAAATTGTGGAAAAGGGAAGGTCTGGATCTACGTATGAATCCATACGGTTGCATATCAACCGAGAACAGGGTAGGCATGATCGAAGTAGTTTTAAACGCTGAAACAATTGCGAACATTCAAAAGGAGAAGGGCACGTTCTCGGCAACCGCAGCTTTCAGGTAAGCTATCCTGCATGATTCTCACTACTGGACGCCAGTTTAACATCATTGCCATTTGTTACGCAGACGGGGTTCTTTACTCGCGTGGCTCAAGGATCACAATCATACCGAGGCTACGTTGAACAGAGCGATCGAGGAATTTACGTTGAGTTGTGCGGGTTATTGTGTTGCTACTTACGTTCTCGGAATCGCGGACAGACATTCGGACAATATAATGGTCAAGAAAACCGGTCAACTTTTCCACGTTGATTTCGGTCATATTCTAGGCCACTTTAAGGAGAAGTTTGGATTCAGACGTGAACGCGTGCCGTTTGTCTTGACCAACGACTTCGTCCACGTGATAAACAAGGGCCAAACGAAGAAAGGACAAGCTCTAGAATTTCAACGGTTTCAGAAACATTGCGAGCAGGCTTTTTTGGTTCTACGTCAACATGGAGGACTCATATTATCTCTCTTCGCCATGATGATCTCTACCGGACTACCCGAGTTATCCTCAGAGAAGGATCTCAATTATTTGAGAGACACCTTGGTACGTAATTTATATACTTTATATTGTTTAAACAAATATTCTGAATGTAGAATAACTCTGTTTTTTTACACCCTGCTTCTTTTAATACAGGTACTAGAGATGTCCGAAAGCGAGGCGCAAAAGCATTTCAGAAGCAAATTCGATGAGGCTCTGTGTAATTCATGGAAGACTTCGTTAAACTGGGCTTCGCATAACATGTCGAAGAATAATAAAACGACGTGAACACTCGTTGCAGCCGGGTAGAAGACTACAATAAGGGAAGGAATCAATGGGAAGACGTGGGAGGAGTCCTCGCTGTTCGCCGATGGGGAAGAAGCGAAGGAAGCGAGCTGAATCGCGCCGTGTGATAGCGGCTCTCCCAGCCCACTTCGGGCCTGTCTAGTACGTTCTGCTGCTGCTCGTTTGCCTAAAGAAACGGAACGTACACAGTACATATCATCATTCGTCGACATTCTTTGCTCGCAGAAACCTTCCAGGATCAGCTTCGACTTTTCGAAGAAATCCCTAACCTGCTCTCACATGAGCTTGAGAGTACGATCGTCCGAAAACTGGCGACTTTTAAATATAATTGTATCGATAACAATAAACGCGACCTTATTCTTCATCCTTTCGCCTTTGCTTTCTTTCTGCCCAGGCACATCGGATATTCCAACGCTGCCGTTCCAGTACTTCCTTTGATCCTATTTTCCCCGATAGCGTAGCAACTATGCAGATGCGCTATCTCAGCTCGCTGATGGCAAATATTGAACGTTAATCGGAGATAAGAGACTGGTAGCAATAATGCCAGAGAGATATTGTTAACGAGGTCGGATAGTATATAGAGAAAAGTAACAGTGATTGCACGTAACGCGAAGCTTTCCGTCAAAGACATGGAAAAGAATAGCTATGAACGCAAGGTCACCGCGTGGATTCTTTCGCGGTGTTATCCGTTATTGGTCGCTTCACCTTATGTAACCCGCGCTGCCACAACTGGGAGAGACACCGAGCGGCTCCGATGTACACCGAAGCAGTCTCCGCGGCGAGTTTACCGTCCCGCGTTCGACTCGAACGTAAGTAACGAGCATCGCGAACTTGAATCGCGTTTCCACGTTACTCTTTCGTGCCGCGTACTCCCGTGCATTTCCACAGAGGCGGAATCCGTTGAACTAATCGATATTAGTTACGTGCATATCAAATCATCGCCTAAGACGCGAAGGGATCCTCCTTTGCATATATGTGTGAACGAACAGAGGGGACAGTGTTGAAAAGGATAAGAGGGGAAAATATTGTGAGCAAAGACCCATCGGCAGTGGAAAATGACCGCCACCGACGAAACGGAACCTTTAATACCCACCAGGGATGGAACCTCTTACGGGAATAAACCGCCAAAAGTTTCCTATCGCACGATTTCATTGGTAAGCAACGTCGAACGATTCCAATGTATCGTGTGTCCTTTCGTCAAAGTCGGGAACCCTTTTGTTATGTGATTTACCTTGTCGCTCGTATTGTACTCACGTAAGAGACCGGTCGAATTACGTAAAGATGTGCGTAACGTTTAAAACGTTATTGCAAGGCCAATAGATGCTCCCGTAATTCTACTGTTTCTTTCTAATCGCAGGAAGAGAATGGTGGTGCAAAGGCGGGGGCCTCCTGCGGCCAGGGGAATCCGCAAACGTCCCTCAGGCTTAAGCCGATTTTACGCTCCTCTAGCGGGGCTACGGGATCTAGAACTGGGGTAACGATAACAGGGCAACTCGACGGGGGCAACGCTAACGAAAAAATCACTTATACCTGGAGTGACGTAAATGTATACGCGGCCAGAAAAACTGACAAACTCTTCCTGCAGAGTTTCCTCAGGAGGAAGAAGCCGGTCGAACGGAGGCACTTACTTAGAGACGGTACAGATGCACGAGAGCTGATTCGAGTACACAGAAACCTAAGAAAAGCAACATGTAATATCGGATTCGATTACAGTATGCGGTATTGCTTATCCCGGAGAGCTGTTGGTGATCATGGGTTCCTCGGGTGCCGGTAAAACAACTCTCTTAAATGCCCTCACTTTCCGATCCGGACGGGGGGTGATGGTGTCTGGGGTAATGGCCGCGAACGGCCAGAGAGTGACCTCCAGAGTGCTCACCTCGAGGACCGCTTACGTGCAACAGAATGATCTCTTCGTCGGTACTTTGACCGTGAAGGAACATCTCCTCTTTCAGGCTATGCTGCGCATGGACCGTGGAATACCACGCGATAGGAGAATCGAACGGGTGAACGAGGTGATCAGCGAGGTACGTGTTGGGAACGCGAATAGATACCGTGCTTTAGTCGGCAAATCCTAGAAACGCGCTTCTTTCAGCTCGCCCTAAATAAATGCAGAAACACCGTGATTGGGCAGCCAGGGAGAAGCAAGGGTCTCTCCGGCGGTGAAATGAAAAGACTGTCCTTCGCGTCCGAAGTTCTTACCGACCCGCCCTTGATGTTTTGCGACGAGCCAACCTCCGGTCTCGATTCCTTCATGGCTCATCAGGTGGTCTCCGTTCTGAAGGCATTAGCCGGTAAATAAACAGCATCGCGTCGCTGAAAATAAGAGAGAATAAATTCGGCTTGTATTTGCAGCGCGTGGCAAAACCATCGTCGCTACTCTCCATCAACCCTCATCGGAGCTGTTCGCTCTATTCGATAGAATTCTATTGATGGCTGAAGGCCGAGTGGCGTTCATGGGTACACCGTCGCAGGCGTGCACCTTCTTCGAGACGTGAGTTATTACCAGCTACATCGAAAGCTAACGTTTCCTCCTCGTTATCACGAGCAATGCTTCCAGGTTAGGCGCGGCGTGCCCCACCAACTATAATCCGGCGGATTACTTCGTGCAGGTATTGGCGGTGGCGCCGGGTCGAGAGGTGCCCTGCCGACACGCGATAAAGACGGTCTGCGATGCCTTCCAAAAGAGCGAGACCGGCGTTAAAATTGCTTTAGAGGCAGAAGCGGTGAATGGCGAATACGAAGACTCTTTGCGCGACCCGAGCAATGTTCGCGATAACGCCGGTTCGCCGTACAAAGCGAGCTGCTGCGAACAATTTCGCGCCGTTCTTTGGCGATCGTGGCTCTCGGTGATCAAGGAACCGATTCTGATTAAAGTCCGCCTCCTGCAGACCGTCGTAGGTGCTCCTTCCCGTTTCTCTATTCTTCTCCTTCGTATACGAAGGAAGCGCAAAATGTGAAAACTAAATTTCCGTTTTTCGCAGATGGTCTCCCTGCTGATCGGCGTCGTGTACTTTGATCAGCAACTCGATCAGGACGGAGTGATGAACATCAACGGTGCCCTGTTCATATTTCTTACGAACATGACGTTCCAAAACGTCTTCGCCGTCATTAATGTAAGCATCTCGTTTCGCGAAATTTTCGCAATTTTAACGTGTCAAGCATAAGAGAACTGTTCCATGATCGCAGGTTTTTTGCGCGGAGCTACCGATATTTCTACGAGAGCACAGAAACGGCATGTATCGCACCGACGTCTACTTCATTTGTAAGACACTGGCGGAAGCACCGATCTTCATCGCCGTACCGTTACTCTTCACCATCATTGTGTATCCGATGATCGGGCTTTATCCGGGCGCCGATCATTTTTTCATCACAGCTGCAATCGTCGCCCTCGTCGCCAATGTTTCCACGTCTTTCGGTAAGTTGTCCCAAACCTGGTTCACAATCCCATAATACCTGAAACGCATCTTGACATCTTCCAGGCTATCTGATATCCTGCATCAGCAGCAACGTATCCATGGCACTGTCTATCGGACCACCGGTGATAATACCGTTTCTACTCTTTGGTGGATTTTTCTTAAACACGGCGTAAGTTCCGAATCCACTGTATGTCACTTATTACGGAATAATCCTGTTCCTGATGTACTAGATCCGTACCGTTCTACTTCGAGTGGTTCTCGTACCTATCCTGGTTTCGATACGGCAACGAGGCGCTTTTAATAAATCAGTGGTCGGAGGTCGAGTCCATAGCGTGTACAAGGAGTAATGCAACTTGTCCGAAAACAGGTCGCATGGTACTCCAGACATTCAACTTTAAAGAGGTTGGTTCTCGATTATTCCGTTTGCCACATGAATCCTGCAACAATCTACATGCTTTCGTTTCAGGACAATTTCTCGATGGACATTGCCTGCCTCTTCTCCCTGATCGTCGTTTTTCGCTTCCTGGCCTTCCTCGCACTACTCTCCAAAACACGTCGCTCTAAATGAGAGACCATCCGAGAAGTCACAGGGTCTCCCATCATTTTCGGTCTATACGTATAACACATATTGTGTACGAATTTTACAAACAATACAATGTGCAACTACAAAAACCTATTTTGACCTATTATTTCGAAGGAAATTCATCGAAAGATACTATATAATTATTTTAATAATATACTGACGTATAAGGATCACGACGGAATGGCCAAGGGACATTAAATTTTTTTCTCCGTGTCGCTGTTTCCGTCGCCATGCTCTCACCGCAAAGGGCTCCCGCCATTTCCTGTTAAAATTACTCCCTTTCCCCCCACGATATCGTTACAAACCGGTTGACACTTATACCGTGCGACCGCATGAATACAGCGATTGGCGATGGATAATAAAATCGGGACATGTGTCGATGCGAGAGAGCTCGCGGTTACGTGTCAAAGTCCGCGAAATAGAAAAAATAAGCGAGGGAAGGGAGAAAGAAGGGGTGGCACTTAGTTCTCTTTCTCACACACGGACATGCACACACGCGCACGTCGAGCGTCGAGCAGTCGAGTAAGGCGATAGTGGAAGGTATTGCGGGAGTGGCGTCGAAGCGGTACATAATCTCCTGCATAAGGGATTCCTGCGACGTAAATCCGAGTGTACGGCTGCATATAGGGTTTCGGTCTTCGATTACGGGTCTTAATGCGTCCCCGCGTCTCGTCACCTCTCCCCTACCGGCGAACGAAAAGTCGACTTCTCGTGTTGCCGGCAGTCAGTGGCAATCCTCTTCCGTGTGCGGCGGAAGGGGTGATTCCTCTGCATTGGCAACGTTTCTGCCACTCGGAAGCAACAGTCTCGAGGGGATTGCAATGGCAGTGGAAACCATGGACGGGACGAAAAGCTCGCGTGGTGTAACTCTTTCCTGGCGTGATCTCTCAGTTTACGCGATTGCCCGCGGACGTAGAAACGGCTGCAAACAATTGATTAATAACGGTATTCTGATTTATTTATTGTTATTTGCTATTTATGGACGTAACGCTTGATCACTTCTCGAAACCCGCTGGATTTTAGTACGGGGCGCAGCGAAACCTGGTGATCTTACAGCGATTGTCGGTGGCAGGTGAGAAAATCGCTGTTTTCATGCGCATTCCAAATTTCATTTTCGTTTCTATAGTTTTTTTGTTATCTTATTTGTAGCGGGGCTGGCAAGAGTACGCTGATGACGGCACTAGCTTTCC
Source organism: Pemphredon lugubris (assembly GCA_933228935.1). Classification (NCBI taxonomy): domain Eukaryota; kingdom Metazoa; phylum Arthropoda; class Insecta; order Hymenoptera; family Crabronidae; genus Pemphredon; species Pemphredon lugubris. The sequence continues at coordinate 63,765,640 of OW121815.1, forward strand.
GTACAGGACGTGTGTACAATATAAAACTTGCTCTTTATTTTAATTCATTGCGCGCGACGATGTCGATTTGATTGGTTTCTCTGATAGCCGGGTTTTTCGTTCACGGGGACGTTCGTGCGAATGGAGTGTCCGTCGATTCTTCTTACATGATGCGCAACAGCGGTTACATGCACCAGGAAGACTTGTTCGTCGACAGCATGACTGTCCTCGAACACCTTTGGTTCATGGTAAGTTAAACGAGAAGATTGCGACGTTTCTTTCCTTCGTTCCTGACTTCGGCGATCGATGCAGGCCAGAATGAAACTTGATCGGACGACAGGAATCACAGAGATACGAGAAAGGGTCGATCAGCTGCTCCAGGATTTTAGTTTAACGGGTAGACGGGACGCTAAGATCGGTGGCACCGGCGTCGATGAGAAACTCTTGTCAGGCGGCGAGAGGAAGAGGCTGGCCTTTGCCACGGAAGTACGAGTTTTACCTTTATCCTCGTTTCAAGAAATCGGATTAGAAATGAGACAGAAGTCAGAGCCGTAGTTTCCTTCGTCTCGATACAGATTGCTCTTTCAGTTGCTCACCGACCCGAAGATCCTGTTTTTGGACGAGCCGACCACTGGACAGGATTCTCATACGGCGGGCCTTCTGATCTCTCAATTGACTTCCTTCGTCGCGAAAGGACGAACGGTCCTCTGCACGATACATCAGCCGAGCTCCGCTATATACGATTCCTTCGATCGGATAATTTTAATCGCCGGGGGCAGAATAGCGTTCGCCGGTACCACCGAGCGAGCGATGCAGTTTTTTGCCAGGTACAAGTCCTTCACGATCCGTGCGCGCTCGCAAAAGCCGACGGGAATGCCAATCTTTCGATTCGATTTTCAGTCAGGGGTACGAGTGCCCGCGAAATTACAATCCCGCCGATTTCCTAATAGCTACCGTCGCCACGAGACCGGGAAACATAGACGGCGAGCGAGCAGGGAGACAAATCTGCGACGCCTTTCTCACGAGCGACGCGTGCAACGAGATCGACCTTATCATACAGACGCAGCTTTTATTCTCGCTCGACGTGAGTGCGCCCTTTTACAGATTTCGGAGATGAGCCCAAACGATTTTTATCTGTTTCTTTCAGCCGAGTGCCGATCTACCGTCCGACCCGTCCACCTTGTAAGTATTTCTCGATGTAACCCATGTATCTCTCTCTCTCTCCTGTGGTCTCTTCTTTGTTTTATCTCTCGTTGCAGTAAAGAACCGCGATGCTACTCACGGCTCTACTGGCTGGTTTACCGAGGATTCTTGCAAGTACTGAGAGATCCGTCGGTGCAGACCATCCGAATACTTCAGAAACTGGTAAGTCCTTCGGTTGTCCTTGATGATGATGATGATGGTGGTGGTGGTGGGTGGTGGTGTCGGCGACGACGACGATGGTGAAGAGAGAAGATCGAACGAATGATAGCGAAACGAAAAGAGAAAGAGAGTCTTGTGGCTCGTTGCGAATTCGACAGAGCGTCGCAACCATCGCCGGGCTTTGCTTCGTGGGTGCCGTGAATCGCGATCAGCTGGGGATCCAAGCCACGCAAGGTGTCATCTTCATCCTGGTATCCGAGAACGCATTTTTTCCGATGTACGCGACGCTGGCCCTGATACCGGAAGAGCTACCTCTACTTCGGAGGGAGTATCGGGCTGGAATGTATCCGGTTCATCTCTATTACTTAGCGAGAATGCTCTCTCTGGCAAGTGGTTATAGGGAAACGAGCGTGAAACATTATTTTAAGGGTAGTATCTGAGGTATTCAATTTTGTAGATTCCCGGCCTCGTACTGGAACCGCTGCTGTTCACGACGATAATATATTGGCTAGCCGGGATGCGAGATACGAGCGAAGCTTTCGGACTGTCTTTAATCGTCCTCTTGCTCACGATGAACGTGTCCACTGCCTGCGGTAAGTTCGTTAACGATACACCGAATTAATCGAATCAAGTATTATCGATGCAAGATACACATACGTCTATGTATATTCTATCTTTTAGGATGCTTCTTTTCGGCAGCGTTTGAGAGCGTACCGCTGGCGATGGCATACCTGGTGCCGTTCGATTACGTTCTCATGATTACCATGGGTCCTTTTGTCAAACTCGGGTATATGTCCTTGTATTAATAAAGAAAGTTTGTTATTAAAAACGAATCGGGAAAATCCAGAAGCATTCTCGTCCGTATCGTTAAAGACACCTCACCATTACAAAAATTGAGAATAGGAAAGCTCATAATAGAACAGTTCATTATTAATAAAAACAAATAGAGAAAATAATTGTCCATCCTTCCAGTTCATTGCCGATTTACATTCGATGGGTTAAATATGTATCCTGGCTGCTGCACTCGAGCGAGGCACTTACCATCATCCAGTGGCAAGACGTGCATAATATATGTAAGTAGTGATTTATTTTAAATTCATCCCCGGCTCTTCGGAAAGGAAAGATAATCGCCTAATCGTCTTCGATTATATCCCTTGATACGAAATGGCAGCTTGCGAGACGGCAGAGCCAGAATTACCCTGCCTCACCGATGGCTCCGAGGTGTTGCGTCGCTACGACTTCGACGAGAGTAATCTGTGGACGGATATGCTGTTCATGCTCCTCATTTATTTCATCTTTCACGTTCTCGGATGCGCTTGTCTCTGGAAACGCTGCAGATCGAGCTGAAGAGCCGCACATACGATTCATCTTCTTAAGTTTTTGTAAACCGCGTATTATACATGTCTGAATTTACTTTCATCGAATGCTGAATCTTCGTTCCACCTCTGGATATACGAGTGTCGAGGAATCCACGGTTATCAAATATAATTATATATTATTTAATGTAATGTTTCTGAATTTGTTACTGTTTTTGTTATTTCTTAAAAGCGACGACCTCAATAGATGTACAATTCAGTTTTAATAAATATTATAATTAAGACAGTTAGTGAGAATGATTAACGCGATTATTATTAAACCGTTTGTTAAATATTGTATTACCACATTATCAACTCACGATAAACGCAGTTCGTACCTTACCAATGCACCTGCGATCGATGCAAAAGTGTCCAGTCACCGCCGTTAGATGGCGCTGGGACAACGCCACTGTGGAAAATGTTAATATTTTTGTGCTGGTCAATTATTTATTTGCAGCAGTTTTTAGTCCACTCTTGATTTCTCTCTAGACTGGAAACTCCTGCCTCTTTCCTCCAGCTCTCCGGTACAGTTGGGAACACTGTTCCCTACATACTCCCCCTCGAATAACGACGAAAGTCGCAAAATGTACGGCGCGAATATGAAGTTATAATTATCTTTATAAACTATTTCGTGATCAACGGATCACATGAACATAGGAACACGTTGAACTTTGGCATAAACAATATTAATACGTTATAACAACAAATTTTAGAAGTAATAAAAGGAACTGTCGATATTTAATACGTTCCGGGTGACTATTCTAATCAGTCTCTCTTTTTGTATCTGGGCTGAAGATAACTGTTTTACCCTTTCTAGCGTATGTTCGCAGCACAGGAGGTTGGCCTCCCATTTGATTACGGATATTTGGCTCTGCGGAACTATGGCTACCTGCTATGGTATTCATATCCTCGCGTAAGAAATATGCCGGCTTAAGTAGTTCTACGGCAACGCTACGCGGGGTTCCACTAACGTCGATCAAGTAGATGCGGTTAGAACGCCTCCCAAGAACCCTACGAGGACCTGTGAAAGGTTGCTTCAAAGGTTTTTTTGTAGCTCCGGAACGGAGGAAAGTCATAGAATTAAGTTCTTCAAATTTTGAAGATTTAGGTCTCTAAAATATCGCCGCTATAAAATTCCGAAACTATGGCAGATTTTGCACTTGTAGCCACTCTTCCCCAAGCTTGCACAAGGCAACAACTCAATGACAATATAGCAGTTCAGATCAGAGTAATTCCGGACAATGAGTTTAAGGCTCTCCCAGGTTTGAAATAGGAGGTTATGTATAAAGGAAGATACCTTGATATAAAACCTGACATTGAAAACAAAATAACAACGGCAAGGACCTTCTCACTAACGGCACGTCTGCCTGGTGGTGGTCCGCCTGATCTAGCAAAACTGCCTGTGATGCGGAGTAACAAAGTCCAATCAGTTCTATCATCCGACTATGATGAATTCCTCTGAAGGTATGAAGATAGGTTCACATCTGAAGCCACACGATCCTACAGAGTCCCTGATGTCTCAGATCATCTAGAGCAGGGATGGCAAACAGGGTGCGAGCGTACTCTTCCCCGCTGCTTTCGCTTCTCCCACTACTACTCTCTTCGGTGCAGGTGGACTAACAAAGAGAAAGACAGCTCTCTATCGCGTACCGTAGAGGACACTCTGTCTCTGTCATTGTAGTGGTAATGGATATGAAAAAACAAAAGCTCGCGTAACAAACGTGTGACAGACCGCTGGAGGTGGTAGCCAAACCGACGTGCCTTCCCCTCACGGGTTCTTCTGAGCCCCAGTTCGCCGTCCCTGATCTAGAGCAATGGTTGATGATATTCTCCATCTACCCTCAATTCAAGATGTATTATCATCTTTATAAAATGGATTCTGATGTAAATGTCAGATTTGAAGATAATCCAGAAATCAATTATATCATTGCAGAGCAGTCTGATCCAACAATTCTAGAAGGGTATGCGGATGAAGATTTTAGGGCATTATTGCATGTTTTAATGCTCAGTATCCATAAGAATTTTACCAAGTCGCTCATGTTGGTGCCTTCATAACCGATAGGGTTAAAGCTATTGCTACATCCTTGGCTGTGTCTACTGTTTGGTTATGTTTTGATCATTCTTTTCTTTTTAATCTTCCTACTACAATGAACCTATACCCCAAATTGAAAAAAGCATTGTACACTTTCCATTTCGAGAATCGGACAGAAGTGGCTAAACTTGGAACCACCATCACAATACTTGCACATCGCAGCCAGCTTTTTTTTTTTTTTTATAAAGAACAGACTTATATCTCTCTCATATCACTCCCAGGGCTTCTTCCTTCTGAATTCAAGTACGTCGCAATCAGTCGCAATAGTTGCGTCGTTAACGTCTACGTGTCGGTTCTCTCAGGCAGCATGGAACAATTATGGAATCTATCTTCTTCGATGGTTCGTCAGAAACGCTCAGAAACTCAAGCGTGTTTTCCAACTTTTCCCAAAAGTTGGCGTCGATAAACTGCTACGACGCAAAATCACGTCGGAGTCACCAATGTGGGAAATGTTAATATTTTTGTGCTAGTCAAATATTTATTATTATTTCGATCGTACTTGTGGTGTACGCGATCGATACAGCGTTGTATAACTCTTGTAGTTCTACAATTGTTGATAGAAAACGAACTGAAACTAACTTAATATGTACAAACTACGCACATTGCACGTCCATCGCGGCCAGCAGTTTTTCATCCACTCCCGATTTCTCTCTAGAGTAGAAACTGCTGCCTCTTTCCTCCAGCTCTCCGGTACAGTTGGGAACACTGTTCCCTATACCACGAGCCTCGAAAAGAGGCAACTAACGGAGCTCCCTCTCACGAACGGTGGTAAGAGAGAAACGGTGAAAGGGAAAGAATAAGAAACGAGGAAGACAGAAAGAGTGGCCGAAGCAGGTCGGTGTAACTGCGAATGCGAAAGCGAGCTCTCTTTGACGTCTTTTTTTCTTCGTTGTCTACGCTCGTTCGCGAATACACATATCAGTGGATCGTGGGAGGCCGCGGTAACGTCTCGCTAGAAGTAAAACCGATCAGGGTTCTACCTGGGTCGGCTCATTTGTGATCGCCCGTACTTTGTTCCGTTCGACATCGTCGCCTCCGCCATATTACCGCGGTGCCGTGTGATACTTGCCATTCCAAGTGCCATCTTCTAGTCCAGGTTTTCCAATTCGACGAGGGTGCGACGGTATAGACAGGGAGCGAGAGTGTGCGTGTAAAGTGCGGTGAGGGAGACAGAGAGAGGGTGACGAGGATCCAGATCTTTTCGGATAGGCCAGTGTCGTCGTCGTTGTCGTCGTCGTCATAAATTTCGAGCAGCCCCTCGAGTATGGCGGGGCTCGGCAAGACGAGGGGACGGTTAGTCTCGCGATTCTCGAGATAACCCACCTTCGGCGACGAGGCATCGTCGAATCCACCGACGCGCGCGTTTCACATGGCCCTGGACGCGAAGAGAGAACGATCAGTCATTTCCCGTGCTTCATTGTGTCTCGTCTCTCGCTTCCGCTCTCCCGTGGAAGTGAGAAGGAGATAACTGGGGGAGTGGTGTGTCAAAAGAGTGTGTATCGAGTGCGTATCCCCCTCCGCGTATGGATAAATAGCGGAAGCAGAAACACGAGGATGGAAACCCCGGAGACCTCGGAGATCCCGGAGCTGGTGCATCGTCTATCCAGCCGGACGTATTATGGCTTCGAGGAGGAGGCTCATGTTTACGACGAGTGTTACGATTTTTCTGACTGGCGTGGATGAGACGCGCGAGGAACAGGTTAACGGGACGAGAGAGAAGCGACGGCGGAAAGTATTCCAGGGGAAAAGGACCCCGAGAGACGGCCGATTTCACGTCGTAACGCGAACGACGGCGGACGGGGTACGAAGGCGCTACGAGCATTCAATGCGCGATACTTCCTACTCGAGGTGTGTATTCCCTCTCTATTTCACCTATTTACCCTACCGCCCCCCCCCCCCCCCCTCTCTGTACCTCTTCCTCGTGGCCAGTCGCCTTCCTCGAAAAACTTTCAGCGAATTCGCGGGCTATCCAGCAGGAGACGAGAGAAAAGGATGAACGACGAAAATTGGTTTCTGGCGATCTCTGCTGCTGCATGTAAATCCTGGCCGGAGAGTTCGAGATGTAATCCCGCGTTGCGGGGGTTCAGGTACCGGTACGATAAGAAAAAGCCGGTCGAGCGATGTCCGGGTCAGGATAAAAGTTGCAAAGTTTTCTGGCTATAAGTCGGGGGGCAAAGAAAAAAGTAAAGGGGCTAACGATGGCGGAAGAGAAAAAAGTTTGGACATTGCGGTCTCTTATCGCGGCGTTATCTCTGTGGATCGTGCGGCCCGATATCGGATAATCGAACGCGCCGGGGCTGACGATAAAAAGCTCGCGAGACGATTCGCATTTTACTTTCGCACGGAAACTAATTTCTCGAGCATCGATGATGCTACGTTTGTATCGCGAAATGGGATCACTTTTGTAAGGCTGCGCGGATTTATGAATGTGCGATCGAGCAGCCGACGAGGTAGAGATTGCGGTGAAATGAAATGGAAAGTAGGTGGAATGCTCGTGGGATTTATAGCGAATGCCGAAAGTTTGGGGAAACAAGTGTGGGGGGAGCCGGGGAGAATGCGTCGCGCGACTTCCAGGTATTTCTGTAGTCGCGGGTCGAGCCAGCCGGCTCGCGTGCACTTATATTTAGAAATCTTAAAGACTGGTCTATGATGCTTTAAAAAGAGAAGATTCCATGCCGGAAAGGCAGAGACCGTAGCTTCCTTGGGAACTTGCGTCAAACTCGAAAATTATTGTAACATTGCTCGTGTTTGCCGTACATTCCCCGAATCGGGTGGACTAGGACGGCGGGGACGAAAAGGCGGAGGCGGAAGCAGCGCCGGGGGGTATCGCGGCACGCGAATGCACGGAGAGTGCACGCGAGGCGATGCTCGTTTCATTTGCACACGGGTCGGAAAATCTATTTGAATCGGAGCCTCCGGTTAAAATTCGCGTTGGCGCTTTTCCTCCGTCGGCGTGTTTGGAGCGTGCCCGTGGAGGAAGGGGAAGAGGCCGCGAGTATCGGATGGAGAGTTTTCGTTCTCGAGGGAATGGACGCGTTCGGGGCCTCGAAGAAAAATGCGCGCTCAAGGCGTAAATAATATCAAGAAAGTATGTCGCGCCGCGGAGAAAGTAGAGTGACTCGCTCGACCCTATATGCTGCAAATGCGTGTATCCTAACATACCGTCAAATATTCATAAGTAAATAATGCAAGGGATATCCGTCGGTCGAGCGTGCATACGGCGATGCGCAATCCCCGTGTCCTCGGTCGTCCGGAGCCCTCTCCAAGTCCGGGCCCGTCGCTATGGGACAGCACGACCGGGGAAAAATGATTGTACGTTTGCATGAACTTATCATTGAATTATTGGTCGATTTCAGGGGACGGTGCGATGGCTGACGACCGAAATAATTCCCAAGGGTTCGTTGGGCAGGCGCATACGGTACGTAAAAACAAACGATCTTGCCAAACTTCGATTCGGTTTATTTTGGTGAGGAAAATTGAGAAATTCCTTCACGAGGCGTGCCAAGGTGATCCGAGACCGTACCCCGAAGTACGCGCGATCGACGGGCAGAGGGAAACCAGACCTAAAAAAAAAAAGTGGAGAGGGTGGAATTCGGAGGTGTACCCTTTCCGAAGTCTCTTATAGCTTTTGTAAATAAAAGGGTGGGACGAGGAGAAGGAGGTGGCTCCGATGGGGCCACCGTGTCTCGCTCGGTTGGCTTACGTAAAGAAACGGTATTGCGTAATGGTGCTGCGTCCGTTGACGCGAAACAAAAAAAAAAGTTACGGCCGCGTTTTACACGTGGTAGTTAGATGTCCTTCCACTTTGACGGAAAGAAAACTGTGCACGGTCGCGTCAAAACACGCGCTACTGCGCAGTTTTCTAGTTTATTACGTAGTTTTTCTAGAACAGCGAGAGCGCAGTTCGATCAACGGAGATCTAGTACCGTTCGCGTATATCGTTCGATAAATAGAAATACTGTTGTTGAGCTAGAGAATCTAATATAACCACATCGGGTCGGGTCCAACCGAGTGCACCATCTCCTTCTCCCGACTCTATCGCGATCGTTAACCCGCGTTTTTTTTCTAGGTAGGGCACGTTTCGCCTCCGCCTCCGGCTCCGGCTGGTCCATCGGGAGAGGAAGAGACCGCGGCAGGACGCGACAATTTTCCACCGCGTGGTCCACGTACCCTCCTTCTAAGACGCAGTGAAAATGGCTTCGGTTTCACCCTACGGCACTTCATCGTGTATCCACCCGAGTCCTGTTGCGTGAGTATACGCATTTTCGAAACGTCAAGTCACATCGAGTCCGTGACAATCTAACGATAATTCTCTGACAGATGTTACCAGGCCACGAGCGGACGCGGATTGAAGAGCCAATGGACACGATTTTCGTGAAACAAGTACGAGCAAATTCACCGGCAGCTGAGGCAGGATTGCGAACAGGTGATCGCGTCGTTTCCGTTGACGGTAAACCGACGCGCGGGGAACTCTATGCAAAAGTGGTTCAGCGTATCCAACAGGCGGGACCCTGGCTACGACTTCTCGTAGTGTCCAAGGAGGATGATATTTTGCAGAGATACTTCGGCGAAACCGCGCACAATCCTGAAACGAATCAGAGACCGCGACTACGGGGCGAACGATCGCCAGATAGAACTATTCAGAGGCAGCGAAGGTCCGTCAGTTTGATACCTGGTCTATCGCCGAGAACCAGGCAATCTTGGGTTTGTTCGTCACTCGAGTCTGATCGGCCGAGTGATTCGATCGGGGACGACACGGTTTCTCTGATCCATCCTAAAGAATCGATTAAGGATGGCTCTCAACATGCGAACACGTCGCAAACATCGCGCAGGCCATTGCAGGAGATGACTGTACGATACGATACGATCGAAGAGAAACCTATTGCACGAGCGCGAAATCACCAGCAACAGTACGCAAAGGATACCGCCTTGAATCCGACGAACGCTCAGTCTTGTGACAGGTTAACGCCAGATTCGAAATACGATCTGTACGATAGAACGCGACCCGAGTCGATTTATTCTAGGCCAAGTAGCGAACAAATTTACGACAGAATAAAAGATCCGATCTACGAACGCGTGCATCTTGGTGAGAGAGAGTCAGTTCGGACCAGCAACGAGGAACAGCAGCAACAATATCACCGGAATCAACAACAACGCTCGAGCCTAACGCGATATCCGTTAATGTCTCGCGCGGAGCCCCAGGTGCCTATTTACCGACCCGCTGCCAGAAGAGTAACGTCGCGACGTGCGAGTGAGGGGAGTGCCGCGAACACGTCAAATATTGCGACTGGAATCCTCGACGATTATGAAGTGGGGAGCTACGGTAGCGCGGACGCCCTCAGTTCTTGTGATCCTACATCTAGATTTAGCATGGACTACAGAAGGGACTCGTCTCCAAGCGGCATGAATAAACGGTCCTCCTACGATTCCGCGTCGACGCTCACAACCGGGAACGGAAACGGAAACGGCAACGGGAATGGAAATGGAAATGCAAATGAAAATGGAAACCGAAATGAGAATGAGAATAGGAATGTGATCGGCAGCGGAAGTGGGAATGGCAATGGGAGTCAGAGTATTGACGATTCTGTCATTATGACGAGGCTCCGCAAGAGCTTCGAACAAAAGGAGGAGTTCTTGCGGAGACCGAGTCATCCGATTGGCTGGTTCCTACCGGAGGAAACGCCCGAGTCTGAGACTCGGAGCAACGGCTCGGCAGTCATTCCCCGCGAATTTTATGCGAGACCGCAGAAACTCCAAAGACAAATCTGGCCGCCCGGAGAACAACGGCAAGCTCAACGATCACCTACGCTTAGAGCCAATCTCGAGAAGAACAATGGTGGAAAATATCCTTTGGGGAAACCCTCTAATCAGAGCGTCCAGAGAGTGAAGACGGACGCTGCCGAGGAGCTCGAGTACTCTGACTCTCGGAGCGATCGTCTCGACGAGTCTATCTCTGTCGCGGGTAACTCGCTCGGAGATGGACAGCAGATCGCAAGAGATCGATGTTACGCTTCGTCCCTTTACGAGGACTGCCGTGATCCTCCCGGCACGAAAGGAAACGAGCGTCAGCAACAGCTACGAGCTAACAATAAGTCGACATTCGTGGGAACGCTTTCGAGAATACACGAAAACATCACGAGCGCGGCAGCTTTACTATCGGGCGAGCGTCAAACGCAGGATACAAGAAACGTTAACGGCTCATCCTCCCTCCCTTCTTCTCCCGGTGTCGAGAAGAAGATGAATGAGAAGCTCGTGCCTGTACTTCCCCAGGGACTGCAAATCGTGTCGAAGCGCGCGAAACAATTTGAATCGGGGCGTCTTCTCAGCGATGACGACGAACCAGCCGGCGATAGAACGAGCCTGTACAAGAGCGAACTCTCGAGATTGTCGAGTAAGCGAAGTGTACCCAACGTAGCTGTTCGAAAAAGGGAGTTCGAGTCGAAAGCCGAGGCCCAGGAACCAAGAAGGATAATACCGGCTACCAGAGAAACGAAGTCTCTCGATACTGGTAAGTCACCGCCGTTTCGCCTACCGAAAATTCATTTTATTTTACTTCACTTACGTCGAAATCGCGGTTATTTTCCGCGAAAAGGATCGTGTCGGGTACTTAGGAATCGATCCTTAATGCGGAATTGTGAACGTTTAGGTGACGGATTAACTGGAAACAGAGTAATACCAGTAGGCAGCAGGCACATCCATTGCGAGCCGCCGATCGACTATAAAGACGTGAAAGGTAGAGAGAAAAGTATCGATACTTGACGTTGTGTTCGTCGTCGCGTTGTCGTCTCTGTGTTGCTCTAACTTTTACGAGCTTGTCATACAAGTAGGTCGTAGGATAACTATATTATAGCGACGACTAATCGACTAATCGCCAAGAACAATCGTGAAGGCCGCTTTGGAGATCGAATGCTGATCTACTAACGAGATCGTTGAAAGCATCCGCAACGCGATGTTATTTCTAGAGTGGTTTTTACCTACTTCCTTTTTTCACTTTCTATAGATACATCACGAGTTACGGATAATGAAGCGGCCCGACCGAGGATACGTAGCAATAGCGCAGAATCTTGGGATGCGGTGAGTGGCAGTTCGCAGTCGCACGTTTCCGTGTCCAGGAGAATTCCTTGGTCGGTGCAACGAGAGGAGACTGAGTCGCGTGATTTAAACGTCCGCGAAGATGAGGGGAATGAAGTGAGCGAGGAAAGCAACGATAGAGGAGTACGACGGCATCAGGATAGTTATCCGCAAGTAATCTCGCCAACGGTGGATAATACTCCGCACAGCAATGGCGTCGTCTTCAGGCGGTCGAAAAACACGCAAATCAGTAAGCGAGGAATATCGTTAGATCATGAAAGTGATTGTCGACATCATGTTTTATCTCTGTGCGTTTGCTTTAGCTGACGAAGATCGGGCTACGAGAAGAGTGTCGTATCTGAAGGCAACATGGGGCGAACGGATGCACGTTGACAGTGACTTGGATCTTAGCGACTCTGAACCCGTTCACGCTTCAAGAAGGTAAGTCGAGAGAGTAAGAGAGAGAGACCAGTGAGAGTTGACAAATATAAATCTCCGCGATATTTTCCTGTATAACTTTTTTTTGACACCTTTTTCTACACGTTCTGCTCGTTCTGCGCGCGTCCCTTGCGACGGTACTGGCATCGATGTTTTCAGTGCTCATAAAAGATGGCGACCACCGCTCTTTCGAAGCGATATAACTCCTCTACGACGCATCTTTGAAGATATGACACAGGCCGCGTCCCTAACTCGAAATTTTCATCGGTGAGGGTGTTACCTGTTTCCGAAAACGTCTTCTTTGTGCTGTCTCGCTCTTTCTCTCTCGTGTTCGCGTCGTTTTTGCTTGATTGTCATCGTGACCATCGTGTCTTCCATGGTATTAATCAAATTACCTTGCCCGTGGCTGTCGCGTTTCGCGCGCCTAGCTCATCGCCTAATCATCCGTTCGGCTGAATGCGCCTCTAGTTTCTTCTAGTAGCAACTCGATGCGTCTAGTTACGCAATATCCATGTAGTCTTTCGCAGCGATGTCGCTTTATCCAATTATCGAATTGGAGCTAAACGTTGGCCGTTTTTATGGTGATCGTATTACGTCATTGGAGATGAGGATCATGGGAAGAGAAAATAGTGTGATATTTTTCAGCGACAGTACATGCAGTGGCCACGAGGTGCCGAGTAACATCAGTGGGGTAGCGAGGGACGCCGGACCGGTCGAACGAGAGGGATTGCTTCACGTGAAATTCACTGCGCTGGACGGAAAGGTAAGAAAGCAGATTTATTGTTTTTTTTTGCGTTCGGGGTATCCGTTCTACCTAACGGTTAATCCACTAATCCGGTTTAACGAATTGCAGCGATCTACGGATCGTTCCTGGAAACAAGTGTGGGGCGTTCTTCGCGGCCCGATTCTGTTCTTTTACAAGGATCGTCACAGTCAGGTATCCGGAACTTTACGTATCTATGTGTTTATGTGTACGTAGTTGTGTTAGGCTGAATATCTGGCCGTGTAACCTCTTGGAATAATATTAACTTCCTTTTACCTTTAGAGTCCTTCGTTGGCCAGCCAGGGCGAAAACGTGGGTCAAAGCGTCGACGTACGATGCTCTCTTGTGGATATCGCGGAGGATTACACAAAGCGAAAGCACGTGTTGCGCCTGGCCAATCCGAGTGCAGAGGTTCTTTTGCAAACCGAAGATGCTGCCTCGATGGCTCTTTGGTTGCGAGCACTTCACGAACATGCTGCAGCTGAGAAACCATCCGTAAGTAGAGCGCTTCGCGATTTCATCAGAAACTTAGTGTTTTTATTATTTTATTTGTTGCATTATGCATCGGGTGGTGTGCTTTCAGGAGGTAGCGTATACAAGTACATCGAAACAACAGGCCGTTCCGCAGACTCCAGCTTCTACGATGACAACGGGCAGCAACACTATCGCGGTACCGAGTTCTGGACAAAGATTAAGTCCTCTTCCGGGTCACAAAGGCATAAAAAAATTAACATCCTTCCGGAATCGCTCACCGACGGGTCAATCGCCGGTGAATAAGACACGAAAACCGAGTCAAACCGTCGAGAATTTAGTGTCACCAAAGACTAAAACCTGGAAAGGTAGAGTCGCCAAACAGCTCAGGAGAATGCATGGACAAGCCGGATCTCCATCTTCGCCGACTGCAGCGCAGCTACCCCCGGAGGGTGCTACATTCAAGGTTCCTCTCGAGCTTTGCCCGCAGGTAATTATTTACTGTCATTACATTTATGCATTTGTTCGCCTTATACTCCACGCATACGGGAAAGTATTCTTTTTTGTCTTTCTATCCCTTACAGTCCTCGTTCTCGGAGTACGTGCCATTAATCGTCGAGATGTGCACTAGCATAGTCGAAGCGAGAGGTCTCGAGGTGATTGGCATTTACAGAGTACCTGGGAACACCGCAGCGATTTCGCAATTGACTGAGAGCGTGAATAAAGGATTCGAAAATATTAATCTTCAGGTGAATTAATCTTTCGATCTTTCTTTCTCTGCCTTGTCAGATTTCCGGAGCCGTGACCTTAATTGAATTTTTTTCTTCGCATCTCGTAGGATCCTAGATGGAGTGACGTCAACGTGATATCGTCTCTGCTCAAGTCCTTTTTCCGGCAACTTCCAGATTCTTTGCTCACAGCGGAATTGTACCCTATGTTTATCGATGCTGATAAAGTCGAAGACCCGCAACGAAGAATGACGACGATACGAAAATTACTCAGGGACCTTCCAGAGTATCATTTCGAGACACTGAAGTACTTGATGTTCCATCTGAAGAGGGTGGTCGAGCATAGTGAAGTGAACAAGATGGAAGCAAAGAACTTAGCCATCGTATTTGGTCCTACGTTGGTGCGGGCGAGCGGCTCCAGGGATAACATGGTCACGATGGTCACGGACATGTCGCATCAGTGTAGAATAGTTGAAAGCCTGCTCAACAATGTAAGCGTGCGCTCAGCTTCTGGATAATTATTCCGTTGAAGACTATGCAAACGTTCGAATTGAAATTCAAATTTGATTATGTCAGGTCGACTGGTTCTTCTCGGATGACGACTTAGACGATTTGAGTAGATTGAGCGTTAATCTTAGTCTTCCGGCCGACGGCAGCGAGATTGAGACGACCTCGAGCACGAATCACAATCTTCTGTTGAACAACATTCAGAAGGTTGAAGGTACGGTTTGGAGTTATTTGTGTTTATATTTCTTCCCGTTTTCGAGAATGCTCGCACTTATTATTTCGTTGCTAACGCGAGCCTCGTATGTAGTTTTCTTTGCTTCTTCTGTGTGCATTTCTGTGTGTATTTATTTTGTTCGCCTTTTTTCGTTCGGATAAAACAGGCACGCGCGAAATGGCGTCCGCTAGGGACATTGTATCTTCCATCATATCCGCAGCTAATCGTAAAATACAGAGGAGGCGGAAGGGTCAGGACGAAACGGATAACGAGAGCTATGATATCGATAAGGTTCGTTCGATGTTTTTCTAGTAGCAATTTTGTGCGCAATTTATTTATTGCTTGATGTATAATCGCCACGTTCGATTTCTGTTCGATACAGTCCAAGACGAAACAGGAGACGGAGAGCATGCCAACAATTCGTCGGAGTATGGCGTTGAACGAGCGGCAATGTTCAGTCAGCCAGATCGTCCTCATGCACGAGAACAAGAGTCAATCGGGTCGTCCCGAGTCGAGTGCAATTCGACCCGATCGTTCCGCAATGATCGACCCGGGAGCGATTGATAGCTGCGAGGTTGATGCTGGTAACGACGACGTTACTGCGGCCTCGGACAGGGGTAGGAAATATCTGAATCAACCGATTCAGCCAATTGAAGCGATTCAGCGGTCGGCCGTCTCGTCGGCTTCCGAGTCCTCGCGACTCTCGAGCGAGACTGGCCTGAGCTGCTTCGACGGGAGCTCGACGCTCTCGAGTGCCTCGAACGATACCAAGCAGAGCAACGACGAAGTAACGATAAGAACGTACGCGGGATTGAGCGCAACTACCCAGGAACGAATTCGAAGATTTGAGCAGGAGACCAAAGCGATGCTGCAGAGGGATCAGAATCGGCAGAGGCGGGAGGCAGAAAAACGGGAGGAAGAAAGGCGAAGGATTGAGATGGAGTGGCAATTGGCAAAACGTGAAATGGAGAATGACGATTTGCTCGATAATATGGTCGATACTACCGTAACACCGAGTTATCTTTCCCCGACCGGCCGATTCTCGGCTTTCAACGACAGGATTGGCGATCAATCCTTCCATGATCTTGGCTCCCGTTCTTCATCCAGAATGCCTTCCCTCTCGATTGCCGTGCAACAACAACCCACCGCTACTACTCGAAGAATTCCGCAACTTCCCGAAGAGCCCGTCGCGAATTTGCTCCCCGAGAACCCCGCTAATTCGGTTATTAAGAAGATGAAAACGGACAAGGAGGTAAGAGTTAATTACCGACTGCTCTTTTTCGTCCGGAAGCTAGTAAAGATAGTAAAGTCTTCAATTTTTCTCTGTCTATCGTACGCAGTCGGCGCTAGAGGCTGCGAGTTTGCCACCAGTACGTTATGGAAGCTTGGACTCTCTGCACGAGACACACGAGCTTTCCCAATCGTCGATGTCGCCATCCCAACAACAACGGAAGGCGCTTCCAGGCGATGTCTCCGACGACGGTTAGTATCGATTTTGTTACCACAATTTTTTGTTCACTTACCTAGTATTTCCTGTAAAATACCGTTTCTTCTATTACGTGTATCGTCCAACTGAAACATACGATGATACAAAGGTTGGAGATACCGTGATTATCTAGACTCAAGTTCTGAGAGTATTCTCCGCTCCTCGTACTTTGCCCTTTTTCCCTTGCGCACGATTACTAGTATAAAACGTACAATGTCATCGTGTTTACCTATCTATTTATCCTCTTTATATTTTTCTCTGTGTAATGTCGCTTCTGACGGTCGGTGAGTGTAGCCGGATCTTGTTTTCTACAGTGGACTCAGAAGATTCTGACTATTAACAAAAGACTTTCTAGGTACATTTCATCTGTTCTCCGCCATTATATAAAAGATCTTTTGGAATTATTGCCGGATGTCCGCTAGACGCATACACTGATTTCGATCGTTCAATGTTAACGTTATACTTTTCGTTGATTCCTCGTGTTGCGATTCGGTCAGTCGTGGACGAATCGATGATCGAATCGCCACAGCGGTGGTGTCCGTCAAGCACCGAGCTTAACGCAGTCAGAGCACGATATTGCGAGTTTATTTTGAAGGTATTCTTTCGTTTGCGTCTGTTTACGAGGTGCCAAGACAATCGCGCGTTTTCGTAATTCATTAACGCGCCTTTTAATTCCGTCTTCTTGATTCCGTCGTCGAAAGAGATCTTCTCTTTGCGTTTCCGTCACGTGCATGCGATACTTTTCGCTTGGTGTAACGAATAGAATCAGGATTCCGCGGCAATTTCATTAAACCAAGACGATGAACGCGATGCTCGAACGACTCAATCTCAAAAGCATCCTCGATTCGGTCTCCCCGAGGTAACTTAGCAGCCGATGGGGTGCAATTGCATGACCGGTTATAGCCGAATCGCCGTCGCCACTGCCAGTGCCGCCGCCATTGCAACCGCCATCAGAGTCGCTAATGGTCTCCTCCGTGTACCGCATGCGTGCTATCGTTCGCCTGGTTCTATACTCTTTAAACCGACGCTGCTTCTCCCTCGTTCTTCAGCTCTTACGAGCACGCACGATTGAAAGAGAATCGCGTTTTCGTTTCTGAGTCTCATTACTTTTGTAAGTTCTCTCTCTGTCTCTCTTTCTCAATCTACGGTAAATACCATACCGTTGTCGCTTAGGTTCATTCTTTTTTCTTCATTTTTTTTTTATGATAACGTCGGCCTGCCCTCTCAAAGAGTTAAAACAAATCACGGGATTGCCCCTTGGGGCAACAGCTATCGGATTGGGATTTAAGAGATTGAGGAAGAGAGGACACAGCTTGAAGAGACTTGGAAGGAGCGAGAAGAGGGGGAGGAGGACACTCGGTGTTTAGTTCGTTCGCACGCACGCTCGCTCGCATCGCTCGCTCGCTCGCCTCTGACAGAATCTGTTCGCGCGGTCTCGGTATCGATTATGACGAGTGCGAATGCGTTGAACACGTAGGCAGACGGCAAGTCCCGGTTTTTGGTGGTACATATCGTCTCACCTACACGGTACCGGAGGCCCCAGTGGTCCCGCCTCGAAGACACCGGGCGCATCGCCAATGCCGATGCCAATGTCGATGCCGATGCCGATGTCAGAACCAGAGCCAGTGTCAGAGTCAATGCCAGTGTCAGGGTCATCGCGAAACGCAAGCACCGTCGACGTCGAGCGACGATCGACTACGGTCGTCGCAACGGCCGCTGAGCTCGTCAACTCCACCAAGTTCACCGAGTCCGCCGGGAGTGTCGAGCCAGTGCCGCGAGGGGTGCCAGGCTCAGAGCCCGGGGCGTCCTCCAAGACTTTAAACAAATTTCTCCGAGGTAAATTCCTCCGTCGGCAGGCCGGCGTACCCACGTCACAGATCGCTCGAGCTGTCCCAATCTACCCGACGGCTGGCTCACCCGAATGGCTTTACACTTTTTTCAATCGCCGTTTACACGCTAAGTGCACGCCTTCTCTTTCTTCTTTCTCCTTTCCTCTTTCCTCCGCTGCTCCTTGTACTTCCGACCGTTCTTACACTTCCAATCTCTCTCTCTCTCTCTCTCTCTCTCGCTGTCTCTCTCTCTCTCTATCGCTCGCTCTGGTTCAAGCGTGTTGCGTGATGCGTTCTGCGTGCCTGCTCGCTATCTCACTCGGCTGGTACCTAAGCTTTCTCATTGTCATGTACGGCAGCTTTCTACGTGGTGTGTTTTGCGTTCGTTGAGTGCTAGCCGAGTTCGTCAAAGTTCGGCACCGAGAAGGAGCGACTCCCGGATCGAGGACTTGGCGTCCCTTACATTCGGCCGTCTCACGTCGGATCACTCGAACTTCATTCCCTACGGACCTGGCGAAGAAACTGGGGGGTCGCCGAGGCGTATTATTTTCGACACTAAATCACCGACAATTTGCTTTCTCCCGACGATTTACTCTCACGGGACTGCATTTTCGCGAGTTGACTGGTTCACCACTGGCCGCTATCGCACTACACCCCCCCGAAGCCTTAACAATGAACCAGTCGTGCGCCACGTCTTCGTTATCACGCAAACAATTTTACGTTTGAGGCTATGCGATCGACTATGATTTTGTTGTTCGTTTGTACGAACGGCGCTTTGTGTGTCTTTCGCTGTACCGTTCCGAGCCGTGTCCAACTGTGTCGCGCGAGAATCCTTGGGACCTCTTGTCTAGTTACCAGTCAAGTTGAATCTTGTTTGCAGGTAGCGATCTCTTGACCAGCTTGACGACCACCTTCGATCGCAAGTGGAGATCTCTGGTAAATTCGTCGAATCAAATCGTGCGTATCTCCAGTGCGGAGAGCGCGTCTCTTAGTGGCGAGGACGTCGCTGTGCCGCGACAGTTGCGGGAACCGCGCGAAATTAGGGGAGAGCGAAAAACAAGCGGCAGCTTTCAATCTTCGACCTGCTCGGTAGAGACTTATCGGGACCCGAGCCTCCACAAATCCTCACTGGAAAAACATCAGGCTCTTCGACAGAAAAACGTAAGTCTCTAAAGACACATAGGTAAGGTGACAAGATCATTATGTAGTTACATCATATCGCGTGCTTTTCCGTGTTTGCAGAACGCCCCGGAAAAGGATACGGACTCGTCGGTAATCGAGGGCCTCCACGATCGGTCCGAGACGAACATACCTGATAACGATCGTAGTGCGATTGTTGCAAGAAAAGTGGACGGGAAGAGTTTGCGCGCCGAAGAGGAGATTGACGCACTTTCGGAGGGAAGCGGATCGAAGGAGTTGGAAAAGAGGGAGGTTTCGGTAGTAGTGCCAGTGGCAATGCTGGTAACAGAAAACGACAAGCCCGAAGACAGCAGCAAGGATCGAAGATACGAGGTTGACTCGAGTTACTCGCACAAGCTCGAGAAATTTGAGAGCCTGACAAACTTTGAAGCGAGATCGCGGCTGAAGAGATCGGAATCGCTGAACAAAAGATCAGAAAGCGCTTCTTCGAAATTGAAGAGATCCGAGAGTTTGAACAAGCATTCGACCGAGAGATTGTCCTCCCCGACTAGCGGGAAACTCAAACGATCCGAGAGTTTAAACAAACACCATTCGGAGAGATCCGATTCCCCTAACAGTAAGCTCAAGCGATCGGAATCGTTGACCAAGACTGAGAAAACCGAATGCAACATCAGTAAACGCCGACAGTCCGTTAGGAAGGATAGCGCGACGAAATTGAAACGGAAAAACGGAATGCCTGAGAGGTCGATCAAGCGCAGGCACACCGTGGGCGGCACGAAAGACTTCGATAAAGTCCATTGGCTCGACAACAAGCTACAAACCGAGACGGAAAGGGTAGTTAGAAATGATTACAGGCCGAAGAAGAGTCAACTAAGGACCAGCTCCCCGGATCTCAGTACTGCTCGGATCGGTCTAACCGATGCGAGCTTCCTAATCGAAGTCAGTTTCCGTGGACCGAGCAACGTTGTTTTTAACGTGACGAATGCTCGGCCGCAGTCTTTGCCGGACGCTAGCTTAGCTTCCAAGGTCTTCAAAGTACCTCTCGAGAGCCACGTTTAAAAGTTTTCACGATTTATTTCCGTGATGATATTCTGATTCGGTTGCTCGACGTGCCAAAGATCACGCGACGTTTCCTATCGCGGCAGAGAACAAAACGTATTTCCTTTTCTTTTCGATACGCGAAAAGAGAAAAGAGAAAAGGCGCACGCCGAGTTAACTATCGGGTGCTTCTCCAATTAACACCGTGGAGGCTTCTTCTATCGAGCATTTACACGCATAGTGTCAATTATTTACGACGCGTCGTACTCGTGAATTGTGATCGTGTGCAATTTTTTGTACATACATTCTTTTCTAGGATATAGCTGTGAAACGAATACGATACGAATCGTTGACCTTAGTTTTATAAAGCGACGAGCGTCGTTTCACTTGGAATTTATATTTTATTAACGAATTTACAAGTAGCTCCGTTTCGAACTGAATGCCGCTAATCGATCGGCAACGTCTGCGTACGTATTTTAGAATTCGTATTTCAACTATAAGGGCGTTTTCTTTCGAAAGATAATGTAAACGCGTAAATGTTAAGGGGTAAAGGGTAAGGGCTAAGGGGTAAACGATAAAAGATAAAAGATAAATGAAGAGATAAATCATCTCGTTGTCGGATGACGATTGATTTTTAATTTGGGAACCGCTTCGCCGATATACGAGTATATATATTGAGATATATACATATATATATCGCAATTTACGTTACGCGTAAAACCAGCCTGACAATCGATTTTATTATGCTTGTAAATATATATGTAATTATATATCTCGGTAAGGGATGACGACGATTAAACGATATTTATTTGAAATTTCTAGTGACTGTGACAGTGCTATTTATTGAATACGCGGCGCATCCGCTGATCGAGAAACTCTATGTAGACATCGGACGGACGCGATTATCGAATTTGTAAATAAATCTATTGCTACGAGTAATGTTTCAACAATGTCTGCACCTTTCCAGTTCTTGTGTTACCGACAGAGTTCCCGCTAACGAAGATGGCGCTGCCTACTGTCAACAGGGCTGCCTAGATTTGGCGCGAATTGAGGACTATATTTTTCAGATGTGTAAAGACCAACCGCTGATTTGTCGTAGCAGAAAGACGACTTGCAAACAGGATTGAACGACAAATATATTTCATATTTTCAGTTTGATGAATTTGATAAATTGAAAATAATTTTGAAGTATTTGTCGTTGGTACGCACAGATGGCGTTGGTTATCACGGAATTGGCGCGAATCGAAAATTATATGTTTCAAATTTCTACGAGACAGTTACTTAGTGACAAGTTAGGAGCTGCGTTTATTGTCAAATGAGCATCGGTAGTACTTGCTCAGTTGAATAAATAAGTGAAATACCAAACCAATCCTGTAAATCGTAAGCTCGGAACCTAAATATGAACGTGATCAGAATCGAGAAGCTTTTTCCTGATCCTCCGGAAGGACGATACGAAATCAAGCCAATTTCACGGGGTACATTTGCGATGCCAACCGTTCGCAAAAATCGTCGTAAGTGCCTTTTCCGTGATCGTATTTCAATCTTCTTCGACAGTCATATGATATTAACTAATGGGTTAAATCTACGTTAATTACTGCAGAAAACAAGTAGTATGTGAAAATTTATAACGCGATCGATCTATTTAGACCTCATTCTTCTGTATTGGACGACCAACTGAGAATGCGAGGCTAGAAAAAATCATTCTTGCAAAATGATCGATTCTCTTCCGCACCTAATTCCAAGATCAACAAATATATTCTTGAATTCGGTTTTTTAGTACATATCGTCGGCCATTAACGAAAATATATTAATACATTTAATTAATGACGATATCTCAAATTTTGAAAAAACGTTTTATCGACGATAATATCCCCCCATTCGAATCGATTAACTTCTTTCTTAGAAATTTGTTCATAACATTAAAGCCAACGGAGGTTGTTAGAGGCATATATGTTTTGTTATTCTGGAATATCTGGGGACAATACATCGTCCGTCCATTTACGCAGGACTCGGCGATGAACCTGCAAGATCACGCTCGGCACTGACTACTTCAACGAGTTCAAATTGCTTAAACAATCGCAACACATCTTCGGCGATTCCGAGCCGATCCTGCAAAACTGGAGTCCAATCATCGGTGTCATCATTTTTTCCGAGTTCTTCGAACAAACTTCGGTCGGGGTAAAGTCTTGATATCTATCACCAACATGTCTGTGAATCTATGATGGACGGTAATGCCGACCAGGGACGTATTTTGGGGGCGGGATTAAAGGTGGAGGCAAAAACATTCACACTTCAGTGGAAAAATTCTAGATACGTCTAAATTGGTATTCTATGTCTGAAAAATGGAATTAGAAAAAGCAATCAATGTGCTGATTGTGGATATAACCGGGAATTGTGCTTCACACATTGTGGAATGCACTGTTTTCGGCACGCCGATATATTATTTGCTCAATGATTATAAATTTAGGTCGATCGATGGTATTCTACACAATTTATAGATTTTAAGCGGTAAAATGAAAGGTTTATCACGTTCCGCGACATGTTGATCATTGGTGGCTAACTTTCCATTCAGATGGATCGTTTTGATTTACAGTGTATCTGGAACGTTGCCTCTTTGTTTTAATAATAACATAGTTTTGCATCATATAAGTAAAATGTACGATATCACTGAATATATTAAATGAGTCGTTGTGAAATACGGACTAAATGAAAACTCACGCAACAATGACGCGGAATGTGTTGAAAATTATTAACATTATGACTACTGACATTTCGAATTTATTTGGAGTCATCCACAAGAAAAATACGACGCGACTATATTTGAGAATTTAATATGATATATTGTTATAACATATATTATATTATATTACAAACCAATAATGCGAATGTCTCCATAATCAGGAATCACGCTCTCATTATATTGTGTCGTTGAGATTGCATTGTACCTAATTAAGTATTAATCCCGCTTCCTCGGTCAGATCAGCGAAACGCGGATCGCGAACGGCGGCGTCAGGAGGACCAACCACCAGCGCGACCGATGTGTCGTCAATCGTGCTCGGTGAGTAATTCTCCAAAAGAATCAGATCTCCGCGCAATATCAAGATCGTGTTAAATGGATGGAAATCTGAACTTACAGCTGTGACCACCGGCCGCGGAGATGCCAGAGCTGAAGTGGGAATGGCCGCGATCGATCTTCGTTATCCGTATTTAGTTCTTTGTCAGATCAGCGATTGCCAAACATATGAAAACTCGTTAACTAAGATATATTTGCTGGATCCGGTGGAAATCTTGATGCCGAACACGATGTGTGAGGGTATTGCGCGTAGACACGTCCTTTATCGTTCTATTCGGAAAAAATTTCCTGGAATAGATATAACAGCAGTGTCCCGGGTGCACTTTAACGAAATGACAGGCTTAGAGCGTGTAAAAACCCTCTGCGTGAAGGAGTACTCGTCCGTGGAATTAATCGTCAGGCAAAAGTAAAGAATTGATTGGTATAAGTATATTGAGTTTCTCGAAATCCAATCGAATAACGTTGTTGTTTCGCTGTACAGATACTACGCGTTATCCGCGACCGCGGCTTTGCTCAAATACGTTGAATTCGTGCAGCATACGGTGTATGCTCCGAAATCACTGAAAATCGAGTTTCACGGATCACCGAACGCTACCGTGATTGGTAAGTCGAGGGAAAGCCCGAATGCTGCTGCGGGTTGATTAAACAATGTGGATCTTGAGCACAGATAACGAGAAATCGATTATTTTGCAGATCTAGAGAGTGCGCAAAGTTTAGAATTAGTCCAATCTCAAACCGGCGAGCGAAAATTCAGCTTGTTGGGCGTCCTGGACCGATGTTCGACGCCCATGGGCAGAAGACTTCTGCGCGCTAGTATCCTTCAACCGCCTTCCGACAAGAGTAATATTCTTCAGCGACAAACTTGTGTGGCTGAGCTAGTAACGAATCGCTCGTTGCGAGCTCTCCTTCAGGTTCATTTATTTAACTACCTTTTAACCTTTCATTATCCTCAAACTTTAAACAACAATTTGAAATAACTTGTCGATTTGACTTATTCACATGAGTGAATAAAGTGTTTCTTTGTAGACAGTGGTACGGCGATTTCACGGAGCAGATAGGCTTCTAACTTTATCCGCCGTTGCAACTCAGCAAGGCGATAACGTGCAATGTGCGGAAAGAAAATTAAATTATGCTTTGTTACTGAAACACTCGTTAGATAATGTGCCAGAGCTTCGAACGATTCTTGGAAGCGTAACAAACGACACGTCCTTTTTTCGAACTTTCCGTAAGGTTCGTTCACGTTTGCCGATACTCCGCGTAAAAGTAAAGAAATCCGCTGATCCGTGTTGATGATTGATTTTTCAGAATCTAGAGAATGAGCAGTTTCGGCACATGCGAGAACGGATTCTCGAAACCATACATCCTGATGCGAGGTACGTACTAGGTTACACGTCGTCGAACATGCAGCGTTGCTTTGCCATCAAAGCGGGCATCAATGATTTGTTGGATGTCGCCCGACGCACGTACTGCGAGCTGATCGATGATATGAAGAGTCAGTAGAATACTTTTCCGCGGTAGAGGGATAATTCATTACGTTGATAATTATTTGCAATTTTTCCTTCCGACAGCCATGGTCGAGAATTTAGCGAAGAATTACAAGTTACCTTTGTCTCTGGGATGTAACGCGATTCTGGGTTACCACATTCAAGCTATTCTACCACGAGAGACGAGGGCAGTGAACATTACCGATCTACCAGCTGAATTCATCGAGGTAAGACTTTGGGGCTGATTGTGAATAACGACAAAATTTGTTTTTATAAAGTGGTACTCTGTTTACCGATTCACTCTATTAAGGATGGATACATTTAACGATGATCTTCTTGGAATAGATTTATGTACTATGAAAATCGCAGTTGTATCGCGATAATTAGGTTCATTTTATTGAAGCGCATGTTCCGAAAAAGATTTTTTTAATATGGGAAATTTACTACTTTTGATCCGAGACATTTTCCGCGAATTTGTGTTCCACCAGAACGGCGAAATATCGTGAGAATCAAAAATTGCAATGCTAGAGCTACAAATGATTCGCGGTTATCACATTCCATTTAACCCGAGTTCCACCGGCGAAGTAGGTAATAGTTAATCTTTGTTATCCTGAATTATCGAGACTTTCACGCAGGTACGGCAGAAGAGACGTACGTTCACTATGACTACGAATGATCTCTTGGTACTTAGTCAACAATGTAAAATCGCTTGCGATGAACTTCATCTGATGAGCAACGTGTAAGTGTTTCTTGCGCATCTACGCTACAGGTGGTACATACAATTAAATTAATCCGTTAAATCGTATCGCGTGACGAATCAAACGATAAAACAAACAAGGTTGCTCCAAGACATGCTGGGAAGTATGGTGGAACATATCGGTTGTCTCTTTCAATTGAGCGCCGACGTGGCAGAGTTGGACCTAATCATTTCCCTGGCCCAGTTGAGTTCTCTACCGCATTATGTGCGACCCTCGTTTGGACCTAAGTTGGAATTGAAAAACTCGACGCATCCCGTACTGGAAATTGTTCTGGATCATCCAGTGGCTAACGACATCGTAAGTTTACCTACCTGTCATTTTTCAGATTTCATTTCCATCTTTCAGATCGTTCTTTCTGCCGTAGAAAGCGTCGGTACCTCGAAATTTCCACACAATCATGGGGCCGAACATGACCGGCAAATCAACGTATCTCAAGCAAATTGTTTTACTACAAATAATGGCACAGGTACCATTTACCATAATTTGTTTGCCTTTGAAGCGACGCGACGATGCTTCCAGCTCTCCATTCCAGGGTGTACGATTATAATTTTCTAATGCACGCTTTGAATACAGATCAGCTGCTACGTACCGGCTACAAGAGCAAAATTTCGTATCGCGGACCGAATTTTCTGCAAAATATCTATTCGGGACGATATCGAGAGCAATGCTTCCACATTCGCTCTAGAGGTTTGTTCAGTCGTCCACCGATAATGTGTATCGGTATACTTACCGATCACTGTAATGTAAGTGATGCACCTCAGATGAAGCAGACGCAATACATCCTGCGGTCCATATCGGAGAGGTCCCTCATCATTTTGGATGAATTGTGCAAAGGTACAGCTGTCGACGAGGGTACCTCGATTGCGTGGGGAATATGCGAACGCCTCTTGGCGACGACCGCTTTCACGTTCACGGCGACACATTACTTTTATTTGACCAAACTGGCCGACATGTATCATAACGTAACGAAGTACGCATTCAGTGATTTATGTCCTTCCTCTCCTTTTCATATTGGTTTAAATTTCATTTCTATGTCTCCCGTTCGTTAGTCATCACTTCGAGACTATCGCTCCACAGAGGACTGAAAATGCCAGCGATTGTCGTCCAACGTATACACATCGACTAAAGGTCGGAGTGGCACCTGCAGACGATTACGGGATAACTTTGGCAGAATTATCGGGATTCCCCAAGGATCTCACAAAGAAGGCGCGAGAATACGCTGAAAAACTATTGGGAAACAGACCACAGGTATTCACCTGAGTTCATAAGAATGGCCACTTCTAAATTATGCAGTAAAGTGAATCATGTCCTTGTCCTCTCTTCTTCGGTAGAGTATCCACAGAAATGCGGAGGAACCAACAACGTCTTACGAACAGTCATGTTATAATCTAGTGGCTGATTTATACCAGAAAATGGAAGTCGGTCGGCTCGATGGAGAAACTTTAAAACGTCTTGTCGGACGTTTCCTCGGGACACGTGAGATGCTCGAGGAATCGACCGAGACCGAAGAGGAAATAGAGACAGTGCAAAGAGTGGAACGAGTGGAAAGGGGGATCCCTGGTGATTGTAAAATGGATTGGGAGAATCGAGAACAGAAGAGGTACACGGAACATCAAAAACGGCGAGTATATGCGGAAAGTCAAGAACAACGGCAGTTCACAGGAAACGTGAACAGTCAACACGTTTCCCAGAATTCGATTGATCGTTCGATGGTTCACTCGGTGTCGCATTGCACTCAGGAAGTACAGAGACAAACATCCCAATCCAGTGTCGATATTTCAATTTCCGAGAACACTTACATCGATTCGGTTCAAGACTGCCTGAATGATACGTGGGAAGACGATGACTTCGCGATAGAAAATATGAACACTGCATTGAACGATTCGATGAAGAATATCGAGACGACCAACAAAAAGACGAGCCCCTGTTTCTCCGCGATCATTTCAAAACATTATAACAATGATATATCGTCGTTGAGTTCGTTAACCTCGTTCACATCAGTCTCAGCACAGGCAACCCCGTTATTTTCCCCTGTGAGGGTTACTAGCGATTTCCTAATGAGGACGAATGACGACAGAGGGACTGTCAGAGACATTCGTTCAAATTGGTGTCAACACGAGAGGAGGAACAACTTCAACGAGGCATTTAGCGTGAAAACAAACATTGTACGATCACCTATTGCCGATTCTATTTCATCCATATCATTAACTCCGGACCCACGTACGCAAAGCCAGATCTCAAAATCGACACTGCACGAGTACTATCTCACCAGTAACGATTTCGAACCGTCCATATTGTCAGGAGCCTCAACACTCACTGAGGTAGCACAGGCAAATGCTCGTGAGAAGGAAGAACGTATATTTAGGGAAATTGAAGGTCGACGATCGTTCAAAGAAACGAGATCCTTTGATAGGATTCAAGTACCGATGAACCTTGATCTTGATCTCGATCTTACCGATGATGAGTGGCGCAAATAAATGCGCATCACGTTCACGTATTACTCCATACATCATATTTATGTCTTCGATTTTCTTGTTTTTTGTTTGTGATTCTTGTATATAATGCTTTTGTAGTATTTCATTTTAGTATTATAAAAATACTAAACGACAAGAAAAATTCTGCGATATTTTCTTAGACGTGGGTTCAACCGTGAATTACGTTTCTCTACCTCATTGTTTCGCTAAAAATTGGGGCATCAGTGTTAGAGACTGAGTAGTAAAGTGCACGTTTGGTGCAGTAGCACTTGACTTTCGGTGATGCCGTACATCTGCAATTAGCTGTGTGCTACGCACTACTCTACCAGAAACTATGATGTACTCCAACGTCCAGGATAGGTAGAGTGGTACAGTGATCCACATATTCCAGTGGCAGACGAATTTTTAGACAGATAGATGTTCTCAATTTAATTGATGGGCAAAGGTAACTTTACGTCGATTTGGCGTAATAAAGAGTCGTTTATTATGACATAGTTGATTCTCGAACAAAACTAATTTATTAATAAGTAGAATTAATATTGATTTTTAAGTTTAGAAGAATCATTTATTAATAAGTAGAAATATTATATGGAATTCACATCTTTTTTATAATTCTCTAATCTAACGCCGCGATACCCTCGTTGATTTCTTGCATCGGCCTCCCAATTTCTGTGCTTTCGCTTCCTATCGACGATCCGTAGAACCTCCTGAATCGTCCTGGACCCACTAGCGTGTTTTAATTCTAAGTAAAAGACAAACGTCGAAATCGACAAACCGACCAAGAGCAACGAAAATCCAGCGGCCAATGGCGTCAAGCTCAGGACTCTCACTGTACCATCGTTCCCGTCGTGTTCGACGAGAACTTCTCGTAGATCGAAATTGTTCCGCCGCCGAATAACATCACGTAAGAGAAATAGGGTGATACCTGACTCCCTCATCCACAACATTACCTGTGAAATACAGTGCGAGATATCAATTCACGACTTATCTGGTTGTCCCGTGAATGCTGATAGTCCGCTAAAGATGCGGTACCTAGAATAACTTTAAGCAGGATTTTTCTAATCGAAAGTATCCGAAGTGTTTCAGTTAATGAGACATTAATCACACCTTTAACGGACTACCATCATTTGTGGGAAATCCTGCACCATTTTACAGTTGTTTTATTTATGGTAAATCCATTCATCGTCAATTTTATTGCTTCACTTGTGATAGTAAGCGCGATAATATTATTACCGTGCTAACAGGCGTCAAGAGCCAAGGCTGAACAGCGAAAGTAGAATAATAACTTCCCACGGATTCCTTCATCACCCTGTAATTCTGTCGAAAAAATTCAATCCTATTCTTTTTCTACGACTAGAGGTTGTTTTACGTAGCTGCAAATATATTTCTCTTACTTTGATATCGTCGTTAGGAATGTCGTCTTCTGGAAAGAAATACGAATCGACGATTTTGCCGATCACAGCATAATTTCCTCCCATGATAAACTGATGCACCTGCTGATCGTTGTCGATATGATAATACCTGCTCGGAAGTTGCGCGGAGCGTGGATCCTAATCGCATTGATATGATTTTATTCACGAGTAAATTTCTATTTCATTTAATTCTAGACGCGCATTTTTAATAATATCTTAATCGTGTGTTCATTTTATCATTGTACTTTCAATCAGAGATGCAGGCGGATATACAAGTATCGATACGTCTTGATCGTACAGTGAACGAATCAAAATATGTGCATAGAAGTATCTCAATTATCACTTTGTGAAGACCTAAATTAAACATATTTATCATTTAAAAATTTTTGAACCATTGATTACTTCGAGCATAAAGGGCTTAGAAGTATCTCTTAAATCACTGTGCGCATCTATTTACACTGTGTAATTTCTGTTAATCCGTGTACGTTAATAGCGTTAATGTATTGGATAATTTTTCTATACCGTCATATCAAAGTATTCGTTAAACGGTGGGATTGCGCCTTGTCTACCCCATATCAAGTTAGCGTCGAGGAATTGTTGAATAGTGTCGATTCTAAAATTTTTATGAAACTTTTCAATTTCATGTAAACTAAGCACATCGATGGACAGTACGCTTTCTCCGCTACCTGTCCTCGTATTCCGAACTCGCTAATCTCGCCGCTAGACTGCTCGAATAAGCAGCGATTATCATCCATCCTGCGGTTTGCCACAAAAGCATTTGCAATTTGAGTCTCGTGAATTTTTTCGGCGACAAAGTGGCCAGAAAACAACCGATGACTACGGTAAGCGTGATTACAAAGTTGCGAAAACCTAGAAGTTATCATTTTAAATTCTATTCGTAATTACGTCATTATATAATTAGGGAATGAGCAACGCGAGTAATTGCATGTCTAAGTCTGATATAAAAGTACGAAAGCATATAATTTGCTATTATATTATTTTTCGGTTAATCATACGAAATAAATGGATTCCACTCACGTCTCGGAAAATTTTCGTCGGACCAAGCGAGAGCATACGTGTAAAGACTGTTTAATAGCACAGCGGAAATCAGAAGTAACCAGATGGTCCCGGAAAAGGGCCTGGTGAGCGCCCAAAAACTGGTCGTCGGCTTTGGACGTGGTACCAAAAAATGAACAAATAATTCATGCCACGGCGCCGTCAAATTTACGAATGCATTGTGATCCTCGGTTATCCAAATACTGCCAAATGCTAAATCTATCTGCGTGAATAATATACACGATTAATGAAACCCTCTTGATCAAGACAGAGAAGACACAAGAATACTAGTGTATTTATAAGTAGAAGACGAATCGTTGATAGTGGTGGTATGTTACCACTGAATTTTTCTATGATTTCGGGAAAATTAATCCGTGATTATTTTTATCATCGCAATTTACTAGTGTGAGAAGCTAAGACCTAATTTTTAAGCGTATATCATGTTTGTGGTTATTTGAACTATTTCAAAGATGATATTTATTAATCTTTGATATATTTTATTTACTGTAAATTGTTTACCTTATGTTCGAGTAACATCTGTATCATGCCGCCCTCCCATTTATTGGCTCTACGCCTGCCATATCTACGAGTACCAATACATATACTATCGCCATTTATGGAACACCCTGTATATCAAGATATACTCGAGTACCTGTAATATCCTTCCGGTTTTCTTATCGTCCACGTGAAATTCAACTTCTCCGCTATGACTAGGAATAACTGAAATTCGATGCCATCTTTTTCGTGGTCTAAGGGCATTTCATATTTTTAATTTATGTACAGATATATACCGAGACGAATAGTCTATGAAGTAGCATAAGCTATTTCCGAAGTAAACGCTACACGTATGCTTTAGAAAGAGTTTACGTAGAAACCCAACTTGTTCAATAAGGTTATCGATAATTGGAGTGGAATGCTCATATCTATCCCAATAATATTGCAGGATTTCTTTATAGGGGCGATAGATTTCGATAACGATGAAAAATGCAATTTACCATTGTCAGCGAGGAAGACTTCAGCTTCGACGCCGTTGATTGTTCTATTGATCGTTTGTTTCAAATACGAAAATGGAGGCCGATATGCCGTAGCAACTTGCAGTTCTCTCCCTTGCAGATTGATACGTTCATAATTGTGCACCATTTCGTCGAACCTTTACGATTTAAAGAGAACAAACGATATTTGCATATCTCGGAGTATTATTTAAATTTGTGAGCCGGCAGTAAGATAAATTACCTGCGAACCTTGTGAAATACTCTCGGTACTAAATAATTTTCCGTCAAAGTCCACAATCCGGACATAGTAACGATATTTACGTTTGCATTTCCGTACAAGCATGTGTTGAAGATACTGGAATTACTTTCGACATTGCCGTTGAGGATAATGAGAATCTCTGTGCTCGATATTGAGGAAGGCACTCTAGTACATAAATGTTTTTAATTTTATGATTGATCAAACAAATCTTTATAGTTACGATGCCATGCAACTAATAGTTAACGCAATTATTTAAATAATCATAGGCATATGTATATCTATTGAATTTCAAATTAATGAATTTTTTCAAATTAAAGAGAGTCATGGAGACTTCTCTTTACAGACACCTCTTATTTAAAAACAATTGATCTGCAGCAGGTATCAGAAATCCCGAGAAGGTACGCCTCAATAAATTAGTATCCAAAAATGGATCTTCTCCACCCAACGGATATGATTTTTTTACTTGTTTATAGCATTTGCTATCTCCTCATCGGTATGTCCCAGTAAGAAGTATCCTTGGCATTCGTATAATTGACATCTCAAGAGATATTCGTACGGATAGATCTTTCTGAATTGATTGAATATCTCTTCGGCGCCTTGCATAGATTCTGAATCAGTTCTTAATTATAAGTATCACTAATTAATCGTATGTTATTAAAAATAGTAATTAATAAGCAGTCCCCTCATGAGTTATTATATACTAATTGTTTTTTTACTAACCGCTTAAGTAAATGTTGCAGCATTTGGAGTAAGGAAACGCCAACTGAACTATCGTGGTGAAATTTTCATTCGAGATCCACGAGGAAACCTGAATCGACAGCATATCATGTTTGTCACCTAGGATCCGGCAAAGAATGATAAAAAATATGCAACACAATGCCATCTTCTCCATGATATGTTACAATTTGGGCTGTTTATATTCACTAAAATCGCGTTACACTTTCCACCATTCAACAAATTCTTTCGAACTTCCTTGAATCTATCGTCTCATTGAACACCCTAACAAATATTTTTCACCTAAATATAAATTATTTCATTTTCTCAACTCTTCCAAATATTGTTTAGCATTCAAATCACGATTTAATATACTTTTCAGTGTTTAAACATTTACTTCGAATCTTGCTCAATTCTGATGACATTACACATCTCAATAAACGTCCTTCAATTAAATATAAACACTTGTAATTTTCGTCAGTTCAACATAATACTTGTTTAATAATCAAATCACGATATTCGGATACCGTGTATCATCGAAATTTCATTTTTCAGGCTGCCGTGTCGGCAATAGAACGACTTATTGTTGATTCGAGTGCGTCCATCGCGAGAATGGATCTTGAGTCTACAGTGGAGAAGCCAAACGTATAGGCTGACAGAAACACATTGGAACCATCAATTGCACCAACGTTTAGTCCACGCATGCACGGTATATAAGCAGGTACGGGTACACAGGGTGAAATTAGACGATTGATAACGACGTTGGTAAAGAACGCTGCATAAACATAATTATAGGCAATGGTTGACACGAGTATAATTACAGGACGAGTGTTCCCAGTCGCAGTTATGCTTTTGTATTGATGCCAGTTAATTGGTGTTTTCTGAAATATTAATCAACGTTGCCTTTCGTGCTCTCGAACTCTCGCACAAAAAATACAACGCGAAGGATATTAATTCTTATCGTTTCCCATAAGTTCTACCAACACGCGTCGCGTAAATGGTTTAATGACTCGTTTAAATGTTTGAACAAGTAAATACTGTTTTTATCTGATTTTTAATGGAACGAAATAACACAAGATAGCTGCAATTTCAATTGTAATTGTTGCCGTGGCGTATAATAAACATTCGAGTAGCTGGGTTCATCAGGCGCAATCCTTTTATGCGATAAACTAACGTGTAAATCAAAATTATAGACTTCATTGAAATGAAACGGGAATCTTGACCCATTTACAGTTCCCTTTATTATCATTTTTTATAGCTTCTTATTTACTTGGCGATTCAAACGATTACTTAGCTATTAAAACCAAGGCCTAACGACTATAATGAATAATTTTTTATGTTGATTATTTTGGAGATTGAACTAGACTCAATAATAACGGTAGCGAAAGTTCAGTTTCGGCGTTTACTAAAACGAACTTTGTTGAAGAGCAATTGTAAACAAAATATTTGAACCGTATAAAATATATTGCACAAAATAATGTTACACTTTCTTCAATCAAGTGCAATTGCCTTTAATGAATTAATATCATCCAGCCCCGAATCAATGGCGCCGATAACGTGAAAATTATTTTTATCGAGGATATCCAAGGTTTGTTGAACAACGATTTTTTTTGATACTATTGTGTTTGGTGTATCGGTTGAACCGCACACTGTTCAATAATTTATTTAACGATATTCAGTGTGCAATTTAAGATACCATCTCTTTTGCGTGATGCTATTAACGAAACGAAACATGTTACAATCTTATCGATAAGGGACGTTATTGCGAACATAAAAAGTATAGTTTATCGTTGCGTCAACTTGTACTGATAAGTACAATGTATAATTGGTCAAATGTGAAGGGTAAAGTGGTATCGATTGCGGCGTAGGATGCGATCAGTTCCGCGTGATATCAATTCCCAAGATGAATAGTTTTGCGCGGTAGCTGTTTAAAAACTGGTCGCTCGATAATGAATAAAATGTTCCATTAATTGATTAACGAAACCGTAGTAAAATTAATATTGATTGTACATACAGTTAAATCCAATTCAAATACAAGAAATTCATTAAGATAATCAGGTTTGAATGAATATTTGCACGAATACGCGCGCTTGTTGAATATTTCTGGGAAGTGTTTTTTAAAATATCTTTTTTGTTTAGCAATATGGATCGACTTGCCCCATTCCGCCGTGTAAATGAGGGCGTAGGATCGGGACGCATAAAATTGTCTTGCTATTAGACACTAACTCCCTGAAGGTGGTTCGATTTGTGGTTCGATTCAGTTCGATTCTTTTATCGACTATTCAATACCGTAATAATCGACGAATTAGTCAACCCTTATTTCATGGTCGCGCTACTTTGCACCGAGAGAGGTTTTCTCTCGGTTTCGCATTCTGCCCATTTCCCGTAATTGTTTTCGAGTATTTCACATTTTCTCTCGATTGTTGCAAAAGTATTTAGGTTAGGTCCGCTATTAACTCGTTCCTGAGTGCGGACAGTAGAGCACAGCAGACAGGGCTACCGATCTCAAGAATTATATTCCCTTAGATATATTCGCTCCTCCGTCCTCTTGATCTCCCCAGAATTAACCTCTGTTTCTGGAAACCTTAGTATAACATTCGATCTACTGAAAGACATCAACATGGGTTTTGTAAAGAATTCATCCGTATCGCGAACAATCGCAGAGATTTGTTAAGAAGATTTGCACTATGATGCACAGTTGTAAGCCCACCCAGATTATCGGAGCTTCAATGCAGTTGTATATATAGATAGCTCGATATTTATCTCGCAGTTCATTAATGGTATTAAGCAAAGTTCGATTGGGGAGGAGTTTGAATAATTAGGACTCTTCCCTTTTCATCGGTTGTTAGTGTTCAGTGATTTAGCCAAATAATGTTAACGCGACAGGGCGTAGTCGCGGAGACTTGTTGCGTGGAGACGATGCCGTTTCGTCTTGTCACCACCGAGGATGGTCGAACTCTGTTAGCGATGACAGGTGAGGATACGAGGGTAGCTTTAGTAACTCATTGTAATGTTCAAACTGTGGCACGTATTATTCTAGAGCATAAAGATGGTATGCTGGAGATTGTGGCAGCACCTGTGACACTGATTGCCCAGAACGGCACTGCCCAGACATCACTTGATGTCAAAAACCTCGATGGAAATTTTATCGTGCAACCGGTATGTATGGAATCTGGTATTACACGTTCCGCATTCCTTACAAAGTGCATCGTATTAGAGGAATATATCTTTCAGCCCTTCTTTCAAATAAGCGTGGAGGACAATGGTTCTGCATTTCAACAGGCAGCTTTACTGCCAACACAAACATTAGAAACCGTACCCATTGTTCTGGAACGACTAGAATCATGCATAGATACATTACAAGAAGCGACGGTTGTCGATGCGGTTCTTCCATTTTCCAATGTGGATGATGCGTCGCCTGATGCGAAAAATAAAAAGATTTGTGAACGGAAATCGGTACCTGCGGTAACGAAGAGAACAACTTGTGGGAGGAGTCCTGGGAGGCCTAACAAAAATGCATCGGCTTCCACGAATGTAATTTTATAGTTTGCATTTGACTATTGGGTCTCCATATTTAATTATTGAAAAGTAAGAATGCAGCCACTTAAGTGTTCTTTGACCTTAGACTGTGGAGAAACTGAGGTGCGATATCTGCCAGCAAGAATTTACTAAGCAAATGCTCTATCGAAAACACATGGAGAGTCATGCGGAAGAAAAACCACATCGATGCCCAAAATGTCCTGCCTCATTTAACATACCGGTAAGTTGTCAAGAAATTTTCAAAATTAATGGTGGCCAAATTTCTGGTAATTATGGACAATCGTGTCATCATAGACGAACTTTACTCTCCACATGGCAACGCATAATATCGGGGATCCAAAATGTCCCGAGTGTGGCCGTAAATTTGCACGGATGGCTAGTTTGAAATCTCACATGTTACTGCACGAGAAGGAAGAAAATCTGTTTTGTACGGAATGTGAAGATGCTTTTTCGACCAAAGTGAGTATCCAACTGGATAGTACCTTCCAGTAGGATTAAAGACTAGTTGCAGAAAAGGGCGAATTTCATTTTTCCATTTTGGAGAAAACAACAAGGTGAAAAAAAGATTCATAAGTCGTGATCCGTTTTAGGCTCAATTGGATGCACATTTGAAACTTCACGGAGAAAAGTGGTCAACCGAGGAGACGCGAAAGTGTAAACTTTGTAATAAGCAGTTTGTTCAGCCAGCTCTGTATAGGCTTCACATTCGCGAACATTACAGGGTAAGTTATCACGTCGAGTCTCACACTATCAAGAGAACACGATAATGCGAAATCTCGTTACTTCCTCCGCCTTGTGTCTATCTCTATCCTCGATTTTCATACTCGAGCATACAACTCCTATTCATTCTTTGCCGCAGCTACAGACAAAAGTAGTGAAGCAGACGAAGAGAGGTGCGAAGCACAAGACAATGTACAAGTGCACTATTTGTCTAAAGTCTTTCCAAAAGCCGAGCCAACTGATGCGTCACATCAGGGTACATACCGGTGAAAAACCTTTTAAGGTACAACAACCTCTAAATTACACGATCCCCTCATAATACTCTACGGCGTACTAGTTTCGTTTCGACTACTCGATCCTTTCCACCCGCAGTGCACCGTGTGCGGTCGAGCGTTTACGCAAAAGAGTTCCCTGCAGATTCACACATGGCAGCATAACGGCATTCGGCCACACACCTGCGATCTCTGTAATGCCAAATTCAGTCAGAAAGGTACTCTACGTGCGTACGGTGTTAGTGCGATCACGCGTGGCCCGATCCTCAGTCCTCCGGTCTGCTCGTAGGTAACTTGAATGCTCATATCTTGAGAGTACACAACGCTCCTGAGGGTGAGCCTATATACGGATGCACCTATTGTTCCTGCATATTTAAGAAGCTGGGCAGTCTAAATGGACACATCAAGCGAATGCACACGGACGAGGTAAGGCTATCGATTCGCCTGTCGATGTCTGTCGAAGGCGCTCCTTTCTGTTTTACCATTTTAGGGAAACACTGTGGACAGAGATTACCAAGAGCCCGGAACCACGGAAGCTGACATGCGTGCGACCGTTGACAGTGTAATATCGCAGCTAGCGTCTCTCGAATCGACAACTACCGCGAACGTAAACGCGAATACAAATAATATTCATCCATCAAGATCGCAGCCAAACGTGGCTTCAACAATCGCGACGAAAAAAGATATCTTACAACAGGCACTCAAGAACAGCGGTTTGCCGAGTAAGAATAACTTTTGTTCATAGATGCGCACTGTTAAGACGGATTAATCTGGTCCGCTGTTTTATATTATTTTTTGTGAGAAAGTACCATTCGTGACTTTGGAAGGGAGAAGAATGAGAGTTTAGTAGACAGAAACTTTGCGTAAAATAATACAAACTCTTGCCACGCGAAAAGTGTTTAAACGAAAACTAAAAGCTCAAGACTTGTTAATTAACACATGAATCACAATAGCAGAATTGTATTGCAAAGTTGGCTGCTCCAGATGGTTTTTTCTAATTTTGATCTATTTTTTATTTGAGTTTGACCATTTGCGCATCCATTGGAAATAACGAATTCAATAAGCGAGAGATCCTTTAGAAGGAAATGCTTATTTTTACTTATTTTCCTCGCTTCTGACATCACGCGTAGCTGCAGAGTTCATGTAGACATAAGCTAGTTTGATTTTCCGTAAACTTTAGTTTTCTATATTACGGATTGTCCTATTCATAGATACGTTAGAGACCAAGAAACTCGACGCCCGAACAAACTTTGTAACGCTATTAGATCGAGCCGCGGATGGCGATACAAGGTAAGTTTTGAATTACTAATGATCATTACTAATGATCATTACCGCATAGAACTCATCCGTTGTTGTTTTTTTAGGAAATATCTAACTATACGACAGCGATGCGTAGGAAATGTCAAGTGGTACGCGTGTTCTTTTTGCCACAAAGAATTCAAAAAACCCTCTGATTTGATACGTCATTTGCGAATACATACTCAAGAAAAGCCCTTCAAGGTGAGTCAAAGGAATTATAAATGGGATCACGTTCTCTAGAAACGTAGAAATGATATATGTGCTTTTCTTGTATCTCTGGATTTTTAGTGCACGTTTTGTTATCGCTCGTTCGCCTTAAAGTCCACCATGATAGCACACGAGCGTACTCACACCGGTGCAAAAAAGCACGCTTGCGGCTCGTGCGATAAAACGTTTGCGTGCCACGCTAGTTTGGCTGCTCATGCTAGGTGGGTTACGGTTATTTTAAACTAGTTACCAAGCTACGTTGAATTTGATCAACGAAATGCGTACGTTTCACAGATTACACGCGAAATCTGACAAGTCTAATAATGGGAACGAGGGTGGTGAAGAGATCACAGTTGAAAAAACCCGGGGGAAACATCACTCGAGTTGGAGAGGAAAACCTAAATTATCGCCGGAAGCAGAAAGCCTGGTGCCACAAGTTGTTTTGCAGGAGCCATTAGTTATCAGTGATACGGGGAGCAGAATTTGCGTATCACAAGTGCAGTCGAAGCAAAAACAGTCAAACGATGGAACTACCGATGTGGCGAGACCGCACAAATGTTGGGTCTGTCACGCGGCTTTTCGAAAGATTAGCCATTTAAAGCAACACTATCTCCGACACACGGGAGAACGTCCTTACAAATGCGTAAAGTGTGAAAGGTACACCTCGTGTTCGTCTTATTTTCCATAGGGATTTTCCTTGCTGCTTCCTGTTTGTGATGCACGTATGGATTGTTTTAGGAGGTTCTCGTCGAACAGCGTTCTGAAATCACATTTGCACACGCACGAAGATTCGCGGCCGTACAGTTGTTCTGTTTGCAGCACCCAGTTTTCTACGCAAAGCAGCATGAAAAGACACTTGATTACCCATAGTAATAAAAGGCCGTTTATGTGCCCGTATTGCCACAAGACTTTCAAGACTTACGTGAATTGCCGGAAACATATGAAGATACACAAACACGAATTGGCGCAACGGGTTGGTATATCTATATATATTTGATATAAATTGGAAATACTGTTTCTATGATGTTCTTCTATCCGCAGCAATTAGAACAACAGAAACGTCTCGACGCTGAAGAACAGAGCAGTGGCGAGGTGACGTTAATTCAGGACGCTAAAGGAGTATTACCATCTATTTCTACTTCCACGTCGTCCACCGTGTTAACAGATAACCTCGGTCTAGGCCGTTACGAAACTATCGAAATGTCTTTCCAATCACCATTACCTTCGGATTTTCCTGAAACTTTTTCAGACCAATTTCGAAAGGTAACCAGCGGAAAAGACAAATCTTCCCTTCCGGAAAGCTTACCGGAAACAAGCGTAACAGATATGGGAGGTTCTCAAATGCTGCATGCCGATGAGACCGGTACAGTGACGTTGCCCGTTTACTCGCGAGAACAAGCTCTTACCCCGGTAATTATTCTAGCGATTAATCTCTTATAATCAAGAGAAAACTGTATTTAAATGATCACATATTTTTCATTTGTAGGAGAGTATTCGGGATTTGGAGGAAACGTTGAATCAACAGCTCTTCAACGTCGAATTGAATTTTGGTTTGGGGAACAATCTTTCGAAACAAATAAGCAATGATAATGCGGGAGAACAAGAGAGCTGCAGGCAGCAAGAACAGCGGCCTGTCCTTAATGTCATCTACGAGAATAGCAAAAACATAGATTCAACCGGAACCAACGTTTTCGCCTCGCAGTTTGATTCCTTCGATATGAGTCACGTTTCGTTGCAAGTGAGAAGACGGTGTCTTGTTATATTCAATTTTTCGAACCGTAGAAACAGTGCATAACACTTTTTATTTTTTCAGCCGAGTGGGGAGATCGACATGGCTAATTCCACGAACATGGCAAGCATATTGCCAAGGTCCGCCAAGGAGGTACAGCAACCACCTATCCCTGTTGCGACAATATCTGTGGTCAGCGGTGGCCAATTAAGAACGACGTCTACGCGAAACACGATATCGAATGAATCGGAACTAGAAGAACGAAACAAAGATGCGTTCCTCGCGTAAGTTTTAGTCGAAACGTTATCTGTTTCCTGGCTTTCCGTTTGTCCCCGGAATATTATCTACGTAGAAAACGGTGCTCTTTGGGTGCGATAACATGCGTATGATTTGTGTAGAGAAGAGTTTCCTGGCACGATGCAAGACTTAAGGACACAAACAGAAGTGCATACAACATCGACAGAGATCGTCGGTGTCAACGTAATCAATGCTAAGGTGCCAGAGTCACTCTTGCAGTGTCATATGTGTAACGAACAAGGATTCACAGCAACGGGTTTGAAGGTACGACGTTCTTTCTATTCTAATTCGGTGGATGAAATCGACAAGCAATTTCTTTTATTGATTGTAGGAGCATCTGAAAACTCATCGTGGAACGAAAGAGTATCAGTGTCCGGATTGTCCTCTGAGATTTTGCACGAACGGTGGATTAAGTAGACATGCAAAAACACACGCTAGCAAACTGTGGGTAATTGACGATTCCGTCGAGATCTTCCGCATCGACGATAATTTGTCCGATCTCTCTTATCACGACTCGTATGGCAAACAATGGAAATGTTCGTTGTGTGAAAAGGTTTTTACTAGCAAAGCACAGCTTCGATCTCACGGAAAAGAACACGATGCCGGGTGGTGCGTGACGTCATCGGAATTGGCTGATACACAAAACGAAAAAGTTTCGGTTTCGCCAGATGCGAGAACAACAACTGGGATAGAGTCAGATTCTACGGTATCAGAAAAGGTTTTATTGGATACGGTAGCCGAGAAAGAAGTGATGGATCGTGTTAAAGTAAGTAAAAGATTGCATTATAATCCAGGAGAAGCGTACGAATTATTATCAAGTGAGATTATTAACTGGATGTGACTTTCATTTATGATTTAGGATGCCTTGGAAAAGAAGGAAAGGAAGGAGTATACAAACAAGTGCAAATATTGTCCAAAGACCTTTCGCAAACCCAGCGATCTAATAAGACACACCCGCACGCATACCGGGGAGAGACCGTATAAATGCGATTACTGTAGTAAAAGCTTCGCGGTGAAGTGTACCCTGGATTCACACACAAAAGTTCACACCGGTAAAAAGACCTTCCGATGTCACGTTTGTAGTAGCCTCTTTTCAACGAAAGGTAGCCTTAAAGTTCACATGCGACTGCACACAGGTAAGTAACGGCGCGAGAAATCTTAAACCAGTAGTTTATCTGCTTATCTCTAACACCGTTTTCATGCATTCGTTACAGGTTCGAAGCCGTTCAGGTGTCCCGTTTGCGATTTAAGATTCCGGACGTCGGGACACAGAAAGGTGCATTTATTAAAACATGTACGGGAGCATAAGGGTAATCCGAGAAGAAAGCAGAAACATTTGAAAGTAGCGGCGATAGCGGAAGTCGCCGCTAATTTTGAGAAATCCGAGGAGAGAGTAGAGATGACTATACCGACAGAAGCTGTCACAACACTTGGCGCACAGACCACTTACGAACAGCAACAAGAGCTCCCGCAGAACATCGCGGCTTATCCGAGTTTGGAAGTAATCGGTATTGAGCCTGCCGCTTTGACAGATCAAATCACATTCGACGCCGATGGAACGATATCGAATAATAACACGATATTATCCGTGAATGAGAGCAATCATTTAGTAGCCAACTTGCAGTATCTTTTGGCCAATGGCCTCTTTACTATTCAGACAGAGGAAACATTGTTAACGCAGCCGCCGGCGGACCGCCTACGTACGTTTAAGAACGTTACCGTCCACCAACACGACGGAAACGTGGAAATCTCCGAAGCGATTCAAGTTCCTTCGGCACAGCTACCAATCGGTACCTGCCTCCTAGACACAGCCGTAGCAACTCCCCCGCGGGTGGAACCCGCAGTGAGGACCGCGTCAAAGACTACGTCAAAAGGAGGAATTCAATCGAAGAAGGTGTGCGACATTTGCGGGAAAACGTTTATGAAACCGTACCAGGTGGAGAGGCACAAACGAATTCATACGGGAGAGCGTCCGTACAAGTGTGACTTGTGTACGAAATCATTTGCCCAGAAGTCGACTTTGCAGATGCATCAGAAACATCATACTGGTGATCGGCCGCATCCTTGTCCCCACTGCGAGTATTCTTTTACGCAAAAGGGCAATCTACGGACCCACGTGAAACGCGTGCACCAGCTTGATACGCTCGACATGAAGAAGCTGAGACGCTCGCGCCAATGTTTCGCCCCGAAGTCGCTCCAAGAGAATTTAACAGAGCCAAAGATTCTCAGCTTGGATGACATATCATTCGTCGAGCTTCTGAAATAATTGCGAAAATACTCGCAATAGCGAAATTCCTTTGTTTCCTCTTTTTTTCTACGAGATCGAACCCGTTCTGTGATGTAAGTACAGTATAAAATAGAGACATTTAATTATTCGGTACTTTGACGCATTACCGTGAAGGAAACCAAAATGTCACCACTGCGTTTTTAATTTGTACCGTTGCTTGTTGTACATATACGAACGTCTGGTGTCTGTGTGCAAATAAAAATAAAATTTCATTTCTTCGTAAGGAGAAATAAACCTGAGTCAGCGTAAAAATTGTTTAATTTAAAACAAGATGGACGAACGTCAAGTTACACTAATGTTTGTAGTTGCACTTTACCGCCGTCGTCGGACAACCGTCTGGGTGATTCTCGTGAAACCAGCAGGGTTTA
Source organism: Pemphredon lugubris (assembly GCA_933228935.1). Lineage (NCBI taxonomy): Eukaryota > Metazoa > Arthropoda > Insecta > Hymenoptera > Crabronidae > Pemphredon > Pemphredon lugubris. Next base: position 63,809,054 of record OW121815.1, read on the forward strand.
ACTTTGATTTGAGGCACATTCGCATTTTTCTTCCTTTTCCTTTGCAGCCCGGTACTTTCGCGACCGGGAATTCTGAATTCCACTTTGCCTTCCATAACGTTAAATATGTTGCTATTATTTTTAATCAAGGTCTGTAATCCTCCGCACTCTTTCCGCAATTGTTGCAGCTTTTCCCGCGGAATCGATTCAGCGATTTCGCGGATATCGAGACGGCGGCCAGCGTTCCACGTTCTGCTACGCGTCTCCTCGAGCGTTATCGTGCGACCTTCGTGTAGTAGTTGCTTTGTTATGGTACTCACAATATCTGCGATCAGCGTTTTCTCCAATTGCGTGCAGTTTCTCACTTTTTCCACAACGTCTCTGGGTTTGAAGCCACGGGACCACGTATCAGATGTGTCGCTAGTTTCAACGCAATCATTGCCTTTGTCGTTTTTTTTCCGAACTAGTGCGCTTCTCGCTGTTATTAATTCTTGGATTTGTTTCTCTCTTTCTTCCCCGTTGTCGTCTTCGTGTGTTCTTTTCCATCCGATCAAGCAAATTCGTTTGGTAGAAGGAATCCTCAATTTGTCAATACGCGTTTCAAAGCCACATCCTTCGCATATCGTCTTCACATACTCGATATACTCCGAGTACTGACTTTTAGAGGCACAGTACCTTTGATACTTGGTGCCGTCGAACTCGTATGGACAGCAGGGTAGCAAAAAGAATCTGCAGTCGACAGAACTCCTTGCGGCGATAACAGGAATCCATGGCGTCAGTTCGTCCGAATGGTTTCCTATGATCCAGTCTACATCGGGGAACAAGGTTGACGCAGACGGAACAATCGTGCGAACCTGCAACAAACACTTTCATTTTTGCTACTCGATTCATCTGATATAGTGGTGTTAAATTTCACCCTGAGTCATATCATTAATTTGTAAAACGATAAATAGCGCGGTAGGATATAACTCTTATCAATGTATTTTCTCACATTACCATTTTGTATTAGTTTAATACTGATACATGTTTCTATAGTGTCAACATTATCCAAAGAGTCAATTTGAACAATTTTTTAACTTTGCTAAATTTAAAGTACATGGAATACTTTTGTCGAAATTCTTATACCAACATTATCGTCCTTGAAAAAATGATAGCTGTAAGGATCAAGTTCTGGGTGAAATTTAGCGATACGTACTTGCAGAGGAGTGCCAGCCGGGTACGAGTTCCAAATTTTTCTTTTACGCAAGTCAATGCCTGTGCCAGGATGACCTTCGTTGAATAAGATGTGCACGAGTAATCCATTACCGCAACCTAAATCCAGGAAAGACTGTAACTTGTCCGTGCCCCTTTCGTGCCGCTCCATCTCCCAAAGTAGCATCACATAAGTGGCAATGGCAATGTCTTCGTAGACAAATTTCATCGGATCGGTATTCTCAGGCCAAATATTTATCATGTCTGGCCCATACTTTTGCTTCAAGTGGGTATACAGTATCGCATATTTTTCAGCTGACACCAAGCTCAACGAGGCCGGTGTGGTGCGAATGTTCTTCTCGGATTCGCTCGTCGTCATCCAATTGATCAACCGTGGAAACAGCTTCTGTTCTAGCCACTCGACGCTGGGGTCGTGCTCCATCATTATTTCTCTTTTCAACGATTGCTGGCCCACGTTTATAGATGTATATCCCATTTCGTCTTGCTGTATCCTGTACGATCTACCAGGACCTAGAGGTCTCTTTTCCGGGAAAAGAGATTTCTGGACACTCGTCACGCAGTTAATACCATTCTCCATGAACGTAAATTCAATAGCGTCTGAGAATATTTTCGTTGTGCGTGGAATAAGCTTTGCTACCCGCAAATGGATTCGATTGTTACTGGAGTCTCCAGAATTCTGACAACTATGTGGCCAATGGTGATCTACTAATCCCAACACTTCTAGTACTTTTCGTTCGTTGATTTCATTACCCTCACATTCCACACAAAAAAACGAAATATCTAAATCCTCTATGCGGTTGCAAAGTTCGGTAACACTACCTTTGACATAGACAGACAAAATTTCCCTCGAAGCAAGAATCCTTCGATTCGTGACGTGAGGATTGCTAAACCAGATACCAATTGCTTTCCAGAACTGAGAATTGCTTGCTTCGATCTTCTGGCAAGTTATCGTGGTAAAATTCATTTTTGCTACATTGATTCTAAGTGTTTCAAGGTTTTCTACTGCTAGGAAAGGTCTCTATCTATCCATTGGAGTCTTCCCTTTATTGTCTTTACAGTACTGTCATGTAAAATAAAACATAAACAATCAGAAAGTATAAATCATACGCAAGTATTATAAGTATTAACATACGGGTTATTTAAATACCTTATTTACAATCCACTTTGCATCTTCCATTGCCTTTTCCATGATCTGCCGAACACGATCCTGGTCAGGCTCCTCTACGTGTTGCTTGAAACTCTATGAAAGGGATAACAGTGGAAGCTTGAGATAGATAAAATATGGTTCATCGATAGGACGAATCTTTCGAAAACTGTGAAAGGGAACAGTGTCGTGCACCCACGTGGGTAATGATAATCACGTGACCAACATCTTTCTAACCTTTTTCAACTTACCTGTTTAACAGAATGCTTGTAAAATTGTTGAGCGTCTTTTGGAAGTCTATCACATTCCCGCAGTAAGAACTTGTAAAGTACTTTAGGCGAATTTAGCGCCGTTTCCCGCAATTTTGCACTGGCCATTTGATACAAACTTCAATCAGTTCAAAACTACAGACCACTACGGACCACTGTTATATATATATATACACTAAATATATAACTATGTAATATTTATGTGTTAAGTATATGGAAGGCAAGGACGTAACCTCGAATTATTTCAGACTTTCATTAACTGCGGCTGTACGATACTAAGTTTTGAAAAAATTTGCTCAAAAACTTGACATACTTTTTACTTTATTCTTGTTCGATATTATTGGCAACTAAATTCGGAAAATTTGAAACCGGCGTAGATGGTGCGTAAAGCAGTGTCCTCGGTAAATTGAAAACTAACCGGCATGAAGGGGTAAGTAGATGGATGTATTCGATCGGTATGGAAAGTTTCGTCTTTATCGCCATGCTAGTTATGTTCACATCCGTGATTCTGTCAAACGCAATAGAAAGTTCAGTAGGTATTGTAGTTTTCAACGATCTTGAATCTAAATAGGCTGATTGTGAGTACGAACTTGAGGATTCTTGCGTGCAGAAATACTCAAGCATGTACGCGATTTTAGGTCGGCAAATTTAGTCAGTGCTAATTACTTGGTTTTCTGAGACTCTACGCTCGATTACCGCGACTTTGTATAAAAAAAAATCGATGCACTCATTAGAACGTAACGATAGGGTTAGGAATACGTTCGAAGCATAGTGGCGTGTTCGTGTCAGCGTTAAAATGAATAATTAGGGGCCAATTAATAGTGAGAGAGTCAGGAACTACAGCCGGAGGGAACGGATATTATCACAGTTCAGGTATATGTGTACATTCCGTTTCGAATGGTAGGATTTTCAGACACCTAGCCAAGTAGCGTTAAATTAGACCCTCGCGGTAACTCTCGTTCATCGTGGTTATATTTTCGATATAACGTGGTCTATAAATCGCAGCAACGCTTTATTTCTCATATACGTCTTATTCATCGCCTGGATCACAGACCAAACAAAAATATATATATTTTTTTAATAAAAATTTTGATGTTATTGATTCCATAATTAAAACGTTTCAATTCCGGAGTCTAAAGTTTATTTACGCGATCCTGAATCTCTTACAACGGGGTTTGTGTAAAGCTGTACTTCTATAGAACCTAATATCCACGTTATACTGAAGTTTACTGTACCTTCGTGAGTTCTTTCATACGTTATCACGTTCTAATCTGAAAACAAGATGCTACCACCATGATGCTCGCTTAGGAATGCATTGATGCTAACAGTGCAGCGTAATGCTACGCACGCATAACATGTTATTTGGTACGCCCAATTACTGTAATTCTGTATAAAATTCCATGGAATGGTTACAATGTTACAACGATAGGATTAGGAATAAGTTTGAAGTCTCGAAGCGTGCTTACATCGGTGATGAAATAAATAATTAGTAGCGAATTAATGCAACGAGAACAACGAACTAGGGTTGTGGGGGGTAATATTATCATCATTATAGCGTAGTTCGCAGATACTCACGCTGGTAGCCGCGCATAATCGGAACGTATCCGTGGCGAAAAAGATAAATGAGAGGAGATATCGAGTTGTTCCGGATGCCTTTACTCCCACATTCCAAACCTAATCACGAATGGATCCGCTTGATGCGGAAAGTATACACTCCGCGGAATCGAAGTGATCCTCGCCCACGAGAAAAAGAAGAAGAATTATGCCAGTAATGCTTTGCCGTAAGATTTTTGTGTCTCCTCCGTGAAAGCGGCGCGGCGCGGCGCCGACGCCGCGGCGTTCTCGCGGTCGTGCGATAATGTCTAATTAAGATTCTAAAGAGCCGGGCGCCGCCACGCCGGAAGAATAATGTCGTTTGAAATTAAAGACAGGAGGTGGGCTCGCATATATTTCGCGATTCATTCGATCGTGAGGTCAATGACTGAGCCAATGTAGCACCCGTACACGGTCCGTTTTGGCCGTTCGGACTCGCGTGCAAAAATCAATCCTATTCCGATCGCTATGCCAATTCTAATTCTTCAGTTTTTGCCTATTAACTATATAACTTATCAACGACCTTTGAATTATCGGAGAAAACGGATCGCGCATGATACGGTTAACATACGGCGCGTTTTTCAGGCTGTTAATTAAATTAACATACATACGACGATTGCTCGCAGCTTAACTCGCGTTCCAGTTTACGAATGGAGAGGGATGAAATTCCTGCGTCAAGAATCCCGAGGATGAGAGAAAGCATCGGGAGATATTATCGGATGTCCCCGTAGGATGTCCTACGGCGTATCGGCCGACATTCTTCAGGTAACGAGAACATTTTCGTATAAATTCTAGCATAAATTCTCGGAATACTTCTGTTATAAAATAGGGAAACTGGAATGCACTCTCGACGGTCACTGATAGATCGCCACCTTGCGCTTGGGAAGCGGTAGTTTCGCGATTCGTCCTATCAGCGTGAGAGCAGCATATCGCGTAAATTGAAATTCAGCACGGACTTTTCGAGAAGTGAGAGGATCGCCGGTTATTCGCTGTCTGTATCCGTCGTTCGCGGCTTCGAGACGGTAAAAAATGGTTCTCCTCTCGCGGGAGCAGAGAGTGCGTGCCACGGAAGGCCCGTGCGAGGCAGAGACGCAGATGCATTAAATATGAGCTCGAAGTATCGGATCGTAAAATCGTATCCAACCGCAACACCCGTGCTCGTGGGCGAAAATAGCGTTTATTTGAAAAAGTAACGGTACGCGACTGAGAAGTTGTTCCGCGCTGTTCTCCCCGCCGACGTTACGTAGACCGCGAAGATCGATCCATGCCGTCCGATATGAAAATTTATCGCTTTTCCCGTTGCCGTTACTACAACACGATCCATTACCCTCGGCAAACTGCGGAAATCATTTGTTTTTCACCTACTGGCGGGCGATGGACCGTACCGAGATGGAAAAGAACTGATAACGAGTCAGAATTAAGTCAGCTGGAAGCTCAAGTGCATTTGCGCATCTGTCATTATGATTCTGCGTGGAAACAAAAGGAAAAAAAGTAACGTGCATATCCCTGTACGCGGTCGTTGCGATGATCGTAGCCGCACTTACCGAATGACTGTCCATTTGTTCTCGGGGCGCCTCACAGACGGTTTACCGCAAGTTTTCCACCCAACGGCGTCCGTCAGATAATTTGTCAGTGCCGCGACAGCGGAGGGGCTGACACCACTCTGCGGGTCAAGGTGATGGAAAAACAAACCGATCGGCAGCTCGATATTCGCGTAATTTACAAAGAATTCGTGACGCGGTGGGAGTTCCACTTTCCTTCTGTTTTTACAGCAATCCGACGGCCGCTTTTACGGCGCTTCCGCGCGGCTCTTACTTTGCGCTCCTTCGGCTCTTCTTTTGTTTCAGCCCCGGCTCGATTCCCCATTTACATTCCTACGTAGTCCATCGCGTCGTTTCCTGTTTCACGAGCGTTTCTTACCTTCTCGCTTCACCAAGGTTCCTCTTCGCAAAGGGAACGAACACGTTTATATCCTATACACCCGAATTTCTACTTCACAGGTAGACGAGTTATTCCTGGAGAGGGAAGTTACGGAACTTTCCGCTTCTTCACGAACTACGATCCAAGATAAGGAAGCCGTGTATGGTGTAATAGCTTGGTCGGGGGATGATAAATCCGAGGACGGGACTCTTACACGAAAGAAATGCCATCAAATTTCCACCTCCACCACTTCCACGAAATTCCGGATAGTCTAGTTCATAACTTTTCAAACCCGATTTTAAGCAATCGCCCGCCCGAGGAGCGAAACAAGTTTCTCGGAGGCACGCCAACCCAATCGCGTATATGGGAAATGCGATGGGCACTCGGAAGAAACAAGATGATCATCGCGTGTAACTGTGAGTTTTTGCATAACTGCGAAGGTCACGGGACTGAATTCGATGGAAGGGGGGTAAGTTGGACTAAAGTATCTGGAGACCAGGGCTTGAACAGATACCAAGAACAAGACTAAGAGCAAGAGACCTGAGGTTAATGCCGACGCGAAGAGGTGGGAGCCCGCCGTATCCGCTTTTCCGCTCCTCGTGCACGGGCCGAAAGCCGCTGGGGGCCGCTCAGTCTGCTTTCAGTCATCTTGACGCGCGCGTAGATAGCGCACATCGCTCTTGTTTGCGTCTTGAAGAAAGAAATCGTAATCTGAAAGACATCACGGAAATTTCTTTCGCGTCGGGCCGAAGTTCTTTTTTTTCATCGCCGTCATCCGCAGCAGAAGAGGAAGAAGAGCGAAGAGCCACAGAGGGACCTCTTCTTGTGCCCGGCAAAGCAGAAATAATGCGCGGAAGTCGTGGGACGATCCTCGTCCTGTCCGTCGTGATGAATTGCTTGGTGAGCTTAGAGAATTGTCCTGTCTCTAATGAGCTTTTCCTACGCCGGTTTCTTTTTCCTCGACGAACCGTATGAGTTTAAAGAGCTGCACGGTGCAGCGTCGTACGTTCTTGAGGAAGTTATCTGTTAAAAGATAATAATAGCATCTTTTCTTTTAACGTGGTGACGGTGCAGGCAATTTTGGGTCCTCATGTGCATGGGCTTTCTTCAATACCAAATATAATAATGTGTCTCAAAAGATCCTGGTAAGAATGATCAGTAATCGAACGAAAGCTTTTTCAGACGTTTTGGTTTACGATTAGGGACTCTTACCAGCGTATATTAAAAGATAATTAGCATATTATAACAGCGCCATAGCTTGAATGAGCGTAATCGTACACGCGGTCGTAGACACAGGGGGAAACGAAATATTATATTTGGGACTAAATACCCGTGGTACCATGGTAGCAAGAACGCGAGCTTTTTTTCACTTTGACCGTGCGTGCTTGCAAAGGTAGATTGAAAAACAGAAATTATATCGTCGAATTGAAACTACAACGTCTACGAGATCTTTCGTTTGGTTATTGAAAATTCGTACCATAATCCATCGCGGCGCGTTACGTTGAATTTACATCAATCCACCGCCCAATACATTCTTGGCCATCGACCGAAGATGGTCTTCCGGTCGAACTAACGTTAATTCTTTCGTCGAGTCATCGGCACTCAGTTACGCCGCGATGCGCGTGTCTGGAATGACAATAATTCTTAGCCGACGTGGGTCGCCGGTCCCCCGAATGCGAAGGCGTAAAGACGACTCGGACGAAGCATCGGCGTCAACCGAATTTCCCATCCTCGTACCACGCGAGACGGTAATCCTGCGAATCGAGGATCCTCGATCCGCCGCGAAGCGGAAAATCGAGCGATATCGTGACGCTGCTTGTACATCATTACGAGAGGTCGCGTTCGCGGTCACCTGGGACTGATCGGAAATTGCCCCGCTCGAGTGGCAGTGCAGTTGCACTGGCCTACTTTTGCCCCGAACAACCGGAATAATAAAAAAAATACAGCTCGTTGGTATGCGTCGCGCTCGCTCGCATTGTCATAACCGGCATACATTTCGAGGAACAAAGGTGCAATCGCCGGCGGGCGTGAGTTGCTACTTGGAGCTTCCCGAAGATTGCCAGATAATACCTCGTTTTCAACCGGAGGAACGTCGGGACGCTTCCCGAACGCTCTTTCCTGCCGTGGGACTCGTCGCGTAATACAACTACGATCGATGCGCCGATAGGACGCGAAGGCGAACGGTCCTCGGGCGATCCTGGAGATCGAAGAGAGATCCGCGAAGAAAACAATGCTAACTCGAGCGTCCTCGGGTTCCACGATAGCGGCAAGCTTCCTTGGCCCGCGTGTTTATATCCGCCCGGCCCGCTTCCGGATACACCATCCCCTAAGTCTCTATCTTATTTTCCGGCACGGCTCGCGTTAGCCATTCGAACGTCGGTGATGTATCGCAGTCACATTCCTCCGCGGAAAATCACCCGCCTCGCGTACCCCTTGAGGTACGAAGCCTTTCGAACTTAATCGTACAAGATTCACGGTACGTAGGAGCGAAACGTAATTTCCATTCACGGAAGCCGGATAGCCGAGGAAACGCTCGAGTTACCGGCCCTCGCACACGGGCCGAGTACCGGTATCCTATGGGATAATTACGAGGATCCTCGAGCTTCCGTGCCGGGTGGGGAGTATTGCTACGTTCGTAATCGACACTCGGCAATTATATTTCCCGTACTCTTAATTAGATTTTTCATTCGTACTCTATGCTGTCTTCCACCGTTGCTTGTTTTCATTATCACCCACTGGCGCCACGTAACCGTACCCCGCGACAACTACCAGTCGCATCTCCGTGGTAATCATTGGGAGTCCGCCGTTTCGGGACAAAGCTAGACTTAACGAGCTCTCGGTCAACGTGTCGACATGGACCGGGAGAACGGGACGAGAGTAGGGTAGAGGAGTATCGAACCGGGAGACGAGGCCGTGAATCGGAGGGTCGTGCTACTCGCTCCCCTCGTCCGTGATCAGGCTTCGCTCGCTTATTATCGAATTCCTCGCGCGGGTGGAGAAGCACGTGGCCGTTTCTCGCGGGGCGGTCCGCGTGCGGAGCGCGAACCGCCCGTAATCCGCGCGAGCGTGAGAATTCGCGGTGCAAATAAACGAGACGGATAAAAGGGGCGCTTATCCTTCCTATTGGACGCGAGACTCTTACCTGGTACCTGGAACGAAAGCCGCGCCAACGCTCGCCTTTGCTACAGAATCAGACGCGCCTCGTTAGACGTAATTAAGTGGTGGGAGGCAAATATAAAAGCGTGGCTCGTTAACCGCCTCTGTTCTCCTTCGCGTCTGTTAGAATGCACCCGTTCGACGTTGTTGCTCTTCCTATGCCCTCGCGCTGACAGGCACAGCGCGGCTGCCGATTAATTTCGCCGTGCGAGCGAATGCCTCGGTCTCCCGCTCCGTTGGATAATAGCGGGAGCGAGAAGGAGAGAGAGAGGGAGAGAAGTGGCGGTTATCTTTTCTTTTTTCTTTACGATTCCCCGAGCCGCTCGTAAACGAGGCAACGCGCCTGGAGCGAATCCCCCTGACCGCTTCCGATTAGGTGCACCGTATTTTTCTATTTTCGTTTCGCGGCTCTCTCGCAGTATTCGCGCCGCGGATACTTCCTCCACCTCCTCGCGCTCGCACCGCGTCCGTAGGATTCTTCGGCGGAGCGAGATCCACCAGCTGCGCGCGTTATTTACTCGAGTTTTACCGTTGCCACTTGCCACTCGCGAAGCAAGGGAGTCAGTGACTTTTCTTTGAATAAAATTGCGAGACGCGCGAACGCGCGAGCGTGTACGGTTTCCCCTCCACCGGTTAACGGTGCATACACGCGCAACGCGGATGTCGCATCACCTTGCCGTCCTTAAAGCGCGTACTACCTGGCGAATCTCCCGGCTCTCCCTTGCCGATGTTACTGGCATCCTCGTCTTCCGCCTTTCCAGTTTTATTCGCGATCCTCTTCCTCGTCCTTCCGCCCTCCCGCCGCGCGCTTTTGCGCTCGCCATCTCCGCGCTTCTACGCTTCTCATGCATATGGCGACGCGTAAAACTGCACGCGCATTGTTTTGCGGTACGTGGGAAGCCGGAAAACGATTATTCGGGGGGGTTGGGGGGGGGGGGGAAATTCGCATTGGATTAAATCTTCCCGCCTTCTTTCACTTTGGTTATATTTTTAGCGGGGTGTTATTACCCGTAGAAATTCATGTTTGATGTTTATCGTCACTTTAATACGTAGCTCGCAGATGTTTCTTTTTTTCCATAACGATCAATTACACGGTAACATTCACACCGTGCTACAGTTACTCGGACGTTTGTTTTTACGATGGACGATAAATATTGTTTTATTTTTTTAACGTGAAAGTGTTTTTACGATTGCAACTCTAATTGCCACTTAACTCTTACGGCTACAACGCGGAAATAGATCTGTAATATCCGGATGTGTGGTTATATCGGTGATTTTGTTGGAACAGAAAAGCGTGAACGAAGATAAGGGGTATTAGAAAGTAATTAGATGCGACGAATGGAAATTCCGCGTGATATGTACAAACCGCGTTATACGAGAATCGAATCACTTAGAAAACGTACAGTTAGGTTCCGGAATCTTTTTATATTATTTAAACAACATCTTAACCAAACAATATATATTTGTATTTAATTCAGATACTTACACACAGTATAAAATCCGCTATGTATAATAAATTTCACGAAAAGAGAATTTGATTTTTATAATTTTATTTGATATATACTATATATAGTATACATATATCAAAATAATATCTATATAATAAAATGATAAAGATAAAATCTTTTATTATATTTGCGTACACATATTATTAATACTAGTATGAAAAATAAATAGTTACTGTAGTTTAAGCCACTTTATACGAACGTTTACTATACAACCGTTCCGGTCAGAGGTTCGAATATAACTTGAACTTTACAAACTTAATAACATAGAACATCGACGCCGTACAACCGACAACAGCTTCTCGGTAGTGCCGAACGTACGGCCGGCACAGGCCCCATTCGTAACAGTATTTTTGTTTACCCGTACCGTTTCTCTTCCCATCGATTCAATTAATCTCTAATAATCCGGAGTATCTTTCAGACCACGACCTGGAGCTCGCCAACGGCGAATGCGAAGCTCGGCGATGAGTGCAACAGAGACAGGGATTGCGAGATGGGTATTGTCAGCAGTCAATGTTACTTGGGCTACTGTCGCTGTCAGCCCTATTTCGCCGAGTACAATGGCACTCACTGCCTCGAGGGTGAGTCTCGAAAAAGATTAACTTGGTAAGACGGAGATTAAAGGATGACGACGTTTTTGCCGGAATAGCTACTCTACTGGGTCACGAGTGCCTCGTCGGGGAACAGTGTTCCATGAAGGTCGCCAACAGCGGCTGCATCAACGGAGCGTGCGGGTGCAAGGAAGGTTACCTTCAGTTTCGTCGGCACACGTGTCTAAGCCGTGAGTACCCGTAGAAGAGAAACTCGTTGCGAATTCCAACTAATAGGTCGCCGCGTTAAGGCTGCATTGTGCGAATTTTTGGATTTAATAGCAAGGGATTGTAACCTCGAGATTTTTTATGGAAAAGAGAGGGTCACCACAGTTGATAGACTTCGGTTGTATAAGATCGCGTTAAACGATGGTTCGCTTAATATTTTTTAAGAGGCTCCGGTCTTACTGGTTTGCTCTGGTTTGGTTAATATTTTTTCAATTCTCTCCGGTCTTGTCTCCGGCCAAGTACAAGTACGCGAGAACCACTTACGTTAGATCTTGTATCTTTATTATAGTCTCACGTAAATTTGATTCTTATTAAATTTCTTTTAAATTATTCGTTAGAAGGTAGTTTCGAAAATTTAATGGAGTTGTTAAATTCGGAAAATTGTAAGAACCAGGTTTTCAGTACGTTCAATAAGACTTCCGTATATTTCTAAATCTTATAAAATAAAAAATATGATTTAATTTCCCGCGCATGATGGAGTAACGCTATCTGAAAATACGGCGAATGAACAAAATTATAAGTTTTTCCGTAAAACAAGCGTTAAATTGCTCATTACGAATGTCCACGTTACTCATTAAGTTATCTCAATAATTAATACGACAATCATAATAACCGGATACATACCGTGGCAAATTGCGTGTCGCGTATACCTGGTGCGACCCTTTCATCAAGATGTCTATCTACCGTATAATAGAGTCGGTGCTCAAGTAATCGCGTGCACTCGTCACAGATTATAATCGGCGACATTGTCAGCCCGGGGGAACGGTAAACGGAGGAGCTTCGAACACCCTGATAACTTTTTTGCTTTGCGTTTCAGCGGCGAAACTCGGCGAGGTTTGCTACGGTCACGCTCATTGTCGACTCTGGGAGACCAATTCGCACTGCGATTTTCTTATTCCTGATCTCTTCGGCCGCTGTCAGTGTAGCGCTCCTATGCGTCGCGAGGGCGACGTCTGTCGTCGTGACATTCTCGTCAGGCCACCCCCCCTTCACGATCATCGTCACGATACACCTTTTCCGACGGAGAACATTACCGAGGTCGAGGAACAACCGTCGGAGGGTCAACAAGCAGGCAGACCGGACGAGGGTGAAACTGGGGTTCAGTTGTCGTGGTTGAAGAACGGGTCGATGTCCCTGTCGACGGCTGCACCGGATTACTTGGTCCCAGTAGACCTCGTCACCAGACCGAACTTCGTTGTCTCTGGAACGGATCAGCCAGGGACAAATGATCTTTCCAACGACGAAGACGATGCTATCGTCGTGGAGGCGATCACCGAGCTCGCGTCAACGTCTACGGCTACGCCGGCAACAACAACAACAACAACAACAACAACAACGACGACGTCGACGACGACGATTCTCCCGATGTTGAGTTCGAGTTCGGGTAAGCGAGAAGTTATTATCTATTATATTCTGCGAAGACTTTAGAGGTTTGGAAATTTAGAATTTTTGCATTGTCCAGGTCCGGTGAAAACAGATCGACACGAGCCGACGACAGCGACGCCAGTCAGTTTAGGACTCTCCTGCACCGCTGACTTGGAGTGCCGTATGGCAGACCCGTTCTCCAGGTGCATCGACGGTGTCTGCGATTGCGGCTTTTCCAGCAACGCTACCTGCGGAGCAAAGAAGAGAGGATGCGCTCCTGGCACCTTTCAATGCAGAAGCTCCGGGGTCTGTATCAGCTGGTTCTTCCTTTGCGACGGAAGCGCGGACTGCGCGGACGGCTCCGACGAGGAGTGCACCGACTCTGGTTGCCCCGTGCAGGCTTTCAGATGCGAAAAGAGCAATGTCTGCGTGTCCAAGGCAGCGCTGTGCGACGGACGCCGCGATTGTCCGGACGGCGAGGACGAGATCGGATGCAATAACAGACGAAGTCAGTGTTTCATTTTATCAAGATTTCAGTCTGCGTTAATTTCTGTACTTGAAAAGATTTTTTTTTTCGCCTATTAGAGTGCCCTCCAGGTGCGTTCAGGTGTAACAACGGTCAGTGTCTACCGGCATACGAGTTCTGCAACGCGGTGGTATCCTGCCGAGACGGTAGCGACGAACCCAGAGGTGCATGCCGAACGCGAAATCGTGGAAGAGTCTCTGCAAGGTATTGCCCGTTCAGGTGCGACAATGGACGATGCAGATCCGACGCGATAACCTGCAGCGGTCGCGACGGCTGCGGTGACGGCTCCGATGAGAAGAACTGCTCTGTTTGTAGTGAGTGTCGTTCAATTTGAATTCTTATTTGTCGGTCCCTTATTTCTCTACGCCTTATCGCACATGACCTACCGAGCCATGCCGGAAACGTGCTTCCACTACGAAACACAATTTCGCATCGTAGGCGGCAATACCACGCGAACGGTCGATAAATATTTATCTTCAGGAAAGTATTCATTACCAATTCTGTTTTTTCAGGATGTAGCGCAGCGTCTCATTAGCCCTGATCTATTCGCGCATACGCCGCAAAGGAACTTTGATAGCGAACGACGAGCAAGACTGGCCGAAAATCGTCGAGCCGTCCAACGATGATATCGTCGACGACAACCGAGGATCCTTGGCAACCTACGATATTATGGACTGGCAACTCAGACGGCGGCCGTGTCAGCAGTTTCCGCTCTCCAATTCCGGAGATAAGCACGTACCTATCTACCATCGTGCCCTATTTTTCATTCACCGATGAAGACGATTTTTTGTGTAAAACAAAAAAAATGTGACCGTTCAAAATCAATGCGTGGCGTTCCTTGTCAACGACTCCATCCCCTTACCAACGTGCGTTAACGTCGGGGCGATGATGTAAAAGTTTCTTTTCGGCGCTCGACGGATCCGGAAATTCGATTTCTCGAACTTCCGGGCTCGCGCGTCCGCCTCGACTTGCGCGCCTGCGTCGCAGAAGCGATGACCCGGGGAGGGCGGCGCACGTCGATAACATTCTACACCTCGAATTCCGACGGTGAACCGACTACCCGCGATTAGAGGCTGGTCGTCGGGATTTTTCGGCGGTGTACTTCATGGCGAGGCGCGCGTCACAGTCTATTTTTTTATCTTGACATATCCGACGGAGAGTCCCACTCTGCTCTCTCGTAAAGTGTTCCCCCTCCACTTTCTCTCTCTTTATCACTCTTCCTAGTCGCGTCCCTCAAAGTGCGAGCAAGGCTGCAGATGTTCTCCCAGTGTGCCACGGCTTCGTTGATACTTGGCTGGCGTACGTACATACGCACATTACGTCGAGCGACGTCGACGACGGCTGCGCGAAACTCGTCGTCAGTCTGTACCAGAGCTGCAGTCGCGATCCGTCGAACGAACGATATGCGTCCGAGTCGAACCTTTTCAACGTCGCGACTGTTTGGGGATGTTTCGAAATCGGCCTCGAACAGAAGCAAATAACGAGGAAGAGTTATTCGAGGTTTACGGAAATCAGTTCGAATGATTTCCACGCTCCGTTATCGAACATCAGGAAATCTATCTAATCCAGGTAGAATCGTATCGCGTAGAGCTACGTAGGTGCGACGAAACGCATGAGGGGGGTCGTGAAATGACCGTTTCTCCGTTGCTACGATACCAACGGCCTTTACGTCGTCCCTATAAATCAAGATACGTCCGGCAATTACCTAATCAGTGTAAACTGACGTTAGTTTAAAAGTGTCTATCCCAAATAAGAAATTGAACGTCGCATTGGGTGCGACTTTAAACGCCGATGAGAAGCACGAGGAGATGGAGAGGACGACAGATTAAGAGTGGCACGCCACTGAGGATAAATTAGCCAAATAGCAACAGGATTTATTGTTTGTTAACTGGAAAAAGGGACGAAGGGAAACAAACCACGCGCTATATGTTGTTGGAGGTTCCAACGTCTCTGACTATCGTCATGTTTTCTATACCCGTCATTCATCTACACTTGCCATTCCTTAGACGCTCTTTTCCAAAAAACTTTTCCAAAATCAAGCAGATCAATCACGGGCCACTCGAGGGCCCTACGCATTACAAATTCACCCCTTTCACGAAATCCTAATTTTCCTGAAAGCACCACCTCCTCCTACACTTTGACAAATGAAAATCCGCACCTCCTCACCTTTTAAGCACAAAAACCACCAACACTATCTTCTTTAAATTCCATTTCTTTTCTTACGTAACACTTTTCCGTCTGAGTTATTTCGAACTCCCGACAACACGCTTTACCTTGACTCTTACTTCCGTTTGGTCAGATTACGTTGGTTTAAGACTGGAAACCTGCAATTCGCGTAGCTTTGTTTAAAAAAAAAAACAATTATACACGTTTGTTAAATCAAATTGAGTTCGATATTGGTTTCCAACAGTGTCCGCGGTTACCGCGCGACTAAACCGAGGTGACAAAAGAAACGGGCTGTGGACAAAACGGGGTGAGATGCCCTCGTGGGTATTACGCTCGCATAGAAGTTTACGAGATAACGAGCAGACACGGGGTGGACTCGCGTGTTCTGACGAGACGCGTTTCGAAACTTATTTATCTGGGATACGATGTGGAAGGCAAAGTGGTCGCGTTTCGTGGATTGTTTCTGCCGAAGGCCCGGCCTCGTCTTGATCCTTTTACCATGCATTCTCCTCGTGACACTCTACGTCGCCTCCGAGGACGATTATGATTTTGATGTGCAGTATCCGCCCTACAAGTCCTACAATGTCGTCGAAGGTGAGCGAATATAACCTCCCACGTTTCTGCTACCAGTGTAAGGAACGCGCGAGCAAAGCGTTCAGTAAACATCGTTTACCGATCTCGTTTGGCCACGTAATTCGTTTGAACTCGGCCAACAATCACGGAATTCCTAATAATGTATTCGTACAGATTGTCATTTGATTTTAGCGAAATGAAATGAAAGGGCGTTAAAAGTTATCGTGCATACGTAGGTAGTCAATATTTTATATTGTAAATTTGAATAATTTTATTATACTCCGGCGCGTTTAATACAAGTTTTTTAAAAAGATGCTTCGACTTTCTTGTTCAATGAATAGCCTCAGACTGCCAATCGAAGGGTTTTTGACCATGACGTTTGCAGTCATTGCCCTTCCTTTTTATGTCACTCAACGTCTGGCCCAAAACCCTTCATTAATGGCGCCGCGTTGTGTGGCCCAGTCAACGAACGTTTCTACGTAGAAATGTTTGGAACAGAATTTTTGACTTCCGGAATGCGTTTGGGGTAGTTAAGTGGTAAACATACTAAAAGTCCTCTGACCTACGTGGTGAGCGGGGGGTGGGGGGGCATAGCATGTCTCTTTTTTAGTTGTTCGCTTATATTTTCAAAACGGTGACCCGTAGGTAAATAGTGGTTATATTGAAAATTAAAACTGATAAAATTTTCTACAAAAAAGATCGTATTCATTTTTTTCATGTATATGTAATAATGTTCGAGATATTTGGTAAAACATTGAGCCGCTGTACCCAAAACTCCGCCAACTATGAGGATCTCATCCGCGAATCGCTGAAATGATTGTGTTACACGATATCTGCATCGCACATTCCTTTTGTTTTGAAGATATAAGCGAAAAACTAAAAAACTGGACCCTTCTTTGTCCCTCCCCTTCACCCGCTCACCCCGTAGGTCCGGGGACTTTTAGTATGTTTACCTCCTAGTTACCCCAAACACATCCCAGAAGTAAAAAATTCTGTTCCAAACATTTTCATCTAGATCCCCTTTTTGAACGTTCGATAACTTGGCTTTCAGTTTTTTTTATTTTAATTATGTAAAGTTTATTTTCTCTCAGTTCGTAAGTTTAACTTTTTGGTTCTCGCAAAATCAGGGAAATATTTATTATTCGTTTAAACTTATTCCATATTTTTCCACTATTTTACTCCAACGCAGCGATATCGCCTTGCGTTTAATGTGTATATAAAGTAGCATACAAAAAGTCATAACATAAATAGGATATGGTTTTTATGCGTACGTAGAAACGAAGTTCGGTATGAAGGTCGATCCCAACAATGCTGTACTTGCGAAAACTAATTAAACTGCGGTGTAGCTATGAGGAGATTCCGCCCGATAAATTCGTGACGGTTAAGCAGGTGCAGCGTTTCTATTTCAAAATTCGTTCTGGAGAATCCTTCGAGTAACAGCTACAATTAAAATTTCTCATTTCACGGGAAATGAAATTACCCTTGAGTAATATCCATGAATAAATTTACGTAGACATCTTGCGTATAAGGATATACAAAAATAGACAATTGAGTAAAATATTAAAATATAGTGTGATTATATTAATATTTATTCATATTTTATTATGTATTATCTTCCTGCATGAGATGAAAATGGATTCCCTCATTTATTTTCAGTCTAAACAAAAAATGATATAGGAATTCCATTAATGTAATATTTCCAATACCATTTCTCAGTTTCTATTTCGAACATGTATTCAAATAATTTGTAATACCTGCTATTTTTCAATGCGTATTTCAAATAATTACTCCCTCGGTATCATTTGTCGCAGCGTTTCTCAACTTATGAGTCGCAACATGCCTCATTAAAATTTTAATATTCTTCGGAATAATACCGAGAAACCGGTGAAACGATATCAGGCGTTTTTGAGAATAATTTCGCAATTAAAAAATGTTATATTCTAGACATTTGACTTGCGGTACCGTTACAAACGAATATGCTGGATCGTGCTCCAAAAGAGGTCGAGAAACGCTGGTCTGTCGTTACAAAGATCGACAATTATTTCAGCGCAACAGTCTCGCGAAATCCTCGGTTTCGTTTCACGTAACTCCTATGGTGTTTCGCTGAACGCATTTTCGGTAACACCACGTTCATTGATCCCCAGGAATGGTGGACGGTTACCTCGTATGGAACCCAAAATGTCACATGCTCTCGAAGGAGCCTCTGGATCCGTCGATCGCCAGATTTGCGAAGAAAGAAAAATTCGAGGCTTGTTCTAACGAGGCGCTCTTCACGGATATTTCGAGGGAGCCTAACGGAAGTGTGGTCCTCTTCGTCGACCCTGCAGCCGCGGCCCTTCATCCGGACCTCGAGTGTTGCTGGTCGGCGGTCGTGAGGCCGAAGTTCGAGAAACCAACCAAAGACAATTTCGACTCCTCCATCGCGTAAGAATTTCCCAGTCATAAGCTATTGATTAAAGCTACGGGTTGTACGCGAAAGCTCTTAACGCACCGATCAATGTACTTCAAATCGGAGGACGTACGTACGTTGATCAGCTTCTCTTTTAAATTGCAATAGCGAGCAACGAATTGTATTTACGTGTCCTACGTAAATTTTACGCGTGAATTTTATGAAACGTTACACGCACTCTTCTTCCAGACATCTATTTAATCGATGAATATTCTTATTCAGTCAGCCGCCGATTATCGATGAGTATTTTCAATTAGCAATCGAGGATTAACGATTAATGTTTATAATTAGCGATCGACGGCTAATATCGTCGATCAACTATATTATTCACGATTTTTGACGGTCAATTGCATTGAAACGAGTGCATTAATCGATCGATCAAATTGTGTGACGTACTCGATCAATTTCTAATTTTAGTTTTCGCACGCTTCTGAATTTTTTAAACCGTTCCCTCGTTAAAATGTGAATACAATGCGCTGTTGCTTCTACGCGATCGCCACGTTGCTACGCGCTTTATATCGACCTCGCATCGTCGTTCTCTCAAGTTAACACGTTAATCGCCACGGCATATTGACATCTTTTGCTTGGGGCGCTACGAAAGTATAAACAAAACTCTGGTCACTGACAAGCACCGTGGCGTCGTACACCAAACAATCTGCGGTTAAAGGTGAACCAACGCGCAACGTGGCGGTCAACGTGTTTTATATACTTCGATGAAATTCGTCGGTTTTCATCGTAGCGGTGAAACACGTCGTACCAAAGCCAAAGTGTATGGTCAAAAACCGACTTGTTTTATCGTCAAGGCAACGATGAAACACGACGATTTTAATTACAGAACAAATCTAGATCATGCACATCTCCGAATATCCGGATCTACAAACTATTTCTAAAGCAAATGTGATTCTTTGTTAAATTCAGTAGAATAGAAATTCTGTCATTATTTCGTGACCTGCGACCCGAAATACACTTGATAGAATAAAAAAAAGTTTGGAGATCTGAAGATCTAGAGTTGTGCATGATCTAGATTTAAGCCTCAATTACTGTCGAAACTTGAAATAAAACTTGTATGGTTTTTGGCAATACACTTCGGTTTTGGCACGACGCGTTTCTTCGCTACGATAGAAAACCGACGAATTTCATCGTAGTGTATGGTGGCTTGTTAACAAGGTAAGAGATTTAATCATCGCTAACTGCTCTCTACATCTACTTTGCCAGGGTGAAGCGATGCGAGAGCTTCGAGATTCAAGCGATCCTACCGCGCGACGCGGAGGTGGTGATGGTCACCTGCAAGCTAAACAAACCCAAGGAATCGAAGAAAGGTAAATCAACAACGAAACCCATCTACGAGAACGTCCACGCGATCGTCAATACCGACAAGGTCCGCGAACGTTTGGAGTACAACTCTAGCCAACTCGAGGCTCTCACCAGAAAACTGAGCATCCTCGTGGTTGGTATCGACAGTGTCAGTAGACTGAATTTTTTACGCACGATGCCGAAGACGGAGAAGTATCTCCGTGAAACCGGCTGGATCGGCCTCAAAGGGTACAACAAGATGGGCGACAACACGTTCCCAAATCTCATGGCGATTCTCACCGGTCAGAATCAAGGTCAAGCTTACTCGCGATGCAAGCCGACCGTCCCTTACAAGCTCGATCAGTGTCCCTTTATATGGCAGAACTTCCGGAACGCGGGATACGCGACGGCCTACGGGGAGGACGAAACCTCTCTGAACACCTTCAACTACCTCAAGGTCGGCTTCGTCGATCCACCGACCGATTATTACCTCAGACCCTACATGCTGGCCAGCGAGAAGCTTCTCAAAATCAAAAAAAGGTACACGATCTCTGTCTTTCTTTCACGCGTACCTGTTCAAGTTTGGAACCAGACGAGGGACGTATCCAAACCCTCTCCGTGATTTTAATATTGACAAATTTCACGTTATGAACTTTTCAGTCGCGATATCATCGCGAATAAATAAAGGTTGAGAAACGCCGCTCTAAACTACTCTAAACGAGGAAGAGTGGCTATAACCGACTCCGCGATCCCAAACTTGAACAGGGCTACTTTAGCTCGCGATCGTCGTTTTCCATCGCTTATCACCTGCTCCCGTCACTTCGATTCCCACAGATTCGGCCTAAAATACTGCACCGGCCCGGAGACGAGTTTCGAGAGGATCTTCGATTACGCGACGAATTTCGCGCGCACTTTCCTCGGTCTACCGTACTTCGGTTTCTTCTGGACGACGAGCGTCAGCCACGACAACATGAACGGCATCTCAGCGATGGACAGCCGTATGCTTCGCAAACTGAAGTACCTTGAGCAGGAACGCGTACTTAACGACACGATGGTCGTGTTCCTCAGCGATCACGGTATGCGATGGGGTGCGATCAGGAACACCTTCGTCGGCTGGTACGAGGAGAGGCTACCCTTCGTCTACATCTGGCTGCCCGAGTGGTTCCGCGGGGAATACCCGGACGCTTACTCGTCGTTGCGCGTCAATCAGCATCGTCTCACGTCGCCGTTCGATCTCTACGAAACCCTGAGGGAGGTGGTGAAGCTATCGGGCGGCGACGCCAATCCCTCGGTAGGCTGTCCCACCTGTCGCAGCCTCTTCGAGCGCGTCCCTCGCGAGAGGGGCTGCCAGGAGGCCGGGGTTTCCCCTCACTGGTGCACGTGCACCGCCTTCAAACCCGCCGATCCCGGCGACACGATCGCCCGAAACGGCGTGCAGACCTTCCTCGATCACGTGGAGGACGTGGTGAAGGCGTACAGGGACAAGAAGGGCAGGAGGCTGTGCGCTAAGCTACGGCTGAAGAAGCTTCATAGGGTGGATCGACTGATCGACTTTGCCAATTCCACCACGGTCGCCTACTTTTACATGATACAGGCGGCGCCCGGCGACGGGAAATTCGAGGTCACCATACGCTACCACGAGGACGGCTCTTACACCGTCTCCGACGACGAGGTCAGCCGCATTAATCCATACGCCACGAGCGCCAAGTGCCTCACGCGCGGTATGAAGCAGTATTGCCATTGCGTCAGATAGAGAGCGGAATGAACTTTGATCCGCCATACCTTCCCCATCGCTCTCTTTCTCGTGACTCCTCTGTCTCTCTCTCTCCCTCTCTCTATCTCGAGAAATTAGGGACCTGAGCCAGTACATATTTAGCGATTTAACGGAGAACAGGGACGACCTCGACGGGGGAACGTGCCAAGAGGAAGGAAGACGTAAGAAGGAAGACGAAGATGCTTCCTCGTGCCAATGGATCGTGCGTCGCGTCGGTTAATCGATTAGTTCTTCCAAGAGTAGTAGATAACGAACGAGCCCGATAGCGCGCGCTCGAGGATTCTCGAGCGAGAAATGTTTAGATATATAATTTTGATAGGGATATACATATACGTACGTGTGTGTAAATAACGCGTTTCGAGACTAGCGATTATTTCGCGATGATCGGCGTAGTAAATGTGCCAAGATCCGGAAACACGTTTCCCGCGGCAGATTCTTTTCTTTCTCTCTCTCTCTCTCGTTCTTTCCCCCCCGATTTCTTTCTTTCCTTCTTTCTTCCCATCCTTCACTCGCTTCTTTCGTTCAAACATCGTTATCCACTTCTCCTTTTCACGTTTACATTGTACGCGCTCGTAGAACGAATGATAGCAAAACGGGTGATCGCGTCTGTGATCCAGGAACAACGGCACTTTGCGCAAGCTCAAGGACGGAAGAACATTAAGCATATCACGATACATATATACATATATATGTATACATATATTTTACTACATCGTTAAACACGCATTACTTACATCGAGGGTGCGGAGCGACAAGGAGCATCATCCGGATACATTGATCGTCGTTAACGCGCATCCTCGATCGTCCGACGGGCCGATAATATTTCGAAGTGCTACCTCTCGATGATTATACAAAATAAAGTGTCTTTTTCCTTTTTTTTTCGAAAAACGTTCCAACTCGTTTTTCGCGTCTCTTTTATTCCTTCGCCGTACAGTAGAGACTCGATCAACCAGCTTAACAAGGAGACGAACGGAATAAAATCGAGACTCGAGGGAAGAGACTTATTTGCTATACCGAAATACGATCTTTATTCTTAAAAGCAATATCTTCTTTTATAATACGGTCATAACCGAAGTATATATATATAATCACCGGTACTATAGAGAGATTTAACCGATCAAAATAGTGTTATAACAGTCAGGAGACAAAAAAACTTCTGTTTCCGGGTTAATCGAGGTCCTACTGTACCGCGAACAATATCCCGTGTCCCCATCGTTCAAGGTCAACTTGCATTCGCCGTAAAGGAGGGGAAGAAGAACGAGAACCATCGGCCGAGGCGCAAAGTACCGATTCGATCAATGTGACAGCGTATCCTCGCTTGATCGCCAGAATCGTGTCCTGTCGCGTATATCGGTTTCCTGGCGCACCTCCTGCCGGCGCCGTGAATTCGTTCCGTGATCCGGTGTGCCGAACAGCATCACAGCGACCGATTGCTTGCGAGCCTGTCCGACGGCCAAGCCTCTTCTAGCGAGAAATCCGTCGAGCACTTTGATCCCCTCGTAGAGGCTCTCCAGGTCGCAGCTGGAGTACCGTTGATCGTGCAACTGTCGTCGGTGGGTGTTACTCAGGGCCTCGACGCTCGAAATCGAGACGGGCATACGATCCTCGAATTCGTTGTGCAGCTTCTCGTAGCTGCTCTTGCTGCCGCACGATCCACCGATCGTCGATATCTTAGTCACGTAACTATCGCGCGAATATGTTTTCCTCGCGGATCTGCGTAGGGTGCCGGAAGGCGTCGACGTGGTCGTCGAGGCGGCGGTCGAGCCGTTGCTTCTGGTTTGCCATCTGCCCGCCCTTGAGCCCAGGAGTCTGACAATCGTGCTGCGCGATCTGGTGAGATCCTCCTCCTCACGCTCTTCACCGGCCTTTCTCGAATCGAGGATCTCACGGTGATCGGGACTCGCGTCGAAGGCGTCGTCGTTAACGACGTCGGAGTTCTCGGCGTCGCCGGCGGCATTGTCGACGGTGAGATTGGTCCTCGAGGACGATCGACAAACGTTGGCGCATCCGCAGGCACCCTCGCACGAGCATTCGTCGGATTGTTCGACGTCACGATTACCGGCGTCCCCGTGGCCGATCCCGACCCCTTCCGCGTCTCTGCTGGCCACCTCTCCCACCTGGCCTGGATCTACCTGGACGCCTGCCACGCATTCGTGCTCGATGTCGATCGATGCATCTGGCGAGTTCCTCGGCTGCGAATCAGAGGAGGCATCGGACGTGCGGCAGATTGGACTTTCGTCGACGACGGGGTCCTGGGGATACGCACCGAGAGCTTCGGCGTCGACGGAGGTGGACGGGGGTAGAGACTCGAGTGCCGATGGATCGCCCTCGGAAAATGAGAGTGAAAGACCGGCGGTGCGACGAAACCAGTCGCGGCGGGATCGACCGTCTTCCTGGGGCGTGTTCACTGAGTTACCTTTAACGAGAGGATTATTACATCAACGATATGATTTTTCTTCGGGTCGAATATATTTTTCTTTATTATTACACGGTACCAGTTATTTTTTTTCCAAAGCACGTAATACGGAGTGTCTCGTGAATGGGGATAATTCGTTAAAGACGCGATACCTGGGATGATTCGCAGCAGGTGTTTTTCCTTATCGAAAATGTTTCTCGCGTTGTAGTTAACGAAATACTAATGAAGCATTCGGATCACGGGGGCTCTACTGTATCCGTATAATTTTAAAGAGAGATTCCTGACGTTATTACAAAATTGATTATGCTTCGCTCACGTGATTCCGAAGAGGAAGGGAAACCAGGTGCGCTTAGGTTTCGTTGCATCGTTCCCGGAGGAGTGACGTATGGCGGCGGTGGACTCTCCGGCACCCGGGACGTCTGATTTGCATTCGCCGAGGGTAAGGGCGTCGTCTGACTGCTACGACTGGTACTCGCGCTTTCAGCCAACAGATGAAAAGAGGATTGAGCGAGGTCGAAACTCGCCGAATAGAAAAGAAAATCATTATTGTATTCGGTTATTTCTAAGTATCGTGCACGGTGTCCTGGGACATGTTTTCCAATAAAACGTTGTTGAACATTCTATGAATGAAAAATTCCATTAAATATTTCTTATTTTATATATTACATTACATGGTGGATCAATAAAAATTGCCACCCTCAATATCTCCGAAACCATGAGAATAAGAGAATCTCTATTAAATTAGAGAATCTTTTTGTATATTAAATACAATTCAAATACATTCTATTTTCAATTTACGACCCCGCTTACGACCAAAATTTCGTGTACATCAACCTACACTTACGAACACTGACCCGGCGAACTTCTGCTACGAGGCTCGCGATTGAAACTCCTCTTCTTCCGCCTACCAGTCTCGGATTCGAGATTGAGCTTGACGACCTCGTCGTACCCCGGAGGCGCCTCGTACACCGGCGGATCATCCGCCACGGTTATCTCGTCTATCCTCGCACCGTCTGCAATGTCGAAAACTGTCCAAAGGGACGAAGACTAACTTGCTCTTCTCTCCTTCCTCGTCCAACAGCGTGTCCGACAGCATTGTTCAGACCTGTCCAAGCTTTGAGCGCATATTATCGGGCGAGGGGTGTCTTATCAGGGCTTAGAAACCGTTATGATATTGAGACAATGGAAAATTAATTATCGACCGTAGAATAGCGAAGGGGTGAACTTCTCGAACGAGCTCGAACTTGGACAGGTCCGGGGTGGTCAGTCGCCTACGTACCCAAAAGCTCGCTGATGGTCTGCAATCTGGACTGCAGCTCTCTCTGTTGCCTCGCTCTCGCGCCCACCCTGTACAGAAGTACAATCAACGCCGATATCAGTACGATCAGACCGAGGCTACTGGCGACGAAGACCAGAGTGGCTGTCTTCAAATCGGGATACCGATCGATCTTGGGAAAATAATAATTCGCCTTGTTCGTGTGCCACTTCCGGTCCTGAGGTTCCATCTCCCAATCTATCGGATCGGAGGATGAAGAGAAATACTTCATGAGCAACGATACTAGATAGAAAGTATATTAGAACTTCATTTCGAAAATTTCGAATACCTCGTAAGAAAGAATACTTTTAAGTACACTCGAGCCTAGATTAGATACATTCGAACTCCTTACGAGTACTTCGAGAAACGTAAATGATACAATATCCCTACCAAGATAGTTCTGCTATACCTCGAAAGCAGGAAGTCGGTTCGTCGCTGTTGTCACCGCAGTGATCGAATCCGTCGCAGTTCAGTTGGCTGGGTATACACCTGTGATTCTGACACAGAAAGTCCGACACGGCGAAACAGTCTGTGAACGAGGGAACAGAGTTCAGCGGTCTATCGCGTTCGTTCCGGCGTTAATGAAACCCTACCCATGTAATTGAAAGCCGCGTAGGCGATGGCGAGATGAGAGGGTGGACCAAACGTTCCACGAAGGCTGACGTGGAAACCGTTAGAGACGGGGGCGATGTGTTCCCTGTTTCTGGGGGGTTGAAGTTGCCTCGCTGGATGCCTGAGTACCTCCAGTGGCAGTAAAGCCGACGTTGGTCCCTGTTTAATAACCAGCTCCGTGTTTCCTGCTGAAAATGGTTCTTTCGCTTTGTCAATATGAAACTTTCGAGTATTGTAAGCCTGATCTATATATAGGATGTACCGAAATGTTCGTATGTAAGTTAAAGGCGCGGTACCTGAAATAATTCCAAGCAAGTTCTCCTTTATAGAAAATATCCGAAGCTTCTCGATTAACGAGATGCTAATGAAAATCGGTGGACAATCGAAGAGGCGCAACCGGCTACCGCGCCCTTCTCCGATTGGCCAAGTTTTTGATTAATATTTCGTCAACTAAAGTGCAACCAACTTCTTCGATGAGGAAAAAGTTCCATCGAATCATTTCAGGTATCGCGCCTTTAACAGACTATCTCTATGTTGGATTCAGCTCCCTTCTCCCGAGCACCATCAATTTGTTTAACCATTCTTCTCGGATTAATTACTTCCCCGAGACTCACCCATGTCGGCAAAACTGATGACCTTGAGATACATATGCGTCTTCATGTGAAGAAAGTTCTTCGGTGGCCTTATCAACCAAACGCAGTCGTAAGTCTTCGCACCCTCGCCGACCATGTCCATCATCGTGATAGCACCGCCCAGATTCTCGACGTATCCCCCGCAATCGGTGATCGGCTGCACGGATTTATCGAACAAATGTCCCAGCACGAACGAATAGAAGGCCTTGTACCCGAGGCCCGTGCCACCGTTCGCGTAAAATCTTATCAGCAAGGACGGCCCGGAGCTCATTATCACCGGAGGACGAAACCTCGCCCCGCTGCTGACGTCCAATCGTTGACCGTTCCAATCGTAGAACTATGGAAACGGGAAGCAAGGAGACGCCGATTAAAAGCGTCGCGTCATACGCCAAAACTGACCTATACTCTGTTCCGCGGGAGATCGGTCTTGTTCATCGCGTGACGCAGTCTTACTCATTTCGTGACTATGTTTTCGTTAATAAACTGGAAAGTACTTTTAATTCGGCAAAAGTACATCGATCTTAAAAGGACTCTAATTAGAATGGTTTTAAAAGGACTCTAATAGAAGGGCCAGGCTGGCCTTCCATTTCTTTCAGACAGCCCAAACTAGATGGAAAAAAGTCAGTTCAAATTCTTCCTCTGCCAAATAAGCACCCGTTACGAACTCTAAGCTGGGACCAGTGATTTTGCACTTGCGCATCACGTGAGGTGCGATATACGTAGAACGGCCCCTAAGGCCGATCTCTACTGAGATAGGGAGTACCTCCATTATGGAAACCGTGGCCAGCTGGAAATCACTGAAGAGGAGTCTGATACGACAGGACGGTGCTTCGTTTGGACACGTCACGATGTACTCCAGGCCCAAATCTCGGGGATAGCGGGCAGGGAAGAAGGGGGATGTTAATATACCGCCACCGGTACTGTTCAACCCTTTCGCGCCACCCGTCATCAGTTCCGTTCCTCTCAGGTGCAATCTGTTCCCTGGGAGAATGAGAGGAGTGGTTTGTGATTAGAAGTTGACGTTCGGATTTATGTCAGCGAAGGAAATTCTTTTTCTGCCGTAATGTTTGGTCACAGAACATCCGTAAGTAACAAAGATATTCGGGTGTTCCCGTTTAAACGCTCGACTTTATATATTTTAATAAATGTATTCTATCACTCACTCTCCGCCGTGTATTCCAGGGTAAAAGCGTGTTTATGCGACTGGCTGTATAATAAAGCGATCGACAACGTTCTCGTGCTCGATCTGTACGTGATCGGTGCGTACAATCCGCAAAATGGAGTACCCGAGACATCCTCGTAGGGAGGCTCCGATATCCAGACGTAGTCGCATCTGAAATTAGAATTCGATGAAAAGGTCATAGAAATTGATATATTATTACAGGCTTTACTTAAATGGTCCTAGATAGAGAGATTTTTATAAAGCAAGATTGAACGAACAGAATTTGAACACATTCCCTCCCACGTTTGACTTAACTCGGGCATAGTATCACATGTGTAAAATAATATTAAAAAATAGAATTAGTATCGCGGATGTACAATTTGAATTACGTTTTAATGTGCGCGATTTAAAAGTGTGATACGATATTCAACTTAATAGCTAGTCGAACGCGGGATCGAATGCGTTCTGATACGAATGTGTTAATCAATTTAATTTGAATTCTACCTGCAAGGGCTGTCAATCGTAACTCCGCCGTCGCTGCAATGGTGCGAGAGAGCCAGTGCTCGAAATGTCACGATTATAACGCATGAGGGACACGTAACGAGCTCGAGACTACACTGATCGTGAGAACTATTACTCGCGTAAACCGGCGATCCCTGTTGCATCGGTTCATTCTTCGCGAAGGAGACGTTTCTCGCGTACAGGATTCCTTTCTCGGCGAGCTCGAGATAGAGCCGCCGACCATTCTGAGCACCACATATATCCTCGTTTCGGACGACGTCGCCGTCACCCACGGCAAAGATCACCAAGCACAGTATCGTGATGATCGCTTGTTGCGAAAGAACGCATTGCCAGTTCAGAGCGATATTTTTCGTTTTATTTCTCAAATAGCGCGACGAGGTACTTACCATACCGAGGCTGGTACATATTTCTCGGACGAAAGAAAACGTTCTACCTCTCAGGAAACCCGACGCGATTACGTGTAATTTCATTAGCACGCAACACGGTTACGTACCTCCCTATTATAGTATAAGGCAGTTTTAAGGCATCCCCCGCGCGTGCTCCTTCAAATCTTTTTCAATACTAATTTTACGTAAGTCGTTACAAGTTTATCGATCTTTCTCTTGATATAAATATTGATCGTTGAAAGATTCACGAATTTTAACTTAAATTCTTGTTATTTGAGAATTTCGTCACGAACAACGCGCATTTACATCATTTATTGCGTAAAGAATAAATACCATGTATCTACGATGCCTTGCAAGATATATTAATAACAAATTTCTCGAAATACATATAAAGTTATCTGTCACGCGTACCGAGAAGCAGCATTCGAATATGCCGGGTCGAGCGGTCGGGGCCCGGAAACAGCCGAAGTTTACCGAAACGCAAATCTCGGCGTCGGCAACTAGGAACGCGATATCGAAAGAAATTATCGATTCTTTTGCTTGGCATTGTATCGAATACAAATATCGATGTCAGTAAAATATCGAAACAATGGTATCGATGCCAATAATACTTGTATCGAAAGAAAAGCATCAATATTTGGCTAGTACCGTTAGTATCGCTACGTTCCTAGGTTAATACCAGTTAATACCAACCACCAAGGGACCACATTTTTAAATTATCGATACCATGTATCGATAACGCGACCGACGCGCCATTCTGTAACCGGTGCTCGGCTGCTATGAGCACCTTGTAATAATTGTATTTGAAAAATTCCCAAGTGTTGACAAGGAATGTTATTTCCTTGCCCAGTTGTCCATCCCCGCCCAGTATATCTTCATAAACAATCGAGATTTTGTATCTTGCCAGAATTGTAATCATACATTTGATAAGCTCAATTTCACTAATATGCAATCGAATTTGTATATCGTTAACACAATTATCGTTAGTCTTATTGGGATTATTGGCTTAACTCTTTGCGTAAAAGGTAATAAACAATCTTTCATTGCAATTAGACTAAAAAACTGTCTTTATTTGTGCTTAGGAATCTGTGATTTATAAATAGGTTAGATATAAAGTTCGAAATTAGGTGTATCTGTCATATAATTAACACAATCTAACTAATCAGAGTGCAGGATAATGGGAACAGGTGTAGATTATTCAGGCACAAAAGACATCAGTGCATCTGGGAGAAAATGTAAACCTTGGAGTAAGCGGTATCAATTGATCGATGGAAAAGTAAGGATAATACCCCTTCTTTCGATTAAATTTTATCAAGGACTTCCATCAATTTATTATTCTTAAAAATATCTTTATTCGAGGACATAATCTGTCCTGGGATAAAAAAAGGAAAATATTAATTTTTAGACTTCTAAATTTCCTGCCCATACATTTCCGGAGAACTCCCGTAAATCAGCTAAGCGATTTTGCAGAAATCCTTCAAGAGATATTGGTGGACCCTGGTGTTACGTTGACGAACCTAATTTTGATTATGTCGAAAAGGAGTATTGTGATATTCCATTTTGCCACGACAAAGGTTTTTAACTATATTTATTTGAATTAGATTCCAGCAGAAAATATTGTGTTTTTCATTGTACTAGAATATTATTGTTTTTGCTAGATTGTTTAGTGTACACCAAAAATGCGACGAGTTATACAATTCTAACAGAACTAAGGGCATCGGAGGGAAACACGTCCTTTTGGCTCAAAGTATGGGATCCTGATGTCAAAAGCCAGGTAGAAAAAATCAGAAACAATAATAGTACTTGTGGTTGTAGTTAACTTGATTTTCATAGGCAGAGGCGAGATTTTTATTAAGCTTTTTGCCAGTGCCTACTACCCCGAAGCAAATCGTAGGATCGTGGCATTCGGGGGTGGAATTAGCCTTTGGAAATTCTCAGATGCCTGAGAAATATGGTTACGATGTTAGTTGTCAATTATTGCTCTTTTCGATCTACCTGATTTAACCATTATCTTGGGATTATGTACTTCACACAGATACTTGAATTAAATCTGGATATCCTATCAGATGAAAAATGGACTGGTATTTGGATTAGTTGGAATGGTGGTTTCATTTTTGCAGGACTTCAGGACAGTCAGAAACCCTTTGTGATGCGGGAATACAAAACAAAAGGAATCTCAAACAAGCTTTATTCCGACTTGAACCTGTTTTATGGCATTCAAGGCACAGGGTTGTTGTTTGCCACCCAGTTCTGTCAACTATGTAGGTTCTATGTATGTTTTGTGCCTAAAAGTCCATATAGTTTAAGAACAGGCCGATTTTGATATTTTTTGGGTCTGGGTTTTATGTTAAGATTGCGAAGTACACACATCCTTTGGAGTTGAATTCAGCAGGCTATGGTCCTTGGCAAGGAATAATAAAACATACGATCTTGGATTTCATCTCCGTGCAAACAGATCCGTCTATTTACAGTTTTACCAATCACCTGCTGTGGATTATCCTTGTTTCACGGTAAGAACCCTTTTAACAATTTCTGGGGATTAAGTTGAAGTCAATCTCCTTACCAGCTAGAAATTGGGAGAGACCTTACCGTACTCTTATATCAAGAAAATAAAGATTCGGGGAAGACTTACTTGAAAGAAACTACTCCTAGCCGGTTGCTTGACTTTTGGCAGTGGAAAGAGTTCAGTGTTAGGTAAATAAATAAGTAGCAGAATTATGGTTGCTAAATTTAAAGTAATTTCAGTATCTTTGGATCCCACTTTCGATTGTTTTCCAAGCAAGATCATGGTAATATGGAAATTCTATACTCGAATCACGATCTATTTGCTGCAATGAGATGGTTCAGCATTGGTAGTGATCAAAGCATTGCCCAGTGGACATTTTTTTGCCCCCCAGGAGGTACGATTTGGATTTACTCAATTTTTATTCGGCCTTTTATGTAACTGTTTATTAACAGACGTCGATAAAGTGGAGGAACCTTTCCCACCAAATTGTATTTCTGATTCCAATGGTTTTGGGTATGCGGGATCTCAATGGACGAGTCGAAATGAAGTGCCCTGTGTTCCTTGGGTATCAGACGAGGTACACGGGGATTTTGAATTAAAATATTAGTTGCTTAGGCTTTAGTTTATAGTAAATTTTGAGAAGGTACCGGCAGAAGAGAAAGATGACAGTAAATTTGTCGATGGAAGCGCTCTGAAAGCACTAAACAAATGTAGAAATCCCAGCCGAGATCCCAATGGCCCATACTGTTTTGCGTTTTCTCCGTGGGAGGAAATTAATGTTACGAAACGTTACTGTGATATTCGGAGCTGTAGATCGTCAGGTAACGTCGGAAAGAGAAATTCATTTTGCGGTTATTATCAGAATCAACATTCAAACGAAATTTAATTCGGATTGGTGTTCCTAGAATGTCGAATGGCTGGAACAGCAAACGATTATGTAGGGACGTTGGCCACCACACGATCAGGACGCAAATGTATCGAATGGCTAGCCGAGAAAGAGTATTACGAAACTATCATCGAATTAAAAACGACAAGGACAACTACCGTTTCGACGACGACTCGTAGGCGACCGCGCGTGCAATCAATGAAGAAGCGACCATATTCACAACAAGAATTGCTCTTTCAATACATGCCGACAACGCCAAAGATTGTAAAGCCGCCAACCATCAAAACAGTCAAACTGAGACCAAAAGATTATCGGGAATACTTCAACGATAGCATGTACACTGAAGGGAGCGCAAAAAATGCAAGCAATTATTGTAGAAATCCTTCGCGAAATATTGCTGGCACTTGGTGTTACACTCCAGACCCATTACTTCCGCGAGATCTGTGCAATGTCCGAGATTGCGAGAAACCAGGTGAATAGTGAATTTGTGGGTGATTCTAATGTACACCTTCCCAGGGTCATTGTTTAACAGACCAAACCTTGCGTACCAACGATTTACTGTTTCGTCTTAACGTATATATTTCTTTCGCAGAAGAGTATACGTTTCTTGTTCGAGGTGTTCCTACAGGCAGACGCTTTTACGTTTTACCCGAACACCGTTCGGAAGGCTTACGGTTTTCTTTGAAAGCATGGGAGCCAGATCGTCCAGATTCTATAACGTTCGTCTTTACCGCAGATGATGGATACCTTTCTAGATATATTCTTAAAATCGGTGCTTTGGATAACGAGAAAGTTCTTCTATACTATCGGTCGGAAGACGAAGGTGATACGCGCATTTTTCTCAAAGACATGTCATCCTTCCTCACACTCTGTATCAAATTCCACCGAAGGCATGGCATTAGTTAAGAAGAAAACTTTGCCACACTTGTTGTTTCTTGGGAAATGGAGCAATTTCATCATCCGCATTCCTAGAGGAAGGATTTTACTCTATTACGAAGGCTCTGCAGATCCTTTATTTGAGTGGAGTCATCCTGATTTCCAAAACGCATTCTTACCAGTTTACTATTATTATGGCAGCGAAAGCGGACACACGATTGGCGTGGCTTTTGATCCAAATTCAAGTTCGTTATTTTGTAATACAGAACACAAAATATAAGATTCAGAGTCGAAACTGTGTTATTCGAATAAGACAGGTTGCCAGATTGAAAACACGAAAACAGATCGATACTCGGCCGTTCTACCGGTATCAGCATGGTGGAATCGAGAAGTAGCGAGCCCTGACAAATTTTCACTTCTGCTGCGAGGGAAAGGGGTGATTTCATTGCCCCTACTTTTACTGCCCGGCACTTCAGGGTTCGTAGATCCGCTTTCCGTCCCTTAAATGCTGCGCATCCTTAACTTTTTCATTTTCTATAGGTTTTACGCACTGATTGTTAGCGAGCGTGATCGCCAAGTGATCTTCACTAAAAACGACGATCCCAACGTGACGATTGTTTACAGGCAGAAAGCTGCCAAATCATTATTCACGATTAACTACTGGACGAATATCACCGTAAGGTATAATCCTAGCCAAATTTTCATCCAATTTCTACATCCTGGTTATTCATGAGAATGATTCTTAGTTGGATGAAAAATACAATTGAGGTACTCTCCAATGCAACGAAAGTTTTCCATTACAAACACTCCGGTCCAATTGTTCTTTACTTCTTCTCGTTGGGCGTTGACCCAGGAGACTGGGCCACTTGGACTGTGAACTGTGTACCAACAGGTAAAGAAATGAATTCGGTTCTTTTTTGTTATTTGTATAGATTCGATTCAGAACAAATTCGATGGTACAGACATAGATGGACCTGCAGTAGATGGCGGATGGTCGGAATGGGGACCCTGGGCTTGTAGCCGAAGTTGCGATGGTGGCACAGGAACCAGAAAACGAACCTGTAGTTCTCCTAAACCTAATGTACGTGGAGAACCTTGTATAGGTCCTAGCACAATGACAGGGCGATGCAATGAAATCCTTTGCGGAGACATAACAGATGGTAACAGTTGGGATATTATCTCGTGGAGTTGTAGAAACTGTTACAATTGTTTAACCAATCTTAGTTTGACCTGATTTACAACAGACACTATGAATATGATAAAACGGAGAGTTCGGCAGAACTATACGTCAATTAGAGTCAGCGAGTCAGATCCAGTATTAATTTCATCTGATTCTGATATTATTAAGTCTATTGAAATGGAATCTCCTCGCTCCCAGTTGCAATGGTCCTTAAATGGTGTTTTTATTCGTGTGGACCCAGACAGGATCACGATAAAAGATCACAACATTGGTATTTCAGATTTAATACAGTCTTTATCCATATCTAGTATAAACTTAACGATAAATCGGCCCGGACATAAGAAATTACATAGAAATAAATTCTGAAAGCTTTAGCTGAAAACTTAATAACGAGATACAAACGAAATGTATTAATTTTTTTAAACGAAACATATAAGAGATTTTTTAATCCATTTCAGAGATAACGAAAGCAATCCTAAACGACTCAGGTGTGTACACAATGGCGCTTCGTCGTGTCGACGGATCCTATTCCATCGTAAAATTCATTAGCTTGGTTGTAATTCCCAGAAAAGAGAATGTAATAATACGAGAAACATTGAGTTTAACTTTAACGTGTCACTGCGCCGTGCTAGGACATTTGTATTCGGGTCTCCACGTGTCCTGGCTCGTAGAAAACAAAACCTGGAAGAATTACGGCATTACCATTCCTATCGCAGTTAATGTAGATCACATTTCAATGGTAAATAGGTCCCATGGAGGGCTATGGCTTTGCATCGTCAAACAAACAGACTTAAATTTTGAGTGGATCACCAATGCAATCTTGGTCAAAAGTAGTTTGAGATGTTTCAAACGCGTTTGTTAATCTTTAAGCGTATACTTTATAGAAGTGATAGTTCTAGGAGCACCGAACTGGCGCACACATCTAATGGAAGACCAGGCGACGCGCTTTATTTTTTCTTGGCTGAAAAGTGAAGAATATGTTGGCATTTTTGCATTGATACTCTTCTTAGCTTTAATCGCAATCATAACTACATGTTCCATCTATTTAATAAGGTAGATCGCAATTCAAGCAACAGCTCTAGATACATACTCGCCTTATACTCGATTTGTCTTGAATTTGAACAGGTTTCGCGAGGACTCGATGCAGAATTCCGGACGACGATACAGAGCGGAATAATGTAAACCGCTAAATTCGATCACTCTCTAATTATAATACACACTTAAAACTGCTATTCTGCCATATATTCCCTAAATTTACATTGTGACGATCGCCACGAAAGAATAAATAAACTCTGAATAGAACAACGTGAGATAAAGAGAGCGAATGGAAAGGGGTGGGAAGGGGAAGGATGCGCAGCAGGCTGATGGAGAAATGGAGAAACAAGAAGAAGAGAGCGGCGGATGAAAGAGTAAGGGTGGGGCGATGGTCAACGGAAGGGGGAGAGGCTGCACAACGGGACGGAATGGAAAGGGGCGAGAAGGGAGGGCGTACATGGAGCGACAGGTGCCCAATCGCCCACGTGGGTTCTCTCTTTACGGTGCCACGGACGGTGGAAGGGCGTATAAGACGAGGATGACGGCGATGAGGACGACGAGCCGGCTTCCTTGTGCCGACACTCGCTCTATACACCAACTGCACTCGCCACAGAATCAACAGAGTGGGGCAGAGCGATACAGTGGCGCACTCATGTTAACGTCATTTATTTATTTATTAATCTGAATTTTGAGAGAAAGGTGAGAAGAGCAAAAGAATCTTTTTGCTCCGGAACAACAAATGAACGATTGCGTGTACGGAAGACAGAATGTACATTTAACTTGCCACATAACGCTTTAGTTGATATAGAAGGACTGGTTCAAAATCAATCCACAAAATCGTTCATTGACCCAGACCCAATGCTCGAAATAGTGCCGATAAAATACTGATCAATTCTAAAGTTCATTTCCTATAACTAGAACTATTTTAATGGGTGTCTTACGAAAGTACCTTCCCTTACAATGAAATGATGCCGTTGCTAAGTCATCTATTATAAATTAGAAGATTCGCTCCCCGTAATCTACTTTACATAAGTGCAGTTGCAAAAGAAACTCTTCGGAATTGAATTTGAGAAACGGTACCGTTTAAGAATTAAACAACCATTACTCTGGAACTGTTTTGTCGGGACTACGCCACTGAACAAGGCTGTGGCGGGCCACGTACCGCGAGTGGGAAAAGGGGCAAAGAAGGGGAAGGGCTACCCATTCGGTAGCAAATGCTGGCTAACCCGTCGCAAGGTCAAGATCAGTCGGTTAATCCCATCCAGTCAGCCGAGGCCCTTGCTCCTTGGACGACGGGCGATCCTGGTTCGCTCCAGGGGCTCTTATCTTTCGTTAGAAAGAGGATAATATATTAATCGATAAGGGAAAATCCTTTCGGTGTGTCTCGTTTTCATAGTGGCTTAAAAAATCGAATCCTGGCGGGAGATCCTCGAAAGTGGAAAGTGCGACTCAATCGTATCCCTTTCTGTTATGGAAACTTGCGTCCTAATACCGAAAGAGTTCTCCTTGGTCCTTGCCAGCAAGGACGTCTTCAAGAATGAGGCTGGTGGATTAGTGGCAGACCTGAGGATCTCTGTTTGGTCGAACGTACTGATACCCGCTGGAACCCTTATCTACCCCTTCCAGGGTTCCATTCGATTCGACAAAATCGACCTTTACTCCCTTCTCGATGACAACGATGTGAGTCTGGATGATTTTATTTAATTGTAGTTTAGTGCTCTTTTATTATTGAGAATGTTTAAAATCTTTGCGAGGTGGGGATGACCCTTGAAGTACCGCGCTTATGATTTCAACCCTTAAATCGCGGGTATAATCGATTACATAGATTGTAACAGCTTGATGAGAGAGTAATAGGTGAATCCGACATTTAGCCCTTCGTTAAATCAATCCCTTTCAGATCAGGCGCGAATATGGCTGCTACGACGAGGTCTTCTTCACTAATTACAGCCTTAACAAACGGCAGTGCAACTGGATTAGATTTCTACGTATCGTTCAGTCCTACGAAGAACAAGTTAATCTAATCGGGACCAAAGTTAAGGGTAAGGATTACACCGAGTGTCTTAATAATGATTCCAGTCTTAATAAAGATTGTAGCACGCTTGATTGAAATATTGCTCGAAAGAAAAAACGAGAGTAGCGGGAATTAATTTTGCTTCTTTCTCTCTTTTCCGTCCTATGTATTATTCGATCCAGGTGATCCAATCTTCGAAGTGATAAAGGACGTTCAGCCAGACACGGAATTAGTGGCCTGGTTCCTACCCGCTAGCCAACAGGATTTCGTCTTCATATCGCACGATGTGAGATCAAGATCGGCGATCTACAGGTGTACGATCGATTCCATTTTGAACGGTGAGTGCTCTAACGTTGTCATTGAATACCGCGGAGCGTAACCACAAGGGTCTCAGTATTATTGGAATAAGAGGATATCCTTACTGATATAGTACGCATTCGCCGCTATTGCTCTTTGGTATCATTCTTCTATTTGGTTTTTCCTCCTTTCTCCCCTTCGC
Organism: Pemphredon lugubris; assembly: GCA_933228935.1. Classification (NCBI taxonomy): domain Eukaryota; kingdom Metazoa; phylum Arthropoda; class Insecta; order Hymenoptera; family Crabronidae; genus Pemphredon; species Pemphredon lugubris. The sequence continues at coordinate 63,846,834 of OW121815.1, forward strand.
CGCAGTCTACTACCATTGTACTGTCCTTTATCCCTTAGGCATAGAGTAGGGGGCCACGCATTTGAATCACCGGCGGGGCTCCGAATACCTTCTGATCTTGCCCGACAAAAATACCGACAAGTATTTGCATTTCAGATTTGTTAACCGATCTTTTTTTTCTTCTGTTGCTGCTACTGCTGCTGGTGCTGTTGCTGCTTAGACTTTGCTTTTCGATTCCGCCACGATTACAACGATTAACGCAATTGTGTCGGAGACCAATCCGAATACACAGGGAGGATAATCAGATAACAAAGCCAGAACTAACACACATGTAATCCATATGTATTACCGTTGAGCACGTAGAAGAGCTGATCTAGAAGAATATTAATCCTGAAGATACCGAGTTGAATTCAGATCTAACTCGAGCGTAACGATTCCAAATTTCTGTTACAAGAATCACCGTTGGACCTCTCAATGGCATTGCTCTCTCAACACTCCTCAACGACTATCCCCCATTCGTTCTACGATCTGGACGAGTATGAATCAACGTCAGAAGAGTCATCCTCTTCAACCTTGTCGTTAACCAGCGATCATCTCGATTGCAGCATCCTTACGACGATGAAACGGGGTGAGAGGGTCCTTTTACCGTGTGAGGTTTGCGGGAAATCCTTCGACAGACCTTCCCTTCTCAAACGCCACATGCGGACTCACACAGGTATAATTTCTCCCGTTCGAGAATAATTCAGAATTGATAGAAAAACTAACTTATTGCATTTAAGGCGAGAAGCCGCACGTCTGCATGGTTTGCAACAAGGGCTTCTCCACCTCCAGTTCACTGAACACGCACAAACGGATCCATAGCGGTGAAAAGCCACACCAATGCCTTGTCTGTGGAAAAAAGTTCACAGCATCGTCGAATCTTTACTATCATCGTATGACGCACATCAAGGTGAGTCCCATAGGATGAACCGAGAGTGTTTCTATCTCCGGAATAAGAGAGTTTTCCACCGCGTAAAGCTGGTAGTCCGGTTTTTTCCGCAGACCGGAAACCCTGGGTTTCTCTAATCCAGCTTGGTAATGATATCTCGGGAGCCATATAGGCTGCTGCTCTCCCATCAGCTACTGTAATTGGTCCATTACTCGCTACCGCCTGGAATGCGATCCAATTAGAGAGACGGAGAGTATAGCCGTAGGGGCTCTCCCTTCCTTCTCCTCTCCCCCTCCCCCCTCTCCCTGTCGTTCTCTCTCTCCTCTCTCGGTGATATCTGCCCTACCATCTTTTTCCCCTCTCAGCGCACTCCCTACTATTTATTCACTGACTCTGTGCGCGTGTAGTGATGGGATTAAGTCTTTTGTGAACAGAACAAGGATTATTTAAAAATACCTACTCAAACGGGGTGGGGGGGGGGGGGGTTGTTCTCTGCCGGTTCTTTGATTTTGAAGCGAAGCGAAAAATCAATCGATTCGAAGGTCGGACATCGATTTGTTATCAGTTGAATTTAAATAATTCGGTTGTTCTGAGCCCGCCGATAAGGTTTTGTAAACGAATGGGTCTGTCGGCAGCTGGTTTTAGTTTGGTCTATTTCTTTGTAATTGTACAGTGTTTTATTCTCGTACATTTTATTACCCCTCAGAAATACTCGCGAAAATAGAATGGAGAACGTCATTACTCTCTTGTCCACAATTTCCACAACAACCAACAACAAATTCTCTCCTTCTTCCTACCTTCGTCCAGAGAAGAACAATTTCCTTTGAAACTGGTCTCGGTCCATAGGAAAAGCCGCACAAGTGTTCGCAGTGCTCGAAATCCTTCCCGACGCCTGGAGATTTGAAGAGCCACATGTACGTGCACAATGGGCTCTGGCCGTTTCGTTGCCACATCTGCAGTAGGGGCTTCAGCAAACCCACAAACCTGAAGAATCACATGCTGCTGCATCTTGGTCGGTGTTCCGGCAAGAAGATCATCAAATCTATCACCGACTTTTGACCCCACCTTAAATTCTCCCCTCGTACTTCATTCTCTACCAATCCCCTAGTTTTGTACTATTCGCCGAATAACTATGTACTTTTCCAATAAAACCCGCTCGTTTTCGTCGATATTTATCGATCCGATTAAAACGATTCCGTTCATATCTACAGGTGGTTTATAACGGTCCCTCTGTTACTGACTCGATACTACACGCCCTCTTTCTTTGGCACGTAGAAAATGGCGACGCAAATATCGTTCTTGTCACGATCCTCTATTAAACGGAACACAATTTGGAGATATTCGGATGCGTCTGACTTCTGTGCTATACTTCCTGGCCAACATCACAGTTTAAACGCTTTACAGTCCAGAACCGCCACCGCTGCTAAGACCAACTTTACCGTCGACCTGTACTTGTTTTTGGAAACAGTCCTCCAAAAATTGTGCCATTGATAGGTATAGATGGCCCTTGACCCCCGTCAAAGTATGACTTACGTCCGGATACACCTGCGTCGCGAAGGAGAGAGAAACCAGCTTAAAAATCTTCTTCTCGGTTATTTATAGAACGACAACCAGATTCATCGACTCAGAATTATAAACGACCAACTTCGTTCGCGATGAACTCTTGGTAAAAGTAGAATAGTACCTGTTGTCGGAAAAGGATCCCCTTCTTTGCTAAATGTCGTGCAAGGGCCATGGATTGTTGAAACTGAACGTTATCGTCTGCTGTACCATGGACCAAGTAAAACATCTTATCACGCAGATGATCCACTTTATCGTAGACGTCCGACTCGGCGTAGCCTTTGTAATTTGATGTAACGTTTGGTAAACCCATGTATCTCTCGGCGTAAGCGGAATCTGTTGATCAGAATAAAAGAGAATCAAGAACTGTAGAGAATATATTAACAATAGTTTTGCGACGTACCGTAAAGTTTCCAGGAAACTACCGGCGCCACGCTTATTCCGCAGTGAAAGACTTTCTGCCCGGGCTCGGCGAGAGCAAGAGCAGCGACAAAGCCGCCGTAACTCCATCCCCAAACCGCTACGCGCTGTGTGTCAACGAAATGTAGGGAATCCCGCAGATATCTGGACAAAACAACCTTATTTTTTGTACTCCGATTCATAGAATTATGAAGATTGAGCAGCAAACAGTTGGAAAAGCTCACTCTGTCACTTCCAATTGATCCGCCACCTCCACGGAGCCTAATCGATAGTACACTTCGTGCAAAAGCTTGTAACCCTGTCCACCGGTACCTCGGCCGTCAATCTGTACCACTATCACATTTTTTCTACTCGCCAGATAAGTGTTCCAGTCGATTTTGAAGATATCTGTTACCAGTTGCGATCCTGGCGCCCCGTATCTAGGAAACGTGATTGGTAAAATAAGGTGGAATACGTTTTAATATAGAACTTACACTTGCACGACCAGCGGATAACGGGTTATCTCGTCTTCTCGCAATCCTGGCGGCAAATGGAGCCTCACTTGGGCGTTATAACCACCGCTAATCTGCACTGGGAATGTTTTTATTTGTGGCAGAGCAATCTTTGATATCTTCTCCTGCAAATCAGATGATTTTTACTTGCTCATTTCATTCTCGATCCAACTACGAGACTTACACGAAGGAGAGTGTTATTTTGCAGAACGTGCATCAGTCGGGGTATCGGAAACGCGGTTTTGTAGACTGCTACCGTCGGTATTCCGGGCCCATGACATTCCAGAACAAAATAATCTGTCCCAGTCGGCGGGAAAATCGCGCTATGATATTGACAACGCTGCTCTGTTAATTCTGGAATTAAATCCCGTTACAGGTACTCGACCTTTAAACTCTATCAATTACTAGTTTGATTGCCCAACGTAAGTATTTTGATTCACACACTTGGAGGTGGCTTTTGCTTCGATTTTTGTTTTCTGGATTCCCTTTCTTTGCTCTGCTGCTCGTCGGAACTCTCCGGAGCTTCCGTTTGCGCTTCGTATTGCTCATGGATGTAACTTCCGTCGGACCAGGAAGTGTGGTGATTTGAAATTACGGGCTGATAGTCTGTGCGATTCTCTTCAACCACGTCTGTGCAAGTCAGACAAACAGGCGGATGCATCGAGGATCCAACGTGCGGTAAAAGCGAGCTGACGCGATAGAGATGTCTTTGTCCGGGACGCATAGACGGAATTCCGATAAAGTAGCTATAGGAAAATAATTGTTTCAATTCCAAAATTGCCAAAACACAAGTTTCTTGGATACCTTGGCGCTAAAAATCGTTTTAAACGTATGTGTTTCTATACGAAGAAGGAAAACAAATGATAGTGTTTCATCGAGAACTGATATGGTTAAAGTTAAATGAGAAAGAGGAAGCTGTAGTATCTGGTAATTAGTGAAGCCTGCCGTCTGACTCAAATTATATGGTTCAGACCTTACGATGGACAACCAGTGACTGAACGATTAGTGTTGGTGATAGTGTGCAGTACTACTCTTCGACGAATGACATGTTTAAAATACAGCACTAAAATATTAATTGAATAGACAATATTTTAATTTGAATAATAAAAGTGCAGTTTTTATAAAAGAAAAAGACTTAGTTTTAATCGGCTTCGAACAACAAAATTCTCACAAAAGAAATCTAAATCGTAGTACTGCTCATATTGAGTTTGCCAATCACTGGTGTAGTTTAACAATGCCTACATAAACCCCAGGTAGGAGGTCCTTTATATAGGACGCACAGGCACGATTCGAGACCCATCGAGTAAAACGGGGAATTACCTGATAATAAACTGGGGAGAGGTCTTATCGATTACCTTTATCCATTCGATTTAAATCCGATAAAATTTGACAGTGTGACTCTTACATGGAATTGTTTCCCTGATCCCACGCCAATATCTGGACCACCTCAAATCTTCCATGCGTTAATGGTACGACCTGCTTTCTCAGCACGTTAACCCAAACGATATGTTTGTAATATCCGGCTGGTCCATCCTTCACAGGACTAATGGCTATATAACTGCTGCCATTAGCCGAGAATATCGGGGCCTCCGGAGGCGTGTCAACCCAGCCGCGATCCTCCGACACGATCCTCTGTATTTCCTGGCAATGCCACATTGGACTTTTGCAAATAGTAACGACCGACAAATTTTGCGCCCTTGTTAACCAGGTGACGCACACTTCCGTCAGCGATATCCATGAGGCGGTGGTAAAGTAATGCTCCGCATGCTCGATAACTGGTGGTGGCTTCACCAATTTTGTATGAATATTCTTAGGATCGGCCAGATCAGACACGTACAACTTCACCACAGGGTTCGGTGTACCGGGTTTGGGGTACCGTAACGAACGTATGTCAGGATAGAGAGCCTTGTTGCCCTCACCGAACCATGAAATGTGCATCTCCTCAACGAGGGAGTCGTCGAACGAGGCGTAGAGCATCATATGTCCATCCGGGGACATCCATATTGCCTCCGCTGTTTTTAAAATCTCTTCCTCGTAGAGCCAATCCGGCAGACCGTTTGACAGAATGCCGGGGACGGCCGTGCTCGTAACGCGATACCCCGTATTGCTCATTGGTCCCGCGATATAATAAATGTCGTAGTCTTGTACCATCACCAAACCGTGGCCTCTGGGAGTCCATCTCGCTAAGAGGAGATACGGATGTACCTCTTTTTCCGGGTGCGGTGTTAAAGGGACGGTTTCGCGGGTATTCACGTCGTAGATCGTGTATTGGGCCAGATACGAGTAACGAAAGAGCTTCTTGACGTTATGAGCGAGCAGCAGATACTTGCGGTCCGGGGACAGTGAGAATTTTACTGGATTCAGTCGTCTCTGTGCGGGAAAATAAATTTTCGAGTTGTAGCCAACGAATGCCATCGATGGAAAGATTTTCTTTTTGAAAACTGACGTGCATAAAAACCGATGTAAGAATGGTAAAACGAGATCCGGTCCGTGAATACAAGTACCGTGAGACACAGGTTTCAAAACATTGTACGACCGTTTGCCGACTGTAGGAGCATGCATCCTGTCGGTAATATCTGTTTTACCGACATGTATAGCGACGATATAACTAAATTGTTTTGCTGATCCTACACTTCGACCGCGAAAAACTCTTTAATTATTCCAGTCGCGTAATTTACGTCGCGTCAGCGACAAAGTGCAAATATGACTTTGATTTAGCGATCCGATTAAGAAAATAAACGGAGAAACTGTATTGCCGACCGAACACAATTCTCCCGCAAAACTTACAAAAGTTTCGTTGGGCATCAAACTGCGCGTACTAAGATTTCTCTGGGAGACATCCAGCAACGAGATTCCACCCCATGTGTCGCGATAGCAAATGTGCTGACCGCTGGCCCACGATCCGTTGAACAGTAGCGGCGTTAGTTCCCCCGACAGGACCTCGGATAATCGCAATCTCGTGCCACGGACCCTCGGCCCTTCGTCAGGCGGCGTTAGAAGAGCGACGGAGGTGACGATCAACGCTAAAACCGCGATGATGACGAGGAGAGCGATCAGAATCCCTCGCCAGTTCCTCTGATTTGGATTCGCCGATACTAGCTCCTGTCGCAGATTTCCCTTACTAACACTAACTGCCCGCTTTTCGTCGGGGATACTAGGAGACAGCCTCTTCGAGGATTGAAATCCAATGAATTCTATCGGTGGAAGGGGGTAGAGAAGCGGAGAGACGGTCCATGGATGCGTTAATAAATATCAGCCAGCTGCTGTCGCTTAAATCGATAAAGAACCAAGCGAGGGCTTGTGGGACACTTCCTCTCTCCCTCTCTCTCTCCCTCTTTCGCAGCCCGCGTAAAATCCCGCAAAAAGATAAAACGTCCGTCAATCTAACGCCGTCATCTCTGTTTTTAGATGTCGGGCCTCTGTACAGCGAGTTACACCGGAGAGGAGAGTTTACTCTCCGTTTAGACGGCCTCTCGTACTTGTTGCTGCATTCTGACATCATTATTAATTACGTACGATCGAATTTTATTCGAAGCTACCAGATAGGATTCATCGATTCCCACTACTTTCATCTCACTACGAAAGCTCAAAAAAAAAAACACAGGAGAGAGATTGCCAGTGGTAAACGGGAAAGGGGCGGGAGAGGGGGGCACGACTAAGGTATTACCTCGTCGTCGTAAATGTTATCGTGATCCGCCATCGGTGATTAGAATCAATTTAATCGAGGGTCCTGACTAACCAGCTTCGCGGTGACCCTTTAATCCTACCCCATTCGAGAGACTAGACCTCTTGAACACGTTTTCCCCGCTAACTTTCGAGAACACACACTTCTACGGAATGCAACGAGTAAAGAGCAGCATTGGACGAGGTGGTACCACCTTGGACGCGTGTCGTTTACTGATACACGGAGAGAGATGCTGCGAGAACGAAGCCTGCGCTTTGCAGATGCTGCGCGTCCCTATTTTCATTTTCCAAAAGCAACGCTCGGGGTAGAATCCCCCCTTCGGTAGATCGTTAAGACAGGATTTGCGGACACGGTGTATTTATGTTTTTCTTTCTGGAAAAAATAGATGCGTCAATGTGGACCACCGGAGGGTACACATGCCATTTGAGAAACTGGGTCAATTGCGTTTCACCGCAACGTCAATAGAGGAAAAGAAAATATAACAATGGCGCCGATTAATGTCGCAAGGGTGATTCTTTCAACGTTTGCCCTCGCAGTTTCTTTTAATCCATTAACCGAACGTTAATCGGCAGTTTCAAAGAGTCGATAAAGAGGGTTGCGGTCTCACAGGCGTCGCTACACGTGACTCTTTAGTGACGCCAAATCGCCATTTCTGTCATTTTCATGGTTTAGGTTAACTCTGAACGAACTAATATGCAACGGGTCAGCCGGAACTCTTTGGTAATACGAAAGTTATCATTAGAATTCTAATGACCTCTTATCTCACGTTTAACACATCATACGTAGTATAATGTGCCATCTATACCCGATTATTCTTTTTGTTTCACGTTTATCCTTTTACTTATCGTTTCAGAAAAAAGCGATCAAACACCTTGAAACGGACGAAAGAAATGACAGGCCTGAGAATCCCTGCAGAATCGGGAAAAGAAGCAGGAGACAAGTGACCAGTTTCTCCAGAAACCTGATCCTCAGCGAAATTAAAGCACATGTGTCTCGCGGTGACTGGCGTGTGGCCAGAGAGTTATTTCCATCGCTTTTGAGGCGTTCGATCGAAATTGAACCGTTAATATGGCGATACGGTTTAATAATCGCTTTATACAGCGACTCCAATACTTTGAACGTTACACAGTTTTTGGAGAACTGTGTCGGTAGCCTGGACGTCGAGAAATCTGCGATACTCCGAAATTTATTACTATTGTCCCACGACAAGTGATTTTTTTTAGTTGAATTATTTTTTCTTACTTCATTCCCACCATCCAGGTGGTAAACAGTTAATTAAGATTATGAAAGTTATCGATAAGTTGTTTTTTTATTAACAATAAATGACAATGATGAAAATGGGGACGTGTTTGTATAAAAGTATATTTACAATCGTCGTGAAAATGAAATGTGACGTTTAAATTTACGCGTATGTGTGTGTGTGTGTATATCTATACATACATACATGTATATGCGTGTAAATATTTAATAAAAAATTGAAGCGGGCTCCCTTCCTCCGAACGTGGGGAATCAAAAAGAAAAGTTTTCCTCTTTAAACGAAACGCCGGTTCATGCGATAAAATATAAAGTTGTACCAACATTTGCTTTGGTTCTCGTCAATGGTCTACATTTTGCAAATAAAAAAATAAGTGTATTCGCGTAGTATCAATCTCTATAATTTTTTAAGCACTATTCGATGAAGAATGCGTAAATTAAATAATACGGAATTGATTACCAGCTAATCTGCGATTGAATATTTATTCTTCCATGTGTAAAATGTAGAGCACCGGAAGAGGAATAGCAAAACAAATATCTGGAATACCCTAAAAGACGATGTCTAACAGTTTAAGCGATCACTCTATACACGTGATCGGTTATTCGTATCTTTCTATGTACAGGCACAGTTTTTGGAACGCATTCAAACCAACTTGGTATTGATTCTCGATTGATTTGCAATGGTAATTGGGTTGCGATGAAATTGCAGTCGACCAAAAATCGAACAGCCGCCGCGATCGATCTACGCTTGCTTTACATTAACGCGTCAAGAAAGAAAGACTTTTTTTTTCCGCTCCCAATTCGAATACCGTCGCGCGAATTTGGGGTAAGTCCATGACGCGCTAATCGACCCGATCGCTCAACAATAATAAATTACATGCACGAAACAACACGTAACGGCGAACTGCACCGTCGGTCAATCGAGTGAGAGATGAACACGTGGATCGGTGGCTGCTAATTTAACCAGAGTCTTCTTAACTCGTAGAATTGGTAACCGTGCTGCTGGTTTCCCATGCCAGCACTCCCTCATCAACTTTCCCAGTCCGGCTAGCGTCTGCAAAATATTTTCGAATCAAAATATATTTCTGTCTGTCTTAATAGATTGTAATTGATCCAATTATGTTCTTGTTGGAAGTTTGAAATGTATCATACCGGATCGGAGTGCCATCTGTTGGGAAGCGGTGGCCTGTGCTGATCTAAGCAAACGAGTTTACGCATTTCTTCTATTGATGGTTCTTGCCCGTTAAATGAAACCCATTCCGAGTATGGGGCAGCGTATTCCAAAGCTACGCCGTTGCTGATGCATCTACGGCAAACTTCCCAAAGAATGAGACCCAAGCTGTACATATCCGCGCGACGATAGCTCTCCAAACAATCTGTGTTCACCCTGTCAAATCGAAAAATAAATTTACCTCAAATTCGAGCTAAAACCAAGATAGGCAAGAATGGATTAACAACATACGTCTGATCCAATATTTCCGGGCTACAATATCTCCTCGTAGCCATTCTAAGATCTACCCTATCACCCGCCAGCCTTTCTTGAGTCACGGCCATGGAAAAATCGGCGATGACACAGCCCCCATTAGTTTTCACCAAAATATTTTTCGATTTCAAATTTCGATGTGCCATCGCGGGCTTCCCCCTCGTGCCATGTATCTCCGTGTGCAGATACAAAAGGCCATTAGCTATGCTCAAGCAAATATTTAAAGTCTGATGATGCGTCAGAGAATGGGGGGACCGATTCAAATGATCGAAGAGCGAGCCTAAAGGGTGGTAATGCGTTACAAGCCACAATTGGGTGCAACTGGCGCGACTGGTCATGTCGCTGCCCACGTATCCGAGAATATTATCATGTCTGGACGGCAGTAACTGTGAGTACACCTCCGTTTCTCGGGCCCAGGCAGCTTCGTCCCGTGAGAAATAGATTTTCACGGCTACATTCTCGCCATGCCATACACCGCGCCACACCTCGCCACCAAAGCCACCGTTTCCGCCGCTTCCGAGACATTCTACTAATGCCACTTGCTTTGCGAGTGTCCGTTGGACTAGGAGAGGCAATCCAGAACCAGACCCACTAGTTAAACTGCGTCCGTCTAGGTATTCCTGAAATCAAAAGAAATAGTTTTGAAGCGTTAGCAGTTTACAAAAATTGTCATCCGAGGGGTTTTTTTAAAATAGAAAACGTGATTTCTTGTTTACATACGACATTTAAACTATCCAATTGAGATTGATTTATAAAAGGAATGGCTACCTTTAATGTGCTGTCACCAGCAGCTGTTGCTCTAAGCTCGTGTGGATGATACGTGCTGGTTGCATGGGATGAAAACGAAAAATGAAGCATGGACGGCTCGATGTCCGTATCGAGAATCAATTTGTTCCGCCTCGTTGCGTTAGGCCTCTTTTCACGTGTTCTGCGAGCCAATATGCAGCACAATACTCCACCTGCCACTATGCAGAGGCACACTATAGGGCCCAGTATGGCCAGCGTCAATTTTAGAGCGTAGTCCTCCCTGTCTTGCTCTATATCGATCGTAGAATTAATGTAGATTAGCTGGAGATCACGTAAAATTAACGCGGATTAAGATAATGTAAGATCGCACTTGACTTACGATAGATTAACGATTACTTATTGACTTAAAGTAGTTAGGATTAATCCTGTTGAAAAAAAACTGATCACTACATTATTTATCAAATATTTAATTATGTAGCAAAGTCAGATTAACAATGAGATTAACAAAATTAAGATGGCACAAAGTAATTTAAGGAAAACATGGCTGGTTGTTGTGTATTAGAAACTCGAAAAACCAACTCGATATCCAACAATTTTATGTATGTAATAAAGTCTGCAAACATGTGATGTTAAAACTCTCTTACCCTACTTGCTTGTTAATATTAGGATACAAAGTGTATTGTAATCGACAAAATTTTATAGTAATTCTGTAGTAATAATTGATCGAACTGCTGCCACGCACAGTAATATTGACGAGGCGACATTATTTATTCAAAATTGTTATGTCCAGTTATGCATGTATGTCTTCTTTTCGAGGAATGCGTGTGCGTTAATAGAAAATTCTCAAGCATAAACTGTGATGTTTGTTTTACAAATGTGTATCAAGTGACACTGTATGGCGAAAGCTTTTAAATTTTTACTGGAGTAACAAAAATGATGCTGTCATTACTATAAAATATGTACCATTAGATGGCAACTATATATTTACCACCATCGAAATCTTGCAGTCGTGGAAATGGTCCCCCATTGCAAAAATCTGACTGACAGCACTCTACATAGTACTGTGCTCGTCCGGCGGAACGTTTTATATTATTGTTTCCATACTGTTTATTACACATGAGCAGCATTTGATCGATTAAAGCTGTACAGCCCCTACTAACGCTCTCGGTTCCATCGGACTGTCTCACCCGGGACTTCCAACACTATTAAAAAGTAATGGTTCTTATTATCAACATCGAATGAAATAACTATTTGATCTAAGCAAAAGATATCTGAAGTTGGAAAACATCTTTACGGTGATAGCGTCGTGACAAATCTCAGAATGGGAGCAACCAGACCCTTCGCAGTAACACTTGTACCGCTGTCGACTAGATGGATTCAGCTCCCTGTGGTCAATAGGGTCCAGGTCATCAGTCTCCAACGAGAAATCATGGTCAAGAGGAGTTAGTCGTTGTTTATCGCCTGGAAAATTAATCGACAAGGTTCCAATTATGAAAAAAAATGGTAATAACGAATCAAGGAAATTTCGTATAAAGTTAATGATCATTAGAATCATCCTTTAACGTAACCAAGAAAACAATGCAAATACAGTAAATCAGCGGCAGAACAAAAAGTATCGCAAAGATTTGAACCTGAAAACTGTCATTAGCTTGGGGATCAAGGAGAACAGCAAGAGGTAAGATTAAAACGAGTTGGACTGTTTCCAAAGTAAAAGTGTTAACGTTAAACTCGTACAAAAATCATTATCGAAGCACGCAGATGGGAGGGAAGATAATTCGATAACTGAAGTTCAATGAAAAGTTATGTTAACTTGAATGTTTACCTACCTGAACAGAGTTTGAAGGCGAAAAAGAGTAGGAAATGGGCGATAAATACAGTGTCTGCCATTTCCTATTGCGTCGTGGCGTAAGTGCGACTGCACTGCCTGATTTGGATTGATTCAAAAACAATTTGTGCGGTCGATTTTTGACCGTTTTATTAAAGAACGAACGACACAAACATTGCATTTGGTCTTTTTTTTCTCCGAAATTACTGATTTTACAGATGACGCTGCCAGCTACTCTATTACCTCGGTATCTTCCATTTTATTTTATACACGGTGCAAAATAAATGTCGACCTGTATTATCGGCCTATCAGCCCTTTCTGTTATACCGGGTGAAAGATAAATTTTGGTGCCTCATCTTCGATATTGTGCATTTGTTTTTCTGACCAGGTATTACCGAGTTTACCCAATATTTATGAATCGATATGATGAAGCAGTAGCTTTTAGAATTAAATGAAATTTTCATCTTTAGCTACGATTTCATCTATGCACGAAATTCAGGCTTTCGTACGTCGTTAGCGTATTTATTAATTTTGTACTGCTCCGGACATAGTATAGAAGGAAGTGTAGTACACAACAATATTATGTATCAAAATAATTTTATTAGTTATAAACGATAATATCGTTTAATTCAAGGTGCATTGAGTAAGGATCAGTTAAGCTTGGGTAGCTCCTTGTCGAGAAAATTTGAAAATAACAAGAACGCCATCTTGTAAAATTTGTATTCGCGGAACTAAAATTCTTCACATTGCATTTGCTGGCATTTGATGGCACACAATGACACTGGACCACACTGGACTCTCGTCGCAATAAAGGAAAGGGGAAATGGGTCCTCAATCTGCCGTTACAGCGATAAAGAATCACATCGCTTAACTGAATGCGCGTGTACGCATGTCCTAAGCTGTTTATAATTCGGTAAGCTTTCACAATAAGAAATTAGAACGTATATTTTAGTACAAACCGCGCAAGGTCGTACTTTGTGGTTCGGCATTGTTTTTACTGTTTACTTATTTTAACTACGATTAACTATAACTTTTACGTATATACAATTTTATATACACATCGTTGATGCATGATTTTAGAATGATAAAGCACTCCTGAATTCGAATTTAAACTGTTTAGAGTTTCGTCGTATCATTTACTTCACCGCCGTTCGCGACTAATTCGAATTCAGGTTTTGCAGCGGGTACGGTTTTGTCTGCTTTGCCCGACCATTCGATGCAACCGTAGCCAACCATTCCAACGAAAAGAATTACTATCAAACAGTACAATTTCATATGAGTGCACAGGTAAGGGCTGTAGGCGTACGTGATTACGGAACCGGTAGACTCCCATAATCGAAAATTTGAGAACGCTGCCTCTTCTTTCCCTGGGAATAAGATTCCGCACATTGCTGAAAATGTAAAATATTCTTTTATGTAAAATACATCGTACGTCTCTTTGATATTAGCCGGATCGGATAATGTTGTAGTCGTGGGTAATGCAGTGTTCTTTTCTGCCGATTGATAAGAAATTTGAGAATCGACATGTAAGAACCGTAGCTTATAATTCCGTTACAGATAAAGAAGAAATTGATAAACGTTTCACCGATTCACCGGCTAACGATATTTGATTAAACTCTGCGTTGCGGTTATGTCACGTTACGTACCATTCACTTGAACCAACCACATCGCGTCGCAAAGGCCCCACAATCCAGAAATAATGAAAAATATTGAGCTTTGTTCAGGGGTTGGTCGCCAATTTAAAAGAAAAATAAAAATTCCCAGATGTAGGCAAAACGCAAAGATCATTACGGGCCTTCTTCCCGTTAACTTCATTACAGATCCTGTGGCCAAAGCGGCAATAGCATTCGTAACGCCGAAACAAATCATCACGTATCCAATATTGCTGATTCCCCATGCACAGGATACAAATGACTGAAACAATATTGCTAACTTTTACCGTAATACAACAATGTTAGGTACGCAACTGTCGTAGTTACTCACGGCGTTATAATCCGCAAATAAAAACGCTTGCTCAGCCCCAATGAATATTATTATGGGCAGTATTAAGATCTGACTTTTTTCTTTCAGCAATTTAAGCGTCACCGCCAGTAGTTTGAATCCAGAAAGTCCGGACGTCGAAGCGCTCCTACCTCTATCGTATCTGAAGAACACGCGCAAAAAACATTATTGACGAAAAGGTACAATCACTGTATTTGAAAAACGAACATTGTGCAGTATCGAAAGTCCGGATTAACCATAGAACGTAAACCATTCGTCGATTTCACGAACACCGATACTTTTCTTCTGATTATTTTTAGCATGTTTTTTATATAATTCTGTTCTTGAATACATATAATAAAGAAACAAGAAATCATAGTAATTGTGACATATTTATATATATTTTGTACTATAGTCGCCGGTTCGACGAATGCTTTGAAAAAGGTGTGAAAGTAAGGTCAGCGTTCTAGGATTAAACGGATTCAGATTTAAAACGTCAGTAAAACAAGTTTTACATAGGTAAAACTATTGAAATCGATGTATTTTAAAATGCCTTTTTAGTCCCGATACTACAACGTGGGTCCACTTTTTTAACCCACGAATTGATTTAGAATAAAAAACAAAACATGTCATCGATTAACATTTTTTTGTACGGAATATTTGATCAACTGAAAGGATATTACTGTTAACTTGACAGGTACTGTTTCAATTTTGGTAAGATTTATTATAGGTCATATATTAAAATTGATGATTACAATGCGTCATTCGCCCTCTTTCAAAACCGAAATAAAATCACTCTCGTGATCTTTCCGCGGCTTAATGCACCATCAATTTCAGACTTGCAAATACATCTGGATACGTCAATGATTTATGATTTCTATAGCGAAACGCGACGCAATGCGTTTTGCTTCAGTTGCAAATCGATCGCGAGGAGCTTGAACATTTTTCTTATGTTATTCATATATCTGTATTCATCTGGTTTGACAGAGGCTTCTTTTTCTACAAAACTCAGCGCATTATCTTTAGCCGTGTCTCTAGCTCCCCGTGAGATTTATGATTTCGTTATCCACTTTTGTCTTCTCGGTATAATTTTACTGGGCGATAAGTAAATTTGTATAAAAGTTGCAAAGTATGTTCGTTACCTCGAAAGAGAGTCAACGCCGAAAGCCACGATTAACGAGGCGATTATCATGCAACCCAAATAAATTCCGGAAATTAGATGAATCCTTTCTTCCGGTGGTCGTTGTAACTTTGGATTTTCAGTTTCAGCGGAAACGACGCCGCAGAAGTTGGCACCACACACTTCCGCCACAACACTACTGTTCAAAGTTATATTTGTCGGCACGGTATCGAGCCCGTAGGAGAGAACTACAGATGGAAATAAAACGGATATCGTTGATAACATCGAAGAATTTCTCGCAGTTCGAAAGGAACATCCAGGAAAACAGATATGTAAGAAACGATCGTGAATGTGATATTTTACTCCGACGTTTTTAATGGGCAAGCGTTCTTTAATAAACGTCCCAGATCGGTAGCAAGGTCGGATGTATGATATATTTCCCTAATAGACCGAAGTTATCCTTCATTCTCTGGGGACGGAGGATAAGAATGGAAGTTCATTTCGTTAAAAATTCTGAATTGCCAACGTCATTTTAATTCCGTGCAAGTCATTATCGACACTAATGAGAAATGGGAAAACAGCGCAACGCGGGTACGCTATGTCAATCCTACAAGGTTGATCATTTAATTTTATACGAGAAGTCAGTGTGTTTGGCAGGACAATATTCTTGCAGACGTACAATTTTCTTTCCCTCAGCTCCCTCTTTTTATGAAATAGTCGAGTTGTATTCGTGCGCGTACATACACCACGGAGCTCTTCCCCTCTTTCCTTTTATTTTTCTTGCCTTCAGTCGCTTTTCCGTAAGCAGTTTTATTGCCAACGTCGATGTTTTACATAGGGGGGCAGATGTACGTAATAAGCAGGGCACATCGTATTCCGGATCTGAAGTTCCGGCTTTTAAAGGGACGAAGGGAAAAGAAACTTAAGAGCTTCAAGTTAGCGTAATTAATTCATTTTTCCAATGACCGTCTGATCATTCCATTTTCTCGGAAAAGTTTATGTCCTGCCGTGCCGCACTGCTGTAACTGTCGTCAAAGTTAGCGCGTCAGTTTCGTTTTGAATTCAAAATGAATTCTTTAACATGGAAATCTCTCCATCCCGTTAAACTGCAGTATAATTAATTTTTTTATTACGTCGTGGTAGCATGGAAGTTAATACGAACGCTGATAATCCCGAGCAGAGACGTCGAGGAATAAAAAGAAGTGTGCCTCGCGTTTCTTATTTTTTCTTCAGTGCCAACCGCTGACCTTTTATATTAAAAAATTACCCTGTCCGCTATACCGGTCGCAACTCGAATGAGGGTGGAGATTAATGGCAATTTCTTAGTGTTCCGGTAGCAGTATGGAAAAACGCACCCGCCGAAGATATGAGATTTCCCCAGACCTGCGCCATTTGGTAGAACATGAAGAAGACTCCGAAAAACTTGGTGACGAGAACATCTGAGGCCACGTTGGAGAGACTAGCATAAGCTTCCGCCACCACCGTTAAGTAAGTACATTTTGCACACCAAAGTGGACCCGCGCCAATGCCGACCAACAGGCCAGCTGGTATCATCGTGTAAAATTTTGGATAGAATTGTGCTGCCATGAACGGCACGTACGTTAGGATGGTTAAGGATATCGTCCACTTGCAACCGAGCCAACTGTAAACAGAAAAAAATGTGACAATCCAAAATTATAGCCTGACAGAGTTGCCAGAATTGACTCAGTTAATCATTTCCAAATTCAAAGTTACGAGTATTCTAGACCAGGTTTATCTTCTTCGGTTCAGTGCACAGTGCAATGTACATAAACATTTTATTTTTAAAGCTTTTTATTGAAACCATTTTCGTTTTATTTACACCGACACCTTTTGTACTTCACAGTCTGCAATATATTATTTCGTTGTGTTTTGTCAACGTAGCCATATGGCGGGCAACGTTCATATTATGTAAAAGAAAGTAAAAAAAGAGATACAGAAAACATTTTGTCATGCCCCGTTAATGTACTGAATGAGAGAGTTGACAAAAAAATGTTTTCTACGTAAAATAAAAAGTCAGGTGCGAGGAGGTTGAGTAATTTTAATTTCATTTTTGAAATATTTTTCTCGCCCATTATTCCGACGATATCTGAAGTTTCAGAATTTCTGGAGAGTGAACTGTGTATGCGGGCGGTGGCATGAAATTCTTTCGCGCGCGATAACGAAAGAAGTATTTGAATATTTCTAGTCTCGGTTTCGGCATGTTGCGTTAGGATTGTCACCGGAAGTGATAGTGGATGCATACGATTCCGGGCCAAGGTGAAAACTTCGCGCGCAATAAGGTTTACTGCCGTGAAACTGCGATTGTGAGAGCTTCCATTGAGAACGTGTTGGCATTTTGCCGAGTCTGCTGTGAGTATGAATATTTTTTAATTACTACCAGATATTTCGCGAGCCGTTCGAAGAACGTGGAGTCAGGATTTTTCCAATCGATTATCGAGTTCGTTCTATACGCAAAAATGCAATTATCCGTTTAATTACGATTTCGTGTGAGTTATTAAGAACCGTCGAAACAGTAAGATAAGAATAAACCTCACACTCACAAATGCCATTTGACATATATTTTCAGGGTTTCAACGGAACCGTAAATACATTTAACGACCTTAGCGTTACGTCGACTATTGTAATTTTGGTTTAATACACATTACACAGTCGGTAGAAGGGTGTACTGCTAAACATGAAAGTACTCTCCAATTACTTCGTTCATTTGAAGTAAGCAGGTCACGTATATGCTCGAATATAGTGGTACACACGCCCACATACACACGCACAGATCAGAATGACCCTTTTACAATTCGTACCGCGTGTTAAATATAACACAATGCCGCGCGATATGCAGTATTTCTAGTGCAAACAAAATAATAATAATGTTAATTAAAATTGAAGAAATAATTTTACTAAATTGTGTTATAATTTCGATGCCGGGACCGATCAACGCGCCAAGTAATTCAAATTTCTTTGCGAGCCAGGAATTATTTTGATATCGATCGACAGTTTTCGTGATTAGCCTAAGATTTCACTGGATCTCTAAACACTCCAGAAGGAGGTACTCACCTTATTATTAAAGCGGGGAGGAAGATATTGCTGAATATCAGACTTCCGTAAATGGAGGCCAACGTAAATGTGCCCAGTGATTGATCGGCGTTAATTGAACTCTGCAAATTGGTCGCCCCCATAAAGGCGGTGAAATTCACCATGAACGCAGCACCTATCACCAAAATATTCTTCGTGATTCGCCATCGTTCCGATGGCTTTAAACCCGTACTCTCGGTCTGCACTTTTATGAATTGCTCCGGTGCATTCACTTTATCCACCGCCATGATTAAATTCGCGATAATGCAAATTTGCCGGGCAAATTGAGTTTAGTTACGGAGGAGTGTTTTCCACCTCTTGCTACGTGCAAGAGGAATTGTTCCACGCTTGAAGAATCGCGGGATATAACGCTGGTGTTTATCGAACTCGGTCGTTACATAAATTGTCCACCGTGTCTGTGGCGAATGCGTCGTTCAAATGGACCGAGGAACCATAAGAAGAATCTTACAGTGCATGATTAAGATTATCAGCTTCTCGTTATTGAAATATTACCGCGATGTCGCGGCGAGAATGATTGTTCGCATTCTGCGTGACCGACCACTTCGCTTATTCTCGTTTCTCCTGCCGATTAACGTATAATCGACACTTTATCGCCGTATTGTAATTGACAGTGTATTTTTACTTAAATGAGCACGATCCCAAATTGTTTTCTTTCAAATTGGAATTAATTTTCTAGTGTCATTGCCGTTTTTCCTCTAACGGAATGCTCGACATCTCTGTCCGCTGAGTATCCTGTAACAAAAATATACAACAACGTTATCGAACAAAATGTAATTTAAAATATAATGGTACCGATTACCCTTTCCGACTCGGAATTGACGACAAATACTTCGTGAGTATGAGCGTGCAGTGCAAAACGATCGAAGAACGCGCATTCACACACTTGTATTTGATAGCCAGTGATACAACCGCGCGCGGAACAAATTTCATCGTCGTCAATCCTTTGTCAAGGTAAATGGTCAATAACTTGCTTAGTGGCCCGTTATGCTCGAATGCTCGAATAATGACACACTCTAGAAACTGTAACCGAGGGTCCGCGGTGTAGATAACCGGTGTATTTGCGAACGACCGATGAAACGACTGTTACTGCCGCATCGATGAACGAAGGGCGGCAAACTCGAAAACGCACTGCTTCGCCTAAGTGTCGCGTAGGCAAATTTGCTTTGACGAATCGTCGAAGGTACTTAACTTTGTGATGTTCGAAGTTGGTTAAACAAACGTCGAGCTCACGGAGCACGATGCATATCCGTGTCATCCTCATGAATAATTCTGACAAATATTACAAAAATTCATTTTTTAACGTCGTTTTATCACCTCGAAAATCTCCGTTCGTTCTTTCCGGAAAAGATACAAGATCTTAGTTCGCGCGTACTTGTACTTGGTCCGTGCCAAGACCTTGTCTCTTGATTTACACAACTTCGGTATTATTTTTTTCGAGATAAATAACACTCGGCAAAGCCCTGCCGTTCGGTCTAATATACGACAAATAGTGCAGAGCAAAAATTGCGACTTTTCGTTCGGGAATTTATCACCGGGAAAACGTTTGAGATTGGCATGTCGATAATTTTAATTACACGTAAGCCCGCGTCTGATCGGTCGCGCCGACGCGACATCCTCTTCTACTTACTGGCCCGTCGTCGAAGGAAGTAATGTTTCCGCGTTTTAAACGCGATTAACGAGCTATCGATTAGAAAAGGAAACGTAAAAAATTAAGTTCCCCAACACGCCGTTCGTTTAGCTGAAAGACAGTTAAATCTGTTCGACAAAAAAGACGATTTATCAACTGAAAAAGTGTATTGAGCGGTTTCATAAGCGTAACGAGTTTTTCATCGATCAAAACGAAACGTGCGGCGTGAGATGACATAAGATAATGTAACCGTGTTTCCAGTTTGAACGCGTCAGGTTCCATCGACAGCCTCCGATTAGCATTGCGATACATGGTTGTTCCGATACGGTAAGATCATTTGTCCTTGAGAATAGGTATCCTTGCTCCTTTCACGGGATCCGATCGAACCCGATACATTTTCAATTCTAAGCGCACCAGTGTCCAAAGAGGCAAGACAACAATCTAACTGCTATTCGACATTGCGATGAAAATGTCATAGTTGATAATTCGAAGTCACGGTTGATCCAATTATTATGCAGCGAAATCAAAACTATAAACATTTAACCAAATCCTGCCATTCATTACTAATTCAAAAATAATTTATAATTTACGATTCGTTGTAGTAATATCTCGTTACTACTTGACTTTACGTTGCATCGTTGTATTGTATTACGATTTAACGTACTCGTTTGCGGTTTAGCGTGACTTTGCGCGGTCGGTTTCACGTTTTACGTTCCGAATGCAAGTACAAGGATTTTCCACTCCCGGTATCGAGTGCCGTGCGAAATTTACGCGTTCACTTCGGAGATTATAACTCTGTTACCTTTACATTTGACATTCCGAGAGTTTTAAGTAGAGATCACGTACCGCGAATCCGAGCGGAGCGCGAGGTTGACACTGTTAAATTGGTCCGCTTAAAGGGGACTTACCTAATTATTCTTGACTAATGTTCGACGACGATCTTTGTCTGAAGAGGAGAAAAACGAGCGCCAAACGTCTCGGCGCGCAACGAGAAACGAAAAGACCGCGGTACTGAGGTAACTAATCGTAAGATGCGCATTGTGTCGAAACGCGTAGAATTAGCATAACCAGATATGGGGAAACAGGAAAACTATTCGTCGCTTATTGAAAGTTAGCTCCAGTATTGGATTACGATGATTCCTCCGAAAGCCGTCTTCCAGCGAAACTCCCGTGACGCATAAATAATTGATTTCATTAGCAATGTGCATGCGATAATTAATTATGCAATCACTTCCGCCAATAGTCCATTATGTTTTTTTCTTATTCTCACAAGCACAAAGCTTTCAGTAGCGATTGAATCGCATCCGCATTAATTGTATTCGAGATGGTAAGCAAAAGTAATTAAGCAACGGTAATTAATCGTATGTTCTCGCTGAATTAGTGGAAATCTCCCAGTTACCGTAACCCCCACCCCCATTTAATTGGAGAGATTTAGTTCAAGTTCGGTAACCATTACGAATGGACCCACCGAGCATTGATTGCAACATTTCAATTACTCTTGGTCATTATTCGACATGATCTCCGTAAAATGATATTGGTTTAATACGCGCGTTAATTATTCCCTATTCGATTCCTATCGACGTGGAACGATTACGATTGATTAATAATTTAACCACTGCCGGATCCTCGCAAGTAGATATCGTGTTATGAGTTACGACGGCCCTTCCTATCGACTGTTCCGATTGATCTATGGATTACAGGTGTAATTATTGGAACGTCAGTCGAGGTATATTGGCGTTTCGCGGCAGACACGATTTCGCCGAAAGTCGAATATTTCCCGAGCGACGAATTCATCTGCCCCGCTACGAAAACCTTCGTGTCGGGTTTTCAATATTTGCTCGCCCGAGCGACGAACAGTATCGCGGGCAACATTCTGCAAAACGTCGACTTTGACGTTGAATGAAATACTACCCGTAACGGCGTAACATCCGGAAGTCAAAGTTTTGATATTGCTTTCGACTCTGGAACGAATTAGAATTAGAAACGGTTGCCGCGAGTGTCATGTATCGCATGGATCTGGCCAACGGCTACCAATAATGGTAATACGTTGTCGATGGGAATATTAAAGGAACGATTACAATTGTAAATCGGTTAATCCGGTAACAGTTCGGATAGCAACGAATGATAATAGATACGTATATGGCGTAGGTGTGGCTCGTATTACCTTCGCACCGTTCGTCGTAAAGATAATCTGCGGTTTAATCTCGAGACGGATTATTATAAAATTGATCGCACAAGAACTACGCGATTCTCCTCGAATTATTAATATATCGATATCTAGTTTTACGACGATAAAGGCACGATTTGGCATCCCATGCACCCGGTCGATATAAAGCGTTCAAAGAAATTTGACAGGCTGCCACGTATAATATTGATGGTGATTCTCCAAGTTTTAATCTGATCTTCTTAATCTCACCTCGGCACGGTCGACATTATTCTTGTTCCTAGGACGCAGAAGGAACTCGAGCAGAAAATTATTCCTTGTTAGGATCGGCCCTTGTTCCCCGTGGTCGTTTGTGTAAGCGCAACGAATGAAATAATACTGATCGGACATAAAACCTGGCGATCAAACGGTCACATTTTGCCCCACCAGGATCTCTTCTCCCCGCGACTTAAGTACGATATATCGCCTGCAATATCATATTTGAGTAGGGATTTTGATGCTTATCGAGCCTATAATAGCTATTTATATTCGCGGCCCGTTCTCGATCGTTATACCTCGATTTCAACCGTAAGAATCATAACTTCGTGAAAAGGGGATCGAAAAAATTGTTTGGGGAAAAAGGTAAAAGGTAAAAGGAAAGGCCAAGGTATCTTGTAGTCGGCTCTTTCAGAAATTCGTATTCAATGGGAAAAAAGTATATTACTTTCGAGCTCGCAAAGAACCGTCGTCGTAGGTTGGAACGAATAAGGTCGATTTCATTCCAAATCGATCACTTAAAATCTTTGAAATTTTTATTTTGAGATACGTGCCTATAATTATAAAAGTGGTCCAAGTTATGTTTCTTTTCTGTTTTATTTTTATCACGTTATTTGATTTTAAAAAATGTGACGCAGAATAACTCGTAATCTCAGTTTTTGTTTATTTTTTTTATTTACAATTAGATTACTTTCATGGCACATTATGTCTTAATCAGGAGCATAATGAGCTACTCGGACTTTTTAAATATTGAATACACGAGTTTCTCAAAATGATGCATCGATTATGCGAAAGTTACTTTGACCATCTTCGACGTTGTTTGACATTGTTTGTTGTTTGTTTGCGGTGTACGTACCCAGCGTGTCGATTACTTTCTCGCGCTGCACGGCATTGGATTCCGACCTCCCACTCCCAAGTCAGCGCTCTCAGTGACGAAATCATTAATCCGGAGGTACCAACACCAGATATTGTTCTTTCCACTCTATTTCAATCAGCATAATTTATTTTATCACGTTTGGCAGAGTAATCTCATATTTAGCGCAGCCTCCGCGACTGTTTGGCTGTCCTAAAATTAAATGTTCTACGATGACAACAATAATGACAAAATGGTATTTAAATAATACGGCATACGGCGAATAAATTTTCTTTGCCCCGGAGGTCGGTACATTTTAAAACCACTCGCAGTAAATTTTATAATTTATATACCGTAGGTCGGGAAATGCGATTATCGAGTGAGTGCGTTCCAGCATTAATCGTTTATTTTGCATTTCTGGGCACTAAATTCCATTAATCGGGCTTTTACACGTTACAATTGATTCCGCGAAATAAACACAGCTGTCTTTAACATCGAGCGCGTCGTGCGGAAAGATCGAATAAAAGTACCGTGAAACGTAATTATTTTCGTATCGCCGGCACCACAAAAAAAAGAAAATTAACAACTGCAATTTCTCGTTACATTTACCATTCGCTGTGTACGAGTAAAATTGTAATACTTATTTAATTCGTTAACGCGCGTGACGGATATGAGTGTTACGGTAATTACTTACCTCTGCACCGGTGCTAAATGTAAACGAGAACGGCTTGTACTCAATTCCAGCTATTGCATAAGACTCTCATTAAAGAGACATTTGTCAGCGATTTCACGGCCGGTTAATTAACGGATGAGGTTGCGTTGGCGATCCGTATGGCAAATAAAGTGATACTGGAAATATTGAAATATTACATATATGTTACCGCGCGAGCGAAAAAGTGTTCAGGATCCGACGGAGAGTGATTTTCTTTGTTCCGCTCGCGTCCAATCAATTACTGTTTTCCATGGCTCGCGGTTAAAGTTCTTACAGATGTTTGAGAAAAATGAATCGATCGTGGCGCTAATTAATTAGGGTTCCGTGGAATCCATTTACCTCACCGAAAAGAAGGCCACGGTATTACGGTATACGCGCGGGACTCTCTTAACTCCTAACTGCATTCATCAATCGTCAGAATTAATTGTAGATGTTTTTTTCTTCTTCCAGTAGAAGAAACGTTCCTCGTGTATTTATAATTCTACCAAATGATACTTTACCTCTCTTTATCCGCCAGCCACGCGACGTGTGTACATTATCCGAAGCAGGTACCTCTTGGAATAAGTAAACGGCGTCGCGATTGAAATGTATATGTATACATTCGCGTTGCGTTCGGCGAAGCGGTTTGTTTCCTCCACGTAAATTAATTGCGAAACATTACGATTCAGGAGCGTTACTTACCGATTATGAAAATCGTCGAGGTGAATGTAATCTTTAACGATGTTGACGTTCATGTTAACTTTGTACGCCGAGAAGTTGTAAAAGTAAACGTGTCTATCGATCATCATTTTCGTAATATCACGGCGATCGACCACTCGGACAGATTTTATTCGTACGACTCGACTCACGTTTGTATGTACAAAGCGATCGTCGACCGCTCCGCTATCCACTCCTCATACTTCTATTTGCGATTCTCGTTGCAACGCGATAGAAAGGAAAAATAAATTCCTTGATCCCCCTCTCGCTTTACCCAGCTCTCAGCTGGATTCGCCAGGTTAAATAATTTCGGAGCTCGGTAAAATCTTCGAGCGCCGGCGTATAAATTAGTGGGTGGACGAAACACGTGCGCGCTCGATGCGCAGAGGGCTTTCCCGGAATTACGTGAAACGGTACCCTGTTCCGTTCGCATTCCAATAATGAATTTTTTTCGCAAATGCCGCTTCTCGTTAGAATCCTATTGACTTTGTATTCGTATTTACTCTTCCGCCGTTTCTCTGTTTCCCCGTGTTTACGGATCGGATAAAAGTCAAATTCATATATCGCGCAGGATACGCGAGGGGGGGAAAGTTCAATAACGACATTCGAAATGGATGCACGACGATTGGAACGAATAAAGTAAATGGTGTTTACTCTTACGCGTGGTTGTAACAGTCGATTAAACTTCCGATAATTTCGTTGACTTATAATATCGCTCCTCTTCCTTCCTGCCAATCGAATACTTTGTTTTTGATAGTAAAACAGGAGGCTGTGTTCTGTCACGAACATAAATTTCGATCTGTATGATCTACGCGTATATCGAATAACTGGAGAAATGAGAATTAAACATTATACGATTGCGAACATCGAAATTCCATCAAAGAATTTTGCACCGGTGAATTTTCTTCACACGGTGAATGTATTGACGAGACGGTGGGTTTAGATAAAATAAATTTACGTTATAAGCGTGCATTTTTACCCGTGGAGTTATCCACCGGTTTTATATTCACCGTTTGATTTACGAGCGATGAATGCATACGCGCACACGCTCGTCTACTCTGCCACGCATGCGTATATGTAGAGATAAACACGTATAAGGGATATAAAGAAAATGGGTTAGCGCGCAATTTCAGTACTTTTACATCAAAATCAATTTCAATGGACAAAATTCTAATCGATAAAATCAGCTTAGAAATGCCACGTTCTACAAATTTCTTTTGCCGTGTCTACAAATACCGGCAAACGGAGGAATAATAAGAGCCCGTTCAGACGATACAGTTTTTTTTAACGAAACCGCGACAACGTCGATTTACATCTGCCTTTGAAATACACGCGGATGAGTGAGAAAATAATCGATTCGATTATTTATAACAACTAAATAATAATAATCTAATAATATTAATAATAACTAAACCGTATCGTCTGAACAGGCTTTAACGTGGCTAGACAAATATTTGCATTCGCCAACTGTTTCTCGGAGCACTCATTATCGTGACGCGAAATTCATGAAATTCAGGCATCTTCGTTAAGAGGACAGTGAAGTTAACCATTCGAGATTCACGACGCTCATCCCGGAATCGACGACGAGAGAAATAAATGGCTCGTAAACGAGCGTTGCCGATGAAACGCGCAATGATACACCTCGTATCTGGGTTTACCGTGGTCATTCGGCATTTATTTGCTATTCGTGTACCGATTAGTATCACTCAAATCGACTGCGAGACGAAATCTTTCTTTTCGCAGTCCGCGTTACTCCTCGTCGCTATTTACGACGCGATAATCTAGCTACCATCGAATCGAGCGGCGGCGCTAGATTATCGGATCGCGAGCCACCGTAAAACGATGAGAGGTGTGCTCGTCTACGAGAAAGATTTTCGAGAAACGTGTGTAATGCACAACGAGGTGGTTGTGCAATAACTGGACTTCGGAGGTTTTAACAAACCAAATTTAATAGTCTTTATTTCAAGGCACTGGTATGAAGTAACCAATACTTGTGAGGTTTTAAGATATACGTTTGGATTTAAGACTTGGAGATGTAGATGCTTTGAGATTCGAGGATGTTTTGCCTAGGAGAGGATCGGTAGATTTAAGGAAAACTATTATCTATCAAAAAGGATGTGGAAGGGATGATGAGTAAGATGTTTTGGTGGAAAGTAGAAGAGGAGAAGGACTAGGAGTTTGGATGTTGGACTCGGTGATAAGGAGGCGTACGCGAGAAAGTGGTGATTCAGGGTCTAAGGCGAGTCTAGAGATGTACAAAATATTAGCTATACTAATCTTACGACTAACTTACGATTAGGAAAAGGAGGAGAGCGGGTCGGATACATTACACGTGTATGTACACAGACGTTGAGCCGGACAAGAGACATGACGGTCGGCAATACAACGTTTTACGAAATATCGATGGAGCATCGCGAATACACGTGCCTACGAAACAGCGGGATTCTACCGGATTTCCCTCCTGTCCCCCAAATAAATGATCGTAACGTTAAATTGGAATTTCAGATGAACAGTCACGGACGGTGAAAGCTTCTGGTCACAAAAGAAAAAGAATGTCTCGCGAGACTGTATCGGACTTAACAAACCGTGCCCCTTTCTTTATTGTTCCCGTAAGAACGTAGGGTTGCGGGGATTTTCGGAGGAGGGCAAACGCCATAAATAGAAATCGAGAAGTGATTCGGGGGGGAAAGGCGAGGGGATTATATGCAAATAAGGCGAGAAAAATAGAGCTTTCGTTTCTTCCTTTATTTGCCTTTTACGCGGATACTTCGGAAAGTCTTCAATTTATTTTAACGCCGCTACCGTACGATTTTCAGCCTTCGGACTCCCGGGACTTTGGTAGTTCGAATTTCTTTGTATCACGGGTGGGGGATTTTCATCGTGGGAGCAATTTTCTCATCACGATTATAATTTCGATGCAAATAACCTGATTTTAAAAGCAATTTTAATACTCGCGGGAGGCAGAGAAAAAGAATAAGTTTCGTCGTTGCAAGTTAAATCGGCGAGGCGGCGCCGCGGAGAGGCTGGTTTTAAAAGTTGCAACAATACCAGGCGAGAGGGCGAAAGAGCGCCGTCACAAAGAACCTTTCGGGTCGCCCGGGAATCTGTTTTTGCATTTTTTCCGATTACCGTGCAATCCCGTACGCGAGAATGACTTCAGAACCCGCGTAAATCGATTCTTTGCCAACGGGAGTCAGGTAAGATCGCGAAGGTACACCCCTTTGGCGGGTCTCCATGGACCCCGCGGGTCAAGAAGAATAAATCTTCGAAATGTCATAAATTCCAAGGAAACCGGGTTAAGTTCGCGTCGGTACGCGCAAAGATCAAGCGCGGCCTTAAGCTCTCGGTCCTTTAACGCGGTGTCTAATTGTAATTATTTTTTTCCACCGTTACGCGCGACGTATTTCACCCGTCACATCGTTTGTTCTTAAAGCTCGGTAAATCTGCATTGAAATTTATGGCTACATTTACCGGGAGCTAAGGAGTCCTTCAACAGTTTCGTCTCTGTTACCGTTTCCTCGAAGAAAAGAAAAGCGTAAATCATATTGCACGGAATTGTACGACTATTATCGTCGGAGTCTCGTTTGTCGGTAGAATTCAATATTATAAAGATACAATTTGATCCCGTGTCGCCCGTCGAGCGTGTAACTTGATATACGAGTCACGATAGGCTTTCTTTCATTGGTAATGCAATTTCCTTTAGCGTCGCAGTGGCAACGATTCGCGAATGGTTCGAGGGCGACTGCTTTAAACCTAAGTTCTTCGAGTTTCCGCGAAACCACTAACAATATCAGGTCCGTTAAGCTTCGTCTATCGGCCCAGTTGCCGTTTCTATGTACTATGGTCTCTTTGGAGGTGCACTGCCAGTAAACCAGCAAAACGGAACTTATAATGTCAATCGTCGCTTTGAGGGGATGAAACGAATTCTCGTTCAAGTATACCGAATTTCGTACATATAATCGCTCGCGACAGAGTTTCCCTTTTGCGGTCAAGGCTTTGGCGTACGGCGCTGAAACCGTATGAGTCTTTTGAGAGGGGACACTCTCGACTAAAACGATTGCGTATCAAAAACTTTATTCAAACCGTCGTTCCGTTGGAAACTACAAAAGAGAAAGCATGATCGTAGGCGTGCTATGTTATCGTCGTTCGTTGTACTATTATCGGAGCGGTGGGAGTGCTCCCGGCGTAACTGGAGTCCACTTCAAAGTTACCGACTTGGTAGGTTCTTGTGTTCTAATTGCCGAGACGGTATTCTAGTTTAGACAATGGCCCGAGCTACTCCGGGACGCCGATATATTGATGGTGATCGAATCCTTTGAACGAACGCCCTGGAATCCCGTCTATTGATCAATAAGTTTTTATACTTAGCGAAAATGTTCTAAGCGCCTTAGCTAACGTGATATTAATGAAAATCGGGAAACAATCAGGGAGCTCGTATAGGAATACGCGGGCACCCCCGAGAGTCGGGCGTGTACGATGCAGGGTGCAGTGCAGGGACAAATTGTGCAACAAATCCACGAAAATGGATCATAGCTTTCGAAGCGGTAAAAATGCAAACACTGCAGATATCCGGGGATCGTTATTTCTCCATGGTTGCGGAGTGTAGGATGTGAAAAAGTAACGGCGACATTTGAATCGGTATAAAAGTAATTGACATCGGTTTATGGCGTTTTGACACTGGGGTGATCAGAGAACGTTTCTATGTTCTCCCATTTCAATAATTAGAATAAAGTTATGTAAATACGTTTCGAGTTGTTTCTACACTATCGCATTCCAGAGAAGAATACAGAATTATTCGCACAAGATTTTCAAAATACGCAGACACCATGAGAAGAGGTACAGATATTTTAGATAGTCAAGAGTGGACAATGGTCAATGAACAGCTCACGCTCCAAATAGTACATTGAACTACCGAACTCGCGAAGATAGGATATACTGGTAAAAATATTTGGAAGCTACAGTTCGAAAACTTTTGGTTCACCTTCGGTTCACCTTTGGATACATATAAGGAGCGTCGCAGCGCCAAGCAGTTCAGTCTGGCTGGAACACTTGATGGGGTCGGATCTTCACTTCCAGCCCTGAGCCTTCGTTGAGGATGGATGACCACTGGTAAGTGACCGCTTGACCACGAGTGGCCAGTGGTCAAACGGTCGCGAATTTTTGGCGTAACCGTCGCATGCCAGTTTTGTTGCGCCTACTCTCCTATTTTTCAGTTTTTTCTGATCTCAAAGGAAGATCGAGGTGCGCCTAGTGCGTTTATCTCCCTTCTGGTCTCGAGCAGCAGCAACCTCCACGTGGCGAGACCTGGACCAATAATATTTTCGTTTGCTATACGTAAATATTATCGGGCGAATAGCTGCGAATGTATTCTTACTTGTTTCTTCGGGACTGGATACAAGTGTAAAGAATTAGAAGCAAACACACGAAGGAAAGATAAAGTTTAAACGAAGGTAGATCTATTGTCGCAAAATTGATCGCAAAGCATCGTGAGGACTTCGAATCTATCGCTGCCGTCGAGACAAATAACGAAATCGGATAGTACGTAATCGAGCGTTCGCGTAAATGTCAAGAAAAGCGTTAATTCGCTGTTCGAGTTTCAATTGTCGTTGCAAAACGTGCCGTGGATAGTGTTTGCCAAAGCTCGGCCATTTTATTTGGCAGAGTCGACAATTACCGTCCGTCGTTCCTCGACTTTGTTTTACCATCCAATAATGACACATCCGGCAGGTTCATCGCCGAACGGCAGGTTCGTCGTAGTTGGTCGATCGCGGTAACCAGTCCCCGGGAAACCGGGAGTCACGTGACCCGAATCGAAAAACGGAGCATGGTTCGTTGGCTGTTCACGTATTTCAAAAGCGTAGAAGCTCGTAAGAGATCGTTTAAAAGTAAATGGACCTCGTAACAACATGGATCCGGAACGACGTTAATAAAGGCCTCGTACGTGTGAGTGGTGAGATTAGATTCTCCGAAATACGATTTCCACTTTTACCAATTAAATCATAATACTGTTTACGGAGCTTTGGTAGGGAGAAAATATTGTTCCGGTGTGGCAATAACGGAGTCCGCTCGCGTTCCGCATTGATTTCGTTTAATTTTCGTTTACACGGATCGTAATTCTGAACTGCTACCGACGGTGCGAGCGGTAGATTTATCATGCCACCGATACGCCCCTATACCATCAACGAATTTCGCGCGCTCGTTACTTTATTTCTGGAAGAATTAAAGCGTTTAACGTTACGGTGATCGAGGCTCGCTCGTTGGTCGTTGGTCTCGTTAATGTAAGTTGATTTCACTAGCATGGCGTAACTCGGAACTTTAACAGAAATTTCATTACGTAATCTCACTCCGGATTAGTTTATGATATTCGCCCTCGTCGTGGCGTTGTCTGGAATTTTCTGGTAACGAATCAACGGTAGTTATCCTCGCGAACAACCGATCCCTTCAACACTATTCCTATCGGCACTTTTTCTATACCTAAGGTGACCACGTTAAGAAAACATTAAATTCTGTACGTGCTTAATTATAATAATTTATATAATTGTATATTACAATATATAATAAGTCTATTTTTTATTAACGGTCAAAAATCTGTCCTTCCACATCGAGTCTGTTTCCGTTCACGTGGCTCCCCGCACAACTCATCTTTTGTCATGTGACCGGTCGCGGTAGGTCTAGCTTTGACGCCCGTTGTTTGGCTTCGAGAACTTCGGCAACGGTAGAACCGGGTCGAGTAGAAAACGGTACGAAGGAACAGAAACTCGCGTAAAGTAGACTGCCGCAAAATTCGAGTCCCAAATGAAGGAAACAATAATTTATTAGCATTTCCGCTGATCCGCCGAAAATGGTGGCCTTAACATCCGCGCAAAGTATTCGGAAGTACAGTGGGAACGGAGACAATTTACGCGTCCATTTCCGGAAACTCTTGCAATTCCGTTGAACTTGAGATTTACAACACGATTTACATCAACTTCGTCCCAACGGCACTTCGAAATTAGGGTTCCCCCGTAGTTCGAGAAATCGAAATTGTTGAGGAAACGTAGAACGCTGATGACGTGGGGCACGGGCGACAAACAATTTTTTCGTAACCCCCGTCGCGGGGGCGGAAAGTTTCAACGGTACTTTCCCACGTGGATTTGCATTGTAAAGCCAACGCGGTTCTCGGGAATACCGCCGTAGGCGTTGCAACTCGGTTTGCCCGTTTAGATTGCACGACGTTTGCGGTAGTTCTGGACGAACGCGGGGCGACACCAGGCCAACAAAACGAATGATACTCTTCCTTCCCGCGATGGGGCTTGTTCAACGATCCACTGGCAGGGATTTACTGGCACTTTTTAAGATCCGTTCTCCCGAGGAAGCTTTCTCCGACGGCAGGAATTTCTCGGCCAGGAAATTGGATTTACATCTCGGGAAGGAAAAGTTGCTCGAATTCGGTCGGCATACCGTTTTGGACTTTAAACCGAACGAACCGATACACCGATATAACGTACTCGAGACGCCTTCGATTATTTATTACCGTGATCATATTTCATTTCGTTCTGTGAATTCTGTGTCGTTGCGTCGCCACGTACAGGATATGGAAGTTTTTGGATTGACTAGCATTATGAATGTTTTACACTTGAGACTCACAGTCTTGACTCTTGACTGGCTTCAGAAACTTTCGGTTATACCTCACTCGTTGATGCATCGCTGGAGGGAAGAGCGTAGGGTGGCAGGGGCGAACGCAGGGGGGTGAGGGGTTTCAAACACCTCAGAAATGTTAGGAGAATTTTAAAAATAAATTACCTGACCTAAGAATTTAATAGTTATTTCAGAGTTTCCTGGGAGACTTAAAAATATAATAGACAGATAATCTTTTATTTGCAAATTCAGTATTTTTTTAATAAAGTATGATATTTATGAACATTCTACATGTTTTCAAAAATTTCCCATGAGTTTCCCACGAGACTTAACAATAAAACAGACAGATAACCTTTCATTTGCAAATTCAGTATTTTTTGTAATAAAGTATGATATTTATGAAGATTCTACATTTTTTCAAAAATCCCCCCCAAATTTTGTCCTGCGTTCGCCCCTGCAGGGAGGAGAAAGTATAAACGGGACGGTGTACTGTGCGATGCAACTTTTGGAGAAACCAACCACAGGATTGGGTGGATCGGTTATCATCCGCTAAAGGTACGAGAACTTTCCGCCGCGATCCCCTCCGACGACGATCCTTCGCACAATTCAAAACGAAATTTCGCGATAGCGATCGTTTTCGATGGCACCCGTTCCCGTTCCTATCTACGGCTTTATATTCTACGGTCGCGAGTCGATCTAACGGTGCAACTTCAGCATTCGAATGTAACTTTTTATCGTCCGCTCGGGTTCACTCTCTGGCGTCGAGAAAGTAACGTTAAAGCTGAGGACGTTAAGCGAAAAACGTCGGTGCCGTTTCGCGGATTTAATACAATTACGCCGGTACCTCTCTGTACCCGACGTACTCGTATACATCGTCGAACGCTCGCGCAAAGGGGGCGTTTCCGCGATCAAAGACATAATTAAAATTTCAAATCAGGAGTTCGCGCGTAGCTTGATATATCGTGGATCAAAAAACGTTCGTTGCGCGAACGTTCGGTGATAATCTTTGAATTATGGAAAACGCCGTTAATTAGACCGTGACCTTTTACACCGTCAATTTCGAAACGTTTTAATTAACTGCAGAAACGGTCAGGCGAGTAACTACTCGAGGAATGATCTCGTTACGAGAACAGAAACGAATCGTGCCAGGTTGAAAGGAGGTTTTAAATTGCCAGTTGATTTTGATGTTGAGCAAAGCTAAGTTCATCCTCCGGCCACTTGAACGTCAGGCGCGAAACTATTTACTATTCACGAGACGACTGTTATTATTTTTCACCCCTCCGCAGTTGGGAACAAGCGAATTCCGCAACTCGTAATTCAACGTTACAAACTTTTATCCGAATGGAAGTTGAGTCGAAATTAAAACTAAGTTTGGTCAACTGTAATTACGTCGGGAGATTAACGCTCGCCACTGTTTATTAATTAAATCCTCTCGTGGCGGTGGTAAAAATGGCTTATTAACGCACCATTTATACCCGTTATCACGGTACTTTGTAATTAATTAATTAAGTAGCACTCACGGTGATTGTAAAGCATAATCAAAGACTATTCTCTCCAAAAGTATCGTTGAATTTTCTTGGTGGTTCGACTACTGTGATCTTCAAAAACGTGAAACTTAAAAGGAGAAAATAAAGAAAATCGCGGCATCGGGAATCGAACCGCGCAAAGAGTCTTTTCCTTATTTGAAACGGAATTCAATTTCATTCGATTACTCGGTATCGGGTCAAACCAGGTATAATTACCGATAATTAAATTGCCTCGAGTAGTGCCCAGATCATTCCTCTGTAGGATTAGCGTGCAATTTCCTCTAGCGTAGATATAGAATTTCGGAGAAAAATATTGACGAGCCGAGAGAAAAATGAATAGTTACAAGTAAAGTAATTATTCCCAACTTATCGTATCGTAATGGCGTTCCAGTTTATTGGTTCGCTAGTCGAGTCACTGTCAGGAGGAAAAGTTTTTGCGGAAACTTTATTAATTAAAGCTTCGGTTGACGCAACGCGGTAAACTCGTGAGCTGGCGTCTCTTTTCACGTGGCATCGGGCAGATACTGTAACTCCTCGAGTGCATATAAATTCGCGAAACGAGATGGAGGACATTAGTCACGATGAATCGTCATCCGTGTCGAGACTCGGTAAAAAGTTTTCAACGTTTTTGAGCGGGCAGGGCAGCTTTAAAGAAAACCATTCAATTTTAAACTTCTTACGTATCGAACCGCGTACTTTTATAATCTTCCCTCGCGACGCACATTATACGGGCCAAAAGTTGCTCCTCTTTCAATTCGAGAGATAATTAAAACGCTGTTTAACGGAAGAAGTCCTCGAGTTGCCTGCCGGGCGAGGAGGTACAAATAGCACTGAGCGATTTACGGGAGATATGCAGCGAGAGGACAGAAAGAAGTGTATAAGACGAGGCAGATTTTCTTGGATGGATAAGAAGGATTAAAATGGATAAGAACGGATTCGTTCCGAGGAAATCGGTGAAATCGCTCAGTCTCGCAGGATACTCGTTATCCCGCTCTTTCGAGGATAAGGCATTCAGGATAACTAACTTGTATGTATGTATAGCGGCAAACGTGTACGCGTTTATCTCTCGCATCTACGGTAGAACCTCGATTATCCGAATTTCCGTTGTACGAATCGTCGATTATCCGAACCTCCGTTTGTACGAATAGTCGATTTTACAAACTGCATTCCGGATAACATAATTGTTCGGATAACAGAGCGTTCGGATACGTCAATTGCAGTTCGGATAATCGAGGTTCTACCGTACCCGCAAAATTTCCCAAAGAATTTAAATTCACATGCTATTATACGTTTGGTTATTTTTCGGCTCGCTATTTCGGGAAACGATAAAACTCTGTTCCCTTCGATGAGCGGAGCGTTGTAATCTGAAAAATTCCATTTGTCCTCAATCAATGGAAACGTGGCAGGATAGAATGCAAAGTACATTGTCACCGCTCTCTACAATACGAGCGAAGCATTCGTTCTAGTAGAAATTCCCTTGCTTCCGGTGTCACGATATTGGTGTGCCGCAAAGTGAAAGGGGCTAACAAACTCCGCAATTACGTTTCGTCGAACAAGCCAAATTTTTGTTTATAACTATCCCCTCGCAATTAATTCCGGCGATTAGAGCGTCGGCCAAAGGGCGAAATTTGTTCGCGTGTACACAAAACTCGATAAAGTCGTCCGAACGGTAGTCTCGACGGTGGAAAATCGTATTCCTCGAAATGCGAAAACTTTCTTCCACGAAGATCACTGTATTCCCCCCCATATACCGTAAGATCGATTATCTCGCCGTGCCGTTTCTGAATAACCGTTCGCGCGAATTTGTCGAGACAAAAGTTTCGTTCTGAGAAATGTTCGGAACTGCGAAGACGTAGATGGATATCGAGAGCTTTTGGAGAAAATTACCCTCTCCCGACTTTATCATACGGATATTCCATCGTATTTCAAACTAACGTGCCACTCCCGCCCGATCGTTACTTTCGCGCGTATTACGCGGCATCCGGTGTGGGAAATTTTGAGAAACGTCGCGACGCGCGTCCGCGCTGCGAGGCGCGTTAACACAAATCATCGCGACAAAAGAGGGGGGGGCTTATCAATTTTAAGCTTTCGATTCGTCATTTATTTCTACGACATTTGCACAGATTTCGGCGGTAAAGCCGGATTTTCGTTTGTTTATGCGGACAGGATGACAAATCGATTTCTGAAAATCCGCTGCCCGAGCAGCGCGCGAAACAATGACGTTGGCGTGCCGACGCGTCGCGACGTCTGAAAACGTGCGTCCGGGCTCTCCAGCTACCGCGCTTTACGATACGACGGATCTGTACCATTGTAGTTGTTGCTTTCTTGTTTATTGAGCGATAAACGGGATAGCGTGTAACGGACTCTACTAGAAAGCGGACCGAATCCTCTGATACCTCGACGAATAACGAGTTGGTTTAACCGGGACTGTGATGGTGGCACGATCGTACCTCCTGTACGTGTACCGGTTTCGCTTCGTCGTTGGAAAATCAATAGACACCGCGGATCTTTTTAAAAGTAATTTTTATTCTTTATTATGGGCTTACGGTCGACGGCTCTTTCGATGCGGAAAATTTCAACGTGCAATTTTAATCGACTACAAGTGATTTATTAAAATCTTTCCGCAGATTTCACGCGAATCCATAAATGCTGTGGGATAAAAGCCGTTATGGGTAAGTCGAGTGTACGCGAGTTCGAAATATTTCTTTATTCGCTCCTCGTTCGTATTATATGGCTCTCGTTACATTTTCGTTCCATTTGGCCAGGAATTTCTAGCATTTGTCGTCATAATAGTCCTATTAAAGCTGCAGAGCGATATTTTTTAATAATACTTGCGGCCACGCGCCTCTAAATAAATAATTTGGCGGTGAGCAACGGAGGCCAGAGATAAATTGCAACGGATTTCGAAATTAGGTAGATACGGCAGCGCTCCGTGTGTACGGGAAACAGTTTGCTTTTGCGAAGTGTATTCGGCAAACTTAAAACGAAATTAAATTGCACGGAAACGCGTGTCGCTATCGCTCGCGCGCGCGCGCGCGCTTCGGTATACATAATTAACGATATTGAAACCCAAAGGATCATGGATTTATTTATTATTTATTATTTATTCTACAGTAATAATGTAGCTTCGCTGATTCGCTAATAAATTCATTAAACCTTCGCGGTCTGGTAAAAATGGAAAGCTTGCGAGCGTTTCGACGGAAGTGCTTTAACGAAATATTCCCATACGCATTTAATGAGAACAATTCTGAAGTCGAGTCAATCTCGTTAATAACGTAAGTAGGTATACGGTAATTCGTTACGAACGTCTGTGTGTAATGCGATCAATAATCCCGTTCCCGCTCGTTAACGCTATTGCGATTGGTTCGAGCATAATATCACGGCATAATATAATATCTAGTTCAACGCGGTAATAATTATGAAAATGACGTAAGAATAACTTTGCAAAATATTCGCGTGGAATTCCAATGAATCCGAACTGACTGCGCGTAGCGGTGAATAAGCGATAAACTAGTCCTTCAACATTCTATTCGTGGAACTTCAAAATACGAAATTTAGCCCGATTAATTATTCGGGATTAAAATGCATTGGTAGGGCGTTGCATAAACTATTCGAAGAACATTGGCGAGCCGCGTACAGCCGCATGGTCGCGCCAGTTAGGTTGTGGCTTACGGGACTTTGTATTCGCCAGCCGTTGGGGCGAGGTGTGCTCGTTTTACCATAAAAGGTAAACTCCCGTCCGCCAAAAGTAAGATTCAACCGAGGCCGCGATCACGCGAGTATTTGTTCTCGTAAGCTGTCTCGCGAACAATACGATGGTTAATGCCAAATGCGTTGTATCGCGTCCGTCGGATAAATTGTGTCGAAGAAATCCAAGGAAGAGACAATTCCTGGGTAATTTGCGGTAAGGGTAGCATTAAACCATCGCATGGAATATTCAGAAGTTTACTCAAATTGGTATTAAGCTGCGGGATCTAAGACATTTATCGTTCCAGGGTCTTGGATCTTCCCATCGGCGAGTACTGCGGAGGGAAACGTATGGATCGAAAAATTGAGAATTATCTCTGCGATTGTTATGACGAGATTTGCAGAGATTTGAGGCTTGTACGCTGGTACGAGGTATGGTAACTAAATAACGAGAATTCGTTTGGGGCTCTTCAGGTGATAACACCGTTGGCTTCGAAGGATCAAATCTAGATCGTGCACATCTCCGGATCTCCAAAACTATTTCTGAAGCAAGCAAACACATGTGATTCCTTGTGAAATCATTTTCAGTAGAATAGAAATTCTATAATTATTTCGTGATCAGCGATCCGAAATACACTTAGATGGTGTAAAAAAAAGTTTGGAGATCCGAAGATCCAGAGATGTGCATGATCTAGATTTAAGCCGCTTCGAAATAAGCTTATAGTGAATTCGATAGTTTTTAGATTATTGGAACCTCCGTTATACGAACAGTCAGTTATCATTGTCCAAATCTATTATTAAAATTTATTATTGCCAGTCTTGTTTTGTTTTTTACAGGGTACGAATCGTGCGAGAATGTGAACGTAAATTAAGCATATTTATAAAAGTAACGTTGACTGCCAGAACATAGAGAACACAACCGTTTCTTATCAGAGCTCGAATACAACTAATGACATACATATTTACAATTTGAATCTCGGCGCCCGGCAACTAACAACTGCCTATCGGCAATGCCGGATGCCATGAAGGCAATGACATACATATATTCGTAACAATATGTTTATACATATCTCGGGGGTGGTATGGGAGAACAAAAAATTATTTTATATAACCCGCGATTTCATTATAAGAACTAATAAACGGAACTATTTTATTGAACAGTTGATACGTCAAAAACGTGAATAAAAAATAATAAGTACACGGTACGTATGTAAATATTAAAAATATTCCCAGTATCCGAACTAGGCGTGGTCCAAATTAGTTCGGATAATCGAGCTTCTACAGTAGTGGTGTTGTGACGTTACGTCGGAAAAATGTGTGACATAAAAAAAAAGCAACGGGTCGTTATCAAGTTTGTTATGAAATCTTGGAAAGTGTGTCAGACCCTCATTACTGAACACACGTTTCAATTTTCGAAAAGATTCCAATCGGTTTTTCGTCGGATTTTACAAGAAACTTGACGTCACTCCGACCCATTGCTCTTTTTTCACGTTCCACATTTTTCCAATATAACCTCGTAACACCACTAAACTTTAAAAATTCCCACAGCAAGCAATATCATTCCAATCACGATCAAACTTAATAAACTCGCGTCAAAATCGTCAAACTTCACGATAATCTTATTTCGAAGGTATCGGCCTTACCACTACCACGCGAACCGTCGGAAACAAAATTCTCGTTATTTACTTGCCACACCCCGTACGTACGATTTTCTTTTTTTTTCCCTATGAATTTCTAAAGGCCAAAGGGTACGCGTGTTTTGCATCTTATCGCGGATTCCCGCAAAGTCCCGCCCGGCCACTTCGATAAGGGAACGCGCGTCGCGTGGGATGCTGGGAAGAGGGGTGGTTGATGCGGTTCAAGCCGGCGCGGCGGCTCGCGTCGCGGCGCCCTCGCTCCACAAGTTCCTTCAGTATACGCGCGTTGCTACATTCGGATGGACCCTACCTCGCATCTTCCCAGAAGATCGCGTTCACATCGCGGGTCACGGCGAATCGTAGATCATTCTACGTGGCCACGGGAAGGAGTCGGTTTCCTTCGTCGAAGCTCCTCGGTACGCGGTGGGTACTTATCCGCCGCGAGCACTCGCGTTCGTAATGATGAAATAAAATGAAGGGAAGGTTCGAGATATCGTCTCCGGACAGCTTCGGAGATCTCGAGATCTCGAGGTTTCGATAGAGAGCAGGACCGTTTTTGCTTTAGTGACTAATATCGACTCGGGGCCAGAATATCGAAACAAGTGTAATTGAAATAATACACGCGAGAGGTGGCAGTTTTCGAGAATCATTCCGACGTATTCGCGGGGGGTGGGGAGGATATCTCATTCGTCCCGGCAACCGCGGTATCGTTCGGTCGGTAACGGATATTTTACAACTTTCCGAAACTTTCGAACCGCTTCGCGTTGATGGTGAAAATTTTATCTCGCTGGTCGCGAGGGGCAATTTGACGTTTCATGGCGTTAATAAAAGGAGCCCGATAAAAGTGTCAATATATCGCATAAAACCATATATATCTATATATATATATATATATATATCGAATCGTAAAATCTCGGATCGCTCCGATAACGAACAATAGGACGAATCGGACGTTAACGCGCGCGTCGGCTAACGAAGAGTCCGATTGAAACTTCGAACGGAGATAATGAGAGCGTCGCGTCACCGGTGAACGCGAATGACGCTCGTTGGCACGGTACTCTCTACGCGGGACCCACGGTCGAGTCTCGTTCCCATTGACGACGCCGGCGAGCTGTGCGGCGGTACGCTGTAAAGCGCGAGCAAAAAAAAAAGTAAAAAAAAAATAGGAACGAAGAGGCGATGGAGCTGTTCCGGGACATCGAGGGCGTCCGACGATGGACAGGGGGTGAACTTTGAACCGAAGGTGAGTGTCGTAACTCTTTAGAGGCACGTAACGTCCTCCCGCTCCCTTTTACGAGGCAGTAATCCTTTAACGAGGCCACGGAACGCCCTTCTCGTCCTTCGGGATCGACGTAACTGCCACTGCCTACTGCTATACCACTGGGAAAGTCTAGAGTCTGTCCTTCTGTTCGATAGATTCAACGGAGACGCGAGTCTATTGTCACTGGTTTAGCTGCAGTCAGGATGATTTGTCGGGGCGTAAAGAATTAGCCGTTACCTTCCTTATCCGGCTTGTTATCAGCGCGGGGATAAAATCGTTTCGATGGTGGAGATTACTCGACTGGAATTGGCTAATGAATTTGCGCGAAATTCATTGAAATTTTCCCACGACCCCCACCCCCCGGTCGAGAGTTAAAATACCGTTGCAGACTTCCTCTTTGATTAAAAAAATTGTTTAACGTCGAGGAAATTGTGGTTCACACGAAATTTCAAGTACGCGAATTGACGAGTTTTTAACGAGAAATAATATCAGTATTATATGTTTATTACTC
The DNA here is from genome assembly GCA_933228935.1 of Pemphredon lugubris. Taxonomy (NCBI): domain Eukaryota; kingdom Metazoa; phylum Arthropoda; class Insecta; order Hymenoptera; family Crabronidae; genus Pemphredon; species Pemphredon lugubris. The sequence goes on from OW121815.1 coordinate 63,887,963, forward strand.
GCGAAAGGAAAATTGGATTAAAGTTTCATTGATTTTCTCCTCAGTCGTTATCATAACCGAGAAGAATGTAGATAATAATAATCGAGTTTACCAAGCATTTTTTTTTTTTTTATTATCAAAAGATAGATTTTCTATATAACACGCTATACGAGGAAATTAATTCAACGGCGAGGTTACGACGTATAACGTCGTTCGGAAGACACCGCGAGAACTTAAAATTCGCTCGACGCTTGTACCTTGGAAACTTTACGACATCTCATCGATCAAAATAATCGATTAACGCTCTGCCCTACGTTGCACCGTATAAAACATGCCGACGAACTTGGAATAAATTCAGACGGATCACCTGCGTAAGTGATTCACGGTAACATACTCGCGAAATTTCATTGATCTCCTCCGTTAAGCCGCAGTGTATCGATCCTCGGTACGAAGGATCGATAAATCGTCGCGATACCTCGGGTACTGATTCGGACACAGCGACACTTACGCTTCGGCGGGCCGTCCCGCCGAGATACCAGCAATATTGTCGTCAAATTGCGCCCATGAATCTCTCGCTTGTACCCCGGAAATATGCCAGCGATGCAAAATAACTCAACAAATCACCGGAACCTGGAGCCGCAAATTTCCAGCGATCCGTCATCGTGGTTAGCTAAACAGATAGCGGGGTAGGAGGGGGGAGGGGGAAGGAGGGGGGGGGGGGAAAGCTAGGAAAATATATTTGTTCGCGGGATGCGGGATTAGTAGACGGGGGAACCGTTGTTGAAGGCTTTCGCGAAAACTGTGCGCGTTAGCCAGATTCTCACGTACGATTATCTAAATCCGCGGGGTACGAGCTTCCGCGCGAAGAATGCAACACCTGTGAGCTTACAGGTACGTAAAAGTAAATACCGGTTAGCGCGACATTAGCGGTTAGCTCTCGCCTCGCAGTTTCATTTTGGCTTTGAGCCACCGACGAAAATACCCGGTGGCTTTTGTATTCATAAACTGCGAACGGCTCTTCCCGCAACAGACAGAAATATTTATTAGTCGTGAGTGGTGTAAAAAGGTTCTCGCGAGGCGACGGTGATTAAGAGACGCGCCCACGGAAGTATTACTCGGCGTTAAAGAGTTTTTAATGCGATAAGTTACCGCTCCGCTGCTTGGCGCTACCGCGAAATTGTAGCAATAACTAATTATAAGTCGGATATTTTCAAACTCAACCGTTTGGGCAGTGGATAGGGAACGGGGGGAGAAAAGCGGAACACAATTCCCCGTTCGATATCCGCAGAAAAAGGTCGGGAAAGCCGATTCAATTTTGTAACTAATGGCCCAGGTAGACATCGTTACCGTTTATAAATGACAGCATGCAGCCTACGGTAAAACAAAACTAGAAAATCATCCAATTCTTTTGAAATTGGATTTGCCGATGGAAAGCCCGTTTAGCGGTGATCGATTTTTCTTTCGATTTGCCGGATAATTCCCACAGGATCGGTGAAACCTTCTGACCGTTTTGTCGGTTAAAACTTTGGGTCGTAGGAGTACAGTTGCTCCTACTAATCGCAGAGTAAGCGCGTCATACTTCGTGATATGACAGGGTGACATCGTGGGACCTCATTGAATATTAATCGTAATTTTCACGATTTTTTGTTTGGTTGATTAAAAAATATTAATATATTTTTATATTGATTTATTTATATATTTATAAACTTCTCATAAGACAGTATTTCATTCTGGAGACGCTCCTCCTTCTTCTCGTACGTCCACATGTATATCTTACGAAGGGTAACAATTTATAGATAATATTAGGGGTACCGGAAGGAAATTTATTACTTTACATAGTAGCGTTTGAGCTCAGTTTATGCTCGGACGCTATGGTGTAAGCATCTTTGTAAGTTTATATGAAAAGGGTATAAAAGACTTAAAAAAACGTTGGGATACAGTTTTAAAGAGTGAAGGGAATTACATTTCAGAATATCCTGTAACAGAAACTGAGAAAAAAGATACAGTTTTATATTGCTCTACCCAATATAAAAATAGAATATGAAACCGGACTTTATTTTATTTCCAAGCAAAAAACAACAATAACAAAATATAACGCCAGCGAGCGCGCGCGGTCTCACAGACCGTAAATAATTACAACTTATAAGAATGGCAATATATATTAATAAATCAGGTGATATGACATTCGTGAAAATGTAATACTCAGGTAAACCGGAAATGCTCTTTGTCGTACGATTCATATACGACTATTTTAATAATAATTAAAACAGTCAAAATAGTCAAATAGTTATTAAAATAGTCAACAATGGATGTGACTGCGGTCTGTGAGGTCGCGTGTGCCTACTCCAGGGTTACGAGTATCGGGGATTTTTTGATATCGCTAAAGGCATAAAAGAAACGTGGAAGGAAAAAGAATTTTCTCCGTTGTATCCAGTCCGACGTAATTGTGTCGGGTAGCGCGAAGATATCGATAAGAAAATACTGGATTCCCGTATGATGGAGACTACGCGGATCCGGAATATCGGTAATAAATCAAGCGTACGGTCATTACGGTCGTTGAGCGCTCGCGAAGAAAGAGAGAGGTGAGAGTCAGCCAGAAAATTTCTTAGTTACGATTCCCCGACAACTGGCAATCTAATTAATCACGGAGATATCGGTTTGGGGGAGGAACGACTTCACCGTGAAAATTAGTTGTCGCGCGGACAGCCGGCAGAAGAAAGGCAGCGAGACAAGAGGGACGAAAAGAATAAACCACGGGCGAAAGGTACATGGCCGGAAAGAAAAGTGGTAACAAGAACTTCGAAATGGGAGAGGCAAGAATAAAAAGAGGAGAAAGAGAGGTCCGCGATCTCCGCGAGGGGGAGAGGGGAAACGAAACAAAAAAAAAGAATGCCAGGATCCTGGAACGTAAAAACGAAGTGGCATAAAGCGAGGCGGGAGGGGAACAAAGAAGGAAATAAATGGAATACGAGGGGCATACGATAAGATTGAAGGAAGGGACGAAATAAAAAAGAAGAAAAAAAAGAAAGGAGAGGGAGCTCCTAAAGACCTTATTGGAGTGCAGGGAGTGTCGAAGCGATCAAACGGAAATTGCATTTTCAGCAACGAAATATATATGCGCTTTTCGACAAAGGAGGAAGACGAGTGACGATTTCGCTTTTCCTCGAAATCGGACGCTATCCGTCCAAAGGAATTGCGTCGGCGCGTCTGGCAGCCTGGGAATGAAAAATGCGAGGTCTCGTTTGCGCTCTGTCTGTCTTAACGCGGATTTCCTAACGACAAGTTCGATAACTTCGTCGACTCCGCGACGGTAAAAAAAAAAAGGCGAGAGAAAACTCACGAGTTTACTCGACCGTGCTGCTTCCGTTTGTTTTTTATTTTTTTTTGCGAACGACAAAAGAAAACCGAGGACAAAAAACACGCGGCGTACGTTGGAGAATACGGCGAACCGGGAAACTGATTAAATAATGACGACTCGTGAAGGAGGGAAAGGAAAAAAAAAAATGTGTGGGACGCGTACGAGGGATTCGAGATTAATTTTTCTTCCTTTCTCGCCGACGCGTATTGTTACGCGCGGTGTTGCAAATCGAGAGAGCGATCGGCGATATTCGCAGAGTGAAATATAACGTAGGATCGAAGAACCGTGGGGGGGGGGGGGGGGGAATAAAATCCATAAAAAATAACGATAAATGCTGCCCGACGAGCGAAAATCGAATTCAGTCCCTCAATCATATCTGATCGATCGAGCGGAGGGGTGGTCTGAGTGCTCGTAAAGTGAAAAATGTCGATAGATATCGAAGACCTTCCAATACATTTCGATAAGTGATTTAATCAGACGCTATCCTTTCTGTTCGCCGAGATAAATCGTGCCCGGACCCTTTGACTTTAAAATGAAGCCCGACTCTACCTACATACATTCTTGTTATTACTTGCCAGTTTTTCGGAGTAAATCGGAATCCCGCTCGACGGCGTTGAATGCGGGAAAAGTATTTCAAGTTTTTTTTTTTTAATAACAAACGAAGGTGCTTCGTAAATAATATTTTAATGAGCCGTGAAAATTCCTGTTTCGTCGGTAGAGAATGTTAATTAAAACGATATTACGCGTATCGCGTGTACCGCTGTACAAGTAGTAGATTGAATCGTAAATATTAATTAGGCATTCGTAGTATCGTTGAAAATGAAAAGGTTTGAAGGCGAGAGCTTAAATTCCAACGTGATTTTCGGCCATTGTCTGAGATTTGCCAGCCTCTATCGAAGACGAGATTACAATTTCTTCTACGGCATTAAATGCAACGCAATTACAAGGAAATTCTGCTGGATTATAGTTACACGGGTTTAGACATTGTTGACCCAAATAAACACATAGTTTTCTCCACTACGTTAACCGTGGTGCACCGCGTGTATTGGACCATCGCGACTCACAGCCACAAATTTCTTTCTGTAAATTCAGATACTACGATGTGCGTTAATTAAATTAGCGTCACAAACAATCTGGAATCTCTTTGTGGAATTTACCATTCCGCGAAAATATTTACGTGTGTCCCCACTGCGCTTTACAACGACGGTTCCTCCATTTTCGACGTCCGATCGCCAAGTTTTGGAGTTAATTAATAATTCATAAAGGGCGTTATTATAAATCAAGTTTAGTTGAACGATTATAGTTGATCAACAAACGTTGACTATGACTTGAATCAGTTATTGTTCACACCTTTCGATAGAAATTGATCAACAGTTTCAATTCGATTCAGTTAAAATGGCATCGAAAGCAGTTGTGCGCGAGTATAGACACGATAAATAATTCAAGTTCTCAATCAAATGTTATGCAAACATTTTTTAAATATGTAATAATTAAGCAGAATTAGAGAAATATAACTTATGCGTATTTGTTTTAAAATAATTTATGGTGACAGTTTTTGAAAAATTGTTAAATATGCTCGTCGCCCAACCAATATTCTAAAATCCTAGAATGTATTCTTACTTATTGTTAAACACAGAAAGTTTGGAGACCAGTTTAAGTGACCAATTGAAAGCGATTTGAACGATAAAGTTTGACTGGATCAAACTTTTGTTGATCCGCTAAAAATTTGATCGACTCTATTGAAACAAAGGTCCTCATTACAGATTTCATTAAACTTTTAATTGATCAACTACAATCGGTCACCTAAACTTGACACGTGAGAACAGGCTATTACCTTTTGCGACCGGCAACGCGTTATTTCTTGTTTCAAGTTTACGAGAAAAAAAACCGGACCGTCGAACAGAAGGGACTCATTAATGGTAAACATTTTAAACGCGTCAACGTGACAGCGTTACGCTTTTCGATTAAGGGGCCATCTAGCTTTGAACGGTCTGAAAATTGGTTAGGTTTCATTAATTTTTTTTTAACATTCCAGTACTTCTAACGCCATAATTCTTTTTGCAGTTCGTTCATCTACTTGTTGGCCATACATGAGAATTTATTAAACAGTTTTAATCAGTTGTTTATTGGTTTTACTTGGCCCACCACGAAGCTGTGTTTTAAAATTATATGTTGTTGGCGCGGTTAATTATTGCTCTCCGGTTGGACCAAAATTAAATTTTTGTAGTTATGTTTAATTAAGACGATTTTCTAGAATTTTGTTGCCAGAATTAATAATTTTGATTGAAAATTGGGAAAATGGCGGACGTCTACATTTCGAAGTATGAAATCGCACGTTGTCTTAGGTCGATTTTGTAAAAATAAAGGACGATATTGTTATTTTATAAACATGATTCTGGCAGAAAGGCGACCCAGTAGGGGGTGGAATATCTTGTTAAAATTTTAGAGCAATCTGTCGCGTAGTTTTTGAGATATTTTCCTCGCCAATTGAAAAAATCATGACTCAATAAAAACGTATTTAAAGTTCCGTGGCGTACCAGTCTACAATGTCGAAGCGGTTAGTAACTTTGTTGTAACTTTGTTAATTTGTGGTATTGAAGAATACAACATTGGAAATGCATTCTTTAGACGTCATACTTTATGAAGATGCAAAAAGATTTCAATTTTTTGACCCATTCACAGGGAGATGGCCCTTTAAACGCGTACCAACGTTTTCACGCCCCCCCCCCCCCCCCGAAATTCCACCGCAAACTGAACTTGCGTTCGCGTTAATCGTTAACCGATAGTTTTCAGACAGAGCGATCCCGTTTCTGCCGGATAAAATGTTTTGCGACGAACTACCCAAACGAACTTCCATAATTTACCATCCACTCGGCTGGATGCAATTCACGATGTGGATTAGAGCCAACTCTTGTTGACTCCTCAGATCCTTTCTTATCCCCGGGAAAACGTCTTCTTACGCGTATAAACGTTCGCAATTCAGTCGAGCGAGATTAGGACTCGTTTTCCAAACTTCGTCGTCTTACGTCTCAACTTTCGCCGCCCGGCGCTTCAGTTGTATCGCGTCGCGCGCGCCTCCAATTTCGCGAAAGAGCAAAATACTTATTGCGCTTTTCTTCTCCCATCGTCAGTCGAACAGCGGTGATAGTAAAATTTCCAACGAGTCATCGCTCAAAGTCCCTCCCGATAGTTTTACGATCCATCGGATCTAACGATCGGCGCGCGTCAAACTTGAAATCGTAAAATTCACCAAACAACTCTAGCGATCGCTTAAAACTTGCGCCATCCTCCCGGAGAGTGGGGAAAATTTCTATCCGACAAACCAGACACCAACTACGGGCCCTCTAATTGAATTTGTTTAACCCCCCCGAACGATCCTTTGGCGTTTCCTCGAATTTTCTTTCCTCGCGGCTAGACCTAGCCATAGAATCGAGTTTCCCGGGAAGGTGTTGCGTTCTCTCGCTCTACCCCCCCCCCCCCCAACCTTAGCGAAATGTTTCCGAGTGCACGACTCGGCTTCTCAAGGGTTGCAATTCACTGGTGACAAATTAATTCTCCTGGGTCAGGACAAAAGGTTCCTACCTACCGCAATTCCATTGGCGGAGATATGGCATTGCCTTTCGGGGAACAAGGTTGTGCGGAGCGTTCTTAATTAGAACCCTCCAAACAATAAGAGCGACGCCGGCAGCCATTGTGCGATGTTTTTTTTTTTTTTTTATACGGGGCAAATATACGACTGAACGGGACGTGAACGAATTTCACGCGAAGCGTAATAAGCGAGGAACGGAGGCGTAGTCTTCTATCCGTGGATACGAGCGAGCGAGACGTGAGCTTTCCCCCGCATCTGGGATAAACGTGGCTGCTAATCGAGCTCGTAGCCGTCCAATACTTCGATACCCAGAGACAACGAAGCCGATGGCGATTCCACGATATCACGTCGATGACCAATTGATGCTATCCGGGTACTAGAAAGTATTACGATTCGTCGTCGCTTCAGCTCTTAACTCTACGTTAGTCGCGCGGGGTACAGGTGTCACTCAGTATATTTAAAAATTAAATTAATCTTATCTCGTGCGATTTACGTTTGCCATATCTCTAATACCTCTCGGTTAGACCTATGTGAACCTAAAAAATTAAAAAGAAAAATTTGTTTTCAATCAAAAAATTACAGAAAAAAATCTTTTTTTTTTTTTAATTTTGTGCTATTTCTATTATATTATTCTACTCATACATTTGTAAACGAATACATCAATTATCTAAATCAAGAGTGGCAATTAGTTTCTAAGGGGGTCTGGATGATTTGAAAAAAAGATTTCGAGGGCTAGAGGAAAAAACTAAACATTAGTTGTCGTGACTCTTACTATTATTACATACAACGATAAACAATTAATGCCATCGTAATCAGCAAATACACTCTAAAAATACATCAAATATCAATTACGTGCAGATTGTTATCAAGTTACTCTGGGTATACACAGACAAATAACTAAAAAAAACCAGCATTAAAGTAAAATATTTTTGGCGGCCCAGATTACGACCGCGGTCTGCCTATTGCCGACCCCTGATGTAAACATATAAATATTGATGTTTATTACAAATAAAATGTGATAGATGCTCATTATTTCTAGTTTTAACCAATAATTTAGCGATGGATGCGTGCCTACGCGACCAACCACGTAAGAAACATCAGCGCGACGAACGTAGGGTTAAGGATATTCAAACGACGTAATGCATAATTCCGCGATACGCGGCAAACGTCGCGTAGCAAAAATAATAATGGCACCTCGAAACGCGCAATTCCATGGGAAAGTCAATTTCAACGTCTGTCTCTGGTAATCCGCGGCTATCGCCAAGTCGCGTCGCGTCGCGTCGCCTCGCGTCGGTTCGCGATGTATACGTAGCGGTGTCTTCTAATTTACATAGAAACGCACCAGTTGAAAATAACGAGCAAACTTTTGCCGGGGCTACTGTTTTGTAATCGGGCTAGCTGAGAATGACAACGGTAAGTGCAGCAAAACCCATTTCCACGGAAACTTCTTGTCGTTTCTGAACTTGGTTATCAAGCATTTTTTTTTCGGGGCAACCGAGAAGGCGGAACTTCTCAAAGTTTCCTTAAATCAGTCTTTACGAGGGGAGAACGAGGAATATCAAATTTCGGGAGAAAATTGTGCGTATTTGTCTCGTCGCTTTGAATAATTTCCAAGATAATACTCTACGCGGGTTAAATTCTTGCTTCTGAATTTTTTATAACTTTTTTCGAATAGCTCCACTTCGACGGTCTACTTATCGTTCATTAGTCCATTTTGCAAATCGGCTTTAAGTTATGTTACAGGGAAATTCGTTTCATCCTCAACGCTGTCGAGTTAAATCGAGAATAAAGGGACGAAAGGGAAAACCGAGTCAACTATCCATTTTAGTTACTACATCTTCTGACAAACGCCCTTTCGCTGCTTAATCCAGGTATCGTTGATTGTACTTCAGAGACGTCGGGAGATGCACGGATAATCTTTCGCGAATTTAGTCTCGCTCGTTTATTAATGCAACGACGTCTACTTTGAGCGACTGTTCGCTAATGTCAACCATCCGGGGAAATGCATTGTTTGAAAATACATAGTCAGCCAAACGGCAAACCCCAGCGTCGTTAAACCCGAGTTAAATTGTTCGCCGCTACGAAACAGGGACGCAAAGAATGAAATTACAAATGTTCGCGCTTGTTAACATTTTGTTTATTACGCGTCGGTTTAGCGAACAAATTCTAATGAATTCCCGGATAATTAATCTCGGAGTAATGTCAGAACGTTACGGTGACGCGCAAACATATGCGAGTACTCTGTTAAGCGAGCGGAAACGAGAGCAGCGGAGGAGTCAAGGAGAAAACAAAAATGGAGACGACCGCGGGAAAGATGATTTTCTTTTTCCTTGGAAAATATCGGCAGGGTGAATCCGCCAATAGTGTGCCGTTTAAATCAACAGCATCGTTACCCGCTTATTTTCTCTTCAGCGTCGAACTCTGTAATCGGGAAAACAAATCAATGTGAACGGTACGGCGTGCAATTTCAACGATTCGAGCGAAATGCAGCGACGTTACCGTACGATTAACGACGCGTTAGTCCAAGGTGAGTAAAGAGTACCGTCGGTTGCACGCCAGCAACATTCTCCTTTTTGACATGGATATTTCTTATGTCTGAGGGATTTTCTGTTACCACGATTACTCGAGTACACGTAGGAAACAGTTGAACGTGAAAGATGCACCGAAAATTAAATCTCTTTCTCTCGCGTAATGAGTAAATCATATCGGCGCTGCCTTTCCGATGGCTATTACACTTTCTTTTTAAATTGATTGTTTAATACAGTTTGACCATCTGGAAAACCCCTGTTCGTTCTTTCCGGAAAAGATAAAAGGTCTAGTCTCGCGTACTTGTACTTGGCCCGAGACAAGACCTTGTCTCTTGATGAGAAATGTCGATGTCGATCGATTCTAGTCCGCGAAAAAAGCCTGCAGACCGAAAGCTGCACTCTAGCGACGTCGATATTACTATTATGTTGACTGAATGCGTAACGATGCGTGGCCGTGCGACACATCCATGTACCATTGTATCTGCATACAATTTAGATACTCGATATCAGTCTACTGATGTTCAGCTGCTAGCTACAAGAATGCAAGGGGTAAGCCAAGAAAAGACATGTCTGAATTGAGTATCGCGAAGAAACCGGCAGAATTCGTCGCTGTTGTTTTAAGGGACATCTGTTTAAAGCTTGAAAAAGCCGTCTATTTTTTGGATTTTTTTTTGTTACTAAACTAAAAATGCAGTCCAAAAATCCTTTTGGATATCTATTAATGACACTTTCAAGTACACAAAAAAAATTTTATATTTTTATTTAATAACAAAATGGCGGCTGCGGGCGTTGCGATTCGAGTCATCCTCTTTTTTATATGCTTTTGCGGCAGGCAGTAGAAGTGCCGTCCATCTTGATTTAGAGGAATACCACAAATTTTTTCATTATCTATATGAGTTTTGCTAGTGAAGTACACACGATTATTAAAAAATATTGATTTTTGAAATTTTGGTACTGTTTTGACCAAAAAATTCGACCTTAATTTGTTTATAAAAATCGTGATTGTTAATCAATCATGAAAATCGTGTGTATTTCGGTGGATAATTTATCTAAGAAGCCGCAGTTAAAGTTTCAAGTCAATCGGTCGAAAATTGTTTGAGATTTACTGCCTGCCGGTTTTGAAAGCATCATTTCGAGATAATCGCGTTTAAAGTATCAAAACTACTTATCAACATGAAATAAAACTTTTTTTTGTGTTCTTGAAAGTGTTAGTATTAGATACCCAAAAGGATTGTTTGATTGCTTTTTTAGTTTAGTCAAAAAAAAAAATCCCAAAAATAGAAATTTTTATCCAGATTTCAAACAGATGTTGTCCCTTAATACAGTTCGACCACCTCGGAACTTTTAATATAAAAACTTCTAACAATCTCGTTATCACTGGTTTTCTTCCTTTCTTTCTCTCTCTCCAACAAAACGATTTTTGATACCCCGTATGTTCGTATAATCTATCGTGACGCGAAAATGCAACGATAACACGTTTCGCTAGTCGGGTGGCGAAACCTCGGTGCAACGTCGGGTAACGCTGGATTCAAACGCCACTACCACGGGTTCTTTTGCCACGAAACGGAGGCGGTTAGGCAAGTAAGCGAATTCCATAAATTCAAACGGTCTCCGCGAGTTGCTCTTCTGTTTTTGCCCCGTTGCGGTCGTCGCGACTCGACGCGGCGAATGAAAAACATACGTCGCGATGTCAAAGCGATCGAATCTGTCCGGTTAGCGGTTTAGCGTTTCCCCCCCACTGATAATTATTATTTTCGCTTTATCGCTCGCATCTGCCGTGCTCCCGCCCCTTTAATCCTTTTTCAATTCAATCCGCCCCAACTTCTCCCATCCCCCTACCCCCCGTCGTTGCCCGAGCGTGTGGTATGTACGCGAGGGGGGCGGGGAGGCAGAGAGTATTTTGGCGAATTGTGGGAACAATTTAAACGACACGTTCAATCTTCAAAGAAAATAACTTTCCTCTCTCCCTTTTTTTTTTTTTTTTTTTTTTTTTTTATTGAACCGTGCCGTTGGTACGACTCGCTTCGTTTAACACCCCCACTTCCCTTCCCTTCGTACGTTATTTCGATAATTCGTTGGGTAATATTTTTTATAATAATTACGATCGGTGGTTAGCTCTATCGTGGTCCGTACGAAAATCACTGAACGATCTCCCTTGTATATTTGTTCTCGCAAAGTCGTTTTTCAAGACGTAATTTCGTTATGTCAGCTTTAATTAAAGGATTTTGTATTTATTCGAATTATTTGAATTATCGAGCGCCCAGATGTTACGGGAGAAACGTATTCTACTGGAATGCGAGCAGTCGGAGATCGGTTCGATGAAATTCCTATGGGTTTTACAAGATATCCAGCTCCGCCGCGAGGAAACAAAATAGAAGTAATTTTATACGGGCATAAACGAGCGGCCGTAAAGTTCACCTTCGAATTACGTCGTAAAAAAACTTTTATGGAATAAGTCGGAATATATTTGAATCGGTTTTCTATAATGATACTCCCGGACGGGGAGTTCGATCGAAACTCGATATTTTTCCTATTAATTTCTAACGTCAAGCCTGAAAAACTTTGCATCTGTCGCGCGCCACTTTTATTTCCTACTGGTAATTAGATCTCTTTATCCGTCGGCTCGATATTATATTAATATTCATAGGTGAAAATACGTCCTTACGTTACGTTACGTTACATTACACGTGACGATGGATTGACTACGTAGCGCGCATTTTCTCATGACAGAGGAGTGTGCAACGACACGATGAACTAGCGTGCTCGTTCAGCAAAAATTATTATCTTCGAAAATTACTCGCGTGTAATGAGGCGGTATCCTCGTTTGGAGCACCGAGTACACGATGGATGAAGGTGGGATTGGGAGGAGGGAGAGGGGGATTAATTTCGAGCTGGGAAAAATTCTTTTCCTCGGAATGGCTTCGACGGTACGCGGAACGTAAGATATTACGGTAGGATTGCTTCCTATGTACATCTTCTGTAATAGAGGCGAAGTGCATTTTATTATGCCCACGATAAAATCCCACCGGTAATGGAATAGACGATAATTACGAAACCGAACTTACCGCGTTTGCGGGACTCACTTTTGCTTCAATTTATCATTTAGAGGTACCGCGAGCTTCCGAGTCCCATTCTCCCTCGACCATTTCCACACCCAACGTTAACGTGAGTTTAAAAATTGTTAATGCAGAGTGCCCGCGAGCGAAACTGAAGTTTTCAATTTTTCAACAAACTTTCCGAGTAACGGTGGACGTTATTCTCGATGTTGGGGGCATAAAGTCGAGTAGGTGTACTTCCGAGGATTCTCTATTTCTTTTGCCAACTACGCAAACGTGCCGCGTATCTTTGTTTTGCCCTAAATCGCCGCGATAACGACGCGGCAAAGATTGCCGTGAAGATATCGAGAGAGCGAAGACATCCATCGTTATCCATCCGATAAGGAACCTTGCCAACGTTCCTCGCGCCTCTCTCGGGGCGAACGGAAACCATTGGCGAGAAGGATCGCTAGCACCGTGATTCGTTTTTGCGAGTAACCATTGTCCCAAATTCGTAATTCATGCCAGGATAGACTCGCGTTACGCGCGTGCACGTAAATTTATGTGGTCAAAGATAACCCGTTGAAAAATGGGCGGAACCTTCCGATTTACCGAATGGAAAATGTATCATTACGACGAAACAAGTCGGAAGGGGTTTGTAATTTTTGCGCCGTGGAACCAAGTGTGTGTGTGTGTGTGTGTGTAGAACCGAGCGGAGCAGCCGCGTTAGATAAATTTTTATCTCTTTTACCCGAACGTTCTCCGACGTCAAAAATGGTATCCGGGTGCGAGTCAAACAAAACGACGCGACGCGTTCCTTGCCGCGTACCGATAGGAGTGCCCCGGCGTCGTATCGAAATGGCGCAGCAGCAGCTGGCGCGCGAGGTTGCAGCTTCCACGGACCGTAATACCACTTGGTACCGTTTAAAATTTAACAATTTGGCACGCTATCAAAGGGTCAGGGTGTGGCAGGAAGAAACTTACTTAACTATCCCCCGTCGAAGAGTTTTGCGAGCGGAGGTGTAAGGAATCGGACGTGGAAGGGGAATCCTGATTCTAATGGGTACAGATACGAGCGGCAATTTTGTTTTTGGTTGATCGGCGTGTAACGTTCGGAAAGCAGTTTCAATGGCTGCCTCGGTGTCACGGGGATGATGAGACGCTCGGAAAATCTTTTGGAGAATCTCCAGACCGTCAGTTTTCATTTTCTCCTTACACGCCCACGGAAATTATTCCCATCGCTTAATCTTTGGTACGTACGTACTGGGGCGAGTAACGACGATCAATCGAGTTCTCAAACTTTCTAATTCGATCGATTCCAATCGCGAAACTTTGGATTCGTTCAACTATCATTGGAGTCTTTAAAGTTTCGTGAGCGGTATAAAAGTTCTCCTTCTCTTGTCTACTCGTGGTATCGAAATATTTTTGTTCATCCGTTCGCGATTTTTTGGTTTCCCGAAAAAAGATAAACTCTCGCCCGTGGAATTTGTAAAAAATATTCTCAATGCATATTTTTTCACTTCGCGCACAGACGTTATCATGGTTTTTCATCATACGTTGATTTACCGTAACCAGAAATCTCTACGCATTCCTCGCTGTTAGATGGGAGATTTTTAATTTTCGGTGCGCTTCGAAAGAGACGGCGATAATAATAAATGTTCTCGTATATTTCAATTTGAATGGACGTTTCCGACCATATTAAAAGTTTTTCCCCGTACGCCCATGCTGAAGTCGCTCGCGGAACGGAGTATACGCATTTTTAGCCAATCAGCATGTTTTTTCATTATCTCTCAGACGGGGAATAAAATTCGTGTCGGTGGCAATTACTAAACCGTGAGAGTGATAAAATGCGCGTCGCCGAACGTACTCTCGCGCTGTGCACGTCTCGAAGCACAGTTTTCATAACTCAACGTTAACTCGGTAGTTAATGAGAAAAGTATTATTAACGGGTGCCATCCTCTATTTATCAGCCGATAAAGATGGCGCGCGGAGCGAAATTAGAACTGCCGAAGCGACGCGACTGATCTCTCGTTCGTACCAGGACGCCCGTCGTCCTCTCTCACGATCTACCGGTGGCCAACTCAATTTTGACGATCGTCAATCTCATGACCGGTAAAGGTACGGTTTCGTTACCACGACCGATCGCAGTCGTCGACGGCTACGACCCACTAGACACGTTGTTTCAAATGGGGCCGGTTTCGTTACGGCGACTCGCGGTCGTCGTGCGACACGACCGATCGCACCACTAGTCCGGTCCAGTGCTGTTACAGATCGTCGGAAGACAAGCATGTTGAAATCGAGGTTTGGATATTTCCACCAACGATTCGACAGAGACACACCGTGCACCGGAGAGTAGTGGGCGAAGCGAAAGATCGGTGAATGATGAAAAAAATGACGTGTCTATAGTCGTTGTAACGAAACCGGGGCACCGACGACTGCGATCAGTCGTTGTACGGCTTTTTGTCGCCAACGCCTACCGACCGGTAGCCTATTAATCGGCTTTTTCTCGCGAGTGCTTAACGAACTAGAACTAGACTACTCAGCCATTTAAATATCAGTGTCATTTTAGTCCAATCACTTACTGAGGGAGCAAAAAGAGGGGAAAAAGGAAAGAAACACAAAGCAGTCGAAGTCGACATTATGTTTTTCTTCTTTTTTTTTCTAGTTCTTACCGGTCGGGAGAATCCGTGTCTGAGCGGTCGGTCGGACGTGCGTATGCTATTGAGCCGCTAGCGGTCGGTAAAGTGTTAACTGCGACTCTATTTTTTTAACCCACCATTCTGCTCTCATCAGAGTTAGGGGGTATCTTGTTTAGACACTCTTCCCCAATCTCTGCTGGTGTCACTTCGCCGGATACCTGTCGTTCTAAACTGTACGTCACCCACACGGGATGTTCGGGACCAGGTCTTCGCTGCAATGCCCAGAAGCTGCATAGCCGCGGGACGACTTCCTTACAGCTTCAATCCAAAAGGAAGGGAGCTTGAAGGAAGTCTATCGCGAATATGTGTCCGGAAGGGACACATTTACAAACCCTGAAATAAAAATCAACAAATTAAATAAAAAAAGACCTTGAGTCTCGATAATAAAATAAACAAGAAAACTGGCGGGGAGACGAACAAAATTAACAAAAAAAAGCCGCGTATATTAACTGCGACTCCAGTTCCGGGTACAGCTGACCGCCACGTTTTGCCATGCCGATCCCCGGCGCCTCGACGATTTGTCTTTTGGCTGTTTAGAACGTAACTCGCGCCAGAATCCAGTTGCCGGGGCCAAAAATTCATAATATCTCACCTCCGCGGTAACCTTGTCGAAGATCATCAAGATCCGAAGGAATATCAACCCCCATCGGGTGTAGGATCTCGGTTGATTCCATCCCGTTCGATCCTTTTCTCTCTTGTCTCTCTGCTTTTGTACCACCGAGCGTCCTCGAATATCGTACCAATCGCGACGACGCTACTCCGGTTTACCCGATAAGGTGCCACGTTCCACCCAGTATGACCCACATGCTCAACGACAAAGAAATGAACCTATCCATTTTTATCTAAGGAGCGTACGGCGGGTGTGTGTGTGGGTTTCCTACGCCCGGCCGGTTCATACGGGGATCGTTGGCAAGGTATTTGGCACGTTGTATAAGACGAGATGCCCGGAGTAAACTAGAATTCGAATCATCGAGCGACGTCAAACCCCGGCAATATTACCTCGAGGATCCTCGGTTTTTTTTACGACGGGTAATAAGTTTTCCCAGTTTCTTTGATTTCATTTTCCTTTCGACGGGGGTTTCTGTAACGATGACGCGATAAAATAGTTTTCTCATTTACGAGGGCGAGGCTGCCCGGGAGTCTTTGAGGGCGATATAACGTTACGACATTTTCGATGGTTATGGCGCGAGTAACGTCAGGAATAAACCGCGCGCCTTGTCTTATCCCGTTGCCTCCAATTAGCTTTGACGGTGTTCTCGAACGATATGACCCGTAGGTGAAGGAAAGAGGAGCCAGTCGACGAGAGGTTTCCCCTCGAATTTCGAACGCATTAATAACCGTGCGGTGGTCGGTGATTTACGGGAAGAGGAAACACCTCGAATTGGCAAAATGGCGCGAAGGGGCCGAGGCGAGCGTAACGTGGGGTAGAGGGGGGTGAAGGGAGCCGACAAAAAGCAAATCCAACCGGATTGCGGCGAAGGAGAGAAAAATATCTCGGTGTTACCTCGCGGGGTGGTATTTCTTAATTCCAGATGGGGTACAGAACGTACGAATGCACTCCGCTTATTGCGCCGTTCTTAAATATACAACGATGCCGAGAAATTGCGGCTGAATTCGTTCGGCCCGACGGAGGTAACTCCACTTAAGTAATTAATAAAGTAAAGACAGTCGATTTTGCGGTTCGTCGTTCCGCGGGACCGAAAAAGCCACACCCATTCAACGCGCATCCGTGGGAATATTAATTCCAAGTAATTCGAAGACGCAAATTGGAATTAATGGTACCCATCGGCGGTGCAACGTCTCGTCGGAAGCTTGCCAGAATTTCCTTTGTCTCGTTATTTATTCTCTCGATATTCTTTCAATTATCCTCTCGCAATGCCGATCTAGCGAGAGGCACAACGGTTATTATTGATTAATATTGAGTTAATAGAGGCAGGGGTGGTTTTGTTTATCGCTATGTTCGACCTTTGAACGTTGAATCAGTCACTTTCACGCCAGACTGCCCCATCTTCTTTCCGCACTGCTTACTCATCTACCTACTTCCTTTTCATCGTGAATATAAATGGAACACGGAAGGAGCAACTTTTCCTTCGTCTCTGGGTAAACCCATCTCTTAATCCAACTTTAGAAAAATATATATTCGTTTCGGTTTTTCCACGTCGTAGTCACGAGGCAACGGGAAGTCCGACAGGTGTTCTCAATTTCGAACTCATTTCTTCCACGTAATACCGATTCCGGATTACGCGATTTCTCGTTTCTACCTGACAATTCTGTTCTTCTCCCGTCGCGGCTTTCAATGGTCAGGAGAAGAGAGAAACAGAATCCGACGAGTCGAAAAAGTATAATATAGCTTTTCACTGGTTACGCTGGCAATTACGAGTTTCTCTTGGAATCTTGTAAAGGAGAAACGAAAAGGCACGCAACGACCTCCGTTCAAACTCATTTCAAACTCATTTTTGTCGAAGCGCAAAATCCGCGATACCAATCCCGCACAGATATCGATGAAAATATGTCAAGATTACTTTTGAGTTATCATTCGTATCCCCTCTCTTGTAACTCCCATCGATCGTTGCGATCGGAAGAAACCAGAAGTATTTTTTAAGCGGACGGTCAATTCCCAAACGATAATTAGCTGGTCTGCGAAAAAAAATTGTTTCATTTGCGTGGGATATTTTTGCTGGATTGTATGTTTTAAAGGGCGCAGATTATAGGAATGACTTCCATAACATCCCATCAAGTATAGGTTTTCTTGCAAAATAAAAACAAATTTTTGGTAAAAATACTTATTTATTACAATGAACTGAACATATTATATTTTCTTACAACTAATCAAAAGATTGTTTCTGATATTTATACAGAATTTTATGTCGCGCCCTTCACAGTGTCTCTTCTGGTCTCTCTCTCACAGTAAAATTACCCACAATACTAAATTTTAAGTTAATTAGGAATTTCACACTAATTACAAACAAAAACTTGAGTGTAACAAAAAAAAATTGACGAGATAGAACTCTTTCCGTTTTTACCAAGTTGAAATCTATAAGAAAATGTATAAAAATCCTATGCAGTTTTTTACTTTCAGACCCCTGTAATCTTCCTGCGTTCATTGCCAACTAAAATTCATCAACGAACCGTCGCCTGGACAAGCGATATCAAACTTTCCGCTCCTCTTATCTCTCATTATAACGATTAGCCGTTAGTCAGATTCTTCTTACAGTTGCGTTGTCTCGTTCCCGAAGATCACCGGCGCGAAGAAAAGGTGGATAATTCGCCGTGACTTTGCAACCACTCGAGCTATCGCGCAACAGGCGTTACCGCGACGTCGAGTATGCATAATGAATCGTGTAACAGGCGCGAAGCGCCAAAAACTGGTGGAAAGTTTCCGTGGATATCACCGTCGCGACGACGCGGCACACCGTGTCGTAACCCGGGACGCTTTTTCAGCTGGAAATAATATTTTGAATCGCTCTCTCGCCCGAGGAGCCTGCGATCTGCAGAAATTGTGAGTTTCGTGTACCACTCGAAGGACTCGGAGGAAAATGCGGCGATACGGCAAACTCGGACGCCCATCGCTATTTAACTCTGTGATTAGATATGTAATCTTTGTCGTTAAATAAAAATGACGGCTAATTGGCCGTCTTTTTGAATTATCGGACATATTTTTGTCTAGAGTGCTGTAATGCGCAACGAGATAGTTGTGTGGAAACTGGACTTCGGAATTTTTTTACAAACCGAAACTTGTAGGTTTTATTTCTCAAGATAATATAAAACAATTATAATGGTCGTGAGATTCGAAGTGCGAGTTTAGATTTAAGACTCGAAGATGTGGATGGTTCGATACTCGAGGATATTTTGCTTTAGAGTTTGTAGTAGTCTGTTGAGATGTTAAGAGTATTCTGAGGAAGGAGCTGATCGATAGGTTTAAGGAAAATTATTATCTATCAAAAAGGATGTGGGGGGGAAGGTCAGTAAGTTGTTTTTGGTGGAAAGTAGAAGAGGAGAAGGACTAAGAGTCTGGATGATGAACTAACGATAAGTGATAAGGAGAGACGTATGCGAGGAATTGGTGATTCAGGGTGCAGGACGATTTCAGCAATGTATAAAATATTTACTATACTAATTTTGAGACTAACTTACGATTAGGGAAGAAGGAGAGCGGATCGGTACATTAGAGTACTGAGAGGTTGCTAATAGGGGCATGTATTCTCTAGTTACACTACTGATAGTTCTCTAGTTTCCCCTCCTTTGAATTTTTGATTAAAGACAGGACTTTCTGAACTTTTATATCTGGAAGATATAAGTGCTGAGGGGTTGCTGATAGGGGCGTGTATTCTCTAGTTTTTTATTAAAAACATAATTTTCTTAACTTTGATATCTTTAAAATTTCTGGGGTTATTTAAATAAAGATTTCTGGCCAAAAATGTGCTTGCAATGTCAGAGTTTGCTGGACGGGTATCCGCCAGTAGGTAAGACAGACTATAAATATTTCTCAGTAAACAAACAATAAGAAGACAAGTGGATGTTAAAAAATTCATTGCACGTATACTATAAGGAAAGCCACGAAGTTAAATCGCGATGCAAAAACGTTGTATGTAGAAAATTCTAAACAAAAAGAAACGGTCATTTAATCGATCGTGGTATAATTTTAACCGTAAAAACACGGCGCTAACTCTCGTCGAAGAGAGATGGGGACAAATTCTGCACAACTCTCGTCTCCCGCTTTTTGCGGCATCGAAAAAACGTCAAGGACGATTTGTCATTCCCATTCCAATCCAGTTCGGTATGACGAATGCGACGTTTACGAATGCCAATCTTTCGCGCCAAAACCGCGTTACTTTGTTGTTGTTTTTGTTGGAACGCTCGAGACGGAAAGCTTTGTGCGAAGACTTCCCGATGGGAAAGAATGACAAGTGGGACGCGGATCGATGCACGAAACGTAATACGCAATTAACCGTGCGCCGAATTGACAAAAATTCTCCGCCGCAAATCCGCTCGGCGTTCCAGATCCAATACCCTTAACCCCCGTTTTACTTTACCCCGATTTTACCGGAGAAATGGCGCTGATTTTTTGTTTTTCCTCAAGCATCCCGCCCGATTACGATGGCATTAATCGGGGATTTCGATAGAATTGCTTTCGCGCATTGACGCGGTAAATTTAGCGGCTTTGTTCTCTCTCATCGACGTCATCGACTACTCGAACAAAGTGTAATCGTAACAATATACCCAGGTAATAATGGCGGTACAACGCTAACGATTTTATTGATCCTTGCATAATGCGACAACGAGGGGTACGCGAGTCCCTTTTCGATAAAGGGAATCGCGGCCTTTTCAACCGCGTATTTGCACTTTCCACGGTAAGTTGGAAGCCTCGACAGGTTGTTTCCGCGAGGCGAATGCGGGTGAAACGAGACACCAAACTATACCTAATTATCGCGTCCCACAAAAACTTCTCGTTACGCGAAACGAATAATTGGAACGCGCCTGGTCCTTTCGTTTCGTCTCCGTCATTGACACGATTGTAATGTACCGACCCGCTCTCCTCTTTTTCCTAATCGTAAGTCAGTCGTAAGATTAGTATAGCTGATATTTTGTACATCTCTAGACTCGCCCTTAGACCCTGAATCACGACTTTCTCGCGCACCCCTCCTTATCACCGAGTCCAACATCCGAACTCCTAGTCCCTCTCCTCTTCTACTTTCCACCAACAATATCTTACTCATCATCCCTTCCACATCCTTTTTGATAGATAATAGTTTTCCTTAAACCTACCGATCCTCTCCTAGTCAGAACTTCTTCGAATCTCAAAGCATCTACATCTCCAAGTCTTAAATCCAAACGTATATCTTAAAACCTCACAATTATTAGTTACTTCATACCAGTGGCTTGAAATACAGACCATTAAATTTCGTTTGTTAAAACCTCCGAAGTCCAGTTATTGCACAACCACCTCGTTGTGCATTAAATAATATGTAAATTGCAAAATCTTTGTTACGCAAGCTCAGAGAAACGACGCACGGAGATCAGTCGTTTAGACGATTTCAAAAATCCTCGCGATTCTCGATTAATCGCCGCCGCGTTTAATACAGCGATGTAACGAAGCTTTTGATTCATGCGTAAATGAAAGTCGAAAAGCTATGCGCAAAAACTGATTTACCGCGCGCGCGCGTCATTGTGAAACAAAGATACGCGTTTCGGTGTTTGGAAAATCACAAGTATTAATCGCAACGATGTTATCGCACAGTTAATCTACCGTAATCGATTTTCAAACGCAATAAACGTTGCAGCTGTTAATCATAGCCATAGCGAGCGAGTTTCTCTGCGAACGCGAGAATCGAAGTCCATTACAGTTAATACCGTACGGCACTGCTTCATTCGGTGTTTCAGTTTGTTCCAAATAATTGAATAAACCGCCGGCGAATAGCGAATTACTTTCGACTTTCGCGCAAATTTCAGACAAAGCGCGGCGAGCGCTTTTAATCGAGATCAGCGATGGTCGTGCAGCCTCGAGGATCAATTAATATCGCGTGGCAACGTTCGATCTGGAAATTCGTTTGTACCGACGAACAAGAGATGCTCGATTGTCCGTAATAAACCTATCGTGACGCGAGCGTGACGAGATCGCATCCTCCACCGTCGGCGTATCGGCTAACGCGTCGTGGAAAATTTGGAATTTTCCGAGCAGCAGAGGCACGATAAGCTACGAGTGAAAAATCAAGGAGGAAATGCGCGTTACCGGGGAAGGAGCGCGTGAGAAAGAGAGAAGCACGGATTCGAGGCATTAGAAGTTTCGCGCTGAGAAATCGGGGCACGTTGTCGATTCGTTATCGTGGCACCTCTTCGAACGATATCAGAGAATCGGCGGTAAAGTCGACCTTGGCCCTTCGCTATTCATTCGTTCCCTACGCTCGGAAACTCATTATCCGGGTTCCAAAATGATTTGTTGGACGATCCGGCGAGGGGGTTGGGGTGGGGATCGAGGAGGGGCCGGAGGGAAGAGCGCATAAAATGGACTCGTAACTCACTCACCATAAATTACCCCGATTGCCAGTGTCTAATTAAATTAATCGCGCTTTAACCGTCAGCGATTGGTCGATAGTAACGACGAAGAGAAGAGAGACTGGCCGGAATTAAAATTCGAACGGTGCACTGGCGGCGATAACGTATGCACGCGTGTACGTTCGTGTCTTCGTGCCTGTTCCATCAATCCGGTCAGCCGGACAGATTGCCAGAGGAAATCGAACTGGCAAACGCATCGACGACATAAATTCTCCCGCGTCCGACACTCAAATTAGTATCCGCGAGATGCGTCTTATCGCGGATACCCGACATAGACGTTCCATTTCGCGTTTAATTAGTCCCCGTCGGCACCCTCGTATTCGAACAATACAAAAGTGGCGGGCGGGACGACACCACTTGTTCTGCGCTGTAAACGCGACGTAATTTAATACACCGGAAACGGCGCGACTGTTGGGAGACGAGAATTGGCGAGAAACTTTCACCCTCGAGGGATCCAATTAACAAAGAAGGTTAGCGGAGAATGGAATTCCTGATAATAATTTGAGGGAATATTTCGACCAGCTGGTCGCGTCCGTCGGTGCGCGGGTAGCGAGGGAAAGGGCGAAGGGTCGAGGGAAAAAAAATGAGAGCTGGAATTAATACTTATAGCGAGAACCTTGTAGGCTACACCGGTGGGGGAAACAAAGAGGGAGAAGAATCGCATTAGGGGGTGGGAATTAATGGACGGTAATGAAATATGTATATAAAGTATGTTTGTGACTATGATATTTTTTCAATTAACGATACACGGGAGGCTCGTCTTTCGGAATTTCGCGCGAAGCGAAAGAGAAGCCTGACGAGAGTCGAACGAAATTTCTCCGGATCGCAGAATATTACGCGTGAAAATTCCAATTTCGAGGATTAAATTTCTACCGTTAAACGTATAAAGCCGGTACGAAATTCAATTTACAGGAGCTCCAACTTGTTTGCTCAATTTACTTACGAGAACTTATATCGAATGTTAAATCAGGTACCTATACCTTCGAAGTTCTCTGAAAACGAGGGAAGATCCTGACACGAGCGACGTAGAACGAAGACTCACGTCTATGCCCGTAGACTACTCGGTTTAATACACCGTTAGGCAATGCATACGTATACGTACCTCTACGGGGGCCGAGAAGAGATCTGCCAACCCGCGCATAAATTCTGAGGTGTCGAAAATTGAATCGAGCTCGGGAAAGTCTGAGGGGAATTAGATTTGACCGTGTCGGGATAATAGAAACCCTGGGACGAACGTTCGATGATAAAGTTCGATCGGAATTGCATTGGTAAGGGTTCGTTTAAGAAGCAAACAGATAATATTATCGCAAAAGAATTTCTGCAAATACAATTTTGATCTTGTCATCTCTTCATATTGTAATAATGTTCCAGAACTCTTCCTCTGTGCACTCTGGATATAATCATTAGAGCATTCCGACGTCGGAATTTGTACAAGTCAACCTCGACGAAATTCTTTTTCACGAGCAACAACTGTTACGTTGTGGGAGTATTATTCTAATTGGAAAATGCAATTAGGGGTGTCGCCAAGATACGAGTCGTGATTGGTATTCCAAAATATTTCTAACCCCCTGAAATTTGTGGTTGGTGAAGCTAGTTTGGAAAGTTGACCGTAACGTGACTCCTGGAAGTACTTTGAGGGTGTAAGGTTCCGATATTCACCTGTGGACCCCTCGCCCTCGAGGCCCAGGCATCTGTTTGCTTTCCAACTAGAGTACGAGGCGGTTTCGAAACGCCGTAAAATACATCCTTTGATTTTGGGGAGCCATCTGTTTCTCGTTATGATTCGACATCAATATTACCGTGGAGTTGTGAATATTTTGGGAAATGAAAGGGCGTGAGTGGAAACGTCGAAAGTGGATCGAGCGATTGTTTAGTTTCGTTTCGTTTTCCGTCGGTGGTTCGAGTAAAAGTGTCTGGTTGTCTCGTGTGTGTATGCGTACGTGTATCCAGTATGCGTGCGCGACGTGGTGGATAAAACAGAAAACGAGAAGGAAGCACAGAGAGAGCGTCGAGTGTCCAGTTTTTCGACATTTCCGTGAGTTCTTCTTTGTTCAGGAATCTGCGTTTTCAAAGCTTCGAAAACTCCGATCAAATTCCAAACATTCTTCGGAACAAATCTAGATCATGCACATCTCAGAATTTTCTGATCCCCCAAACTATTTCTAAAGCGAGCAAACACATGTCATTCCTTTTAAATAATTTTCAGTAGAATAGAAATTCTATAATTATTTCGTGATCAGCGACCCGAAATACACTTGATAAAGTAAAAAAAAGTATGGAGATCCGAAGATCCAGAGATGTGCATGATCTAGATTTAAGCCCATTCTTCATTTAACGTGCGGGTCATTCCGCGTCAAGTGGGACACTTTTTACAGACATGTTCGAGAACTTTGATGAATTTTTCTGACGATGTAGTGCTCGCGAAGAAAAAAAATTTTGTTAAAAAAACAACATTGAATTTTTGAAAACTTTTTGAGTTACAGCCTCTCAAACTTTTGGGTAAGGTTATTTTTAAAAATTCATATCTTCCGAACTATTAACAATATCGCATTCCGACAAGTTTGGCTACATTCATAAAAGACCAAGCTTTCAATAAAAAATACATGATTGTTAGATCAGGTTCATAAACATTAAAAAAGTTATTTTGAAAAAAAGAAATTGATGTATCTGCGAAAACAGAGCAGCAAATTTTTTCGTTATTTTTTTACAACAAGTGCGAAGTCTTCTCTAAACAATGACGCAAGAAACTCGATGGACGTTTTAAAACTTTTGGAGATATGATTTTTTATTCGCCAGCGCGCCCCTCAGACGCAGCCCTGCTGTACACGGGTCGTTTGTAATCAGTGTCGGGAATACTTCTGCGACGGTCATTTTTTCGATCGTCGCGTTTCTTCGAATCTACCACGCGTGAATGATAAAGCGAGCTGGAATTAAAATTACGTACAGTAGGCTTTCGTGTAACGCGATGACGGTTTTCGTATAACGCGATTTCTCGCGCGACACGGCAAATAATGAAACATGGGAATCATTTACATTTCGTGATATATATAACTATTCTGATTTCGTGCTACCTTATTTAATACTATGTACTTTTGATATAAAATCTCACTTTTTCTCAAACATTCTCTAGAACTTAATTGGTTTTGCAATGGAAGAACATGGTATATGAATAATTTATCAAAGCATTATAGATAGATAGAACCCTCGCCCATTGCTAAGAGATAAATGTGAGATTTTTACAAAGGAGTGGTTTGAATCGTGAGACACAAGAGCAAACTTACATTTCTTAGTATAAATGAGTGAATTTAAAAGAATACAATGACACTCGCTCGCAACCTCGTAATGCACTAAACGTTCGGAAACTTAAAACACTCACACGGTCCGCATAAAAAGAATTTAAAACAGAAACTTATGTAAAGTTCCGAAGAAACAAGAAATAAGAATACATTCGCAGCTATTCGCCCGATAATATTTATGTATAGTAAACGAAAATATTATCGACCCAGGTCTCACCACGTGGAGGTTGCTGCTATCGAGACCCGAAGGGAGATTGACGCACCAGGCGTACCTCGATCTCCCTTGTACAATGATTTCTTAGTAATAACTTATACTTAGTAAGTAATACTTAAGCGACAAACAGACGATGAGACGCGACGCGAAAATAATTGGGGAGAATTTAAAGTCGGAAAGCATTACTTGCCCGCAACATCGGCATGCCCCGACCAGAAGAGCAGAGGGGAGCTTCCTCCCGCGACGAGCTAAGTGGAGGACTTGGATGACCAAGGCTCAGAGCCTCTACAAGCACCGGCCTAACTGTGCGAGATTAGACTTTCCCTCCAGGACTTCTAACCGAGGCAGACTCAAATTGGGTATCTGAGACAAGTACGCGCTACTGCTCACGCACTCCTCTCGAACCCAACTGCCACGTGCAAGTAATAACGATCGGACGAGAGGGAGATGAAAAACACAAAACGACGATAGAAGATTGTTGCAAAGAAAATAAATTGAAAATATCGAGATCGTCTGTTCATTGCCAAGTCATTCAAATACACACGCCAAATTACAAATCCTTGCAAATATTCGCTAGTAATTATTATACATACAGACGCATACCGCACTCGCTTTTACAAAGTTTTCTTATTAATAACTCAACCCAAAACTATCAACGCTTAAACGATAAGCTAACGAAAAAAAAGTTGTGCATAAAAGTTATTGATCTTAAATTGACGGATAAATTAAGTTGCTCGCGATAGAATTCAAGGGGGAAGGTAAAATTGAGAGAATAAAAGTTATCAGCTTATCGTTAAGCGTTGCAAACCTATACTAGGTACATACATATAGTAAGCCTTACAAGTAATGCTTAAGCGACAAACGGACGATGGGACGCGGCGCGAAAATAATTGGGGAGAATTTAAAGTCGGAAAGCATTACTTGCCCGCAACATCGGCATGCCCCGACCAGAAGAGCAGAGGGGAGCTTCCTCCCGCGACGAGCTAAGTGGAGGACTTGGATGACCAAGGCTCAGAGCCTCTACAAGCACCGGCCTAACTGTGCGAGATTAGACTTTCCCTCCAGGACTTCTAACCGAGGCAGACTCAAATTGGGTATCTGAGACAAGTACGCGCTACTGCTCACGCACTCCTCTCGAACCCAACTGCCACGTGCAAGTAATAACGATCGGACGAGAGGGAGATGAAAAACACAAAACGACGATAGAAGATTGTTGCAAAGAAAATAAATTGAAAATATCGAGATCGTCTGTTCATTGCCAAGTCATTCAAATACACACGCCAAATTACAAATCCTTGCAAATATTCGCTAGTAATTATTATACATACAGACGCATACCGCACTCGCTTTTACAAAGTTTTCTTATTAATAACTCAACCCAAAACTATCAACGCTTAAACGATAAGCTAACGAAAAAAAAGTTGTGCATAAAAGTTATTGATCTTAAATTGACGGATAGATTAAGTTGCTCGCGATAGAATTCAAGGGGGAAGGTAAAATTGAGAGAATAAAAGTTATCAGCTTATCGTTAAGCGTTGCAAACCTATACTAGGTACATACATATAGTAAGCCTTACAAGTAATGCTTAAGCGACAAACGGACGATGGGACGCGGCGCGAAAATAATTGGGGAGAATTTAAAGTCGGAAAGCATTACTTGCCCGCAACATCGGCATGCCCCGACCAGAAGAGCAGAGGGGAGCTTCCTCCCGCGACGAGCTAAGTGGAGGACTTGGATGACCAAGGCTCAGAGCCTCTACAAGCACCGGCCTAACTGTGCGAGATTAGACTTTCCCTCCAGGACTTCTAACCGAGGCAGACTCAAATTGGGTATCTGAGACAAGTACGCGCTACTGCTCACGCACTCCTCTCGAACCCAACTGCCACGTGCAAGTAATAACGATCGGACGAGAGGGAGATGAAAAACACAAAACGACGATAGAAGATTGTTGCAAAGAAAATAAATTGAAAATATCGAGATCGTCTGTTCATTGCCAAGTCATTCAAATACACACGCCAAATTACAAATCCTTGCAAATATTCGCTAGTAATTATTATACATACAGACGCATACCGCACTCGCTTTTACAAAGTTTTCTTATTAATAACTCAACCCAAAACTATCAACGCTTAAACGATAAGCTAACGAAAAAAAAGTTGTGCATAAAAGTTATTGATCTTAAATTGACGGATAAATTAAGTTGCTCGCGATAGAATTCAAGGGGGAAGGTAAAATTGAGAGAATAAAAGTTATCAGCTTATCGTTAAGCGTTGCAAACCTATACTAGATACATACATATAGTAAGCTTTACAAGTAATGCTTAAGCGACAAACGGACGATGGGACGCGGCGCGAAAATAATTGGGGAGAATTTAAAGTCGGAAAGCATTACTTGCCCGCAACATCGGCATGCCCCGACCAGAAGAGCAGAGGGGAGCTTCCTCCCGCGACGAGCTAAGTGGAGGACTTGGATGACCAAGACTCAGAAGCCTCTACAAGCACCGGCCTAACTGTGCGAGATTAGACTTACCCTCCAGGACTTCTAACCGAGGCAGACTCAAATTAGGTATCTGAGACAAGTACGCGCTACTGCTCACGCACTCCTCTCGAACCCAACTGCCACGTGCAAGTAATAACGATCGGACGAGAGGGAGATGAAAAACACAAAGCGACGATAGAAGATTGTTGCAAAGAAATAAAATTGAAAATATCAAGATCGTCTGTTCATTGCCAAGCCATTCAAAAACACACGCCAAATTATAAATCCTTAAAAATATTCGCTAGTAATTATTATACATACAGACGCATACCGCACTCGCTTTTACAAAGTTTTCTTATTAATAACTCAACCAAAACTATCAACGCTTAAACGATAAGCCTTACAAGTAATACTTAAGCGACAAACAGACGATGGGACGCGACGCGAAAATAATTGGGGAGAATTTAAAGTCGGAAAGCATTATAATTGGGGAGAGTTTAAAGTCGGAAAGCCACGTGCAAGTAATAACGATCGGATGAGAGGAGACGAAAAACACAAAGCGACGATAGAAGATTGTTGGAAAGAAATTAAATTCAAAGTATCGGAATCGTCTGTTTATTGCTAAGTGTTATAAAATATTACTTAAAACACTCACACACTCGGAAATTCGGAAGAAATAAGAAATAAGAATACATTCGCAGCTATTCGCCCGATAATATTTAAGTATAGTACACAAAAATATTATCGACCCAGGTCTCACCACGTGGAGGTTGCTGCGAGCGAGACCCGAAGGGAGATAGACCCACCAGACGTACTTCGATCTCCCTTGTACAATGATTTCTTGGTAATAACTATAAGTAATACTTATCGAAATCATCTGTTTATTGCCAAGACATTCTAACACGCGCGACAAATGATCATACATAGATGTACTCTTATTGATAACTTAAATCAACTTATTTATATTTTCTTTTTTCTTCTTTCTTCGTTCTTCGTTCTTCGTTCTTCGTTCTTCTCTCTTCTCTTTCCTCTCTTCTGTTTGAAAATCTAAACCCTTAAAGGCATTACATTGAAATTAACATTAGACAGTAAAACAGTTAAAATTGGAAATAAACAACTTAAACGTATCATTGGAAATTCAGAGGTACTGCTGTACCACGCCGAATCAAGTATCGAAATGATGACCAAATGACAATCCCAAACGAAAGAAAATGGAGGGATGTTCGAATCCCACGGCCAACGTTGAGATCAAACTAAAACGCAAACGAAATTTGAAAATTCAATCGATATTAAAATTAAAAATAAATAATATCATAATAACATGGACCGCGAACGCGACCAGTGGTCAAGGGGTTACTCACCCTCGACGAAGACCCACATCCGGAACTGCTACTGGAGCTGAACTGGAGATTCAACCTCACCGAATGCTGCAGCCAGACTGAACTGCTTGACGCTCCTTATACAGAAAGTTTTCATAAATAATAACTAGGAAGCATCAACCATTAGAAAAAAATCGCGGCCGGGACCGCGACCGCGACCACAACCGCGACCGCGACTACAACCGGGACAATGATCGCGGCCGCGACCGCGACCAAGACCGCGGCTGCGACCGCGACCAAGACCGCGGCTGCGACCGCGACCAAGACCGCGGCTGCGACCGCGACCACAACCGCGACCAAGATCGTGGTCAAGACCGCGACCATGATCGCGGCCGCGACCAAAACCGCGAGCAGTGGTGAAGTGGTCACTTACCAGTGGTCACCCGTCCTCAGCGAAGATCCAGACCTGGAGCTGGAGATCCGAACCCACCGAAGGCTGCAGCCAGACTGAACTCCTTGGCGTCCCGACGCTCCCTATAGAGAAATCAAAGATCAACCGAAAATTTTTGAACTGCCGTTTTCAAATATTTTTGACAGTGTGTTTCTTTGCGAAAATTCGAAATCTTTGCGACGTCGGTAGTTCAATCCATTGCTTCGGACGTGAGCTGTTCATTGACCATTGTCCACTCTTGACCATCTAAAATATTTGTACCTCTTCTAAAGACGTCTACGTATTTTGAAAATCCGCTGCAAATAATTCTGTATTCTTTTCTGGAATGTGGTAGTATAGAAACAACTTGCAACGCATTTACATAAGTTTATTGTAATTATTAAAGTCGGAAAACACAGAACAGTTCCCTGGTCATCTTAGTGTTAAAACGCCATAAACTGATGTCAATTATTTCTATACAGATTCAATGCTGCCGTTACCTTTTCACATCCTACACTCGGCTATCCTGGAGAAATACCAGCCCCCAGATATATACAGTGTTTGTATTTTTATTGTTTCGAAGATTGTGTTCCATTTTCGCGGATTCGTTTCGCGTGTTGTTCGTGCATAGCACGCGGGTTTGTACAATCTCCGTGGCGAAGTATCTACGACAAAATAACGCAACGGTGAATTTTCCAAAGACAACGACGGTTAATTATCGTTCGTCGATCCATACATTACTAGGATATACGTTTATTCCTGAACAATGAAGCACATCTTCAATTACCGGATAATTAGCATCAACTTATCGGTCGTCATTAGACGCGAACATGGTTTCTTTTACAAAATTTTTGTAATACATTCTACTTGGATTCAGCTACGAAAGTGCGCGTATCTCGTTTCTCATTCAATACTGTCAACTTCGATCCGAGGCATACTCGCTACACGTTACTACGATCAGCGAATCATTCCTTTTTTTGCAGTTCTATATGTGCACGTGGTCGATTCGTATGACGAATAGAAATGTATTTATTGATTGGCCTGTTCTATATTTTTAGTGCGAGTTTAATGGTAAATTTTTAAAATTATTTTGCCAGTGAATTGCCATACGAATTGCCGCGCAAGAGGTGCAATGAGACGGTGAATTAAGAGCCATAACTTAGAAAATATTAAAATGGCCACTCTGATCTTTGCACCAGTCGTTGGACAAGGCTTTGGTACTATTGCACAAAAAGCAGCAATCAATTTGGACGTGGACTGTAGGATTTATGATAAATTTTGTGCGCCGCGAACTACTACCGAGACCGAACGTACGAGTATTGCGCTGCTAACAGTCGGCGTGGCGCGCGTTATTGGTGCGCGCTGGTGAATAAACAATGATATCTCAAAAACTAAGACAGAGGCCACCGTGATTCTTGTTTCATTCTTTAGAAGAGGCTTCAGAGTTGTTGTAAAAAAATAATGAAAAAAATAGTGAATGGCCATTTTTAGATATAGCAATTTATATTTTTTAAACAAACTTTTTTAATGTTTATAA
Organism: Pemphredon lugubris; assembly: GCA_933228935.1. Lineage (NCBI taxonomy): Eukaryota > Metazoa > Arthropoda > Insecta > Hymenoptera > Crabronidae > Pemphredon > Pemphredon lugubris. The sequence continues at coordinate 63,919,478 of OW121815.1, forward strand.
ACATTATCTTTTACGAATGCAACCGAAATTGCTGGAATGCGATATTGTTAGTAGTTTAGGAGATATGAATTTTAAAAAATAATCTTACCTGAAAGTTTGAGAGACTGGAACTCAAAAAGCTTTCAAAAATTCGAAGTTTTTTTTTACCCAAACTTTTTTCTCCGCGAACACTACATGGTCACAAAAATTCATCAAAGTTCTCGAACATGTCTGTAAAAAGTGTCCCACTTGACGCGGAATGACCGGTGCATGTTTCGCAATAATTAAGACCATTGAACTCTGAGACAACATTGCAGGTACGTTTTAGCAAAAAGTCCGAATATAAATAATTACAGAAATCTTCAAAACTCAAAAGTTAGAACAAAAAAATAAAAAATTTAGCGGACGAGAGTGTAACTGGAGAATACATGCCACTCCCAGCACTTCGCCGGCGATCTAGAGAAAAATATTCCCGATAATTCAGAAAGACAGGCAATCTGCCGTCCTAGCGAGCGGATCAATGTTAATTACATGCACCTTACTTATCGTATAAACATCATGGTTGACCGTTCACGAATATCCATATCGTCGTTTAATCCCACATTACGTTCAGTGGTTTGCCCGTGTAAACGGCAGTGTTTGCGCCAATAGCCCAATCGAGAGCTGTCGCGGCAAGAGTTTCGAAATATCGCGAGATACGTAAAAGCAGAGTAATTGGAAGATTAAATACCACGATTCGATCGTGTGCATACACGTTGTTGCAATGTAAACTTCGTCGTCGAGTAGAGACGTTTCGCAAATTGGCAAAATGTTCGCGCGTCAAACGATGCATCGCAAATTAGCACGCAAACGTTTAGGGCACGCTCGCGACCCTAAGTAACGCCCAGTCCCTTCGTTCACGCGATATATTCATTAGAGGTAGTACCTGACCATGCTCGCGGTGTAATTATTTTCATCGCCGAACGGTTTATCTCGCTTTACCAAAATGGTTACAACGCGACCTTGCACGATCTATGCGATTCATTCTAATCCCTGCGAATGATCTTTTTTTCGTAAACGACATTCACTCGTGCCGTTCGACGGTATTTTCATTAAGTTTCACCGTTTCGTTGTAATTCAGTCATACCTGTATTACGTTGCTTCGTTAGTTAATTAAAATTGAGAAATACGATCGGAATTGTAATTAATACAATGAAAACGAACGATGATTAAGTTATCAGGTATTACTAATTGCCGGCAGCGCCCTTTATTTTAATTATGCTTCGTCGGTTTCGATAACGAGCTCATTATCCGTACCTACGCGTACCTACTATTTCAATTCACTTCGCATACATTATATCCTCGCGCTTCGATTTTGCAATATCGAAGCGAACGGCGCATAAAGATCGCAGAGACGAGGAAACTACGAATGAACGTTGAGCAGGAAAATAATCGTAGCGCGTTACGAATTACAAAAGGTAATGTACGCGTCTCTATTCGATGTGCATGGAACGCGTCGAGCGTACACACGCGTCTGACGCGACACATGTGTCTTTGTGATCCCACAAAACGACCGCACGGCAAATGATCCGTTACACATTACCCATGGGAAATTTAAGCGTCAAATATTGGATTTAGCGGGCGATTTACATTTGCGCTATCCCGAGTTGTCTTTGTGTTTGCTGCTAAATCGGCCGATATATCGGTGAATGGCATTTGGCACGATATTTTGATCAAGCGTGCTACCTGGGTAAACAAAATCGAGCGCACGAAAGGAATATTTACACCGGCAACTAGGATATTTATCGGTACCACGTTTCGCTAATGCGTCCAATCTATTGGCGCAACAAAATGGAGCGCATCGCAATAAACGTAACTAGGCTTGTTTCCCCCTGTGTTATGGGAGACGTAAAGGATGGAACGATAGTTTTCGCGTATGCCATGCATTTGCTAAGGATTTTTCATTCTGACGTGTAAACGATGCCCGGTCAAACATTTCCGACGTTCGAAAAGGAATTCAATAAAGATTTGCCCGATATTCTTAGGAGGAAAAGTGAGAACCGATGTGTGGGCGTGTACGGAAGGAGGGTCCCTGGCATTCTGTATCGAAACAAATATATGTTATTTCGTATCCCGTGCGGGGGGATCAATTGCATTAGAGTGTAACGATGCGTCTCCATAGATTTCTCGAGAGTGCGAGGCAGATGCCGTTGGAAGAGCTACGTTGGGTATACCTGAGGGTAATACTTTGTGAATTTTCCAGGAAACTTGGTGGAAACGTCGACGCGGTACTTACCCAGGACGCCCCTGGGCCCATGAGATCTCTTCTGCCTGACAAATGTGTACCTGTCAAAGTGCAAGAACATACAAGATTGATCGGCAATTAGGGCAACGCATTGGAAATATCGGTCTGACGTTTGCGCAAAAAATCTAGGTAACGATCCAAGATACACGGGGCAAGAAATGTAATATTGTATGCTAGAAGTGTTCGTCGAGAACGCGGGATAAGATAGGTTCATCTCTTAGGTACTTTCCAACGATTAAAGTTTTTAAAGTTTTTCTTTTATTTCAACCCTCTCTTCGCCGGTCAAATTTAATTGTTTGTTGAAAGTTCGTCGAATTTTCGTTCAGGAAAAAGTGCCGTAGCTTCGTAGCGCGCATCGTTTCGCAAAGGCCGAAGAACGCCAAGGGGACGAGTTTCGGAAAACTATCTCAGATTCGATAATGTCTGGTACAAATTATGGGTATCTATACGAGTAGACGCGTGCACGTACGCTCTTTCTTTCCAAAAGCTCGCTCGAATCATCGGCGATGGAAATAAAAGAGTTCGACGATCGCTCGAGCGTACAGTATCGCAGATACAGAGGAGCCTGGCACAGGTTCAGCGTAGCGTGAGCACGGATGGCTAATCAAAGACGAGACGGGTGGGAAAATGAATGAACGCAATTACGAAGTTGTCTGTATTGAAAGTCTAAAATACTCAGGCGTGGATCCAGGATATCGGTTAGATACAAAACGTAGCGAGCATTAACCTTCCAGGGGGCGCGCCATATTTTATAATACGAGCAGGCGCGTGTTGTATTCTGCACAACACTCGTCAAGAGCATTCACATGCTCATTGAGCAAAAAACATGACATAATTTTATATTAAGTTTTGATTAGGTATAGACACATTTATTATTAATTTAAACTTTATTAAGTATAATATAGTTTTTGGAACAGATCTAGATCATGCACATCTTCGTATCTCCGGATCTTTAAACTATTTCCAAAGCAAGCAAACACATGTGATTCCTTGTAAATTAATTTTCAGTAGAATAGAAATTCTATAATTATTTCGTGATCAGCGACTCGAAATACACTTGATAGAGTAAAAAAAAGTTTGGAGATCCGAAGATCCAGATGTGCATGATCTAAATTTAAGCCTAGTTTTGTAATTGACAATATACATACTTACATGTAAATTAAAAAAATTATGTTTTCGTTTTTTTTAGTCTCATTTATAGATAAAAACATTCTAGAAGAATACCCGTAACTGTCAATAGGATACAAATAGAAAATTGGTGGAAAAATGACAAAAGTACAACAGTCTTGTACGATTTACAACAGCGCGCTCGCTGGAAGATTAATACGGTTCGCAGCCATTCGCCCGATAATATTTCTTAATAACGATCTCATAATGATTATTATAAAAAGATATTATCGGCCCGGGTCTCACCGCGTGGAGGTTGCTGCGACTGGAGACTCTTTTTTTTTTTTTTTATTTCACCTTCCTTCCGTCTCTGGGTTTTGGGAAGTATAGCGTTACTACATGTCTTCGAAAACCGAGTAGAGACTGTGAGGAAGATAGACGCGCTGATGCGAGTCGATATCCCGTAAACGATAAATGGAGGGAAGAGCGCGTCGTGAAAATAGTTGGAAAGAATTTAAAGTCCCGTGACAGTCGTACCTCCGGTCGTAGACCCGCATGATCCAAGAGTGGATAAACTCGGAACTTATACAAAAGTCACCTGAGGTAGCTTCGAGTGACACACCAGCCAAAAATATTGCGAGGACGCGTTTCTTATTACGCATACAATTTTACATACAAATTATTAATTGTGGTACCAACTTTCTGATTAAGGATAACTAAAAATATTTAATTTTGTTCCAAGTCGAGGGCAACAATCAAAGCCCACGACATACAATTTTTAAACACAATTTCATTGCGAGTTCAATAAAACTAGTAAACAATTCACTAAAACTGTTGAAAAAATTCTCATATGCGGTTAACAAGTAGTTAAATAAACTGCAAAAACAATAATATCGTTAGACGTATTGGAATGTTTACCAAAAATTCCTGAAACTTGACCAATTTTTGGGCCGTTGACAGTTAGAAGATCCCTCAATCAATTACAAACGAAAACCTATGTCAGGATAACTGAAATAAAGAAAGGAGCACATTATCACGCTTCGTCAGCCGCGCGCAAAATTTTCATAACACACTTTTTCGGTGCGTCGCCGCCACCTGTACCATCGATAATTTGACACCGTTACCATACCTGGTACAAGTTAAAAGGGGGTTTGCAGCGCGGCATGGCGTGCCACCACAATCCCATATATCTCATGTACGTACACGCGTTATGTATATGTATGCCTCACTGAATGGCATTGCACGCTCTATAACTTACTCGCTTCCGACCCCACCTCCCATTTTCCAACACACTCCCCGACACCCACCCGCGGCGAACACGGCCCCATTGTGTGCGCGGTGTCGTAAACAACGGCTCGCTTTACGCTCGGCCGTACTCTCGGACCCCCAAGTAAAATGGCAAAGGAGAGGATAAGGGGAAAGAAGAGAGCGAGCGATGAAGTGAGGAAGGAAAGGTGAGAAAGGAAGGAAAGGAGGAAGGAAGGCAAAGTTTCCGACCGCATGGCTACGTCCCGTGAGAGGTCTCACCTCATTGACGTTTTCATCACGAGCCTCGATAAAGAAACTCGACGCGGACACCCTCGCCGAAAAGTGGAAAGCAGCGGATTTCTGGCCACGTTTTTGGGTGGGGTATTTTTTTTTTTTTTCTCCCGCCGCGTCGCGAGAAGGAAACTCGTGCTCGCTCGTAGGGTAATACGTGCCACTCAAACTGTGGACGTATCTCTTTGTTGGATAGCTAGGCTCTTATATTTCGGCGAGTTTTTGCTCGTTGTGAAAAAATTTCGCGGAGAAGCGCTCGAAGGCGGTTATATTCCGAGCACGGATAGGGGAGTGGGGAAACGGGGGGGGGGGGGGGGGTGGCTAGCGGATAATACTAAACATAGCACTGAATATTTTTCGACTCGTACGTTTCTACAATTTTGAGCCGAGTCATAAATAATAAGTCAAGGGTCGCGTTACGATTCGCGGGGAGAGAGCGTTTTAAAAGAAAAATCGTTTATCTTCCGTCGTATAATTCAGGACTCTCTGAATGGTTCGCGGACATTTTAGAATTTGGATTTCACCAAGTTTCTTTAGACCGTTTTGCGCCGAAGGACCGATATTTTATAAAAGTCCTGAGACTGAGTCCATATACATGTCCGATTCACTCTACCGCGGCAAATGTATGGCGGGTCGTGCAGTAGAAGGGCCTCCTCTTGAACTTCTTATTCGAGCCTTTGTTTTAATAATTTTCTCTTGACCCATCGCGCGAAACTTTTGTCACGAATACAATTGAATTCTCCCGACGGTACCGAGTTTCTTGACTCGACGCAAAAATGGGAAGAGGCGATAAATTTTGAATCAACTTACGGTGGGACGCGATTAAAATTCGTGATTCGTCCCCGTAGCTTTCGCGCATGCGTGGGACCAGGAATCTGCATCGTTATGAATTTCAAATTGAAAACTTTAATGAGGTCAGAGTTACTTATGCAAACGTGGTTTCGCGAGAGGAAAGAAATGTCTTAAGCTTTATGCTTTGTTCGTCGAAAGAATGTAACTTTTATGAGAGAAGGTATGAGAAGGGTTGAAGAATTTAAAGGCTAATCCGAAGGGAGTGTATTTTTTTAGGACAAAAGTTAAAGAATTTTCCATGAACCTCGTAATATTAGCTCCGAGAATTTATTGGGGTACATTTTATAAAACCTTACTACCCTTTTCTTTTTTTTTTTTTTTCGAAGCGTCCGACGGAATCCGAGTTTCCGTAAAGTTTCCTTTCATCCACTGTACCCATTAAAGTTTTCGCCGTATCGATACATCGATGGGGGGAAGGGCGAGCGAACGAAACTTTTGCCAATTTTAATTTTCTCTTATCGGCCGCGTCGGACGCAATTTTCTTCCCTTCCGTAATGACGAGACGGCCAAGAAAGTTGGTTTGTCGCGTGTCCCATTATTTTACGAATAACCTACCGTCGTAACTCGGTTAATAATTTAATGGTGAAGTTTGCGCGATCGAAACTTTCCGCCTTGGCGACGTTCGGATATCTCTTATCAAAACTGAAATTAATAATTCGCTAATGGCTTTTCTCGTTCGCACGCGTACCGATGCATACATTAGAGAAATAATTATTTTTAAATGTTCCCTGCGATCGAGTAGTTCAGCGATCTGACGCGAAGTACCCGATATCAGATTTGCATTCGTAAATACACATTTTAACGGACTCGTAACGCATTGCCACCTAGCACAAGAGAACGTCTGGGCAAACGACTAGTAATTATGCATAAATTCACCCGTCAAACGCAGTCGCGGTTTGTAGAGAATTAATCGATACGACTAATGCAAATTATCTTCGCGCAACGGACTTTCGAGATCTCGCGGAGTTTTGATTTGCAGGTAATATTTAACCGATAACTCGTCACTAACAGTCGCGATCGAGGTCATGTGACACGCACACTAGCCTCTTCTCTATGGCCCACAGTAGTTCCAAACTGCTTTTTTGATGGACACAATTCAGCAACTCCAGAACGCTTTAATCGATTTCAAATTTTAACGATATTTTTTTGTTTTGTCGAGGATTAAATTTACTGCAGGATTATATTCCGCTCGCTGGTATTAAGTTAATACAGAAATGAGGACAGGTGCAATTGTTGTTACGTGTATAAGCGTATAAACGTATGCTTTCATTTTTGTCGTTCGATGGTACCTACTTATAAAAATGAAAGCACGTGTAAAGCATTATACGTTTATATACGTTAGTTATAAGTACTGGCGTATTTGTACCCCTATTAAATTTTAATGAGCCATAAGACCCTCTTAAATACTTACGGGTACTATGAAACAAACGCCGATGTACTAGAAAATGTATTAACATATTGATATTATTTATTACTTATTTTTTTATATACCTACTAAAAAAGAATACACGAGGCACTTTATTTTAATGAAATATGAAAGAAAGCAAACTAAAACGTACAAAATGTTTCTTCCAAACAACCTCGGGCAACAAGGGGTTTAAACGATTTCAAGTTACGTTGAATCCACAAAGTTACGAATCACGAGTTACGGATGAAGTAATACTTCGCGTGTATGAAACCACGTCGAACACAACGAACGAGCGGAAGAAATTAATTGACGCACCCGGTACAAACTATCTTTGCGCGGCAAACTGTCCAAAACCGCGATAAGCAAAGCCGCGTCTTTGAAACTTTGCTTGTTACGTAACTCGCTTGGGGAATCGTGGCCCAGAGTCTCGTGCAAGTATACGCGCGCGCACGTGCGACGATTAAATTAATAATTTAATTAATAGTCGATTACTATCCGTCTAGGCGAAGATTAAGCGACGACTTTCAAGCGGCGATTCGAACACCGAGAGGTAACTCGATTTTTTTTCATCGCAAAGTGTCCGTAATGTCGTTTCACCGGTTCCGCGAACAATCTTTCTCTTTTTTAAACCTACATACGGAAATTGAATTGTGTCTTAGTATCAGCGAACTACGACCGGACTTTACTTACAAATTTTAATCAACCCGCGGGCGACACTGTTCGAGATAAAAATGATCGAAACGTCCTTGCACCGCGCGGATGCAACCGCGCGCGAGATATTGCTCTGAACGGCATGCCCCTTGTAAAAGTAAAATAAAACCATCGCCGGATCTATGTTTCGCGAAACGCTAACGGGGATACTTGCTTTTGCCTGTACCAAGGACGTCGTATGATACGACTCGTATCTCGTTGTAAACGCGCCCCTTGGCTCGATACCGTACTCGCCGTGTGCTCGTTCGTGCGAAAAGGAGAGATCCACCGTCTGAAACAATACCGATCGCGTGCCGATGGTTAACCTGTACTCTCGTCTACGTGTTTACATTCGTTATTGGTACTCGATCATTTTTCGCGATGAAAATACGCGATCCGTGGAACGACGAAACCTTAACCGGTACGTCTCGATGAAAAATTCTCACCCCTATAGCGCGAAATAAATCATTTCGTTTTAATCACGTCAGAAGGGTAGACGCGTAAGATCTGCCAATATTGCTTACGGCATCGTTGCGGAAATTAAATTTTCTAAATTGCCCTTTCTCGGTGTTAACGTCGGGCCACTGTAAACGCAATCATAATTCAATCTAAAAATATAATTGAGAGCATGATGGAACACGGGCCTCTCGGAAACAATCACATCGGCTCCACGGAAACGGTAATATAATGCAAGCGGCCGAGTACCTCGATTAACCTTTCGCCGGATATGCATCACGATCAAACGCAGAAATGAGTAATTATTATGCGGATGCTGCCGTTGCCATTTAACAACCAAGGATACGGCAGTGATTGCGATAAGGCAGGGTCGCGCTCGCTCGCTCTCGCGATGGGGAACATTATTGTACGTCAGTGGAACATTTATCCACGTGACATTTGCATTTTATTACGAGGCCGCTGGCTCGTCGATTCTTCCGCGTCAATTAAGTCGAAATGGCTCCGACTTTTAACGCGCATTTCATTTTCCACATTTACAACATTATTCCCTACGTTTCCGTCGGGCTTAATTATCGAATATTTCCGCGCACGCTAATAGATTATTAATATCGTATCAACTGTTTCCATTTCGCGTTAATTTTTGTGATCGATACGACATCACGATTGATAATACACTCGCGAAACGTCCGATGATAACTGATCGGATTACTGTCAAATTCAACGCGAATGTTAATTCGTCGCGCTTCTGAGTAACATTTATGCAAAAGCTGAATGACGGTGAAGCGATAAATCGAAATGTGGCGGCTAACGGGGATCCAGATGTTAATTACATTTATCGCGATACTCGTAAGAGTTTAATAGCGTTAAAGCGATCGGCGCTGCATTATAAACAAATATAATGAAATTCTTTTGCGCGCCAAAAGATATGGAATAGTCGATCGCGCGAAGAAATACAATATATTTTATATCGTTGACGATTGATCGCTAGAAGCGAGTGCGAAGGATACTTTCTTGAGCACGAATCCAAATCGAACGTACTATTATACGTACGCTTATTTTACACGCGGAGAGACTTTTTCTTCAAAGTGAAATTACGATTCGATTTGCGATGGAGCTTTTTCGCTCCGAGAAAACTGAAACGAAAGGCTCTCTGCTCTTTAAGAGGCCGTGGCGCGCCTCATTAAGGAGCCACGTTCTCGTTGACATCTTTTGTCGTTACACTTAATTGTAAGATGCGACGAGCGACGATGGCGCAGGGCATAACGACCGACCCAAATTAAATGACAATTCGAAGCTACGATTTTGAGAAAGTACAGCAAACGTTATATACAACGTTCGCGATCAGTGCCGACGTCCGTCTGGCCTGGATTCCCCTTTTTCCGCCGACAAAGGAAGTGGCCTGGTTACCCTGCGGAAGCGTTCTTGGATTCAGGGATGCGCGCGGATCTCGATTGACCGTTTTTTGCCGGAAGCACGTTACGTGGTATCCTCGTGACTTTTCTCTCGAAGGTAGCCGGGTAACCCGATAGGTCGTCTCGGTTAATTTTGACAAACTTCAAAAGAATCGTACGACACGCGTAAACTCGCGGACTTGAAGCGATGGAATAGTATTAAAGGGTACCGGAAAGAAATCTATTAGTTTACATAGTAGCGTTTGTGCTCAGTTTGTGCCCGGACGCGGTGGTGTAAGCATCTTTGTAAGTTTTCGTGAAAAGGGCATAAAAGAGTCGTAAAGAGTTGTAATGCACAACGCGGTGGTTGTGTAAAAATCAATTTTGACTGCCAGCTTGCAAGAGCAGTTTACATTTTATTACAATATATTTAAAAGTCTTAGATACAGAGGAAAAAGACTGGCGTACAAAAGTATGAACTTCGTTATTCCAATGCTAAATATGATCCGAGTGTATTCAATTTGAGGTTTCGTAGTATTCTGTTTGGATGTTGAGAGTATTCTCATTTGAGATGTTCAAGGTATTCTAAAGGAAGGAGAGAATCGGTAGGTTTAAGGAAAACTATTATCTATCGAAAGGGATGTGGGAGGGATGGTGAGTAAGATGTTTTGGTGAAGGTAGAAGGGGAGGAGGAGGACTAGGAGTTTGGACAATGAACTACCCGAGCAGAAACTTTTCTTGGGGCCCCATTGGAAACCAAGCAGCCACTTGGTTTTCAATGGGGCCCCAAGAAAAATGTCTGCTCGGGTAGTGATAAGGATAGACGCGTAAGAGAATAGTGATTCAGGATTTAAGGAATATTTCGATGATGTATAAAATATTTGTTACACTAACTTATGACTAACTTAATCACTAGAGAATTAAATAGAGATGGGTTCGGCACATTACAGAATAAAGAAAATGATATTTTATAATATTCTCTAACAAAAATTCAGAAAACAGTACAGTTTTATATTATCCTACGAAGCAATAGATTTCCTTCCGGTACTCCTAATATTTCGGACAGTCAACAACACATATGCTTCGACTGAAATATGTTTCGTTCTCTTGCGAAAGTGCGGACAGCGATGTAGGCGAGTTTGAACATTTTCGGCTTTTATACTTCGCTTTTGTCGTCCGACCCAGATTTCCTCGGTCCACTTAGAAACTCAGCAGATGCTCGCGGGGGAAGAACACTTCACCTTCGGGCGCGAAGTGCTTAAGAGTGTTTAGAATTTTTAATTGCATTTCACAACGCGTTTCGAGTTTACCATTTGATTGCCATCAAGAATCGGCCGAGGGATTTTCTTTTGCCCTGTGTCACGCTGCAGTTCGGCGGTTCGATTTCATAGCTGTCGCGTATCGAGTCACGGGAGATCGATACCATTTTCGCGGGGACAAGGAACGCGCGAAAGATAATCTGCAACGCGATACGTTCTCTTGTTTCCATCCCGGAGATAGGGTGTCCTGCTTTCACGGGACTGATAAAATCCCGCGTAGTTTGTTATTACAGGGCAAATAGCGAAAATGTGATAGCGACGAGAGTAACGGGAAATCACATATATCGCTCGTCCTTTTTTCACGATGTCCTCGCGATAGAAGGGCGACAGATATTGCATCTCGTCGCAACTTCGATATCCCTCCCGATCGTCGGATTAATCTCATAAAATTCTAGATTGATTAACCTCGAGGCAACGGATACGGTGTCGTACGGAGCGTATTTCGCGAAGAATAAAAAAAGAATCATGATCCAAGACGTGGACTCTCGCGAAATTACATAGAGTTCGTCCTTTTTTTTCGACACTCGGTGTTTTCACTCTCAACGAGCGAAATGCGAAGGATATCGCATATCTCCTCGCTGTCGGATATCCAATTCAACTATTATCTTGTTTTCAAAGCGAGCGCCGTATCACTCGATCATTCGTCGGATAAATCTCGTGAAATTCTAGATCAATTAACCTCGAGGCAACGGACTCGAAGTCGTACCGGGCTTATTTCGCGTGGAATACAAAAAACGTGACCCTTTGTGGACGAGGCGCGGCATTTCGACTATCTTATCTACCTCCCTCCCGAGCGTGCCCTTGACTCGACGGGGAAATTCTGGTACGCGTCAGGGTCAGGGTCAGGATTAACGTCTTGCACATTCGTCTTGCGCGACGCTGCCGAGCATCCGTCTTCCGAAGGTTAAACTCCTCCCGATTCAGCGTTAGCGCGTACACGTAAAGTATCTGCCGATGAAATTTTATCATCTTTTAAAGTAGTGCCCGAATTCTCGGGTATCGTGGAAACGGAAGGCGAATGCCCTTTCCCCTCTCCCTTACTCCGATATCTTTGCCCCGTTCGCCTCTCTCTCTCCCCCTCTCTCCCTCCCCCCATTTCTCCCCTTCTCCCTCTCTCTCTCTCTCTCTCTCTCAACACTTCTCTAATGGGCAGCCACGGTAGAGTAAACTTCAGTCCAATCTGTATCGAGAACATCGACAACGACGACCGAAGAGCCCTACCTGGGAATTGCGAGTGGTTCGAGTAACGAACGCCGAGACGCTCGGGCGCCAAGTGTTTCGGATAATTGCGAGGGGATCGGTGGACGACGAACTTTTGGTCAAACCTAATGACTTTCGCTAATACAAGAATGTCTCGACGGAACGAATCGACGCGATACAGAAAAAATGTAAACCATCGCGATACGTAATTGTTCAAATCGAAACGAAGATAACACCGTTACTCGAACGAGCGTTAAACGAAAGGCTAATCCGATAGGGAGTTTCGCTCTTTTTTTCCCCGGGAATACATATTTCTCGATAAACGTAAGGAACCAATGGCGATACGCGGTCTTGTCGTAAATTCAAACGAGTCCACGGGGACCCATCGAGGCCGCTGTTTCCGCGGAGTTTTTGATAAATTACTTTTACGTACAGAAATTTTGGAGTACATTCCCCGTTTGTCCCTTGTTTGACAGATACGCTTGGAACGTACCTGGAAAGTTTCCTAAGTAGCTGGAGACACTTTTTTGTTCGTATCGTATCGCCGCCGGATCGCATTTCTAAATGTACGTCCTGATGGAACGGTATATTAGACGTTAGTTGATATCGCGGGGAAAAGTTGTCGGATACTAAACGTTCTTGTCGTCGAGAATCTTCCATCGGTACGCTAAAATGTAGCGTTTCCACCCTCTTAAGCGAATTTTCATCTTCGTTGCGTCGATACGATACGCGTAAGTACACGAGCAAGTAAACTCAACTCTGTAATACGCTTCGCGCGACTCCTTTTCCGCTTTACGTTATCACGGTTGAGTGGAACAAGAAAATGGCCCAGCTGCACGCAGAAATGTTCATCGCGTTAAGTGAAATCGTCCTTTATCCCAATCGCACCGTTGCATTCCCCGAAAATGCGAAGAGAAAATACCGGAAGGATTAACGTGTATCGCCTGCCTCTCGATAAATCCTCGGATCCTTCGGAGACAGGATGTAGTTGCGACGATTCGAATAGCTAGGATTTCGAGGGAAACGCGAATGCAAATACGGTTAATTAGGTGGATATTAAGATTTTGTACGCGTAGCCTGCAGTCATTTCATAGTGTATCCTCGCAGTTAACGGAAATACGGATATACCTACGTTCGTACATACATATTCATGTTTATAGGTGAATGGCGCACGGTTGAAATGTACTTTATGCGAAAACAGTCTCAATTTATTTTGAAATTCGTCTACCGTCGAATGGTACGTAACGCGTACGAGTGCGAACATAAATAGCATTTTATCCGAAACGCGTGATAAATGTTAGGTAAACTAGGATCCAAATATTAGTTCCAACATGCTTCGCGTCGACCCCCTACCTCAATTTACTATCGTCGCGCAAACAATATTTATACATCCGCGCAACTTATCCCGGTAAAGGACGCATTGCTCTTATTGCTTCTCTTTAATATTTTCGCGCGACGTAATTCGTACAATATATTCGTCAACGGATTGCGTAAAGAAAAATAAAAGCACTCGAACGAGCGAGCACTTTTAATGGTAGCATTCGTCCCTTGATTAACCGTGAGTGCCTCGTTAATTTAAAATTTAAAAAAATCCTTTCAGGTCTATCCAACATTCCGTTAACTATATTTTCTGCGGCTGCTCTCCACTATTAGCTTTCAACGATCCCGCGTACGTGACGCTTACTTACTTACTCCCGGAATGAAGTACGAAAATAGCGTTAGAAATTCAACGCGCATTTTACGTCGTATACGGGAATTTCAAGCAAAGCCGCGACACTTCTGAACGGAACTCGTCGACCATCCCGGGCGTAATTAACGGCGTTACTTTAACGCGACGCGCGTTGCTCTTAATACATTTTAACGTCCCGACGATTACGCCGTGCGTCGAAACGTAAAAGCATTTCGATGGTATACGCTGGGAAAGATCTCTACGGTGTACGGATAAATCACGAGTTAATCTCAACCCTTTAACCCCCCTCCACCCTTGCGCGCGTATCGTTTGCCGTAAAAACTGATATCGGTGAGATACAAGGTTCGGCACTCGAATCCGTGATACCACATCGATTTCATGCTCTAAACGCATTCAACATTGATCTCAATAATACACTTAGGCGTAGTGTAGGTACATATTTCTACATAACCCGTTGCTCGGTATCGTACGCGACTGTTATAATCCGGACTGCCGCGGACACGGTTTCGCAGGGATACCCCTGAGTTATTGACCCGGATCTCGGGATACTCTGATAAATATCAATCGTTTCGAGGATTAAACGAGCGAGCGTTGCTCTGGAAGTAGTTCTCATTGATTACGAAAAAGATTTTCGTAATATTATTTCGTAATATCGTAATGAGCAACGTGGTGGTTGTGAAATAACTGGACTTCGGAGGTTTGACTAACGAAATTTAATGGTCTTTATTTCGATTCACAGTATAAAGCAACTATAATATTTGAGGTTTAAGATACAAGTCTGGATTTAAGACTTAGAGATGTAGATGCTTTGAGATTTGAGGATATTGTGCTTAGGAGTTTGTAACGTTCTCTTGAGATGTAAAATGAATTCTGAAGAAGGAGAGGATCGGTAGGTTTAAGGAAAACTATTATCTACCAAAAAGGATGTGGAAGGGATGATGAGTTAGATGTTTTAATAAGATATAATAAAATTATGCATCAAATCATTCATTAAGTGCGTAAAATAAGGAACAAAATAATGCATTTTGCATAAACATCCTCAGTCTACTTATGATTAGAAAAGGAGGAGAGCGGGTAGGTACATTACAATATTTCGAATATTATTTGGACACGGGAAACGTAATAGTCCTCTAAAGTCTACACCGCACTATGCGCTGTCGCGGGTCGCCGCAATTTTACTGGAAAAACACCATTCTGGTAATAGATTTCCACGTAAAATATGTCGCCGCGACTCGCGACAGCGCGACTGTCGAGTTCTACAGGCGTATATCGGAGACATCGCACTTGCGATTCCCTGTCGCGAGTCGCCGCGACACGTTTCACGTGGAAATCCATTGCCAGAATGATGTTTTCGAGTAAAATCGCGGCGACTCGCGACAGCGAATCGCAAGTGCGGTGCAGCCCTTACAGCTGGGAACGAATCGCGCAACAGAGGCTGTTGTACAATGATCAGTGTACGGTGTAATTTGACGCGGTGCGCAACCAGTAGCAGAAACTCAAAATGGTTTAGAAATTAATTGCAGAACGAGTGGCGTTGCGCAACTAGTGTACACATATGTGTGCCATGTATGGGCTTTGCGCGATAAATTGTGCAATAACTGCATTTTCTTTTCACAGGTGTGGAAGGCCGGGTACAGTCGCGAAACATTCGCGCTTAACAAACACCGTATTGCAAATGTTTTGGTAACGTATGTGAGAACACACAATCCTAACTAGTCTACTTGTGCATCGGGGTGTGTGTTGCGTGATACGGACGATTGTTTCGCGTCTGTACCCAACCTAAGGTCTTTTGTTTGGGATAAGCTCAAAACGTGTATATCGCTGTCGCTATGGCTTGAGTTTTGTCGTCAAAGGACCGAGTTCGATCGCGTCGCGACGAATATCTGAGCCGTTAATTTTGCAAATGGAGCCAAATTTTCCTCTCTCGATTCGATTAAATTTCGTAAAAATTGCTCATTCAGTACTCGCGCTCGCTTTGTTCGAATTGAACGAATCCTCGGAGAACTTCAACCGTAACGAATTCAAGCGAAAATTTCGTTCATCGTCGAACGTCGAGCAAGTCCATTTGTTTTTATTAAAAAAAACAAGTTGTATGTTAATTTGTAACAAGAATTAGCTTTAACTATTTCTTTCGCAGAATGGACTCGCGCACTTTTATAATCAACCCCTTATTTATTGCGTTTCGACGATTGTCTGTTGCGTCTCTTTCATCCAGATGTTCCGCTTTCTTTTTTTTTTTAATGCGAACATGCTACACAACAGCGATTATTAAAGCTAAACAGGTTGCGTCGTCAGACGGCATATTTCCGCAGGTACACGACAAAAATAAAAGGACTTTGCATAAAATTACGTATATTGCATGGACGATCTTGTTTGTGAAACAACCTCTCCTGCAACGTCCGTTTCGCGCAATTTTTTCACTAGAGTGCGAGGTCTTTGTATGCGAGCAAACTCGATGAAAATGATAATTATCGAGTTATCGTTTCGCGATATCTCTCTTATTCCATTTCCCGTGGAACATTATAATTCTCGAATGGGAAAATTGTACGCAAAAATCTCTGACGTCCTGGCGGGGCTCGTTTGATGATACCGTACATCGGCAGGTATGCAAATTGGGATTTGATTCAGCTAGACATTAATCAGGTCCCTGCATCGATCAATAATGTATAATTCATGCGTGCCACGTGTTAGAGAACGTATTAGCATCGCCGATTGCAGATCGAGGTAACAGATTGGCGATCTGTAAAATTCATTTCCGCGTCCGCTGATATGAAAATTATATTAACAAATTCCGTCATAATCGGTATCTCAGGCGATCGGCATAATTACTGATCATAAATACGATTTATGATCGCGTGCGGTGTATTACGCGCGATACAAAAATGTATTTATAATTTATTCATGGCGGAGGGAAGTCGACCGCGGATAATTTTCTTCCTTTTTCGAGAGTTACTCTCGATTTTCATCGATTCTGCTGCTTCTCGACCGTGAATTTTGGGAGCTCGATGCCGAGAGTTTCAAAAGTCCAACGAGCGTCAATATAATGCTAATAAGAATAATCCGGTCCTCGGGAAACTTAAATTTGAATCCCAAAAACAAAGATTTCCCGCTTACTTATACGAAGATGTATAACGAGCAAATCCTTCGCCCCCCCCCCCCCCCTAACTAGCTAAAACTTCTTCTTCAAATCACTCCGCGATGCCTAGCTATCGACCGCCTAGAGTTTCTCAAAGGGTTGAAATCTCCTCCGTAGCTGGATACCGGCGAAACGGACATTCAACTTGGTTTCTTTGCAATTTCGATGCCGTCGAAGTGAGCGCAAAGTCGCGCGTCTCAAAGGAACGAAGGGAAAAATTTCTGCTCCGATTCGCGTCGGGTAGGGCAACGAAATAAAGTGTAGAAGGGAGGTCGCGAACAGGGTGGAGCAAGAACAAGCAATGTCTGTCTGTCGGATCCAGTCTGCTGCATTGTCAGGAGTTAAGATTGATGGGAACGCGGATCGTTGTTACTCGGACCATCTTCTCTACGTACGCTTTCATTTCAGTGGAGTCGGGGGAGGGGGTTGAGTTGTACGTCTTCGCGAAGTCTAGTTGCTTCCGTTCTACCTTCTCTCGGGACAGAGCGTCGCTAAGAGAAAGAGAAGAGTGCTGAAGCTGAGAGCTGCCTCTTTGAATAAATTATCAAACACGCCGTCGGCGTGGAGCGCGTAGTTGCTTTGAAAATTCCTCTTTTTTTTCTCCGCCTCATTGTCGTCGTAGCTCGACTCTCTACCTTTCGGCGGGTATCGCTCCTCTCGCTTCGTCGTTAAGATCAAAACGATATCGCGAGTGCTCCTCGATACATCGATAAAACGGCGAGGGACTATAAAAACGCCGGAGCCGCGAAGAGGCGATCGTTTCGCGAGATATAATAAAGGGTGAAGGGGATGAGAGACGTCGATGGGTAAAACGATCCGAATATCTTTCAGCGGTTTTTATACATTTATAAATTTCAATGAGCGTGGAATCGACGTTCGACGATGAACGAAATTTTCGCTTGAATTTCAACGCGGTTACGGTCGAAGTTCTCCGAGGACTCGTTCGATTGGAACAAAGCGAGCGCGAGTACGGAAATGAGCAATTTTTATGAAATTTAATCCAATCGAGAGCGGAAAATTATGCAATGTGGGTTATAAATTTATCAAAGTCGTCCTCGCGCCACTTCTTTCTTGCGATTACCGATCTCGCGTTTCTACCCGAGGGAGGGTAAACGTATGCGGTCAGAGGTAGCGATTGCGCGACAAGAGAACATTGTTGAAAGATAAGCAGGGGTAGAGGGAAAAAGCTTAATTACTGGCAAGGGAGAAGTATTTTCGAATAATTTCAAGAACGAATTAAAGGGACAGAGGTCAGTCGTACCAGGTCGAAAGGCGATGAAAGATTCTACCTTTGCGCGACGACAAAAAAAATGACGATAATTAAAAATCTTTTAATTCGACGTCGGGTCGGTGCAATAGAAAAAACTTTTTTAAACCTGTAGATTACGTTGCTGCAATGGAGAACTCGAAGCAATTGGGTACACAAAGAATCGCGATAGCGTATTGTCAGGAATTGAGATGCGATACTCGAGAAACGAATCTACCGCCAAGAAGGTTGAAAACGTATTGTGTAAAATCTTTTGTTGCGAAACTGGTGATGGGCGTAACGGCCCACGGAACGACATGGACGATAATATTCTCAAGCACAAATCTTGACTCACATTCGCGTTTCGTACCGCGGAGAGCTCCCTTTTGCCACGGTAGAGTGTCTTAGTACCTCTTCTACGTCCGGATAACTCGTATATCATCGCTGCAGACGCTGCTCAAAGAGAGAGAGAGAGAGAGAGGGAGAAAGATAGAGAGCAGCAGCCGAAAGAAGCGAAGAGGAATATTAAGACTGATGGATCATGTTCCCAGTTTCACGTATCACGCTTCGCGGTACGGTGCATCGCGCGGTTCGCGGTGAGCGCGGCGAACACTTTGGAGCTTTATTTGAGATTCCGTAGTTTACGCGAGTTCCTACGGTTCGAGAATTCTCACGGTTTGAGACCTCTTAACGTTTACAAACAGCCTTTCGGTGAATTTCCCGTGAATTTCCGGTGAATTCAATGCGCTGAATGGGCCAGCTGATGGGGATATAGGTTCGGTTATCATCGAGGATGCCGAATCGTCGGAGGAAATAGAAGAACCGCGGTGACTAACGCGGAATTGAAAATAAATATATCGCGAATGCAACTCGAAGTCTCTGAAATCTGCGAGAAGGGAATTCGCGAGTCAAAGGGGCAACGGTTTAACGTAGAAAAAACAAACATCGAGGTCGCCAGCTGATGGGGATAAAGTTTCGGTTACCATCGAAGATGCCGAATCGTCGGAGGAAATAGAAGAACCGCGGTGACTAACGCGGAATTGAAAATAAATATATCGCGAATGCAACTCGAAGTCTCTGAAATCTGCGAGAAGGGAATTCGCGAGTCAAGCGGGCAGCGGTTTAACGTTGGAAAAAAAAAGAAACGTCGAGGTCGACAGGCTGCCCCGATTTACTTCGGCATCCTTACGAAGTCTAACCGAAGTTTGATATTTAATTGCACCGTATTACGCGAAGCACGCAACCAAAATATAAATCAGCCTCCGCGGTGGCAAGGAAATTACTTTAGGTAGTATTACTCGGGTAGCGGCATTCGAGTCGGGGGTCACGTAATAACGATACGTCAAGAAAATGCCATTATAAAGAAAGTAAAAATTACGGAAATTACACGCGACCACGTCTTAATAGCTTCCTTCGAATCGGGATGGCATTTATGACTGGGGTTAGCCACGTAAATTGAATGGGAGGGATAAGAAACCGTTCCTCGTAATACGCGAAAACGGTGGATTAACGGCAAATTAGACGCGAATAATTGCAACGGCTGTGGATAAGGGCGCAATGGCAATCTTTCTCTCGTAATAAATTAAAGAAGCATAATCCCGTTCCATTCAAAGCGAATGTTTACCGAGCACGCCATCGACCTTGGGCTTCATTTTCCGCGATGCATCGCGAGCAGAACAAAGGTTAACCGGCAATGCTCCCTTAACGAGGAAAGAAACTTTTCAGATTTCGGTTACGTTCGCAGAGTTTTCTCTTAAATTGCAACCACTTTTCGTCAGCGATTCATCTCTATTCACACCACCGTCGTTGGCAAAAAATAATTTCTCTCTCTCTCTCTTAGTCCCAGCAATCGTGTCGCGCTATATTTTCGATCCAACCTCGCTCCTCGTCGTGCTTTCATCGTCCGTGTTTCTCGACAGCGATATCAGACGTATCTTTCGCTCGACGCAGGAAGCATTATCCCTCGATCCCCGATAAATTCGATTTCATATCACTTGGCGTTATCACGGTGTATTCCGCGAATCCCCCAGGTTCGGCATCAAATGCCGTTATATCGCGCCGATGCGATACCTAAGAGGATAGAAAGCTAAGAGGAAGGAATATGCCGTTCCATCTGTTTCTCCGGGGATATGCGTGCGTCGACACACCCAACCCGCGTATTTATCCGTACCCGAGTGCATCGAGCGTATCGTCGGAAAGGACAAATTTTGCAAAATATACTTCTCGATATCTTCTTGTGGCGAGGGGAGCGTCGGACAGGGGTGAGCAGTCGTACGGGAGCCGCGGTTACAACGCGAGATCCATTTCGCGGAATCATACCGACGCGATGCGCGATATAAGAACCGCGTTACCCGTCCGCCCATGACTTTTGCCACCGACTGGCTGTTTCGCTGTAATAACATTTTCCTCGTGTACGCGAGTCGAATGAAATTTCCGACTTCGCGTCTCGGATTTCCCTCGATGCGGGGAATCTAATTTGATTTTCATCGATTTCGTCGTCGCGACAAAACGTGATTCGTGTTCTATTGTTACGTAATCAGGATTACCGGGGGGCGGCCGCGGTTGGTCATTTGTACGTGTCTCGTGTTTCGGCGAGAGTAAAAATTACGCCGAAAAAACTTCAGA
Organism: Pemphredon lugubris; assembly: GCA_933228935.1. Taxonomy (NCBI): domain Eukaryota; kingdom Metazoa; phylum Arthropoda; class Insecta; order Hymenoptera; family Crabronidae; genus Pemphredon; species Pemphredon lugubris. Next base: position 63,940,400 of record OW121815.1, read on the forward strand.
CGTATCGCGTCAAAGGGAAATAAAGATGCACCGGTGCGAGTAACAACGACGCGACGCGACGCGACAGGTTGCATCGGGTAATGCGAGCGCCCGTAATGCACGAAGAATTATGCATTCTTGTGACCCGGGTTTATGAGGTCTACCCGCGTACGTGCACGCCTGACGTTGTCGACAAAAACGGTCCTTTTGGTCCGGGAATAACGAAGCGTGGTACTCGCGCCCCCCGAAATTATGGGCGAGTGTTTCGTATAATTGATATTTCGACGAAAAATAGAATTTACGTCCATCTTTTTCTGCGCCTCGCGCGGGCAATTTTTTTTTTAATTTTTTTTCTTGCGTAAAGACCGCAAACATATATTTTACTCGAATAAACTGACATCGGAATCAGGGGCGATTAGCCAAGTTTGCCGGCGAGTAGTATAAGTCGGTTTAAAGTCAGACCCGTCGGATTTAAGTCGAAATGAGCGAATACGCCGGGGCGACCGTATTCCGGCATTTACTTTGCAGGAAAGTTCATAAGCTTTGCCTCTGTATTGGCAAACTTTGCATAACTAATGGCCTGCCTGTCAACGCGAAAGATAAATCTTGATGTATCGAGTGGCTTAATGGTGCCTCGAAGTCGTCGTTAAATCCTCGTCGAGTTTTCTCGTTCGCACATCAATGGAAATGTGGCCTAATAAATCGGTGGGCGCGCGAAACGCGATGACGAATATGATTTTTCCTCGACGCGTTGCCCTTAACCCGCGATTCCTGCAATTATGCGTTGGAGCGCGTTAAAGGCTCGAATTAAGTTTCACCGAGTGTATCGGTGAGCGTAAAGAGGCAAAAGTCGAAACCTCTGCTTCTCGTACCTCGCGCGAATGGAAACTCGCGGGCTAAGAAGAACTTTTCAAGTAAAATGCAAAAAAACCGCATTACCAGATCTCTCCTGTTCCGCGGATAGAGTTTGAAAATCCTTTTCAACTTCCTGAAACCTTGTCCGTTTAAAAAGGCAAAAAAAAGGTGAAATGTCTCTCAATCTCGATCTACCTTCTCGCTTTCCCTCTCTCTCTCTTTCACATACACGCGCATACACACAAACCCACACACAAATAAACACTCTTTCCTTACTTCCGTGCCTCCACGTAATCTATCCATCTATTCATCCATCTTCCTCCCTCTCTCTCTCTCTCACTCTCTCTCTTCCATTGTGTTCTCTAGTCCCCCCTCTCGTGGTTTTTTCTTCGAAGAAAATGGAGGCTAGTAGTGTTATCGCGGGGATCGGCTTGCACCAGGAGATATCCTCGGCTCGCCCTGAAAATATGTGCAGCGTTTCAGAGCTCACGGTAATCACGTTCGGTGGACGGCAGCAGTTTTCCGGTGGAAATCGTGTACCTCGTCATGGTAGGTGGGCCGATCTGAGATTTAAAACCGAATGGCATTTCCGTCAGCGGTTTTATTTTATCGCTCTAACCCCTCGAACGTTAAGCCCAATCGGTTTCTCCGAATTGATTCAGTCCTAAAGTTTACGTCGCCCTTAAATTCCTGATCCACGCCCCCGCGCGGAGAACCCTCTGGTATTTCCGCCTGAAACAATCTCTTCCTCTATTTTTATTCCTCTCTTGACGCGGCTTTAATTTCATACGCATCAAAGATCAGCTGTGCCGAGAAACTGTTATCCGGCTGGAGTTGAAGGTGCAATTTTGAGTTATTGCTCCGGTCAGGATATGCTGGTCCAGGATGTCGTTGGATATTTTTTTGTGGGGATCGTTGCTAATTAATAGTTGGAACTCCGCGTACAAGTGACGAAGGAACTTTAATCAAGAATTATTTATTTTAGTTACTCGTTCAAACGGCACTCAATTCTCACTCCCGTTCGAGATTCCAAGAGGTTGCTCTTTCACTGACTACTCTTACCCCGTGTACTAGTAGAGAAAAGCTAAGGGATGTTCCTTTGATACTCTAGCGTTATCCCTGATTATATTATTGCCTGAATACTGGCGCGCGAGCCGGTGTCGCGTGTTTTATTTATGCACGCGATGTTTTCCCAAATTCGGAGTGGAGTTTGTCTTAGCAACTAAGAACGCCGGCACTTACGTGCACAAATACGTTCCGTTACGTCACGTCGCGTCTTCCCTCTAGTCGAAAAAAGACGAACGCAGTGTTTCAATGCTTCCTTCTCCTTTCAACACAAGGGAAGACGCGACGCGACGTAATGGAACGTATTTGGTGTGCCGGCCCTCTAACTGTCGCTTACGGGTGCCTATGCATTTTTTTGGAAATTCTATAATTTCTGTTCTAGCGCGTTCTCAGGGCACGTGCCGCGAGCTCGTCGGTTTTTACATTGCGCACGGCACGACTGGGTGTGGTATATTGTCTTACATGTTAGACGATTCGAGGACGTTTAAGGGGTGTACTAAAGTGAGGTGCGTTATTAATAATGGAATAAGGGAACCAATAACGTAAAACTGAAACAAACAAAAGTGTGCTGCGAAGTAGCTACAAAGTCGCTTTCGAGGAACCGCCGTAACGGCTTCTTCGTTATCGCTTACAGCCCGTTCACACGAGCGGTTTTTTTTTACCGAACCGGTTATTCTCCCGATTCGCCCTTTTCGGTTGGACTGTTCAGACGGTGTACGATTTTTTTGATTGCACGCAATCCTACGGTACGCGGTCTTCATTTATTCAATGATTTTCAGTATCACCCGTCTGCATCTATCTCAAAGGCAGATGACAAGCGGCGTCGTCGCGGTTTTGGTAAAAATACCGAACCGTCTGAACGGAGCGTATATAAATATACATGGCCACCACGAACCGAATCGGTTTTTTCGCCGTATGACCGATTTCGGTTTGCAGTGACAAAACCGAATGACAAAATCGACCGAATCGCTCGTTTTACCGTATCGGTTATTTTACCGTTTCGTCTGAACGCGCCCATATAAATTGCATTGCCACTGGATTATACGGCAAAATAACCGATACGGCAAAACGACCGATTCGGCATCGTGTGAACGAGCTCTTACAGTCGTGTGAGAGATAATCGGTGATAAATACAATATTATAATATAACTAATTATATTTTATTGCGCGAATAACAAAACGAAATTCGCACCGAACGTCGCTGTCGATGATACCCCGTCGTCGGGGTCGTTTGTTTAACGTCACGATGGACGGTAACTCGAAGCCGACGCGATTCGCCGAGATGCAATGGCACGTTACACTATCGGTAGTAAATTTACAACGTCGGTAAATTTACAGCTCGGCCCTCGCCGGTTTTAAGTGCTTCGACGTGCCTCCCGCGGTACTTTAGCGTACTCTCGCCGCTCGGGCTCTAACAAAGTGCTCGCGAAGGAACGAGAAGTATCGATGAATGGGAGCGGTGAACAAATTTCTCACTGGAAAAATCTTCGCGGTAAGGCGTTCGCGCGATGTAGCGTAAAAGTTCTCGCGAGCCAAAACGAAAATACAGCTAGCGAAGCTGTCGCGGTGTCGATGAAATCCAGTAAATTGTTCGCCGGCGGGGATACGTACGTACGAGGAGTTGTGTCGAGTCTGGGAAGTAAGTCGTAGTAAATCGTGTACCCCACTCCCCTGTAACCGTTGGAGAAAATCTACAATGGGTCTCGCGATGCTCGAAACGCAAGATAGCACGGTGCAACGTTCCCTCTTTCAATTTTCGCGTACAGGTATGACGCGAATGTGGGCGTGGGATTAAGAGATTTTCCACCTCTCGCACGGCCGGGATTTCGGAGCGCGGTATATACAGAATTCATGATAAATACGATAAATACCGCTGATAATTGGCTGCAATTATCAAATCCGAATAATTTACGGATCGTATGGGCAAACTGTCAACGCGTGGCTCTATTCCGCGTGTACGTAGAAATATTGAAATTGGCACGCAAATCCTGATCACGGTACGCCATGGTTTGGTAATAAAATTTCAATCGCGCGGGAAAGGGAAATTAAATATCACTCCGGTTAATTATCGCGTCGATTAAGCGCAATCGAGTTTCAAGCATCGGCGAAGGGTTTCGGTAAAATTTCAACGGTTCGCTGTACTTCCGAATAGATGATAAGAGCACGGTTACGTACAAAAAGGTTTCAGCGCAGTTTTTCCTGTCCGCGTAACGATGAATAAAATCTCTACTTCAATTCCGCTGTAACGTGCCGAACCCCATCTCTATTTAATTCTCTAGTGATAAGGTTAGTCATAAGTTAGCGTAGCAAATATTATGAACACCATTGAAATCTTCCTTAAACCCTGAATCACCATTCTCTTACGCGTCTCCCCTTATCGCTGGTTCATCGTCCAAACTCCTAGTGCTTCTCCTCTTTTACTTTGCACCAAAACATCTTACTCGCCATCCCTTCCACATCCTTTCCGAAAGATAACAGTTTTCCTTAAACCTACCGATCCTTTCCTTTCTCAGAATATCGTGAATCACGAAATAGTACTCTCTGATCAGTTTTACTCCGGAGAAACGAATTTCATACTTATATATATTGGTCTTAAAATTTAAACTTATCGAGAATATATATAATAAAATACGGAACTGCTCCTAAAGTTGACAGTCTATTATTATTTAGCACAACCATCGCGTCGTGCATTACACTGCGAATAATTTTTCGAATAATTAAATATTTGTTTTTTAATAACCGTCGATCGATCAAACCCGACGGAGTACAATTCTGAAATCAAACGCATAATTTTCCCCGCCGAAACGCGTACGCTCGAACGATCGGATAGAGTTTGACGCGGTCTATCGCCGGGAATTCTGACGCGAATATGTTGGCGCGGTGTTCAAACCCTTGCGGAATTTTGAGCAGCGACGTTATCGATACGTAATATACGACCTAACGTTATTATTCCAACCTGATATTCAAAATCCTAACGGACGCTTCAGATTCAATGCGTTCGCGATGGAATTATCAAACTATGCCAGTGCCATCGGATTCCCGATCCTCAATTTTATCGACACGTCTATTGGTAAAAGTATTCCCGAAGATCCTTCCATTACTTTGCGCGATATCGGGAAAGCGGCAACTGGCGGCTCTCGAACGACGCGTCCTTCCTGGTTTTTAATACCAACAGCGAGCGAAGAAAAACTGATAACGCGGCTTTAAGGACAGTTGGCGAACGACGCTCGACACGTCCACCGTCATCGCGGCGTAAAACTTTGAGAAGCACTTTCCCAGGGTTTTCTGCTAATCTCTCGGCGGTAGTCGCCGGGCACGTAAGTTTCCACTACGTACGAGTCAATTATTTCGGTCGCGTGCCGCGTCAGGACGATTCAATGGGGAAACCGTGAGTTTCACAATTTTCCACGGCTTCCAGGCGCTCGCCCGTTGCTTCGCAAGGATACCGTTCGCAGTTCCGACTGGCAGGTCCTTTACTACGAAATTAACTGCAAGACCACATCCTGCGGCGAACGAGCAGACTTCCCTCCAGCACGTTTTATGCTTTTCGCTTTATCTCGCCAATTTTTCTTAATTTTTTTTTTCCCCTCGGTACGTTTCCCTTCTTTTCTCGGGCTAAATTCTCGACATTAATTCTCGGCAATATAGAGGCAAAAAAATAGTCAGAAGCAAAAACATCGTCCTCGTAAAGTAGAAGGTTAAGCGTAGATGAAACTTTCTTCGGTTCAACGCGTCGCGAAAAAAGAAAGTAACGGGGGGGACAAAAAAAAGATATCATCCGTTTGCCAGTTCGCGGCTGCTTGCGAAGGAAGCTGTGCATTTCTCGGGACACCCTTTAGCTCCCCTTCCCTGCCTCGTAAATTCTCCTCTTGCCATTTGTCAGAAGTTTTTTTTTTTTGCGCCCGACGCAACTGCTCCGAGACACTAGGCGCTAGATAAGATATTTGATTTAACGAGAATATTTAGATTCGAGTCCCGTTGATTCGTATCGCCGTTCGCCCGGAGAGCGTGGTTGGTTTCATTTCGAGGACCGTCGCTACAAATCGAAAGGCTGAGTCAACTGGCGGGGTTTTCTCGACTCTCTCCCGCGCTCGGGGGTTAGAATCGTTCGAAAGCGGCTTTACGATTGTCTGCTAGGAAAATACTGGTAACTCTCGAAAGTTGGTTCGTTCTGCTTCAACCTCGGTCTTTCGGCACTTTAGACAATTTTTTTTTTTTCCCCCCTCCGCCAAAGCCTCTCGGGGGAAAGCTTGCAGGTTGTTCGAGGCAAAGTTACCGAATGAGTTTCTGAATCGCGGTTATCCTCCGGAAGTTTCAATAGCCGACCCTGTTTCGATTTATTCAAAATTCACAACATCGCGAAGCGAAGCGATGCTCTCCAGTTTTCGACTGTACGTTTACGGGACGCGTACACCATCCGACGCTTCGATACCCGTCGGGTGCCAAGAGACCAACGCAAACGTCGAGAGTCATCCGGCGGTAAGTGGAACTCTCGATTGAACTTTTGCGCGCCTCGGTTGCACGGGTTGTAGTACGAGTTCTTCGAGATAAGTCGAAACACGCGGTTCGATAGGGACAGATCGAATAAGAATCGAAGCGTGTACAATGAATTTATATGGAATAATAAAGGACGAGCGTAACGAGAGTTGGACGATGTTCGATTTAAACGGCACGAGAGTCGCGACGCGTATCGATCGTTACTCGAGTTCAATTCCCGGTTCGAGTGTACGCAAAGTAGATTTGAAATTCAGTTCGGACTCGAGTCCGATCCGTGCTCTCGACGATAAAAATAAACTGGGACAGTTTAATAAAGGAAGAAGATAATGGGACTATTTTATCCTCGATGAGCAGCCGTCGCGAAGTATCGATTCGAGAAAGATTTGATGTCGTCGTCGTCGTCGACGACGGAAATTCTCCAATGAATTGATACATTTTAATTGGACAGTTCGGATCGATCCCAATAAAATGGATTCTTATCTACGAAATGAACCTGCGGCTCTTCGGCGGTCGGGCACGAGAGATTCGACGGTTGTAATTACGGAAAGTGCTGATTACTTTGGAAGATATTCCTGCGCATTATCCGCTGGCCGGGCGCGCGTTAACTTGACAGGGTAATTAGCAACTGTACGCAGATACGTATGCTAGCCGGCGTTTGTATCGGTAAGTTTTCCTTTCCGAAGAAACTAATTTAAAACATAAATCGTTGGGAAGTTACGTTCGACCCGGGACGTTCGGGTTGGTACGCGGGCTACTTAACTATTGCGCATAAAATTAATGACCACGGGTCCTCGCTCGATTCGACATCGATGTGTCTGGTATGCCTAAATAACGGATTTCAACGTCGCCCTCGGTAATTAGAAATCTCCCTTTCCCACGTATCGTGCCGTCTCTTCTAATAGAATCGAAATTCGTTGCTGTCCCCTTTGCATAACCCGAGAGTCTCGTACCAGATTGCTACGCTGGGAGATTCTATGTAATCGGTTCGTTCGTTATCGAAGCTCCTGTAATCGACAAAGTCAGTTTTGGGGAAACCCTCGCGCTAAATGTACGAGCGAAATACGATGCAACGCGTTTGCGCCGCGTTACAGACGGGAAATACTCAACGGCGATAGCAGATACTCCCGCGTTACATTAAGAAAATTAGCGTATTATGTTTTGCCACCGATAAGGTTCCACTCGCGACGCAAGTCAAAGCGATCGCGTTCATTATAGTCGCAAGATTATACGGGCTGACCGGCGCCCAAAGTTTCTACCGCGTATGGCGAATAATGCAGCTCGCGCGGAATCGTAAATCGGATCTGAGCTTTCCTCCGGGGAGTTGACGGAAAAGTGACCCTGGAACATTAGCGGATTACGGTGCACACAGGAGGGATTATGGGATAGGGAACAAACGATCGGAAACGGGTTATTGTTGCGGCAAAATCTAAAAAAAACCTTCTTTTAAAAATTTGTTTTATTATTCTGCAGATCTTTTTGAACAGCTCTGTGAAAATTTTCCGCGCATCGTTGCAAGCAAACGTATAAAAGTACACGATAATAAATTTGGTTTCTTCTTTTTTAATTCGTAAGTACCCTCAAAGGATCAATGAAGACGTGTAAAAAAATTCAGAGAGAAAACTCGAACGATTTAAAATACATTCCATCTTAAAAATTCACCTCGAAAATAAAGCTCTAGACAACAATACCACTCGGAAGTAAAATTCTCGTCAGCGACGGGATCGAGATCAGAGATCGAGATGCAGGTTGAGATCGGTTGTTGGTTAACGAGCTCGGAGGGCGAAATCAAGATTTATCATCGCGGAATAATGTTGCGATGCGTTTTATCCGCGGCGGACCGTGAGGAAATTTACGGCCCGGATTGCCTTTCCAAAAACGCGCCACGAGATAGAGCAATGCATTCGTCCGAACACGCTCTACGTGTAAACGGTAGAGGCTGTAATGCGAGCGGGAAATAAATCAAACCGCCCGGCTATTTCCTTTTCCCGTAAATTAATACGAGCCCGCGGTTTCAATTAATACGCAAATTTATAGAGCGTTATAAATTTGTTGCGAAAAATCATAATATACGCTCCAAAGTTGCCCGGCTCTAATTTTGCTAACGTAGTTTCTCGCGTTACGCGTTTTCGGCGGTTCTGAATATTTTCACCTGGTACGCGGCATCGTGGGATTTGCCTGGAAAAATTCGGGGAAAGCTCGATCCGATCGGATCGGAAAAGCAATTTCCCTGTTTCCGAATTGTTACGTTTCTCGCTACGAACGATGTATCCGTCTCGGTTTCTCATTACGTGGAATCGCGTGTAACGAGGAAAACGATGACTTTCCCAGCGACGTCTGACAATACGATCATCGAAGTTTACAAAATATTTCAATATTTCCGGGAAACGTTGTAAGGGACACAGCAATGTAGTCGTGACACTCGTGCACCCGACGAGCTATTATACTCGTCCTTGTATAAATCAGACAGCTCAGATATTTCCTCTCCTCATTAATTACTAGGAACATGCTCGTACCATCCCATTGTGCTTCGAATTAACAAATAAATTACTCGAAGGGAGAAAGTATTCGTCGCTTGCCGTTACGTTATAGAGTAAAACGCTCGGTGCATATCTTTGGGTTAAACAAAAAAAAAAAAGAGAGGAAAAGCAAAAATGCTCTCCCTCTTAGCCGGATTCGTTCGAGAAAAGCATTCCCGCAAAAGAATCTTCTTTATCGGGTAAGTCGATTACGCCCGTAAGTTTGTGACTTACCAGTCAGGCTTAAGTGGCGTACATTTCCCAAAATTTCGTGAAACCTTTCCGGGTTCTCGCATCGCGCGCGAGAGGGGCCATTTCCATTTCTGGCGGAAAACGTGGGAGCTCTTACCCTTCCCTTACATCGTCGTTTGCCACGGTTGCACACTTTTTCCTTTCGATATCACCCGTGAGAGCATTGCGATTGTGATTTCTAACTCCTTCGGCTGCAATTCACCGTTTCGAGTTGCTCTTAGCTATTAAAACTTGACTCGACGTATTCTTGGTACAGCTACGCCCGGTCTCATTCCGCCGTTTCCGTCGACGCAGCTGGAATTTATTGGTTTCCGAAATGTATATTTAAAATAGAACGCGATGTTTCATTTTCCGCCATTGCCTCGGTCGCCGCGAATAAATCGAGTGATCGCGACATTACCTATTCATCCAGATCGTACTTTATGGAAATCGTACTCGTTTCTACCAGAGGATACCTAACCAATCGTATTCCATTTCCTAGGCTGTCGTCGTTACTTCGGTTCAGTCTTAAAGTCTTGTGAATTATTGAAATTCGAGCCGAACGTATGTATGTATGTACGGTCTTCGTTGAAGGTACGCGCGCACCGGAAATATACTCTAAGCTTACACCGTTTCCCCCGCGAAATTAATTCAACGACACTTTGAATTAATAAACGCGTCAGCGAGTCCGTCGCTCCGTAATCTGTTTCCCCGGAAGGCGAAGGAATTTTTCTTTTACCAGTTTTCATACCACAAATGTGCACACCTCTGCACCTGCGAGCGCGTCGCGACGGTCGTCCCTGTGCTGGCATCGTGTTACTACATTTCCCACGTACTCGTTACCGCGATATATTCTTCTACCCTCCCCTCGGGGGTGCATCCAAGTTTCTACAGCGCTACATCCCCGAGGATGGTGTGATTTTCTTTTTTTTTTAACTTTTTCCTACTTTCCGCCAGCTACGATTTCCGAAATTTACGCTTCGATTTCACGACGAAGTCATTTATTGATTCGTCCGGAAATGCGCGTCGATGTTTTTAATTATTAATCCACGACATGTCTGCCTATAAGCATTGAAAATTCTTCTTTTCTATATATTGTTACGAACATGAGATTGGATGTAGTATTTTGCATTAAGCGTACCGAGCGTTTACAGTTCGGTAGGTTTTTGTTAAAACAACAAGTTCGTAGCTATTTAATAGCGGTGCTTTTGAATCTGTTTCTAGCCGTCTAGAAAGTGACACGTCTCCGTCTCGCTCTTAATAAATATCACTTTATAATTAGTTGTCCGTTTCTTATTTAATTATAGCTTCGCGACGCGTCACGCGCGGAATTCCGCACAGTATTTATATATAATAATATAAATCACGTTTCGATTTTTGTAACATCCTTATTATTTCTCGCTGCTAATTTTCCACAATGATTCTTTTTTTCCCAGACCCGACGTACGGAGAACAAATACAAACTGTTTCGCGGTGCAACAGCAGGGGAAATGAAATAAATCAGGAGATCGGAGAATTTTCAAGAACGCATTGTTACCTCGCGTTTGGGTGCGAAAAGTTCGAGTTAACGGTATTGATCGCGAGGAGTCGATAACGTTCTTCGACTTCCAAAACCGCAAAAAAAAAGGATATGTTTTCTTTTTAGCGCTTTTCCATTTACGCGCAACAATACGCGAAACACGGTTCCGGAGTCTCGTCAGCTTTTCTTATTTGCGAGAGGTATTACGCGACGGTGCATGGGAAACGGAGATATTACATTTTTCAATTACGAGCGTAATCGGTGGTCGTTGCATAAATTGGTTCGCTGTATCGTACCGCTGGCGTAACTCGAATCATTCGCCGTACTTTCGGAGTCAGTTTCGGGGAAGCGATGCGCGTCTCCCGAGCTCGCATTTCCCGAAAATTACAAGAACGCCCCGTATCACGTTTTTCTTCTTTCCAAACAGACCGTCTCCTTGGCACGGACAATGCAGAACTTGGCCTGGCGACCCCTTTCTTTCCCTTTAACAACGCCTCGCTTCTCCCATCAACGGAAACTCTTTAGCCATTCCTCCCGGAAAGACGATGAGAAGAACGGAATAAATTAGTTTCTGAAAGTCCCCCCCAATTTTCGTACCGGGGCGAAGATAAACGAACCGTGAGATGTTAGCGATCCGAATCGCTAAAGCGGAAACCAGAAACCGGAAATCGTAGATATCGGATAAAGCTACGCAAATTTATCATTCTTCATGGGACACCCTTCGGCGACTATACTCGGGCATTATTTCATCGCTGGTTTCGCGGTCCTCTCCCGTCCCCTGATGGTAGCCACTTGGCGAAAATGAGTATAGCGTTACCCCGTTCGCGCGGGAGAGTCGCGATTTTAAAAAGTGAAATATGCTCCGCAGCGCAACCAGAGAAATCAGGGAGATTTATGATGTCAGCGAGAAAAGTCATTCCCACGCTCGATAAGAAACATTTCGCCGATATTACATAGTGATATATTATGAACATTTGAATATTACTTCCGCGCGAGTGCCTGCGCTCCGAATTCAAAGGAACATTCGAGGGACTGTATTTCCGCCGGTACTAGACGCCGATTCGGATCATGTAAATTCGTCGGTAGCTTATTTTCTCGCATCGAGTATACGTATGTACGTATGCACATATGCGTATTAATATTTCTATGAACCGTCGAAACGGTTTCGCGAATTTCCTGCGGAATTGGAATAACCGTTCGAGAGGGTACTTCGGAACGTATCGCAACTGTCGCTCATTTCTCCAATAAATTTCATGGCTCCCCTCATCGACGTAACCGAGGCCGCGCGAGTAATTCGTGTAAAAGTTCGAGTAGGACGGGACGCGAGGCCGGTCACAGATACGCTTGTTAAAAACTATTACGCGCTTCGCTACGGCGACATTTTAATGAGAAAAAGGTCCTTCAATTTAAAACGCAAAACTCTCTCGCGATTTACACCGCGCGAGAGTAAAGAGCGGTCCTGTGGTCAAAGGATTCAAAATGTACAGAATCGGAATGTCCTAAATGTGAAAATCGGGAATACAGCTCGTGGAACGGGAGAATGCGTTTCGGTCACGGCACGACGATCTCCAAAGTACAAAGTGGTCTTTCGGGCACAGAGAGTATGCTTTGATCGCGAGACGCATTGTGTCGCGGTAACGCGTATGTAAAAGAAAAAAGCCTGCGTACGTGTATCCGTGCCACGCGTCTCTTTATTCCCACTCTTTATCGTTTATCCAGCGCGTTCGGACTAATTGGGACCCGTCGATGAAAAAAAAAAGTGTATTTTAAAAACGGCGGAACAGAATTTCGCGCGGAAACCGATGTAACGAGCAATTGAAATCAACAAGTGTTTCGCTGCATCGGTGGGCAACGCTCCATTGACAATTCACACCCGGCACACGGGCAATAGAAAATTCAAGTTACGAAGCTCGCGCCCGTGGTAATAAACGTACGCGACGATCAACATTCTAATAACGAACCTTCCGTACGCTGGAAAAATAGCAGCTGCGGAATTTCCCGATAAATTAATACATACTCGCTCGATCATGCCTGTCCCTGACAAACGTTTTTTTTTGTGTGCGTTTTCAAAATGAAAACGGTCATCGATCAATGCTGGGAATATCGAAAGCTCCGGCGAATTGCTTTTTCAGCGCTGGCGGTCGATTACGTTAAAGCGCGGATTATGAAAGACTATAGAAATGTTTTGCAACAATTTTAACGATCCTTTGAAGTTCCTTGAACAGAAGGGGCGTTTTCTGCAACGCTTTGCGCGTAATGTTTTTCCACCGAAAGGAAACGTCTGATTCTCGTCAAGGTGATTCTTTAGCCGCCTCTCGACTTCCTTCCCACGGATAAATAATTCAATCGAATTCAGTACTTTATCGATACATTTGCGTAAAGTACGAGGTTGTCAGACATCGCGTTATAAAACTCGAGGCCGGACGTTCTCGGCAGTTTTGCGAGTTGGCGAGTTGAACGCGAAGCGATATTGCGAGCTGTGGTGCATCTTTACGTATCGGATGAATTTCAAGAGTGTCCCTTTTCGCAATCGATACATCTATGTTTTCTCTAGACTTTATTACCGCACGCGTAAGAGCGTCAATATTTTTGAACGCAACCGGGAGGAAAACCATTGAGAGCGTCTCGGGCGTCGTGTACCGAGATCGGTGGTAAGGATTGCAGACTGTCAGCCAACGTTATCTTTAGGAAGCACTGATAAATTTACTCTTTGCACTTTAAAAAAACATCATGTTTTAATGTGATTTAAGCATCTCGAAAATCCCCGTTTGTTCTTTCCTGAAAACATACAAAGTTTAGTTCTCGCGTACTTGCCCGCAGATCAAAAGAAGGCACCTGAAGCCGGAGACACACATTACCGTACCATGCCCGATTCGTGTGTCGGTCGAGAGTTGGTCGTCGCTCGTTAAAAAACTTCACACTTGACCGTATCAATTCGAGCGCTAAATGTACAATTTCTGCTGCATCCAAGATCCGACCGACACACGAATCGGTCATGGTACGGTAATGTCTGTCTCGATGAGGCGGTCCGAAGGCAAGAGTCTCCGTCACTTCCGGCGTAATACGAGTCCTATTTGCGCTGGGGACAGGTAACTCCTAGCAGGAAATGTTTACAGGGTAAATTCGACCAATGGTGAAAATACGTATGCCTCGTCTCTATGATTGTGTTGGGGTGGGTAGGGCCCAAACGCAACAACTAATCAAACCGGTTTTTTCTCAGATGCCTTCTTTCGATCTGCGGACTACACTTAGCCCGACACAAGATCTTGCCTTTTAATATCGACAGCCGTATACGCATTTCAAATGACGTTATCTCAATCGTTTGGATTAATTAGCCGATGTCGTTCAATATTTCGAATCGGCAATAAAACCCCACGCGTATTTCCCAAGTTTCAATAGCGTGTCGCGGGGATCGAAGCTTTCCTCGAGCCCCCGAGTCATTTCCAAAGTGAATTGCCACGACCGGGAACCTACGACTGTTCTACAAGACGAAGGCAATGAAAAACAAATCTGAAGCAGACCATGTTAGATCGATATCCGGATTTATGATCGTCGTAAAAGCTAATAGGCGCCGGAACGTTACAGGGGCGGAATGACGCGCCACGGCATAGACGAGAGAATGGAGAGGATGACTGGGGCGAGAGGTCGGGGGAGAGTGAAACAAAAAACGAGCGGAATTGGCAACGATGAGCCAATATTTCTGCTTCTATCGCAGAAATTCAGAGTTCACCGGGGAAGATAATTTCCGATAGCATTTATTTCTTTTTTCCAACAGGGAGGGTAGAGGGAGAGAGAGAGAGAATCACAAAGCGAACGAAGAATTTAATGACCCGCGTGATCGGAGAATACCAGTCCAGTCAAGAACAGCTACCGTCGCATCATCGATAAAAGTTCTTCGGCGAACAAAAAATTACCCGGTCCCATTTCCCCCGAACGTTTCCCTAATGATGCTTCATATTTATTCGCCGAGAGCAACGCTCCGTATTTCCCGCGTATACATATATCTTCGACGCGGGGGACGCGTGTCCCGCCACCCCCGTCGCTCGCTCTTTTTACCACTTTTCGCAATGACGAAGGTGAGGCGAGCTAAGCGAAAAATGATGATGGAAGAGATACGCCGCTGACGCCACTCCGTTATGGGCCCATAAACTAGGAAACCCAAATTCGACGGGGGAGTGGCTCGGGGGGAGAGGGAGAGCCACCGATAAGAAGGAAACTCGTGAGAGATGAAACGACTGATTTTTAGACACCCTCCGGTGTACCGTAAATAGCCATTTGTAGGTTTCAGCGGGTATCCGAAAATATGTGCGGCCATGCTTCGAATGAATCATCGAGACAAACGCGAAGATGCGCCGAAATAAATTTGTATGATCGACGGTAGTTCGATGTAGAGAACCTGAGAATGTATGGGACGATAAATCGTAAATTCACGTCGGATCGTAAATCTAATGGGAAAAATGTAAGTGTTTCTTGGGTAGTCCGGCGAGAATGTTGGGCTCGGTAAGGAAGTTAAGTACTGTGGGATTAAACCTTCGAAATTCGGAATAAATGGTGGTTATATATATATTTAAAGCTGCAACGACACAATACAAAAACGCCTGAACAAATACATTCGTCTTTCGGCTCTCGACCCTTGATCCTCGACTCTCGACTGCGACTTTTCGGGCCTCGCCCGCTGTGCCCCACTCTACGCCTCCACACACATACATTCACGCACATTCAATGCTCGCACTGCATGCCCTCGGCATACTCCTAATATTTTTACCACCCCAGAGTACGTTACAGTCCGATAAATCGCTTTAATGAAATACTCCTCGATAAAGTGGAGGCGCGGAGCAGTCCATAGGAGATTTGAATTACTTAACGCAGTTAAAGTTTGAACGCCTCGAGACAAAGTAAAACTCTCGGGGAAAACTAATTTCTATTTGTCTTTCCCAGTTAAGTTGGCCATTTCACGCATCGTTTTCTTAATAAACGACAAAGGAAACCTAACATCCTGCCGCCTTCCAAGTATCTTCCTCCAAAGGCTGTGCGGGAAAATTACAAAACTTCCGTGTTTAAATTATTTAACTGCCCACTCCCGTGTACCCGTTAGCTCGGAACTTTGCTCTCGGCGGAAACGATCGCGTGATACGAGCGTACGACTGCCACGCCGCTTAATGTTTTCCACGAGAATGTAGGCTATCTTTGAAAGCAAATTAAAACACTGTCACCCGTCGAGGAATTTTTCCGGAATACATATGGAGCAACGAAACGAAGAGAACTCTTGTACGAATTTTCCTTGTACTCCTTCCGGTATACCGAAGCTGGTACAAAACGGCAAACACGTTTCTCTTAAACTATGAATATAAATTTGACTGATACGTACACGGCGCTCCTGCGTGACGAGAGGGAGAGGACAAAGACAGAAAAAAAAGGAAGAACGACGAAGGGCACACGGGGCCACCAAAGGGTTTTGTATGGCAAACATACTTTCGGATAATATCCTCGAACCTTGATAAGGCTCGGAGGTTGGCGCATCAGCGAGAGCGTGCGCCGGGACGTCCACTTTGTAAAGAAATTTATGATTTTCCGTGGCTTCGCACACCCCGCCGCGCTAATATTGCACAACAGCTTTATCACGCCACAAATTTCATCCTTGCACTTGCCCGCGATTTTTTTCTTTCAACATCCGCGATAATCAATTCTTTTCCGTAAATTTTATAAGCGTGGCATGTGGTGCGAACGAGGAGAATCGGGACGGTACGCGTTCCCTACGGTAGAGGAAAAATGAATTTCGCGAGCATAAACGGGTGATAGTAATAATGAAGAAAGCTCCTCGTGGCAACCGTCATCCAGCAAACGAGCAATCATAATCCACTGAACAAGCTATTCGATTCCTGGTTGCATGGCAGTAATGTAGAAAATTAGGTCAATCGCGCGTTTCGTTTACTTTGGCATGAAACAAGTGCAATCGCATCGTTGTAAAATTCATCCTGACACCACCGACGATTTCCTGCGTTCGTTTTTTTTCCCTTCTACGTCGGATGCTTCAGGTGCGTGCGACGGCGAACGCGAAAAGCACCGCGTTAACGAGAGAAGAAAGATTGGACGAAGGAAAATGAGCTCCTTCTCGGGCGTTCGCTCGATTTAGCCGTGCGTATTTACAGGCGTTACCAGATCGATGATTGTTCGCCACTTTTTCCACCGAGCGGATCGATCGCGACGCAATCGTGCCGGCATCGCCGTAAAACGCAACGCTGGCGCTGATTTTCTTTCCGAAGAAAATAGGCAAGACGGAAAACCTTGCGTATTTACGCGACGGTAAAGATCAGCGATAAGATTCGTTGGGGGGTTCGATAAGGTTTCTCTTTGACGCTTTCCGGGATTAACGGCAATCCACGGGGTTTTTTCAACACGATTTTTATTAGCGCGAGGGAGACGCGTAATCGTAAAGCGCGACGATGGAAACGATCGTTTCGTTTCGAGTTAATATCCCAGTTAAATAAAAACTTGTATTCGAGAACTATATCGCGAGCCCGAGAAACGAAGGTACACCCTCGTTACCTGGAACGTGTTCAGACTTCTACTTCTAATAAAAGTATAATGTACGTAGTTAATGGGCGTAACTATGCTACTGAAAAATAAAAGAAAACGGTTCTCCTTATGCCGAAACTTTGAACGTTACACGGTTAAAAGTTTCTAGAGTCATACTTAATGCTAAAAATTGCGCTAAATTGATGTTACACCTTTGCCACGATAGAATAATCCGATGAAAAAAAAAAAAAAAAAAAAAAAAAAAATAGTTGTAGTCCCTCGTTTCGGATTATCACCGGATGTCGAGGTCCTGATCAAATTCCGATAAGAGACTGAAGCCGTAAAAAGTAAAGCAGTTAGATCAACGTTACTCACGATCCATTGGGCCAACTCGATTTCGTTTTCGCGAATAGAGAGAACGTGGAAGCACCCTTATCGACCATTAAACACACGGACAGCTTTTTATTCGACTTGTTACGACGTACTTCATTCGGATACACCTTCTGTACTGCTCCGCGAGTACATCTAAATTTACGACTATGGATTTATCGCGCTAAGCAAAGGTATAAAGCGCGGAGCGGGATCGGAATAAACAAGTTTCCTCTTTTTTTTTCTTTTTTTAAACCGTTTTCAAGGTATTCGTTTGGTTTTGAGGAATCGCGTATATTTACTTTTCAATGGACTCTATTAAACTCTGCGCCGAAACCAATAGAACCCGTGGAAGCTATTTCGCGCACGGTAAATGAAACGAAAGGATGGTACGCCTCGGTGCAAGCAAATCACCTGACGTTATATCCCTGGATTTTTATCCGACATCGCTACGCCAATCCGCTTTCATTGATTTGGGATATTGGAAACGAATTTTCCAACTAGATCTTCGATCTACGTCGATGATCGTTGTTTTATGATCGCGGGCAATATAACACGGCATGGACCGCGGACGAATCGTTGCTCCGTACCGACGTACCTCGCTTCATATCACAAATACTACTTTCCGCGCGTTCAGATCAATCTCTCTCCGCTACTTTATCTCTCAAAAGGAACTTTATTGACAGAAATCCGCGGTAGTGTAAACCGGGACGGACGCCGCGGCGCCAAAGTTAAGTATGATGCATCGTCTCAAAGTATCGCCGCAAATCAAATTTCTACTTACCGGTGCCAATGGTTGGGGCTGTGCAGTTTCTAAAAAGGACTCGAGGGAACATCGACGAATCGTAGAGAATATTTTCGAGTCAAAGGTTCGATTAATTTTTGAATAAATGGTGAAACAATTGTTAATTGTGTGTGATCAGGAATTACTTCTCATCTTTAACGACAAAAATATTATTTGAATTATTGTAATCAATGTAAACAATTTTATATTATTCGACATTATCATTGTAATAATATTTTTAATGAGCAATAAATTGTTTATTTTCTACAAAGTTTCAATGGTCTTTTCGTTTTCTTTCACCTCTTCATGTTCGTCAACTACCCTCCTTATTCCTTTTTCTTTAAGTTCTTTCACCGTAATCCTTAGTTCTTGCCTCAACCGTCCTCAAACCTGGACACTTTTTATAATCCGAGAGATCACAAAAAATATTCAATTTTTGAGAATTTTTGCGGAAATAGAGATTTTGTATCAAGAGAACATAATATCGGAAGAGGTGGCACGAAATCCGAATACCTCCTTCCGCATCATGTTCTCCTGATACAAAATCAAATTTTTAGAATTTCTGGAATTTTGCCGGAAATTTTGCGAAAAATTGAGATTTTGTACCAGGAGACCATAATATCGGAAGAGGTGGCACGAAATCCGAATACGTCCTTCCGCATCATGTTCTCCGGATACAAAATCAAATTTTTAGAATTTCTGAAATTTGCCGGAAATTTTGTGCAAATTGGGATTTTGTATCAGGAGAACATAATATCGGAAGAGGTGGCATGAAAACCGAATACCTCCTTCCGCATCATGTTCTCCTGATACAAAACCGAATTTTTAGAATTTCTGAAATTTTGTCGGCAATTTTGCGAAGATTGAGATTTTGGTCCAGGAGAACATAATATCGGGAGAGGTGGCACGAAATCCGAATACCTCCTTCCGCATCATGTTCTCCTGTTACAAAATCGAATTCCTCGAAATCCCAGAAAATGCGACTTTAAAATCTAACTCAGGAGAGAAGGAAAGAAGTGAAAGAGTAACACAGTATGATTCATTTTTATTAGGCTGTTTATTGTCATAATCGTGCAGGATACTTACAACTTCAATGTAACAATACTTAAGAACTAAAAAAAAACTAAGTATTAAATAAATCGGTAAATTGGGGTAGCTTAAAAATAGCTTGAATTGGGACAAACTGAAGTTCCAGACATGTAAGTTAACGATTCACTGAAGGGTGGAAGTGGAAGCGATATTGTCCATTGATGCAGACTGTGCTTCCGTTGCTGTGCGGGCAGTGTTTGCAATATTGCTGCTGCTTTAACGATGAACGCTGTATGCCGTGCTGATTCTGCTGTTCTGAATACGGATAATGTATTTGTTGATGACTCGCATGCTTCAGCGTTTGCAGTTAATTTTTGAATATCCATGGAACCTCGCGTACCCGCATCTGTGGAATAAAATAGAAACTTTCATAAAATCTATCACACGCGAGGCTGAGAATCGCGTGATCGTTTTTCTTACGTTAGTATTGAAAACCCTGGATTTTCGAAAGAAGAAAGTACGAGACGAGGGCGTCATTATTATTAAGTTATATTACACGTACACGGTACACTATACCAAAATTACATTTTTATTCAATTTGTTTCTAAAGTTTGAAAATCCGAACTAAACAGAACGCCCCACTATGCATTCTTTCTACAAACGGGCGGCACTGGATCACCCTTTGACAGACTGATATCGCCACGCAGTTTCCTCTAAACAATTCTCACTTCTCGCTAAACAGTCCCGAACAGTCGAACTCTGCAATACTTTTTCCGACGATGGCGCGTCTCCAAAATCTTTCCGGTCGACACGGTCTTGCAAGCTAAAACCGTATACACCTCCTTCCACTAGCACGTAAAGCCAAGCTATCCCCCGGATATTAGAAACTCGAAAACAGCTTCGGGGCTTGATGCGTTCTAAACGACTGTTTTCTTTGCCTGCCACCGGCCAAGCTTCGATTTCTCAAACGCGAGCTCCTCATTTTCCCTTCACCCTTATCAAATTTAATCGAAAAATATCAGGTGTACGCCGGCGAAGTCTTTCGTGAAAAATGTGTCAACAATGTTTCGCTAAAAGAGAGAATTTTATTTCAAGTTCCAGCTCTTCTTATTATTCCTCACCTCGTCAGGGGTGAGGCTCGAGAAAATAATTGAGACAAGAAATCCTTAAAAGATCTCGCGCGCCCAACTCAACGGGAGACGAAGTTAATTACGAGGCTAGCCTGCCACAGCGTTCCCCTCACGATCTCTCGCAAGTCAATTCACTTTACGCGCGAATATCGTCGAAATAAAAAGCGACTCCATAGTAGTCGAATCTTCATATCCCTATATAAAATCTGCATTTACCCACTGCGCGCTCACCTGTCATAAAGAAAGTTTTATCGCGCGTAGGAATCTTTCACATCTTCGCGCGTCCCGAACCCCTTCGGTCACGAGAGAGGGAGGATTTTATATTTCCATCGACGCGTGTTTCGACGTTTCGGTCCCAGCTGGGGGGGTAAACGCGTAAACAACTTCCCGACGCAACTTTATGATTTTCCGCATTCCGCGCGGCCGGCGGGCACCGTCGCGACGCTGCCTCTTTATCGCGCGTCTCATCGATCTTCCCGTCCGAAACGGAAAATCGTAAACAGGATTACGATCGAGTACTCGCAGTTGCCCGCCAAAATCAACATTTCCAACTTCCACTCGTCAAACACCCGTTCCAACTAAATTCCAATTCCCCGGCAATCTAATAATTCTAATTTTACCGATACGTGGATGCAAAATTATTTAACGCCATCTCCTTAAATACGCTGGGCCTGATTCGTCGAAATTGATCGGTCGTAACGTGGTCCGATTAATTTAACTTTGATACCGATACGATCCCCGCTCCCATTAATTGCATCGTACGTACAATTAATCTTGGCGGTACGAAGATACCAGCGAGACCAGAAGCAGAGCTGACCACAGAATCTAAGTGGCTATTTGTATGTTTCTGTTTAGCTAGCGTAGAGATCGATATTCGGCCACACTGAACAGAGATTTCGCTGGAAATTGATCCCATTGATTACTAACGAATTTACGATCGACACGATTCGAACGATACGTTTCTATTCGGTCTCTGGAAATCGCCACGTCGCAAGAACTCCACACGACGTCGATCGATCGGCGATTTTATAAATTATACTCGCCTACCTGCCGCGTTTGTCACGTACCTACGTACGATGCACTCTTTGCGGTACGTTCAATTATCGACTGTGCCACGCTAGGCTGTCGTAATTAACTTTGTCGACGCAAAGATTCGAGCGCGCACCACCGCGACAAAGGATGACGTGAGGATGTTGGCGTAACCGTCTCAAACCGGTTTTTTTTTTACCTCGACCGCTAATTAACCGATTTAATCGCGAGCGAGGGAACGATAATTTTCCAATAGCGCACCGGTTAGTAAGAAATGTATCCTACACGGCCATTACCGTGTAATGCAAACGGATTCACAGCGAATCGATTCGAAATTAAATCTAAAGCACGAGTATATCCCGCGGGATTGCCGAAAGTCTAATAACCCTCCCATGCGCGATAATCGCAAACGTCCTTGAAATCCCAACGGGCGTCCGTGGCAATCAGAAACACCAAATATCCTATATACGCACGGTACGTGGTTACTCACCGATGTATGGTACCTCGTTAAAGGAACTCGAGGGGGCAAGAACATTGTTGCGGTGTTTCGATCACCCTTAAAAGTACGCAATCAAATTTCTCGGTACACAATTCCCGCTTACCCATAGCCGTGGCTATACGTATACCCATACCCGTTGCGGTGCAAAGGATGCTCGCGCTACGCTCTCTGAAACGAACAGGATCGATTCCTAGACACTCGAGGATCGAGGACGCTCGTCCTGAAGCGGCAGTACCAATTTCCGCGCACAGATGCGTGTAATACGATTTCGTTCGCGTTGTAAATAATCTTATCGGCGGTCGAACAGGTATAAGCGACTGCCCCCCCCTCCCCCCCCCCCCGCCCTTTAGCCTTTCAACGTCACCGTGTCCGGCAGGAAACAAGAAATTCCGTTTCTTCTGAATCCTCTGTTTTATCCGGACGCGTCGCGCTCGATACTCCTCGAGACTCTGACACGCGAAATTTGGACGAGAAAATGGAGTATACTCGGTGGGAGTGTACGCGTAACACGAATCGATGTATGTACCCGTTACACGACGCTGCAAATATTGATTACGTAACGCCAGGGTGTTAATATACCGTGTACATCTTCGCGCTACATCCGTATTCCACCCGAAAGCTCCAATTGAACGTGTGTAACGCGTGGCACGTGTAGGGCATCGTGTCGCGGGTAAGCGAGCAGGTGTCGAATTTTGAGGTAATCGAGTCGTAAGTTCCGGTAGCGTGTGACGCGGGGTATCGGCACGTCGATCGGTGTCGCGAGACGCGAGCTAGTGCATTATGCATTATTCAAGATGCCGTGGGGGCAGTCTTCGAGCTTGAATTTCTCGTACGAACGCGCTCACGATCTTGAGCGAGTACACGAGGATGATATCGCGATGTAATTGGTACTCGCAATTACACGGGGCAGACGAGTTTGTACTTACCCGAGTTTAAGGGCGCGCGTCGAAAAAATAATTTCGTCGCGTTCTAGTTTTGGGGAGAACGCGAGAGAGACACTGTACTTACGTGGCATGTACGAGGAATGCTAATTCGACCCAAGATTCGTGTTCGTGATTCTCCGTACTATTGTGTTCGCGCAGTTACCATTGGAAATTCGTCCTGTCTACTCGCAGCTTAAATTGCTCTTTTGTTTTCTCCGATATAACTGCGACACGGGTGGAGTATGCGTAATCTTCACGACTGCAATCCCATTTCGGTATTCATGAGCGAGTATTCTTCGTTCGTGGGAATTTCGTGGCACGAGATGTATTAAAGCAATTAGTCGACTTTCCAGCTTCCCATTAATACGAATTATATTTTTAACGTTGTTTCTCCACTCCCCGGCGAGTAAGTGGAAATTTTCTACACCGTCCCCCCACCGCTTTGAACGCAAATGCGTTTCCTCGGGTACGACGAGATCGCGTAAAAAGCAAATGACTTGAGCGAAATTGGACAAAGGCTAGAGCCATTTGTAAACTACGGCGTTTAATACGGCAATTATTTCCAAGAACATGTGCCATTCTTCGAGTGATCTTTTTTTCAATGAAAACGATCAATTGATCGCTACGGCTGAACCTTGAATTATGTTAACCTAGGTTATCCGAACGCGGCGTGTTAGGATCTCGTTGATTAATTTAGAGGGAGAGTAATCGTGAATCAGCTCCCTTAAAGCTAGGAAAGGTGGCGCGTTGTAACCAAGAAAGACGTCGATCGGGACGTTTAATTGCAATGGACAACTACCAACGTTCAATGTCAGCGAAATCTTCTTGCAAACCGACTTCGGTATGAGAATCATCGAGCGTTCCCGCGTCCATCTAATTGGATTCATTCCTCGTCAAGAGGGACCAAGTAATATCGCGATTGCACGGGGACAAATAGCGTCAACGATACGCGTAACGTGAATTCCATTCCGGTCCGGCGAACATTCCGGAAATCGTATAATGCGAGATGTCCGATTATCGGTCGATTCGTGGACAAATTAACGAACGAGAAAATTGAATATCCGCCAATCGATCCGGTATTATTTTTAATTAACCCCTGTCATCGGAGATACGCCGCGAATTTCTACCAGTTTGACGCTTTAGAAAATCTTCCCTTGAGTTTAGTTGGTCAGGTTCGTTTCTAAACGGATTATCGGAAGGCTAAGAATACGTTCCCCCCCATTTACATAATTGCGTGGCGCTATCCGGGAACGAGGGCGAGAAATTTTGATCGTCAGAATTGAAAGCGTACGAGGGTAGGTACTACGAATCAAATTTGGTTTGAAGATCTTTTGAAATTTAAAGTTCCCCTCGATCTCGCGTCCCAAATACAAATTCAGGCTCGTTACGGGGAACGTTCTACCATTATTATTATTATCGCGACGGATCGGCGAAAAGGCCTTCTTGAAATAAGATTTGTCGGCGTCTTTAGAATTGCAAAGGGCCCCTTATCGTTCGTGAAAAGCCGTCAATTGAAATCTTCGTCGCGTAAATTCGTGGAAAATATTTCCCCCTACTTAAATCGCCGAAATCCTGGGATTTCGTTCCCTTTAATTTTATCGTTGTAGCAAAAATCTGCGACCTTCCGTCATATTTTAAATATCGCGCGCGTATGTACACGAGCGAGACTCGACGTTTTATCGTCGATGCACTCGAGGCCTTGAAAACTGGTAATTAATCTACATACGTTCGCAGTGTACGGTACAGTTTTTATTTTGTATATTTCCCCTCGAAAATATCGAAGTGTCCCAATCCTTTTTTAACGACGAGTCGAAACGGGACATCGAGTTATTGGAAATTTCGTTGCCGATGCTCATTTGCATTTCCAATGTCGCTTATCACGATTTTTCGTACAAAATTGGCGAATCGATTGTTGCGCGCACAGAGGCGTCGTGCACCTATTCTAGATTCACCGATATTATACGCCGTCTGCGATAGACAGGTATTCGTTACGTTTCCACGAATCTATTTTTACGATTATTTAATGGGAAATATAACCGGTCTTCGCGGGAGGATCGTAAAACTGCAATAAAATTTTATTAGACAAAACGATATTTCTATAATGATCGTACGGTAGCTGGCTGAGGGCGGAATGACTTTGCTGGGAAATCAATGTGTGAAAATATTGAAGAAGACTTAATTTCGAAGATGCTTTCTATCGGTGGACTTATTTCGCGAAGCTGTTCTCATTCTTCGCCGATAATCGGGGGGGGGGGGGGGGAGTATATTTTCCAATCGGTGGCAAATCCATTAAAGGATAATAACGGTGCAACGCGATCGTGCTGGCCAGTTGAGTGTGAGGCGAAAGTCTTGGTATTAATAAAGTTTCCTCGGAACTTAACCGACTGCGCTCGATTTAACTTTACCGGCGCGACTGCGCGTAAAGCGGACGACACGGTTCCCATTTCCGGTACACAAAGCAAAATAATAATGCTAAATGCTACGCTTTCGTTGCGGCAAGTAATCCGAGTTCGTTGAACGAAACATAAAATCCTCTGGACGCACATTTTTCGACGAAACCTTCCTCGTAATCTTTTCGTCCGGCAGAGTCGAGAATCGCGCGGATTGAAAGAGCTTCAATTATAATTTAAACGAAGTTAGAACGAGAGGAGGGAAATGCATTTGAGATGTAACTTGTACGATTAAAAAAGAAATTACACTCGGTAGTCCCCTAGTTGCACCATTAGTGCAATGAAGTACAAGATTACGTTTTAAACTTGCTATTTGACATTGATAAATCGTCGCGAGAGAGAAAGAGAGAGGAAGTAGCCGTGTCGGTATGATATCCGCACGCATCGGTTTGCACCGCACCGGCTAGATTCGACGCGCATCTGTACGCGTGTATTCGATATTTTTTCGATCAAATTTATTGCCAAAATGACCCCGCCATCCCCGCAACTATAAAAATGTCATCGATATCGTGCGCCGAGATTTTATTTCAGCCCGACAATAAAATTCGCCGAGATTTTAATTTCACGGTACAACATTATTTTGCAACACGCACCCGGCAGTTTGCAACTTGTGTATTCATTTTATGCAACGTATCGTTTGCACGCAAATTTCTCGTACGAATCGGGATACGTGACAATTTACGACGCGCTCCCCCCCCCCCCCCTCTCGTCACGCGCGATCGCGAAAACGGTTGACAAATATTTCGGGCATCGTCGCGTAACTCGGTCAGCTTTCCAGCGTACCGTAATCAAGCGAAACGATACCAATTAATCACGAGATTAGCATAAAGATAAAATGAACAAGTCCCCGCGCTTCCCATCGCGTTGAATTCTCGTCGCACGATCGAACGGGCAATCGTTAACGCGCGCTTCATCTCGCTCCCTCGCGAAGGTACAGTTCGGCGATTTATACGTTTCGACGAGCCGCGATTAGCTTTTGAAAGGGCGCCAACCACGGGATTCTACCGGAGCGTAGAAGAAACGTTGATTGGCGAACTTTTAACGGCGTGTCGCGTGTCGGCGTGGTTACGTTCCAGAACGAATATCCTCGACGCCCCGTGGCAGATGAATGCTCTCACTTTACAACCCATTAGCGTGAGATTGATGCCGCCTAGCGCTGGTTGATAGGTTAGCTAGCGTGCCGCCACGGGCGTGATATTGTACGTGCGTTTACGGTTCCGTAAAGCGACGACTGGTCTGATAGGTCAAATTTTTGGAATGGGAGAAAAATCGTCGGATATTGCTTCACGATACTCGTATAATCGTTCGAAGGACGAAGAGAAATCCTTCGTTATTAAGGTGGGAGATGCATATAGATCGCTTGTTTTTTTAGGAATGTTTTCTGTGAAACTACTGGATAGACTGATTTGAAATTTTATATGCTTTTCATTGACAATAGTATCTTTAAAGTAAATTTTTTTTTAAACGTTCATTTATTAAGGGCAGCTCTCAGATGGGTTGTCAAAAATTCAGCTGTATAACTGGCGGACGGTAAAAGAATTTGTAACAGAAATATTAACGCAATTATCTTTAATTTATGCAAAAAGGCTTTGCATGAACCTACAAAATTCGTCAGAATTCGCCCCGCGGGGTACTTTCGACGCGTAAGAGCAATCTGGGGACACTATTTCCCTTCACGGCCTTGTAGTTCACATATTGTCTGCCCGTTTATTGTCACCCGTCGCTGAAGTCGCTCACGATTCACGCCGGAGGTATATCCGAACGGCCTTAATCGCCGCCATAAGTTACACGCGGGTATGTAAATTAGTTATCGGAAAAGCTAACCGTAGCTTACTTCTCGGTAAGGATTCGTTGGTCATTCGATTAATCTCCGCTTAATCCCAGTTTCGCGAGAATACGCTCGAAATTTGCATTAACCTCGCGATGCATTTCACGCGAAACGACGCGACCGACGGTGGTCAGGAATCCCGTTTCTCGGACATCCGCGAATCCAAGAAAAGATGAAATGGCCGCTTTGTTCTCGCTGGTAATCGAGTAAATTTGTCTCGATCGTTTCTAGCGGTTGAGAGCGAGGCGAGAACCGCGAGACGTTATTAAATTTAATAGAGAAATCGGCGCCGATATCGCACCTGCGTATATTTTTCTAAACGGTTCGTTTCGCCTGCCACTCGTGAATAATGGCCACCGTTCGAGAATTAATTTTTCGTCGGTACGTACCACGCGACGAGTTATTTGCATTATCCCCACCGACGGGGTTATTTATAAAGTTAATCGACACTTCGCTGCGAATATATATTAGTTTAATCTCGGCGCTGGCGATGGAAAACTGCGAATGGTATAAATGATATCCGTGACGGATATCCAATAATACGAAGCGGAATCGCTCTCGAGGAAATAAAGAAAAACCTGGCTGAAAATGAAGCCGCCGTAGGAACGGCTCACGAAAGAATAAGCAACGAGTCGTGGATTAAAGTTGAGCAACGCCGAGCGTCGCTGCGCTCTCGCTGTAATTGAAATTTCTGTAACCAACGACGAGCTCTAATTAAGTTTTACTCCCCAGACCCTCCCCTCGGTACCTCGTGTCCGAGGCGCATTTTGTCGGAGACTATTAAGTAAGCGGAAGATCAAGTACAATAATTTAGGACTACGAGAATGTCCCTACAAACTGCAGATAATGCGTGCCCCCGGTGCACCGTAAACTTTTTAATATCGCCGACCTTTTTTTATGGTCGGCGACATAACACGCATTATGGAAGACTACGCCGTATTACGGCACGGACGGAGGGTTTTGATTAAACTTTCGTCCATTTACCGGCCGACTTTTACTTGTCTCGTTAAATGGCAATTATCCTGTTTCCCGCTTCCCCGAGGACCTATATATATATATATCGCTTTTATGTCGGAAATGTCGCATACTTCCGCGGAAAATAAAGGAGTTAATGTTCCGCGCGGTACAACTTCATACGCGTATCGCCACTCGAAACGGGTAGCGACGTAAAAAAGTTGTGCGCGCGTATGTATATTTAACACTTGTTGCCGCCAGTCGCTGGACATTTTTATTTTCCTTCCCTTTAAACGTTTCTTTCTGCTCCCAACGACGTTCGCTCTTCTTCGTTTCCCGTGGATCCGCGAATTGGGGAATTTTTGACGAAGAAACGTTCCCCCGTGTGCCGTTCACCTCGCTTCGAGCTCCGCAAAGATTCGAATAATCCGCGAGCGGAAGATCGTTAAGAAGGAACACGTTTAATTCGAGAGAAAAAAATTCAATTATCGTCACTCGCGAGTTTACGCGCAACGTACCGACGGTTACTCGCATTAACCTCTTCCCCCGCGTACGTTTCGTTTAACCCGGACGCACGCGCGCCATTGTCATCGTGGGCTTAATAGAGTCGCCGTTAACCTGCTTCCATTTAATGAATTTACCGTGGGCAAAAATAAATGCATCGAAAGACGCGCCCCGTACGTTCGTCGAAGAGGTGAACTTGTTATTTTCGTAGAGGCTGATATTAGAATTCTGTGCGCGCCACGGGATACGAGAAGCCATTTCATCTCGAGACCGAGGAACGCAAAAATGCACTGCTCGGGGAACTGCGTTACAACGTCTGATATCAATTGTCGTGTACACGTGTATACGCTCGAACGGAACAATTCGATCGCTCGCCGGTGCGTAACGTCGCCAGTGGCGTAACTGCGGCAACCTGGGGCCCTCGACGTAAGGGAGCCCGAAGGCTCCAGAAAAACATGTCTCATTATTTACCCATGGGGCCCAAGTGCGCTATTGCCCCGGGCCCCTAAATAACTAGTTACACCCCTGAACGTTGGGTACACGATTTAAAGTTTAAAGTAATCGTAACGAGCGCGTACCAACCGGGATTTTCAAAATTCTCGCCACGACGGCTACCGTTAAACGGGAGAGCGTTTATAGCGATTCTTGGAGGGAAAAAAAAAAAAAAACACGTTGCGCGACACAAAGCGTTTCCACCGCGCTTACGCTTGCCACGTTAACGTGAAAAATTTAACGAGAGCGGATGGCCGCGTTTTACCAAGGAGTATTCGCGCAGGAGCCGCCGCGAGGTGGTACAATGAGGTGGGGCGGGGCCGCATCTTTTTTCATCCCGCGTTCGAGCAGTCTTATAAACTTTTTATGAATGAGAGGTAGACGCTCGCGTCCGATAAAGTAAATTGAGAAAGCTTTTGTAATCTATGGAGAGAGCAAAGTGCCGCGATGGATATGATTTTAACGATACACCCGGTATCAACTTTTCCATCGTGACAAAATTGAATCCCCCGCAAAGACCAATGACAACGAGATTCTTGGAAAATAAACTTTTCCGATTCGAAAGTTATGATATACCGACATTTCTATTCCCACCTCCATCGACAGGAATATTTCTGTGATTTACCAACCCAGGCCAGGTGTACTCGTCGGCGCTCGATCCAATATCCCGGCTACTCTCGTCCGTTTTCCTTTTCCCTATTTTCGTATCGTCAAGGACGAAAAAAAGAAGAACCTAATTTTCTATTGGCCACGCACGAGCGCCAAGTACAGTCGGCGTATCCGCAGAAATAACGGTCGAACGATACAGCGATCTCTCGGGGGAAATGCGACGGTAAGGAAATTTCCAAAGCAATTTCCTTTTCTCCGCGGCAGAAGCCACTTGACGTTCGCGGCGCGAGTCCGGCGCACACGAGACCTTTTTAACTTGACATTGATTCCCCGTAAACGAGGCGAGGTACATACCTCTGTTCTCGAAGTTCTCCGCCAATGTAAAAGTTTGATGCGTCCCTTCGATCGTGTACGGTTACACGATCGTTTGTCTGGATAGCGAGGTAAAATTTTAACCGATCCCAACTGGAAAATATGTAAGTCGGCGAGGTAAGCCCGAGAGCGTAAAGTTTCGCCGTGAAAAGCCGAAGAAAAATATCTCCCGTAACTTCCAAACACGTTTCACGTTGGTATTCTTCGACTGTCTCCAAAGGATCTGAGGCAAAACCCCTGCGGGAGTCGTACCGAATGCTCCTTCCGGGATTCGATGGAAGATGTCACGCGTGGAAGAGACTCGCGGAGTCGCGCAAAAAGCTTATACTCGTCTCTCCCTCGACGGGGAGTAAAAGGCATGCTCGTACGAACAATATCCGGGGAAAGGTAGCTCTTACGACTCTCGTCGCGCAGGGACCGGAGGTCGTATCGCGTATTCTTTTAATTACGTCTTTAAATGCATCGCAAAAATTTAAATTACCCGCTACGACTTTCCTCGACTACGATCCGTCGTACTGGAGCATTTTCTCAGCGCTAAAATTCAAATTGGAACGCTCGACAATTATGAAAGTGTGATGTGATTATATAACTTAGGATATATTATATGTAGAACGAATAAGTGTGAAACGAGTGTATGGGAGTGTCGACGACGTATCGCCGCCGAATATCGACGACGCACAGTGGGGAAGATTACATGAAAGGCTGGCAAAAATTGAATTTACCAAATTGAACTACCTCATTGTATTATTATATGTATCGATGGAGGAGTTCATACCGCATTGGAAACTGACGTCATAAACATGATACAGCTTAAAATTGACCTACTTAAAGCAGTCGAAACATAAGTCCGCCGCGCATCATAATAAAGAAACAAGCAATATAACTTTTGACGGTTTTACTTTTTGGTTTCTGTAACTTCGTGATTTTATTGTTTATTGAATTCAGTTTATCATGGAAGTAGAATAAACATTTTAAACATAAGTGTCACTGCGTTATATATTTTCGTCGTTTTATAATAATGATATAACAATTAATTTCACTTCCGAGTCTTTCCAAGTTTTACTTTTTGCCACGGCGAAGCGAACGTCGAGAGACAAAAGATGGTTGCTAGAAAGAGACCACCGCGGAAAGAACCGCGAGGCGCCCGAACAGAAACTTTTCTTGGGGCCCCATTGGAAACCAAGTGGCTACATAGTTGGGGTCCCAATGGAGCCCCAAGAAAAATGTCTGCTCGGGCGGCAGTCAAAGAGGAACCACCGTGAAAACGAATCGTTTCAAGCGTGCGTGAACATATTTAGTATTCTCAATAAATCTTATTCTTTTTGTGTGTCTTACACCGGAAAATCATTCACCACCCAATATCCCTAGAATAGCAAAAACTTTCCGACGATTCGCTCACTCTCATCACGAGAATCTGTTCTCCGTCGAAAGTTCGTAAATCTCAAGAAACGGAGCAGACGACATCCGGGTCGCGAAATATAACCTTCCGCGGCTGTGAATATTTGTTTCTAAGGAGATTAGATGAAATTATTGCGCTCCGGGACAATGCAGCAAACGTGGTTACGATTTATACGCGCTGACAAAACTGCGCAAGGTAACGCGTTAAGTTATCCCCGGGATCCTTGTTAATTAACAGGCATTTCGAGAGCGTGCAAACCCATATTTTTCTACGGCCATTAGATTTTAAATCCACAATTTTGCAGGAGAAGTTTTTTCGGGACGCCTAACCCCTACGTCCTTGGATTTTGGGGACAGGGGGCGGGGGGATTATGAAATTTATCGTCAACGGACTCCATGAAAGACGAGTTAACTCGGCTCGTTCCCGTTGAATGGAAACGATATGGAAATTCCTTCCTCGTACGGTGAAACTCGAGAACCACCGTGGGTTTGATACTCGCGCGCAGTTAGGCGAGACCGAAAATTTATACACTTTGCAACGGACACCGGCGCAACCGTAGCACGGGGAATCTAAATATTAGTTTAAGTTATAATAGCGCCGTTGAGCCGTTCCAGCTTTTAGGCGAATCGGATTTTCGAAGCTGCGCGCCGTCGGTTAAACCGTCGCAATTGTTATTCGTGAGTCGTAATCGAGGAAGCGCGTTGAAATTTTCCTGGGACTTGACACGCTAATCCACTTGACGAAGCGAGCGCGGAGAATTAAACAATTTTGCGGAATTCTTGCCGTCGGAGGGGGATTAAAAAAAACCTACACCTACGTCTACTAGCGGGGGGAAAACAATTTTCTCCGCTGCCCAAAAAATTGGATGCAAATGGAAAATTCGTTTCCAACGCGCGGTTCGCCCGGACTCTCCTTTTTCCCCTCCGCTACGAGTCTATCGCCGGAGAGTCAATTAACCGCGTCGCACCCGGATGTAATTTTCTTTCCAGCGCGAAAAATGTCGGCGACATCTTCGACTAACCTTTTTGTCATCCGCGATCAGCTGATTTCTCGGCTATTAAATTTTGCCAAAAAATTTGAGAACCCCAGTGTCTTTCCCGTGGAAAAAAAAATCTGTGACGATACGTACACGCGCGTTACATTAACGCGTTTATTTCTGTCGTGACAGTCGGTGTATGTACGCGTACACACGGAGAGGGGCAATCTCGTTACATTAAAGTTCCACGGTCTTTTCATCGCCCCGAGCTAAGCCCCCGGTTTAGCCTCGTTGAAAAATGTACAGGAAAAGTGGATTATCCGACCCGGCAAAGAAACCGGTCCAAAGGAAGTTGCGCGACGCGACGGTGCCGGTACACGTCGCGGAAGAAGTATCGCTTCATCGGCGTGATTTGCGGAAGAAGCTGCCGTCGTTACGCGCGATGGTTCTTTTTTTTTTTTTTAACCTGGGGATTAAGGGAGAATATTCTACACCTACCCAGTTACGGCAGGTAGATCGTAGCACTCGACTCGAAAGTCACTCGGACGGGCGCGAGACACGAGTCTAATATTAATGAGACGAGTAAAGATGGAGCGAACCTGACTTGAACTCGGTCCGCGTTAACTCCACAGTTTCCACGGATCGTTTGTCAATCTCGTCGTTAGAGTTAGAGCTAAACGCGTCGGACCGGAAGAATGTAATTAAGAAAATAGCGTGAAAGCTTTCCCGCCACCTCGGTTCCTCTTCGCGTCGTGCGGTACAAGTCTGACTTTTTTTCCTTCTTTTTTTTTTCAAGCTACAACGGGTTACGTACGCGATCTTGAAGTTTGATCGAGGCGAGGGTCGTAACGATTCATCGTTTGTTTGGCTCGCGGAAGGGATCGGTCGTCCGCTCGAAAGAGATTAAAGGTCCATTTTCACCGTCTATCAAAGAGATTAAAGTTCCCCCCCCCCTGTTCCCCCTACTACCGTTCGTCCATGCGCGAGACCGATCGTAAAAGGCTCAGCCGCCAAACTCTTGTAATTCCATAAAAACAGAAGAATCGTTTCAGCGGAACATTCTCGCTCGAGGTTTTAACGAATGTTACAGTTTTTCATTCAGAACGTTTCGAATAGAAACTCTTTTGGAATATACGCCGCACGACTGGTAAATGCATTTTCGTTTACGAAAATCCCTCGATCCGAGGTACAACGCTGTTACTCGGTTTTTAACCACAATTATTTGTTCCCCGTCCGTTCGTTTAACTTTGCCGGCCGCGAAGGTCTTAAATAACTGCCCGCCATAGCTCTTTCATCATTTTACACAAACGCAGCAACGAACGGTAACGAATGGCAACGAGTCGCAACGACGGAACTTTATCACGAGAGTCGTTTCCATCGCCGATGGTATCCGAGCTCATCAAATTCGAACTCTCGCATGTCCCAATCACGGGGAAAAACGCATTCCGTATTTACATGTAAATTCAACGAATCTTTTATTTCCGTTACTCGCAAGACACCGCGATGGCGCGTGTGGTAGAAAAAAGAATTCACCAGCCCCTCGCCTGGTTGCTACAATTTTCTGCCCGCCACGGCCGGACGCACTGTTTGCGCGAAACGGGAGGTGAGAAACGAAGCAGAATAATACGGTGGTGTAGTACTCTTTACTCGGTTTAGCCGGGGAAGAATAAAATGTACGATAAAGGTAATGAAAGAGAACACTCGCGAGACGTTAACCATCGCAACACGGAACGCAATAATGTGTGTGTCTCGCGTTCGCGGTACCTTCTTGCGAAATACGCGCGAAATCTCGCCAATTTATAAAGTAATATACGAATCGAGCTGGACGGTAATATAACGGAAGTAAAAAGAAATGTGTTTGATCTCGCGTGGATCTTTCCTTTCTCCCGTCCTTTCCGCGTATTAATTTCGCCGTACAGAGAATTCATTACGAGTTGCCTTTCCTGCGATCAAAGTAAAATTTGCACGTTCGTCGTGTATCGCGGGCATCCGTACACCACGGAGGAAATATAATTCAGCACGTACAACCCTTCGTCTAACGGTTTCGTATCGTTGGAACGGTACGTTGTATATATATATATATATATATATATATACATATATATATATGTACATGTGTATACATATATGTATATTCTCGTTATTACGACATCGGGCGGACTCCCGTGTGACGGGTGTCGCTCGAGTAAATTCTAACGCTGACGCGCCACTCCGTTGCGCGAGTATAATGGTAGACCAACACTGAGAATATAAACTAACGACGGATTTCATGGAACGAACGCGACCGTACCGTCATGCTCGTGTATTGTGGCTTAGTACTACCTTACGCTTTTATCGTCAATATCGTCTGATAGATATCCTGCGATTCCTATTGTTCACCGAACGCTCAAGTTATCGTTCGATGTCCTAGAATTATAATTTGCAGTATAAAAATTACAGAACAAAAATTAGACTTAGGTCTCAACCTGATGGGTCTGACACCCTCCTTGTAAGTTATAACGTTATCTGTAATTAGTCGTGCATTGTTTGACATACTTGTACGCTGTCAAATACATGGGACAAGTACAAGTACGAGTATGTCTATAAAAATTCAAGAGACAAGGTCTTGTCTCGGGCCAAGTACAAGTCCGAGAGACTAGACCTTGTCTCTTGAATTTTTATGGACATACTAGAACTTGTACTTCCCCCTTGTTTTTGCATTTTCAATGCTTTTTTATTTTTTTAACCCTTCAGCGGGCATGCCATATTTTATAACACGAGCGGACGCGTGTTGTATTTCGTAGAACGCTCGTTAAGAGCATTGGAAAGACATGTCCCAGCCAATTTTATACTAGATTTTAATTAGGTATAGACACACTTGTTATTAGATTAGACTTTATTAAGTATAATATAGTTTGTTAATTTATAGTATACATAATATATAAAAAAAAATTTCAAATGCTTTTTTAATCTCAAATATAGATAAGAACAATCTGGAAGAATACCCATAACTGTCGATAACATAAAAATAGAACATTGCTGGTAAAATTACAAATGTACAAAAGTGTTGTACGGTTTACAACAGCGCGCACGCTGGAAGGTTAATGAATAAATAAACTGTTAAACCAACGACGTTGACAAAAGCCTACTTCCGTTCAATATACGATAAGGCAGTATTCGCGATCGGTTTGAACAAAAAGAAATGTCGCGCAAAAATTTACTCGTTACTCCGGTAACGCTAATCTCACCAGTTGTGCGATTATAATAAAGCTTGAACAGACAGTTAAACCTATGACTCTAGCGCATTCTCGTAACACAGAGGGATCCCCGGTGAGGCAATTACGGTTGGAAACCGTATATTCGCAACCATATCGGCATAAATGCACAATGCACCGAGATAATTACACGCACTAGTTAACTCACATAATACCGCGAAGTTATGTCTACTCGCAAGCGCGTCTCCCATGATTATCTTAACAATACCGTTCGATAGAAATAGTTTAAACGACTTCGATCGCGGCTGCTTCAATTACCAGCCAGGAACGCGCTGTTAACAAGAAAAACCTTTCAAAGGCGACACAGAATTTCGATTAAACTTCGTAGGCGTATCGAGGGATCGAGCGAGAAATCTTTTGTTCCGCGAAACTCCATGATAACTGCTCCGCGATGCGTTTAACGATCAAGCAACGCGTAAAGCTCGTCTCCAACGCTAAAGCTCGTTAACGTTGATAAGTTTTCCAACTCGATATTTTGCGTTTCCTATTCGGCGTTCGATATCGCTCGCCACGATTCGAACTGCTCTCGGGTTTTAACAAAATTTCACGAATGAAATCGCCGATAAACACAATTGGTAGTATCTCCGCTGTTACTATCCATTTACTACTCCCGCTAATGGAGCCGTGAAATCGTAGATGCATTATCCGCTAGGTAAGCCCCATTGCCCGATAACCATTGGCAGGCGCGGCGGGTAGGTCAACCTGAGATTTGCACCACCGGAAGCGGAAACACGTCATTGTATCAGTCCCCGAGACACGATGGAAGCTTGTCGTCGTCGCAGATTGTAAGGATATAATGTAACGTCTCGAACGCACTCCCGAGTCTCCGGGAAGATCGATTCGAGCGTTATCTCGTCCATGGAATTCAATTATAGACCGACGCGACTGAAAGAGCCCACGCTCGACGAAACAATTGCACATTCAAATTCGCACAAATTATTCTTCCCCCTGAATTAATTGTAAGCGATAACGGAGAAACCGTTACGGCGGTTCCTCGAAAGCGACGTTGTGGCTACTTCGCCGCATACTTTTGTTTATATATTGTTTCTCTCGACGCATGCCGACGGATGTGCAACGTACGTAGCAACGACGATTCCTCGTGGACCAGACTCAACTTGGCCCGTCCGTCGTCGAATAAAGACGTGTTTCCGTTTTCCTTTATTGGTTCCCTTATTCGATTAATAATCGCGCACCTCACCTTATTTAATTATTACCGCCCCTTACACAATTGTTAATACCCTTCTCCCCTCTCCCCAACACCGACCGGAAATTCCGTCGAACGCAATATACGTGTATCACTTTACATGATGGTCCGACAACCACTTTCCGAGTAACTCCGGCGAAAGACAATTTTCACCGTTGCAATTCCGCCGATCGATAAAGGGGATCCCGCGTCGAATCTCCGGCGGGTTCCAATCTCAATCCGGGGAACACGCTAGCCCGCATTTAGCAGGGAGCGAACGTATTTAAGGCAGGCCGCGTATTTCCTCTACGAGCTTACATAATCCGAGTTTAGGTTGGGGCCCCGAAGCGATTTGTGTTTCAACCGGGGAAGACATCCGCGAAGACTCGGGTAGAAGGTCAAAGTGGTCTCGTCTGAGCGGTCTACGCTGGATTCGATGAGTTTCTTGGGGGAGAATGTTACCGTACGCCCTTTGTTCTCTGAGCGCGCATACCACGATTACCGGTGGTAGACACCGTGACTTTCGGCAGCCACGAGAATCTCAACGTGAGCGGAATGCTTAACATCGTGAGGGATGCAGATGTAGGAATACTTTTCTCGGAATGGTTTAATAGGGATGACAAAGTACATAGAGAGGGGCCTATACACCTTTCGTTTATCTGTGCTGTTTATCACGCGTGACGTCATGCCTGAGCGATAAACTGTATGGACTGCGCAGTTTAGAAAAGTTTAGAACGATTTTCATGCGGATAAAAAGTCTGCGAGTTTGGAGCAGCTTTTGCGACGATTTTAATGCTCTCCGTGGTCCTTGATTTCCATTCCGGTTTATTTTGACAGTGGTGTAAATGCATTTTTACAAAATGAGATATCACATAGTTTGTGATTAATTTAGTGTAAAACAAAAACAAATGAACTTGGTTCACTTTCAAAATAAACGGTTTTAAATGTGGTACCTGCGTAGTTTATCCTATACACCTTCAGTTCAGATACATGTACAAATTTCCGCAGTTATTTACGGCAAATAACTGCACAGATAAACGGAAGTTGCACAGCCCCTTAAGGGTTCCAAGTAGTCCGCTCGATTCGACGTTCCGTCGCGATCTGCCGATTCCTCCGTCCGATGTACTCCACTCTTTTGCGTCAGGAAACTGACAATCGGCGATCCCTGACGCGCAAGATCGCGTTTCTATCCGATTCCGAGAGATCGGTTTCGATTCCACACAAATACCTCTTTTTTTGTTAATGAAGCGGGATGACACAACGTAAAACACACTGCGCGATATTCGAGCGAGTAGCGGAGCAATCAAATTGAGTAGCCACTGCCCGTTAGAACCGGGTACCATTGTTCGAGATTCTCTTTCACGCGATTCAAATCGCGATTTGGCGTGCATCCAAACGACTGGAGGCACAAATTCTCACGGTTTGAATAACGAGGTGTTTCGCCGTTCATCTTCGGCATAGAAAGTCTAATGGCAATATTCCAGGCCTATACCTGGCCCACCGAAGACCGATGATCATCCTGCGTTGCCCGCCTCGCGTACCATCGCCGCGCTCGGTTCAATTATTTCGCATTTAACGTTGCGCCAGCGTAACCACGCTTCGCTGTGTAATT
This sequence comes from Pemphredon lugubris, assembly GCA_933228935.1. NCBI lineage: Eukaryota > Metazoa > Arthropoda > Insecta > Hymenoptera > Crabronidae > Pemphredon > Pemphredon lugubris. The sequence goes on from OW121815.1 coordinate 63,978,974, forward strand.
TTCGAATATCAGGGAAGTACATATCTTCGATACTCGTCCGTCCCTACCGATGCACCGATCATTATCTCGCGCGAGTAATGATAATTAGTCTACCAAAGGGCTTTCTACGCTCGTTACGTGAGAATATCCGTGTCAAAGGGAATATCATATCTACGAAATTTCGATAGCCCCGACCGTGGAACTTGGGTTTAGTTTATGTAACTGCGAGTAGTGGGGTTTAGAAAAAATCAGGGCAGAATTTTCTCAACGGGAGGATAGACTGAACGGAAAGGTTTCGCTTTGTTTGGACTCTCTACTCGCGAGTATTGGTATCGAACGTGGAGTTTAACGAAACGAAATGTTTCTTACCGATCGAACGGTTTTCCGTACCGATGGTTTTGCAAGCTCTCTCCGCCTCTCCCTTTCTCTCTCCCAACCCCTCCGCGTTTATCGCGCTATTACGTAAATCTCGTTTTTTATACGAACATAAAGTTCTCTCGAGAAAAAGGTTTTTCTTCGTTACGCGTAATGTACTGCAACGCATTGCACCGGTACTCCAAGTTCATCCACTTTAATGGAACTTCGACAAATGGAAGAGCGGTAGTAACCGTGCATTTCTGTACGCCCGTAATGCCACTCACAGATTTCAAACACGACCGATCGAAGCAGCTCCCCACCGACGTAATCGAGACGTTTATCGTTTACCGTCGAGACGGCCGTCGACACCCTGAACAAAAAAAAAACAAAAAAAATAAGAAAGGGAAGAAAGCTTAGACTCGTGGAACTAAGTTTACAATTTATCTCGTTTCAGAATCCGGACATGATCCATACCGCGGGAAGGTGATGTGGGGAAACAATTGCTGGGCGGCCATTCTGGCCGTTTGGACGATCTCGGCGATCTTGAGAGGCGGTTTAGCGAGGGAACGGTTGCCCAATTACCAACCCAATTACCAGCAAAATAAACTCGGAGCTAACGGCGGCAAAGCTGCTTACCGAGTACGCGAGTCTAACCGAGCGGCTCGAAATGTCGGAAATTACGATGAGTCGGATTTCGAGCGCGAAGATGAACTTCCAAAGCTGGCCGGCCCCGCCGTGGGAAAGCACGTCGGCAGGAATGTTTGGGAAACGTCGGAATCGTCGGGCGGCGGTGGGACGCGACGGGGGAACGTGGCGGCGGACGAAAGTCGAACGACCGGAGCCGTCGCGTCGACGTTATCTCCGAGGATATCGAGCCGCGACGATGCAAATCGGCCGGTAGAAGGGCGCATCGGCGGAAAATCGTTCCGGGAAAATGGCGATAGTTCAAAATTGCCGTGGAAAGAATTGGAGAGCGATCTTTCGGGGACGGAGGATTTCGCGGGAAGATCTAATAACTTTCGAGACGGGTATCAACGACGAGGATCGAACGATCGATCGTTCCGGACGGAGAAGACCGATCCGATAAGCGATTCAACGACTTCGACGAGCATCGAAATTTCGGGTGATAGGCGTTTATCGTGGATTTCGCGGGGAGCGATAAAAAAGTTTTCGGCCCGGTGGAACGAGGCGATACATCGCAACAAGACGGGGACGAGGAGGAGAATGGATCGAAGGGCTCGTAAGAGTGAAAGGCTATTCGCTGAGAAGGAGTGGGTGGAAGGTCGAGAAAGTTTCGAGGTCGATCACGATGACGATGGCAGCGGCGAGTCGGACGGATACGTCGAACGGACGTTGAACGAGAGATCCAATCGTTTTGGGGACGACGTCGATCTCGGGGACGAAAGTGTCGAATTCGCGACGATTCCCGGGGAGAAGTTACGTCGTCCGGCTGTCGAGAAAACATTAAAGGAGCGTGGACCGTCAAATTTGTATCCCCACAAATCTCCGCTCCTGGCTCCAGTTGCCAGCTGGCCGGAGAACACGGAAACGTCCAGCGCGGTCGAAGCTCGCTCGCCACCGGAGACGGAAATGGAAGGGGACAGATCCATTATGGTTTCGCCGACCACGAGCAAGACCACCAGTGAATTTTTAATGGAGGATCCTAGGAAAGACGTGGATAAGGTAGCGGAAGGAAAACGCGGAACGAGAAACGCGAAATCCTTGTACGATTTAATGAATAACGGGCATCGAGTATTCGGACAATTTTCCACGGCAAACCTGCCGGAAACTGATGAAAATAAATCGATGCGTTTATCATCGAAGTCGAACGATGCGGACGAAGCTACCGAGCGTTCGTCGAAAACGTTACGCCCGACAGGGTGTACGACGGGAGTTTCGGCCGCGATACCGTGTCACTCCGTGTCCACCGACGATGCTTCCGACGGGAATGAAGAAATCGATGGCCGGGAAAAAAGATACGAAGAGAGTCGCGACGAGCGAGCACCGGGAATCGAGAATTCGTTACGCGCATCGGCGATCCATAAATCAACGGAAGCGCGGCCGACGGAAGAGACGTACGAGCACGACGAGGCTCGTTCCGCGCAAAGATCAAAGGTAAATATTGGTAAGCGAAGGGACAATAGCCGTGCTGTATTTAGTACATCGAGCACGACCATCGGCAGCCATTCGAACCTCGTCGGACTCGATTCCGCTCGAAATCCTCCTGTAGCTTGGAAAAAGGAAAATTCCCTCCTCTCCCGCGCAACGTTCGTTCCATCTCTCGAGCGAGACACGTCGAGTCAGGATCAGGACGCGGAAGTATACGTAGGAAGCCTCCTTGCCAAGATTCCAAACTCTAACGTCGCGACGCCAGCTGTCACGGATAACGGGGCGAACAAGGACGAAAAACTGGCTACTACGTTGGCTCGAATCGCCGGATGCGGTTTTACTCCGTGGAATCTTATCGCTGGTTCGTTGGCCGGAAAATGCGGGACGAGCGTAACGACCCGAGTGAATTCCGTTCGCATTCGCGGTAATTCCACGGCAGAGTCGAATAATTTCGATCGAAGGTCCGTGACGGCCGAGAATTGTACGCGCGAGGCGACTGAATCGAATTTCACCGAGTCGCCCGTCAGCGAGGATTTAACGGGACGCGCGGGAAAGAGGAAGTTTCCGGCGGTACCGTTTTTGCACGGCAACGTTGCGCGGGAACGGAATGCGACGTATCCGACGCGCAATATGGACAAACCACTTATGGAGAGCGGGGATAGGAGACCGGGCTCGCAGTCCGATGCCTCGACTACCTCTCGATTCGGCGCCAGGAATTCTTCCGACTCACGGAATTCTTCGAATTCTTTCGGCAGCGCCGAAGTTCGATTCGTCCCGGAACTGAAGGGGAACGAGTTGACGAAGAATCCGGGAATGGAGAAGGTCGGGACGACCGAGGCGAAGCTTCGACGATTATCCGCGAGCGGAGAGTCGAAGAAATCCAAGATACGCGGGGCTCGGCTGTCAAATCCTTTCGGGAAAATGATCGCTGGGAAACTGGACGAGAGGGAGGTCCTCGATGAAAACGTGGTTCTCGCGAGGAATCGAGGGAGGAGGGCGCGAGTCGAGGGCGACCGACGCGAGGGAACCGAGCACGACGACGGCAACGAATCGATCTCGTTAACGGAACCGTCGAACGTCGTCCGAGAACAGAGGAGACGCGACGCGGAAAATTATGAAGGAACGGGGCAGGTCGCTGCCTCCGCCGCCGCAAGATTCGACGAGAAGCTTAATGGCCCACCGACAAACGTACCGATAATTGCTTCCAGGGACGACAGCGGGATTTCGGGCTCGGAGAGTCGGAATTTCCTGAATCAAAACACCGAGCACCGGGTTTCTTCGAGTACCGCCGAGATCGGGGATAATGAATCAGTCGGCGGGTACGCCGCGGAAAGGGCCGGGACAAAGGGTCTCGAAGATCGAGAGCACGGAAGAAGAGCGGCGGATAATGGTGAGCCAGGGAGGACGAGAGAGATAAAGAACATCAAAGATCCAGAGTCCGGGCAATCGAATGATCCTACCACGGTGTACTCGAGGTACTCGTATACTACGAGAGGGCGGAGAGGTTGGTCCTCGGGGGAAACGGAACTTCCGACCACGTCGAACCCTTCCGCGATAACGCGCGATCTCGATTTACCGTCGCGGCGTATAGTCACTACGCATCCGGTAAACGCGACACCGATTCACGATAATCCGACGACGATCGAATCACGGAAAATCGATAGCACGCCACGAGTGTTGGATCGTCTGCCGCGATTCGTTACTACGATTTCCCCGGATCGATATTCCGTGACGAGTCGAATCGTTCACGGTACCGAGGACATCGGCGAATCTTTGGATAGCGAAACGACTTTAATCTCGCCGATCGTTGAGAACGGAAAAATCGTCGAGGGAAGATCGTCCGACAGCTTCGCGCTCTCTCCTCCTATCGAGGATCGAACGGAGGGTTTCGAGATCGGCGAGGTTTTCTCGCAAAGTACTAACGATTCGCGTGAGATCGTGGAGAGTGGGTACTGGCGGGACGCGGACAATTCGTCCCACGAATTGGAACACTTGAATCAGTGGCCGGTTAAACACAGCGCGGTAGTTGAGGGTGATCTGGTACTGGGTGGATTGATGATGGTGCACGAGAGGGAGGACACGATAACCTGCGGCCCTGTGATGCCTCAGGGGGGTGTTCAGGCACTGGAAGCAATGTTGTATACCCTGGACACGCTTAACAAACGTGAGATCGTGCCTGGCGTTAATATCGGCGCCCACATACTCGACGATTGCGACAAGGACACCTACGGACTGGAAATGGCGGTGGACTTTATCAAAGGTAGGTTGAATCTCGAGCATGATGTACAGTTGTTAAGGTAATTAACGTTACTTCTTTGTGTCGTGTATTGTCCATCGTTTATCGTGCGGTGGGTTAATCGCGGTCGGTGAAATTAATGTTGTGGTTATGGAATGAATTACGGAGACTGAATTTATTAGAGAAAGAAATTGAGATTTATCGTAGAGTGAAAATGAAGAGCTAGAGGCGATGCGTACGTTTTGACTGTAGTTTCGAGAGTGTAGTAGCTCGGTTAAGAAGGGCTCTGGCAGATCGGAGAGTCGGTCGTCCGACCACGTTAAGCGTTCTTGCTAAGAACTTCTCAGGGCCACCACGCACTGGGCGATTACCTGTCGCGTGTCACCGCGATTTTTCTCGGAAAACACCATTTTGACAATGGATTTCCAAGTAAAACGTGTCGCGGCGACGAGCGACAGGGAATCGCTAGTGCGTTGTGTCCCATATACGCCTGTAGAACTCGACTGTCGCGCTGTCGCCGCGACACGCGACCAGTGCGCGATGACCTTTACAATTAGTAGTGCGACTTCTCGCCACTCCACGGTGATAAAGACCCGATGTACATGCATTATTGGGTCACGTATCGGAAAGAAATGTACAGGGCGTTACAATTGTGTACCGTCCATCGGGTAAGGGAGATCGACTTGATAAGCTGAAATCGGAAAGGAGAGATCGTTGTCACATTGTTTTGAGTCACGCGGGACTCGCGATCAGTTTAAATTAAATTTAAAAATCCGTAGTTACAAGGCCGTTCAAATAGCGCGTGTAATTAAAAAGAGTGATTCGCGATTTAACGTTGCCAGCGGATATCGTTTGATATCGTCGTTAAATGCATAACGCCAGTCATCGTCGGGCAAGTCAGCGTGGTAACCGTCAGAAAGTGATCCGCGTAATCTCAATACGTTTTATCAAAAGTCCTCTTATTCGTCATAAAACGCCAAGGGAAACAACGAGACACTGAAATATACGGCAAAACAACGCTCATTACTTTATATACGTATCCCGCGAAATTGTGTTTTACAATCCAACAACTCTCGTTTACCTTTCGTCATAGAGTACTTTTTCATTGTCGAGAGAATGGGCGTGTGTAGGTGTACGTAGACGTATCCTCGTCCCCTCCAGTCCACGGTGTCCAACAATTCTTTCCAACTTTGTGAGCTGCGCGTGGTGACGAGGAAACTTTTCGCCTAATGCGCATAATACTTGGCGGAAAGAGCGAGATATACAAACTTTAATGCACGATATCTCATACGTGAGATTCAGTTTCGGGGAAAAATACGTCTGGCAACCGTGAAATTGCGAAAACTTTCTTCGCTGCGCGCTGTTTTAAAATTTTCCGATTCCTCCCCCAAATCCATTGCAATTTATTATACGCCCCATACTTTATCCCCGTGTTTATAAACCGAATCACGGACGCTACACCGAAAGTTCCCGGCGAACTTACCAAGTCAACCGGTCTGGCATTGTTGAGGTGGCTTCGTTAGCAGCGACAAAACTTTTCTCCTTTAAAGAATTGATATATGCAAGTGGATGGGGGGGGGGGGGAGGGGGAATTTTGTCAGATGCAACTGCGGGTAGGTCGAGCGTAAGTAACTCATCGAATTGCGCAAAAGTTTGCGTAGCGACGGTATTTTACTTGGAAAGATAAATGAAAAATATATACCCCCGGGAACGTAACGTGCCTCGCTATTAATTCGCGTCGGTGTATCGCGTGCTCGACCTACCTGGAGCGAAGTACACTCTTCGATTCGGTTTTACGCACGACAATCGATACGCAAACTCGAAAGATTCCAGAAGCGTTTCCCTCGTTGCGTGGGTTCGAGTATTCGACGACGATACTCGGAATATTCTCCGATAGAATAGCGATCTTGCAATTTCGCTCGTGGAATTTCGATCGCGCAATTTCTATCCGTGGCACGGTGTGTGGCATTAGTAGCGTGGGTCGCTAAAATTATCATCCCGGCTCGTGGGTTTTTCGAAATTATTTCCAACGTTATCCCGACGCTATCCTTTTGTTTTTCAATGCGATGGAAATTCTTTTAACGCTAGAATTACCAGATCAGTTATTTTGACTGGTTTGACATTTTCATTTAAGCCACTTAAATTTACCATTTGTAAGTACGTTATTGGAAATTTATTTTTTATGTAGTGTGAATATATATAATTGTAAGCATATACTTTTCAGCTATATCAAAGTTGGTAAAATTGGTAAAAAAATTATAGAAATAGGTATACATTAATCGTCGGTAGTTCTATTGTTAAACCGAATATAAACAGCGACAATTCTCGATGTAGCAGTATGATTTTCATCAAATCCCTCTTTTGTCGTATAATACGTGGAAAAATATTACCTTTGACCCACGGTAATCAATTAAATTATCGCAAAATGTAAAGCTCGAACGGACGGTGCGTATGCGATTCGTCAATGTTTACGCGCTCAAAAGCTAGCACCGGGTTTCAATCTCATCGCTCCCGATGAAAAGAGAATTACGTTAGCACTTTGAATTCCCAATAGCGCGTGCCAAAACCCACCGAATACTTTCGATGAAACACGCGTCATTGTTCCTCGCTATGATTCCAAATACCTAGATATTCGAACGAAATTAACGCGCAGAAAAGCAGCTTTACCCCGCGTTCAATGGGATCTCGTTGTATTATCCACTTCAGAAATATGCAGCGCGTTTGATTACACTGCTCTCAAAAAGATTCTGGAAATTGGAAGAACGTAAAACATGGAGCGATCAAAGTTACGCCAAAGGGATTTTTGTTAAATCTCCGGTAGTCGGGGGTAAATGCGAGAGCTAAACTCTTTGACGAAAAAAAAAGAGAGAGGGAGGGGGGGGCGACTACCGACGTTTACACGGCGTTGGAAATTTCCTAGTCGTAGATCACCGCAGCGGAATTTGAACGGCTTCTACGCGCGTTATTTACCCCACCGAGAACTAAATACCCATTAAATTCCTCTGTATCTTCTGTTTGCGCCAAATTTTGCCTCGGACAGTCATTAACGTACACCCGCACGAAACTACCCAGCGTACCACATACTCGACGTTATCGTGCATTATGCATGTACACACTGTATACCGTGCCTTACAAACGTCTCGAGAGATCGATAGGTTCGGGCGTCAAAAAATTGTTCACGATCATGCCGATATCGTTTCCACAAATCATTCGTATACATACACTCGGGATAATAATTTAAATACGAAAACTACTCGCTACCAGCGGCATTACCGGACTTCTTCGCCGATAAAGCAGAACCCGAATAACTTTTTTTACGTCCAAGAGAATATATTCTCAATTTTGATTCTTCTCGCCATTCTACCGCGGTCAAAACCGGCGTATGCAAATGCACGGGTGAGCAACAATTTTCTGAGCAATTTCGCGTTGCGAAAGGTTTGTTTTACCATGCATAAGAAAAGCACGAGGCGAAGGTTGCCAGGCGGTCGCATTATTCATGTATTCGCGAAGAATTGCGCGACGACCTTAGCGGGTGGCTCCTTTCAAACTGTCAGCCAGAGTGTATAATCGAAGAGAATGATTTCGATACAGATACGAAGGTTCGCCGCGCGATGAATACGAGATCAGCGAGGCGAACGAGCACGACACACTTTTGACCTGCTTCGGGAGAGGAGAACTTGTTTGCGGCACGCGAAATTGTTGAGAGATCGAACAATTTCCTTCCGACGCGTGGAATCGCTGGGATCGGACTACCAACTTCGGCAACTGCTACTCGCCGGGTCGTGAGAATCGTGCGATAACTTTTCCGCGTCCGTCGACGTCCGAGGGGGTTATCGAACGGCACTCGATGCTCCGTCGTTTTCAATTTAGTCTGATCTGTTTTTCGTCCTACGCGCGCGCGAAAGTAGACCACCTTTGCTGGATAAATAATTTGTAGGATAGATAAATATGTAAACGGAAGAAAAAGCACTCGAGGATATACCCGGATGTAAGTGATTAAGTATAAATACTTGGGTTACAAATGAGGGTAGAATCAGATTGATGGCGAGGGGGGTCGGTGAGGTTCCACAAATGAGATATAAAATAACTGGGCCATTTTATGGTACCTCGCGTGTTCGGCAGGGTGGCCCATAGATACAGGTAATTTTCGGAAAGTTACCATTTTTTAATCCGAGAACCATGACTTTCTGGGGCGAAAATACGAAAAATTTAGTGCCGTGACACGCATAGTGGGTATGGGACGATTGCCGAGCGAGTGGAGCGGGCACGATTCCCGCCAATCAATTATGCAATTCCAATTTTTGTGTAACAGTATCGTTATTATAATGATATCAGTATTATTCTACGCATATTTTATTAGATATATTTCAATTCGATACTCGGATCGACCGGTTTGAACCGACAGAAGCAAAAATAACTAAATAATAATAATTTATATAATCAAGTCAGCTGGTATTAAATTAACTCGCGATACACTCTCTGCGCGTGTCATTCTCATCAGATCCGTGTCCTATCGAACTAAAATTTTGCTCAGATTGTTTTTTTGTTGACTGAAATAAGAGAAGGGGGTTAGGAGCTAAACTTTTAGAAAGTTAGAAATAGGCTCCATCCCGGTGTCCAGTGTATCCGACACCACCTGCGTGATTGTAAGAACAATTTAATTTCCATCTGAAAATAATTCCAAGTTATAAAATGGCAAGCGTAAACAGACTCGAATCCAAATCGTCCGACAAATATCTCGCGTAATAAAGTTAATAATTATCGTGGCAAAATTCGATCGACTCGGATCTCACCAAGCGACCGGAGATCCAAGGGGAGATAGATGCTCGTCCAGTTTATCCTGTACCCAGTCTCGGTACTACGTACGACGACGTCGATATACAGGCCTGTACGGAGCTTTATGCCGATGCTTTTGAGCGCTGCTATCCGCTGTCGGTAAAGTTATGGAGCACCGCGTGCTCGAGTCGATAAGTTTTCAGCGTGCTTTTTCGCGGAGTACCGACTCTACCCCGTGGGTACAGGGAAATTTGAAAAAACCTTCATCGATAAGCGCAACACTCGCCGATAACTCTCTAACCACTGTCAATAAACTACGGAGTCGCGATAATCCTTGTTTCGAATCTGTGCGAAACTAAACGGGTTTAAATATTGCTGGTCGATACTGGATTTCGCCGAGAAAACTTCGGTTACCAAGTTATATCGATATTCAGTAATTAATCGGAAATATGCACCGCGCCGATAAAAAAATATTTTTATACTCGTAAAATTTGACAAAATGTCGAGAGTACTCGTGTAATGAAAATTGTTCTTAACGAATTTATCGGAGATTAAAGTCGAATTTAATAAACTCGACACGAGATTAACGCGTACGCAAAACTGAGCGTTAATTAACGTCCTGACAAGAACACGGTTGTATTATTCAACGATTACCCGTCTCGTCGGAGTAATATCGGTTCTTACCACTGGAATACTCGCATTACCCGTACGGCTCACAAATTGAGTTATCCGGTAACTTAATAATTCGTCACAGCGGCTGATGTTTTCCCATCGATCTTTAAAACGATAACGGCTATTGTTTAAATTCACGGACATACCTAACGTTGAGGTAGCTTTAGTACCTTTGGCTAATTACGATCTGAATCGATAACCGTGAACGCAAATATTTCGTCGACCGCACGTTTAAACCGAATCCTACCCAAATACCGAAGCAGTTTATCTTCGCTTAGAGCCTTGCAAATATAGTAACGTTTCACCGCTATCGGTGCGCGCGGTTGGACAAATTTTCACACGGAACACCGCGCGGCAGCGTACAAAGATAACGTTATTCCTAGCAATGGACGCGGCAATTTGTCACGACTTACTTCTCGACAAGCAGTTTAAAAACACCATTTTTCATGGGCCAAAGAACCGAAGTGGGGGGGTTAATGGTAAAATCGAAGCAAAGCCTCGGCTCGTACAGGCCCGTTTAGGACGAAGAGGCCGTACCGACCATTTTTGCTCAAAAGTTATGCCTCGAGTGTCCACGCCAGACGATGGAGTTTCCGTTTTATGAAAAAAAATAAATAATCCGCCTTCCTACTCCTCCACCCCTCCCCCTCTGACCGGCATAAATTTCCCAAGTAATATCCGAGGATGTCACTTCCGGTGGATGCAGCTACGTACCTGATCGTGAATCGTTTCCACAGTTTCGTTACGCGATCGTTCTGACGGTGTAAGAGTTTTTGCGTAATTAGTGTCGCGAGAGTGAATATTTATTGCCACTCAAGCACAAACAATATTTTTTTCCAATCCTCGGAGATACGCTTTTTTTATATCTTCAGCCAAATATTTCAATATATTTTTTCACAATATAAATAACATTCCCTTTGACGTACTCTGGTAGTTTATGGAGCGCGGCTAAATTTACGAGTAGTGGAATAACCTATCGTTGCTCAGACGCACCAGACCCAGAAGCGTAAAGAATTCAAATTTACGCGACGATACAAAAGGACGAAATATTCTTTGAACGGCGCGAGTTTCGCGCTCCGAACGACGCGTCGGCGAGCGTAAATTAAAAATGTGAGCGCGAAAGGACGCAAGATACCGATGCTGGCGCAACGATCGAAAAAAGGAACCACGTGGAAAATGAACAAAACAAAAAAAAAAGAATTCGTTCGTCCCGATTGAATCGCACGCGGAAGGATTCCCACTGTGTATATCGACGTATGTACGATACGCGCGATATCGATGAAAACATCGGTGTATCGAAATTCTGTGAAATCTATCATACGAACTATTCCGCCAGCCGTTATGACTGAAATTGTCGACCAGCCGACGACGGTTTCTCCGTATATACAGTGAGATATATCGCGACATACTCCCCTTTGCGCAATGAAAACGAGGTGTATGCTAATTTCCATTGATTGCTCACCGAAACCTCGACTCTGTTTCCACCGCTGGTCTCACTTTTTTTATGTGGAAACAAACAAAATCAATATTCCCAGTGACTTCACTATTTTGCAGAGTTTTTCGAGTATCGCGAGTTAGCGTATAATCGGTAAATTATGTTCTTTCCGGTGTATCAGTTTTTCCCAACGACTTGGCTGTCCATTCGTCGAGGCGGTACCTCACCCTTGTTTTAAAGCTACCACTTAAGGAAAGTGAATATCGAATTTTCAATGTTTTGCACATGTTTATGCGCCAGTTTTTTCTTTCCTCCTCTTCTTTTTTTTAATGCTGCGTTGAACGCGCGCGAGTACGTCGCGGCGCCACGGTTACAATAATGCCTGAGTGCCTATAACTTTTCTCTCGCTTATCTCCATCACGCGAAAATACTTTAGATTCTCATTAGCTGGAAATTCAGAGAGCGTTTTTCATGCATCCTGCTTTCGCGTATAACGTAATTTCTGCTACTTCCGTTACCTTCTCAAGCGTGCATGTTATATACAAATTGTCCCGACTGGCGGATGCTAATAGGTACTACGAAACGTATCGCGTTCCTGGGCCGCAAAGAACGAAATCTTTTTAACGTCGAGAGAACCACAAGTTTGAGTTCACCGGTTATGCCTCTGTTTGCGACTATTGCGTTAAGCTTACGATAGCCCGTTTCGAGTCTAACATTGCAAATTCCTTCCCAACGTTTTAGACAACCTTACGTCTCCTTCGACAAACGCTTTTTACGATTTTCCAGCGGAAGCGAGTTATGCGTCCAGCCCTTTGTTCCCGTTACGAGCCATTTCCGACAGAACGAAACAGATAAAAAAGGAAGGAATGCGAAATTACGCGAGATTCGTGACTCATTGGGAGGGGATAAAAAAAAATCGCCCCCCCCCCCCCCCTAAACTATAAACCGGTCGTATCTTAAGAGCGCGGTACTTGTTACCCGAAGAATAATATTCGCTTAAAGTATCGCAAATTAAGACTCCGCACTCGCGTTACTAAGGTCTCCCGTAACGAGTTCTTAAACCAACTTTGCGTAAGTTACCGGACGATCCATAGCCATTCCTTAACCGGTCTTATACAAAGGTTTATAGAGTGCACTCATTACGGCCACTTAACTTCTCCCACGAGTTTTATCGCTTCGCGAGGTTATTCGAAAGAAAAAAACAAGCATCGTCGCGATACTATAAGCTCGGAAGACTATAAAATTCGAATCGCTTAACGAATAGGATTAAAATTTCCAATTTATTTCGTTCGTACTCAATTATTTGCCGTCCATTCGCGGAGCGTCAAATCGATATAAACAACGATCATCGACTACCCGCGCATTTCGTTATTAAATGCATTTCATTATCAAATAGTTGTTCGCGCGACAAATACACGGACGACAGAACGATTCGCATATTTTTGCCCCGTACAATGGAATCGATTACGAGGAGTGACGCCGAAGATTAAAATTAAACGAATAACTCCATCGATGGAAGCGACGAAAAAAAAAATATATTACCCGCGTATTGGGCGCAATTTAATTTCCACGGGGTGTCGTACACTCGTTCCCACGACAGCGATACCGGTACGAAGCGAAGTAATAATCGCGGGCAACGCTGGGACCGGTCTTCCGTCTTCCGACTTCCGTCCAACGTCTAAAGAGAGGGAGGGACGCCGACAACCGTTAGGGAGCAAGCTGAATGGAACTCGATTACCGGGTATTCAGAGTTGACAGCGGTCGGATAAGTATAGGTAACGCAGTCGTCTAGGGAAGTACCGGGTTAACCATTCTCCGCTTTATTAGTCGAATCGTATCCGCCCACGGGCAATTTCCTCCCCCCGAACCGGTGGTGACTTTTCGTTCAATTACGTGCCCCGGGAGCGTTTAATTTTTATTTAGCGTTCTTATCCGTTCGGGCATTTTTGAACGCTCCACGAGCCACCGACGTGAGAACCGAGAGTCTCGAACGTACCGACGTTAAGGACGTCTCGGTGGTAGAAGAAACGCGGTGATTAAAGAAACCCTGGAATGGCGGGGCGTTGGGTGGGAAAGAGGGTTCGGCAAAAAGGTCCGAGAGTTTTGTTAACGAATCACGCACGATTACAGGGTGGCGTCCGGGCGGTTAACAACGGCCCTTATCTCCGGCCCCCGCTATTGCGCAAAATTTATCGGCAAAGCGCGGGGCTTCCGACACGAATTTCCGAAGATAGCTCACCTCATTCTATTCTACGCGAATCTCCTAAGTAACTGCACAAAAACACGCCTAATCTATTTTCTATGTGGCCGCGAGCCTCGTCGAGGCGCGCTACGAGAATTATCCTCCCCCTACGGCCCTTTCCAACTAATTTCGTTCGACGATTTCTATTAAACCGATCTGCATAATTCTAGATTACGGATAAACGTTGGCCGAGACGCGGTTTACGGTCTTTTCCGCTCGACTCGTACTCAACGCGCTACGCGAAACTCCGATACTCGGATAATTCCATCGGACAAGATTCTAGCAAACCGATCGAATATCGATACGTATCCCGATTAATTCCCATTTACGGAATTTCACCGGTAGCATCCGGCACACGCCCACGGATTTCTTGAAACTTCCTATTAAAGCATTGTGCTCGCTCGATAGGAAATCCGTTTGTCCGGGGTGTAGGTAGCGCGCGAACTACCCGAAACCTATCGTCGTTTCCAATATACTTAGTTATCACTTCTGCAATTCCCATGAGACGCGGTACCACTCCAGAACAAAGGGTCCGTATCGGGCTTTAAGCGAGCAAACGGGGAACCCGCCTTAATGTCCTTCGGTGCTTCGCCAAGGAATCCTTAGAAATAATATCGCGGTGCAGATTTTACGCTTCCGCGTCGTTGCGCTGCCACCGATACTCCCGTCATTCTTCGACTACACGTATTTTTCCCGCTCGCGTTTTATTACTTCCAAATTGTACTCCGTCGTCGTTATCGTTCCTCGACATTGTTCGAGACTGATAATGTGGAATTTACGAGCAGGATTTATCGCTTCGATGCGACTCTCTCTCTCTGTCTCTCTCTTATCGGCCCTTTGGAAGAGGTTAACGACCGGCGCGTAGATACGTTACAATTTTGATATATATATCCGTCGCGCGACATTCGTATATTTATGTATTTATATGTTTCCTTTCTCTCGTCGCGCCAATCGAAACGATTTCCCCCCGGGAAGTGGGAAGATTACGTTTTTCGAAATCCAAACGGAAGTACATACGTACGCGGTGTCCCAAGCGTAACACCGAGCTAGCTAGATCGATTCTTAATAAATTTTCGATACAACATTTTCTCGGACGCAATTCACCCCGCAGCGATATCACGTGCCTAGCCGTTTACACGCGTGCATGCTATCGTACAATGTTGCATAAATTCAAACCATTCGGCATGAAAACTTTCGCACCGAGTTGCACAACATAATTTCATTCCAAACAGATGTTGCCCGTTGCCCGAAATTACTCCCCCCTACCCCCCCTCTTCGCGCCGGGCCCCCCCCCCGCGGCTAAACTAATTGTAGAATTGGCCCCGCGCCAAACGGAAATAACAGTTTCAATCGGGCATTCTATAATCTTACGCTTCCGCGCTTTTAGTTTTCCGAATATTAAACTCTTTGCTACGCGGGCATGCATACGAATGAAATTCCGTGACAGGCCGGACTAGTCAGAATTCGCTGCGGTAGAATTGTGCGCGGTTAAGTAGAGAACGATATCCGTGTTCATTGGGAAATAAAATTGATAGCCGATGCATCGACCATCTCCGCGGCCGAAGCAAATCTCCGTTTCGCGCGGGGGCAAAAAAGGAACAAAAAAAAAGATAGGTATATCAGTTTGAACGTAATAATGGCACCGCTGCGCGCGGCTGAATGGCAATAAAGATAAAATAAAGTCGGACTAAATGGAAGATGAAAAATAGATAGAGAGAGGGACTGAGAGAGCGTGAAAGAATGTGAAATGGGAGAATTCGATTTAATTCGAATAAACGGCACCGTTTGTAAGAAAGTTTCGTTAAATGAAAGAAAGGCCGCCCCGTTTCTCCGTAGATCGACATCGCTGGAAGGTAGCGTGCGTGGAGTTTTACATTTCAAGCTACTCCGACATGCTGGTTCTCCGCGCTTGCAAAGCTAAATGACCTCTCGCTATAATTGGATGTCTTGCGGCAATTTCCGTCTCTCTTCGTTTCAGTTACCATCAGTGGTCAGTACACGGCACCACCCCCTCCACCTCGTTCAAATGCCACTCTCCGCGGTTGCATTGGTTTTAACATAATAGTTATGGTAATGAAATTGGGACCGGTGAGCGGTAATATGCAAAACCAGCAACGTCAAATTATAATACGCCGACGAAACTTTTCGGCTGCTATTTCGGTACGCGATGATCGATACGCTGCGAAGGACAAAAAAAAGGTTTATTGGTTTTCGAGAAAATTAAACCGCAATTTGAAAGCGTGTGTGCGCCGACGTTATAATTTCTCGGTAATTTCACTCCAGCGATAATAATAACGATAATGACGATGACGATGATAATAATAATGGGAACGCGGCTACGATTTTAATAGGCGCGCCCGGTAATCAGAAAACGCTCGGAGACAATTTTATGTCGGTGTTATCGGCGCCGCGAGAGGAATGTACCAGTTTTACGCGCCGGTACCCTTTAACTTCGTTCCTATGCCAAAACGTCGCAATTATCCCTCTGATTTACGGGAGTTGCGAGAAGCACCCTCGCCGCGGCGTTCCTACAATTTAAAACTAATAAAAGAAAAGGGCGGAGCGTCGAGCGTGGACGGAAGGTCGATCGAAGGAACGAACGATTTTCGGAAATCGTCGGATTTAAGGTACATCGTCTCGTCGATATCGAAAACTATCCCCCTTGGTACCGGGACAATAAAAAAATATATATATATATCGTATTCGTTATTTACGACACCCGTGGACCATTATATTTTATCATAAAAAAAGTATCGTCAAGGATCTAAACTAGCATGCGTGAGAAAATGAAACAAGGGGTGAGAGAAACGGAAACGCGAAGATTAGAAGAAGGGAGAGGGTGGAGGGGCGGAAGGGGCTGAAGAGAAGGGAGGGCGAAAGAAGAGAAGAGAAGAGAAGAGTAGGGTAGGGTAGGGGATGGTAGGAGGGAAAGAGGAGAAGAGGAGGAGGGTTGATACGTTTGAGGAGGGTAGTGTTGATGCAGTCGCAGAGCCAGTCAGTGGCTGCTACGGCACAGAGCCGCGCGCGCGCGTCCTCCATTTTTAACCAGCTCCCAATCACGGTGTCGGGGAAATTGTCGAAACATGACAGAAAATAAACGTCTATCCTAACGAGAATAAAATCTCGAGCGGCGTCGGTGCTGTCGGCAACAACGTCGTCGAGATTCCAGTTGAAATCCTCGCGATTGGAGGTTACGGAAATAAAGAAAGTATCGTCGGGAAAGCGAGTTTTCACGAGAGTCTCGAAACGGAGTTCTTGGATAGACGTTCGAAATGGTGAAACGTACGTTATATCGTACCCGGATTTTCAGTAGCTTCGGGACGGAACGTAGTTCAAAGTAAACGAGGTAGCGTTCTATGGTTTTCTCTTCTTCTTTTTTTTTCTCGCCGCGGAGCTAAACGCTTCGGTCGCTATCTCGAATGGCTGTGAGCAAAGGAACGTGTAAGAAGAATCAAACAGGTGGACGAAAAATCGATGGATTCGGACAGCGCGTTTCTTGCAAAAGTATTGTACGCTTTACAGAGACGACGTTTTAGAATCCCGTAACGATAGACGTTCCAGAGAGTAATCATGACGATCGTAAGCCCCCTTTCAAACTCTTTTCTACGAATCGTGACGCTTCGACATAGCTTCCACGGGGTTGTGAGGAATTCAGAGTGAAACGTGCGATCGTTCGATTCGTCCAGTTTACCGAACTTTAACTTTCGTCGTGTTGCACTGTTAAAAAAAAAGAAAAGAGAGCGAGGAGAGACTGCGCTTTGGACACGAATTAATTATCCGAGTTGACTTTCTGAAAACAAAAGAAAAATCAAAGTTAAAAGATTCGGGTGGCGCGTTGATAAAGGAAAACGAAGTTGCCGTACGAAAATGCGGAGGAAGAAAAATGCGAAGCGTTTTAAACTTTGGTTTCGGACACCTCGAACGCGAAAGAACTAATTACGTCGAACCGGAGTTCCAGACTAGTAAATCAAGTTAAGAATCTAGTTTGAGTTACTCCAAAAAGTCTTCACGGGTTAACCAATCTTTCCCGCAAGACGAATGTGACTTCCTACCAATTGCCATATCCACAAAGTTATTCGCGAATACTTCAATGGGTATTTTCGAGCAGAATAAATCACCCGGTTCAATAATTCCGTGCGCAAGGTATTCCATTCACCTTCTTTACCATTTTCTATACTTCGCTCCGATTTGAACATTCATTTATTTATCGCAAAATCGTGAATAACGGGATTTCAATTCGGCGGAAAATTCACGGTAAACTTATCGTAAGATCGAAAAATCGGATTCTTTGGCCGAACGGTTTTTGGATTTCGTGGGAAGAAAGAAATCCCTCGACACAACCGCGGACGGAATATATTTAATTCGGTATCGATTGCGGACAGAAATATGGTGGAAATATAAAAAAGGTCTTTTGACGCGAGGTGAGATTGAAATTCTCGCAAAGGAATTCGAGTCCTAGTGGGTATCGATGAGAAGGACATTGACGCGTTACATAATGATTTCGCGAGGCGAATCAAAATTGACCCCGTAGTCGATTAAACCGTGAGCCGAGCGGAAGGATATTATTACCACATATAGTCACCGCGAATGGCACGAACAAAAGTTTACCACGACGAAATTCTGCTCCCGGCAAGATTAAAAATCTCCGTAGTTTTCACTCGGCTTTCTTTTTTTACCTCTCCTTTCGCGTCTTCTCTTTTTGGCACCGGCTCAAACTCACATTTCGCTCGCGTAACTGAATTATTCTTGAAATAATACGAATTTTCGTGGCAAAGGGTTCGCAAACAATATTGGTGGCGAAGCTATTTTAATAGCACAAAGGGACGAGTAAAATGAGAATGGAGATTCGTCGGACGCGAAAACAAAAAAAACTCAAGCCCATTGGGAAGAAGTCCCCTTTATTTTTTTTCAATGAGAACCTGAAACTGCACGATAACACAGCCCTGACTCCGTTGGCTCATTGTGCATCGTGCATCGTGCATTCCGCGAACAGAAATACAAAAGTTTTAGGACCTCTGGTCTCTCCAATGAAGGTTTTGCAATTAGTAGTCGCTTGATTAGTCGATACACGATATATCTCGACGGAAAAAATTGAAATAACGATAGAATAGAAATAGCGTTTATCTCCTGGCGATTCCATTGGGTATACGATCAAAATAATTTGTACAGGATGTTCGATCTTGATTCCCGCACGCGTTACGTTTCAAATATAATTTTTAAAATACAGCTTTGTTTCGCGCACACACGAGAGATAGGCGAGCGAAATCTATATTTCCGTGACCAAGCAGATAACGATATATACCGTATATCGCGTCAGATTACACGACCTCGCGTACTATTTTGAATATTGCGAAATTCCACGCGGGCTACTTTATCCTTATCGGCCATTCCGAAAAACCTCGATGACGAATTTTATTCCAGAACATTACGTACGCGCGCATAACCTTTTTAACGTAGCGTCCCGTACTCCCGGTGCTGAAGCATTTACCCGCAATAATATGTACATCTTCGGGTAGACTTTATCTTCATTTGTCGGTTAACGCGCGAAACGCCGAGGTAAAAGCATATTTTCGGATTATAGGATTGGTCTGGTACGTAATGCGGCTGACAGTAATTCTTCCTATCGAGGAAAAGGAAAGGAATACGCTCTCGTATGTTCGCGTAATACCACGGAGATAAAATTCAATCCCGGTCGAATGCATTCTCCGTACGGGGATACCGGATACAGAATATTGTCACGCGTAATGCAAGCGTGGCGTTATTCCTATTTCAACAAAACTCAAACGCAAAACGAACTCGAGAAACGCGAGCGGGTATTCGAAATAACGTAAGCTAAATCTAAATTTCATCCGGCTCTCCACAATGGTGTCGTATCGGGCGAGAGCACGAAAGCTCGAGAACGTAGAACTACTCGCCATGTCATAATACACGGTCTCTGTACACCGAGCAACAGGTAAACGAGATATGGTACGTCGGAATACCGAAACGCATTCCTTGGTCGGGGTGCGTCGTGACATTTTTTAAATGCACAGACGCGTCCGAAAGTATGTAAAAATATGTCGCGGCGCGGTGATCGGATTTTCCGTGGTGAAAAGCGGGTAGAACTTCTCTCACGCAACAGGTACGTTTCGCAACAAATTACTTCGGTGTTGGGGGCGCGCAGACGAGGAAAGAGAAAGAGAGAGAGGGAGATAGGAAGCGTGTGCACGCTTGTGCTGTGTGAGGAAGGGAGAAAGGACGAGTTTCGCGGAGATGATCAGCGAGAGAGACAAACATGTCGAAGTTTTTAATTAGTTGCGACGGAAAGTAGTTATCGACGCGCCACGTCGCCACGACCGAAATGCATCGCGCACGATAGCCAGGTAATTTAAAGTTGCGGCGAACGCCTTGGTACCAGTTGGTTTACATTTCCAAAGTTCCGGTAGGGGCGAGCTAAGATTATCCAATCAAAGAAATCCAATAGTTTCGCGATGTTCCGTGCCCGTTCGTAACGCGCGGTTTGATCGCGTCGATCAGTCGAACGGTCGGGTAAAGGGTTCGCCGAGTGGACCTGTTCCGCGAATCAACGTGCATCGTTGGACCGACTTGTCGATTAGAAGGTAGAAACGGGATGATCGAGGGCACGTCGAGCAATTTCACCCGTTAGCCCGAGTGAGAATTATTCTCGACGATCCGATTCGTGGACGTAACCCGCGTTAGTGATCGTTCGAACGTAAACCCATCGTGCCGATAATGTCGGATGTACAGGGTGAGGCAGAAAAAGCAGAAAAGCTGAGAATATTTCAGTTGGATTTAAAATTAAAAATACAAAATATTGATGAATCAGAATGATAATGTTATCGTAATATCCTAAGGCCACATTGTGTTACTTCGTTGAAGTCGTTTAGATGTCGGCTACAATATGCGATGGAAAAAAATATGGACATCTATTTAAAAAAAAACGTTTGGTGACTTTGAAAACACGGAAAAAATTATGCGGAAAAAAATTATGTTATGATGGTAATGTGCGTCCTTCGAAACCATTATAATTCTGATTCATTCAGATTTCGTATCTTTAAATCCATCCGAAATATTCAGCTGTTCTGCTTTTTCTGTTTCACCCTGTATACATAAAGATAAAAGGATCTACTCCGTTGAACCAAGAGAATCGATCAACGAATGCGCAGTGCTCGTTTGCTCGTGTGCCCTCTCGCAACATTACGTTTTATTAAATAATATTCGCCCATTGTTTAACCGCCGAATCGGGTATACATTAAACGTATCCTCCGTCGGCCTCTGTAGCGAGGAATTATATAATATATTTGACGAGCGCCACGAGCCGCGAGTCGAGAGTCAATTTGAAGGGTTATCGATCTCGCGATTGTCGCCGGCACGTATATTTCACTGGCCCGCTACGAGAATAAACCGGTGGATGTCGATTTGAAAAATAATGCACGTTTTAAACTGATATTTTCATCCCTCCCGGCTTCGCGGTGATTCGCAGGCTCTTTCGCGTCGTGTACGAACAATAAAATACGCTCGACGTCGATGTTTATAGATCGGGGTCGACGTGGATATAATAGCGGCCGAGAGGGATACGCGATATCAAACGGAAGTTTTTCGGTCGACATTTCTCGTCGCGTAATTTCGAGTAAACGCGCGTAGGCAGAACAGTGGGAAGAGAATATTCCGGGTGATATTGTCGAGTGTAACAAAACTTTCGGGAGCACATGGCGAACGTGACACAAACACTCCTGCACTCTGAATAATAAAATAAGCGAAGGGTCCCGCGAGCAACGGTGGGGGGATCCGTTTCAACTCGCATATAAGGTTTCCGGCTTCAATTTTAAACATTTGTTTGCGCTGCTCACGGTAACGCGCCTTTCCGCGGCGTCCCTCGTAATATTTCTCGCGGATACTGCCGGCGAACACGTTTTTTCTACACCGTGGCGATCTGTCATCTGCGAACACAAAAAAAAATATAGGCACGCGATAAATACAAGGATGAGCATAACAAGAAAAGAGAACAACGAACGACATAGTTTACCATGAAAATCGTAAACGATTCGAATCGAACGAACGATCGGACTTGTACGTATTTTCGAGGCGTCACGAGGCTACCTACCCGCTGGGAAAACATAAAAATGTATTCCCAACGGAGATTTCCAATTCAGAAGAACCGGCTAACTTTGCGAAATGCCAATCTCCCCCCCCCCCCCCCCTGCCAATTTTCTGCTTTTGTACAATCAACGTGCAGGTCGCGTAGAAGGCGGAAAATTGTATCAAGGGATCAGCATTCTTTACGATCGAACCGTATCCCCGTAACAGACACCGACGGGTCCCGTCGACGATGGAAAACCTACCTAACCGCCAAACCGTAACGTCGCGCTACGATATCGACCACGTGGAAAAGCGTTTCGATTGAAGCCGGAAGGCCAGGATTCGCTTATCCATCGACGACAGACCTGACGGAGCTACCCGCGAACCTAACCGCCGACTATGAAGTCATGAGGTTTCTACTGCTCGCACTGCTCGGCTGCGTTTGCTTCGGCGATCACGGGCCGAGCCGCAAATGGAGGTCGAACTTTCTGGAAAATCCGTTGGTACGTCGACGAAACGAGAATGGGCCAGACTCGTTGGATCGGGAGACGATCGCAGGAAGGGAGGAAATTACGAGAGGCGTCGGTGAACGAAACGACGAACGAATACGCTCGCAGATGCGCTCGAATCGCTTTCGGCTGGAGAATCCAAAGACCCATCATCGGATTAGGCACGCACGGCGACAGTTTCGATCGATGGATCCGAGCGCTCACCTTCAGCTCACCTGGCCCGTGAAGAGGGAGGCGGTAGTCGAGGGTGATCTGGTGCTCGGTGGTCTGATGATGGTGCACGAGAGAGAGGACACCGTCACCTGCGGACCGGTGATGCCGCAGGGTGGCATTCAGGCACTGGAGGCGATGCTCTTCACCCTGGACGAGCTGAACAAGCGTGGAATCGTGCCCGGCGTTACGATCGGCGCTCACATTCTCGACGATTGCGACAAAGACACGTATGGACTCGAGATGGCGGTGGATTTCATAAAGGGTGAGTTTACCTTTGATTCTCTCGAGAGCGATGTTTACCCGAACCGTGGTAAGGCGGAAGTTAGTGCGATAGCGCGGAGAATGAATTTAATTTGTTTTTGTTTTTTGTGTATTCGTGTTTGCAGCGGATCTCGTATTGTAGGGACATTGGATTGTGAATTAAGGATGCCGATGTGGCACACACGAGGATAAGAATTTATTTGATGGGGTTCGGTCTGTTTGGCACGTCGAAGACGAGTAATTTCTAATGACATTGACACACACATACCTATACACTTCGCACAGGAAATAAAACACGATCCTTTTCATTAATTCATTCATCGATAGATACCTTAATACACACATTCTATAGTTCGTCCCTCCTACAATATTATTGTACCTATATTGTATTTTATATTTCGTACGATTTATTATTTATTATCATTTTTATACGTTATTATTGTTATCCCGAATCACGGAAAATTGTTGTAATTTCTTTTTGTTTGATAAATAAACAACAGATAGTTTAAAAACTTATATGTGCCCGTTCACGAAGGAACCCACCTAGGGTGGCAAGTCAAAATATAATTTTCGAGTTAAGACCGGTATCGGGTAGTTTGAAGGGTGTAGAATCATGTGGTGCCATTCAAAATGTCAAAACAATATATTAATACCGATAAACGTACCGTTATAGCGGAAAACTAAGATTAAAAATACAATATTTTGATACAAAAATATTTTGTATTCCAACGTATGATTAATCCGTTACGAACCTTATCAGAATCTTATCAGAGCCGGTAAAGGCGAGAAAGAGACACATTTAAAAACGTAGTGTTAACCTAAAACTCGTTTTTCACGAAACGATGTTTTGACACACCAGGGGATTTCTTCGTGGACGGTCACACATTGTAACTTTGCAGTGTCTTATCATTTTCATATAAATGTACCGAAATTCCAAACAGTTCTATTTTTACTCATTTTTACTCAAGCGAAAAAAAAAAATTTGCGAACCTCTGCTCTAGAAGTTCGGTCTTCGTCGAGCACACGACGGAGGTCCGATATACGCGATCTCTTTTTTTCATCGCAATGCCCGGTACAATCCGACGGAACCTGCGAGAGATTATTTCAGCCACTCTACACGACCGATTAAAATGTCCGTCGAACTGCCGTTTTTCTTCGAGGCAGACAATGCGTGAAAAAAAAGGAAATCATTCGACTCTACAAATCCGGCGCACGTTCTTTATTTTAAAAACCAATCGATATTCCTGAATATATTAAAGTCTTTCGGAAGGAAAAAATCACCGGGCCATTGAAATCATCCACGATTGTACGTACACCGACGAATGTGACATCGAGGGAGCGTACGGTCGTGTGTTTCGTACTTTTCTACCTGTTTTCATAACGCTGAAGTCGCTGCTCGTTTAAGACATTTAAGCGGCGCAACGAGCTTTTGTGAATCGTTACCCCGGTTACCCTTTTCGCGATCGTAACAATAATGGGGAAACGGTCCATGAAAGAGAAACCTGCAAGCTTAAGCTCGCGCACCGTTGCTTACGTCGCTCGGTTTTATTTGCCAAAACGTTCGGATAATTATCGTCGCCATTAACGTTGCCTGCCTCGCCGCCATCAGCACTGCCACCGTCTTTTGAACGAGCTTCGCTGAGAAACTTTGAATCCTCGCAAATCTTATTTTTTTTTTTTTTGTAAAAAGACCGGACAACCAGTCAACGCGCGCAAACTCCTAAAGGACGACACCGTAACGGGAGTGAAAGGCAAAACTAACGCGACGCTCGTACACCCCTTCGAGACCTTCACTCGACTGTCCCCATCTGTCACCAGTGGTTTACATAAAAATAGCTAAAATAACGTCAACGATCGACGTAAACTCTCCGGCATGGCGTGGCACGTAATACGCGCGCGTTCAAAGTCCGCCGTGAATGGAAATCGGATATTCGATTAATGCGCACAACGGACGGATGTCCGTGACACGCGAGAATTACCGTACCGACGTTGGCAAGCCTGCCGCCGCGGCAGCGGCGGCGGCATGCCGCGACGATGCGTTACCGCGGTGCGTAACATAAATTATTTGCAGACTTTCGCGATGCTATGGGGACACTCCACTATTATCGTATAAACTGATGAGCCGTAATAACCGTGTCAAGCTAACCCGACGTTCGACAATGGGTAATTATTTATAGAACCGCCCAGATACGCCGTCAATTTATCGCAACAAGAATGTGCACGGCGCACGTACCATCTCACGTGCCGAAAATTGCTATGGTATTACGGGGAGGGGGGGTCGGGGGTGGTTTTCAAACAAGGAATCGAACAGGTGTCGCGTAAGGGTAACGTAGGAAATTTCGGGGGGACGTTATTACCGAGTCGGATCGAGTCGTGCGCGTACACACCGCCGATGGTACCCGGAATATTCGCAACATTATCGTTACTCGTACGTCCATTACTTCCGAATCGCAGGATCAACGACGCAAACAATAGAGTCGTTAAGATAATCGCGGTTGACCGTATACGCCTCGAAGATACTTATCGACGGTACGTATACCGCGGCTTATCGAGCTTATTAACGCGAAAAGCCTGCTTTAAAAGTCGCGAGACTTTTCTTCGGCTTTTCTCGACTTTTCCCCGGGTATTATCCCCTCCCACGGCGTTGTTTCAACATTCATTGAAAATTTACATCCCTCTTCCATTATATACTTCGGTACCGCTCCGGGCGCGTCATTATGGCAAATTTAAAAATATTTAATATTTCATGGCCCCGGTACCGAGGCGAAAGTACATTCGTGAAACTTGGATGCTCGCCAAGGGCCGCGTCGGTGTCTTACCCTTACCGATGGGCTAGAGATTACTCATCGTTTTCCATTCCACGAAATATTAAGATTCTAGAGACCGTGTACTAGCGTTTCTACGCGATCCCTATCCTGCCGTCGCTTTAAAAAATTCATTACACTCGCCAACGCGTGGGCCGAAAAATTCTATTACGATCGAGAATTATCACGGTAAAAATATTCGCTCTTGAAACCTAGAAAAAAATCATTCGAGGAGATCGGAAAGAGATATCGCGCGGCACGCGAACGTAAACTAAATAATCGAAAAACGATCAAACTTCGCGGTATATTATCGTGACTAATGTTTCTATTAATATCTCACAACCGAGAATTCATACTCGATTTACAAGGGACATAGGAGGAGGGAAGGGGGGGATACGTAAAAGGGTGGCATGGAAACTTGCCAAGTGGCAGAACAAATCCTAGTGGCCCCTCCAGGATTTCAGATAAGAGATTTCATTTAGACTCGGAGCTCGCTTTCGTATCAGCTCCCATTACGCGTCCCTGCGCAATATTGGACCGTCGTGCAAAAGATCTTGATCAAATCCTACGCCGTGATAAAATCCATGGTAAAAAGCTAAGAAATTTAACGAGTATTTGTCATTACCTCCCGCCCATCCGTTGTACCTCAGCCGCGCTACCATCGATCATCCACGGGTGAGGATATTGATTGTCGTAAACTATAAAGTTTCAATCAACTTTGATATTAGCATAATTTCGATCCAAAGTTTTCATCGATATTAGCGACGAGTAGAGTCTCGCGTTCAGTTCTACTTTACGAGTGGATATGATAGTCGCTTTCACCCTTTCAATGTTTGCGTTCTATTACCAACGGCAGCGTGACATACTTGGATGAAATTCTTGTACAAAACAGTAGAACGGGACGCGCGACGGAACGCAAAAACGCTCAACGCGAGACTTACTGAGAAGGGAGTGCATCAAAGAGTAGATTTAATATTCCGGAGTGTCTCCAACGTGCTTTTCAACGGAAGTGCGCGTTAACCGCGGTAGAATTACACCGTACATACGTTATGCGACGAACGGAGAAAACGATAAATTCTTTGCATCGCGTAGCCGACATTGGTTGACCGCGAATATTGAAACGAATGACCCAAGATATTCGCAGGAGTTCCATTGTCCACGTCAAACTTTCGTTTCGCGTCGACGAAGAAAATCTCCTCGGAATATTAAATTTCAATGATTCGACTGAACCCGACACGCGTGTACCGTCTCCACTCCCTGAAGATATCAAAATCAAATTTGAATCCTCTCGATAAAAACACCGTAGGGAACCAGAAATTCCAAAAGTATCGAGGATAGTTGATCGACGAAAAGTGCCACCCATCCATCCGTCGATCTTCGTACGTTCTTAGAATCTGGAAAGGAATTTTAAAGGTACGTGCAAAGAGTGACGAGAAACGAGGTACGCTACCAAACGTCAAACCGTAGTGGAGAGAGCTCGACGTTTGTCGCGAACAATGGCCTCGCGTCTCGTCACGACACTAACGACCGACAACACGGGAGTTACAGGGTCCAGAGTGGACGTCAGAAAGTTTGAAGCGAACCATTATCCTTGGAGAAAACTGGCGGGTAAACCGTGCTGGACGCGCATACGAGACACGTAACAGGATGGCAAAGTTTTTCCTCGAACCTCTCGGGTTTCTCGCCATCACCGTCAGGGATTTAAGACGCTAAAGATTCGCTCGAAACTATATTTTAATAAAATATTCATCCCTTCCCGTTGTCCCCGGCGAACCTTAGTACCGTTTCTTCCCAAGTTAGTTCACAGTGATTCTTATAAGGAGCGGGAATATTTTAATTTTTGACGCCGCTGCGGATGTTTATCAAACGTTGCATAATATTCTTCATACCGTACGAAAATGTTCAAAGGAACGATAAAGAAACAGCATTTTAATTCTTTCTCGAATTAATGTAAAACACAATGCAAGTTTTACGCGAAAAACTTGAATACACTTTTAAATTACACATTTTACACATTTTAAATTAAATTCCAGTAAGAGGTAAAAAAGAATTATAACAAAAAAAAACAAGCCGTGCAGTGAAGGGTTGACGTTGACATACAACGACTCCGGCTTACGTAAAGCCGACCAGATGTTGCGCCATGAAGCGTGAGTCCTATGGTGTATTTTTTATTCTATTGTAACAATGATGGTATCGTTGCCATGATCTATTGCGCTCCTCTCGCACGGTTACATACCATTATTCACTTTACGCTCTTCTTGCGCACTTCGTTATTACAATATTTTCACTCGCCAAGCATACATCATAATAATAAAGTTCCCGCATGGAAACGAAGTGTCTGGCGAACAAACTTAATTATTTCCTACCAGTTAATATGTAGGTTGGCCGTGTTAACGATCGCTACCGGTCAGCTGTTACGCCACGATAATTTGAGCTCCTTCGCTCGGTACGTGAGCGCGTGCACGTAGACCGAAATAATCGCCGCAGCGTAATTTCTGACACCCTAGAAATGCAACGGAAAGTTTGATGCAAGTTACTCCGTCGAGAGTACGAGAGGAGAGAGAGCCAACCCTTTGGCGAACGCACACGCCACGTAGAAACGTAACTGGATGCGAAACTAGACAACTTTTGTCGACAGCTTCGCACACGAGTTTCACGTACTGTCACCTGCAACGAATAGCCTCGCACTGCGAATTCTGAAAGTTTTCCAGCTCTACCCGAACGGTTCGACCGGTTCGCGATAGCGATACGAATACCCGGATCGATATATCGGGCAGTGTCGAAAATTGCAATCAATTAACTTCCGTGCAATCGTATCCTTATACCCACGCGTACACGCGTTATTGCCATACGTGTTTTATCGATTTAACGTACACGTCGACCAGCTCTCGGAGGCGTACGAGTTCTCTCGAGATGCGCACCCGCCACTTTTTTTTTTTGTTCGTTCCTTCTTTTTAAATATTCTATAAGTTTCATTTTAAACGCGAATATTTACGGAACGGTAGGTACATTTTTCATTTAACGTTCGCTTTTATAACAAGAGCCGCTGTCGGCTGGTACCAAATAACAACGGAAGACGCAGAAACGTTTCGCCGCAGAGTAATCTGGAAAGTTAACGTGCGCGCCGCAGTGGTTAAAAGTATAACGACGTTAATGGAATTGCAAATAGACCCCGACAAACGCTTTACAAAAATACGCCCGGAGAGACAAAAATCAGATTACTGTAACTCTGACTTTTTGTTTTCGTACCTCACGGTCAAACTCACTCTCGTGGGTTTTCCCATGAATCCTCCGACGTAGGCGGGATGAAAAACTAAAACTATTGCCGACGATGATCGAAAAGGCTGTAATGTAAAAGTTTTTGATTTATTTGCGCCTCTGGCGTTAGGTACGAGCGTTACCTCGAAGCTCCTGCAATTTCAAAAATATACTTCCAAGGAAGCGATTGGAAGTCACGTAGGAAAAATTTCCGCACGTATATCCTCGACCTAGAATTTACGTAAAAGAATTTCCACGTAAAGACGAGGACAAGAAATGTTCCGCTATAGGTTCCGTGAAAAGGAAAACGGTCCAGGAGGTTGATCCTTATTGAGACGATCGTTGAATCGAGCGACGCCTTCCTTAGCAGATATTTTATCGGGTATGTACGTAGCTACGCAACTACGTGCATACATTCGCGGTCGGGAAGTAACGAAGCGTGGAGACGGAGAGAGAGAGAGAGAGAGAGAGAGAAATGATCGAATTAACAGTGTTAGGTCAACCATACACGTCACGGTTTAAGTGCGCAGGTAAACTGTGCAGGCAAAGTTACCTGAACAGGTTAACGAGATCACACACGTGACGGTATGAACGCATGAACTACTGCGCAGGTAGAATGAATCGGTTTTCGATTTTTTCTGAATCAACTGTACAGGTTGTACCACCTGTAAAGTTTCAGAGAAAGTACCGAGCATACACTCTCCGGTTTACCGTTACAGGTAAACCTCTCCGGTAAACCGCGAAGTGTATTTAATTTTTTCGGCCGGAAAATTCCGACATCTCGCGATAATTGGAAAAATATCGCGCAAGGAAATCTCGTAAACAAAGGGGCGTAGAGATAACAGGGCGAAGGGATAGCTTACGAGCGTGAGTGAAAGCCACGAGTTGGAAAATACGACGAACGTCGTATGTATAGTGTCGTTAGGCACGTCTGCCTAATGAGTGGGGCTTAAATCTAGATCATGCACATCTCTGGATCTTCGGATCTCTAAACTTTTTTTTACTCTATCAAGTGTAATTCGGGTTGCTGATCACGAAATAATTATAGAATTTCTATTCTACTGAAAATTATTTCACAAGGAATCACATGTGTTTGCTGGCTTTAGAAATAGTTTAGGGTTCCGGAGATTCGGATATGTGCATGATTTAGATTTGTTCCAATGAGTGTTTTCCTCTCTTAATCGTCATTATCGCGGAGCTTAATGTACTTTCGCGATGCCACGAGCCTCGCGTAAATCCAACCTTCCCTTTCTTTTTCGGCGCGACACCTGCGTTCCGAAAAATGAATATTCTCGTTATTTATCGACTGACAAGGGAGTCGTTGAAACGGCGGAACGATGAACCGGTCGTTTTTTTGTTCCGGCGAAGCTTCCAATGGCATCGCAATATTTTTTTAAAGCATCTCGGATATTACGTTGAAACTTACGGTAAAAGCATTTCCGATATCTGTCAAAGATAGTACGTAAGAAAATTCAGAAGCGACATTTTCGAAATACCGATCACGATCGTACGAGAATTTCCGTCGGAACGGAGCGGTAGGAAGGGAATCCTCCTTTTTAAGAATGGAGGGTAAGAAGAATCAAATAGTGGCGCGAGATTGCATTCACCGTGTATAACGTAGCGAAAGAGATTCAATTTTCTGTATAAATATACTCCGCTCAGGATCCATTGTTGCGCGACGATCGAACAGAGCCTATGAATCTGTGAACGAGAGAATTTTGCGATATTCCCGATAACAACCGGCCCCTACAATCTGAAATCAGATCGCATAAACCTCGGATAACCGCGAACAAAAAAGTGGTAAAAGGAAAAGATGTGCGCGCATCTTGTCGATACAAATTTGATTATTTAAAGTGATCCGTGGTTGAGATTAAATACGCGTTTCATAAATCCATCGCTGTCTCGTATCCCCTGAAAGAGTTTCCGCGAGTTAAGGAGGGAAAAAATTCAGCGGTTTAGAGAACAATAAGCGTGGATCACGAGAAAAGTCCGTTAATCATCCGAACCGTCTCTATCGTTTAGCGGGACAATTTCCTTTTTCCTCGAACCGAACGAGAATGAGATAGAGATAGAGAGAGAGAGAGAGAGAAAGAGAAAGAGAAAGAGAGAGAGATGGAGAGTATCGCTCGCGAGGAGCGTGGTTCTGGAGGAGCTCCTGAAATACGCCTCGAGCACACAGGGACATTTCAAGATGGCACCGTTGGGAGCCTTTATCCTATTTTATCAATCCAACCCTCGAGGCTGGCTGGAATGGGAAATACCCTATTCTCGAGTCCCTATATTCTCACCGTGGAAAATGCGATTAACGAGCATCGAAACGACTCCACGTTCGAAAAGCCAGCGTGCCCCTTCGCGACTACTTTTTTCGTCGTATCGAAACTAACTGAGAGCGACAGATTTTTAAGTACAAGATATATATCTTACGGTCGCGCCATTCGTATCGCCGCGTCATTCTAACGGGAAGCGATGCATTACCGTAAGCCACCGCGGACGCGGGAAAAATTACTCTCAATTAGTATCTTTCTGGGTTATCGGATATTAATCCGCGAAATCTGATAATTCGCGTCCGGTAGTATTATAATTCGCGTTCACCTCGCTTGGAAGCTTGACGCGGGAAGTTTGCGTTCGCGGAGCGACCGCATTGATCCGCTATTACCGTCGCAAAGACTGAAATTCAACGACTCGGAGAGGCGTTCGAGGACACGGTCTCGTTATCGAATAATTAATCGAGGCTTTGTCGGATAATTCGATTCGGTTCGATAAGAATTAGCGACGTTTGTTCGTATTGTTTAATAGAACACGGACGAATAGCGTTCCTTCGATTAGATCGATATCGAGAATACGTGATCTCTGTGATAGAAAGTGAGAGAGGGGAACGAGCAATCTGCAAACTATAAACTTTATTCTTGCAGAAATGGCATAGTTAAATAGTTAAAAACCGAACTAAGAATCTCTCTCTCCCTCGATGTACTTATTTTCAAAATTTTAACCGCGACATGATAAAAAAAGAAACCACTGTCATTTCGAGAGAACTCTGGGCGGACGTGTAAAAAAAAAAACTTAAAGAACCGTCGTAACCTTTTTTGGGATTTTTTACTCTAGAGTTTTCGTCAGAACCTGTTACGCGGCTTTAGAATGTACTCGACGGAACTTTTTGACTTTACGCCCTAAATATGGCCGCTGAGGGGAATATGTTGCGCTACATTCTTACCAACACAATAGGGGATGAAAGTTATTGTTTTCGAAACAATGCACCGCAAAACTCTCAAGTTTCCTTTGGTTTTTTTTTTCATCCGGATGCTTTAAAGCGGAGAGAAACCATGACGGAACAGCAACTGTTATTCAATGAAACATTTGGCATCGATGTTGGGTCGAGGCTCGAGAGAGGGACATGAAAATTAAATGAGAGAACGGCAGAACGTTAACCGATCCATCGAAAATTGTAGCGAACAAACGGGTACCATAATAATGGTGTATTGTCATGTTGTCGCGTACTTGCTAATGTACAGCACGCAGCTGTTGTTACGAGCAGTTATTTCGCGTAATTCGGTTCGCTACATTTCAGTTCAAATTTATATCCGAAACGTGCGACCCATAGCGTGGAATCGCATTTATTGCCGCGCAATTAAATGGCGTTATTAAAATTCCCACAAATTTTCAAAAATATCGATTAAACGGAATTGAACGTTATTGGCCGACGCCGACAATTGAGCATAGAATTTAACGTTCAATTATCGATTCTCAATTCGGTCGAAAGAAAAGCGCATAACGTAATGCGTAATCAAAATTACTATTTTAGCTGTACACGGTGGTTATGCGCTTTCTGTCGCGTACACAATCGATCGCCACCGTGCGAATTTGCATACAAAATCCCACTCGCAATCAGTTAATGAAACTCGCCGATTAAATGCAACGCGTACGAGAAACACAAAACGGATTACGCGCTCAGTCGCGTCGGTTCGGCGTCGCGGCGTAACGGCGAAACTGTACGTACGCCGGTCAGGTAACCGTTGTACGCTTTAGCGCGAGTATCGAGAGCGAAAGGAATCCCGAGAATGGCCATTACGAACAATTCTTCCAAGCGATTCTTCAAAGTATCTTCGACTCGCGATCTCGAGAGATCTCATTTCGAGACTTCGTGCCCTCACGTCCCGGATTGATAACGAGAAAACTACCGCGGCTAGATGAAATAACGGACAGAAGGGTTGGTCAGAGGGGGTGGTGGTGGAAGGGGGGGGGGCCTGCAGAGGGCGCGAAATACATAGAGGTAATAAAGAACAGTGATTCTCCTCCGGGGTATTAAAACCAGCACGCGAGCATTCGTGAATCACGAAACTATATTACTCCGGTACAACCGCATCGCGGTGAAACTCGCTCGAGTGATATTACGTTACGGTTGAAAAATTTGACTGCGGGAATCGCGGGGGTAAAAAAAAAAAGAAGAAGGAGGAAGAAAAATAATTCCGTCTCGTAAGTACAGAGCGGAATCGTGTCGAGTGACGCGAGATTCCCCGCCGAGGAAATGGCGCAAAAATAATACGCATTCTCGGCGTTTCGTGCAGCCTGCTGCTGCTCTCTCTCTCTCCTCCTATGCCATTTTCTGCTCCAATCGATGCTCTAGAGCGAATTATTTAGTTTCCGATGAGAACGTGCGAGGAACCTCGCGAATAGAGACTGCGTATAAAAGATTTCCGTCGATTAAGCCGATTATCTTCGAGCGGTTTCGAATTATCACGCCCGGTGCTGTAAGAAATTGCACCTCGGGACGAATCAAAATACCGCGTGTGTCCTCGGTACTGCTCTTCCGACCTCGCGGATCGTTACGAAGTTCGAACGACGTTAAAAACAATCGCTAACTTCAAAGCACGATTCGTAGGCACGTTTCCTATTTCACGGAGAAATCCTGAAACGCACGAGTGGCTAATAAACTCGATACTAATGCAATTTATCTCGACGAGAGAAAGGGACTCGGCGGAGCCGAGGGGGGGGGGGAGAGGCAGAGAGGAAAAGAAAGGAAGAAATACTCTCCTGGCCATTAGTTTTACTCGGTTGTCGGTACAAGGACGCGGCCGGGGCAAAAGTGGCTGTTCTTTCGGCGAGTCGTCCGCACCGTCGAAACGAGGTGTCTCGCGTATCGCCCGAGGGAGACCGTAAGTCTCCGGACGCGTCTCTCTCTCTCTCTCTCTCTCTCTCCGTCACCTCGCAATGCCTTTCTTCTCTTTTACGAGCCTTAGGAATATCGAGAGCCGAATGGTGTCTGTGCCCCCTCGGACGGCCGAGTGGAAATGTCAATCGTAAAGCCTACTCGACGAAACTCCGTCACGACAGCCATGAAATTTCCATTAGGGTCAACGGTACGAGCAAATTTGAAAAGGACGAAGAAAGAAAAGAAAAAAAAAAGGAAGAGGCAAAATGGATTGTCGGGTACGTTCCGAACGTAAGGGCGGGTCTGGAGTAGAATGGATTCTTTACGGAACACCGTCCGTGAATCGGGTATACGTAGTCGTTGCTCGTCGTCAAATTTATAATTCACGCGATGTCCCTTCGTTAAGGTACCTTTTTGGTGATATAAAATTGTAATTGCTCGTCGAGATTTGATTTGTTTATCCCAGTCCCGAGGCGTTGTCATCCGTACCGTGAGAATTGCAACGAGAGGAATATCGGGCGGAGCTTTCCAAACGATTGTCGGGCAATTAAATTCCAAGAACGGCGCTGTCAAGACTCGGTATGGTATCAAAATTTCGTTAAAGTTTCAGCATTCAATTAAGGGGAATTCTATGCTCACGCGGTATAAGTAGAAGGAGCGTTGTTGCTTACGACGGTGGATCGTGGAGAGTATCAGAGGATCCATCAAGCGTTCGAAACTTTCGCGACTCCAGACGCCATTTTCAGGCTGTTATCGACGTATACACGCCGCCGCCGCCGTCCCGTTACTTCCGCGAGCCGCGTACCCGGCGCGCTTTAAAGCCGCCGCGGCACTGCATTAAACAACTTCGTTTCGACGATTCCCGAAGTTACGTACCGTCAATACCCGTGCTACTTTTTTCCGAATTCGTTTTAATTCGACGTGAGAAAGCTATTTCGTTCGGAGGAGGAACATAATGTATCGTTTTCTCCGTTTCGATCGCAGTTTTCTCGGAAACACCTGGCCCCGGGATATCGTGCACGAGAGAACAGCGAGTTCTCTTTGTAATTGCCCGGTTAACATCATTGGTCTCGGTTAAATTGGTAACAACGCCGCATCGCCTTACATTATACTCTAAATCGGTCGCAATGGCGCGGCCACGATACTCATTTGGTGCTCAACGTTTCGAATTACATTGGTTCGCGCAAACGATGCTGTTTCGCTTGCTACGGGAGACGCTTGAAATCGGAAGGGGATCTTCCAAATTAACCATTGACCCGCTGAATTTTACATTTCGTGTTGCTCGAAATATCGGAGGTACAAATAAATTGCAATTATACGCGGCGCTATTTGCGAGCGTTCCTTCATAATTTCCATCAGCGTATATTACACGAGCGTACAATATTCAGCCGTGGAATTAGGAAATGCTCATTTAAACTGGCATACCTATCGAAACCATGAGCAACTCTAAATAGACTCGAGCTATCATGCATCGCCGAACAACAATGGAACAATAATCTAACTTGCCAACGAGTTTCCGAATAACTAATGTGTGTACACGTTACGCGTATACCGTGCGGTACCGACCGAGCACCGTCGAAACTAAACGCAGCGGCGGTTAAAACAATACGCAGGTGCGACAGCCACGCGTATCCGGTTACACCAGTCGGCTATCGCTTACGGGTTACAGGTTACGCAAACAGTTGGAACTCGCGAGCACCACACGCGTTACACGTCGCGCTACAGCGGTTTACCGCGGCACCACCGCCGTTAATTAACTTAATATGATTTTATCGCCGATCGTAAATCACCGAGCCTACGCGGCTCACGTGCTCCCGTCGTCGTCGTCGTCGATGGAACGCGCGGTCGGTGTAAACCGCGTTACGTCCTGTCGCCCGACTTCGAACCCCGTCGGTTCACTTTTCCGACTATTAATCGTACCACGAGGTTCGTTACTCACCGTACCCGCGCACAGCTCGAATCGTCGTTTCCGAAAATTGGCCGAGTTTGCTGTCGCGATTAGTTAAAATTAGATAATGACTTCCGATTCGATTGGAATACGACGCGTGGCTGCCGTACACGTTTCTTTCGTAAGCTCCTTTCACACTGCACGGTTGTGACCGTACGGCACAAAATCGACATTCCTTTATTAGAGAACTTTGTCAGAGAGATGCTTGCGATTCACTGTCGCGAGTCGCCGCGGTTTTACTCGGAAAAAAATCATTCTGGCAATGGATTTCCACGCGAAAGATTAGTTTTTGGTATAGAAAATCGTCCATCATTATGGAACATGAAAGTGAACGAGTACAGTGATCGTATCTTATGAATCAATTAAAACAAATTGCTTTTTCTTACCTTTTTTCCGGTATCTTTGTAGCTATCGCAGTTTTTTTTTAAATTAATTTTTGGAACAAATCTAGATCATGCGCATCTCGGGATCCCCAAACGATTTCAAAAGCAAACAAACACATTTGATTCCTTGTGAAATCATTTTCAGTAGAATAGAAATTCTATAATTATTTCGTTATGGGCGACCCAAAATACACTTGATAGAGTAAAAAAAAGTTTGGAGATCCGTAGATCCAGAGATGTGCATGATCTAGATTTAAGCTTCATTTTTTAATACAGTTTGACCACCTCGAAAACTCCTGTTCGTTCTTTCCGGAAAAGATACAAGTTCTAGTCTCGCCTACTTGTACTGTTCGCAGATCAGAAGAAGGCACCTGAGGCGGTCCGAAGGCAAGAGTGGGTTCGCCTATCCCCACTTTTAACGCCCTTTCGGCCCGCCGTTTATTATAGTAGTAGGAGTCCTATTTGCGCGAGGGACTCGGTAAATCCTAGTTAGCGGTACTTTACACCCCGAGTTTATTAGTGTGCGTGGCAACTTGGCCAATGGCGAAAATGCGTGTGCCCCGTCCCTATGGTTGTGTTGGAATAGGCAGGACCCAAATGCTACAACCAATGAGGGCGCATTTTTCTCAGGTGCCTTCTTTTGATCTGCGAACAGTACTTGGCCCGAGACAAGACCTTGTCTCTCGATGCGACGTTTACGGCGTCTTTTCTTCGTCAATTGATGTAAATGCAAATGCTCACAGCACCTTCCACTGACACTTTCATTTCAAAACTAAACTGTAAGAACTAAATATTCAAGAATCGCGGCGACTGTTGCGGCGAGGATCGCGAGTGCAAAATCGCTTTCGCTATCGCGAATCACGGCGACACGGGACAACTGTTTTGTCTCAAAACTTTTGAGGCCCTTAGTGGCGTGAAGAAGAGCATGGTCTCTTTCACATTACACTGATTACACGGTCACGGGAGGTGGAATATTTCTACCTGAACAGTACCCCGTCGCCCTTTCCTCTTGTTTACAAACTTTCAAATTGTCGGACCCAATTTCCCCGAACAAGATGCTACAGCCGCGAGTAAAATAAAACAAATTCGCGAACGGAAAAAACCGTTTCCGAGCGCAATCCCTCCGTTACGCCACTATTCACGATTCCGCGCTCGCGCGAATTGCCAACCACGTTTAAGCGTATACACGTAAATTCTGAATCCAGCCCAGAACGTTGTCGCATCGATCACCGTGTCTGTTAACATCGCGAAGCAGCTTCTCCCATTCTCTCAGCATTGCAATATTGCCGTCCCCAGGCGCGACACGTAAATGCCGTGGCAGTGTTTAGGTATAGCTGGATTTTATTGTCCGCGTCGAGTGACAAATAACCGACATTTATATTTAAATCGTAAAATAATTCGATTCCTCTCGCGAGGCGTTTTACGCGCGCGTGCCCCCCCTCCAGTGCCGTGCCACGCGAGGGAGGGGGGGGGGGGGATGGGGGACAAGTAAATACCGAGGGTGCATCCACGCCAAGGCGACTGACAGCTACATCCTATCCACGGATATTGAATCGTCCGGCTATATTGCGGTTACGCGCTCTCCCGTAACTCGGATCCATTCTGTCGGCGTTGCGACGCCTCCAATATCAAGATTGACATAAGGTGCGGAGAGTGACAGGTGCTCCGTGGATTTTACGCGAAAACCTGCGGAATCACTGTGCTAGGCTTTCCCAGGGATATTCGACAGTTATGCGGATATTGCCAGATTTTATTGGATACCTTATCCGAGGCCCTTACGGTGCTTTATACGACGAGTATGAGTATGGGTTAAGGGTAAGGATACACGCTTCGTCGACTTAGACCCCGGGATCTGTACTTCGCCGATCACTTTCCGAGGCATTACAGTTCCCGAGGTCCCGAGAAATCGACGGACGTCGATTAGACGCGATATGAAATTTTATTCGCGCACGGTGGGACGTACGACGGTTCGCGACGAGAGAAGAAAGAGAGAGGAAGCTTTTCCGCAGAAGTATCGAATCAAAAGAAAATTCGTCGTATTAGTACGCCGAAGGACTAATTTCCTTGAATCGAGTTATCGAGTTCTCGAATTTCCAATTTTCGAACAAAAAACTCAATCCGCGGCATCTCGTCGGCCAATTTTTTTCCACACGGGACGAAAATGCAATTACGAATCGAAGCATTCGACGCGAATAATAACTTGAAACCTCGTCAGACTGCAAAACAGCAATTCAATTTGTCCCGTCCCACGCTCAGGCGCTCCCTTTTTTTTTCTTTTTTAATATTCCAGTCAAATCCCACGGAGCGGGGGAAAAATCAGTGGCAAATTTTCTCTTCCCGCAAGGCGATATCGATCCTCTTATCGCTCGATCGAAGAGAAATCATTAGGATGAAAAATAACGGTTCTGCGAGATGATTAAATAGAAGCTTGCTCTTTACCCCCGCGACGGCGTCCTCCACCCCCCCTTTTCGCGTAATCGCCTTTGTTCCCGGGGTTCGAGTGGATCGGAGAGACGAAAAGTTCTTTCGTCGAAAAAAAAAGGAAAAAGTTGAGTATCTCTCGTTTCGCCGTAGCTTTACCCCCGGGGTAAATCGGCCAAAGGTCTGTCGCGAACGACCAGAAAATGGCGCAAAACCCCGTCGTATATACCATGGGCCTGGCCCTTCCCTTGGATTTTTTTACCCTTCGCGAAGGATGACCCGACGCTTTGGCAAATAGGTGGGAAAGGGATTTTCAAGAAATTCCCTGCGCAAAAATACTGACGCGAAACAGCGCCGGTTTACGCTCGCTCATCCCTCCCGCTACCGAACGTGTAAATCTTGCATTTTTAATCCGTCCCCACGGGACCCTCGTGCTTTTCTTTGATACCTCCTCCAGGCTCGCGTACGAACGAGAAAAACAAGAGAGCAAACAAACGCGTACCAGCTTCGCCGGGAAACAACAAGAAAGAGAGTATTTTTTAATATCGACCGCGTAGCAGACGTGTACTATCGTACGTGAAAAAGGATCGTCGCTTTATCGAATGTCGGGGGTTAGGTTGCAACGTACAAAGATACGTTCGAGGAAGACCGCGTTGAAAAGCGTATCGGGAATCACGGTGAAATTGATCGCGATCACTTGCGTCGATAAACATAGGTACGCGCAGAGCAAGTTCAAATTTACGTACTAATTAACTCAATAGAGAAAGAGATGGAGTGAAATAGATATTTCGTTGACCCGAATAGATTGCATAATTATATTGTACGTACAGTGACGCATTACACGCTGGCCAAACCTTCCAGCATTTCATTAGTCCGCGTAGTTTTAATTAGCTCTGTATCATTATTCATCGTCGCTTCCTTTGCAAAAAAAAAGGGTTGCGTAATAAAATTTGCGATCGTTAATCTCGTCCTGTGAGTTTTATTTGTCCTTTGTGCACCGAGCCACCGTTGGGTAAAGGTGAGGTTCTATGTATTGTAACGTGCCGAGCCCATCCCTATCAATTCTCTAATGATGAGGTTGGTTATAAGCTTAAGCTTAGTCGTAAGCATAATATTTTCTACGTCGCTAGGAATCGCCATGGGCCTTGTCACTTAATTATAGTCCTTCTCCTCTTTTACTTTCCACCAAAAATACCTTACTTACGATCCACCCACATCCGTCTTCATCAGATAATAATTTTGCTTAAATCTTCCGAACTGCTCCGTCTTCAGATCTATCGTTGGATTCTAGGTTTAAGAAGGGATTCTTCGATGTTAAGAAATCTTATTACTTTATTAACAATTAAACACCAAGTTA
This sequence comes from Pemphredon lugubris, assembly GCA_933228935.1. Lineage (NCBI taxonomy): Eukaryota > Metazoa > Arthropoda > Insecta > Hymenoptera > Crabronidae > Pemphredon > Pemphredon lugubris. The sequence goes on from OW121815.1 coordinate 64,019,159, forward strand.
CTCCACACTTAAAATACCAATAACCAATATAATTAATAATTTCGTAGATGTCTTACAAGTTTGATTCTCGCGTAGTAGATTGCGCGTTTACAGAAAATCTGGGTCTTTACTGACTGAAGTTTGGAATAATTCTGTAAAGGACATTTGCTCCCACATTTGCACAGAAGGATCTGTGGAAATTAGGAAAGATAGGTCTTTAGATAAGTGAAATGGAAGGGATGAAGGAGAAGCAGCAGAGAAATTCCGGTCAAAGGATGACAGACCGAACATTGGAAATGCGCGAATCAGTGAGAATGCGTCAGGAGTGAATCAAGAGGATTGAGAGTTTAAGCGTATAAAATATTTGCTAGGCAGAAAGATAGAATAAATACAGCCCTCTCTCGAAAATACGACACGGTTGGACTAGGCATCCAACACTATTCCAACACTCGAGTAACGAAGTTCATTTCGAATTCACTAAGAACCTTTAACGGGGGTAGTCTTATTCTTGAAATATCGTACTCTAAGCATTTAAACGTATTGTTATATTATATTGTACCAACGCCGTTGGTAATGTAATATTTGTATAATATTTGTATTTGATATTGCGTATAAAAGAATTAAAGAACTACTCACTAATTAAAGAACTGCTCTTGATATTCTCGTGTATCTTCGTGCACTGCGAGCTCCTGAGGGCCACGTAGACTCACCGACTTAAACAGAGATATCAAAATATAAAGGTATGTATGTACGTGTACATATGTCGCGCTACTAAAAAAGAAGAGCATCTTGACACAGCAAGTCCTCCAGGTGATTAAATAATAATAATAAAACCAAAAATAAATAAGCATACAGCATACCATTACTCGGAATAAAATACGCAACTGCTCCTACAAGTTGTTAATCAAAATTCATTTTGTACAACCATCGCGTTGTGCATTACAGTACACTCCCGAACGAATAATTAGATACTAGAAGCGCGCGGCGGGCCGCTTCAGCGCGATTACAAACATCGTTATCGTAACGTATCCCCGCCGCCAAACAATGGTACGCGGCCAACTCCCGCTCCGGCGCGGCGGTGCGGCGGCGGGGTTACGTTCACCGCACGGTTTGCCCGAGTTACGATAGATTTTGCAAATACAGACGTGTCGCGGCAGCTCGGGTCCGTGCAAATGATACGTCCCACCGTTAAATGCGGTTACCAGTGCGCGACACCCACTCACGGTATAATTATCAACGATTGTAAGCGTGTCGGATCGAACGAGCAATTCTTCGATATACAATTGGCACGACGCGTGTACGTACCTGGACAGCGCGATCTTTCAATAAAATTACGCGTCGAATTAGCGGACAATCGTTAACGGTGTAATAATTCGTTGACGGCTATTAGAGGATCGCTGCGATTCATTTAACGCGGAGATAATCTGCCGTTGATTAATTGAAAATAACGAGGAAGCGAGCGTTGCTTTCGTATTAAAACACTCTCCACGGTGTAATCCGTGTAAATCGGGATGAAGTGTCGAGCTAATTCTTAAAAGTCACGCATTCACGAGGAACAATGGAGGTGTAACGATTTCGGGGTTACAAACGAGCGCGTGGGTAGGTTGTAGCGGTCAGGTTAACCGATGGGAACCAGTGGGAAGGCACGTAATCCGCGAAAGCTTTCGATCGTTGTATACGCGAAAAACGTCCAACGCAAAAGTTGGAATGATCACGTGGCTCGGTGGGCAGGAGCAAATCGAGGATTCCCGGCGGAAAGTACAATTTTCACAATGGACAGATACACGAGTACAAAAGAGGATCGCTGTCGCCGTTCCGGCAACCCAATTTTTGACTCTCGATATAGCGGGGTACACGAAAAAAAACCCCAGACACACACACACACGCACACACATAATAATGAAAGAGGCTTTCCCACATTTGCAGAGAGCGATCCGACGTGTCTCGCAGAGTACCCGGGCGCTATAAATGAATTCGCGCGTGGAATGCATTCTACCAGATTTAATTTGCGATACAGCGAAATATCCGGCACATCCGAGAGATTCGCAAAATAAGCCTTGTCGGAGGGTTACTTTTAAGCCGTGGCTTTCGGGTTTTTGTCCGAAAGTGGCTTTCTCGGTGAATCGCAATTTAAAGGAATAATGCAGGAAGCAAGTAAAAGTTTTATTCGACTCTCCTATCTCTCTCCCCCGCACCCCCCCCCCCCCCCTCTCCTTTTCCCCCACCAAAGCTGCCCCGTTTTATCGATGCAAAGAGATTCATTTTGAAATCAGCCCCAACTTTTAAATCCAACCCCGAGTTAGCGTGCAAATAACGTGTTTCGCAAAATAACGAACTGCTTGTAGGTATCTCTACCGAAACTTGACGATGGACGCTGCGCCGCGTGGAATTTCTGTTGCGAGAACGGCCACGAATGGCAGGATTTTCGAATACACGGACAGATAGGGGGTTTACTTTGCGAGAATAGTCAATCGCGGTACGCACTCTCGGTTCGATTCGCGCACGGGCAACGATCGATGCCGCGATATTGGATCCTTCTATAGATACTCGAGATCGTTTGAATCTGCTCTTCGAGCACGGTTAATTAAACTGCCGGCAATGTTGCAAATGAAATTCATTCCAACGAGTACGGGATGAATTAAAGTAACTCGTTCATCGTATCGAGGGTAGGGCCGATCCCGCGAATACGTAGCCGATGCGAAATACGATTATTGGAATTGCAAAATTCGAATATTACGAGCCGGACCGAAATGTTTCGTCGTCGTACCAATGGAAAATTACCCTCCCCCCCCGGTTTATCGGGAAACTGTTAAACGGGGTACTCCATTAATGTAATTGCACCAATGACGAATGAAAACAGTCGTCGAACGGTAGGTATGTACATTCGCGAATTACGTGGGTATCGCGATAAGCGGATCTAGCTGCGCAAAGATGGTTACCGCCTCGAGTAATCGGCTTTAGGATTTAGGTACAACGCAATATTAATCGCCGTACGTTTCTCGAAGATCCGCCCATTTTCGCTCCGGTCGCCGTAACGGAATATCGTGTTGCCATTCGAGTTACGATTCCCGTTACGTTTCGAGTGCGCTTTCGAGCACAATTTCATCGGCGTCCTCAACGCCATTCGCACATGGCGAACGGAGAGCGAAATGAAAATCATCAAAGCTCGAAAGCGGGTTCACCGCGATACCGTCGATCGGCGAATTTCTCAAAGCGTGGAATTTTATCGCCACGCCGCGACATGGCGCGCCACGCCACGCCACGCGGGGCGATAAATTGAAAAATGTGAGTGAATTCCGTGATATATCACGGTAGACGGGTTCGAAGGGAAAGAAAATGTTTATCTCGGGATTTTGTATGTCTTCGGAATAAATCATTTTCTCCTCGAAATTCGAGCACGGAGATCGGTTTCTCGAGTGAGAACAATCTTATTCGTCGATAGCTACCGGAGACGGATAGCCGACTCTTGGTGATTTCTAGAGGGTCTCTCTCTCTCTCTCTCTCTCTCTCTCTCTCTCTCTCTCTCTCTCTCTCTCTCTCCCTTCCTTATCGTCGCGCCATTAGTATCGATCCCTCCCTTATCGCGCCGGACGCCTATGCCCGCGGTACGAAAAACGTCGCCAGTTTGAAAAATGAAATGGTCATCGGGCAGAGTTCGAAGCGGATCCGGAGGGCCCTTCGATTGACCGCCGCAACTTTCGATTTTGACCGCGCGCCACCGACGAACTTCCAAAGTGGCGGAAGATCGATGGTGGAAATAAGATTCCGAGGAACGAAACTCCCAAAACTGCCCGATTGAAAATTCGCCCCGAATATTCGATACTCGCCGTGCCTTTGCTGTTGACAGTGTTTTTCATTTTTAATGAAAAAATTCCAATTTCCGTTTGTCGCAGTTGCAAGAGTCTCGTATTTGCTTAAACCCGGCGCTCTAATTAATTAACGACATCAGGGCTAATAGTACGGCTGTTTGCGGAGGGTATACAATTCCCAAAGCTCACCCGGAGCTACGTACGATATCGTGCTCGACAAACGACAAACGTTAATTTGTTCCGTTTCTCGCACCGAATTGCCCTCCCGTGACGCGGGGGAAAAAAAAAAGGAAGAGCCAAGTCGGAAATTTCACATTTTCCCAGGGAAAGGATTTAAACCGTGGCAAGGTCTAAAGGCGACTCCGCAAACGAGAGGATTCGGCATTTAAGGACCAACCTTTCGGAAGTATTGCCGTCGAGACTCGGTCGAAAGTTTTTCCAACTCGACGCGATGGAAGCGCGCACGAAACGATACCCCGTCGTGCTCTTTTCCCAGTTAGTCCTCGACTTTCAGAAGGGGAGTTATAACTTGTAACTTTTGCCCGGCAATTTCCTCCACCCTTTCTGTTTTTCTGGAATACCTTTGAAAAGTTGCGAATTCTTCCGAGTGGATACCCACGGCAGCGCGTAACACGCCGGCGCGTCCGGCGAGCGAAACGAGAAATTCTCAATTTAATTCTCGTTTAATGTAATTGAAAAATGAAATTAAAGGTGAAACAAAAAAAAAAGAAAAGTGGTATTTTCACCACGATCTCCGCGGAGGCGGAAAAAGTAGCTTGATGGTACGTATCCGCGTGCGTTGCAACCGAACGACGAAAGGACAAATTCATTCCATTTCCGGAATCCAGTTTGTCGTATTCCGTGGCTACCCTCCTCGCAAGATGCACCGTGACGACGGCAATCGATGCCCTTTGCATAAATTTCTGCTGATACTGCGAATGGTGTTCCGCCGATGGCCAACCAGCTCACATTTTCCGGATCTATTTTCCCCCGCCCAATACGGAAATCAATCTGTATACCGGGCACGACGTCGCTTCGTCGCGCTATCCTACGAGCTCGTCGCGACGTACGATCCTGAGACGCCTCGTGATTTATATCGTACGAGTTCCTCGGAGCGCATTCTTTTAGCGCGTTGAATGCCGCGTCAACCACCGGTAGCTGACAGTGTAAAATATGAATGTCTATAAGCATTTCATTCTAAACGTAAATATCTCCTATTGCGATAAGAAACAATGGGCGAAATATATTTGCACAGCTGTATCGAGTAAATTTCAATCTGTTAGTAGTGCACTTCGCATTGCTATACCGCAATACCTGCGCTTCTAAGCAGCGAGCGTGGCCTGACGGGGATTTCCTTAAGAGTCATCACGCAGTAGGCTATTCCCTGTCGCGTGTCAACGCGATTTTTCTCGGAAAACACCATTCTGACATAAGGATTTCCAAGTAAAACGTGTCGCGGCGACGCGCGACAGCGAATCGCTAATGCGTGGTCTCCCATATACATATACGTATGTAGAACTCGACTGTCGCGTGTCGCCGCTAGCCTACTAACGATAAGAGGAATCAATTAAGAAGGTATCGTTGTGTAAAAATTTGAAAAAACCTTTTAATTTTATTTTATTATTCTGCAGACCTTTCCGAATACGTTTGTGAAAATCTCCCCCCCCCCCCCCCCCCCCGCCCACCGCCCACAATTCGATATACATTTACCTTGCACTTCCTTCGTTTCGTATTTATTTACCCCCCGATAGATACAAGGTACCCATTTATTCGCGACAATAGTAGATATTCCGTGGATCAATGCTCATCGGAGAAACGTGTCAATAGCACGTGACAATGACTAACGAGAATCACGTGTACCGAGTACTCTGTGTATGCGCGCGTACAATATCGTTGCACCGGATACAAGTACGGTCCAGAGGCATGCGCACGTACACGCGAATACGATACGTGAATGCGGTGCCCCCCCCCCTCTAAACTAGTCGCAAGATTTAATGAAATTCATGGCATAAACACTTACGAATGGTCAGGCAATTTAAATGCTTTCGAAGCGGGGGAATAATTTGCGCGCTACGGCAAAGTATTCGCAATTCGAATCACTTGCCGACGGTATACCTGAATATTCATCGAGCGGGATCCTCATAACGCATATTTAAGTCCGGAGGAATCATTGAGCCAGTAATTAAACCAGGTTATTAAACTTCGCTTATTAATATGTTGTCGTCCGGCGTTTGCGTTCGCTTTAAAACCATGTTTTCACGGCAAACAAACGTCGCATCCGGCAGCCAGAGTATACGACGATCAACGCGAAACCATTTGCGGTTAGGGAGTTTCGCGAAACAACCGCCGCTCCGTCGCACCGTGCATTGTGTTTGCCGCGCGATAAGGCGAACGAGGATGTGTCGTAGCTTTCCCGCGAAATATTATTTCTGCGTGGACGAGTCTAAATAAGAAACGATGGGGAATTTATTCTTGTCAGCGGCAGAGCCACAAGAGCTCGAGTCGTAGACCTACCCACTGTCGTCTAGCTCGCGGGAACAAAGGGTTTGACGGAAACTAACGCTGAATGCAACGCTTTCGCTCGGTGTACAGAGTCTTTGGTGGACGGTGCGCGGGAAGAAATTAATTGACGTAAAATAGGAGGCTTCCTCCCATTGCTCGCGGTGCGTCCTTTAATTTCAACGCCGAGCGATCAATTTTCGCGACTATCGGCCACCGCGTTACGAGCTTCGAAGCAATTTTCCACCGAACGCCGGGCGAAGAAGAAAGTGCGAACAGGGCGGCGGCTCCGATACGTGGAAATGATAAACCGAGGCTTATTACTTTTTCTTTTCTCCGCCAATATTGGGTTTACAATTTCCCCGATTGATCGACGTACAACAAAATTCAATTTGAACTACCCCGTGGATGCAGCGTATCGAAATTTACTGCCTTCGAGGTAACTCGCGATACGGTAAATATCGGTAAATGCAAGCGCAACGTCGCCGTCGGCATAAAAGCAAAAATGCGAACCCGCATAAAAGTTCCGCGGTACGTACGGTTCGTTTCTTCCTTGCGATCAGAGTAAAGGATATTTCAAGAATATACGCGAGTATCGTTGAAACTTGAAGTCGTGCCCGTCGGCCGAAGGTACCGACCGAGGGAACACGGTCTCGAGGTAGAACGCGTGGATACGCACGATCGTCCACGCGTGACGTGCTAATGGATATCGATAGAACCGATTTAATGAAAAATACAGTTTTCTTAGTTTTATCGGGCGAACGTATTGTTCGCGAAAATGCGCGTGCACGCATCGGAAAAACGTTGAATGTAATTGAATTCGGTGAGAAGAACGGTACTAGTCTAAATTCCAGTGTTTTTTTTGTTTTTTTTTGTTTTTTTTGTGAAATTGGTTCGATGTATGTAGGTTTGAACGAATCGCTTATTTCAGAAACTCCCTAAACGCCAAAAAAGTAACGTCGACTGCTTTGTGTTTCTTTCGTTTTTCCCTCTCCCCAGTAAGTCATTGAACTAAAACGATACTGATATCTAAAAGAGTGAGTGGTCTAGGCCTCTTTGTAATTTTTAAGAGTTTAAAGAATGCGTTTTAGAGTCGTGAAACAGTTTTTTTATTAATCATCTCGAAAAGTAAAAAAGTGCACTTAGAGGGTTTCTGAAATAAACGATTCAAATTCAAATATTGAGTGTAAGAACAGTACTATACAAGCCCATCATCATTGGTTTAAGGCATGTTTTAAAGTGAACATGACGTAGCCTACGAAACTTTGAACTTGATTATCGGGGCTATAGTAACTATTCTCACCCATTTAATTACAAGCGCAACATTATAAATCCCGAATAATAACTCTCGACCGAGCTAATCAGCGCGATCGCTTTTGAATCAATTACGAGTAATTAGAATTGAAGATCCGAGAAGCCGGTGAAAGCACGCGAACTACAAATTCAACGAGCCACGATACAATTTCTCGTAGCCCTACAACTATGCGTTTAGCGCTTACACATCCACGGAGCGTGGAGCGTTATCAAAATTATTCTCCCACCTTTCCGATAACAAATATAAACGTGAATATTCATCAACCACGGCGGGGACGCACGCGACGCGGTAAATCGAAAACTTTCGTCCTGGCATATTCCATAAAGTTTGTTGAATATAAATGTTGTTCCGAAGCGACCAGGGAACCGCGATTAAACGCAACTAAACGCGGGACTCGCGATAGTCGCGCGTTAACAATGTTTTTGCACCACGAAAAAGTTACTTTCGCGAGTTTATTCTGTGTTTTCCATTTCATTCGCAAACAACGTACATGAAAGTGCCGAGTCGATTAAACGTACCACTCTCTTCGAATGCGCGTTTGCCCTCGAGCAGGCGTTAGCCGCGGAATATTGTGGACCGAAAAATTTCCTCGATATTATTTATTGGTATCGTCTTTGAGTACCACGATAGAAACACTCGATTATTCTCGTTTCGATGGAGACCATGCAAATTGAACGGAATCAAATTCATCGAAAATATATCATTTTAAAAAATTATTTTTTGATACAGTTATTTATTTTTTGACACAAGGCGATGCTCTCTGGCGTTAAATTATCCGAGTCTTGCAAGCAGGCTGTTTTTTCACGTTCCCACGGTGCTTCTGATCGCCGCTAAGGAGCTTCTCGAAATATTTCTACCTTTCCGAAGGCTATTGGACTTTTAAAAAAAATTCAATTTTTAATATGGTTTACGTACCTCTAAAACCTCGTTCGTTCTTTCCGGAAAAGATACAAGTTCTAGTCTCGCCTACTTGTACTTGGCTCGAGACAAGACCTTGTCTCTTGATCCTCGCGCAATGAGAATAACCGAATTATTATTCCGATGTCGCGATAAAAAGCCCCTACAAACTGTTGCGAGCGGATCTCGACACCGGTAATAGAGACGGTCAAATAAATCGCTCGACCGGCGAACGCCGATAATTCGACGGGAAGTCACGTACTTTGAGGCAAACTCAACTCTATCCACTTTGACTAAATATTTTTCCACCAAACCCTCTTGTCCCGCTTCGGATATTCCGTGATGAAAAGGAATTCGTGATAAATCGAGGGAGAGACTCCGGAGGGTGAGCGTTGCGACAATTCGCCATGCTATCCGCCAAAGAATGCCTAATTGATAGCAACATGGACGAGGTATATCGATCCGCCTGTTGCGGTGCATTAATTATCGCGCCTCTAATTAGCAATTTGCCTTGCGACGCGTAATTAGAAACTTCTGGCTGCCATTAATTATTGATATTAATTCACACCGGCCATAACGTCTCGCCGAATTATGCCGATCGAGACATTGATCCCCTTCGCGTCTATCGAAGATCCCTTGCGTCAAGAAAAATGTATTAGCGTCGCGGGCCGCAACGTTTCGCGAATAATGCAAATCGGAATCTACGGTGGAACGATGGAAAGGAGGCACCTGGGGAAAAATGCGATCTGATTGGTTCCAGCGTGTTCTATTGGAACGCAATCATACAGACGGGTACGCGCCTTTCGTAATTTGCCGAACTGTACCGCACACTAATTAACACTACATAGGACTAACGACGATTAATGTACACCTACTTCTACAATTTTTGTGGACCGGTTTTATTAATTTTTATGTACAGTGGATTCCGCTTAATGCGGCCACCGGTTAATTTGGACAACCACCTAATATGGACATAAAGGCTGGTTCCGATTGTAATGTATGTTAACAACTCGTTTCAGTTATTATGCGCAATCGCTTAATGTGGGCAAATGAAACTGGTCCCAACGTGTCTACAATAAGCGGAATTCACTGTAGTTCAAAAGTATACGCTTTAAATTATACATATCCACACTATTTAAAAAATTAATTTTAGTTCATATACTTAATAATGGTAAATTCGAGTAGCCTTAAACAAAAATTTCATACCAGTCAGAGTTACTGGTCTGGTAATTCTAGTGTTAAGTCAGGTAGCGCAAGAACTCGGGCGATGGGGATAGACGGTGCCATTTCTACCTTTGTATCGCCTCGAGTGCCTTTTTGTCATGGTTATACGTATAATACTCACACGTTAGAGGACTCGATTAGAATATTCAGAATGAAGGGTTACTTCGCAAATGTAAATTTCAATCCAGGCAAGGGACGAACTTAAGACGAAGCGCTTTAACTGGGAAACCACTTGGATGATTATTTCTGAGAGACAATAGGGGGATCGTTTCGCGCTAGAGCCGACCGATGCTACCACAGTCACGGTCACGGCCGCAGCCACAACCACCACAGCCACAGCTAACGAAATCCCTCGAAGGCATAACTGGAGCGTACTAACTTGTGGTTCAAATCCCGATAGGGGTTAACCCATCCCGAAGCCCCAAAGACGGTAGCCGGGGAAAATTATAAGTGGGTACTCTCACGCGAGTGACAAAACACAATTCTCGGACGCGCGTACGCGCTTCTGCCGATTGAAAGCGAGAAACTCGGTCAACTGCCGAATCGCGTAACACGCGCGCGCGGTATCGAATCACGTCCGATTCGGAAGAGCATATTTCACTCGTTACAAACTTTAAATTAAAGTATCGACTCCGGCGCGTATTCTCGGCACGAGTGCACCACCGCGCCACGCGAATGCCAATAACTCAACTCGGAGATTCGGCTGATCGGGGAAGAACCGAAAAATAAGGTTGAAACTAGCAATTACGCGAGCGATCGCACTTGCATTCCGGCATCCGCGGAGTTCCTTCGCAGCTGGGATTGAGAGTGCGCGTCATTTCTATCGTTGCTTTCCTGTTCGTACCTACGGTGCAACGATGGAAAGATGGGACTTGGAAGAAATGCGGTACGTTTGGTTTAAATCTAGATCATGCACATCTCTGGATCTTCGGAGCTCCAAACTTTTTTTTTTACTCTATAAAGTGTATTTCGTGTCGCTGATCACGAAATAATTATAGAATTTCTATTCTACTGAAAATTATTTCACAAGGAATCACACGTGTTTGGCTTGCTTTAGAAATAGTTTAGTGATCCGGAGATTCGGAGATGTGCATGATCTAGATTTGTTCCGTATGTTTGGTTCTAGACTGTCTTACTCGAACACAATCATGCGGACGAACAAACGCATTTTTGTTATTCGCCGAACTGTTAAGCACGTTAATTAATATTAGAACTACCAGACCAATCGTTTTGACTGGTTTGATATTTTTGTTTAAGGCTACTCAAATTTACCATTTTTAAGTTGTAGGCATGCGATGTATATCGATATGCGATACACATAGATTTGCGCGAGCTGGAAATCAACAAAGTTTGTGAAAAATCCGCGACTCGTTGCCACGCTACTGGACAATGATCGCGGCGAAAAATGCGAGCGGAAATATGCGACTCGTAAAAGAAACCTTGTAACGTGAAGACACGTTGTAATAAATTCCTTTGATTCTAGATAATCGCCCTATCAAGTACATGAACGAAAATTGATTTCTAAGTTACATAGTGCGCATATGTATAATTTTAAACATCAAGAGACAAGGTCTTGTCGCGGACCAAGTACAAGTACGCGAGACTAGACCTTGTCTCTTGAATTTTTATAGTACATACTGGTACTTAGTACTTGGCCCATGTATTTGCATTTTTGATGCTTTTTTTATTTTTCTATTTCACCACTTTCGTACAATTGATTTCACAAAATATACTTTTACATCAAAACTGGTAGCAAAAAATCGTAGGTATACATTAATCGTCGGTAATTCTAGTGTTAAGTCAGGTAGCAAAGGAATGTCGGTTGATGAGGATAGGCGGGTGCAACTTTAACCCCTGTACCGCCTCAGGTGCCTTCCTCTCACCGTTATACGGTACGTGTGGGCGTATCTCGCGTTATCGCGTTCCTCGCAGTTCTGTACTTTATTCCCCGCGAAAATCTCCGCGTTGCTCCGTACCTGACCTGATTCGTCGTCGACGAACAATCAGTCCCACCTTTATCGACGATGCACGCCGAGCTTATGGTACTGCAAAACGTCGGACGAATCGCGTCACCCGTTTAGTAATATAGCGTCCGATGGCTCGGCAATTTTCCATTTGTCGTTCAACTTTCCAGCAATTATCGTTTTCCATGCAGGGACGAGAGCCAGCGGTATTATCGAGCGAGAGCGAACCGTTACGAGCTAAATATGTATTTTACGTCGACAAGGGCGTCGAATTTCATTTAAATTATTTCGTCTCTCAGAAGTTGCGGTGCGCCCATTCTACTTAATTACCAAGCAGGTCAATTGTCGGTGGCGCGCGTGGACGTGGAAAAAGCAGACGTGGGAAATTGGAAGAGGAGATGAAAATATCGACGATTATTTCCGGAACCTAAATCACCGGGCTCGCTGGCCGATAATTCAATACGCTCGAAATTCGAGCACGTTTCTTTATCTCGTTGGATTTTTGGTTGAAAGCAGGAATACTTCGGTGTTAATAAAACTTGTAACTTTATTAACTAAACGACGCGAAGTTAATTCTTATTTAAAATCTACTGTAATGTGCCGACCGCATCTCTATTTAATTCTCTAGTGATAAGGTTACTCGTAATTTAGTGTAGCAAATATTTTGTACACCATCGAAATCTTCCTTAGACCCTGAATCACCATTCCCTTTCGCATCTTCCCTTATCACTAATTCATCGTCCAAACTCCTGGTACTTCTCCTCTTCTACTTTCCACCTAAACATTTTAATCATCATTCCTTCCACATACTTTTTGATAGATAATAGTTTTCCTTAAACCTACCGGTCCTCTCCTTCTTCAGAATTCATTTTATATCTCAAGAGAACATTTTAAACCGTCAGAATACTGTGAACGATTATTTAGTACACCTCGAGACGAAGTTCTTGCCTACGAAATAGTCGTGGATATTAGTTCTATTGAACATACTAAATAAAATACGGAACTGCTTCTAAAGTTGGAAGTCTATTATTATTATTTTGCACAACCACCGCGTTGTGCATTACACTACCAATAGCCAATATAATTAATAATTTGAAGATAGCCTGACGACTGTGACTCCCACGTAGTATTGCGCGATTACAGAAAATATCTATCTTTACCGACTAGAGTTCAGAGTAATTCTCGGTCCTTACTGACCGGTGTCTGGAATGAATCTAAGGAACGAAAGGATCTGTACAAATTAGGAAAACTAGGTTTCCAGATAAGAGAAACGGAAGGGATGAAGGAGAAGTAGGAGGACAGTTCCGGTCAAAGTACGACGGACTGGACATCGGAAATGCGTGAATCAGTGAGGATGTGTCAGGAGGGTTGAGAGTTTAAGCGTGCAAAATATTTGCTAGACAGAAGATTGAAAAAATGCAGCGCTTGCTCGAAAATAAAATAACCGTTGGACTGGGTATCCAACAATCTTTACAAAGATCGCAAAGAAGACCGCAAGACTGCTGCACTTACTTCCAGTGCCGCCGCATCAGTTTCCGCATTTACCTTTGTCCCCGAATCCGCAACAATGCTATCCAATCGCAAACGTGCTCTCGGTGGGCGATCATTCCCGCCCCGATTCTGCGTCAAACCCAACGCGATACCAATCGAACGCCATTGAATTTAATATTATTTGCAATTACCACGACGCCTTTTCAAGCGGATCGAATGTAATTAAAAATAAATAAACCTTTCGAATTGTCGTCGATTAATCCCTCTCGCTCGTGTTTTATACGCGTACATATACGATAATTATAACGTACCCGGCCCGTACAACGCGTAAACGTTAATTCTCTGTCGTGAGAAATAGCGCGATGGCAATAAGAGGGTGTATGTATCCGACGTCGATAGCGCCGCGTTTATCCACGTCCCTTTTTATTTCGAAAGGGCCGATCGACGATGTTTTAGGGGAAATCGAATCGTATGTGCGAGAGAGAGAGAGAGAGAGAGAGAGAGAGAGATAGTCGTGGGGAAAAAGGGGAAGCCTATTCTCCATGAAAAGGTTCGTATACGTCCATGATAAGGTTGAAGGAAAGTTGAAAAACCTTTGAGAAATTACGGCGAACCGTAGGGCTCGGCCACGAAGGTCAATTGTACCCTTATCGAGTTTCTAAAGCCAAAAGAATTCTTACCATTCCGGAGTGGCCCCTAAAGTTTATTATTATTACCTCTAGTGGAACCGCGTACGTAGAACCGAGCGTAAAACGATTTTTCAACATATAAAATATACACGGTATTTCGCGCTGTTATCTATTCGGCAAAAAGCAATGTTCCTCCCGCCATTTCCGTCTCGAGGAAGAAAAAATGCCCTTTCGTTCGATGGAAAAGGAAAGTTGATACATCCATCGTCCTGCGAAAAACGTCAGAAAAGAAATTTCCCAGGACCGTTGTACCGGATAATAAATCGTGCTTTGAGCCAATGTTTCGTCACGCGTCGCGCCACCATAAGAGTCATATCTCTGACGCGTGGTTTACGGTAGCACAAAGATGTCATCAATCTTCCCCAGTTGAAACGGATTCCGGGCGGAACATCTGGGAAAGTTTGACGAAAATGTCGACCGGCGCCCTACGGAGATCGAGGACGTAGCAGACTGCTAGACAAAGTCTAACGCGAGAAACGGGAACACGGTTGGTGGTGCGATGCGAATCGATCGTCTCTAGAATCTACAATTACTTGTTGCAAGGAGGATCTCGTGCCAAGCTCCCACAGCTTTCGCTTCCTCTTTCTCTCTCTCTCGCTCTCTCTCTCTCCCTCCCGCTATCGCTTCGTTACACAGAAATTGGACGACCGTTTCGATAGCGTCCTTGTTTTATGTAATTCCACTTTCCTTCGTCCTTTTATATCCCCGAGAAGACGCGCGACTGAAAATAAGGATAGGAGAAGATTTCCGAATACAGGATTTCGCGCTAGAAACGCGCAGGAAGAGCGAATATATACATCGATGTTCTTAACGTGGCCGTTAGGAAAGATGCTGAATTAATCAAAATGATATTGCTAGTTCGCGTTTTGCTACTCGGCAACCTATAAAAATGAGAGAGAGAGAGAGATAAAAAAAAAGAACAGGAGTACGGTCGAATACGAGCACCGCGGAATGCTCTCTCCGCAATGCCGTATCGCTTTTATATTCTTTCCTCTTACCGAGCCGTCTCCGATACGGGATACGTATCCGTATCGTACATACGTAATGGCGCATAAAATTTTACGAGCCACGCATTACGTCGAATTCATCGAGAGAGCAAAGGTATCACCGTTGTTACAACTGCGAGGTAATCGGTGGATCGATCGAATATTACCGTTACTTCTACCGAACGAGTATTGACGTTGTATGTACATACGTACGAACAATGTTTATCGGTTAGGTACGTACTGTTAACGATGCCGCATTGTTGCGCTAACGTCGCTTTTCGCGATGCCAGTTCCCGGAGTATTGAAAAACAAACGCGTAACAAAATTCTCCAATTAATTTACCAAACGCTTTGACATCGTTGGCAACTTATCGCGACCCGTTGCTGTAAAGAAAGAAGAAAGAACGAAACTGGAATAAATAATAGAAAAGAATAAATTACAATGATAAGAATAAAGTATAAAGATAAGAATAAAGTATAAAGATAAGAATAAAGTACAAAGATAAGAATAAATTACAAAGATAAGAATAAAGTACAAAGATAACAATAAATTACAAAGATAAGAATGAAGTACAAAGATAAGAATAAATTACAAAGATAAGGATAAAGTACAAAGATAACAATAAATTACAAAGATATCCATTAACCCTCCTATACTCGCGCCAAATTTTATAACACCTATGCTCGCGTACGGTGTGACAGACTATTTAATGTCATATTTCAAGAAGGGCTATAGTTTAATTACGTTTTTTTGTAAATAGGGATGGTAATAAATCAAGTAAAATCAATTTCTACCAACTACCAACGAACTACCAACTTAAACAATTTAAGAAATAAACTCGGAAAAGTGTTTTCTCGGTCTCACGGACCGACGCGCGGGTATAGGAAAGTTCACCAATCGTAACGCGAAGATGGTATGGATATAATTTCGGCGTAAACGGAATACCTAGCTTCGTTTTGACCAACTTGCCAGAATTTTTCGCGGAAAGCTCATTTAGCTTCGTTTAGCCTCGTTTAGCAGCCGGAGCGTGCCGGAATATTACGCAACAAAGCGTTTGCACCAAAGTAAGATATTCTCGAGGAAACTAGATCGTCCTCGCTCACGCGTTCCAGGTACGTGGATCTGTCGCGAGAAAAAAAAAAAAATCCTTCGTGCAAACGACTTTTCATTTTGCCGTTGACGTTATAAATATTTCCGGTAAAAGTAGCCGCGTTCGTTAATTATTAACCGAGCAGAAATTATACGTCCTGCCTCGCGGAACGAATGTTTTTAATTGACAGTAATCACCGGTGGGAAATAAGTTTTCATGTAATCTCGAATAAATATGTGAGCGAGTTAAGCAGATCGAAGCTTGGCTCGCGGTAATTACCGCAATTCGCGGTAATTAAAAGCTCTTTAAGCAACGTAAATATCGTTCCGCGAGGTTTTTTTTTTTTTTTTTTAATCGTCGGCGAGAAAAAAAAAGTTCTATCGACGCTCCCGGGGAAATTGCATTTTGGGAAAGACGACGCGTCGTCGCAAACTATTACCGTCGCGCGACGATAAAACGTAACGAGACGGCGATAAATATTAACCGTGAACGTCGTCGATGAATCTCGTGGATTTACCGGC
Source organism: Pemphredon lugubris (assembly GCA_933228935.1). Classification (NCBI taxonomy): domain Eukaryota; kingdom Metazoa; phylum Arthropoda; class Insecta; order Hymenoptera; family Crabronidae; genus Pemphredon; species Pemphredon lugubris. The sequence continues at coordinate 64,035,623 of OW121815.1, forward strand.
GCGTAATAAACAACATCCGAGCTGGATGAACGAAACGTGGAAGTCGCAGTCGCGCATTTTAGTTTAAGTCGCCGACGCGCGTCTAGTCTAATTATCGGTGTATACGGATACGCGACGTCATTAGCCACCTTTACCGTGCCGCACGACATTTTGTTGCCCGCCGTATTTATGACACGGCATTTCCTCCCGGGCCGTGTCAAACGCACGTTGCGCCCCCGATAAAGCGTTAATTATGTTGCGTGTAATTACCGCCGCGTGACTTTAAATTTCTCCGTCCTGTTTATTACGCTTTATCGTTTTCACGTTTCCATAGAATCGACGAAAGTTGGGAAAATCGATCTCGGTTGACGATTACCGGAGGATGAGGCACGAAGTTTCAAATTAAACCGCTCGCTGATACACGGTCTCCGAAATCGCGTGTAATGGGACGTAAAAACTAATCGGCCCATAAAAGTAATCCAGATTGCGGCCAGTTACATAGAGGGTAAATAAAATCCAACTTTCAATCTAGTAGCATGAAAATACATGATTTATAAATCATACGCGCGCTTGGATACCTACATGCAGGATATAGCGCAGAATTCGTGGAATTTGATGCACTCTCCACGCCTACCATGAACGGCAATCTGCCGTGCTCGTCGGGAATATAATTCGATGATCACCATCATCGATATTAATTTGAGTAAATCCCACGTTAAGCCGATTAAGAGTACGGTAGGAATAACCAGACGATGAGTAATGATCCCTTCGACGCGTTACCTTCGACTGCTAAACTAATTATTTAATTAAATCCCACATCGCGCGAATCGCGATTGCCGCCGAGTCATTATAACGGTTCGGCAACGCTTCGGTTATTGCGAACCGTGTCGTAACTCCGTCCCGCTGGATTCATTCGTCTTCCGAGAGACACACGCAAACGCTGCCGAAATTTATCTCGCGCACGTTGGTACGTACCTACCTACCGCATATCCGCGCGAAACGTATGTACGTACGTACGTACACAGTGGCGTACAACACGTACGTCGGAGAAGATAGTTTGGACCCAACCGCCAGGGGAGACGAGGAACAAAGCGTTATTCCACGACTCGTCGGCCGAACCGCGCTTTCCACCAATTTCAATTTCTCCGCCGCGAATAAATGTACTCGCCTGCGCTATCGTTGCATCCGTCGGTGTTCCCATTCGCGTCGCGGGGACGCATACCGCGTCTTTTACGGTGCGGTGCGGTGGCGGCGGCGGCGGCGGCTGTGACGCAACCCCGTACACATCTAATTGCGGTCTGAAACGAGCATCGGTAGCTTCCCTCTGCGACCTACCACCACCGCGTATTCGAGGTTTATTAATCATGCGATTCTACGGTACAGCCTCCCGTTGCGCGCTACACGAAACCGGTATAATAGTAATTCATATTTCAGTAGGACAAGACGGTCTTTGAGGATACGCGAGCACGCATCCTGAGCTTATATCGCCTTTATAGTAATTCACGAATGTCGAGAGCAGGATTAAGGGAGACAAACCCGAGGAAATACTTGACGAGGTACGGGACCCGATTAATCTTCCGATCATCGATCAAACGCTATGCGACTAGGCTCTCTCGTTCTTTTATCTTCTTTTTGTTAGTAGAAAATTTATTATCGGAATAACGTTAAAGCGTGTGATACACGATGGGAAAGAAATTATATAAAAAAAGTTGCAACTTTCTGTGATAGTTGGATCGATAAATTATATTCATGCTTGCCATGTTTTAACGAAGTTCATCGTAATATGCCTTCGCGATTGTAAGCAAATCTGTGACTTAAATAATAATATTAAAAATACTTTAACTGAAATGTTTTATTTCAAATTAATTTAAACACCATTAAAAATTTTATGTAGAAAGATGCGACCCGTCTGGTAGAATAAATCTTCAACCACGTGTTCATTAAAATAATTCCTTGAAAATTAAATTTATTGCTTGATTGTCTTATGCATCGTAAACTCTACACCTTTTTCTTGATAATCATGGTATTCGTACTATTGTACTAATCGTAAGGCAGACAGTAGAAGCAAAGGCTTAAATCTAGATCATGCACATCTCTGGATCTTCGGATCTTCAAACTTTTTTTTACTCTATCAAATGTATTTCGGGTCGCTGAAATAATTAAAGAATTTCTGTTCTACTGAAAAATATTTTAAAAGGAATCACATGTGCTTGCTTGCTTTAGAAATAGTTTGGAGATCCGAAGATTCAAAGATGTATGTACATGATCTAGATTTGTTCCGAAGCAAAACTATTTAATCGAAAAGCGTGTGGCGTATATACAAACCACGCGGATCGAATGAAAAATAACCAAAAATCGGTTAGCCACGGAACACTTAACGACGCAACGAATTAACGTTATCTACCCGCTAAAACGGCAAAGAACGACTACGTAACACTTTTCGAGGGCTCACGATGCTCCGTTTAAAAAAAAACTTTCCAAGAGTTTCTTGCGAGGGGAACAAACGAGTCGCTAAATACTCGTACTCCGTTTACCATGGTCCTCGATACACCTAATTATTTGAACAAGAAACAGGGACGGATGCCTGAGTAAACAGAACCAAAGACACTCGATTCCCCGATCAATTAAACGCTTAAACTCGACTTTTTACACCTTCTCGCGACTTCGCTCCTTTTCCTCGCAAAACACTCGACCCAATCGAATCGATCCCGTCACGGACGAATCCATCTTCGAGCCGTAGGATTTTCTTCGCCAAGCTTGCCGGGGGTTAAAACAAAGAAACACCCTAACGAATGCGGGTAGTGAGAAAAGAAAACAGGTGCTCGCGGAATTACACCTTGTCGACCGTAAGTTTTCCTGGATCGCAAGAGACAAGGGACGCGAATGCTTAAACGTACAATTAATTTCTAGCACCGCGGTTATAACCACTCGAGGTTACCGTTAACGAGCCCTAGAAGATCGTTACTCCATGCACGAAAGTTGGTTGCGTAGGTGCAACTACTTTTACACTCCCGACGGAGGCTTACATAGGTCGGAGGCGTAATCGCGTCGCGGGATATAAAAAGCTCAATTTTATCCTCGCCGTACGACCATCGTTGGGCGTTTAGAGGAAAAAAAAGGAAGAAAAAAAAGAGAGAGAAAGAGAAACTCTAATTTCCCTTCGGCAGAATTTTCTTCTATAGAGAAACTGAAAATATTCCGAGCGGAAGCGCGTCACGGTATCATCCTTGATCATTTCCGCTACGATAACCTAGATTATATATTTGTCCTGCGTACGTGTAAGTAATGCGGTTGAATGAGTTTGAATGGTAGAGAGGTAAAAGAATCCACGCGAACGCTAACACTGCCATAACGAAACCTTGCTTTCCCGCGGAGTATGCCGGCGCGAAACGCGACGGCAAAGCGTAATTCCGGGGCAGGTCAGAAAAAAAAAAATTCTATGCTCGGATCCCTGCGACGAGCGTACGTTCGTTATTATTTGCGTCCGTGACAGAAATAAGTCAGGCTTTAATTTGAGCGGAGGGAGGATTCATCTGCGACGCGTACGTTGCGGGTTACGCGTTAATTGGTTTCGACATTGTGAAAATTCGACGGATTCCGCCGAGTGTCCTCGACGTCTGCTCTTTACCTCGTGCTTTATTACTTTATACTCTATATCGTAATATTTTTTTTTCCCCCCCGATTCGAAATGCGTCGGGCGACAATTAGGAGGTGGGACGCATAAATTATCATGCCGCGGCAATGCTCTCAGCCTGAAAAAAAAAATCTTATTACTGCCGGCCTGCTAAAGTTGCAATTAAAACTTTGCACAAACACCGACCCCGACCTCGCGTTGCGTATAACGCTTTACGCTTTTTCCTCGGTCTCTAAATGGCAACGGCGATATTTGTAAAACGGATGGTATGTGGCGAGCAAACGTAACGGTTTTTCTTCGAGATCTCATTTGCGAGATAAATAATTTTCATAGATATATGCATTGCAATTTTACGATGTACAAATCGAGAGACAAGGTCTTGTCTCAAGAACAAGTACGCGAGACTAGACCTCGTATCTTTTCCGGAAAGAACGAACGGGGGTTTTCGAGGTGGTCAAGCCGTACTAAAAAATTAATTTCTTTTTTAAACTGCAATGCCCTTCGGATAGGTCGCGTCGAGATGAGTAATTTGTGTTTGATTCGACCAAAATTGGTCTCGCCAATCAGGAGATACGGAATCTTAAAAATGGCAGTTTTTAGTTTTTAGTGACAAACGTTGTTTTCTCCGTCGTCGTCTACGTCTCTCTCAGACCTTCCCACACACTTTCTCACTCTTTCTTATCCTCTCACTCCTTCTGATCCACCCTCTTTCTGATTTTCAATTTTTAATCTTTATAGACAAACTCGTACTTGTACTCGGCCCATACATTTGCATCTTTCATGCTTTCTTCTATATAATACTCTCCTTTATCGTCGAGACTACCGTCGGGGACAACGTTACGCTACGCTACCAAACTATTCCAGTCCATTCTTTTTCACCTTACCACGCTCCATAAATTGCGCCTCTTCGAGAGTCACATTGTAACGTCATTAAAACTCTTCTCCCGAGAGAACGATCTCATTAGCATGTTATTTCAAGAGGGGGAGTAGTAGACTTTTCCAAAATCGATTTTTCCCCTTTCTCGATTCAGCGGCTCGACGCGACGCGGCACGACGGCGGTCGGGATAGAGGGTAGAAACGGGAAACGTGCTTTCCAATTGGCACGTACGCGCCATACAGGCAGCGCGTATGGCCTTTGTGCGTCGAGAACACGCGACAGCCTGCGGGTCTTACGCAAGAAAACGTCGGATTTCCCGGGGACACGTATTTTTATGTAAATCCGAGCCGTTCCGTCTCTTCCCGTTTCTCGCGCGAGCATCATGGTTACGAGCATAGTGTTATTCGAAGTCGGGGGGTGGGGGGGGGGGGCCTCTCAAACTATCCACCTAAATTATACGCGCAAGATACGTACGGATAAATACGTGGATACGCGACGAGCGTACAACGTACAATCTACCGTCCCGATATCCCTCCACTTCCGCGGATATTCCCGAGAGAAGAGATTTCCAAGTAGTTACCGTGCGCGGGGGGCTCGAAAAGTACATTATGTTAATCCCACGCTGGCATGGAAAACTCAATTACCCCCGACCGTGCCTACCAACCGTCGCGACGCTCTCTCTCTCTCTCTCTCTCTCATGCCTGGATGCGCCGATCGTCCTCGATATTACGCCAAACAAATAATACGCGAAATTGTGCGACGCGCTCTTCAAAAACGCCGAGCCACTCGACCGGAACTGAAACCATTCGACCGTGTCCCCCCGTTAATAATGTTTCGATTAATCGCTACGCTCCTCCCGTTACCCTCGAAACGAATCCACGGCTCTGTCCCGAAACGTTCGCCGCAATGTTTTCATTACGCCGGAGCCGTCCGATGGGTCGGTAATTAGAATAATACGCTCGCGGTACGCGTTGTACTATTTGTAACTCCACCGACGGTTGATTAACCCTCGGTAATTGGGTGACGGCAACGGCTCGTTTCGCGAATGCAACTCGATAACGCGAATTATCCCTCTATGGAGCGCGATCGAGGTACGTACGCACGTATCCCCCGTCGGGCAATTACTTTCTGCTTTCTAACCGCGTTGACGGACACTCTCGAAAGCCTACCGCGAAAAGCTCCTCAAATTCCTGACAGAACAAACTACTCGCTCGTCCCGACATTTTTCTTTCGTATTATCTACCAAAGTCTCGGACCGGAGGATTTATGGGTGGAGAGAGAGAGAGAGAGGTTCGAAGGTTTTTGTCGCAAGGCCTGCCGGGACAAGCTCTACCCAGCCGCAGGTCTCAAAGCCATTCGGCAGAGAGGAGAGGTGGAAGAAAGAGTAAAGCCCCAGACCGGAAAGGAAAGAAAGGAAGCTTGGTTAATTCTTTTCACCGACGCTCCTCCGGTGGTCAGCGAGTAGTACGCCCGTTACTCTTCGCCGGAGATAATTAAACAACGCTTTCAGTGGGGGAGGGGGGGGGCCATAGTAATTACCGTCCGACCGTCGGGCTTCCGGCAGAAAACAAAGTAGCGGCACGATTTTTTTTTTCCAAAAGTATGCCGCGGCGGTATAAGATTTTAATACCCCTTCTCTCTTTTAATCCACGGATGGATCTTTCGTACAAATTTCTTCTTTTTTTTTCACTCTTTTCGCGAGTCCGATCGTGTTCCAAATTAACTCTACGATGACGAGTATTTCCATGTCTGGGTAGGGGGAGCAGTCGCTTCGTCGCGTTCCAAAACTCTTCGGGAGAATCGCGTTACCGCGCTCGTAATGGGATAAAAATTATTCGCTCGCTAATTAAGAGCGCTCGATAATGAACTTCCGATTCTTTTTCTCGAGCAAAGTTACTCGACTGTCCGTGCGCTTTTTACCTCGATTCCTTTACTCCAGTTCCCGGCGACGCGGGACGACGCGAGAATCGATATCGCGTTTTTAGCACGAGTCCTTGGTCGAAATCCTCCAGGAAGCAGGATGTAAAGTGGCGTTGGAGAAAATGACGTTTCGCGGGCAAACGATCGCGCGGAGTCACGACGGAACGAGAGAGCGCCACGGAGAACTTTGAAAATTCCAATTTATTTTTGGCATCGAAGTTAAAAGTAACTTTCGCAACGGCATTTTCGACGCGTTCCCTGGGATTTGGTTCCGCGTAATGATCCACTTACGCGGAAACCCGAAGGAAAATTGGGATGCCGCGGAGATCGTGGCGGGGTAAACTAGTGCGCGTAACTCGTTCACGGAAAGAAACGGTCGGGACATTGGCCGCAGGTGACATTTCCTCCGAACCCTTCTATCGATCCTTAGGAACCAGAATTTTGAATTAAACGAAAGGGGGGGGAGGGGGGCGTAAAACTCACTCGAGGACAGAGGGAACCGTTCTCATTTATCCGGATGGCTCTACGAGGGTGGAGTTCCAACCAACCGCTAGACCGCCAGAATCGGAAATTAAGGCCGAACCAATACCAATAAATGCGAGAACCCACGACGATTCGTGGAAACTCGTTTCTCGCAACCCTCACACGCTTTAGATCACCGATCCACACCATTCTCCTCTACCGCGATCTTCTCCGTCCACGGCCGTTCGCTTCCTCAAATTCTCGCTTTATCGTTTTTTAACTCTCCCTCGACAACTTTCCCGCGTATCGACACACCCGTCGACCTTTTGTCTCTTGCATTTTCAAATCCCCCCCCCCCCCCCATACCCCTTGCCACTAACCCCCGGATTCTCGCGACCAAGCTTATCCTCCCTCCCCTACAGACCGACCATCGAAGCGTAACAACCTTCGATGCCGTTGGGGACGCGTATTATCGTGTTCGAAGATCCGTAAAAATAAGGTCTGGTCTACTAGCCGCGACGCGAGACACGAAAGACAGAGAGAGAGAGAGAGAGAGAGAGAGAGAGAGAGAGAGAGATTGAGCGTGGATGAAGGTAAAGACCAGGCGCGGACCGATCGAATGCACTCCGATGTATTTGATGTCCCTCGAAGAGAAATCCATGGTATTTCTATTGTTGTACGGCTAACACCCGCTCGATATCCATCGTCGGGATCTTTCGCGGACAAAGGTAAAGGGTACCGTTCGTAGTCGTCCACGTATAGTATAATGCATTCCGACAACCGGACAGAAGTGTTGATTGCTCCACCGGGAATTTATTCCGTCGGATGTTCGAAACGTTGATAATCGTGCGGTAGCGAAGCGCGACGCGGACAAATTAATAACGCGGACGGGAAAATTGAAAATAATTCTCGCTTACCCGTAGCGGCGGACAAATGGAATCGCGTCCTCGTGATCCGTGGGTAAAGGTTTTGTTTTCATCGCGTATGGCAGGTTAACAAATCATTCCATTACCGATTCTACCGAGGCGACGTTATTACGCAAAAGTACTGTAATAAATTACGGTAAAACACGAGCCGTCACGACTCGAGACTAACGACGTAGTCGAGAATTTCTTGCTGGGATTGCACCTATCAGCGTCTAAGTGTGTTTGAAAACTTGAGCAGTTTTTTTTGCAACGACGTCGACCACGAGGGAGGGCTTGTCGAGCTCGAAATTATTCAAAGCGATGGATGCGATTCGTTCGCATCGAAAGTTTGACGGATGCATTTAGGTTCGCGTGTGGAGATGGGAAAGAAATAGTTGGAGACTCCGATGACGCGCAATGATCGCGATAAGTAATGTTGGGATTGCGATGGGCGCGTACATACGTCGCTTAACTCCGTGGAGACGAATTACACGATCTCTCATCCGGAGAAAGTAGTCCGTCGGGAAATATCCTTGCTTTTTCCACGACGGCTCTTTCCCTGTCACGTTCTAACGAGGGAAAAAAGGACACGGACGAGGGACCCCGCCGAAAGTAAAGCAGAATGTGAACTCCAACCAAGATTCATGGCCCGGCGAAACCCTCTTACCGCCCGCATCTTAAGCCTTTGGCAAACATTTGCACTCTCTATGTAGAGAAACGACAGGTAGTTTCTTGAACAAACGTCCCGTTGATTCCCGTGTGTGCATGAACGGTAGTCGGGATGACGAGGCGAGGTTTAGCTTGCCCGTAATCTCGTACCGCGCGCGATCGGTCAGTTTTCCGCGCAGGGACGAACGTTCGAATTAGAGAATAAATTGAATATCGATGTGTGCCAGGTGTGGCGGTTAATAATTCTTCATTTATTTGAAAGGTCGCTTTGGAAGCAATTATTGTTTCACAGTCTTATTTCTTTTGTTATTTTCTTGCTGTGAAGCAATTATTTGAATTTGGAAACAATTATTGTTTCACAGTTTAATTTCTTTTGTTATGTTCTTGCTATGGAACAATTATTTGAATTTAGTCATCGACCGATACATCTAAGTAGAGAGTCAAAAAGCTTTTTGACGTATGCCTGGTCGTTGAAAACAATGTAAACTTTAAGAAAAGGAAACTTGAAAAAAGACTTTCTTGCTACGACGTAACTTTTCAAAACCCCCATTGACGTTTAAACCATTCCGAGTTAGCGAATCATATTTTTTTTCGTGTGGTAAATGTGTCGGGTTTCGAGCCGAGTAAAGAGCATTCGCGGCACGTACTGCTTTTCTTGTTCCTTTTGCTGTCTCGGTATGAAAGAATTTCTTTCATTTGTTCATTTCTGTCAAAGAAAGGCTTCTGCATCGGGTCGTGATTGGAGATGAAAAATGAATATGTTTCGAGAACGAAGACGCAGAATATCATGGGTTGACCTGGAAAAACCATCAACATCGACCGCAAGACCAAATCGTTTCGGAAACAAGAGACTGTTGTGCATTTGGTACTCTGAGCTTCTGAAACCAGGTGAAACAATTAACACCGGTTGCTACCGTCAATAAATGATCAATATGAACCATGCACTCAACGAAAAGCGACGAGAACGAGCTGCAAGACACGAAAAAGTGATTTTGCAACACGATAACGCCTCATCGAACACAGCGAAATCGGTCAGAGACACAATTTCTGCACTTGGCTGGGAACTCTTGCCCCACCCACCGTACTCTCCACTTTCCATGGAACACTCGAACAATTACGGAGATGTTGAAAATTGACTTGATGACTGGATCACATCAAACGATGTACAGTTTTTCTGGAAAGGCATCCATAAATTGCCAGAGGGATGAACAAAATGTATAGCTAGCGATGGAGTATACTTTGAATAAATGTATCTTTTTAAAGGAAAAATTAAGAATTATTAACCGCCAAACCTGCTATGTAGCTACATGCAGTCACGAGGCAAGGTCTTGTCCCGGGCCAGGTATAAGTACGCGAGAACTAGACCTTGTATCTTCTCCAGAAACAACGAACGGGGGTTTTCGATTTAGTCTCGTTTCGATTTGGTTCCGATTTAAATTTCGTTTAGTCCAAAAATACATAATGAGCTGTGCTAAATACGTAATACTAGGTAACATATACATTAGTTATTATGGTCAATCCATATTAAAAAATGAATATTTCTAAAAAGTGCGATAGCCTTCGGAATGGTAGAAATATCTCGAAAAGCTTCTTCGCGGTGATCGGAAGCACCGTGGGAACGTGGAAACCCGAGAAAACTGCCTCCTCGCGAGACTCGGATAATTTAACGCCAGAGAGCATCGCGTTGCGTCGATGAGAGGAAAACGGTATGAGAGAGGAGATCAGAGAAACTTGTATTAAAGCGTGCAACGCTCGCTTTGCCGCGTAAAGATGTCGCCCGAAGCTCGAGTTTTGCTCGAGTGATTTGTAAAGGATTAGACGAAACACCGAGGGAACCTTAAACTACACGCCAGCGAAGGTCAACCGGTTCGCGAGGATGAATTAATTCGGGATTCACGAGAGGACTCTGGAGGATTATTATACGGGACGTTCAAAAGTTTCATCCCGCTTTAATCTCTCCGAAAGACTGGTTAATTTAAGTACATGCAGTCTGAATATATATACCTCGTAACCCTCTTTCACCGAAGAATATGAAATCCGCCGAACTTCGGGGTTTTGCGAATTTTTGGTTTATCGGGCTGCGGCAAAACGTGAGTTACGCCCAAGTTTCCGGGACGGAGGCTATCCTCCCCTCGGAATTTCGAAAGAGTTGTCAGCCACTCGGCGGAATTCGTTATTACGGGGAGAGGATGTTTTAACGACGAATATTAATATTCCGGATTCGAGATTTTTTTTCGAGTTGGAAAACTATGCCCGACGAGGGAGCGAACATTTTTTGCGCGGCTAATATTTGCATCGCAGTCACGTCAAAGGTACAAACGGTAATTAAAGAGATTTCTACCAGCTAGTCTATAGTACCGAACAAATCGAGATTACGAATCTCGCGAACCATCCCGGCTCGCGATCGCTCGATTCGTCTCTCGTTCTCCGCGAGTTCGAGAGTTTATTATCAAATAAATCGCGTCCAAGATTTAACGATTTTCTTTCGTATCGGTGGGCGGACAGCTCGAACGTGCGAGTCGGTGTCGATTCAACAGGTGTTACCGCGAGGCGCGAAACTACGTCAGGCGGGTGTACGAAGCAAATAAATGGAGGAAAAAAAGAAAATCGACCTTCGTTCGCGAAATGTCGGTGCGCTCAGAAGCCAGAAGAAATTAGATTCCGGTGAGCGTTGCTCGCAGACTGGTAGTAGCGCCAGTGAGACCGTTAACGAGTTTGTACTACGAACTTTGTAGGTTGTATGGAAGTAGACTGTACTATGCTGCTTTTGGATATTTCGAACCACCCATCACTCCCCCCCCCCCCGCCCCTTCAAACCCCCGCGTGGTTCAACGAATGGTTCGAAATATGTAGAAGCGTCATGGTACACTCTATTTATGGAGCATCGATTCACGAGAGTCGAATCAAGATGAAAAAAATAGATCCCTCTGAATGATTCGGTTGGCTGTCAGATGTAAATTTTCTCCGCTACATGGAAACTGTACGAATCATCGATATGATTTTTAGTTATTTTCCTCGATGTACCTCGCTCGCGTAACCACTTCAGAAGCATATCCACGTTAAAAATGTTAAAATATCGTGAAGCGACGATGGAATGAAAACAATAATAAATCCACCGGGCCGACGCGCGTATTACCCAGAATCGCCTACTCGAAACTCCGCTCTTCAAGAGGGAGGGAAAATTATCCGAGAAACCGGTCAGAGGTTAATCCCTGTTGAATTAGAGTTTGATCGGTAGCATTTCTGACCGTGATGCGAGTCGGAATACAGGGGAAAATTATATTCTTCGGCTTCGCGCCCCGGGGAAACTTCTGACACGTGTGCGCTGACGCGGAAGTAAGTGGTCGTCAGAAACAAATTGGAAACTCCTGGTCTGCGTGGTACCTCGTCATTTTATCGCCTCGGGTGGTGGCATCCCCCCAAACCTCTTCGAAGTGATCGAACAAATGTTCCTTGCGCGACTGCCGGTCCTCTGTTAATTATCGTATCGGAAATTTCGAGTGCCCCCTCCGCGGATAAACTTTCCGGCCCGATTCGGCTAATTACGTGTTAATTACGTCGAGTGTACGGTTCGTACGCGATCCGATACGATCCGTGGAGAGAGAGAGAGAGAGAGACGCGCGTACAGGTAGGTATCGATGAGTTAGCTCGCGAACGTGGCGGTGGAATGGAGATGGGAAGATTAATTGCGTCTATCAGCGAACGTTACCGTTACCGTTACCGTTGCCCTTACCGCGCGGTATTAAAAACGTAACGGCGGTAATTTTTATCGTGATACGGATCGACTTCGTTATTACTCCGAGCCACGCGATATTTTTATATTTTCGAGGACGCGTGAGGCAAGAGCACACTGATAAATCCCCCATTCGTTTTTACCCACTCATATTTCACGTTCGACCAATACGCCTTCCTATCTGCGAAGGGTGGCGTATAAAGGAGAGACAAACAAAGATTAACGTAGCGTAAAAAGGAGGTGGCTGTAATTCGCGGCTCGGCGACACGACTCCTGTGCTCCACGAGCGAAGGGGGAACGGGAAAGGTGCGAGTGATTCACGCTCAAATCGTTCCTATCGTGTCCTAATCTTCCTAATCTTTGAATATACGTGTATCTTCGAGAAGAGAGAGAGAGAGAGAGATGGATGGATGGATGGATAGATATAAAGTTTGTTTACAAGTTGCGGTAAAAATGCCTACCGTAATCAATAACTGAACAAATATATAGCAATAATTGAGGACTAGACATCAATAATGGGCTAAGTGCCAAAATCGAAAAATATTAGTTAGATCCAAAAAATGTTAGAAAATGCCATCACCAACAATCTAAAAAGCGGGCTAAGTCCCAAAACCATTTATAGTAGCCCAAATAAGACCTGACAGATGGCATGCGAGGTATGTTCGATAAAAAAAAATTCATAAAAATGCTGCAATAGTAATGTGAAGCTTACTCTAGCTAATAACTAAAAGAATTTGATTAAGATTTTTTTGTCAAAAGTTTCGTCACAAAACAGAAAACATTGAATAACTCTGAATCAAATTTTTGACACTTAGCCCATTATTGATGTCCAGTCCACAATTATAAGCTTAAATATAAAGTATGAAGGAAAACAAGTAATAAAAAGATAAGGATTATGTAAAGTACGCCAATAATGAGTACACGTAACAATAGTAGCAAGTGAAAATGAAGAAATATATAGAGTGAAGAAAAAAAGAGAAACAGTTAACGACGATGCAGATTATCTTGCGAGCTAACTAGCCAATAGCCAACTCCTTAATTGTATTTTAACACAGAGAAAGAGAGAGGGAGAGAGAGCAAAACGTACGCATCTTTATTCCACACATGATAATAAGCGCGAGCCAACAACGGAGCGTAATGGTGTTACTCTTTACGTTTCAGGTTCGATAAGCAATATCGACGGTGCCGAGTATCACTGCAATAAAACAACGGTACGAAAGGTTATCAGCGGAGTCGTCGGTGCGGCCAGTTCGGTCACGTCAATCCAAGTGGCGAACCTCCTCCGACTTTTCAGAATTCCCCAGGTATGTACCGAGTAACGCGCGCACTTTGCGTCCCTTCGACGTTCTAACGAGTTCAAATATGCCGACTAAACACGCGCTCGACTCCCGGAGTCGGGCATGACGCGGCAATTGAAACTCGAAACTAGAAGAGAAGGGTCCCGGCTCTCCTGTCGACGATACGTGCCTCTGGAGCGAATTTACGTCCGACGGATTGGCGCGGTCACGACGTTTACCGGGAAAGTTCAATCTTCCTAAGCCGAGTTAGATCGAGCTACCTAGTCGAGGGATACCGCGAGATCAACTTTTCGGATCTCCTTTGCAAAGAATAATATGAGCTCGAGGGGGGGGGGGGGGCAGTCGCGCGAGCACTGCGGGGAGAATATTCTGGGGAAACGTTATTATTAAATCGTATCGTCGAGAACATTTGATAAGGATCTACCGGCAGAGATCGGAGGGAGCCTCGAGGTAAAAGTAAAGCTGACAGTCTTTAACCCTTTCGTTACTATGGACGAGATATCTCGCGACCCGGTACTTCCCGATTAACGCTATTGTCGATAATCTGGATTTGTAGCGCCAATATTTTGACATTCTGCGCGAAATATTTTGTTTTCTAATAATACGGTAGACACCAATAACAAAATGCCCAACAAAACGTTATACCTTCTATGCAAAGAAAACGGATGACGCGAGGAAACACGGTATTTTTGTCAAAAGTGTAATGTCACTTTACGCGTAACACCATGTTTCCAGTTATGCCACGTGGAAAGTAAATAAAAACAATTTCATGCAAATTAATAAAAACTGTATTTATTTCTTCCATTTAGCCGTACGAATAGAATTAGTTATAAAATATATTCGTCTAGAATATCAAAATATTCGTGCTAGGAAGCCAGATTATCGTCAAAAGTTTTGACTCGAAAGCGTTAATCCGTAATTACCGGGTAGCGAGATATGTCGTCAAAAGCGTTAATCGGGAAGTATCGGGTCGCGAGATATCTCGTCCGGGGTAACGAAAGGGTTAATGTTGCGGCCTTTCTCTCGCCACCTGGCCGCGATACGCGATAAGAGAAACCGTCGGGTACCGTGGTGGGGCGCAAAGATTACACCGGATGTACGCCCGGCACCGAGCTCGTGGCTGGTTGCCCAACGAACCGAAATACCCGTACCTCTCCTACCGGATCGCTCTTTGAAACATAACTCTGGCTCGGAGGACTCGCGTCTCTTCCGAATTGATAACAATACCGGGAAAACGAATCGATAAGGTCGTAACGCGTAACCCGTAACGCGTAACCTGTAACCCGTCCGTAACTTGCCAGCGATGACTTCTTTGTTCCGCCGCTCTTTGTCCTTTGTCCGATGGGAAATGGCTGCATACGCGAAAATGGAAGTACGTTCATGTTCCTTCGCGTCCGTGGACATACTTTTGACACGCGCGTACATACATACGTATAATGTACACCCACACGAAAAAGTTGAAATTAACAGCACGGAAAATGTTGAATAGCCGACCGATAGAGTCAGCCTAATTCTAATATAATAGAGCGAATGCTTGTATCGTGGATCCATTGTATTTGCATTGTCTGTCGTAAACATTTCTCTCGCGAAACAAGAACGCGAATTGGAGCGAATAGTTATTTGTATAGTTGCCGAATGGAAAAAAGAATATTTACGCCTCCCCCCGTCAGATGAAAATTCGTAGCGGCGTAAGAAGTCATCTTGGAATGTTCTACATCCTCGCTTCATTGTTGTCTCATTTTCGGTTTCCCCGTCTAACTCCCGACGGTACTTTACAAAAGGCTCTCCGCGAGTACGAATGCTTTAAAGTAAAATCACCGCGTGTTCCAACCTTTTCGCGAATCAACGAGAATCGGGAATAGTACGATCGATCGCATATTTTATCTTTGATTAATCGTAAGCGTACCCAGCTCTCCGCGGCCCTCTCACCCCCCCGTCAAATTTTTGGACTCCCGATTTATACCCTATTTTTCGAAATTATTCCCAAAGTTATTTCACGAATTATTTAACGTTATTCATGAGAATATTCCAATTATCCAATTTATATTGGAAATAATTTAAATTAAAATCACCCAGAGTCGAAAAATGAAATGAGAGGAAAATACCGAAACGATCGGTGGAAAATTGCGTGCCGAGGGAAATGTTCGATTAACGAAGAGAACGTTTCGGCGCGTCATTGTGCCGCAAAAATTGCTCCACGGAAGCCTACTCACGGAATCAATTTCAAGATTCACCGAAGCATTCGATCAAGTGGATTTTCCGAAGCCTTTGGCGAGGTCCGTAGCCACCTTTCGCGTCACCACCAATCCCCGTTTAAATCCGATAGGATACTCGCTTAAGCTAGACGGCGAAGAAACAAAAATACGGGAGAACGATCAAAAGTATACGACAAGGTGACACGTGAATCGAAATTCTGATCGACGCGAGTTGGCCCGAAAATTATGCGAAACGAATTCAAAGTCGTTCATCAGCGAATCCTTCGGCGAGACCGTCCCGATAGTTCCTCTTTAAGTATGTAATGGCCACTCCCTCGGCCCGAAGTCAAACGGAAGTTTTGAACCTTTTGTAGTCCAAATCGCATGCCCGATTAAAGTTTCTAATTTTAGCTTTACACATCCGCGTTAGGGAAGTACAAAACTCTTATCTCGGAACTTTGGCTTCATCGCGATAAAATCCGGAGATATTGAAATTGCGACGATAAAGTTTCTACAGGGTCCGATGCGAAAATCGCATGATTTTCAAGTAAAAAGTACTAAGTCAATTTTGGTTCAACAAAGTTTGTATTTATAACAAAACATAGTGTAAATAGGAAATTTTATTTTGGTAAACAGTTAATTTTATTTTGATAAATACTTTTCCACGTTTTGAATATCACGTCATCACTGATGGTGACCATTTGCTTTATGCAGGATTACAGCCGGCCGATCCTCGATGTAGGAAACTCGTCTCGAGCATAGCCGATTCATAATACACCTATACATCGTTATACGGCCGCTCTTTATACAGTATTTCGATATAACGGCCTTTTTAATTATGACACTTTTCCGATTTACGGCCCATAATGTTTCGTTACACGGTAAAAATAAAATGCTGTACTCTAAGCATTTTTATAGGAAATAAAAAGAATAAAATGCTTTATGAACCAAAAACTATATTATTTTATAAAGAAAGTGAAACAGATCCAATTGAATTTGTATAGATTCTGTATCATAATAATTGATTTGCTGAACGGATTTTCCCTTTACGGCCAACTTTTCCGGAACGTATCTAGGTCGTAAAGCCAAAGTATGGGTGTATTTTGCGTTGCCCGACGTTAGACGTGAAACGTGAAACGTTTAACGGGATTCCGAGTGACTTCATATCGGCCACCAAACCCATCTCTCGTTTAGCACTCACGGGAGCCTCGTCCGTTGCAAACTCTCTCAACTCGACGTCGATCCCACGAGTGGATATCGCTTCGTCGAAACCGTAGATAATACACGCGCGTATTTCGCGCGGGATTGAAACGCTCGGGGAATTCCGATCTGAAAACCTGATTCCGACGATAGAGGAACGAGCCTCGGAATTTTTACAACATTCGATCTGATTATCCTAGACGAGACCACGTTCGCGATACAAAACGATCCGTCCGTACGCGATAAGATACGGTTTCGTTATCACGACCGATCGCATTCGTCGACGACTGCGACAGCCTGGACACGTTGTTTTAAACGGGGCAGGTTTCGTTAAGGTAGGATTTCGTTACCACGACCGATCGCAGTCGTGAACGACTGCGACACCCTGGACACGTTGTTTTAAATGGGGCCGATTTAGTTAAGGTAGGATTTCGTAAAGGTACGGTTTCGTTACCACGATCGATCGCAGTCGTCGTCGTTGTCTCCTTCTTCCACTTTCGTCCATATTAACTTCTCGCACGTCTCGCACTTACGATGCATCGTCGACGACTGCGATCGGTCGTGGTAACGAAACCGTACCTATACCACGACCGATCGCAGTCGTGGACGACTGCGACAACCTAGACACGGTGTTTTAAATAAAGATGGCGGGTGGAGCGAAATTAGAATTGCCGAAGCGACGCGACTGATCTCTCTTTCGTATCGAAACGCCCGTCGTCCTCGCTCCTACGATCTCCGGTGGCCAACTCTATTTTGACGATCGCCAATCTTATGGCCGGTAAAGGTACAGTTTCGTTACCAGGATCGCAGCCGTCGACGACTGCGACCCACTAGACAGTTGTTTTAAGTGGGGCCGGTTTTGTTACGACTCGCGGTCGTCGTGCGACACGACCGATAATCGCACCACTAGCCCGGTCTAGTGCTGTCACTGGTCGTCGGACAACAGGCGCGTTGAAATCGAGATTTGGCTACTCCCTCCAACGATTCGTCAGAGACATTTTGCACCAGCGGAGTGGTGGAGGAAGCGAAAGATCGACGAATGATGAAAAGAACGACGTGTCTGGTCGTTGTAACGAAACAGGGGCACTGTCGAACAACATTTGTCGCAGTCTTCCACGACTGCGATCGGTCGTGGTAAAGATACGGTTTCTTTACCGTACCTTAAAGGGAAGAGAATCCTGGCTTCCGATGAAGAGAGCAACGAAACGTCGATCGGTCGAGAGTCGATGAACGCGTCGACCCAAGAATCCATAGAAATTCGGGCAAGGTAGTACGGTCGAGTCGTGCCGGGTCTCGTTAATCACGAGTTCGAATCGTGATTAACGATCGTCAGTGCGAAACTCTATTCGTGCAAATTTCCTTGACAATAGCAAACGTCGAGGTTTACGCGGTGGCACCATTGGTGCCAGTGGCCTTTTCAATTTTCGATTTTCAATTTCGGCCCCGTAGTTGAGTCGAGGCGCGAACAACTTCGAGCCGTCACCTTGCCACTCCATTTTATTCTCGAGCAACGTCGAATATGCATACGTACACATACTACTCGATCCGGATGACCCGCGGACACTTTTGTTGCCGACCGTTGCCGGAGTGGATCGTGCGCGGAAATATTTTCTATTCCAAACGCGACGCTGTCGCCCCGAGGAGAGATTCGCGCGTCCGATATTGGAATAAGGATGAGAATTGCGATGACGCGTACTTATACTGTAGAAGTATGGCGTGAAGTAAGTGGGAAAGCTTGAAAGGAAGTAAGTGTGGAAGCATGGATTATGCGGGTGGGCTAGACGTCGCGTCGTTGAGACGACGGAGATTTTTTTAAAGTTGTGATAATTCGTATGCAATCGATGAGCGATTAATGCTTTTGCGAAAAACGGCGTAGGAAGATCGAGATAGTTGACATAAGCGAACAAAAAATTGGAGAACTAATCATGATTGTAAATATATTTAACATAAACGAAACAAATTCAGAAAACAAATATGGACCTACAAGAAAAATATGTCAGGCTATAAGAACATGTTACAGTAGAAATTGATTGTAATTGTTTATATGTTTTCAACATTTTTTTTTTTGTAAAAATCATTTAACACACATTTTTTCAGTATAAAAAGTACAAAAAATGTAGAATAGATTTTACAAAATCAAAAATTTGAATTTTGAAATCCGATATTGGATTTTGTAGAATTTCAAATCCGAAATCCGGATTTTCGAATTTTCAGATTTTAGAATACGAAATCCGGATTTTCGGATAATCCGGATTTATGTCACATCACTAATTAATGGCTGGTCGGGCAGCGCCGGATGCGATCTCGACCAACCCGTTATCCTTGTTATTATTTTAATTTTCCCCACGTTTTGTTCATAAGAAGATTCACCCCTTCCTTCCCTTTTCAATACGGATGGTGGCTTTGTCAGAATCCACGACGGATTGATTCATTATCCAGTATGATTTCGAAGCTAACGGACCTGCAACGCACCCGTCAACGAAGAAACGATAACAAAAAAATCGACAAAGAAAACAGTGAACGGCACGTAACAGTATACGTAACTATAGCTACAAATACCGATACGAGATACCACTTCGGGCGCGAACTATGCGACGAGTGAAAAGAAAAAGCTCGCGATATAGCCAGCCACGAGTACTGGGAAATATACGTATATAGGCAAAACGTCATGAAAATTGGCCGGAGGGAAGATTCAACTTCGCCTCATCAATCACCAAGTAAGTCGATGTCAGAGTAAATTCGGGGCGCCAAGCGCGTTTTGGTTCTTCCAACACCTATACGTATTACTCTTCATCATCCGTACGCGTCGTTACCAAGTTTTACACGTAAATCGTATTAGTCGATCACTACGTAGGAAATTTCGTACGTTCCAACTACCATCGTTCGATTCTAAAAAAAAAAAGAAAGAAAGAACCTGGTTTCGAGGCGTAGCTCCTCGCTCCGCCCCAGAAATCCTGCGAGATAAATTTCGCGAGACGCGACGGAACCGACGTGGCAAAAATGTCTATCGGTAATCCGAGGGCAAATCGATCGGTACTTAGGGATTTACGTTAGCCACTATCCGCGCGTACGAGTAACTTGATTTTCCTGTCCGTTATCAGTGGGTAACGTTGCAATATTTCTGGAACGCTAATGGGATTTACCCACCCGTTGCGAGACACGCGACGCTTTTATGCGAGAGCAACCGCGCATTTCGTCGGAACGTCGTTTCTACGCGGGGAACGAACGGTTGGACGAGTTCACACGTTCGCCGCGCGATCATATTAGTAATACGTGTTCACATGGGCGGAAGAAAATGTGGGCATTTTTTTATTGGCGCCAATTAGCGTCATACGTGTTACATATTTTCGGTTGATGCATAAGTCACTGCGTTTTCTTTTTTATTTAAAAATGGATTTTGACGTTATGTAATACTTTTGGTTGAAATACAATTTTGTGCTTTACAAGATAGCGTGTTTGATTTTTACATTCGATTTAATTTTTGTAGACTTCTAGGTCGTTATATTGAAATGTCAATAGCAGGTGCCGAACTATCGTTTATTGGTCATATTCCATTTTCCGAGCCAATTCTCGGGTCGATTAAATTGCCGATGAATGCACAGTCTAAAAAATGTTTACTAAATTTTTACTAATTTTTACTAAAATATAGTATACATGTATATGTGACCGTCCACGAAGAAACCCACCTACCGTGTCAAAACATTATTTCGAGATAAACGAGTTTTAATTAAAAAGCGACATTAATCATACAAGAGAAAAACGAGATTATTCATACGTTGGAAAAAAAATATGTTTGCATAAAAATACTGTATTTTTTTAGTTTTTCGCTATTTCAGTACGTTTTTCTGTATTAATAAATTTTGCTTGACATTTTGAATGGCACCACACGATTCTACACCCTTCAAATTACCCGATTCCTGCCTTGACACGATGGATTTCCTCGTGGACGTTCACACATATTAAACGTGAAACTATGCTAAACAACGCCAATTAACGTCTTCAGCAGTGAACGTGTCAAACGTAGAGAATCGAAGCGAACTTGTCGCCCATTCAATATCCACGGTCTTTCCAAACTATGTTTATCTTCGACCCCGAAACTCTCGCATCCCGCTCTCATTTTTCTTTGCGCGCGTTGCAGCCATTATTCATTACGAACGCCTACTACCCCTTGATGTCTTGGCCGGTGACGTGACCAAAGGCACGAGCCGTAAAAGAATATCCTTTCTCGTCGGGGCCAACTTCACGACCGAGCGATGCCTCGTCAGTCACCTTGAAAACCCGAAAGCAAAAAAGTTCTAAAGAGATTTCTCGAGGATTTGGGAAAGAAAGAGCCGGATCAGACGGAATGTATAAATTCGAGGCAAAGTCTGTTCGGATTTAATTTGAGGTCGTAATTCCTGACGGGGATAGGAACTCTATCCGTTTCGGCGAAAGGTGCGAGCTCGCGAAACACCCGGGCGAGAACTTACAATTTTAAAGTTGCCACGGGGAAAGAATGTCTGTCTGATAAAGGCGTCTTTAAAATACGGTTTCGACTTTCGTCGGCGAACAGGAACGCGTAACTACGAAAAAAAAAAAAAAAAACATAAAAGGTGGATCAGCTTTCATCTAGAGATACGCGCTCTATGCCAAATTAAATTCGCTCAAAGGGTGCAGAACGTGTACCCCCGGGGTGCGCCAAGGTATTGCTATGAGAAAGAGAGAGAGAGAGAAAATACGCGCAAGACTGGAACTCTTAAGAATTTGTCGGTACAGTTACTTTCTCGCTTCCCCGCAAGATACGGAAGAGAGGGAGAGGGAGAGAGAGAGAGGGAGGGAGAGGGAGGGAGGGAGAGAGAGAGAGAGAGAGAGAGAGAGAGAGAGAGAGAGAGAGAGAGAGAGAGAGAGAGAGAGAGAGAGAGAGAGAGGTCACCTGGAATGACGGGAGCGGGCACCTTTGGTGGATTTAAGTTTGTTATTAAACTTGCACGGTTAACCTCGCACCGAGACAAGAGTTGGCAACAGACTTGGCCTACCGTGCATGGTACGTACATACGCTGGCAACACGCGCATCATCGTCGGTGGTGAGGATCAGGCTACAAGTTGCCCGTTAAAAACTTACATCGTAAATTTCACCGGCGTCGAGTCTAAATGAAATTATTTCATTTAACGCGAGGGAGAAACTGCGGACGATTATACAATTTTTTTTTTAACGTTACGCCTTATTTTCTTCTACCGATATTCAGGCCTCGCTTCGAATGAATTAAGGGCTACTTTCTTCCGTATATGTATTTCATTCATCCCCTGTTGCAGGATCGCTCGTACTTGGAATATCAATCTTAAAAATTGCGATTTATTTGCGCAGATAAAAGTGCACAGTCAAATAGGTCAGTTTTAAGTTTTAAATGATGATTTGTAGCCTGGTTTAGCAATCGTTATTTTAAATTTATTTCTGATCGAGTGTGTAGTTTTAAGAACTGTGCGTACAGTAGAACCTCGATTATCCGAGCCTTCGTTTTATGGAACCCACTATTATCCGAACTGCGATTGACGTATCCGAACGCTCTGTTATCCGGATAACATAACTGTTCAAATAACAGAGCATTCGGATACGTCAATTGCAGTTCGGATAATAGAGGGTTCGTAAAACGGAGGTTCGGATAATCGAAGTTCTACTGTAATTTTAATTTACATACGTACGATTTATCTGCACTGATAAAATTGTAAGGTAAATACTTTATAGTTTATGTTTATGCAGTTTGAAAAACGTAAATTTCTTAGGATCTATACAATTAAAAAAACTTCTCGCGACCCACCAGTGGTCCGCGACCCACATTTTGAGAAACGCTGAATTAGAGTTAAGTTGCGAGCACCCCTTGGGTCGTGTAACTTCAAGTTAATAATCCGCTACCACAAAATTGTTTATTTTCTTGTTAAAATTATGAATGTAAACCACCTGCAGGAATAATTCGAATAATCGTGGTTCTACCGCAATTTTAATTTACATACGTACGATTTATCTGCACTGATAAGACTGTAAGGTAAATCGGTCAGTTTTAAGTGAAAGCGTAGCCCGTTTAAAGACACCCCGACGAGTCGCCTCGATGGAAGATCTCGCATTCATACGTCGGTCGTGATCGAGCAACCATACAAGCTGCACCCCTAGAGACGAGATAACGCGCGGAACGTGTTATCACGTCGGACCGTCTCGTCAAGCCGTCGATTCACCGAATAATAATAGCTATTTCCGAGGCATTGTATCACCGATCCACGGAATTATGCCCAGTTACGTTTGCCCCACTTCGATCCAAATGTCAAATTATGCTCGCTAATGGAAATTCACGCGTTGACGGTACGTCGGTGGTTATCGGATCGACTTCCGTAAATCGATGCGAAGCGATTTGGACGGCGACGGGTAACGTTGCTAAAGAAAATTCCCTATCGATTTTCACCGGTGGGGAGGGTGGTAAGCTATCGTTTCGTTTAACGCGAACCTCGAAAAATCAAAGTACGCTGGTAAAAACTTAATGGGAATAAAAGTGCTCGAGAATATAGGACGGGAGAAGAACTTAGTTTCGGAGCCATTCTCTAATTGCAATAAGTGGCCGTACTTTGTCGCAAAGCTTGATAGTTTCGTCGAAACTGTTGAGGAGAAGAGAAAAAAAAAGTCAAGTAGCAATTATCGTAAGTGGCTTCTGACGGGCAACGGATACCGAAGGTCGTAAAATTGTAATGGCCGGGGGGTCATTTAACGTAATCGGTGCAAATCTCTTTTTATCGTGCCTCGATCAAGAATATAATGCCGAGGTGTGAATGGGGGAGTAAATGAAAGAAACGAGAACGATCGAAGGGGACGAGGAACAGTTTTGACGCGACAGCTGCTTCCTTCGCGAATGGGGCACCGATATAAATCGAGGGCAAACAACTTTTTTTGCGTCGGTCGTCGATCGACTCTCATTACGCGAACGTCTTAAATTCACCGTAACGATGCTACTTCGGGCAGGGGTTTGTTTCTATTTGCCAAAAAAAAAAAACAGAGGAGAGAGAAAGAAGGAGGATCACCGATGGAACGTTCGTGGCACATTTTTTTCCTTCTAACGAGGAACAGTGATCGTGGAACGAGTTCAAACGAGTCGAAAAAAAAATACTCTCTTCTCCCTCTTATTAAAAATGATCCTTCGCGCATTTAGGAGCATTTAAGGGAGTAATTAACTCGAAAGCCGCGAGTAACCACCGCTTCCGTTCCTTCGCCTCGATAGATCCAATTTATAACGTTTTCGCGCTACAACTTTCCATCGTAACCTTCTCTTAAATTTTTTAATTAAAGCGAACTTCGCGTTGCCGAGCATTTTGCATTAGCATCATAGTAGAACTTGAACCCTCGCTCGAATATTCCTTGCGACTCGGTTAAAGCGGCTACTCGAGTGTAACCTCGTTGAAACGATATTGGGAAGCTGATGAAGGATAAGGGGGATAACCCGAGGATCGTAAGGAAAGTTACGAGGCAAAAGTTGTTAAAAAGTAAGAAACATTTCAAGGACATGGTTTCTTTCGTCGTCGTCGTCGTCGTCGTCGTCGTCGTCGTCGTCGCGTCACCGGCGTATCCTCGAGCGGGGCAACTAAAACCTCTTTCGAAAACTCATCCAATCTACTCGCGTATGTACGTAACTACATACGCACATAGGTAAGTAAGTAAGCTACGTACACGCGATGTTGGACGGACATGGTCCTACGAATCATGTTCAGCTATAGACATTAAATTTCCCATTCACGTACACACCTCGCACACCGGATCGTTACGATTCTCCTTTACGCTATTCATGCCACGAGCTTCATTGATAGAACCCTCATTAGATACGGCCAGATATCCATGAACAAACTTCACCGGATCGAGCACCTTCTGGCATGAATAAGAATAGTAACGATTGATGACTCTAACCATATTAAATTTCCTATTAACCCTCGAAATATCCCGACTTCGCAACCCGATAAAATCCTAACCACCCTCTTTCTTTCTCTCTCTCTCTCTCTCTCTCTCCACTCGTCCTCCCGAATACCGATAAGACTCTCCCGACGGAAAGTTTAACGGGAGCGAACCGTGCGTATAAAAGACGTTCGTTAACCGGCTTCCACCGTGCACGACGAACGAGCTTTACGTACAAACGCGAGCTAAACCGCTCTGGGAATTTTGCATTCGTCGGGAGAGCTCGTTTTCAGGGTACAAAAACGTGTGCGCTCGACGAGGGGTAAAAGGTACCCGAGCGCCCCACCTGTGCTTAATCGGAATATTTGTGGATTACGCGTGACGATGCTACCGAATGGATAATTATTACGCTGAAAATTGGACGGTTCGGTTGAAAATTAACGAGCGCGCGTATATCTCGTCCGAACGGGTGCAGCAACGTTCATGAAAAAAAAAGGGGGATAAAAAAATCTGGTTCCCTCGCGGCGAAATAACAAGTAAGCCGGGGGTAAAACAATCGTGTCCGGAGAACGAAACGAGAATACCTTCCTTTTGATACGGGAAACGAAACGAGTAAACATCGCTATCGAGATACAACCCAAGCGGAATACAAAAAAAAAATGAAAAAAAAAGAAAAAAAATAAACGACCGTCGGAAGTTAATATCGGTGCGACCGTAAAGGATTCAACCCTGTAAGCTCGTTCCGTCGGTACCCTTTGTTTCGTTACCCTTTCCTACGTTACCCAGAGACGCTGAAGATTTTTCATTTCACAAATTCTATTCGGTAAACGCGGACATTCTCGCTTCGGCGGATTTGCAAGAGCGATTTATAAGTGTCTCATCGCGACGACGCATACGATGGTAACAATGACCCGCGAACTTTCATTAAATCTTTCCAGTCATTCTGGATAACGTAAAAATTCAGAAAGATCTTTTTTTTTTTCTTTCTCTCGTATATGTAGCTCGGTTTGGCACGCGAGCTCGAGGGATTTGTTTTAAAAGGAAAAAGATAACCGGGGGGGAAAACCGTGACGGAAGACCGGGGAAAGCAACGAATCGTTATTCTCGAAGGTATAAAGCGCGAACGATCAAGGAAAACGACGGAAGTTTGGTTGGAATAGATATCAAATTGCCCGGCCATTCGGGGAGACACGCGTCCGCATCGTTTCGCTCTTCGATTGCCGGTCATATTTTCTTCATTCCCGACAGTCTGAAATCCACTAAACTCCACGCGTTTATAACGCAAATAGATCCCGCGAGTAAAATGCTTAAAGCCTCTTCGCATCTTCTCGCGGTAACGAGAATCACGGGAAATAAAACAATTCCTTTCGCGCGAACAACGACGAAACACCAACCTCGCGTCGGTTCCGTCGATCCGGATCCGTTGACGCGAGAACGATCGATCCCTCGATAATGAAACTTTCCGACCTTACGGCAATTGCCCTCTTTCTTTCTGGCGATAAAACCAGTTGCGTTTGAATCGCGTTGTTTTTTTTTTCTCCGTATTCTTCCCGACGCACAGCGGCGCGGCGTCCGTATCGATCCGCACTCTCGACGTTTCGCGCTCTCGTAGATTCCGATGAAAAGCGTCGTAGTCGCACCGACGTTCTTCCCACGAAACTTTTGTCTCGCAGTCGCGGGGATCGAGAACGATCGACGGCTGCGTTCGTTTATTCCGGTTTATCGAGGTCGCTGTAGCGCGCGGGGGCTGCAATTTCGCGCGGTTTGGACGCAGCCGGTCCGTTTCAATTAACGGTAACGTCATTTACCCGCCTCACAAAGGGATTTGCAATTTCGCGGCGGCCTCGAGATGAGACACCCGCCACCCGCCAACCCTCGCGGGGAAAAATGCAAACGTCCTAGTCTGTTTCCTAGTCCCGGCGCATGGCGTAGGACGGTACTACAGAGCGTGCAATGCTCGCGATTACATCGGGGTGGGGTTACGTTCAATGACGAGGAGCGAAATGGACATGCTAGACATAGTTGAGAAATATTTTGTTCGTTGCAGGTTGGTTTTCGTTCATAATTTTAATAAAAGGATCAACAATTTTGCTGTAGGGGATTATTAACTTGAAGTTATGCGACCCAAGGGGCGCTCGCAGCTCAACTCGAATTCAGTGTTTATGAAACTGTGAGTGGCGACCACTGGTGGGTCCTGAGTCAATTTTTGGTGGGTCGCGAGAAGTTTTTTTTAATTATATAGATCTTAAGAAACTTACGTTTTTCAAACTGCGTTATCATAAACTTTGAAGTATGAAGTATTAACAAATATTTATAAAAAAATAAAAAATATAAATCCCGTATAAAGTATTATAAATTACCCGGAAACCGTCATACGACTCCTGTTATTATTGTAGTAATGAACAGATTAATTAATAAGTATTTTTGTTTTTTTAGAGCTACTTTTTTCTTCTGTAAATGCAAAACCATCTGGGTCGCGGTAGATTTTCGGAAGAGAATTTGGGTCGCGGTCCTAGGACGATAGAGAACCACTGGTCTAATTATTATCTAAGGAAAAGACTAAAAAAAGATAGAAGGTCTTGTCTCGCGTACTTGTACTTGGCCCGAGACAAGACCTTGTCTCTTGATAACAATGCACTTACGATTAGTTCATTACTTTTGCCAGAAAAATGATTAACGTATAAAAAACTGACATTTAGATTAAAAAGGGGACGGCACAAATGATTGGGAGGACTTATAAACTAATATGTACCAAAGCGGTGTTGACGCGTGGGATAACGTTCCCCTGATTTAGAGGGTACAGTACTTAGATACGAGCTTTATATTTATTATTGTTAGCCTATGCTATGTTGAGTCTAATAAATTAATATTATAAAGAAAAAGAATACTTATTAAGCAAATGATTCCTATACATTTAATGTTAATCATTATCTCTTAAAATAATAGTCATTTCGTAGAATTTTATAAAAGATATAATATTTCCTTAAAAAAATTATTGCACTTACTACAGTTTTTGCGGAGTTTAGAGACCTCCTCGGGGGATTCTCTCGAGCCACATACTGTAGGAAGTCGGTTGTTCAATGTTAATACAATTCTCTATTTTAAAAGAAAAGAATATGTCTCCCTACTTATAATATTTGTCCCGAGACAAGACGTTACCTCTTGAATATATGTGACATATCTTGCACACTTTCTTATAATTAAAAATAATTATAAAAACGATTACAGTCCGTCGACAAATCCCAAGTCTCTTCTATCTCTTCGCTCTACCATACATTCACGCGCGTACTCTACTCATGCTTTCCACGTGTCGCTTTTGAAACTCACATCGGCACTTCCGAGAATCATTGTTTTAAAGCGCACATCTCAATCAAACTCTTATCGACGCTCGTGCAAACGTTCACACGGACGTACCGCACACTCGTCATTCTGGAGCCCCTTCTCGAAGCCCCTGGATTTACAATACTTTCATAAGACATCGTAGCCAGTGGTGCTTTTCCATCCTACAATCCTACAAACGATCTGCGAAGGGGATGGAGGGAGGAACGGCGTCGAACGAGAACATATGGGCGTATTCCGATCGACTCGATTCGAGGGTCTGCGAGTACCCGAGTCGAAAATGTTAACGAGGTCTTTGGGGAAAGGAAAAAAAAAAGAAAAAAAAGTCCTTGAAAAACCCCCCGATAAATATATTCGCCAACGAGAAGATGGTAAAACGCGGTTAAAGCTCGCCGGATAAAATAACGTGCACCGTTCCGGAGAGAGCTGCTCCCATCGAGGCAAAAGATAACGCCGACTCGTTTCGCGCTACATAAACTCATCTTCCACGGACACGGCTTGTTGGATCGTGATGCGCAACACCGCACCGAAATCCTTCGTCTTCGTGGATGTGGCGAGCAGGATTCGCGCGAACACATTATTCGTTACCGATCGCGAGGAGTCGAGCGAGTATCGGTAGAGCCAGCGAACCGAAATAATTTACCTTTCCACCGAAGATCGAGAGGCACTGGATTAAAAGCGAGAGGAGGTTGATCGTGCGAGATCGATGAAAGAAATTTTCGATGGTGCCATCGGGAGTTTTAATCTTCGAATCAAAATTATTTTTTAAATTTCTGTCCGGTAACACCATATTATTTGATGGGTTTTATTTTAATCATCCTGTACTCGCGCATCGGTCCGTGAGACCTACATAACACCTTTTTGTGTTTAATTCTTAAATTGTTTAGGTTGATAAGTGGTAGAAATTGATTATAATTTATTTATTACCATCCTTATTTATAAAAAAAAAGATAATTAAAGTATAGGTCTTCTTGAAAAAAAAGAACGTTAAAAAGGGTTTAAAGGGTTTCGTACGCGAGTGTGGATGTTATAAAATTTAGCGCGAGTATAAAAAGGTTAAGTAAATTTCAGAAAATTTGATTAAGAAGTTAATTTTAATCAACGTTCTTTTTTGCATGACTCGGCATGGTAGTCACCGGAAAAGAAAATTGATGTCGAGTCACGCTCGACATCGTTTAAACGGTTAAATATTCTTTTTAGCTCTTTGTCGCTTGCTGCAATCCTCGATTAAAGCGCGATTCAATTCTAACGTTCGACGATTAATCGATCGAGATTTGACGCAATCCGCTGCCCTGCCATTAACGATAAACTTCGGGGGGCGGTCGACGATAGTCTTCGTCGTGAAGCAGCTAATTTCTCTCCCAAATGAAGTTCACAAATTGGTACAACAATCGCGGCCTCTCCTCTTCGTTATCGTCCACCTATTTCTCATCGACCTTCTCTGTCAAAACAATCGCGCCCCTACTCATCCGTAATGAGCTTCCGGAGAAAAAGAATGAGACGACGCGGTACCACCCCAAGATTTTGAGTATTAACAATATTAAGTACCTTCGCCGTTATTATTTTTGGAGATTTCAGAGGGCCGTCAGAATTGCTTTCCCGGACACATTAATCTTTCATGATCCGTTTCGTTAGGCGGTAGGAGGATGATCGATCATGCGCCCCCGTCCAAGGTGTAACACTGAATATTACAACGATAAACAATCGTTAACGGTGCACAGAAAATTGGTATTTCGACAAAAAAATGTGTTTGCCAGAATCCCTAAGTACCCAATTTCGGGATCTCCATTTGATTTTCTCCCCGCGTTAATATCGAGGCGTTTGGGTTATTAAGAAATATCATGGAGGGCCTCGGTCGCAAATTCGTTTAATGGAAAGTAATGTACTTTAAATTTAAATTGATACACGGCCACGTGGTAATTCTCCGAAACAAAAGGCGAAGTTCTCATCGAGCCACTCTTTTAGCCGCGAGTTCACGCCTCGCGCGGAGGAATAATTAAGAAAGGCAAAGGTATATAGCCTGCGTGTAATTGGAAAGTTCGGTAACAGCCCCCACTCGGTAGATTTGTGGTATGTAAAAGCAATCTTGGTACGGTAAACGCTCGTTACCTGATCGATAAACCATGATACGCGGAAGCATATTTCAAGCATTCCTGTAAGTCGTTTTGTTACAAAGATAAGACCGTGGTAAGTAATAAGAGTCTACGGTAATTGGAAGTTCGTGATAAGAGTACCTAGCCAGGGTTTATCTACAGTTTCCTCCGGCAGTAACTTCCAAGTACGTACCCACACACTTTGAAACGCTACTTTGAAACGTTGATTAAAAAATCTTACCACGGCATAGCTTTAAACTTCCACTTGATACCGTGCTCGATAACTCTCGGTCACTTTACGTCGAAAACTTAAAAAATATATTACTTCCGAGCTACCATCTACACTCATCCCCCGATTATCAAACTACAAACGTTTCTCCTCAATGTGTGTATAAGTACGTACGCGCTTTAGAATATTATATTACACGGTGTTTGACTTGTAAATTAAATTCCGTTAGCGACATCATCCCGGTATAATGGGACGGTCAATATTACATTGTACCCGCAAACCGTATCCCATCGGTCGACGTTAGACTTGAAATGGCAATTCCGAGACGCGCTGCAGAATATATTCGTCTATGTACAAACATAGGCGACGTTCGAAAGTTTCCACGTTGCTCCGAGATAGGAGAAACCTATCCCAAGTCGTTACTCCGCCCAACTATCTCTCGCTGACAATGGATATAGAGGTCGCGTTGGGACAATGGCCACCCTTCCTCGGATCCTTTCGCGGCAAATTATATTTTTTTAGCGCCACGGATAACTCTGATCCCGCGGAGACGATAAAGAACAAGAGTGTATCGTCGTGTATCGTCTCATATCGTCCAGTATCGACTGTCATCGTCGCTCGGACGCTCAGCCGTTTACGCCAACTTTGAGATATGACGGTTCACGATACTCGAACGATATCTGTGCCAAACGGAGCGGGAAAATAGTTTTACAATTTCTCAAATTCTCCTCCATCGTTGACAGTAATTACCACGGCGATCGAGCAATAATTCCTGGAAACTTTCTCGTGTAGTTTTTGATTAACCCTCTAACAGGCGAATTAAATTATTTTGTTTGGTTACGCAATAATTATTAGACAACAAACTGATCGTATTGCTTGCGCGCGGTTAACAGGTGCAAATGCGCCTATATCAGTGGAAGGTGATGTCAATAACCAAAGGCATGACAGCCCGTTAGATGCTAAAATATTTTGAATGCAAGCGTAAATGATTTTAATTTAACCCTGCCTTTAGGCGGGCATGCCCTTTAAAGGGTTAAATAAATTACAAATCTTGACAACTTATGTGCACACGCGAAGCGCTACCGCGATGGCGAGTTCCGTCTCAATATTCTTACCGTATCCGCGAGAATCTCATCAGACTTATCGTGAAGAATTTTTGAAGGTAAAGATCTTGAAACTTTTCCTATGTTTCAGGTTTCCTTCTTCTCGACGAGTCCCGAACTCTCTAACAAGCAGCGATTCGAATATTTCACGCGCACAATACCCAGCGATCACTACCAGGTCAAGGCGATGGTCGACATCATACTGAGGATGGGTTGGAGCTACGTATCCATCATATACGAAGAAAGTAATTACGGCATAAAGGTGAGTATTCACGTGACGCGCCATGTTCTATGCCAATCTTAAACAGTATTCCTATTACGACCGGTTAAATGATCGTTTCTTAAATTTCGTCTACAATTTCCTACGTACCGCTGCTTAACTTAAATGTTAAAATATAGGTTATATATTTGTAAATAAAAGAAACTATATTCCGTCATTATCAAATTGGCTTTTCTTTAATTAGCTTCAATTTATATTAAAAAACATAAGTTGTTTTAAAGATTGGCTACTTAATCGGTCACGGTAAGAATTGATATACACGAAGTGTCGATAAAAATAGCGTTAATAACCTATCCGAACCTCTTTTGCAAAGATCCCCTGCACTTTGTATTAATTGAGAAAACGTTCCGGCTATCTCGCGCTTTATCGATCCTCGAAACGAAATTCGAGGCACGCTCGCGAGTTTAAGAAATGGCAAAAACTTGATTTCCGACGGAGAGCAATTCTGCGTTCGTTCCAACTTGCCGAGTTGAACCGATATTGCCTTCCGTAGTACCCGAGCGTTGCGGCTGAACTTCTGTCGCGGGTAAGAATTTATTATCGAGCTCCGTCGAGGTACCATCTCCAAACCTCCGAAAAACCGAGAGACGGGGAGAAGCAGTCTTTGTTATTGTTGTTATTTGCCACGACACCGGTACCCGGACACGCGTATCGATACCCTACCTCTCCTTTTAATTCCACTCTTCTCCCACATTTGCATCTTGCTCGAGCCCCTCGTGTTTAACTTTAACTAAGAATGACATTAGGTCGTGACCGGAATGCATTTACCGCGAGACAGCACTGTGCGCTCCGACTCGACTGCGCCAACTCGAAAATTTAAATATACGTTGGAAAATGTCGCATTTCCCGTCCCTCGAGACATCCATTTAATTTTCATTCGCGGCCGAGTTAAACGCGACGTTGACGTAGGCACCGCGAACAATAATCGTCGTGATTTTAAAGTTGAATCGACGATTGATTGACGCCCAAAACATAGCGCGAGATCGATCATCGAATTCGCTCGCAATTATCGAAAAGTGCGGCGGATTATTCGAGCGTTAATAGGAGCTGCGGTCCGTCGACGCAAAATCGAGGGTACGCGTAAAAATGCGATCCCGTTCGTGCGAAACTCGAAACGGACGGTTAATCGATTCGGCCGCACGGAGACCGTCGAACAATGCAATTAGTCGACAATACGATCAGTGCCGCCAGTACTCATTCGAGAAAAGTCGTATTGGATCGGCCGATCTCGCTGGGCTTCGTGGAAACGATTTGTCTTGCACAAATCCATGGACGTTGGAGTATTTTCGAAAAATATATTGTTGGCGATATTTTGAAAAATCGACTCGGAGAATCGGATGTTCAGACGGCGATTACTGGTCGAGTGTGACCGTTGGGCTGTAGAATAGTGGCTCTCAATCTTTTTAGGACCGCGACTCAAATTCGTCCTCAAAAATCTGTCACGACCCACATGGTTTTACGTGTACAGGATAAAAAAAGTAGTTCTAATAAAACAAAAATACTTATTAATTAATTTGTTTATTGCTACAGTAATAATAGGACTCGTATGACGGTTCCGGGTATTTTTCGGGGTTTATAATACTTTATAATTTATGTTTATATAGTTTAAAAAATATACATTTCTTAAAATCTATATAATTAAAAAAGCTTCACACGACCCACCAAAAATTGACTCAGGGCCGACGAATGGGTCACGAACCACAGTTTGAGAAACACTGCTATAGAGTATAAACGAAATATAAAGAACATTGTTTCAATGAAGCAATTCCAGCCAGAATCACAGAAAAAAGGGGCATCAATGGCAAAGAACAGTAGAAGTGCGAAAAGTCCGATAAATATTGTCCTGAATGTTACACGAAAACGTAAAAATATTCGGGCGTGAAAGAGCCAGAAATTTAACCAAAATGGTCGTCACTTTTTATAATTCAAATAAATGCAACCACTATGTTTGTTTAGAATATTGTAATACAGTCCACTATAATTACAACATTCATTCTTCGATCTAAATATACTACCGATCCCAGCGATCGGCGCCACCCAACCAGAAAATTCACTGTCAGTTCCCAGGGACTGACGCCGCGCTCGACATGGTAATCGCCTCCTTAACCGATAAAATACGACGCGCGCTAAGCGCGCTTAAGTGATGATCAAACTATTCAAACTCCCATCAAACTATTTCCACCATAAACGACCCAATCTTTCTTCCACGAATTAGACTCGCGACGATCACATTTGGCCGGCATTTCCATCCCACGAGTCAGATTCGCGACGCTCATGTGTCGCTCGCATTTGTCAGCACGAGTCAGACTCGTCCAAGTGCGCCAAGTGGTTAACCTGACAGCATGGCAGATCCACCCTTGTAATTTAACGAATTTTCGCCGTCGACCGAAACCCACGACGTATCTCATTCCTGTGGCGTCTATGTAATCAAGTAACTCCATGGAAGCCAACTCTCCGTCAGACCCTTTCTTCGTCTCACGTTACTTTACCGTGCGCGTACGCGATACCCACCATTTTCACTATCCAGGCCGCGGAGCCATTGTAACGTTACCAATGAATTCGTTGGCAGCTTCTTCGTTTCATCCCGCCGGCGCGGCGCTGCAGTCTCACTTTGTCCGTACATGGTAATCGCTCGTAATTAAAACCGTCGGGCGTAGCTAACGAGACGAGTTAGTTTAGGAAATTATCCGCGCTGCATCGGCGTGAAATATTATACGACAGTTTGCCACTCGAGGTTCGACTGACGCGCGTCGAAAAATACGCGATGCATCGAGAGGCCGATGTAGCGGGATACGCGCTGTCGCGTTACTCGAGACGCGATTTCTGCACAGTTAATCTAGGCAGGATGTTACAGAATTACGTAGACAAATAACAACGGCTAAGCTCTCGGTTCGAGAGACTAATTATACCTGAGAGATTCCGGAGAATAGTTTGAAACCGGAGAAAGTTATCTTGAGGGAGGTATTATTGTCTTAACGCCAGGAGCCCGGCGGTTTCGAGCAACATTTGCAAGATTATATGTATACAATCTCATGTATATCTTCGAAGGATGTTATTTCGAAAAAGAGAAACTGATTTTCCTCCTAGAATACGCGAGCGACCGAATTTACACCCCGATATATTGATACGCTAAAACAACGATTGTTCGAGAGTTTTACTTCGATTTCGATAACGATTGTTCCGCGCGGGACGCGTAACAAACGCGATACGCGATAAAACCCGTTTCGGCCGATATTTCATCGCATTGTCATGAAAATCTGCGACAATAAAATAACTGGGCGGGAGCGATAGAAATTATTATCCGGGCGCGCGTATAAACGGACAAGGTAATATTTCATACCGCCGCTAATTGCTAGCTAAAGTGTAGGTATACTCTAGCCTCCATGCCACCCCTGCGTATTCCAATTTCAATATTAATGAATCCATTCGACGTAGGATACAAATTTCGCGCCACGTTAATCACATTCTGGCAATCTTTAATACAATCGTGCCCGTGGAAACTTCCAGCGGCAATATTATATTCGCGTAATCGTCGAAGCTACTATCCCCTCGCGAAACGGATTGAAATGGGAATAATCTTGTGGAAAGGATAGGCGCGAGGAGTCACGGCAAACTGAAATTAATAATACCTATCAGCGGTTTAACGAAGGTAAAACTAGGGGCGATAACAACGGTAAATATTGTTCTTGAAACATAGTCTCCGCGCTGGCCACGATTAATCGTTCCAGCGCGCACGAACGCGAAACCTCTGCCCGCCCCGACCATTTTCGGTGTATATGAAATAAAACCGGTTTCGCGGCGAAAGTCGAGAGGGATGCAGAGGGGCACTTTTCCCGGCGTAAAAGTCACCTGAAAATTGCATTCTTACGTCGACGTTCATACTCGTCGCGATTGGATGTGTCTGCCATGAAAAATACATAAAGCTCTTTCTTTCCTCCGACGCTCACCGTGAAATATTATAACATCGGATTCGCGTATCGTACTCGTGACGCATAAAAAGCACGCGTGCCGTCTCTTATTGTTTCTTTAATGCGTTATCGCAGGCACTATCATTCTTACTTTGCAATTTTCATCAATTTCGATCCGACTGGGTTGGCGAACAAATGGCTAGGCGTCGTTTGAATGTTAATATTAGATTTACGCCTATTTCTCTTCTGTATATAGAGAAATGTATATATAGAGAACATACATTTATATATATACTTATGTACTTATGTATATATAGAGAATTAAAAAATTAGAAAGCTTAGAAGAAAATGAATTTTGACATATGTGACCGTCCACGAAGAAACCCACCTAGCTTATCAAAACATCATTTTCGACTCAAGACGGGAATCGGGTAATTCGAAGGGTGTAGAATCATGTGGTGCAATTAAAAACAAAAAATTAATTTATTTTTTTTTTTGTTTGTTTATTAACTCGTTTTTCTCGAAATGATGTTTTGACACATTACGTGGGTTTCTTCGTGGGCGGTCACATATAGAGTTGTCTCGTTAAATGTATAAAAGTCTGTACAAGTAATAGAGGAAAAATGAAAACGATTTCGGAAATTTTCCTCGTGAAATTCGAACGCGTCAAAATGACGCGTCCCGTAAACCTAATGTTGTATGGCTGCGCGACCCGATTATGATGCCAGAAAATTGTTTTTACGAGGTAATTTCAGTGCCGCGCAGCAAAATCTGCGATCGGATAAACGAGTGGTCTAGCTCAGTGAAAAGCCAGGCGGCCTGTACACGCGTACAATGCCGCTTAAAAGCATATGGTTGCAGAGCTGCAACATATTTTTACATAATTAAAAAAAAATTCTTCTTCGTTTGCCACCTGTCACCAAACACTTGAAAAAAAATGTCTGCATTTAGTGATTAATCGTAGTTCGTCTGCGCAGTGGTACTGCAGTATATAATTTTCTGTCGTGTTTCACTACGGTAAAACGACGGAACGCGAATAGTCGGTAAAAGACAGTTTGCTATTACTTGATTTATATAAAAATATCTTCTCATCTAAATCTTCTCGTTAAACTTCCTTGAACCCCATCATTTTCCCTCCACACGAGTATTGATACGAGTTCTGTACAAACATAAAACGGGGCAATTGCAAGAACAGCACCTTCATCCGACGACATTGTTAACAAGACCTCGTCAGAATGTTAGTTCTGTATATTAAATTGACTTAAAGCCGCCGCACGTATGCCCGGTATACAGGGTGTCTCCTAACTTGTGTAACACCGGGAAATGAGAGGTAGCTGGGGGGAATCTGAACCACTTTTTTCTTTACCAAAATGTCGGTCGCGTCTTCATTTTTGAATTATTAACGAAAAACGCTGGCCTACGATGTAAAGCGCGTAAAACTCACGCGCTCGACAGCGAGAGCGTTGTCTCTCTACCGCTCTCGACCATAGCCGCGAACAAACGCATTGCCACAGCGTAGCTATTGAGAGAAGCGCACGGTAAATGTTACATCGTCTTAAATATCTCAGTTAAATTTAAATTAAAAAATGAAGGAGCGACCAACATTTTGATAAAGGAAAAAAGTGGTTCAGATTCACCCCAGCTACCACCCATTCCACGGTGCCACACGAGTTACAGGCCACCCTGTATACAAACAGATCCTTCGTTGGGCGGCAATTTTGATAATAGGCCAAAACCGCGTAGGTGTGGACCGGCCTTTAGCGAGCAGCCAAGTACTCCGTCGTCGCTCCGTCAAAAATACTTTATCCCGGACACGTTAAATCGCGTGCGCGTACCCGCGGGGGCCCCTCGATGACATTTTACGACCCCCTTGGCAGAAAGGTACGAGAGAATGGAGTGGGGCTACGGAGGGAGGAAAGAAAGGGTAATGGAGAGAAAGCGGACGCGTACCTAATTAGGTTCTTCTCGAAATACGCGGCAACGTAACAACCGACCTTGCATAGACCGCATTACCGTCACGCCAGTCGCATGACGGATGCCAGTCCCCCGTGCACGCAATATTCCTTGAAACAGATGATAACTCTACTGGTACTTACCGCCGATTTAACGTCGAACGTTAATTGAGTTTGCGTAACGAAATCTCAGCGGATCCGTCGAAGGAATTTGATTCGACGAATACACGATGATATCGTCAGGTACGCTCGTCGTTTATTTCCCCCCCCCCCCCCCCCGTATTTTGGCCGGTCTAGTCGCTTAAACGTATCGCGACGCCAAATTACGACGAGGTTTGCGCGAAACCTCGCGTCAGCGTCGCGGCGGTTAGTTTACGACGTTTACCGGCAAACTTTTTAATGCGCCGCACACTAAAACGTGGTAAAGTTTTAATCAACAATTTCATGGATAAATTGGCCACCGCTCGTCACGATATGCGTATTCCTGGATTTTCTCGCCGAGACCCTTGTCTCGATGCGAGGGAAAAAACGTCCTTGGGCAAATTAATACGTGTTACGACACGTTGACTGTAGACGCGATATCGACTTCGTCCTCTCGCGCGATTAGCACGGTGCACGGGCAATGCCGCGATAAGGCGCGGAGGCTAAATAACAACGATACTCTAAAGTCTTAATAGAAGTAAGGGGGGGGGGGGGAGGGAGAGAAGGAGAAAGAGCCCGGCGCAAGTAGAGTTATACAAACGTGGACGGGGAGCAAGTTGAGGTACAAAAGGATCCAGAAGCTAATAAATATCCAGCAGGTTCGAGCCGCGGTACCTTTCCCTGCCTGGCTTTCTCGGTATCCCCCTTTTGTACCACAATGATCGCATCTTATCGCTCTCTCCCCCCTTTGCTCAACGGATCCTTGATATAAGGACACATTTAACGCGAAGCCGGTGAATTGAAAACGTATGGGTGAAACCATTCCCATAAATGTATGCCGGCGTTATAAACAAGTCTGGAGCAACGGTATTCGATAAATATAACCTCCGGTGCCACGAACAGGGTAAAACTACCGTCGGACTTAGCTCGTCGTGCCAAAACGCATTAAAGCAACAACCACCGGCGGAAACACACTTAATCAGCCGCGGGTGAAAAGCAACGGGAAATACAAAACAATATTCCACTCGGATCGATAAAGCCGCGGTCGAAGGAATCGCCTTAAATCCGAAACCTCTGCCAACCCCCCCCCCCCCCTTCTTCTTCGATTCTTCGAGTAATTCCTCGCGTCCCGGCCTCTCTTCGGCTACCGCCTGCCAGTGTCAGAGACGCAGGAGCGAGAGCGTAAAACCGTAATGGCACGAAATTGGCATTTATTGGACAAGGACTTGGAGATGTAGATGCTTTGAGATTCGAGGATGTTCTGACTAGGAGAGGATCGTTAGGTTTAAGGAAAACTATTATCTATCAAAAAGGATGTGAAAGGGATGATGAATAAGATGTTTTGGTTGAAAGTAGAAGAGGAGAAGAACTAGGAGTTTGAATGTTGGACTCGGTGAATGTTGGTCTAACGGCGATTCTAGAGATGTACTAAATATTGGCTATACTAATCTTATGACTAGCTCATGATTAGAAAAGGAGTAGAGCGGGTCGGGTACATTACAATGCGGTCAAATTAAATTTTCGCACGATCGAAAAGGACAAGAAGCCGTGTTACGACGCTGCAGTACGAGCGAGAACAATGCTAGAGTCATGGAATATACGTATGTACGTATGTACGTACGATACGTACATATGTGTAACACGCGTGTTGGACTCGTAGGCCAAGGTATACCTCCACACCGTCGACTTGAGTTGTAATTTATCGCAACTCGTCACGTGCTCTGCCACCGCGAAACAATGGACAGGTGTATGTACGGCCAGCGAGCGCCATTGACCCAGATATTGGTTAAGCATTGATTTATGCACGCTGGCCACTTGTCTCGCGCTCCCTGCACCGAAGAATGCCGGGTTCCGCTCGAATGGCAGAATGGTAGAATCGCAGAATCGCGGAAATAGAAGATACCTATACGCTCCGCGGCTACTATCCCCCCACTGTTTTTTTTTGTCTTTCCTACCCCTCGAATTGCTCCCGCCAGAGATAACAATGGTTTCGAACCGTTGATTTATGCGCGCCAGTCCGACGTTTTACGCCCGTTTTAAAAAGAAATACGTTTCTTTGAATGGCAGATTCTCGACGTCGCGTAATTCTCAGCCCCCAAGGATGAAACGAGCCGTTCCTCGCGTTCTCCTTTTATTGCACGCGTATGTAGATACGTGTACCCGCGAAATGTTTCGCGAGCCAAAGTAGAGAAATGCATTAACGCGTAATGGTATCCTGATACCTAAGATCTCTCCGAACTTTCGAGATTAACAACTTCCATCTGGTACTTTGAGAGTTTAATGCGTTTGCCCGAGTGAAAGATGAAAATCGGATATTCCGCGCAAAGTAAGGATCTGCAACTGCGACGCGAAATTGACACGTTTTTTACGAATGAAGGCGCTTCTTCTTCATGGTGTCGCGGAGAGAAACTTTTTTTTTTACTAATTTTGCGCGTTGTTTCTGCAATCGAGAAAGTTAGTTCCGCGTATAAACGATATTGAAACGTTACGGAAGGGAGAGGACGTAGAAATGAACGCGTCAAACGATAACCAGGGGAAATATCGCACGAATCGTGTTTCTGGAATAACGGGACACGCGTGATAACGGTGTTTTGAATCGCTCTCATTGATCTCTCACGCCCCCGCGTTATCGTGCGTACCATCTCAACTCTAATACCATTCTGCCTTTGCGCCACGCCTCGAAGGACGGAAGAACGCACGCGGTAAAAGAATCCGACGGAAATTTTCCGCGCGGTAAAGTACGAAGGTGTTGCTCGTAAAATATAATTCTACGCGCCACTCTCGCCTCCGTGGTCCAATAATTCATTCGAATCTTTAAACGTTATCCTCCGGTGATCCTCTCGTCTACGGCCCCTGTGTCCCCACTCGCCCCTAAACTCACTCTCTCTCTCTCCCTCGCCCCTCAAATTTTGCCACGACTACCCGAATCGTCGGCTCTAAGGATGATAAATGAAAATCAGCCTTCTTTTCTCGCGAATTGCCCATACATCGTCCCGAATAGTCATTATCCGTAATCGTGTATGTACGCGGCCCGAGGAGCGTCGCGGTTAATATATCGTTTGCCGAAAAACAGGGACGGTAATAATACCGACCCCTGGCAAAAATGATCGTAAATGTTTCGCGAGAGCGCCTCTCTCACATCCGCCCCCCCCACGGAGAGACGGCGAAATGGGGGAAAGCAAGAGAGAGAGACAGAATCGTCGAGCGATGACGTTCCGACGAATTATCACCAATCGCAACGATTACGATCGCGCCGCTTCGATTCACGCCTCTCGTTCCAAATGCGAATCGTCTAATGCCAAGGCACGGTCGGCAACGTCGTTTATAAACGGCTAAAAGAGATGTTTACCAGACCGCTGTAAAATCGTGGGCGTGAATCGCCGTCATTAATATCCGCAAATCGCGTCATCGATTTGACGGCGAATCTGTGGCGGAATCAAGATCAAAATCATCTAATGACCAAACCGGTGCGGACGAAAAACGATGTATAAAGTTTTTGCATAAACGGAAATCGATAACGGCGCTCACGCGATTTCCCGACGGGAGTCCAGTGTTTTTGGTACGGATTTGAAGTTCAACAACGATGAACGATAACGTTTTTCTTTCTTTTCTTCTTTCTTTTTTTTTTGAATTTTATTAAAGCTATGCCCCCTGTCAGTCGTTGGGCAAATAAATTTCAGTAAGGGAGGATTAGAATTCTTGGAAAGAACTTGGCTCTCGTCGGTGTCGCATTTAAACGCGCATCTTTCGATTAAAGTGCATTCCCTCGCCCGGTGTTCGATTCTTCCTTCGTTGCACATTCTATGATTTGAAGTTCACTTAAAATCGCCGCGACGGAGCACTGGGCGGAGCTAAAAGCACCGACGAGTTTTCGACCTAGGTTTTCGCGTTCTTTCGAGGACCCCTTCAGAACTTTTGTATTACTGTTCTTACAGGCTTTCGAGGAACTCGAGGAATTACTTGGGAAATACGATATATGCATTGCCATCAAAGAAAAGCTCGTGAAGGATTCCGGCGTCGCTGAGGAGACGGCTTACGACAATATAGTTCTGAAGCTGCTGACTAAACCAAGGGCACGAGGTAAGTGTACGTTGCTCGGTTATACTCGCTTAAGAGGAACAATTTAAAGTGGTCTCTCCATGCTCCACCGATCGCGCTCCGAAATGATCCATAACCGCACACGGGGCGGCGCGGCGTAAGGAAACTGAGCGAGTTTCCAAAGAAAAATTCAATAAAGGTACCCGAGAAGTTTCTCACGTCTAATGTGGCGCGGCAATTCTTATTCTAATTTCACGCTGGATTATACCTAAGGGGGTTGGTACTGAAATCTGAAATCTAGAATCTGTGAATCTAAAATCTAAAATCTGCTCGGCGCCGCCATCGAGCGTAGAATAGGAACGCGATAAGAGAAAGAGGAACGCCGGGAAAACGATTTTCCCTGTACACCGATTTTCAAAGAACGAGGGAAGAACTTACGGATAGGGTATGACCGGCAGGTAATACCTGCAGTAAGGAGATAGCCTCGCTTCGTAACGGTTCTTCCTCGACTCTTCTTCGATTCTTTCCATCCTTTCGTTCAAAGATATCGTCTCCGATAACTATCCGCGCGATTTACATCGTTCGCGAAATTATGTACGGAATAATACGCGTACGGGCTTACGCGTGGATAAATGGAATTTGTTCGCTCGAATGTGGGGACGAGAAAAGTGAAGCGATAAATTTGGACGACTTTTTGCCAAATTCGGATTGCTAAACTCGTTTCGAACGAAACTGAATACGAATACTTGGTAGTTTCGTGCGAGGAATATGTATGCGCGGCGGTCCTTAGCTATAGGTGATTTTCTGAAAGTTAGAATTTTGCTGCACCCACCCCCTAATCCTGTTTCAATCGAGAAAAAACGACTATGTAAAACTTCGCTTCCATCGAACAAGTGCTAGACGACACTCAAACGCCTCGAAGTTGAGATACATAAGTTTTTCTACACAATTTTACACAGGAAACCTGTAGTAATTTTTCGTATTATCCTAGCAATAGCAGATCATATGCTAATTAAATTAATAGACACTGATTAATTTTCATTACTAGTGCTTACAAGCGATGACAAATAAAATAACTAAAAAAGATGTTTTTATGTGAAAATATGACTTTCCGAGGTGAAATACCAAAACTTTATGGTCGATGAGGGTCGCCGGACAGTTTTCCGGTTGAGCTCAAA
Organism: Pemphredon lugubris; assembly: GCA_933228935.1. NCBI lineage: Eukaryota > Metazoa > Arthropoda > Insecta > Hymenoptera > Crabronidae > Pemphredon > Pemphredon lugubris. The sequence goes on from OW121815.1 coordinate 64,078,660, forward strand.
TTTTGCGCAGATCGTTCCTTTGTTGATTAAAACGAGATATGGCGGTGAGAGACAAACTTTTAGAAAGTTAAAAATGAGAGCCACACAAGTACATATGTATATGTATAACCGACGATATTCAAGAGGGTTAAAGGTAAAGTGGTGTAAGCCCATTTTTCGAAAAAAATTACCCAAGTGCGGTATACAATTCTGAATTGTTTAATGAAAGATTGAAATAAATTGTTTAAACAATTAAGAATTGCATACCGCGCTTAAGTAAATTATTTCAAAAAGTGTACTTACGCCACTTTACCTTTAACACCCTCATTTGTAAAGAGCGGGGACTACGATATCTGCGGATGTAGGGTGTCTCGCAAAGTATAGGATACAGGAGAATGACGTACAATAGTAGAGGAAATCTAAAGCTAGATTTAACGGGCAGTCCCGGAGACTATACGGAACGAATTAACCGAACAGCCTGATGCTCGTTACGCGTAGATAAACCTCTGGGGGATAATGCGATGCCGTTTGAGCGATAATTGCGTCCGCAGCGTAAAGTAAACGTACCCTGATAGAAATTTTAAAATTCGCTGACTTCGGGATAAGACGGATAAGACAATTTTTCTCCCGCGAGCAACCGTTTACGTAAACAGGAAAAAAAAATGCCATCGGTGGGAGAGGGAAGCTGTTCTCCGAATAAACCGTGACACGGAAAAACCGAGGAAGGAAAAATTTCCAAATTTGTCCCTGTCGATACTTTAGCCCCTACCGTTCTATTATCGAGACGGAAGAGAGACTGTAACTGTAACTCCGAAATTTCACCGACCCGCCCCAACTTCTCGATCTCTTCCGACTTACGTGTAACGCCCGATATCCGGCGAATCAGCGGATTTCCCCTTTAAGGGCAAACGAAATCTTTCGCTCGTCGATTAACCGAAAGCGCGACGAATTAAAAATCACGAACCGCCTGGATTTATAATCTTACGAGAGAAACGCGAGAAAAGTTTATAAATCCTTCGGATGGGATAGGTATTTTCGTTTAATAAACACCGCGCGGTAAGTGAGATCCATTATTCAGGCGTAACGAGTATTTACGTTTCGAGGAAAACTTAACGGTACCCTGGGAAATTCAGCGACCACGCGCATCGTATTACGTTCCACGTGATATCCGTTAACCCGAGTAGCGTGTAACTTCTAGTTGAAACGTACCGCGCGAGTATTAAATATTTTTCATACGCTTAGGTTACTCCGTAGGTGCATACGGAAATCCAGCGCGAACGTCAGCTACGAGACAAAAAGTTCCGAGGGATGGAAAGATTTAAAATCGAATAAAAATTACGGCAGAGTAAGGTAGCGTTTCTCGCGTATTCAGCTCTCGTGCGCGGGCAACGAGTACGCGCGGAGAAATTTTACCCTCCCTTCCGCTGAAACGGTAATCCTATTTGCAAGAAACGTATCCTTCTTATATTTTATTAAAGTACAGATGTTACGTTCCTTCGCAAAACGTCTTCTCGCGTAATATTATTACGGCCTCGGTCTTTTTCATCGTTCGCAAGAACCGTGAGCTCTCGCCCGACACCTTTTCAAACATTTGTCAGGATTACGAAGTGGATAAAAGGAAACGACGGAAGAGCCGTCCTCGTCGCGATACCTTCGATTAACCTCGTGAAATATTATATTCTTTGATTTACCTGCGTTCCAGTTCCCCGCCCTCGGCAAACAACGAACAACGGTTGCACGATGCTTCGACGTTCAGCGAATTAAAACGTCGCGCCCTAGATGGCATCTGAAAATATAATGCGTACACGTGCGTAAGCGTACGACGGTAGTGTAAAAGATGAAACTTATTCCAAAAATTTCTACCGTCATATATACGTGTATCGCTAATCATTGTTAGAAACGCGATCAACGCGAAAAGTCTAAAGTTTCGTGCCGCTTAATTTGTCACCTCTGTGTCATCGCGAGACACGCTTCAAATCGTATTCGATGAAACGAGACAAGAGCTGCCTGTCGTTGCATACCGAGACACGAATCGTAAAACATGAAACGCTCGGTAAGACTCGTCGGAATCTCGCATTAACACGGGTTTTCGCGAGGAGAATCAGCGCGGCGTGTAAAGCGGAGCGGACGGAATTGTACGAGGGAAGCCTCGTAGAATCAATTTGCATTAGAAAAAGCCGTTTATCGGGAGTACTCGTTACTCATCGAACCGAAGTGGATGTTCCGACGTTTGGGGCGTTCCTTTATACGAGATATAACGACGGGGCTCCTTTAAAGCGACGTCTGCGACAATGCATCTATTTCCCTCGAGCCAACGAAGCGTATCTTATTGAAGTACTAGCGCGTCTAAGGGTGAAAACTAAAAAAAAAAAAGAAAAAAGACGAAGAGAGGGGAGAAACGAGAGAAAAACGGGGAGGATGGAGAACGCTCGAGAATCGTCCGAAGGCAGCACAGTGCGTTATTAAAATTGTATAAATTACGTGTCTCGTCGTCAGTCACGGGGTTCCATATCTCTTTTTTTCTTCTCTCTCATATATACTCATGCTTCCTTGCGAAAGATATATATATATACATATATACGTGTACGAACGCGCGGGGGGGTAAAATCGCTTATCTCCCGAGTGCTTCTGAAAAATTGATTTTACACCTGAAAGGAATTAGCGTTAAACACGAACGTTCCTTTAAAGGATGTATCATCTTCGGCTCGGATCAAGAGGTAGCCGGAGTGATGAGAGCGGTTCGACGTTGCAACGCGACCGGCGCCTTCTCGTGGATCGGGAGCGACGGATGGAGTGCCAGAGGGTTAGTTAGCAATGGTAACGAGCCGGAAGTCGAGGGTACGCTATCGGTTCAACCTCAAGCCAACCCTGTCGACGGTTTCGAGGAGTACTTCCTGAATTTGACGGTCGAGAACAACCGAAGGAATCCGTGGTTCGTCGGTAAGTGAATGGCTGAAACACGCGAGCTTCGTTAAACTTTGCCAATTCGAACTTCTTAACCCTTTACCCGTGCCACGCGGGAACGCGCCTCGTTACGAGCCCCGACTCGACTCGACGCGACAGCTCACGACGAAATTGCGTTATTATATCGACCGTGCTGAATTTCGTCCTAAACCCAGAACTTCTTTTCTTTATTTCAGAATTTTGGGAGGATCACTTTCAGTGCCGATACCCAAACGCGTCCAGGACCCCGTACAATCAAAAGTACACGACGCCGTGCCCGCCTGAGGATCGTTTGACTAAAAATAACACGGTGTTCGAGGATCAACTGCAATTCGTCTCCGACGCGGTTATGGCGTTCGGCTATGCCTTTCGGTAAATTCAGAGACGTTTGGCGGATTCTTGGCGAGATTACTTATCAATTAACGTCATTCGTGTTTACAGTGACATGCACAAAGATCTCTGTCATGGAAAGTCAGGACTCTGCGATGCCATGAGGCCGACGAAGGGAATGGAGCTTCTAAAGTATCTTCGGAAAGTAGAGTTCGAGGGTGAGACGTGTTATATGTTTCTTACGAGCGATTTCCCTTCGAAATAAGCAAAAATTTATTTTTTAATACAGTTTTCCCACCTCGAAAATCCGTGTTCGTTCTTTCCGGAAAAGATACAAGGTCTAGTCTCGCGTACTTGTACTTGGCCCGAGGCAAGACCTTGTCCCTTGATAAATCTGATCAAGCGAATCGATCGCGAATCGACTAACGGATATGTAACGACCGAATAACGCATTTCAGGTCTCAGCAAGGATAAATTCAAATTCGATAAGAACGGCGACGGGCCCGCCAGGTACAATATTATACACTTCAAGCAAACCAAGCCTGGGGAGTACAAATGGATCAGGGTTGGCAAATATCTCGAGGGGGTGCTGCAACTCAACATGTCCGGTGAGTCCTCCAACGTCAAAATTCTCACGGGCCCACTTTTTACCCCGAGTGGGCTCGAACCACCGTTTGAACCGTTCGGTCAGCTAACTTATTCGCATATTCCTTCCAGAGATCCAATTTAAACTTGGACATCCCCAGCCACCCGAGAGTGTCTGCTCTCTGCCCTGCGAAGTTGGTCAAGCGAAGAAATACGTCGAGGGTGAGAGATGCTGCTGGCACTGCTTCAACTGTACTCAATATCAGGTTAGCGATGACGTAAATCGAGCGCGATCGTCACTTTTACCGTCGCAGGGAAACTAATTATCCCCCGACGCAAATTATTACCAGTTTCCGCATCGCCGATTCCGTATCAATCCCCGATCGTAACCGGCGTCGTTGTTTCATGCTTCGTTGGAATTCAATGCGCCCACCTTTGCTATCGAAATTTCTCCTTTTCGGTAAATTTCTTTCCCTCCGTTCCGAAAGTAGCTCGGTAACAAGGATAACAACAATTGTGCTTTGCGATTTTGTTTTTCCACTTTTCCTTGATTGATCGTGAGGAAACAATTGTCCAAGGATTTCCAGTTCGTAACTCTCGCTTGGACAGCTGCATCTTATTTCACCTGTGACAATTTAAAAGATACAAGGTCTCTAGTCTCGCGTACTTGTACTTGGCCCGAGACAAGACCTTGTCTCTTGATATTGCCCCTCGATATAACCAGACATTTTTCTTCCTTTAAAGTTTTTGTAGAACAATATAAAACTGTACTTTTTTTCTTAATTTTTGTTATAGAATATTATAAAATGTAATTTTCATCAATCTTTACAACTGCCTCTCAATATATAAAGACATTTTTCTTCCTTTAAAGTTTTCGTAGAACAATATAAAACTGTACTTTTTTCTTAATTTTTGTTATAGAATATTATAAAATGCAATTTCCTTCACTCTTTACAACTGTGTCCCAACGTTTTTCCCAGTGTTTTACACTCTTTTCATAAAAACTTACAAAGCCTACTTTGCACCACCGCGCCCGGGCACAAACTGAGCTCAAAAGCCACTGTGTAAAATAATAAATTTCTTTCCGGTACCACTAATAGTTTTTAACGAGAATTTTACCCTTTAGACATTTCGCTCTTTAATAATATCTAAATTCGTATTTTGTGTTTCCCCAACAGATAAGACACCCCAAAGACGAGACTCAATGTATTCCTTGTCGCCAAGGAACTGTGCCGGACGAGACGCACTCGGCTTGCCGAGACATCCCTGAGGAATTTCTACGACCCGAAAGTGGTTGGGCTATAGGTGCCATGTCCTTTTCAACCACAGGAATTCTGGTGAATATACTCGTAGACGTTATAGCCCGGAGCTTTTCTGTCGCGAAATATTCGCGACAGAAAGTTAAATTGAAAATATCAATATTTCCTATGGACACCCTTAAATTCGCGCAGATCACCCTCTTCGTCTGCGGCGTATTTTTGAAGCACAACGATACACCGGTGGTTCGCGCGTCGGGCCGTGAATTGTCGTACATTCTACTCTCGGGGATTCTACTCTGCTACCTCGTTACGTTTGCTCTCGTGGTGAGACCTACGGACATCGTTTGCGGCATTCAAAGGTAAGAGGTTCAAGTGTACACGAGCGTCCTACTTTAGCCAGACGCCTCATTATTATTACTCTGATAAAGGTGTGCCAATCTCGCGTAAAACGATACCCCGGAGTGAAACGCCGAAAGTCTTGGAGATAGTTCTACGCCTGCTTCCAATCTCTTAGACTAGGTGTTAAACATTACCGAGCATGGATGTATATACGTTAGGGTGGCCCTTGGAAATAGGTAATTTTCCGAAAATTAAAATTTTACTGCTCCCCCCCAGCTAAATCTGTTTCAATTAGCAAAAAGCGGGCTGTTCATAAACGTCAGCTCAATGGGTCAAATACTCGGCAACCCTTAAACGCCTTAAAGATGGAACATATTAGATTATATAATAATAATAATAATAGTATAAGTCTAATGATAATAGTATAAATTTATCTAATAATATTAATAAAAAAATTGCAAAGATAATTCATAGGGCAAACATTTAGCGATTTTTTATATTCAACACAGCACTAGCTAATCACGTGCTATGGGAACAAAAATCGCTTTTCTCAACCAACAAAATCGTTTTTTTGTCGATTGAAACAAGACAGGGGTGTAGGAGTTAAACTTTGAGAATGTCGAAAAATAAGGGGCCACCCTTACGTACGCGCACACTGTGCACGGAAACCATAGACTCGCAAGATATACGAGACACTTGTCCCGCGCTCTTTGACAGATTCACGGCGGGCTTTTGCTTCACCGTTGTCTACGCTGCTCTCCTAACCAAGACAAATCGGATCTCGAGAATCTTCAATGCCGGCAAACACAGCGCCAAGAGACCGTCGTTCATATCACCGAGATCGCAGTTGATCATCTGCTTCGGCCTGGTCTTCGTGCAGATCCTGGTCAACGGAGTATGGATGATTATCGATCCGGCGAGAGCCATGCATCATTATCCAACCAGGGACGACAATTTGCTCGTCTGCAACAGCTACGTGGACGCGAGTTACATGATCGCGTTCGCTTATCCCATAATGTTGATCGTCGTTTGCACGGTTTACGCGGTACTCACGAGAAAAATTCCCGAAGCTTTCAACGAGAGCAAGCATATTGGTGAATATCAAAAATAGTCTACCGTAGGAGACGTGTTGCCGGGGATCGTTAACAGTAGGTTTACGGGACCCGTCAATTTAATGGATTTCAAATTTTGAAATTAAATATCCCAAAAACCATAGCATTAATTTGAATGATTTTGCATCGTAAATTGATTCAGACTTAAATTGGATAAATCGATTCTGTAAAGAAAATGCGTGTTTTCGTTTACCCGTCAATTCGACGGGTGCTCGGAGAAATACTCGTAGAAACGCCCGTAGACTTAGTGTTAAGGGGGGAAACTACTTTAGAATGCCGAAAATTTCGTGATTTTTGGGATTTTGTTTTAATGTGAAAAAAAGAACGGAAATTTCTCTAACTCTGGCAACAATTTACTCATGGTTTCATACACCTTTGGTAATTTTTTCAACTTTTTTCACACATTAATTGAAGTGTAATCCTCTTTGTCTTTTGGCGTGTCCTAAGCCGGCCTGTTGATTTGCGGGAAATGTGAGCGCTCAATTCGCATCTGAATTCATCAGCAACATTTTTCTACATTCTTGAAATGTTTTTTAAGTACATGAACCTACATTTTGGAAAAAAATAAAAAATTGTCTGTTCGAACATGACTGAAAAAAAATCGGTTTTTATCACTTTTTCTCCCGGCGATTTGCAATAATAAACATGTTTTAAATAATCTAATCTTGCCGACTTTAGGTTCATGTTCGGATAAATTGTATTATGTAAACCTGTTTCAATTATGAAAATGACCTATCATTTAGTTTTTGAGTTATGATTCCCGCAAATTGAAGAAATGTCACTTCGAGAAAAACACGTTTAAAGTTTATAGGATATCATGTTTGCAAACTGCAACTACAATGACAATTTATTGTACATACAGGTAGAAGGAATCCGAATACCGTTTTGAAATTTTCAGGATGTATTCTTGTAATATAATTTCGCTAACGATTTATGCAATCACAAAAAATGGATTTTTCGAAGCATCTAAAGTGGTTTCCACCCTTAATGCGTCTATCTCGTTCAGGTTTCACGATGTACACGACGTGCGTGATATGGCTCGCCTTTGTGCCGCTATATTTTGGCACGGGAAATAACGTTGCCCTGAGGATCACTTCGATGTCGGTGACCATAAGCCTTTCCGCGTCGGTGACCATAGCTTGTCTCTTTAGCCCGAAGGTAATTCATTCCAACGAATCTTATCTCGTAACGTTCGAATTCTAAACCACCGCTCGATTTCCACAAACAGCTGTACATCATTCTAATTCGTCCCGAGAGGAACGTACGGCAGAGCATGATGACGACCAGATACAACACTACAAAGAGCTCGGCGGTCACCGCTACAAACGCTTCGAGCATGATGGCACCCTTAACGTTGACAGCGGCGACGTGCGATCAGAACAAAACTGTCAAGAAACACATCATTCCCACTATCGACTGTTCGACGCAAAGCGAATGTAAGTGCCCCATTACCTCGGATTTTCCCCACTTATTTTCTCAAATATCTCCGTCACTTCTTTTCAGACTACGAATTGGAAGTCAAGGATCAGAAGAACGGTAAACCACCGACAACGGTTTCGCGATCGACTCAAACATCGAACAACGAGAAGGACTCGAATGCGGTCGCGAGCACTAACAAAGATTCCAAAGACAGTACCGGTACGACCAAGCAACTGAACAACAATGCGAGAATAGGAAATGGCCCGGTCAATCAGAGCGACGTTCCTTTATAGCAGAAGAACTCCGCGCAGTCGACGATCTTGTCAACGAGTCTAAAACCAATTTCGAAGAAACCCGTAATAGTTTAAACAATTGCGCGAAACGATCTCCTGACGCGCTGTAAATATGACTGAAAATAATTCGATATTTCGGAAGAGCCGCTCTCGAGGCGAGTTGTTTTTAAAGCTATGTTCCTCGTTAGCGGTGCTGATGCGGATGATGCGTGCTTCGAAAACAAAACCTATAAAATCAATTAATCGTGTAGAAGGTACGCTGCTATCCGTGTCTCCCAGTTGTTTATGCACGAGATCGCGGTAAATATATAAAATTGCGATACGGTGTCAAGGAAGAAATTATAATAAATAATTAAAGCGCTTAATTATTCCATTGAGCGGCATCTTAACGTTTGCTCTGATCTCCACTGTGACGATGCTGCAACCTAATAATCACATAAAGAATTAATAAGTCTCTCTTTTGTACATACACTCCGACTTTGAATCCCTAGTGTGCACTTTAATGTTATCGATTAAACGGTAATCAACGAAATGGAATGTAAATATTATCGTTAATTTTATTCATGATTCTGCAAAGAAGAATGCATAACGATCGTTGCCAAAGAAACTATCACCATCCATGAATTAAGGCGATCTTTCAACGATAGCTGTAATTTTTGTAAAAAAAAGAAAAGAAAGAAAAGATAGAAAAACAATTGTTAACGGAATTCGTGAAAACGCGGTGAAAACCGAATCTTCTGTACATAAGTTATGTGTGTAAATATCTGCTAAACTAAAAGACAAATTGATTAAATGAAAAAAACTAAATATTAAGGAGCATACCGATTTACTTATAATAGTTAAAGTAGAGTGTTAGAAATCTTTATCTTCTTTTCGAACCTTCTCTGCAGACCATAGGAATTGCTATCTATAGAATCACCGTCGATCTTCTAATAAACTAAGAAATCTCGTTGCTCTAGTTTTAACGATAATTAACGATTAACTCTTACGAGAAAATTTAACGAACGACGAGGGGAACTATTCTGTAGAATCTTATTGTATATAAATGCGTATACAGGATGTCCCATAATTCGTGCTAACCCGTTGTTCAATGGGACAACCATCGTACCTTACGTATAGTATAATTAAGGAACGCAAAATCTTTTCCTAGAATTGCAACTGTCGCGTACGTCTGCGATAAACATATCCACTGTAACGAATACTCTTTTGCGTTAGGGATAGTGCTAGAAAAAATACTAGATACCGAGAAGTTATCGTAATCCTTTCGAACAAATTATTGAAAATATTTTAATTTTCTTTCCTATCCTTCGAAATTTGTACTGCCGATACCTCTTTACCGGATTTCGGGTACACGCGAGCCCAGTACCCAATCTCCGGCGAACGCGAATAATTTCATTCCACGATTCTTATATCGGGAGAACAATGGTTGTTACTGTCTAGTCATTAGACCGATCACAGCTGGAAGTTTGATTTCTCTTAAATTAACGAGTTTCAACGAGCGAGTACGAGTGTCAAGTTTTCCGTGCGCACCAACGTGATGTATAAGATATTATATAAATTCGGGGCGACTCAAGAGCAAATATATTTCACAGTTTTCAATCGGTACATACAATAAAAACATACGGTTGTACATACAAAATACGCATTATATTATCACACATGAAAGAAAGGGTAGCTCGTGTGGAACCAATTTAAATGTAACATTCCCTTAAGAACTAAGGTTTCGGAAACGATGGCATAAATAGCGCAAGAAAATGTCCCAAGATGCAATGCAAAGACAATGTCAAAATAAAAACTTTATGTGCAAAGTGTTGCGATTTAAGCATATTTTAAATACGTACGAACTAAGATAGGAACGCAAGTCTAAGTGGTATTACGATGTATCCGTTAAACTGAAAGAAGCAAAAATAAAATCAATTACAATATTACATCTTTGTATTATACGCTCCTTTCTCGTTTCCTCGTGTCTGGACTGCGAAGCGGATAAAAGGAATACACCTTGCTCGACATCGTTTTACTTTTCGTTTTTCTTTTTCCGTATGCGCAAGGTGCATCTTACAATAAATGTGAGACGTTTCCAGGATGAGCTTTATTTTCAAAAAATACAAAAATTACAAGGGGGACGATGCCACGTTCGTCAGTATCGGAGACAGGCACAGAGAGAGAGAAAGTGAGAGAAAGTGAGAATAGGTGAGAGAGAAAGAGATACAAACACATTGAGAGAATCCGACCGAGTTGGTGACATGCCACGAGGTTTCACCTAAGTAGAACTTCTCAATTTGGCTCGTCGTTCGGTTCGTGGTGCCTTACCGGGTTAGTGGATCCTGAAAATCCCGATTAGGCGTATCATTTGTCACTTGTACGTCAATCGATAAATACACATTTTTAGCAGTGACCGAATTTACAAAATGACCGAGAGCTGTTTAGTCAAGTTCAGAAGAAATCATCATCGCAAGTTTTCGTTAAATAAAACAGATCCAAAAGGCAAATATTATTTATATGAACCAGATTGAATGAATCGTAGGCAACGGTATCTCCGAGATAACCGAAACGTTTGATTAAACGCTAGAACCTCCTCGATTAAATTATACTCATTGTAATATTGATATCGACACAGTCACGCCTACTCCGAGATTCTATTATTTCAACCCACTACGACATCCTGTACTAACGAATACACGTACACGCGATGGGAGAAACGCGATTAAAAAACCTATCGCGTTTCTAAATGTATGACGAACCGTTCCCTAGACGTAAAGGAGAGGCATTGAGGGAGCAGAGAAATAGAAAAGCCTCGCTAAAATAAATTATCCATTTATTCCATTAGCAGTTACAACGCTTTTCAAATTCGACTGACATTCGTCTGTGCTAGGCAACGTGTCGTTCTTATACCGATACATTTTCCTAAGCGTACGCAACTTCCCTTGAATAACGATCGGTCAGACTAGTTAGACTTTTGTTACGTCCTTATACCGTTTAACGATTACACGACCTTATAAAGAGGATGTAAACTTAACGCAAATAGTAAAAAAGATTGTGCTGTGCGAAGCACACGTAATTGTTGGACGAACCATCACAAAAGGAAATATAGGAACGTATAAAAGGATAAATGTGCAGCAGACTGCAATATCTATCCAACCTGCCTATCAAATTTCTGAATCCTAATTATATTGTCCATTCCGTACAAAGTCAAAATAAAAAATCTTTGGTCTCGCTAAAAACTATACTTTAAAATTATGTTACAAAATTCGGAAGCTTACCTATATAAGTTCATTGCTCTTTTGTTTCTAATCCTCAATGCAAAAACGATCACGATACGCTTTCTACTTTCGCGATGTATAGTCGTGCTTTCCACTTTATTTGCGCGCATTCTAATCCACTGATGATAAATAAATAACCGACTTACTACCTTGTTCGAAATTAATGTATTCGCATTGATGTACCGCGTATCGAATACCAAAAATGGTATTCATAACAATGTTTGTAATCGACTTTGATGTACCGTCTGGCAATTATCGTAAGCTTCTCGTAACTTTCACGTACAAACCGATGGAAAAAATATAATATCTGACCAGAGGTTCGTGAACCAATAAAAAATAACGAATCATAAATATCTAATAAACTATTTGGAAAAATATATATACATATATATATATATATATAGGCTTATTATATCAGAAGGTGTTCCCACGTGCGAGACAGCAGTAATTTAATATTAATACAGACCGCAATGATAATGCGCAAATGCATTTTATAAATTTCCCACCTTCGGTCTACGACCCTATCCTTATTGTAATTTTTATTTTTATGCGTTTCCTTCGCCGCTACCAGATGTTATGTCAAGTTTATGTTATAAATTCGTTTATGTATTACCCTTTTCCACTTATCCTTCGCTTTTATCTCTAATCTATGTCACGACTATGTGAAATCTCGTAATGCCATTTGGAAATTAAATTTAATAACGCTAACAACTCCCACTTAACCAATAGTACGACTAAACAAACATAACGTTAATCTATAGTTCTTTTGAATTTTTAACTGCAGTTATAGTTCTCTGTCCAACGGGGTAAAGTAAATATAATCTCTTTGAAATTCATACGGCATGCCAGAAACTGGCAATAGATGGGTTTCTTTTGAGGGCGATAATATTCTTGAGCTATACAAGTCACAAATTTTTCACAGCTTACATTCATTTCGGGTGGTAGAAACTTTGAAAAAACTGAGAAATGCGTAACTCATGAACAAAGTACAGATAATTCTCTAATAACAAACCCCAAAAAGTCCTTTTATTAACTCTCCTGTTTAAAATAAAGTTGAAAGAATGGAATGGAGCGTTCGAGCGGCATTAAACCTTCTTGTTATTAAAGAATTTCTGGTACTATAACGACTGTCGCGGGTGAAGTATTACCTCGGGACGATAAACGACAAGTGAATTTATGTCTTCCAGAACTTACCACTGCTTTTGATACCTTTGACCTTCTGTTGTTTCTTCTTTGCATCGGGCGGAACTGGCAGTGCTTCTCTACCAGATTCGCTTCCCCCTGCCACCGAATTGCCACCAGCCATATCTGCTTCTTGTACCCCACTACCCCCCGCTTGACCGGCAATTGACTTTTTTATGTTTGCAATCTAAATGAAAATTGCACTAACGTAACGAGAAAGTCTATAAGTTTCGTCACGATTGCAGAAACGTTAATAACTTACATCTCTTTGTACTCTGTCTTTATGATACGTTGCCTTTTGTTTCTCAACATTGGCCCTAGTTACTTGTTCTTCGATACACGCCAATACTTTATCACAAGCTTGACCCCAAGCGGCTAAGGTTTCTGCTACTATGCCAGTATCGCTGGGTCTAACGTCTCTGCCCAAACCAGCATAATCCACCTCTAGTTGAGAATTCTTTTGATCTAGTTTACCATGAATTATATCTGCGTATACCGCTTCGATAATCAAATCTTCTAAGTCTCTGACATTTTTTATATCCAGCTCTTCCAATAGTACGGCGTAAGGTATACATCTAGACTTTGTTGCGAGCGTTACGATTGTCAAGTGCTGGAGCTTCTTCTTCTGAACAGGCGTCAAGTCGAGAACTTTATCTTTGTTTCCCAGATACTCTTTGTACGTGCCATAAGCGAATAAATTCAGAGTGTTCCAATACTGAACGTAAGGACCACTCTCCAATTCCTTGATATTGGGCATATCCAATAGTTCGCCAAAAACGTGAACGCCGGGCGTTTCTATAGCCTGCCTTATAAGTTCTAAAGCAGCCGCTCCTTTCGCAGTTTTTGCGAGGAGCACAAACTGTTCTAAAGGGTTATTCGCTGACTTTTCAGTGGTAGTTCCACCCGTCATTGTGACCCTACCAAACGAATATTCACCGATAATGAACTTGCTATTCTATCCCGTTCAACAACTACCGACACTTTTTGAGCATCACTCATACGAATAAGACATAAATCGCGGGAAAATATTCTTATCCGTAGACACAGCAGAAATTGAACGATTATAAGAATAAGAGGTTAGAGAACATCTAACCGTACACGAGGAGACTAAAGACACAACAAACAAATATCCAGTAATGAAATAGAATGATTCAATGATCAAATATATTGTTAAGCAATTATAACTCACGTTTTTGACGTTTTCGAGAGTTAAATAAATTTTTTTGCGGATCGTTCCAAATTGTTCCGCTCCAATGGCTATGCGTCAAGCGCCTGAGCAGACTAGATCAGAATGGTCAGGCTCGCCAACCGTTCCAACCACAAATGGTATAAAAAAAAATTCAAAATTTTTGAAAGGTTGAAATTGTTACGGAAAGGATTGCCTTACGAAAGCATTTCGCAAACTTTTATAATAAACACGCTGACTTTTAAACGAGGGGAATCCATAATACGTGGTTTAGAAACATAAATATGTTTCGCGCGATTTTCATGCAGATATTGTCTAAAGGTTTACCACACTGATCGATTTCAGCGAGTACGACTTCAATTAATGAACTCGTTTGACAGAAGAGAGGGGAATGTGTTGTTCTCCGCTAGTGTGAAGTAGTGTGAACAGTGGATTCATGTTAATCGTCTATCCAATTTTATTCTACAGTGAGCTTGCCGTTTTCATGGCAAATAGCGAGCAGATAAAATTTTCAAGATTGCAGTTCGTCGGTTGGGGCTGCGCTTGAAAATCTTGGGGAAACGTATAGTACAAAATGAAGCCTTTAATTGAATTCGAAGAATGTTTGCGAGACACGCCAAACTTTCGGTGAGGATTGGCTAATCTCATGATTCTGACACTAATTGTAACGTTTCCGTACTGTTCCGCGATACGGGCGCACGCTACTATGACTAAGCTATTGTACACAATTTAATTAGGATAAATTTTAACGGCACAAAAGAAAAAAGTAGACATGTACAATTTTGTTTTGCAGATCCTGCATCGAGGAAGTCGAGGGAAATGTCGATCAACTCGAACAAAAGTTGGACAAGGTATTGCGATTTAATAATCCTGATAGAACTTTCCTGCGTTTGCATTCTGGGTTGCACAAGGTTTTGGTGCCACTTATGCGAGCATTAAAACATACTAATTTTCGTTGTTTTGCAGGTCCTAAAAAACTGTAGTCAAATGATTGACACTGGGAAACTTTTTGTGGGACACCAAGGGTAAGTACAGAGTCACAATTATGATATACAAGTATGCATTAGATTCGCGACGATATTTTTTAAATAATTAAACGACTAAAAGTAACATACAATAAATATTTCCAATTAATTGTGCATTATTTCGATCGTGTAAATAATAAAAAAAGAAAGATTTTTTTTTAACTATGTCATATTTGATAATCAGAAGTTGGAGATGGATTCCAAGTAGTAGAGAAGTTGGGGAAACTTGTATGAATTGCAGCTCTGTTAGAAATGAGTCATACTCGTGCCACTTGGCTCAATATAACAAGGAATGATAGATTGAAATTTCTATTGCCCAGATGCATGCCATTAATTACAAAGTTTTTTAAACACAGGAGATCCTTTTTACATATGCAGCTGAAATGTTAACGATAAGACAATGTAATACAAAACAGAATGTACATGCATACATGCTCGTTTCTGTATGTATTATTTATAGTTTGTCAATTAATTTAAGTAGTATAAGAAATTGCTTTTCTTATAGCCAATTTGCCAATAGTCTCTGGGAATTATCCCTGTACTTTAACGACGATTCAGAGATAATGGCCTTCTTAAACAAACTGATTCATGCTATGCAAGAAATGAACAAGTTCCACACAATTTTATTAGATCAAGCTTCCAGAACTGTGATTAAGGATCTTAATTCTTTTGTTAAAAGGTGACTGTAACTTTGGTTTTTTATATAAACATGATAATTAAGCACACATGTAAACCTGTTGTGTAACGGTTTAACAGCGACATCAAGAGGGTAAAAGAATCTCGTCATTACTTCGAAAAAATATCTGGAGATTTGGATGTAGCTCTAAATAGAAATTCGCAAGTACCAAAATCTAGGCCTGCCGAGTACGAAGAATCCTCGAATATTTTATCAGCTACGCGATCATGTTTCCGACACACCGCTTTGGATTACATTCATGCATTGACAATGATCCAAGCACGCAAACGGCACGAAATATTGGGTTCGCTACTTAATTACATGCACGCGTGTATCACCTATTATCATCAAGGTAGCGATCTGGCACAGGACTTGGATCCATTTTTGAAGGATCTTGGTGAGACTTTAATTAAGATGAGAGCCGATTCGACGAAACTTGAAAAAGAGATGGAAAATCGGCATATTTACGTTACGAACAGAGATTTGGTACCTTCCCTGACAACTGGTAATCCTAGGATGGAGGGCTATCTCTTTAAGCGAACTAGTAATGCTTTCAAAACGTGGAATAGGAGGTGGTTCTGTTTGAGAGACCATCAGTTAGTATACAGAAAACGAACTGGTGATAATGATTATACGATTATGGAGGAAGATCTCCGTCTATGTACAGTAAAACCAGGGGTGGAGTGCGATAGAAGAAATTGCTTTGAAGTATTAAGTCCTACAAAGTGAGTACTCAATGATCTTAACTCGAAAATGGCATGCAATAGCGGATAAAATAATCATGTATTAAAGTGATAAATGAGAAACGCGATAAAATCTCTACGTTACTCAAATCCATCCCGAGAATCGTTGATACAAAACGTTCTTTAAATCATAGAAGTCACATATTGCAAGCTGATAGCGAAGAAGCATACTTGGGATGGGTAACAGCTATGCAACAAGCCATCGGCGCTGCTATACAAAGAGGCATGGGTGCAAGTACCATTCTTAGCTTACACGAATCGCAGTTGCACCATAGAAAAGGATCGACCAGACAACTATCAAAACCTAAATCAAGGTAATCAACTGGCCCGTTTTGCGATATTTGAAAATGGAGCAAACAGAAAGATTTTTTGTTCCACATTTTAGGGTATGGGAGCAATTGTTAAAGATCTCTGGTAATGATATTTGCTGTGACTGTGGTGGTGCTAATCCAAGGTGGGCTAGTATCAATCTTGGAATCACGCTTTGCATAGGTCATTCATTTTTCCAACGACTCGACAGTTGATAATCTGCTGATCGTAAATGAACAAGTTTTTTACTGCTTTCTTCTTTAGAGTGCTCCGGGGTGCACAGAAGTCTCGGAGTTCATTATAGTAAGGTCCGTTCACTGACGTTAGACGACTGGGAACCAGAGATATTAAAAGTAATGGCGGAATTGGGGAATACCGTAGTGAACAATGTTTACGAAGCTTTACCCATTCCCCCCAATATTATTAGAGCTACTCCGAAATGCAATAGGTACGTAATTATGCGCGATGGAAGGGTCAGAAAGTTAAAAATAATGGCAAAAATGCAATAAGTTTAGACAAAACGTATAACCGGCCCGGCATGATGTATTACAATTTGTTTGTATTTTTGATCGACAGTAACATTCGAGAAGCTTGGATAAAAGCCAAATATGTAGATCGTAAATTCGTAAAACCCCTGTCTAACATGATTTCATCTGGGCAACACGCGAGCCGTGAAAAAATGCGTTTCCGCAAATGGAGCGTTCGGAAACTTCGTCGTAGGCCACGGAGTTGCGACAAAATTGATAGTATTAATCGCAACAAAGCTAAGGCGTTATCTTCTCTAAAGGAAGGCCACCATTCGACTAGTTCGGATGACAGTAAGCACGCGTCGATCGAGAGTCTAAGCTTCGCGGAGAAAACGAAAAAAGCTGAACGGAGTTCGCTAAGTTCCGACGATAGCGCGAATCTGGATTTGAAAAACGAGTCCACGCTTTACGGGAAAATATTGGCGCGATCGCATAGCGATTTAAACGATAACAGCGGTAATCCTAAAGCGAATCAGGCTAACGACCAAGAGTCAGTGGCAAGCGACAAATGTAGAAAGTACGTTGAAACCGAATATAAATCTGACGTTCCGCGAGTGAAGGACGATACGATTTGCGAGAGCAATTCGGACAACACTTTGTCAATGAAAAGCGAAGTGTCCCTGAGTCCGGACAGCAATGACATTAAAGATATTTCGGAGAACAAAGATGTCGGTACGGAAAAGCAAAGTACAGAAAAGATAGAGTCCGAGATCCTTATGTTCGGATGCGATTTACCAAAACCGACGATCGATAGCAGTTTAGAATTGAGTTCGGATCAAGATTCGACTGCCGGCGAGGATGAGGAATTCACGGATGAAGAAGACATCGAGAACTTGCATCCCGAAATGTTACTTTATAAAGCTGCCGCGGCGCACAATCTTCCCGTAATGTGCGCAGCTTTGGCAGCTGGTGCTGACAAGTCATGGTTGAATGTTAATGACAGGGGTCGTAACGCTCTACATCAGGCGATAATAAGCGTACGTATGGAACAGATCGAACTTTCGTAAACATGTATCGCAAAATTTCTTTATATTTAGTCAATTTACCGCAAACGCAGGGTTCCGTTATGTCTTGCGAATACCTTATCTTGAATGGCGCGCGAATCAATTGTCAGGACGGGGATGGCAAAACTCCATTGTACTTGGCTACAGAATTAGGTTTGCGCCTTTTCATTATTACGAATTTAAGCGATTTCGTTTTCCCCAATGACTCTCAATTTTAGGCCATACTGCCCAAGTCTGTTTACTTTTAAAACATCGTGCCGATCAGCACATTCGCGACGAAAGCGGTGTCAAGCCTCTGTCGATAGCTGTGAAAGAGGCTAATGCAGATATCGTTACTCTGTAAGTATATATCAAAATACCCGACGATTTATCTTCTCTTGTTAATAAGATGTTGTTACTTAGCCATTACATTATTTATTTCAGACTACGGCTCGGCCTCTTGAACGAGGAAATGAAAGACTCCGAAATTGGAATTACCGGCGACGAAACTTTTAATGATGTCGTTCGCGACTTCAGCCAACTCGCTTGCTCTCATCCGGAGCGGTTACAACGACGAAACGAAAGTAGTAATTTATCGCAACCACCCGAATGAGTATTAAAAGCCCGCGGGATCTGTTAGCAAACAAAAAGAACGATGATACCCTGGGAGAATATGACGGAAAGGAAGTAGGTACATCGTAAATATCCTTTTTCAGTTCCTTGCAGGGTAATAAAAACGATTGCGAATAATTATGTAAGTATCAAGTAAAAAAATAAACTCTGGAGTTGTATCTCATAGTATCCGCCGGTAAACGTAAGCGGATACGGAACCATTTATGACTCTCTTCGTACAGTTTATTTTTACGCTATAGGGACTAACAACCTATCTCTATTATTAAATTCATACTTCAAAACCTAAGGAACTGTTACGTTTATTGCGAATAACACGCAAAAACGTAATGATTGGTTTATACGAGAACTACACTTTCCAGTGATGAGACACCAAAATGTCAACCATGATTTTATATCCAATATGCATATTATCTTCTTTTCCCCTGATTAGAAAAATCCCAGAGACGGATGGAATTATTTGCAAATCGTCATTGATATTTTTTTTTAAACTGAAAGAGTACCGATATAAAACGGCGTAAATAACACGACAATGCCTAAGGCAGAAAAAAACTTGATAAGTTTTGCAGGAATTTATGGATAACACATGGCACGGTGAATTGCTTCGAGACTCTAAGTACGTACGAATAGATGTAAAATATTCTCAGTAGTTGTTAGGTGTACGTATATCGATAACAAGTTATGTGATATGAAAAACGTGACAAAATAGTTGTAACCGTGGCACACGAAAAGTTTTACTACAACTCGTTCTGTTTTTAAGTAGATATGGTTTTAGCAAGGTCTCTTCGAGATAACAATTTTATACAATATCTGTTTTTATATACATAATATGACCATTATGTGTTTAGCTAACTGGCACTAAAACAATTAACTTTCGAATTATCCATAATACGTATATTTATGTAGCCGGTGTTACGAATACTTTTTGAATCGAAATTTAAAATGATTTATTGGTATCACGAATAGTGAGAGCCACGGAAGAAATTTATTGCGTAAAATTTAATCGTTTCGTCGGGGAACTTGTAGATCTGATGAAGAAAAAATATTGATGTTGCCTTTCAACAGTTATTTTAGTTGGATAAATTTAGCGAGAAGTGTGAAGAGCTTGGTATCCACGATTATTACCAGTTTGAACATTTTGCTGCTTTTTATTTAAGAATAATGCTACGATTCAATCCTTTACCAATACTCTGTATAACGAGTGCGCCACGCTCGGTTTACGCATATTTTAATATACGATACTTAAAATTAACATAAATCAAAGTCGTGTGGAAGAAATAAGGACTTCGATCAACGTTAAAAATATTTGTTCGTTATAAATGTAGAAGAGGTTTTATTAATAGTTGAAATTCAAGGTACCTAGAGTTCTAACTCTTTTGGACTCTAAGCGCTTGGAAAATCGCAATCCATCTCAACGAGGGCTTGCCGATCCCTTAGTTTTACGCGTCGCATTCCAAACGTTTGTACGTCACATTTTCACGTTCGAGACCGGCCTTTGTGGAAAAGTTTATTGTTGTACGCAAACGTCGAAAAACACTTGACAGCAGACCATTGCCGGACTCGTTTAACCGCGTTAACGTTGAATTCGAGTTGCACTCATAATCGCGTGCTTCGAAACTAATGTAAGTAGAATTAATTAGAAGCGATTTTGTTATCGCGCGAATAATGGTAATCCGTGTTTATCCGATTAGCCATCGAATTAGTACTTGTATTTTGTACTTATTTTATCGCTTTTATACGCCATGCAACGAACAATTTGTATCGATGTGTGTTTTTAACTTGTTTGAGCGTTAAATACCTTACGAAGTTGAAATTTTACAAATCGAAGGATTACGAGAATCGTTAATTTATACGTCTTTTTACGAACTATCGATTGCTGAATTTTTTTATTACGTGTACTTTTAGAAAAGGAAAAAATTCGAAGGAAAAACTGTATGACGATTAAGATATTATTCGAAATTCAATTTCACGCCAGGGCTTTCCAGTTTTTGATATTACTGTAATTAGCGTACCGATTTTAGCAATTATTTGAGAATTGTATTTTTTAAGCCAAACGAACGCCAGTACTGCCTAATGGTAAAAAAAAAACTGTTACGATACTACGCGTATGTACATCGTTAAATTAACAGAACTATAAACAAGTTGACAAATTAATATCGCTTCTACGTTACGCATGTCATTCAAAACTGTACACAAACTATTACTCGATGTATCATACTGTACACAAATTTTACTCTATAAAGCAGATTATCATACGAATAGATGTTCTCAGTATCTCCCCCACCCTCCTCTCCCGATTATCACGAAAGTTCGAAGAAAAACTTTATCGGTAAAGTGTTTGTCCTAAAAACGATGAGAAGCAACGCAATTTGCGAACGGACGATTGGTAGATTGAGACTTATCGGAAGAAATGCACATGCATCGTGTACGCACAATTTGTGTTTTGTTCTCGTTTGGTTGCGTAAATTAATCCAAACGGGTCAATACCCTATCGCTATAGTTATCAGTGCGTGCGTCTATACGAATCTCCGAACGAATTAACGAGGAATTTCTTCCCTTCTCTTATGCCGGCCTTCTACTTTTCCTTTCAATTTCTCTCCTTCTTTCTATCATTATATTGATCAATTACTCGCTCGTTATTACGCCGTTGTCGATCGAATGGCAAAATGATTTTTCGAGAACAACTAAACAAAAGCAGCGGTCAGCCATCGCGAATACACCGCGTTCCTCCATGCATTCATTGGCTTGAGAATGTAAAAAAGCTCGATACGCCACGACGATCAACCGCCGATTGGTTCGATGAATGTAATAGCGATAAGTAGAAACGGAGTACCATTGGTTAGACCATACCCTTCGTTATTTCCCGATGAAAACGTTGTTTATTGAAACGCGCGTCGATAATCTCTCGACACCATTGATTCGTTACGCTAATTTTTCTATGTACACTGGCTTCCTTATTCTCACTTTAGGTATAATCTGAGTTACGCTCTTGATCGTGACTCGACGCGATCCATAATAACAATAATAAATCAGTGACGAGTCGATTGAATTTATAACTAGAAAAATTGTTCAATTTTTTTATTCGTCAACGAGGTAGTGTCCAGAAGAAAGTCCATTGAAACGAATTCGCGTTTCGATCCTCACTTTCGGAGGCCGCTTATACGATTCTCTATTATACGTGTATCTATCCGTAAGTACGGCGGCAGGCAGTCTACGACGCCTAGAGCAGCTCCTATTTCGAACGATTACGGCCGCGAGGTTGAGAGTACATACGTCGTTCTACTGACAGATACGAACGACCAAACTAAACTTTGTCGTTAATTGTACGAATCTTCGACGAGATTCGAGTTTGTGAAAAAAATGCGTAAAAAAAAGCAGGATACATACACGATCGTCTCTCCGATGAAATTAATCCTTCGACCGGGGTCTTCGGGGTTAAATTATTGGCACGCTCTCGTCATCCAATTTCGAAACCCCTTAACGTCCGACCGAGAGATCTATCTAGGATCGATTTTCGCGAAGTCGCGTCGGCCAGCGTCGCGGCAGCGATGATCCCCGCCGAAAGAGCCATTAAAGTGGGCGTTAAACTATATTTATATACGCACTCCCGACGTTTTGTGTTCTCGTTGTAACGCCAAGTGCGTAGATATCTCTCCGTCGGATGGGACGGCTGCGTAGAAGATTAGAACGAGGCGTGAGGTCCGACGTCTGGTCGATCGACGAAATTAGTATCGCTCACTCGCGCTACTAATCACGACGTCTGCCGACTTACGAAACCTCTGCGCTGTCGCGCGCAAGAGAAAACAAAGTTGTTTTCTACTGGTCCTGTCGTCAGTGTCCGATACTCGGGGGGCAAAATATAAACAGAAAACAGAAAACAGAATAACCGGCGAACGAAAGGACGAGGGGAGGGGAGAGATAGAAGCGGCTCAGAGAGAGAGAGAGAGAGCGACAGTTTCGAAGTCTCCCCTCGAATAAATTCGATTCTCGTTGAGAGCGCCGCAAAAGAGGAAACCAAGGAGAAAGGGAAGAAGCGAACAGATTTACAACATCCAGAATCCCCGGACGCAACCGTCTTACGAAACTATTTTTAGGTGTTTTTAGGGCCTCTCGAATTTAGGCCAGGTTTCTCAGAAATCGAGGGAACGAACGAGCGACAATGATAACGATACGTCTGCGCCGATGGTCCATCATTTCCTTCATTCCAACGATCGTCTCGATTTTTCGCCCCCAAGTACGAAACTTACCCAAGCGTCGGAAATCGTGACCTCGCTTTCGTCGTTCCTCGATCCACGATCCACACGGTTAAACCCCCTTTTGTTCTTTCCCATAGATTTCCCTTACCGATCGCTCGACACCACTTCTTTCGAACGGTCAACTCGCGACGCATGCACCGCTCTGCATCATCGCTACGTGAGAGATTCGATGTAGCAATTTTGCGCTCCCGAGCCGTTAACCCAATCGTCATCGATTGATCCTTATTAAAATCATTCGCGGTGATCTCCGCATAGCTAACATTCCACGTGCGAACATCTGTTACCAATCTGTTAAATGTCGGTCGCACGTCACGCGCAAATGCCGACGTCGCTCCCCACCGCGTCGCGGCGGTCAGGCTGTCACTAGTTTATTATGTATAAAGAAGTTAATCTAGGGAGCGACCGACGTATCTTCCTACTCGCAATCAGAATTACCGAAATCCCGCTTTACGCGCTTCGTGATTTAATCGATGACTTTAGTTGAAAGAAGCGTATGTATCACGGTAATCGTTATAATACATTAGGGGTACTGGAATGAAATTTATTATTTTACATAGTAGCTTTTGAGCTCAGTTTGTGCTTAGGCTCGGAGGTGTAACCATCTTCGTAAGTTTTTATGAAAAGAGTGAAGAAAATTACATTTTGTAATATTCTTTAAGAAAAATTAAGAAGAAATGCAGTACCCCTAATATTGACAAGCGTGCGTATAAATTATTATAATTTCGGAAGGTTATTTTCAAATGTCATTGCAAGAAACGTCACTAGCTCGGTTATAACGGTAAAATGCATTTCCGATTTAGAACCAAATCTCGCCTAATTCGTCCGATCGATACTAATCGTAAGTTACGTCACTTCACTTTCATCCTCC
This sequence comes from Pemphredon lugubris, assembly GCA_933228935.1. Taxonomy (NCBI): domain Eukaryota; kingdom Metazoa; phylum Arthropoda; class Insecta; order Hymenoptera; family Crabronidae; genus Pemphredon; species Pemphredon lugubris. The sequence goes on from OW121815.1 coordinate 64,102,564, forward strand.
AAGACTGAAAAACGATCTTGGTTCGCATGGGATCGCCGCACCGCACACCTGCTGCACCGCGGTTTAACTCCCGTTTCCGAGAATCCATCGATACATCGCGCCACATATCGCTTTATTGCGCCTCTAAGAAACCACAATTTGTTCGAGCAAAGTCAACGAGCGTGGGAACCACGTCGATGCTTTCTACTCGCATAGAACAATTTGTCACGCGACAGGCTAAAGAGATTCGCTCGAGTCGTCGAGTTCGCGAAGTTACGGGCCACCCTTGCATTTTCAACCGATCGTACGTACACGTACAGTACGCACCTGTCGTAGAATTTCACGTTTCGTAAAGCGACCTTACGGACGAAGAGATATTTGATCAATTTCAAAGCGTGGAATACGCGTGCATACGTATGCATTATGATACCAAATTCCAATCACTCGCGATCGTAATCACGATATTTACGTTATGACGTAAATCATTGGAGCGAATTCGAGAGACAAAATTACGAGGCCTTGATTCGTATGCCCGCATTAACGAGAAAAATAAAACGATAATTCGATGTTATTGGTACTCTATTAACGGCAAACGATCGATTGGGTCAGCATGACGTTTTCGGCGTCTCATGCGCAGCAACGCGCTATCCGACGTATTATGCATCGTCGGTGCGATAAACAAATTCTTTGCTCGTTCAGGCGATTGACGCCTAATTGAAACGACGTAAGCGTTACCTTACCTCAGGATCGCGATGAAAAAAAAAAATAAGGAGAATCGAGGAGAGCATATAACGATACTCGCCTAAAATGTCGCGAACGCGTTGTTTTACCGTTTCACTAATCAACGGCATCAATTTCATTAATTAATTTTCCTAACGCGCCTCTAGCTCGCGGCTCGAGGAGTGGTAATGGAAGATCGTCAGGAGAGGTGATTTCAATCCGACGGACTCGAAGGACGGTGAGAAATTGAGCATAAAAACAGAGCAAACGGAGCAAATTGTGTATGTACCTACGCGTGCACATACACAAGGTACATACATACATAATACGCGTGCGTATCGACACTGCGAACGTGGGTTACATCAGCCACGAGAATTGTACGCCATCCAATCCAGTAGTCACGTCGCGCAGAGAGCCTATTTTCACCGAACCCTCTCCGATCGTAGGATTCAGAAAGACCGGATGCTGTATCGTCGCCGACTATCGCCAACCACGTTGGCTTCGAGACTCGGATACTAGTTTTTCAGGCCCTCGGCCAACTACCACCTCATCGTTCGCAGCCAATAATTTGCCTCTTGCATTAGCCAGATGTACGTGGTACGTACGAACCGCCGCGCCGGTCGTACGAAAAAATTTTTTTTAAATCCCATGCCAGCGAGCCAAGTAGTTATAATGCGTAATTTCTGCGAGGATTTCTACCGTCTTCCGTTCGGTAAAACGTTTTGCGCGCTAGGTATCTCTGCGTAGCAAGGCAAACGAATATACCTGTTTGTCGCGATGACCAATCGTTAGCGGAGAATAAAGAAACGGAGAAAATAACTAAAGGTACGAGTACGCCATCGAGACGGGAAATACTAATTCTGATGATTAGTCGAACCTTCCACCGTGGAGTAAGTAAAGTCCAGTTTACATTGGTAGAATATTCAGTAGAGGACAAGGGTAGAGTTAGTACTCTAGCTTAGTAGAGTATACTCTACCACAGTGATAATCCACTCTGCTACACCGATTTCTACTTTTAGTACTCTACCTACAGGTCACATTATGCTAGTAACTGTAGAGTACTAACTCTACCGAATACTCTACCAATGTACCAGTGTTTTAAGGACTCCTGTTAACGACCGTTTATTTACCGATTACCGGGCCGATGCGACACGGTTGACCTTTACTTTGTACAGGGTAAGTCAAGGAGATTCGTGTCGCACCGGTCCCGTTACCGGTAAAAAAAAACGTTCATCAACAAGAGCCCTAAGAACCCGTTCACACGATACGGTTTTTTTTTACCGAAACCGCGCCGCCGCCGTCACTTTTCATCCGCCTTCGAAACAGACGCAGACGAGCGAGAAAATGACCGATTCGGTCAAAAAACCGTATCGTGTGAACGGGGGGTTAGAGTGCCGAGAAGGGTACTCTCTTCGAGAGCGATTTTGGCAGGTGGTACCGGAAGCACGGGGATGCGCGCGCGATTATCCGGCGTTATTCGACATTTCTCTATCATTCGCGGGAGCCGGATAGGAGGCAGAGTAATTCGGTAGAACCGAATGACGGTAGTAGCAAAAGAAGCGGGTGTCCTGCAACAACGCGCGGTGGCGACGTCTGTCTGCCAGGCGATTTGTGCGTCTAGACGCGTCCCCGTACGCGCGTCGTGGCACGTCGCGACGCCCCTCGAGACCCGTCTCTCTCCTCCGGTGTTGATTCAGCGTAACCGATTTAGCCTAACCCACGCGATGGACACACTTATCCCGTCTTCTCGCCCGCCGATACGCATAAATTTCACGGACAGACGAAACAACCCCGGGACGAGATGAGAACTCGCATCACCGTCGGCTCCCGACAAAGGACGCGAATCGAAGATAGCCGAGGGCGACGGAGCTTCCTCGTCGCGGTGCGAAAACGTCCTCCCCTAGGATGCAAAGGTTCACGGCGTCGTGAACCTTTCGATAGGGTTGTCAGATTCGCAAATGTTCTTCGATCGATTCGAATCGAATTCATCTCGATCGCATCACCATGCTTACCCCCTGAAGTTACGTTTTCGTTATCACGACCGATCGCAGTCGTCGTCGTAGTCTCCTTCTTACACTTTCATCCATATTAACTTCTCGCACGTATCGCGCTTACTTAATGAGTCGTACCTTAAGGGTACGATTTCGTTACCACGACCGATCGCAGTTTCGATCAACAGCTCATTGTAAGCGCGAGAAGTGCGAGAATTTAATATGGATGAAAGTGGAAGAAGGAGACAACGACGACGATTGCGATCGGTCGTGGTAACGAAAACGTACCTTTAAGGTATGAGTCGTACCTTAACAGTACGTTTTCGTTACCATGACCGATTGCAGTCGTCGACGACTCATTGTAAGCGCGAGACGTGCGAGTTGTTAATATGGATGAAAGTGGAAGTAGGAGACAACGACGACGATTGCGATCGGTCGTGGTAACAAAAACGTACGTTTAACGGTACTCACTGTACCTACCACGAGAAACGCAGGTTTAAAATCGTCGAATTAAAATGAGAATAATCAACGACTCGATAAAGCGAACTGGCGCCATCGTAGTCGTAGTCGCTGCGTGCGCGACGCATGGAGGAAGGAGGCGCGTGTGCGATTATATTATTTCCAGCGCTGGAATATAAAAAAAGAATCTGGCCGAAGGGAAACGAGATATTATGGCGCCGCGACAACTCACGTCGACAGCTTTAGGATTGGCGGGTGGGTGAAAAGGTGTCGGCTCGTTCGCCGATCTTTCAGAGATCGTTGCCGTGGTTGTGGTGGTCGTCGCCGTCGCCGTCGCCGCCGCCGCCGCCGACGTCGTCTCCAGGTCGTCTTTAGTTCGTCTTTAGTCACAGAGGCGCCGGCGTCGTCCTCTGGCTGGGTAAATACGCGTAAATCCACTGGCGATAGTTAGTGGATCCAGCCGCCGTTCAAACGCCTTCGCGGCTTTTATTTTCCGTACCCTCTCTCTCACTCTTTCTCCCTTTCTTTCTCTCTCTCCCTCTCTCTCTCTCTGACTCTCTCGCGCGCACGCGTATGCACGCATAAATAAACGTATCTACGTGGTAGTCGTAACGTCGTCGAGCGCCTTACCTTACGGTCTCATGCTTCCATCTTTTCTGCAGATGGCTTCGAACAAGACTGGTGCCACCTCCGTAACTCTTTCCGCGTACCGAGGTTTTGACGCCGATACCGGGACTTAACGATAATTATTGCTTTGGCACGGGTCCTTTCAACGAAGGCAAAAGGAGAAAGAGAAGAGGAAGAAGCAGAAGAAAGAGAGAAGAGCCTGCTGATGGTTTCGCGGTTGAGACGAAAAGGGAGCTTTCGACGGGAGCTAAGAGTCAAAATAGAGTTGCCCCATACCTGGAAAACGCGTTACTCTCTCCCCTTTCGGAGTAGCGTGCGAAGAGAGTGTGTAAATAGAGAGGAGGGATTACGACCGGCAATTACATATTTCGCTTCCCAATGTTACGTTATTCGAGACGAATGGTCCATGGATCTTCGAAGTATATTAAAAAAGGGAGAAGAAATGGGAAATTTGGACGAATCATTTTTTACCCGTTAATTATTATCCTTGTCATTTCCGAACGGGAGATTGGCACGGGTTAATGGTACCTGTATGGCGTACGGGATGGTCCCGATTCTCTTTCGCGCATCGATATGCGACGCGGGGAGAAATCCTTCTAGCTTCGATCGGCCGATCTTAAATCTTGGCTGTGTCTCGACCGCGCTTCTCGAGCGTACTCCTTTTAATGTTTATAGCTCGAGTAATTTTACAAATATCATGAAACTGTTAGCGCAGTCGTATTCGGAAAGGTCTGTGGAATTATAAAATAAATTTAAAAGCAAATCGATTTTTTAAGATCTCTACATAGCGATACCCCTTTTAACGGCACGTCGCTCGTAAATAAAATAAATAAAATAAATAAAACGCTTTCGACGAACGTTTGAGTCCTCTTAAAGCAATTACGGGAGTTCGTTCTTCCGAGACGTCGGAGGAAATCAACGAGTTTCCCGGAAGGATAGAAGGAAACGCGAACCGAGGGGAAACGGAAACGATAATGCGGCACCCTCAGACGCGATAACGTCTTCTATTCTTCTCATCGAATTCGTATCGTTCTCTCTTTACAATCGTCTGTGTCTTTCGACATTCATTGGCAGACGAAACATCCCATTAGATAGAAGATTTAATGTCCTATGAAATGCGAAAAGGACAGGGCCATTCGCAGTGGACACGATCGTTCGATTATTCGTGAAACGAGCTTACCAAACTTATCGCGGTAATCAAGGTTCCTCTACTCCGTGATAAGAATTACGTCAAACCGATTGTCGAATCTATGGGTGATCATCGTGCCAACCGCTCCCACTGAATACGCTCGACGCGCGACGATCGAGCGATTACTCGATCGCGACACCGAACGGGGATGAAAAACTTCCACGATTCAATCCGGTTACGTTTACGTAAACAGAAGAAAATCGACAGCCAAGGTAAACGTGCTGCTACTCCGAATCTTTCAAGGCTCCGTCGAGCATCGTTGCGAGGGGGGGGGGGGGGAACGTCGTTGCACAATTGAACCTGGTGCGCGTACAAGAGAGACAGTTCGCTTGCACGTTGCCAATTTGATCTACCGCGAATAGACTCACTGTCGGACGCAGCAACACGATTGTCCGACGGTTAGCCGGCGGAGGTTGCGAATAAGAAGCTCAGGAACATCAGGAATCGTGGGACGCACCTGTCCGACGACCCAACGTCCCGTCAGGGACGCAAATAAACGGCGTCGCGCCGTCTGCCGTTCAGCCGACAGTTTACTCGACCGAATGGCCAAAGGGGACTCGATGTTACAGCGCCACGATGACGATCGCGACGATGACGATGACGATGATGCCGCCGACGATGAACTACGATGACCCTTTTCCACGGTCGAATCTTTCAATTTGCAGGATTACCTACGTCCCCGTACCTGTTATCCTGCGATAAATATTATTACCGCGACGACAAATCAAGTCTGTACGATTATTCGGACGTAAGAGCGCGCTTTAAGGGGGAAATCTATCGTCAATGGCGGTGGAGATCGTTATATCTCATCGGCCGTACTGCCAATTGGACGTAAATAATCTTTGGACGCGTTGGCCGGCCGATGAATGAAGCCACCAGGCTTGCATCAGCCACAGCTCGAATAATCACGCGACGCGAGGGAATCCAATGAGAATCTGTCGTAATCGAAATTTCGACTACCGGCGTAAAAATGGAAAATTCGACTAATTGACGAGTCGAAGCTGACGAGCGATTAACTCGCAGAGATCGATTTCTTTCTTTGCGGAAACTTGGCGTATACAGCCCCACCGTGCCGTGCCGATTAGACGTTAGACGATACGAATGACTGAGAAAGAGAGAGAGAGGGAGAGAGAGAGAATGAGAATGACATCGTGACCGATACCTCCGATGCCAGAAAACGAAAGGAAAAACGAGAATAGTAATAAAGACCGATTGATTCGCGTGCCGTTGCTTCCGATCGTCTTGGAGGCTATTGTCATAATCGGTCAATCTTTATCGGTAATTTATCGAAGCCGGGGTGCACAGTTTTTTTTTTTTCGAGAACGCGGCGCACACGGCGTTTCGACGTTTAATTAATGTCCGTGCGTCAAGATTAATTAATCACTCGTTATCTTCGCCGATACCAGTTCTCGAGCCATCTTGCGCGTAGCAGTCCCATCGACTTGTTCCTCTTCGTCATCTTCCTCCTCCTTCTTCTCTGCCTCCATCATTCTTTTTTTTTTCGTGGAAGCCGTACTTGCGTCACTTAAAGAGAACGGTTAGGAACCGCCTCGAACGCTCGGAAAATTATCGACGACGAGTCGGATGAATGCACAAAACAGATACTTATCTCGAAAGCCCAAACGACAAAGCAAATAAGATTCTCCGTAAAAAGGATCCACGAGGGTCTGCCGGGAATGCGTACCCCGTGCTCCGTTCTCGGAAAGGTAAGCTGGAGGATGCGTACCTCGAAGCGTTGCTCCCTGCCGTTCATTGAGAAAAGACGGCGATGGTACCCCTTGCTTCGAAAATATATATGTATGCGTGTATCGCTACGCGCGAGTTTGCCTTAACCCGAGAATGCTATTCTACTCATTATTTTTAGCATGCTTTTTATGTAATTTAATTATTGAATCAAGGGACAAGGTCTTGTTTCGGGCCAAGAACGAGTACGCGAGACTCGTTCCTAGACCTTGTATCTTTTCCGGAAAGAACGAACGGGGATTTTCGAGTTGGTCAAACTCGAACTCGACATCACGGAAACTCGAAATATTAAAAAATGGATTTGTTTTTAAAGTGCAATAGATATGACAAAGAAAAATGAAATTATTTAATTATTCAATGGATATAATTAATAAAAAAGAAATCACAGTGATTTTAACATATGTATGTACATTTTGTACTATAGTTGTCGAATCGAGGAATGCTTTAAAAAAGGTGTAAATATAAAATTAGCGTTCTAGGATTAAGCTAAGTTTTCCGAGCTGCGACTAGTCGCAGGGGCTGCCTTCGACCGATTCACAAATTCCTACTATTCTATTGTTTTACCATTAAGCACAGTTGCGGATATTGCGAGTACCCTCGCACACCGAACGTTACTCCGAGTAACTACGCTAATCAAAGCATACTCGTAATATCACTTCGACGTCGATTCGCGAATCCGTGAAACCTATTCGCACTCTTGCGCAACGACCGCGAAGGACCGATGTACGGTCGACTGCCAAGAAAACTGAAAATGCCGGGCAGCTTCCTGTGTTCTCGGAAAATCGTCTGGCGGTAGGTATTTGCGGAGACGCTCGCTGGTAAGTAACTAAACGTATCGCTCGCCACCTCGCCAACGATTTTCCCGAATGTCCTTCCTGGAAAGGACGACGGCCTTCCCCCCTTACCCGAAGAGACCAACGCTTCGCCGCGCTTCTATCTCCGTTAAGATAACCGGCATTCGCGTTACATACTCTTCGCGCGCCTTATTCGTCGATCCCAAAACGATTCTTTTCCATTCCTACGCTTTAGGACGTAACAATGGTTGACAACGGAGGTAATGGCGGACCGGCGAATGCGTGCAAGCGTGCCAGCGGGTCGTACGCGTAAATGAGAAGGGCGAATGCGAGTCGTGTAATCAATTTGTACGGTCACCGAGATCATCGACGATAATTTTTGACCGCCGCGGCGTTTAAAAATTTCCACCCTCGAGTCATCGGTCAGCCGACGCGACCGTGCGGCGCGGAGGGAACGACGAAGAATTCCTCCTAATCGTAAACAGATCGCTGTGGCTCTATTTCAGGGAATTCCGTCGTTTTCTTCGTAGACAATCGCTCGCGACATTCGGATCCTACGATAATCGAAATTCTTCGTAGGGAGACCTGGCATCTACGTGATCACTCGCACGAAGACGATCTTGGGAGCCGCTTTGCCGAGTATGGGTATCCTTCGAGATTTTTTAATTTTGCTCGCGTTTAGAGTTTCCCAACTGTAATGCGTACGCGTTGCTGAAAACGAGGACGACGCATCTCGTGGCCCTCTGAATCTGAAAATCGTTAAAAAATTATATCAAACTCGTTCTTCCTTTCGGCGAAGGTTTACAGTACTACCGTTTACGGGTCATATCCTTTTCCCCGGGTCAACGAAACATTGAAATTTTATTTAGGGTCACGCAGCGCCCGAGAATGCCGATCATACGTAACTCCTTTTATGTAATTACATCTAATTCGAGCGATAAGAATTCCTAAAGGAATCACACGGCCCGATTACGTGACTGCTGGTACGAACTCGCCTGATTTGCTTCTTGGAATACCCAACCTCTTATATTGACGGATCATAAAACCGAAACGTCACGCGCTTCATGCCGGCGAACTTATAGGCAATAGTCCAACCACGTGTCCGTCAATACAACCAACGAAAACACCGAAAGAACGAGCAGCCCAAGCAAAATTGCGTTTATTTTTAAAGTGACCCAAGTCCATCTTTTTGTTGACTCCAGTAACGTACACAATATGAAGTTTCCTGTCAACATAAAATAAATAGACTTAGGTCACTTTCAAAGTAAACGGCTCATATAATTAGACGCGTAACAACCTACGCGCGCAACAACCTACCGCGGAAAACACTTAGTTCACGGTGATTCCAACACGCGAACTATTTGCAATCGGACAACGTGAACCGATGCCGGTATTCCCTCCTATGGTATCATGGGAATGATTTCCCTTTGAGAATAATTTTGGTACACGCGTACCTACCACGGAAAAAAAAGATCGACGTCCTCGAAGGGACATCCATCTCGCGATACCGAGCGAAATTAATCGTAGTGACTTTGCTAGATAGCCATTCGAAGGAGATTTCGGCGACGTGCGCGAATCGAACGACGAGAGTAAAGGCACACGCGAATTGTCGCTAATTAGCCAGCGAGCGTCAGCCGTGATGACGCGACGTTATTCGAGGCGTCAACCGGGTATACGTGTTATGGTCAATGCGTTTAACGTGGGCGTTTTGTAAAATTACCGTGCACTGTTTAGAATGCCAAATTTTGTTGGGCGGTGTGTTGAATCTATAGTTGATATCCTTTTATCTGTATTTTTGATCGCTTGTACTCTGTCTATGGCTCTTACATGCTAGCGGTAGATATTTTAACCGTTTGTGCGCCAAGCGCCGCAGTTGTGCTCCTTCTGCACTATGTCCAAAATTGCAGTACTGTATACCTGTACTTTTAAGTTTTCGCATGATGTAAACAAATACTTTGTTATTTATATATTGTTGCTAATTTTCCCGTAAAATACACAGCTATTGATTATATACGCAAATATTATTTGTTTATTATCCCAATCTTACCACCGTCTGCATCAGTATACGCTCAAGTTTGCGAGTAACTGTATATCACGGTATTTCCCCGCGACCCTCTGAGTATCGAGCGCGCCTCGCTATTTACAATTAGCCGAACTCGCAAGCAAAGCGCTATTAACGACGAGCGATAATTACAGCTGGAGTACGATACAGTTGCCGGTCTATGGTAGGTAATTGAAGAAAAGTGTGATCAATTTGGCGAAGAAGAGAGGATCGCGAGGAGACGAAGGATTTCGAGCGAGAAACTGCGTCGCGTTTGGTTCCTCTGCGGAAGTATATGTATACATGTAAAGTGACGCAATTTGGATCTCGAAGACGGTCATAGGCCACGCGCTCCCCCGTCTCCCGCTACGTCGCTTTTCTCTCCTACTCGTAACAACGAGAGCGTCATGCGACTTACGAATGATTCCTCCTTACACCACCTCCCCCCCCCCCCCCTTTCCCCTTGACCGCAGCACGGGACGCACTCGTCAAATACACGATTTTACACCTCTCGCCTCACGGTTTGCATCCGACGATGCAAACGGTTCGCATAAAACTTATCAGAGGCGTACGCGACAGCGATGCAAATCGAACTCGCCGCTGGCCAAGCGCTGTCATGGCATTTTATCACGTTGCCGAGATTTATCATCGCGCTCTTACGTGCCCGATCTCTCTACAAACAATTCCCAGAATCTTATCCATTCGGCACGGCTGGCACTTTCCGCGCAATTACAGCCCGATCTCATTCATATCGGCGCGTCCGCGGCAGAGAAATAGCCGACGCGAGATCGACGGCGATGCGATCGGTGTAAGTCGATGCAGCTCGATAGACGAGCTCGACCGGACGCGTCACGTTCGGGAAGCCTCTACGATTGGCGGAGAACCCGACGGGCCTCCGTCAAGCCTCTGCATTCCGATCTGACTCGCGTGTATGTACACGGTTTGTCCGTAGCGTCGGTGGACCAAAATGACCCGTGGGCGACGGCGACCTCGAGTAAACGCGAATCATCCTCGGTATCGATGCTTTATCGGACGATTCCCAAACGGCGAATTATGTATGGTCGTTGTATCATCCTCGGGATCGATGCTTTATCGAACGATTCCCAAACGGCGAATTATACATGGTCGTTGTATCATCCTCGGGATCGATGCGTTATCGAACGATTCCTAAACGGCAAATTATATATGATCATTGTTATCGTCTGTCGCGTGCGCGCGTAAAGCACCGCACCACCCCTGACCCACTTCCGTCGGATCAAACTTCCGCGGACTCGAATCGTATCGTTATCACTTTCTCGACGATCCTTCGATCCTGATCCGGTAATCGAACCGTGACAAATGATGTTGGGACGCATCGAGTAATTATCCCGTTGTTTCCAAAAGGCATCGTTAAATCTCGGTATCGCCGTCGTAACGTCGCCGACTCCCGACGCGATATCAACGGCTCCGGGACACCTTATCGATCCTGAAAATTTAATGCATTATTTACGATTGACGCTAGGAGGTTGAATCGTCGAACGAAACGAGGAGAAAAGCTATCAAGAGGAAACAGGCGTCATTTATGACGCATAGTTCCACTAGCTCGTTTAGCGCCGGAACGATCGTGAATTACGTCCTTAATAAGATTACTCTTGCACCGAACCATACCGGTTTCACAGCAATATCCCTGCCAATAAGACGACTCGCGACGTGCTTGATAACACGTACTTCTAACCGTGATCGCGTAGACAAGCTGGAGACCGTTAGCGACGAGATCGTAAATTTTCGCGTTTCCAATCGCGCTCCGTTTAACGAGAGTTCACTCGATGACCCGAACGGCAAGCGATTCGCAGAGGCTCGCTTACGGTACGCTGAAAACTCAAGACGTCATGGCTTTTATCGCGTGAGAAACAATTTCGATGGCAAGCCGACGGGATCATTACGAGAATCTGAATTGGGTAATTCCTTCGAGGTTTCAGCGAGATATGCGAAAGCTACGATTTGACGGGATCAATTTCAGGAAGGTTATCGCTCGACTACGACGATCGATCGCTTTGAATAATGGAAAAGCGGAGATTGCGTTCGCCGATCGATCGTTTGAACGCGAGTCCCTTTTTTACCCGACAAAGTTATACGCAAAATGAAAAACATTATCGCAACGTGAACTTCACTCGAGGAGCGAGTCGATAATTACGTCAAGCGTGTACGATGTCGATTACATTTCCAGATCAAAACATTTTGTAATAGCGCGTCATCGCCAAAGTTTTCATGGAATCTTGAAGATTCGTCGCGAGGACAAGACGATATACGTAGAATAAAGTACGAGTGATAAGTCGTGGGATACCATAATGGCTGTCATCCCTATCACCCGGCACCACGCTATCCACTTCAATCCCGTTCACGATCTAACGATCGATACGAAAAGCAAACGCGTGTAGGATGATATTTCAATATCATTATTACTAATATCGTTCTTATTATTACGAGCTACGATCTCTCTCTTCTTCTCGTGGTACTCCTTCCCCTCCCCTCCCCCACCCGCCCTCGTCTCATCTCTCTGTTTCTCTTTCCCTCTCGTCACACACACCGTCCCTCCCTATCCCCCTCCCCCCTGCCCCCCCTCTCTCTCTCTCTCCTGCTTTCTTAAAGAGATACGTTCTCTCCCTCGTCCCCACCCGCGCTCTGCTAGCAGTTAGCTCAGCCTATATAAACCCCCGACATCTCGAAAGCGTCCTCACTCTATACGAGACGACAGTCTATGTATAAAGTCGGAACCACCGCGGAATACTCATACGCACACGCAGAGGCACACGTAGACGCGCTTACGGCGAGAAAAGCGAGGAGTACGCGCGCATTCGTTTAAATTCACCCGCTAACACCACCGTCGCAGCCGCAGCCGCAGCCACCACCGACGCCGCCGCCGAGACGAACATCAAGAGATCGCGGAACCTCGAGGGAGGTCCATTCACTTCTAGTTTCATTTCTGGTCGGTCCACTGTGCGGGTCTATCCCGCCTCAGGATTCTTCAAGGATCTCTTCGAAGATCCGAGAGGCCCTGCACTCGCGTTCATCCCTCGATCGATTAATTGCTCCTTGGAGTGATAACGAGAGAGGAGAAGTAGACATCGATAAGAAGATAGGAGAGAGGAGAGAGGAACGAGTCGAGCAAGGTCAAATATTTTGCTAGAAAGAGAAAAGCCTTTACTCGATCTGAATTATCCTTCGGCACTGTCGGAGCTAGTGGTTGAAAACTGCAACTGCGAAGACCAGTATTCGAGGATCCACGATCAAGAATTTTCAGAGAAGAATTATGAATTTGATACTGATGGTATTGCTGGTAGCGGTCCTATTCGCCGCTGACTTCTGCGACAGCGCGGCAGTAAGGTCGGAGGTAAGTGATCTTTCCTCGCTTTCCTCGTTTGACGGCAGATTGATTTTCATCGAATCGTAGATTCAAATGGTGATGGTTTCACGGGAGTTTGTCGGAACTGTCGGCTTTGTAACTCTTTGCGTCTTTCTCTATCTCTCTCTCGCTCTCTCACTCGTCGCTATCTCGAAAATTATGCGAACCTTTCACACTCTTCGCGAGAAATTGCTATGCTCGGTGAGATCGCGATTGTGCACGTTTGTAACCGACGACGAGATATCGGATTGCAATTTGTTCGTGAGAATCTCATAGGAAGATCAATTGTATCCGAGAGAACGATCTTCGAAGACATTATTTACGCTACGATCTTTGTTAACGCGAATAATTCGTAATTACATATACGTGAACCAATAAGAACGTTTCACTCGTGAACGTATATTAATCGCACGTACGCGCGTAGCGGAAGCATTTCGTTTCGTTCCATTCATGAATGATCGGTTACTCGATACTACGTACTACAGCCGCGGATCGTACAATTGCCTTGGTATTCGGGTTGTAGTTTCTTCTGCTATTTGCCAAATACATAGAGAGAGAGGGAGAGAGAGCGTAAATTTAATAAGCGCTCACAGATGAAATAGAATCAGCCCTATCGTTAATAGTACCAATCGTAACTACTGTTCCCAATTAATGAGTAAGATAAAATAATGATCGAATAATATCTATCAATTCGCAACATCATCGTACGTACGTTAAAGCTAACGATAACACGAATTGCCAAAGATTCGAATTGCGTCGTTACTTTCGAAAAACGGAGGTCAATGGCATTGACCCTTGTATAAATACGCATGTACGGGGAGTCGGACGGTGATGCAGTCCAACGGTGATTAACAATACTGTTACGCAACCTCGTCGGTGTGTTTTCATTCGCACTTGTTCGAGGCCCCTTGAGAAGAGCCGGCAGGCCCTGCCGATTTCGGGTAAGCCTCGCTCATACCCGTGGATCGCTACATATATCGTCCAGGCATTGGGACTACAGCCCTTCTGTAACCGAGATAGGGTAGCACGTGCATTTGGGCAGGCCTCGCTTATAACTGGCGACCGCTATGGACAGCTAGACGTTGGACGAATCCCGATATTCGCCACGTAAGACCTTCTCTCTTCCTCCCACTTTCCGTCGCGGTCACTCGCGGTAGAAACCGAGCAGATGCCCGCACAGTTGTATTTGGGACTTACCCGATCGTAGATGGGCGATAGTTCCGATACAAACCACGCAGGCCCTCGTTCATGAATTTCTACCACGAGTGACCGCGACGGAGCGAGGGAGGAAGAGAGAAGGTGTTGCCTGACGAAAATCGAGGTTCTTCCCCGAAAATCTACCGCGATCCGCAGGGCCTGCCGGCTCTTCTCGAGGGGCCTCTCGAACAAGTGCGAAGGAAAACACACCGACAGGGTTGCGTAAATGGTATTGTTGGAACGCATCACCGTACGTACATACAAGATAATCGAGCCCCGTTCAATTTCGTAAAGTATTATTTCGCGTGTTCCCGTGCATCGCAAAACTGTCGATCGTGAGAGAGTCGAGAGTAAATCTGACGCGTAAGAAGAAACGTTAATACTAGCCATTTACGCCGATGCTTGCGCTTTTCCCCCTAGGAATTCGAAGAGGAGATGCGGCGCGTCGTGGACGACGTTTATCCCGATAATATGCGAATTCAGCGCGCTACGGAGAGCGAGGGCAAGAGGCCGAAGCGTTATTGCTACGATACACCCTGCGGGTGGATTTCGTACAATCCCATAACGCGAAGAAGCGTCGGCTACTTCATGCCAAACATGTAAGTGAGACAAGTTCATATTATTTGCATAGAATATTCCGTTACATATCTAGTGCCGTGTACAGACATGCAACATACAGGTGTAACAAACACCGTATCGTAACTCCCTCGCAAACGCATTAACCCCTTTCACTCGTATGACGTCGTACGGGCGATATTGTACGTGCAAATGCAACAAATACGAGTGCAAAGGGTTAATAATGTACGTGTGTGGGGAGGGGGGACACGATCCTAACTAGTCTATCGATGCCTGGTCGGTAACATCGTCGCAAATCGCGTTGCTTGATACGCGCGTACGTTACGCGTCTGTACGCGGCTCAACGTTAAAATCAGCCGATGCCGACGTTCTCTACTTTGAAATTTCAATCGACGGTTCGTCGGCGAGCGGTTCCCTCGCGAATCCCATTGGCGAATCGTTCTTTAACCTGAGTACGCGTTATGTTAATTCAGGTGCGGTTGCCCGGACGCGAGCTACAGATGCATACGCACCGGTGAGAACGTCTCGACGACCGCATACGTATATCATTGCCGTCAAAACACGACGATGGAGGACATCGAAAGCGATTCGCTCGACGAAGGCGAGTCGCCGGAATACGGCAGTTAAAACTCGCCTTAAGTCGGCTATCGAAATTCGCCCTAACATACTACTTTTAAGGTACTAACATACCTAATTTATACACCTCCAGCTATCGTTCGCGTTGTTGTCGGCATCGCCATCATCCTGGTACCCGTTGCACCACTGAACGAAGCGAAAACACCCTTTCGTTACGAATCCAGGAATCTGCCGGCGCGGACACTGGTGTACGTAACGAACAACACTTTTCCCCCACGGGACTTTTGCTCGGGAATTCGATGACCGCGACACGAAACGCCGATAGGGCGTTTAATTGAATTTCTCACGGCGAGATACGATCGAATGGAACGAATAGATCGGAATCGGTCGGACGGATCGATTTGCATGGTTAAAACTGCCCCCCCCCCCCCCAGCCTTACTTCAGGGATTGCCGTTTGTTTATTCTAGACTGGCGTCAATAAACGCGTTTTATTATCGAATGCTCAATTTTTAAAAGTCGATCGCTCCAGTCGATCGTAGGAATTCTATTCGGCCGTTAACTCGTAAACTAGAGTGTTGATGCAGATTTATCGATATTCGCGATGCAGTTGAAACACCGCTTCTTCGTACGATGCGTGCAACGCGGTACGCCTTGAACAACGTATTTACCCGCGAAACGGCGCTGTCGTTGCAACGAGATATCTCGAAATTACGATTGGCGCGAAATTTCAAATTGCCTCAGTCCGAATTCCATTCTGTTAGAAGTAGCCGTCGTTTTGACCACTCGTGGCTCGAGTTCTCACGACCAAATTCATTGGACGCGCCGAAAGAGTGACGGAATTGGTCCGAGTGTTGCACAAGTTTTGTACGAGATAAGTGCTCAAATTTGGGAGGTACGGTGCCGCCCCCAACCTAGGTTAGACGCACGAAACTCCCCGTAAGTTTGTTCGATGGCGCTTTAATTTGATTTCACTTAAATCGAATTCCTGAGTAATCGACGGTTTCGTGCACGGAACTCGTTCCCTGAGATAGATTACGTTAATAACGAGAGGAGAAGTTGCGATTCGATCGAAATGATTTCGGGTAAGATACAACGGGATCGAGACATCGACGAGGCCCGCGTACCTTTCCGCATGTCGTAGGAAAATACGTGCTCGCCAATTTCCAAAACCCTCATCGTATAATTATTAATAGCGGGAACAAGAAAACGATCGTTCTCTCATTAATCACGGATCACCCGAAACAATAAATCGCGCGCGGTGATTCGTTCGGTTTTAAGCGCGCGCTGAAGATCGATTCTCACTATTGTTGAAAACAATTTCCATTCGCCCCGATAGAACTATCGAGCGTTTAATGTTCGGTAAAATTCTTTCTCCGGAAACGACGATTTCCTTTTTTTTTTTATTATCTCGTCGAAACATCGATCGATGGCGATTCATTACGCTAAGTTCATCCTTGATACCGCGGTGTACGAGTAAAGTACTCGAGGAGGATGTTAAAGTAGCAACGATAGTTACAGTATTTCGATAAGGCACGAACCATTATAATTTTGTACTTAACGGAGAAAATTGCGTTTCAAATCCCTTTGCGATCATCGATTATTTATAACGTGCTAAAAACAACATCGATCGGTATGAATTCGGGATCGACGGAAAGTCTCAACTCCGGTAAGTAAACGTTTTGGCCGACCGTCTGAAACGGCACGAAGTCTTTTAACTTCCATCGATGTGTCTTTTTCCAATTGCACCGAGTAAATATACGCGAAAAGATTCTTTCCTCTTTAACTATGCATTTCGTAATTCTCCCTGCAGTATGACTTTCAAAGCGCAAAAGGAAAACTAATTCGCAATCTTCTTTAGCGTTATCATTTCACCAACAGCTTGCATCTTGAGAAAAGCTCGCTACTCGTTCGATACTCGCACGCGTCTTTACGTAATTTCGACAAACTTGCAGCCGCGCCCTTTGCGATTAAAATAGTAAGTGTCTAATTCCAAGTATATACACGGTGCATTTGCCCATTTGGAGTTGCGCCTAATGAGTGCAAATTGTAAGTCAGTATAAATGTAATCCAAATTATTTCGACGTTACGATAAAACGTGTAGAAAGTAGTACAGGCAAAATGTATTCGTACGCAGTATTTCACTTAATAATTATTTAATATACAGAAGGGTTAAATTATCTATAGTTGTAAAATGATTACCAACGTTATCATTTTTAATAAAAGTAAGTAATGTTGCAGGAATGAGGATTTACTTGACTAAATATTCTACACCTTCAATCCCTTTTGATCCCACTTTCTTAAGATTCATCGAAAACTTACCACGATCTGCCGGACAATAATTACAGTTATTACCATGTTTTACGGTAGAAAATGATTTTATTAGACCCTGAAAGTGCGAAGCCAATAAAACTAGAACAGCTATAATATTAATGGTTTATTAATATTAATAATAATGATTTGTGCAAAATATATCAACATTAAATTATTATCTCGAGTAGTAAAATTGCCTGTACATTCACTTTTGTTACATGGACATACACTTTTAAAATTAGCAATTTCTTGATAAAATACAGTATCATTAATAGTCAGAAATAGTCAGGCATCGGAAGACCGCGTCTCTCTTTACTTTCTTCGTATCTGATAAGATACACGATAAATGTACAACTGCAGTATTACGCGGTAACTGACAACTGAGCGACACGGTGTCTGTATAGTATCGTGTTTCGCAAATTTATCCACAGAAACAGAGACGCCAAGACTTCAACGAAAGCTGTATAACTAGGATAAAAATGTGTTCGGAAAATCTTGTGCTTACATCATTATCCGTCAACAATTTTTAAGCGCTGCTTTTTTCGTTTGCCACCGAACGTCTTGAAAATCTGAAAATCAAGACCTACGAGATGTATCGAGAGAGAGAAAAAAAAAAGAAGATAAAGTACGTCTTCTTCGCGCCTGCTCGCACGGAATTACTTTTGTTTTAAAGCACGCATCCTATGTTTCGATCAGTCACCGTTTTTTTTTATTATTAATAAGGTGTATGTACGAAGAAAGGTCAGATAAATTAACGCCGAAAATCTCCGGACACCGTCGTTATTGTTACTGGGCCCATTATCACGTAACGCGACGAGAATTTTGAAAATCCGATCGAATTTGTGACTGATTGTTGAGTTACAGACGACACAATGGCGTTACGCTTTGTGCCGCGCGCACCTCGTGCGTGCCAAAGTCAACGACTTTTTGTAATTAACACCGCACTTCGATGTCGTCGATACCTTTGCACTGTACAGGAACACCGCTATATCTAACATTTTACAGTTTCTACGGAATAGCCTAAAGATCAGGTAAAAAATAAGGCCTAGAGTTTGTTTTCTCTTTATATGTGTATATACGTACATACGCACTCGACTATCGTACATTCATATATACATACATACACATACGTATGTACAAGCATGTATTTATACATACAATCATATGTATAGTCAATGTAAGAGAAAGGATCGATGACGTCAACCACAATACGTAACATTTACATGAAAATAAGAGAAGTAAGTTATTAAAAACTTCGAACAAAGAATATTTGTTTATATATATATATATGTATATGTATGCATATAAAATACTTCAGATAGTATAGCCCGTAAAATGATAATAAAATAGATGTCATATCGGTAGGTTACTGCGAACAGAGAGAAATCACCAAAGCTAGAATTAACAGAACAATTTGCGGTTTAGCCAATATTGACGATTTCCAATCGCTCTTAGCCCGTATGACTTTGGTTCTTTTTTGTCCCCGAAAGATGAATGGCACTTTGCAGTGCCGTCGTTTCTAATAAAGAATTCCAAGGATACGCATAAATAAGTAACGTGAGAATGTAGTTCACCATAAATCCTGAATTTCTTTTCTGAGAATGCTTTTAATTATCAATAGTGTTTAATATTTTATGAAAATTACGTAAGTCTAAAAAAATAAAATGCTTAATAAAATTAATTGGCTGACTCTGCAATGTACTTACAAACGACAGTTATATTACGATAGAATATTCTCTCTAAATTGTTCGAGATTACATAAAGTATCAAAAGTTTTATTTTAACTTTACTCTCTTACGTAGATCACTATCTGAAAAACCTGCATCTTGCATCTACTATGACTTTAAACTAAACGATTTTACACGAGAAGAGAACGCCACGATTAAATATCTTATATTACCTGATCACAAGCTGTACTTTGAATACAATTGGAAATATAGCGTTAAACGTGATTATTGAGTCATTATCCGGCCTCGACGATCAACCAACAAACGTCATATATTAATTAAAAGAGACTTTCACAAGAACCTCCGGATAAATCGCAATTCATTAGAAACGCCGACATTTCCACTTGCATCGTGTTGTATTATTCATACCTGTACAGTAAGAAACAAAATTTTGTCAAAGTTGAAAGTAATAAATGTAGTATACAACATATAGGCGATTCATTGTATTCCTCGACACTGTCTTTCGTAACGGCTCTCGTCGTCCAATCGTCCGACTCCCAAAGAGCTTTCTTGGCCCGACGTTACGAAACACAGTTCAAGATATTCGGTCACGATATTGGTCATAATCGGAAAAACCACCCTCCGTCAATAACGAGCAAGTATCCGAGATTATTGGAAAGAGTTATCTCTCAACAATTATCATGTACTCTCAAAGAATAGTAAAGTTTATATAAGAGAAATTAGATTATACACATGGTTCCGTCAAAAGATCGGACTGCAAGCGCTCTACTCGATAACGATTGTATTGCCGGTAAGGTGACCTCGTTTGGTCGTTGTCCGTAATAACTCTAGTCCTGTGAGGAATTAAGTTTTCGTATCGTCCCATTAACCAATCTTGGCACAACCGATGCTGAATATCTGCTACGTTCTTCGATGCCCAAGACGCCAGCCATTGATGGAACTTTGAATTCAGATGTTTCGTTACAGTTGGATGACACTGTCGACAGAACATTGAATCGATAAAAACAAAGAAGGGGGATGTTTTGTGTTATTGGCTTATAATTGCGATAAAACTGCTAAATCCTTTTTTCGTAAGAACATACCTCCCTGGCACGGATGAACGAGTTCTGCTTGTAAAGAAATGCTTCCTTGCTGGCCACGTAAAGCATATGGTAACTGTTGGGATTAAATCTGCACTGCGTTTCGTCAGTGTTAATGATATCTGGGGTCTCGCCAGAATCTGGCAGTCTTAAACTTGGAGGCCGCTTTAAAATTGCATCTACAGAATCGAGAGTCTTTTCTTTGTCGGTCGATCTGGAAAAAAAAACGAAAATAAAGATAATAATTCGCTCAAAAGCATTGCACGAAACAGATGACAATTCTGGTGCAAAAAGAAGTGAGATGGTATTTAATAAATTACTCTGCACTTACTCTGAGACTTTTTCTGGATGATTAGGGTTGGGCAAGGGTGCTCGCATCATTCTTGCAGCCCTTTTCCGCCATTGTCTAACATTGCGATAAAGAAATACAGGCTTACGTCCTGCCAAGATTCTGCCTAAAGAACTCCAACCATTTCCATCCATCTACAACAATCGTTGAATGTTAATATTCGGAAAAGGTGTGCGCATATATACGCATTTTCGTTTATTTTTTAGAAAGGATGATATCGTAGATAGAAGTCTTTTATAAAGTCATTCGGTAATCTACTATACAAGATTAATATACTTAATTTAAAGGGTTTTTAACCATTTGTTTGTTTAGCACTATGGATACGGTAATAAACGCATTTCGCGCATTTTGTTTTTGATTATTTCCTCGAAGATGAACGCCCGACACTCAGTTCAAACTAGAAATGCGAAGAGACTGAGAGAAAACAGCGAGATCAAACGATACAAGAATCATCGTACGTACGAGTTTGTTTTTCTCGTGCGATACAAAACGAATTCGAGGAAAATAAATAATAATCTTTTCTCACGCTACCTTCCCTCCACCAAAAATAATTTGCGCGGTCAATGACTCGCAAATTTGTCATTAACCACTTGCCACTCAGTAATTGTCATTGCACGGCAATATTAGCTTCATTACACGCATTACAACCACACGATTCGACGCATTATAAATAAAACATTAATGCAATGAATTCAAACACAAAACTGGAGGATCGAACGGAGATAGATGATCCGCGGGAGAGTAAATAAATATCCTATTCAAAATCCAAAACCTCTATCTAACAAACAAAAACTCTAAGGTGAAGGTGAATGAACAAACGAGATGTTAGTCAGCAAACAGAATCGTCTAACGCAGCTTTCCCTAATTTGCTCGCTCTTTACCACTAGTAAGATCGGCAGTTTGTTGTTCCCGCTAAAATATGTTTAAGCCTGTATCAAAATATATTTAGAAACCTAGAAATATTGAAAGTGTGAGTTTGGAAAGGGTATTGTGGTTTGTGCTAAAATAGCAGAACAAGTAAGTCACATTACCTTTCTAAAACTTTCAATCGTATGTGAAGTGATTACCGAGTTTATAAGATTATAAAGAGATCGCAAACATAAATAATTAATACTGTACGCATTGGATGTATCCAATAGTCGATACCTTTGCAAATCAAGCTAAATGTAAAATATAAAATGAAACTGTAGAGGCGTTTAAACTGACGCTTGAATTGAATTATTGACCCATGTGCATTGAGAGATGTTTAACGAACTTTACGATTGAAAGCGTAACAAAGTCTAATCAAGTACTAACATAACTTCAGCCAAACTACTTGACGATTTGAGCCAAGGACTTTACTTATTTTAATTTTAAAATAGAGATATGTTAGAAAAGAGATATATTACTCTTAATATTTATCAACAATTATACTTAGCACATACGATAATATTCAGATAATAAGCAAAACAAATCGAAGCTAAATGAGAAAATATCTAACATAAAATTCGATAAGGTTTAAACAAAAATCACAATATTCGAATTAAATGTTCATGATTATCGAGCATTTAAAATACAATGTCGAAATGCATTCTGCGTACAGCACAAGCAAAAACTTTATGCAAAAATGAATATTTCGGAGAATCAAAGTAATAAATTTAGTGGTACAAAATGATGTTAGACAATAATGTTTAAAAGCATTGTTCATGTATTTCAATATCTCTCTTCTATACAATATTATTGTTATCTATTATTATATGCATATTCGTTTCATATACAGATTACAGTTACAAAATATATATATATATATATGTAAATATATATATATATATGTCTTATATATATATATAGAGTTTAAAATTCACTGCGTAAAGTGAAAACGGAGATATGAGCTTATAACAATCACATAAAATCTGTCTGCACATACGAGCTGATAGTCTCAATGAAACTATATTACAAATGTCACAGTAACGTTTAGACCAGGCTATTTTGGTGGCGAACATTACATGTATTAAATTATTTTTTTAAATTGTGCCACTAGTAAAAACTTATTGAACCGTTAAAGAAACGAAAAGGTTTATGTATAAATACACGCACGTAATACGTGTACATGTCCTATATAGCGCTTAAAATTCCGTGACGCGGATTCTCGTTAGAAAATGCATCTTTACATTTTGTACAAAATATGAGGAGATTAGTACGTGGAAACACTGTTTCCGAATTTTGCGTCAGATCCACTTTCGTCACGAACGTATCGATACTGTACAAAATACCACAGCGGAGAAAAACTAAGAAACAGTACCTGTTGCCCATAAAATGTACAAGATGTATCTCCCAAAGTGATATTACACAGTAAAACTAGTAAATCTTTACCAGCATTACTTCAAAGATGTCCTAATGAGACGATCAAGAAGAATAAACTTAAAAGCACCGTTAACCGTGAAACTTTTTAACTGATAAACGCATCCGTACCTCGTGAGGATAAAAGAAAGATAGACCGATAAAATTACTTTTCGATGTAAACCTGTGTTCTACACAGACTAACGTTAAAGTAACAGTTTTGTAATTTACGTAACTAAGTCCTTAATACCTCCGAAAAAAAACTGTGCCAGTTCCACGAAAAAGAATTTCGTTAATCCGAATGCAAAATTCATTAGAATACAAAGGAACACATCCTTGTGCAAAAGCAACAGCAGTGACCGAGAAAGAGAAACAGAGAGATATATATAGAGGGAGAGACAGTGAAAGAGAGAGCTGAGAGTGTGAAACCTTTGGCAAATATTCGAATATCGGGGTATATCAACGCTTCGTACTGTTACGTTCTGCAACCAGAACTCTAGAAATAATAAGATGATACAAGTGACTTTCTATTTACATGCTACACCACATAATCTTTGCTTCACTACTTATACATTAGTATATACACAGCAAAGGATATCATACATAAATATTTAACAATGACGCAACAGTTAAGCTACGAACACACTTGGTCCACGCCACGATACGCTATTTCCAGTTTAAATTTCAGTTAAAACCAATGGCATCCTCCGATCTTTTCTCCGCGCGACGTTGCAACGCGTCACGCTTACAGCCTCCGAACCAACGATTTTTGATCCGAGGATTATGCCGAGTAGTGTGTCGTTTGTAATCAAAATGATGCGTCTGTACATAGATTTGAATAAACACGCCCAGTCTTAGAACTGAGGTTCATCGACGAACATCTCGAAGAGTAATGCCTAAAAGTTATACAATTTCGTTTCTTCCTCAATTGGCATACCGCCTTATACTCCCGTCGTGTTTCGTTCGTCAATTTTCACACGGAAGCTTAACATAAATATGCGTATGTCGAGCTCCATCTATCCGCATTCGTTTCCAATAGTTTCCCCGCCACGTTATAAGAAATTTGTAGTGACAAAGTTTTCTTTTGAACCTGGAGTTGAGCGTGCCTTTTATAAAAAAAGCCACGACACAGCACGATGTGACTTGGCGTGGAAGTAATGTGTTCACGAGTCAATACCCATATTTCCTTTCCAAAGGCTTCACTAATGTCTGAATATGATTGCGAATGTAGAACTTTACAAGTTAATGATGCACTACCACTCGACCTAAGTTGCGTATCAAAACGTATGTACAAATTTATATCAAATATTTACATTCCTTTTTAATTGCTACTCGTTTATAAATTCTAGAATTACGATCTTACCTAATATTAGTACGTTAGGAAGAAAAATGAAATAAACAGTAAGAATTGACCGATATCAAACGTTACGTTTAAGCTAACATTTTACATTCGTTATGGCACTGCTCGGTTGACTTCATCGTGTATGCCGTATCCCCTCTCCTTGTTTTGTACATATATCAATGTTTTAATTGTTCACGATTCTTTCATCCCGTAGCTACACCCTTTTCCTCATTAATAAAGTCTCTTCTGAACAAACGAGAAGTAGGAAATTACGGAGACAGTACGATAATGTATTAGTACGGTAATGTATGCATGAGAATTTCCTTGTTCATTTCGTTGGCCCGATTAATCGTAATGTCTGTTTGAGAAACTTGCAGAAAACCATGTTTAGAACATGAAAATAACACATTACATACGAGTTTGAAACCCCTTATGTTTGCAAGCTTCCAAAGCTTTTGTAGTATTGTAGAATTCCGTTTGTCGTCGAACGAAAATAGAAATGTTATTATATAACCATCGTATAAATAAATAAAAGTTTAAAACAACTTTGTGACTCTACGAAGTCGAATTTTCTATGATATTTTAATATCGCGCACCTCTTTTGAGAACACAGGACCATTGTCTCGTAAAAAGCGCGAATGAAAGAAGACATCGCCATACCGAAAACAAACCATAAACAATAATAACTTGGAATAAACAAATGAACCGAAGAGACGGAACGAAGATGTAAAGTAAATACAGAGAACAGACGTCATAATTTTAAAAAGTTGTCACTGACTCATCGTTATCCTACTCTAAACCGATTGATAACTCGCCATACAACAGTCGGGAAACTTATTGCGTCGCACCATAATAATATGTGCCAGTATAGGTAACGGAGAATGGGGGATTCATTTCATAATGCACCATGCGAAATTCATGTAATTCACAGCACCAAGCGTGGTTACACTGAGATAAAAATGATGCCACTCCAAGTCTCTTAAATATTACGAAAATAAATATATGACCTTCCCTTTCTTGCATTTAAAAGAATATCTGTAGACTCTGTTTGTATTATTCAAAGTTCTGTGACTTTTATATGGATAACGTGTGTGTATATATATGTATACTATGGACCAATGTTTGACCCTAATCGTCTAGTAAAGCATTGGTGATGTAGCAGATCATGGATGGCTAATGTTGCTTCCTCGTGTTAGCAAACGACCGACGTATGTAGCTACACTGTTTTCTTCTCCTAACAGAAGTCAGCCAAGACCTCTTGTCTTTTAGAAAAGACCAATTTTGAGAAAAGTACTCGAACTGCGCTCAACGTTCCACGCACGAATACCATTAGTTCAATACGATCACGCAAAATAACAGAAGAAAGCCTGATCAAACTTTCGTTCTTTGGGACACTAGTTGTACACTGAATGGCAACGGTACAACTCCAATCACAGACATCAAATACGAATGAATAAACTTCAACGTTGGCAATGATTATGAAAAGGGATGTGGATCCTATACCTTCTTGCTAATGTCAGTGTTCTTGCGCTTTCTGCCCCTCCCCCCCCTTGCTGCCTGGTCGCTACTCACAGGATGATTGGACGTTGGCTCATTGTCTGTTAAGGTAGGGGTGTCTTTTGGACTAGTCTGATCAGCTGGAGCGGAAAACCTCTCAACGTACGTCGACCACTTTTCAGATACCGTAACTCCTTCCCTTTCTCTTTCTCTACAACTGCTAACCATTGTCTCGTCGCCTTCCGTGTCCAACAATTCCATTGTCATTTTACAGTCCTTTTTATACTGTAACAAATATAAGATTGCGCGATTACGTCTACTCACGTTTATCAGCTGCTTCGTTTTCGCGCGTAGGTAGTGAAGGTCAAGTTCAAGATAAGCTGAATTTTGTTTTTAAGAACGCGTTTAAGGAGACAATAGATTGCCATTGCATGTGAATACTTACTATGTATATTTTGAAACAATTTTCGTCCGCCATAGCCTTTTCGGCTTTACGCTGGTACGACAGCTCCGCGCTGAGTCTCATGTATGCCGTCGCGCATAACCCACCCGCTCCGCTGCTTTCCTTCGGTTGGCGTTGCTCTCGTTGAAACAGTTCCATGCATTGTTGGCATATCGGGTCAGACACCAAATGCTGTAACTAAAGGTGTTTCATGTTTTTGTCATCCATCTGTTTTCTATGCGAAATACACTGAAACGTAACGATTACTCACTTGTCTCACAGCATACGTTACAACCTTGTCCAAGGTGAATGCAATGTATGCATGGATGCCGAACATTTCGCGCAAGGTATCTTCGTACGCCGTGCTTTCCATATTGCCGTCGAGCACGTTCTTCACCATATCCAAAAATGCAGGGTAATAGTCATCGATTTCGATCTCATCTGCGTCATGAATAATATAATATGAGTAATGGCAGACACGCGTTTATCTGATTATTATTGCGAAATACTATTATACGCAGCGAAATGGTAAACAATGTAATTCTTACTTTTCGGTTTTAATCTTAAGGCGACCGCTGTGCTCTCTTTGCGTTGCTGCTTATATCGGGATTCCTCGTCGGAAAGGGCGACCGCCCTTTCGTACATCTTCGTTAACCTCTCGCAGAGAATGTGGTGTAACCTCAGGAAAAGGTACCAGTTATTGCTGCCCATGAAAAGTGTATACGCTTCCTCTGGATCATTTGATAGAGCATGTACGGGTAGTTTGATATCGGGTTCGGCTTTAATCGACGTGGAAGACGGAATTGGAGATATCGGCGCCTTATTTCTATTTGCTTGAAGACCGCCTAACGGCGAGGTCGTCATTGTTACAGATTGAGAATTGCTACACGCTGCAGTGCCCATATCTTCTTTGTCATCTGCAAGTAAAAGCAATGTAAAACAAACATTCATGTGTCCATATAAATATATACATATGTATATTCAAAAAAATTATATATATTTGTATATATTTACCGTCTTCGTCTCTTTCATCGTCACTCAATTCCTGGCGCGGATGAAAAAAGAGATCGGGTATGAAATGCTTTAATAAAAGTTTTATTCGTTGTTTGTCTTCTTTGTGGATAGCAGTTTGACGTTTTACATGATGGATGAGAAGATTAGCCGCATCGTCAAGAACAGACTTATCTTTGTAAGGTAAAACGAGATGCGGGCCGCTATTACTTTGACCATCTCCGTTACCATCGTCCACTTGTTCGTGCCTCTGTAAAGTGAGAGGTAATTAAACAATAACAAACAAATCTCCGAGTCAGATAAACGAGACCACAACCACAAACCTCATCGTATAAAGTTTCAATTTCATTGAATAGACTTTTGGATCTTAGGGCCTTGACATCATTCTGTTTAAAGTTAATGCCCTGATGATCTAGAGATTTCAAATAGTACTTTTCGTTCTGTTCTCTCCAAATTTTATTGAATCCCTTTTGCGCCTCCCGCCATTCTTCCTCCTTGCTCTTTAGCCGTCGGAGAACTACGGGCACAGCGACTACAGGATTCTTCTTAAGACCGTCTATAATGTCAGCAGCTTTATCCCCATATATCCTTTTGAGCGCCCGTTGATGAATCGTGGGGGAGCAACCACCGAGACAATCGTCGAGCTTGAACTTTTGAAGTTCCTCCTGGCTCATTCTACTCATTTTCTTGTGGACACCTTCGAGAACTCTGATCGTTGACGCGTTAGTCTCTATTACACCGTCTAACTCAAACCGCTCATCCTCGCAACGATAAATGAATTCCTCGTATTGAGTTTTCCTGGAGATATTAATTTCTCGTAAAGGCTAGTTACACCCTATCATAATTGCTGTATACGAATGATGAAATAAAGTACATACCTTGATGTTACGAATGTACTATCTTCCGACCATGTTGGAAATGAGACCCACGTATCGTTGAGGACTTCCTTACACAGCTGCGTTCTTCCCGTACACTTTGGTTGAATGTAAGACTTTGGTAACGCACAATAGGATGCTCCGAGGCGTTTGCACGCGGTATAGTCGATCTCCATTGCCAGGTCACCCTGAGGTCGCTCTTGATGACTTCTTACGACATTATTCGGAAGTGCCTCGACGTTTAGATTGCTACCGGTGTTTGTTGCAGTCGCCGCAGACGAGTCAGGTAAATGGCCGAGGAAATCTTTGAACCAACGTAAAAGTTCGGGAAAGCGACCAAGGAATGGCGTTACCAGCTGCACCAATTCAGACTTTGATACTATCTCTTGATTGAAAAGAACCAAGCATCGGAGAAAATTCTCATAAACTTCCTGCGATCTAAGGGCCTTGCGAACCTGAAGAAAAACATAGACACATTCCACATACGTTACTAATCGTTCTTATTAAATTTCGTTTATTTTATTCTATCTTTTCAATCGATACCATGTTACTTCACGACATGGGAAGCTGACCTTATCAAAGAAAGCATAGTCGTTTAAGCTGCCATATTTTCCAGCCTCTGCTATAGTAACATCACGCATCGAAGCTACTTTATGTTTCTTCAAGGGAGGTGGGCCGTGTGGTATGTGATGCGAGTTTCCTGCCGTTACCGAAGGTGAGAACGATGGACTTCTTTTCAATTGTCCTGTACTGTGGCCAAATTTCTGACCACTATTAATATCTCGTACACCAGATCTATCTCGTTCTCGTTCGCGATCGCGATCGCGATCCCTGTGATCACGACTCTCGCGCTCTATTGTACCGGTACCGCTCGATTCGCGAAGGTCTCTCGAGATGTTTCCGGAATTGTTGTAGGATGTTTTAAGCCCCAATGGTTTCTTAACGATCGCCGCATGATCATTAACCGTGGCAGTCTTGTTACTCTGAAACATAACAGACTAATACCAATCAGAGTTCGCCGTTACAAGTTCGTACGTGGCTTCGCTTTCATTAAACTGTCCTCAAAAAATGCACCACTCACCAACGAGCTCTGTTGATTAGTAGCGTCTGGTAAGAATTGTCCAAATTCGGCGAGCAAATCTTCCTGATTTTCGAACAACTTCGCAACTTGACTGTAAACTTCCGCCTCCGTTAGGTGCTTTGCACCACCAGTTGCACCAGACCCACTGGTGCTGCCCATATGCCCAGATTCCTTTAGATTGCGCTGCTCCTTTTGATAAGTATGCAAAATTTCTAAAAACCGTTTATACTTGTCCGGTTGACCTTGAAATCGGTTCTAAAATTTCAAAGACAAATATATCAATGATAATGATAAAGGATTGCCAGATTTGTCTTGTATGTATTTAATTCTCTGTACAAACATCTTACAACGAACCTTAATTTTATTGACATAATTAATTGCATGGTTAAATTCCACTGGTTGACTTTGTTGTGTTTGCCCGCTGGTTGGTATACCATCTTGGGCTTGGCTTAAAGCTTGACTTACAGCCTGAGCTTGCGCCGCACTTACGTGGGAATTATTGTATGCTTGCACTGGCGGTGGTGAGGGTGCATGTACAGTTAAACTGTTGTTAGAGATATTGTTTGCCAACGAGTGGTGGATACTCCCAGATCTGAGTTCAAATGAAATAATAATTACAATTTTTTTATACTGCTTTCACTCCTCCGATATACGTTTAACAGTGAAACTGAAAAAAAAGTGACCAAACGTTGTAGAAATGTTCTCACCCTTGCATTATTTGTAAAACTGGGGGTGCTTTTGCCGGTTGTGTCGGTGGACTCGCAACAGGAGGCGATCCGACATTTACCGTGCAGTGGTGCTGCGAAGGAGTAGTTGTATGCGTTGCCGTTGGACTAGGCATACTGACGGATACTTGAAACGCGTATCCCTGCTCATTTGCTTGCACCTCTATTTTATAACCCGGTGGCAGAAACGTATTGAAACCAACTATAAGTTCTGGGTGTCCCTTGAATAAGTGACTGACTCGTGTTATCACACCTGGGGTATCTATACTTTGTGACTTGAACTCTTTCATAATATCCAAGAAGTCATTATACACCTACAATCAAAGTAGGCCATAAGCGTCATAATACCCTCGAGTCTCGCAAACTTTCCACACTGTGGTAATTTGTCTAACACCTACCTGCGGTTGATCGCTAAATTTGTACTTGACTTGATCCAGGTAAGACAATGCATCTTCTACCTTTAATCGCTGAAATTGCTGAGATCCACTTCCGCCACTCAGGCTAGCGCCTGGTGGGGTTGCAGCGAGTGGCGTTACATTGCCGGAGTGCACCTGTGAACAGAACAATATGTTTTCTGTGCCACGTCGCTTTAAAAATTTCATGAGAAACCATTTGGGCAGTCATTTAAATAAAAATAAGATTTGTGCTCGTATCATTCGACGCAACGTATAACTTTGCAGAAGGAGATTGAGCGAGCCATAAAAGAATATCCACAGATTTTATTTCTTTTTGTATAAATAAATATATATGTATATATACATATATATAATTGTATATTGTATATATATCATATATATATATATATACGTGCTACGCGATACGTACCTTAGGCCTTATCGTCGACTGTTGTTGCGTGTGAACTTGACTTTGTGTTCCTGGTGTAGGCTGTTGGGAGCCCATACTATGATTACTCCCACCACCTATACCACTGTGCAATCCTCCAACAGTATTTACAGTGCTACTGCTACACGTAGAACTAAGTCCCGCGGATACACTTCCCTAAAAAATTTACTACAATTGTGCTGGACACGTAAAGCTAGACTACCTAGACTATCTAAACTAAACAAAACTGTGCAATATGAAATTTTAAACTAAAACTAGAAACTTGTCATTAATAAAAGTTAATGAATAAGTCAAATCAAACTGTATAAACGTTGCGCACAGTTTGCCCCAAAACAATGCAAAAGAAGAAAGAATAGAGGGAATAACGATTTCTCTTTTTAAACATCACAAGCATAAAACAATAATATAGCGATTCTCCTATTCAATTAATCTATTGTAATTCTGCTTTGGTAATATGTATATATATACACACATATATATCTATACATATATATATATAGATAACGCACCTTAATCGGGGACGGAGCCGCAGTCGGCACAACAATTGCTCCAGTGTATTGCTGTTGAGCTTGGGCAGTTCCGAATTGTATGCTACCCGGCATTTCTTTCGAAGTAACTGATCGAACTGCTTGGCCAGGTACAACAACGCCTATTCCGCTGCTTGAATGGTACTCTAAACCACCTCCTCCGCCGCCTAAGCCACTTCCTGCACTCACCGACGAGTGCTTTAACGTTGCTACTGCTGGTGATGCTACCTCGTCCAGCCCGCGAACACGTTTCATCGCAGATCACATTGGAAATGCTGCGGACCGAGATACGGTATTCCTCAGAAATCACGTTAACGTACATGTGTGCTCCTATATATTCCACAATTTCGAGTTTGCCTACGAGCCAACGATCGGTCGCGACGCTTTCGTAAACAACGCGTTTCTTTGCGGTACAGTCGCCGATGCGCGTGACGCGCAAGAATCAGACTGAAAACCTTTAGCCCCAAAGGCGCGTGGTATTGTTCCGTTCGCGGTGTTAATAGGTGCCAGTTAACGTGTGATAACGATGCATGGGCCGAAATATAGGTAATAGTTGACGGACAAAATAGTTTTATAGGTTGCTAGGATTCACTTACGGGACCGATCGGAACTTTGAAAGCACGCGCGTTCGAACCTCTCCACCCTGTCGGAACTTACGAGGGATCACAAGTGTTATGTAGAAATGCTTTCGTGCGAATTACACAAAAAGTAAGTTTTAATATTTAAATGTTGAAGAAATTGGGAAATGATTAGTAATTATAGGGGGTTTATGATAACTTTCGCGGCATTCAAGACCTCCCATTTGCGTAACGCAGAAATTTCGATATGCCCGCCTTTAATTTTGCTGTACGATATGTGATCTAAGATCCGAAAATTATCGAAAATATTCTCCCGTTGCGTGTTGCAATCTTTTTGTTTATTTGATCTTGTAATTTCACGATTTTGTTCTCCCACGTGTTTCAAAGTATTTCGTGCAATTGATCCTTCTCAAGTTTTTCACAAGTTCACTAGGATTTAAAATATACAACTACATGTGATTATACCTCAACTAAAATAGTAATCCTTCACTATAAAATATCTTTTAGGTGTAAATACGTATTCAAAAAGAATCAAATACTTTATAGAAGCGATAGAGTCAATATAACCTCTCATGATTCTTTGTAATAAAAATAAGAATAGAAATTTGACAAAGAACACTTGTTATTCGAATGACTGCTTCATTTGTAGTTGAGAAAGAATTACTTATTAGTTTTTTAATTACGTTTTGAATCGTAATCTGGTGGGAAACAAAATATACTTTCCTCGCTGTACTTTACTTTTGAATCATGATCCGTTCTTAGAGTTAAACTAAGAGAGAGTGTAAATTTTATAATAGAACTTTAGCAGGTACAAGTATACAACAAAATCTATCAGGTGTATACTAAATGCATCCTTGTAAAAAAGAAAATTTAACAAAAGATAACAATATTAGTTTTTTCTTATGCGTGCCTTTCAAATAACTTTCCAAAGACCATCCACAATTTTACAAGAGCATTACTTGCAATTCTTATGTACCGTTAACCATGGAATCTTTTTAAGGACAATGAATCATAGTTTTGAGAAAACATTTTCTATCAGTATCGTCATTCCGTACGCATTATGAGCGGGTTTACGTACAAGACTTCTAAACCCAAACGAACTATGCTCCGAGCGTCTCGGTGTCTCTTAGAAGTTCTATAGAAGCGTAAGGGCTACGTGGTACTGGTAAAAGATCTCGCCTCGACTCAGTAAAAAAATGAAGAAACGTTACTTTACTTTGAAAGAATGGAAATGCTACGGTTGAAAGCGAACCTTGCCCAAATTCATCGAGGCCATTAGAAAAATAATTATAACCTAGCGTTTCTTCAAGACTACGTAGAGGCGTGGAGTAATTGATTGTGACCTTGCGACGGATCTAGAAATGTCAGTGACTCTGGGTGAAGAACGAAAAGGAGCAATTGGAGATATATCTGCAGGTTGAACATACCAATTTCCATCTGAAAAGAAGTCTAATGTCCTCGCAGCACGTAATTTCGAGGGGCTTATCCTGAAGCAAGTGGTCGAGACGAAACGATCCCGAATGCGGCAAAAGGTTGACTCGTTCCACGAGGAGATCGGCCCGTCGACGTTGTGTGTTTTTTTCGGCTGGTAAAATTTCAACCGCGGTATGTTTCAGTCTCGCGGGGGAAATTTAGCTGGGGACACTGAGACGAAATAGAGCCGGTAAAGCCAGCTGCACGGACGCGCACAGGCCGTCCCGTAAAGTCGTCGAAGCGAGGTTTGTCAGTGTTGCACGTTTCCAAACACTTCCCGGCCCTCGACGTTACGCAATATTCCACGTAAATACATAACACATTTTCCCGAGACCTCCAGTGAAAAATAATCGTCCTGCGGATACCCCTTCTGCGAAGGAGCCACTTCGAGCACCCTACGCACCAGCACACTTCTCCTCCTCGTCGTTATCTGTCTCTCTCTCCTCTTTGTGTAATTGACTTTCCGCACAAAAGCTTCGGCTCGTTGTTTTTTCACGACCAAAAAATATCGACGAAGCCTTAACGGGCCGGTCGGTCTGGTCGCTACGAGGAATTCACTATGCTTTCTCGGTTCTCCCTCTCAGTACCATCGGAATCTTGTCGTGTGAGTAAACAAACACGGTAAAATGCACATTTTCGCGAATACTTCAATGGATTACCGCACTTTTGGGAAAAAAGGCAAATGCAAAAGGCATACTCGCACTCTCGAGGTACAAGGCAAACTATTGGATTTTGTATGGCAAACAAGGAACTGACTGGTCGTATAGCGGGATGAGGAAGGTGGAGGGGATCGTGCAGGACCGTATTCATCCGCTAAGCGTCTCTGTTACCAACCACTCGGGTACCTCCTGCAAAGCCATGCAAAGCCTACGTGTGCCGTGCCATGCCACACCACTGCACACCACACACAGGCCTCGCCAGGGAGAGACTTCTCTCGGAACTTTCATTAATTGTGCATCGATTATTCTTCGGTACTTCCCATTTCCTCGGCGTTCTTCACCAATCAACTACTTATAACACCAACACTCCCGAACTCTCCAATACTTCGCGACGCCGGGAAATTCTTGATTCTTGAAGAAGAGGTCTTTGCCTTTGGATGATCGCTTCGAAAAATATACGCATTAGGTGATAATTACTGTACTCATCAATTCTTCCGAATCGTCTTTCTGTTCTATGCACGTACATACATACACCCATACACACATACGTTGTGTGTCGTATACACAGACGTATTTCGACCACGCTTTCTAGTCTGTCAGTAATCATTTACATATTCTAGAATTGTAGCAAATACGATATCGATCTCAAACTCATTCACCGTTTATTTTCTTTTCCGATCGCAGTTCTCGAGGAAACGTCGTATTGGGAAAATATTGTACGCACGCACATGTATATACTACACGCATACGGAAATGCAAACGTTGTGCGAACCGAACGAATACTTTGGACGAAAAGTGTTTCTTCCAAACACAGAGTCAGCCAATCTCCGTATATATGCATGTATATGTGAATGGCAAGGAAGAAAGTACAAGTAAGAACTGAATCGAGTATCGTACCACTTAAAATGGTACTGAGGCACCACGGTGCGAGACAAACTTTTCGTAAATCAGATTAAACTCTACTTTGGTCGCTGCAAAGGTATTAATAACTATAACGCTTCGGAGCGTACATACAGGTTTTGTCCGCACGAAACTACTATTGTAGTTCCGTCGGCATATGGAATTTCAATCGCGCGATACAAGCCAGCAATTTTACAACGAATCAATGGGCCGTGCGCGATATTTATTCATCTGAATCGGGATTAATTACTCCCAGCATTTCATTCGAAGAACGTAGAATTAAAAGAAGAAGAAAAGAGTCGCCCGATCTAAGGTGCCCAGCGTGTTCGGATATGTTGTCCATACTTCCATACGTGGATACAGTTTACACCTATCACTATTTGAACGCAATCTTCTCCCAACACGATTCTCTTTCTCCGCGTTATTTAAATACCTTTTTCTCAACCAAGTTCGAAAGCTAGGTAAATTACGCGAAGAAGGTACATATTACGCGGTGGCGGCGGCGATGGTGGAGGTGAATGCGAAGACGGTGGCGGCGGTGGATGCATCTTCGTAAAAAGTCGCCTGAAATCGTAGATTCGCATGATGCCTAATGTATCGAGGTGGAGCGTACGGCCCTGAAAATTGTGGCGGCGAAGCCGCCAAGAGGCGCGCGCAGCCCACGAAATATCCAAGCGTTTCCCCGCGGCCGACATCTTCGCGCGGCCAACAGCTGTTCCGAAAGGCGAGCGAACTCCCCATCGTAATCTGGGTCATGGAAACTGCGCAAAATGGGTTGCACTTCCACCGAAATCGCGCATTTCCACAAAAACCGGTGGATCGCTTCGAGAATTTCGTCTGATTCTATGGCCGGTACTGCCACGCGATATCTTTCTGTCCACACTATAAATTGCCATTCGAAATATGCAACCTCCTGCGAGCAGCCGTTGCGTATCTGTCAACGTGCTTGACTGGCTCCCGACGAGAGAGCCTCGCGTCGATTGGCCGACGATTTTCGGACATCGACCTACGCGCGAGCCTCGAAACGCGATAATCGCAGGAATCTGTTCGGACCTACTTGGGCCGCTTCGATCCCCTTCCTTTCGTCGAGTGCATTCCGCGTGCCCGCGTAAAAACTTACGACATCTTTTGCTTTTGAGGGATAACATTTTTCTAGTGCACGCTTTGCATGATCGTTTCTGGTTTCGCGGTGGGACGCACAGAGTGGTTAGATCGGAAGGAGAATGGGCATGTATGATACATGTGTGTACATAGATTGACGCATATACACGAAGCCCCATACCTATATAACATGCTGGCACACCACGTGATCAATTTGGTATTTCTTTAACCTGCTCTTAACCTTTTGTGCCTGTAAGTCTCTAAATTTCATTGGAGTTTTACTCTGGTATTAGATACGGTAATAAATATGCTTATGATTTAGGTTAGAACGATCTCACAGACATTACAATTTAATATTAAATACCCTTTTATAAACTCGAGAACGTGGTCTATCCAGCATATCCTACTAATGTACAGACAGCGATGAATTATTGCTCCAATAATACGCGTGGAAAATTTAACACTTTTCAAAAAGTCAAATTGTGTTATCGACGGATAATTTATCTTGAATATGTCTCTAATGTTTTTCCACCCCTTTTACATACATTAATACCAAAGTAATTTCAAGTTTTTTTTTATAAATTAGATTTCAACCTGAAAGCCATTCGTTATAAGGTCTAAAACATTTCTAAAACTGAAAATAATATTACCCACTACACTTACGGCACTATCTTTAATACAAGCTAACAAATAGAATAACGATAAAATTGAGGATAATGCGGAATTTATATTTCAATTTAACAGCTGCTTCAGAGATGCCTTTCTTTAGGGAAAAAAAGCATATGAGAAGACTAGAAAGTTGGTTACAATTAGCAAAGATCGAAGTACATTGCATACTCGTAACGTAACTCAATACAAGTGGCAAAATGTTGAAAAAAGTGGTTGTTGGTATGTCTGGCGGAGTCGATAGTGCTGTGACGGCGCTTCTACTAAAAAATAAAGGTAACCATAGGGTTTGATATTAAAGGAACCAGTAAAAATGCATAAATTACAAAAGAAAATTATATTGACAAAGGATTTAACATCACCTGCGTGTTCATGAAAAATTGGGATGTCACGGACGAAACGGGACACTGCATGGTCGAAGAAGATTACGAAGATGCAAAGTGGGCGTGCGAAAGACTAAAACTTCCTCTTGTACAAGTCAACTTTGTAAAGGAATACTGGAATAATGTTTTCAGGTATTTATTCTGGTACATAGAATGCAAAGATTAAAAGTTCATTTCTTCTCATTTTTCTAGTGACGTTATAGACAATTACCAAAATGGCAAAACGCCAAATCCTGATATAGCATGCAACAGAAGTATCAAATTTAATAAATTTTTTCATCTTGCTCGTACCGTATTTCAAGCAGACGCTATTGCAACTGGACACTATGCTAGAACTAGCTTCGGTCCTCATCTTGAATATTATAAGCCGAATACTAGCAAGTATCTCTAATAAAGGATTTAAATATATGTCTGTATACTCACAAACCAGAATGAGTTGGCCTTGCTGCCCAAAAAGTATAATAGCTCGATATTCAAACGATACGTGTCTAGTCATTAATTTGAATACTTTTTAGACGTGCATCTGCTAAGAGCGGAAGATGAAAACAAAGACCAAACGTTTTTCCTGTCTCAAGTACCTCAAGAAGCTTTAAGGTATTACATGTTCCCTCTTGGAGATTACCTTAAAACTGACGTGAAGAGAATTGCATTCGAGGCTGGCTTACAAAAGCTTGTCCAAAAAAAAGAAAGCGTCGGTATATGTTTTGTGGGAAAACGTGAATTTAAGAACTTCATATCCGAGGTATAAGGTGACTCTATGCGATACTTAAACGCTAATAATCTTCAAACTATATCTTTGTCTATATTACTTCCAGTATATAGAAGACAAACCTGGAGATTTTATCGACATAGAAAGCGGTCTAGTAGTTGGAAAACACCAAGGTATTCACCATTGGACCACGGGTCAAGGATGTAGAATTAATAGCGGGTTGAAACCGTATTTTGTGTTTCGGAAAGACATTGATTCAAACACGATCTTTGTGGTAAGTGGAAATATGATTTACTATACTCAATATTCCTTACCATCGTTACCTGTATCTTCATGTTATTAGGTAAATCGTACAAATCATCCAGCATTATACACAGATTTCCTAACCACGGAAGCGCCTCATTGGATAGCAACGGAACCCAGCGCACTCAAGGATAACTCTGGCATTTTGAATTGTGGTTTTCGTTTTCAACATAGAAACTCCATAATACCGTGCAAAGTTCATAAGACTTTGAGCAATCAATTGGTTGTCCAGCTTAGCCAACCTTTAAGATCGATCACAAAAGGACAGGTGAGAAGAGAGAGAGACACGTAAGATGAATTTATAAACAAATCGTTTTGAAAATTTCAGTTTGCCGTTTTCTATCAAGAAGAAGAGTGTTTGGGCAGTGCTCCCATTTCTTACCCCGGCCCATCGTATTATTCGCAAGATCGACCGTTGAGCCTGGAAAATCGATTTAACGACCAAAATAACGGGAATACCGAACAAAAAGAAATTTTGAGCGTACGGAATTAGTATTTGTCGTACGTATCATACTGGACACTACAATTTTTTTTAAATAAATAATGTCTTGCTATACAAGTGTTTGTTAAAATCTCTATGTGTCCGCCTTATTCCCGCTTTTTTTCGTTTACGACAACTAATTCGAACAGCTTTACGAGAATGCTAAACAAAATGAACAAATAACAATGATATTTGGCTGTAATTTATTTAATATTTAAATTTGTTTACAATATTTCGAAGTACTCGGGTTGCGTTAAACGTTTCCAAAGTTCTGGTTTCTAGTTATAAAAAAAGACTAGCTAGAAAACCGATGTGAAATAAAAAAAAAGAACCCTTTACATATACGGCATAATACTTGGTTATACGATCATAACATCTAATAGTTACGTGCTTTAACTTCGCGATTTCTCTTTAAAGCATTGCACGTTCTTCAAAACTCGAAATATTTCCGTATACCCACCATGATGTCCGCCGAAGAAGATGAGATCTACGGATATAATATAGTTTACTGGAATTTTCCACCGAACGACGAAAATACCAAGCGAAAATTTCGGGCAAATAGTGAGTGAACATTCAATGTTGATGAAAGAGTTTTGACTTTTTAAAATCAATTCCCTAACTTCAATTGAATAATTATCGTCAATCGAACTTAAAAATCTCTGCAATTTGAAGTTAAAAAGATGACCTTCGATGCACCGTGCACCGAGTATACGTTACCGTAATCTTCTCGAAGGCCCATTGTTATTATCGGCATGAGTGACCGAGCCGGTGTGCAACGCGCGACGCGTGACAAGTTACGCGCGACGTTCGACGTGCGACGCTCGAAAAATCGGAAGTACGCGAAGGACGTGCGTTCGTGTCCGCCTTTTCAAGTTCCAACATATGTGTATATGTAGATGCGTACGTAGATGGACAGACGGGCACATGTGGCTCGGTCTCGGACGGCAAAGCAATCGGTAATACATGCTACGTACGAGAAAAGACTTAATAACGGCGGGGTCACGTATAGAATGTAAAACAGCGCTACGCGTTATTGAACGATAACTACAAGTTATTAGGGTCGATTGACGAGTAACTCGACGTAAGGAGCGCGTAAAATGCCTTTCGCGGTGTGCGTACACGTACAGAGAGATCCAAACCACGGTTGGCCACTATGGTACCATCGCCATTGGCGTTGACCGCCGACGTTACATATGTAAATTACTCTCGCACCAAATGTCGCTGCTGGGAGTGATTTGCTCGTATGCGCAATGTTAGATTAACATTCGTGCCGAGATCGGAGCCGTACAATAGCTGCGCTCCAGTCTGTTTCTGTTGACGGGCGCAGCAACCAGCTACAATCGCGTACCGTCTAATACCAGTGTCGGAATCTGTGCTTCGCTCTCGATCACTCATCTCGATCCTCCCACCCTCCCTTCCTCTCCCTTACGTGCGCGCCCGCGCCCTCGATCGCCTCTCCAGTTTTTCCTTCCCCTGGAGGAATTGCCGATCTCGGGACGGGCAATGCGTACATTGGGCGACTAACGGCCACCCGCGATCTACGGTGAGTTAAGAATAAGACACTAGCTTTCCCGCGGACGTAGACGTCGTATCTTTGCGTTTCTGAACTCCAAAGTGTATTCTTGTGAACGCGGAAGAAAGGGGCACTGTACGGAAATCGGATTAGGAAGGAGTCAAGTTGTTTTCAGAAAAAATGAGGGGTGGAAGTAGTTTGAATCAGTTCAACGACGACGATTTCTTCAGTGGTGGACCCTGCCCTTCATGTAGATTGGCCATTAACAAGGAAACTGGTAGACTGAAGTGCGTAATCGATTAAAATGATTTGCAGGGTCATGGCAAGTAGAACCCGATCACTTGGAATCTGGTTGTAATAAGTAAAAGTGGTATTTTGTCTGAAACTGCAGGTGGTGCATGGGAGGAAACGATAGTTGGCGTTTTCGTGTTAAGCTAATGCTCCTAATCCCTGCTGTTCTACTACCGATCACTATAATCTTTATCGCTCTATCGCGA
This sequence comes from Pemphredon lugubris, assembly GCA_933228935.1. Classification (NCBI taxonomy): domain Eukaryota; kingdom Metazoa; phylum Arthropoda; class Insecta; order Hymenoptera; family Crabronidae; genus Pemphredon; species Pemphredon lugubris. The sequence continues at coordinate 64,143,190 of OW121815.1, forward strand.
TCGCAAGTGATTAGTAGGGCACCTTATCACCGGACGTATTTGATTCACGCGACACGAAGGCAGGAGGAGAGGACCGAAGAAATATTTTCGCGTAAGTCGCCTCCCCGCGCCCGATACGTAGCACAGCGCTCATTGAGCGATGCTTGTAAAATGAACTTGATTTTAATGACGTCCGGTTTGCGGGCTATTCAGCCGTCCAAATAGTGGAACGGTGTATACATGCCCGGTGCCGCTTGTTAGCTTTTTGAGTTAAAAACTTCTCCGACAATTTCAAAAAGGACAAATCGAGCGCGCAATTAGTTAAAATTATCTCGGGGCGATACCGCGATCGTGCGATCGGCGATGCCGATTTATTTTAACGAAAGCGATTGTGTTACAGCGACCAGCCACGGCGAAATCGAGCGAATCGCCGAGGAAGACGAGGAGGACAGAATCCTCGTACCTGGAATGAAAACGAGCTACGTTCCAGTGGAAACGCTTCTTCCGCCGTCGAAGCAACCGTTGCAACGACGCAAGAGACAAATAATCGACGGGGTACTATATTCGCAATTTCACATTCGAGCGCGGTCTGGTCAATTGACCCACACCTTATCTCACGTTCTCCCCTACCCAAATCTCCCGCCTATCTTTTTCTCTCCTCTGTTCCGTGCTCTTTTTTTTTTTTACTTTTCTCCTCCACCCTTTGCATTTTGCACGCAAAACAATCATCCGCATCGTCGCGTGCGCGCGATCTATGGCTCCGAATGAGCGTCGATGCCCGACGCGCAATGGCCCCAATTGGTGAAATAGATTCCCAAAGAGAGCACATGATGATCGTTTTCAGGATAACCGACTACCTCCCTCGTTCCTCGATTCAAAGTCCGACGAGTCCAACGGGGCGTCCTCTAGGATTTTATATCCAACGAGATACGACATCGAGAAAGTAGACTGGCGAACAACGGTGAACAATCTCCTCAGGTTCGGTGTCGATAACGAGAATCGCGAGGGATTTTCGCAGAACGTTCAAGAACGTAGACGTGTGAGCGACGATACGAATTTTACCCTAAAAGGCACTTCCTATCAAAGTTTTCAAAGTTTCCTACCGAGACCTTTTCGAATCCGTGGGCAGTAATCGCCGTACGTCGTAACGTTAATTAGCGTTAATCGACATAAAGTTAGACGTTCGCAAGAGTTATCGCGACGCTACATAAATGTCGAGCAACGCTCGAGCAATTTCAATGACACGCGTTTGACCTCGAGTGCCATTCTTCTCGATCGCTTCACATGCTTACATCTAATTGAGGCCAACGCGAGTTTCGGGATGTGTGTGTTGGCATGAGGTGTGAAGATCTCCCTGATTTTCGTCATTTTTATGATTCTGATCCGTATCAGATACTTCGGAACTATTTCAAATCGACAAACAGTTACATCGTCCGTTTAAACGTTTGCGTAGGTAATATCGAGCGACTACGAAACGACGAAACCCGACGATCAACAGCCCGACGAAGATATCGATAATTTTCTGGACGATTACTATCCCCAGGCAGAGGCCGATGAGATGAAAGAAAATTTCGAAATACGGAGCAATGATTATCGAGAGTCAGTATTATCGAGCGTCGATCGGTGATCAACGTGTACAAAATTTACTTGCACACGTTCTTTCGTGAAATTAATCGACGGTTGGTTTCGCAGATACGGCGAGCACACATACGATGCGCGCAAAAACGAAGGCGAATTACGCTCGAAAGCATTCAACGGAAGATACGAGCAGCTCGAGGAGCGATCGCAAGACGAGTCGGACGAGACCGAGCAGGGTGGTAGACAGCCGATTTCTAGTGGCGACGTCGACACCAGTTTACCGATCCAGGACGATCGAATCGAGGAGTACCCCAGTCCGGATTTGCACGCATTTTGGAAAGGCGAGGGTAACAGCCGAAGCATCAGGGAGGCTCAAGGTATACTTGGCACACCGCCTAAGGAGATGGGTTGGCGTAACTTCCGCTCATACGCTTTTTAAGAAACAGATGTTCGCCGCAGCAAAAATCATGCTCAAGTACATGGACAGGAGCGTGGATCCGTGCGAGGACTTTTATCGATACGCTTGCGGCAATTGGGGGAGGCATAATCCGATACCAAAAGACAAGGCTGCTTACGATACCTTCGAAATGATCCGCGAATCATTGGATTCCGTGCTGAAAAAGCTACTCGACGATCCGATACCCCATGATTTGGAATTGAACGGCGACGATGCGACGGTTAAGGCAAAGCACCTGTACCAAAGTTGCATGAATTACGGTAATGACATATGTAACTGTGGCTCTTGAATAATACGTAAGCGACGGTTACGTTACTCGCTCGCTTTCGAAGCATTTTAACGCGTGAAATGTGGCTAGAGATCTTGGAGCAACGCGTAGAACGGCCGCTTATACAACTCCTGGACGAACTCGGGGGATGGCCGATTCTGAGACCGAACTGGGATCCAGAAACGTTTGACTGGCTCCTCATGGCCGCCCAATTGCGATTGTATAATAACGATATCCTCATCTCAGAATGGGTTGCGCCCGACATTAAGAACAGCGATCAGTATGTTATACAAGTGAGAATGATCTTGATTGCTCGTTAGGAATAGTGAGAAAACGCGAGAGAACCTTACGCCCTTACCATGTGTGGATTAATTGCAGTTTGATCAAACGTCGCTCGGCCTACCCACGAGAGATTACTTTCTTCAACCGTCGAATGCAATGTATCTGAAAGCTTACAAAAATTATCTTATAAGGATCGCCACCCTTCTCGGAGCGTCCCTGAGGAACGCAACCACCGACGCGGACGAGCTAATAGAGTTTGAGACGAAACTGGCCAAGGTATGTGCATGCAAGTATGTATTTACTCGTATGACGCTCGTCGACTACAGACTTGGTAGTATGTCCATGCAACATACATATACGCACATATGCGTACGTACATACATACGTATAGTAGTAGTTCTCTGACCTGTTTCGATCTTTCGCTCGAGGCGTCGAGGTGTCGATTGACTTCGCCTTTCGTAGATCACATCTCCGGCCGCCGAGAGGAGAAACGTTTCGGAGCTTTATCAGAGAATGAGTATCGGGGAATTGAGAAACCTCGTGCCTCAAATCAATTGGCATCGGTACCTTACGATTGTATTGGCACGCCCGGTTAACGTTTCGGAGCCGGTCGTACTGTTTGCGTTGCGGTACATCCAGGATCTGGTCAATTTGCTATCGAAGACCAGCCCACGGTGAGCATCCAAAGCAACCCCCCTCGCGGTACAACGGAGTTTTCTCACTTCTAATCTACTTCGTCTACTCCCTCTTCTTCTTTCGCAGAACTATAGCCAACTATCTTTTGTGGCGTTTCGTGCGACACAGAGTGAACTATTTGGACGATCGTTTTCAGGAGGCTAAACAAAAGTTTTATTATATTCTATCCGGACGGGAACAAGCACCGCCCCGTTGGAAGAACTGCGTAGCGCAAGTTAATTCTAATATGGGGATGGCTGTGGGCTCGATGTTCGTGAGAAAGTATTTCGACGAGAAAAGCAAAAATGACGTAAGCACGTGTACGATGTTATTAGGCTTATCAGCAACATTGCCTGTGTCACGATACCCGACCGAAAGAATTTTCTCCAGACCTTATCCATGACTCGGGAGATTCAGCGATCATTTCGAGAGCTTCTAAATAAAACGTGTTGGATCGACGACGAAACGAAACAATTGGCGACGGAAAAAGTTAATGCTATGTTATTACGAATCGGCTATCCCGACACCATTCTGCACCCCGATGAATTGAACGAGTGTTACAAGGATGTAAGATTATCTCTATCGCATTCCACTTCGTCCGAGAAATAAGGTTTCATGCTTTGACGATGAAGTGGAAGGATTGGTCGTCATTTTTTATGAATTTCGTAGGTCATGATTCGTTCAGACAAATACTTCGAGAATACTTTAAATATCCTGCAACACTTGACTCGGGTAGAACAGGATCGTCTCGGCAGCCCTGTTAATAAAACCCTTTGGAACACTGCGCCAGCAGTCGTCAACGCATACTACAGTCGTAGCAAAAATCGGATAAGTCAGTTATATCGATATCTCGGTGGATAATTTTCCACAAAACTGTTCAAAGTTTTATGTAGATTTTAGGATACAATGTCTCTAATCACTCCTACTTTCCAGTGTTTCCAGCCGGCATACTGCAGCCGCCCTTTTATCATAGATATTTCCCTCGGAGTCTAAATTACGGTGGAATCGGTGTAGTGATCGGGCACGAGATTACACACGGGTTCGACGATAAAGGCAGACTGTTCGATAAGGACGGTAATCTGCATAGATGGTGGAAAGACGAAGCTATTTATGGTTTTCACCAACGAGCACAATGTCTTATCGGTAGAGCAAAATGTGTAAAAACTTGTCACGCAGATTTATCATCTTTTATACCTCTCGGCATTTCTCGAACTTTCAGATCAATATAGCCATTACACTGTGACCGAAGTTAGGATGCAGATAAACGGGATTAACACTCAAGGTGAAAATATCGCCGATAACGGTGGTATTAAGCAAGCATTTCGCGTAAGAATTCACGAATAAACAATTTCATTGAAGCCTGAAAGAAATTGGGTACGAGCCGATTAATATTGGTATTTTATGCAGGCCTACGAAAGATGGTTACGTGTAAACGGGGATGCAGACGAGACCCTGCCTGGCTTGAACGCGACGGGAAAGCAATTATTCTTTTTAAATTTCGCCCAAGTCTGGTGCGGCTCGATGCGACCGGAAGCTACAAGAAATAAATTAAAAACCGCTGTACATTCGCCCGGCAAGTTTCGCGTGATCGGCACGTTGTCTAATTCCAAGGACTTTGCGGAAGTATTTCATTGTCCTCTTGGAACACCAATGAACCCTGACAACAAATGCTCCGTGTGGTGACGAACCTGTGTTCCGCTTGCTCTGTTACTTTCTCTGAGCCGATCGACTCGCGGGTACAGTTAATTTTTACACCAAAACGGCGCGTAGTGGACAAACGCGATCGGTATGCCGGTAATAACTTTCTAAGATAACTGGCCAAGACAACCCAAGCCAAGTACTCGGAACTGTAATCGTCGTTTCGTTGGAGTCGACGCTTCTCGATATCCTTAGCGTTTCAAAGGATTTGAACTGCATTTAAAGTGAAAATATAATCGTACGCTTCCAATAGTTGGTAATAGACCTAGAGGATTTGCTTTGCATTGACCTTGCGACGTAAATAAAATATTAGACTTCGCTGATACAACAATAAGGTATCTCAATTCGAAGAAGTGATAAACTAATCGCATGGTGCAAACAGAACATAGTGCAACTAGAGTATCGGGCTATCGTTCACCGTTGAATCGCGTGCAACGTAATCTACTAGGAGCCCGTATGCTAACAAAAACAATAATATGCCTAATAATAAAAAAAAGGTTAATGCAATCGTGTAACATTTATGCAATATATCTATTCGGTATCCCGAATATTACATAGCATAAGCGTGATTATAGGTATTCGTGCAGGTGCACTGTCCGTAAATGTTTGAATGGCGGTACACGCCACCGTCTAAATCGAAAAAATATGCCAAAGACGATAATAATTTCAGACAATCATACAAATCTTTATAATCTATTTCCCTGTATATCCACACACTACTACATGTATTGAATTCTTTCATCGTCTATACCTTAGGTCACGTTTGACCTAATCTTTCGGATTTATCCAAGGCTCGTAATAATTTCTTACATCCACGTAATCGTAAATCAAACGAAACGTAAACGTTTTGTATTACATTCGCAAGAGTCTTATATTAGACCATCAACATTCATTCGTAAAATGACCTGACATACCTTACGTAACTTAATGAAACACACATGTCGAGTCCTTTATTCTTGATGAATTAAATGCGCCTTTTTACAAGTCTTTGTTTGCGGTACGGATGTTACATATCGAATACAATGCGTAGAATAAAGTCGTCGAATATTTCTGAAGTTGGTATAAAAAGATTTACAAACTTTTCCGTTAGGCGACTTTAGAATAAGCTTCGATGCAACATCGGTCTTGACTACTTGACCCGTACTATGATACGAGAGTATGTACTCTAACGAGAGTAAAATATTTCAGTGCGATACTTTCGGTACTTCTCGATCAATAAACTTTCATTCGACGAGATTTTATTGACTTTCGTTCTTAAACATTTTTCAAAGGGAGAATACCCGGAGGTGGGTGGAGAGGGGGTTACATGATACATACTTTGGATAAATATAGACCGGTATACAGAAACGGGAAAGAAGTTTCATCAATCGTACAATCCTATCTTTACAATTTATTTACGTATTGCCTTTCATATCGAGTAATTGGTTAAAAGAGTAGTAAAAATAAAACCATACATACATCGAGTTTGCAATTATTTAGTATGAAGCAAATCCGAAACAATCAATTAAAAGAATATTCAACACCACAGAGTGGGTCTGTGTTGTGTGTGAATAATTGAACGACTAACGATGTCATATACTCTATGCGAGCAAATATTTATAAATCATCGAATTAAGTTTGAAATAATTTCGGAATAGCGATATAACCAGCTTGTATTAAACCGGATCTTCGTAATTATACATTGCGCTTCATACTAATTAATTTTGTTTAGTGTGGATCAACACTTGGTTATAAGTTAATCGAGACGTATCTGTAGCCGTAACTTGTACTAATAAATCAGGAATTCGGTGAATAACCTGCCACATAAATAACTGATGTTCTTTTTATCTTGCTCGCATCACCCCCTTTCTTATCAGTGTGGGCAAAAATACACTTCACGAGTGTTTCTCAATTTTTTGAATTATACACTCCGTACTTTGCATACGGTATAATTCAAATCACTGTCATATTGTGCCATGACAATGGATATATAAAAAAGTAAATTAATGATCAGAGAATAAATAAACGTAGTTTGTGAAATTTTCCATCTACTTGTAACAACTTACAGCGAATCTAGGAGGTTAATTTTATGGAAAGTTTCAAAAACCGTCAAAGTATTCGGAAGAGACGCGGGGGAATCACATGACGCGCAGATTAGTAAAACAGTCAGAGTTTCGAGTAACGAACGAATTTTCAATCTGCATGCACACCGCGTTAAAGAAGCGCTGAATCGCAAAATACCCTCAGCCACCGTCTCTTCGTCGAAACTTGGAATTTATGCAGATTGTATCGACGTTCACCAGTGATGTTTATATACCACGCCAACTTTGATGGCCTTAATCCTATCATGTATAGCCATTATAAATCATACGAGAGTTTAAATTCTTTACCTTCTATGACATTTTATCAAAATTGGCCTATTAAATATATAAATATATGTTTCGCGTGTGCTACATCCGTCCACCTAATCAAAGTCAAGTGGAAATATACCTTAACTTCCTCTTCAGCTCCTATTACCATCTTTACGTATACGTATTGTGTTAACAAAGATCCTCACTTATGCAGAAACTGGTACTCCAAAATGTCTTCCTCGTCTGAAAAACAAGAAAAAAATATCTTATGTTTCAATGCCGAGGCTAAATTCCTGTTACCTGCGCTAAAAGGACATACTATGTCTTCGAACGTTTAAGAACGTTTCTCAAACCGTATTGGAATCGCTAAGAAAGTAAAAGGATTTTAGAAAGGTATTACATTTGTACATGTACAGATACAAAACTACCAACTAGCCTTGTATGCAATCTGTGCAGAAGAGTATTACAAACAATTAAGAGGGCATACACAGGAGATGTGAGAAAATCTAACGCTGAATTGAAATGGGAAAAACATTCCTCTGGCATTTTTACAGATACGACGCTACTCGTGAAATGGGGTAATTCATTTAAACAAGCATATAAGTGCAAGAAATCTCAAGACGGGATTAAAATGCGTTCCAGTGTAACAAGAAACTTCATCGAGCACATACAAGTACAATACAAATTACCTTTTAATTGTGTTTTTAATGGAACATATAAACCCTACGGAGGATTTTGTCGGTCAGACAGGACCGAACGAAAAACTTTGTAAAAAGAAAGAAAGCTAATCGTATATCTGGCATCATTAGTAGATCTAATTGGCGTTACACGTTAGATGCGGATTCTCCTCTAATATATACGTGTATGTCGAATTAAAACAAAGATACGGGAAAGAAAGCGCGAATGATAAATAAATCACTGTTTGTGACAAAATAAAATACACTCACAGATATTGTCTCTGCTATTGTTGTCCAAATCGCTAGTCTGTGTATGAGTCTCCTCGTGCATACGCCGCCCTGCATCAACCGTCAGCGCAGCACAAGGCACAAAAATGACTCGATTACGTCTTTGACATGGTGTAATCCACACGCGCGCAACGTAATTTGCAAAGAAAATCGGGCTGTTTGTTTTGTTAGACAGAAAGCAGCAGGTCCTTTTAGAGCGGCAGAATAAATAGAAAATAAAAAGGAACAAATCTGTAGTATGTCTGGGAGCCACAAAAACTTGCAATATCTTCGCTAGTTTCTAACAATGAATAAGTCTCACGTATCGAGTAGATATAAATTTCATGTTTCTCAGACATACTGTACAACCTGTCTGCAACATAAAATATGTATATATGTATTTTACAGGATTATATATAATTATTGGTATCATAATGATAGCGATAAATCCTTTTGTATAACTACTTTCTTAAACACTGAATTACATAGTTTTATGTGAATGAGAACATTCGTTGAGATTAATAATTAATTCTCAGTGTGCAATTTTCCAAAGAAATCTCGGATATTGGTGTCATAATACGTAATATTACTTAATGCGTAACACGCGATACAAGGATGACAGACGTCTTCAACGATTCGAATGGTGTCTAGTTAGATTTATCTATACCTCTAAGTTTTTCGTAGTGAAGAAAATATGGGACCTCATTTTGGAAAATCGCACAAAATGAAATTCTCAAATATGGCTTCATGTAATATAAGAAGATAGCAAAGCAACATTTGTTAGATTATACATATGTTTCGCAAGTATAAGGAAGAAAACGTTACGTATAGAAAACGTTGCCACGCGATTACAAAAAAAGGATAAAATTTATATAAAAAAGTGCCAGGTATGCGATAACTGTCCTCAAAGAATCAAATACACATGACGCCACATTTGACACAAGCCTACTTGTGTAATTACGCCGGTGCATTTTGTGCGTCGAAAGTAACCATTTCCCAGCGGCATCTTACAAAAGCGTATTTCCGTACAACGAGATATGCTAAACAAAATTCATATAATTAATGCAATGGCAAGACGCAATTAAACGCGATTAAAATTCGTTGGAATTAAATAAGCTAGCTTATGTGAGATGCAGAAGATATTCGTATTTGTAGATATAATCATGACATCGATAAAGATAAACAATAAGAAATGCATACACCTGGAAAGCATGTATATAAATTATATGTCGCAGTTTTCAGTGTTTGCTAACACTGATGAGATGGCACATTTAATATGAGCGTAATTTCTTCTATTTACATATTGTCGAACCTGTGATGCAATACCACATAACATAATTGTAAACAATTTCTTTCATCCAAATAATAACTTCAATTAATAGGAATACATTGAAAGTGTCCTCCACGCATGGACCATGTAATTTAAACGATTCACCAATAATTGCGCAACATGTAACACGCTTACGCTGTACGTTTTCTTTGTACAAATCTTCTCCTAGCCGGCTGCATTAAAAACACATTTTTTTCAGCAATAATTGATGAGTCGTTTAATATTTCGAAATAATATCCTCTCGATTTTAAAGAAATAGCTGCCCCATTGTCGTAGACAATCCTAGAACGCAAGCAATGGAAAAATATTAATAAAGATACATACCTTTTCACAAAATAAGTATAAATTACATGCATTGTATACCAAGTTCTAGCAATGTAAATCACGGAAATTCATCATTACGAACTGTGTTATTTACATGGCCATGCTTGTGCTCTACGTTCTTTGTGCGATCGTGCTTTACATCGTCAACAATTACACCATAATCAAAATATAGATAAAGCGTGCACTAACATGTACATACGTGTATAAAATCACGAAAAACAAATATTGAGTTTTTGTCCCATTCGCATAGATTGTACTAGTTTCATCATTGCTGTATTGAATGCACACTAAATCTGAGTACAGCAGTTGCATGTCGCATGCAAAAATACTGCATCAACTTGCTCCCTAGCGAGATACAATTAATTACTATATCCTGCTTTGCGACTCGTTCAAAAGTATACCGACGTATACAAAAATGCAGCACTATTCGATACAAGTTTCATCGTCAGACAATACTTCGGAAGTATGTAGATATTTAGTCCACAATTTTGATCAACGTTAAATGAGAAGAAAAAGAAAACAGTTTCAGTAATAAAATTAGTGTCAACTGTTACGAGAACTAAAACAATACTCTTGGTAATGTGTCGTCAAAAACATCGATTTAACTTTTGCATCCTGATGCAGCCTACTCGAATTATATTAGTATGTACATTAACGTGTTACATGCAAAATATCTTAAAGTACTTAAACCATAATCGATAAAGACGGAGTATAAAAATATTATTATTATTATTATAAGATGCACTGCGCGAAATTTAATGCAAAATTGATGTGACATACACGAACAGACTTCCAAGACTCGACGACTGAATTCTGTTGAACCCGGAACGCATAGCGAGTGGAACGGCGAATAAATACTTTGAAATATCGTATGCAAGCGATAACATGCGCAGACAGAAAGTACGTAAAATTTGTTTTCTACACTGCAGTTATCAAAGAATTACGAAAATTATATTAAGAATGGGACGAAGGAGGTGTGTTTCGTTCTCGCGTATTGAACGTCCTTGCGCTACCTTATTTCTTTAACAAGTTAATTAACGAGTAAAATGATTCAAAGTATTCATTCAAAATATTCAATTATATCTTGCTCTCTCTCCAAACTTCTCTATTTACAACACCGGCATCTACATAACATCAACAAAAAATTCACAAGGGTTTCCCATCGCAATGCGAAATGACTGTCTACTACCAGATAAGTCTTGCTGGTTCTGCTGATTTCCTGAACCAGTTCCTGTCTGCACAGACTGTTCGGAACCACTGGAACGACTGCGACTGCCATTGGACCTCTTTCCGTTTGAACCGTTCCCATTGCCGGAAGGCTTACTTGGCATAGTTGGTACCGAAGGAATATGCAATTCGGACTCAGACGCCGAAGAACAGGATTTCAAGTCGTGGATAGGTTCTTTGCAAATGTGTTCGCTACCCGCGCTACTGCCTCCTAATGACAAACAATTTCAAAATATACATCAGAATTTGTATAAATCTATAAAAATCAATGCCTGCTGCACGTAATGCAAAGTTCTCACCAGAGCCACTGTGAACGCTCTCTTCGCGGTGATAACCGTAGACAGTTGGTTCGTTAGTGAAATTGAATGGCATTGGACTATAACCAGTTGCAGAGTGTGGCGCGTATGTCCCGGAGTAAGGCATGTCCCAGGCATTTGGCGGGGGTAATGGTCCAACTGTATCGCAGTCCAATTTCATGCTACTCATGGCTGAGCACAAGTCGCCGAATATGTAATAACATTGTTCGGAAAATGTGATTTTATTCACGGTGTGCCTAATGAAGCCAGCTTTCAGCATGAGCGACGCGTATTTTCTGGCATCGCGACGATCGATAAAGCCTTCTACGTGTGTATTAAGCCAATCCACGACATCTGCCCCGATAAACGCATTTGGTATTGTTATTTTAAGCCACATTCGATCACGGATCTCCAAGCCTGAGTCGGGCCGGGCCATCGCTCGTACTATCGTTGGCATATCGGTATTTACTGTGAGATGAAGTTCTTCCAACGGTCCTAAACGAAACATATTCCCCGCTCGCTCAATATAATCACTTAACAACAATCGCATTCTTGCACTCTTGCCAGAAACAAGAAATGATGCACTATCATACGAACGGCATACGCAAACTCACGTTCAGTATCTGGCAGCGTGCTCGCGAGACTGCTCGACGTTGAAGTTAAGGTCGTAGCACTCGGCGGACGTGGTGGAAAACCCTCACCTCGAATAGCGGCTGTATGAGCTACCCAAGCACCGGGATCTATCGGTCGCACAGGTTCTGTGCGGGGTATCGTGAAGTAGCCTTTTGGATTTGGGTCCCAGCATTTTGCAACTACTAATTTGATTGGTCTAAAAGGAACATACCCGTTTCCACATTAGAACAAAATTATGAATAAACCTCTTTTAAATGGAAAGAAAGTTTGGATCGTTGGTTCAACCCACCCTGGTTTCTGTACTACTTCGCGCAATACTCTTACCGCTTCGTCATTAGACATATTCTCAAAGTTAATATCGTTTACTTGAAGGATCATGTCACCAGGTTCTATTCGTCCATCTAAAGCAACGGCTCCCCTATGCACACCAAAATTCCAAAAATGAACAACACGCTATGCCCATATTAAAGTATTTTATCGAGTACACAACAAAATGTTCCGATATTTAAATTTCTCTGTTCCCATGGGTCTTGATACAGAGATTTTCTGTTTAGATACAACTCTCTCCACAGCCATTGATTTTAAACAATATGTCTGCCAAAAACGCAAATACTCGTACCCTTTCATTATCGAACCAACATAAATTCCCCCGTCTCCACCCTTGTTACTTTGACCGACAATACTAATTCCAAGGAAATTTACAGTATCCATGTTTAAGGAAACTGTTATAATGTTTAAAGACATCGTGCTATCCGTGATACTGCTAAAAGATGATGTCCGAGACATAGGTGGTAATCTGTGACGCCGTCTTCTCTGTGGTCTACGCCGATCTAGCATGAGAATACAAAGATGCATCATCGGATCTAATGTTAAGTATTTCAAATATTATTGTCGTCAATTACCTAATGTAGCCCTGTCAACTGTACTACTCATATTAGTATGTCGACCCGTTGTCGATGTTATACGACTACTCGCGTCGTCATCTGACTCCAAAAACGTCGTAGTTTCAAAATCTGAACTTAAAATTGATGCAGTCTCATAACCATGGCCCGATCTGTGCTTCGAATGACCATTTATACGAAGTCCTAAATGAGTGCCAAAGAAAATTGAAAATTAATTTTGCAGTAGTACATATAACTTGCTATTATGCCCGATAGATAAAACGAACCATTGTACTTATTGTATTTCTCATATTTGTCCGAATGATGTCTCACACTTTTATGTAAATGATGACCCTGCCGACTACTTATAATACTTTCTGTTTCGGTTAAAGTATCGTCGTGTGAAAGAGGTGGCGGACCACGAGTCGTGTGACCAGGCGTTACATGATCAACACGATCGTGTTTCACCTCGCTATGTGCCACCGAATCGGTGCATTGCGACGCACCATCCGATACATTACTGCCTTCGGCAGACACCAACTATTGAAAATTTGCACATTATTTATTTCTACTCCAACTTCTCGTGGATATACAATGTTTAATTAAATCTATTATCTTATCATCATTTGGTATTATTAAATATTTAATTGAATCTATTAAACACATATTATCAATGCCTCAAAGATCAGTGAAAAGATTAGTTGCAATATAAATGTTTCTGTGACTTGAATTCCTCTTCTAAAGTTTTTCCATGTCCACATACCAATTTCTCAGGTACATACTCATTTTTTATGATAATTTAGTTAACATGGCATTTAATGCTCATCAAAATCTGATTCAGCGAAATCTGTATGATCTACCAGTGTTTGTTACTTGTGAATGTACTTGTTCATCTTACCCATGAAACAACTCGACCATTGAAACAAGGAAGATGAGCGTCGTCATCTACGATTTCTTCTTTAACCACGCTAGTAATAAAATAAAATAAATTTCAATAACTTTTCTCTGAAATTCACAATCGAAGGAAATCAAACAGAAGGAAATAGAAGTATACAAATCCTACTGTCAAATTTCCATTTTAAGACAGCTTTTGTGTCGTACCAAAAATATGAGAAACACGAACTTCAATGATAAAAAAAGTGGACAATTAAAACGTAAAATAAACTTTAATATCTCCTGTAGAAATACGAGTGCAAAAATAAAAGTAAAAATACACAAGCGTTTTACGCAAGTATCTGCCACCCTTTGGAAGAATACGCGTTTCTCGGGGAATAAAATAAATGCACGATACTCGGTAAATCGGTATGGAAAATTTACGGCCCGTCCGAAAGTCACGACAGACAAAAGGGTGGTAATTGTCAAAAGGTATCTAACTCTGTCGCGGTACGAGCGGATACTGTTAAAATCACAGGGCATTGACTTGTCTCGAGGATGAAAGATGAAAGATATCTCACTCGAAGTTGTCAATCGTTACAGGCGGCCGAGAAAAAGATGAGACGCGTAAGAAGCGCAAGACGCACGATCGCTGTGACACTCACCCGAAATCATCGTCCATTGATTTGAAGAAATACTTATAATTTGGCCGATTCAAGACATTTTTGAAGTCGGCTAGAGTGACCCTTTCCGGTGATATAGTGAGCTTCACCAAGTAAGGGGTTTCCTCGTCGTCGATGTGATAAATGATTTTAGTCTCTTCCATCGTTAAAAGGTCTATTATTCTACGTACATTTGCAATAAACTGATTCACCCAGAGCTCACTACATGAACAATCCTCTTAAACCAATATGGCGCGTCACAGTTCGAGCCAAAGCCCTCGCGCGTACAGAGATTCTACGTTCATCAAGCCAGCAAGCCTACGTGAATCCTATCGTGCGGAACATCACTACGATTCGGCAATGCGAGTTACGAGAAAATCGGTAACGTTATTCACGATACACGCGCACCGCGTATTCCTTGCTCACGGGCTCACGACGGGCTGAATTAAACGTCAACATTCTCGTCGACATTACGCACACTTGCGCACGCTCGCGCTCCCGATAGGCGGCTCACACCGCACCACACCACACCACACCACACCACACTCGAGCTGACTCGAGCCGACGGTGCGCCATACGCTCACGCTTCAGAAATGGAAACGAGTATAGATAGAAGGACGATCTCCGCTCTTATTTTTTACACCCTTCGACAGTTTGATGTTCTAGTCGCCAGATGGCGATGCCGTGGAATTTCCGACAACAATGGGATACATCAATGTGTGTGCGGTCCATGTATGCATGCACGCATACATACGTTATCATTTAACAGTGAAAGTAATGCTCAATCTTAGTTTCACAAAACTCAAATTGAATTTCGTGCAATCTTTTAAACTTAGCATCGAATTTTCTTATTAGCTTATCTATCCTTTCTTCTGAAGAACTTTACGAATCCGTGATTTTAGCATCGTCAATTTCTACGAACAATTCATTCCCATAAATTCGCAACGATATGTTGCGAAAGTATATATTTTATACATACGCGCAATGTGGACTTTTTCGCAGCAATTATCAGATAGAAAACAGATCAGATCGATTGATTAAAGTTGATAGTAATTTACTAGAAAATGTTACGTAAAAGTTTGAAGAGCGAATGGTTGACAATAACATGATAAAACTCGATCCCGTCTCGAATGACAATTAATGGCAGATTACTTGTTCTTAACTTACCTACTTCCTTCTTTCTTTGATCTGTATATATCTATTCCTACCGTAACCGGTCAAATGACCGGACATTAAGGCAACTTATAGTTCTTAATATAGAATGAAGATAATAGACAATTTGATAGTGCAAACATGTAGTTTCTTTTATTTTAAAATATATAACGTATATTTTAACATTTAAGTTAAGTGCAAAATTTAAGAAACGGTTATTTAACTGGTCATCATAAGAACACGGTTAAAACATAATGAAGTATTGCAATAATACTAAATGCAACGGTGTGATGCATTTAAGAACCAATGCGCACTATACGGTTAAAAGTTAAGGGCCACGGCAACGTGGCTGTCGCTATGAAGATATAGACTTAAAAAAAAATAAATAAAAAATATTTTAATATCCTTAATCTAAATCTAAGAAATGTACGTTCGCACCATTCAGAAAATTTCTACAAATTCGAATGGAACGTTCAAATCGGACCCATTATGAATTAATCGCGAATTTTATTATTGCATTAATTTCAGAATTGATTTTAAACTTGATTAGCGACATCGCGTAACGCAACTCGATCAAAGGTAAGTCGGATGTGCTAGCGCGTTCGGTATTCAACCCGATTCGTTCCAACTGACTGGAGCGGTATTATTGGACCGCTCTATCGCGTACATGGCGTGTCCGATATCATAATAATGATTGTTATTATAATTATTCGTACACACGAATGGGTATTAAAAAGCAAATGCGAGACAGGGAAAGTTTCTTTTCAATACCATTTATTCTTGCATATCGTTGATGGTTACCCATGTTTTTTCAGCTTTTTCTTATCGTCCCAATCTGGCCTGTTTTTTTGGTACTATTGGATCGCTCTTTCGCGTACATCGCGTTTCCGATATGATCATTCGTACATACGAATGGGTATCAAAAAGCAAACACCACGCACGGATAATTTCTGTTCAATGCCATTCATTTTTGCAGGCGTTGGTGGATACCCATGTCCTTTCAGCTTTTTCTTATCGTCCCGACCTGGTCTGTTTTTTTTTACATTAAAATGAAGACAGGTCCGATGTTTCGCTTCGATGTCTTCGTTCTGCGTTGTCCTAAGAGTATAGTAACAATACAGTGCACGAGGTATTGCACTTTTTATACTGGAGTAAATGAAGTTATTCCGGAAACCGGTTGCGTGGAAAATCCATTAGCGTTATTTATACAACGAACGTGGACATATCGCAGACGACACAGCATACGAGATACAGTTTAGTGATAGAATTAGACTTCATCGTAAGATGGTATTATAAAATATTGCTGCGTAACGCAAAAAAGGTTATCGCAATAGTTACACTCGCCCACTTCCGGACACGCGAAGGACTTTTAATATTTTCCACTGCTCAAATTTTTTACAAAAATGTCCCACTTCTTTTCCCACCGAGCTAGCGCATCATTTTTCTGCGAATCGGTCAGACTGCTGTAAGAAATCGAATTGAGAGCCAGCAATTTAAGTGCTCGGAGATCGGAGTGCTCCGACATGAGTCCCATAAAAGCTTCGTAGAAGTCATAGCTGAGAGCCCTGGCACCCCACAGTCCAGGATCGTCGTTCGAAATAACCACTGCATAGCCCTCCGCAAAAAGTCGTCTGGCGGCATGATTTCTCAAATCATTGACGAGACTCAGAACTTGATTCGAGATGGGGTTCACTTCGACGGCGATATTCATTCGTTTCGCGACTTGCATCAGGAACGGATGATAGGCCAACGCGTATCTGCATTGAGTTTACATAGAATTCATTCGAATAGAAAGGTAGGAATATGCACCGGTAGGATATCAATGCTATTCTATCAGTTATCAATTATTCGCTATCGAGGCATCCTATTATCGTTACTATTAGTATCTATAAATCGCTTACCCGTGACCGATTCGCTTCGTGTTCAGTAAAAGGGCGTCGACGAGATTTTCGTCGGTCGTGGCACCGTACCAATTAGTTTCTGCCGCATGGAAGTAGAAATTGATACTCGGGTCGATACCGGATATGATCTCAGCGAAATACTGCAGGGTATTCCCCTTGTCCTCCTGACCCACCAAATCAAATCCGGCTAAGAATTTCGGAAATTCTTTGTGCAACTCCATCAGGGTCTTTACGTAGCCTCGGGCAGTTTCGAGATTGGCGGATCGTTGAGGCGCATAAATCACTTTAGTACCGAAGAACTGAGGATGTTTCTTCACGAATCTACGGGAATCAATTGCCCCTTCAAATTCACGTGGAAAAAAATGTATGTTTACATTATGAAAAAAAGGGAGGGGGGGGGGCCTCAAGTGATCGTATGATCGTTAAAAAAAAGAAATACTAGCCTCTCTGTCGTCTTCTCGTAAAGAGCGACTACATCTCGCTCCACGTAGACTGTACCATTCAAATCGTACAATTTCGGCAGAGTGGATCGGAGTTCTAAGTACATGACATTGTCTTCGTCAAGTTCCTCAAGACCTCTATAGAAATAATCTTCGTAAACTGGTTTGTAGGTGAGCAGTGGCGTAATGAACTTGAAAATATCGATGAACTTCGCCCAAGCTTTATTAACATCGGTATAGACCGTTGAAGGATTTTCGCAGGCCATCGTCATTTGATCGAATATCTTTTTGTTAACTTTGTCAGCTCTAGTTGGATTCCTGCGTACGTCGCGAAGGAGTTCCCATTTGCACGTTTTGTCGGGTGTTTTAAAAAATTTCAGCTGGAGCGTGCCCTTTACGTCGCAGACGTACAGATTGTCGCGGAAAGTAATGTCTGAATACAAGTACTCGGTGGAAGTCATCGCGGTATCGTGAGCGTGAAGTACCGCGCCTTTCGGCATACGACGAATCATTTTGAAGACTTCCGATTGCTCGATATCTTTTTTCGCCACCAGGAAGTTCTTTCCCGGCTGATATCGTTTAGGATCGTTGAAGGCTGTAAATTTCGTGATGTTCATATATTAGCAGTTTAGTAGAGAGAATGTTTTCCCTCTGTAGAAGTCAACGCGACGGTTTCTAAACACAAAATCAAATCCGAATAAAGATCGTGCAAAGATTGAAACGAGAAAATTTCGATTGAAACGCCAATTTAGTATAGATCAACAGTCCTGAATCAAAAATCAAATGGCAACTCAGAAATGTAAAATCGATGAAATCTCGTGCAACGGCGCTTTCGTCTTATTCCATAAAAAAGAATTACCGTTACAACGAAAAAATATTTATAATAGGTAAATGTCAGTAAACGCACGGCATAGCTCGGATTGAGTAAACCAGGATTTGTACTTTTTTTAAACAAGCTACTCGTATGTTTACGATAGACTACAGGAATTGTCGAATATTCATTTAAAACGAACCGGTACGCAGCTCCTTCTTCTTTGCCTCCATCAGAACCTTATTGGCAGTTTCTTCTATGTCGTTTAACGTAAGATTCCCACCAAACATTAGTTGCCTTTCATATTCCAATATTTGATTCCGCTTAGTCGCGTAAGAATCTCCCGGTAACGCGACATTTATGTCCGTGAAAGCAAATATCAACACCGTAAGCACGAGTTTCTTCATGATCGGCACGGGGAGGAGATTCAGTGATATTATTTATACGTTATGCTTTGCAAGACCGGTTGAATTTTAACGAGATTTATGAGCTCGATCCGACGACGATCCAACACTCTCGGCCGGTCGCACTCTACTGACTGACCGCATCTGCTATCCTCCACTATAGTATGTATGTATGTACGCACGTGTGTATGTACGCACGCATGTACACGTATCTCGTTAGCAATGTATGTGGTGCTACGCTGGTGGCTCATTTGTTCACTCATTCGTTTACTGTTTGAGAAAGGCAGAAGTCGTGAAAATCACTGCCTCCCCCCTCTGATGATCGACAGCAAATTGATTTAGAAGAAAGCACGGATGGAATGTAAATTGTTAGGTATGTATTGCGTACAAAATATTTACGCGGTTTTCGGATAAGAGCAGAGATAAACAGATTTTGATATTTTTTTTTTATCTGAGTACGGTTACTTGTCTAATTGTCGGGATAAGAAAAAGTTTTCCAAAACAGATTGTTCGAAACGAATAAATGTCGATCTCGCTAGAGTTTCTCAAGGAAATCGAAATGGCATACGCATGTATGACTATAACTGTAATCAAAAGTATTTTATCACTTACAGGAAACGCATAATAGAAACGTGCAAGTCGTGCATCGCGTGATCGCCAGAGGTACGAGGATACGTACGAGCGCATGCATATCGGTATCCAAAATTCCGGTCAAACTGCTGAACCAACAATGCTGAACTTTTACACAAAATTCATATACGAACAACTGAAATTTCGTAAACACCATAGAAATTTTTTATATCATTACATGTAATTCGAAAAGATCTTAAAATAACACGAAGAATCGTTTCGAAAGAGTACGGTATTGTCGCTCCCACTCTCTATTCCGAGTGTGAAAGTACATACGTCACACGACGAATGTATTAGTTTTTACTGTATACGACATCAGAATTCACCAGACTTAGAAATACTAGAAACAACAGGGAATCTGAAACAACCTGTATATATTCGCAAGCAAAAGGTAGCAGCAAATAGCGGGGTGTTTAAAAGAGTCACAGCTAGGTGTTAGAAGCGCCAACGAAATGAGGATTCTTAATCCAATTATGAATACGAAGATCTGCATAGAAGAATTTTATTTTCAATGTAAATTAATGGTCCCATTCCGGAACACAGTTACCGAGAAATGAGAAGTTTTAATTGCGCGTACAGAATACAAAATGTTGATACTAGTGTCGATGAAACGCTCAAATATAGTTTCTACATCGGTGGTAGTTTCTAACAGAATAAAATATCTATGACGATTTAACATCGCAATCGATTCGACGGAGCGTGAAAAGTACATTTTTACATCACTATAAATTATATAGCCGGAAACGATAATATATACATGCATTTATCGTAACATTATTAGTACCATTACGTGTACTCGATCTTGATTTTATTTCGCTTACAAAGCGAAATTTGTTGAAAAAATATATATGAGATATTGCCACGATAAAGTGGTGAAAAAATTGCACCCACAATTCGTACTAAAACGAAGGATAAGCACTCGTAATTTTCGAAACAAATTTGTTATATTATTGTCTCGTATTACTTTATCGAGATGTTAATACTTTTCGTAAGTGATATTTATATCCAGCTAAAGTACATAAAATTACTTCAGGTTACTTTCTTAATTTACACTTTTGTGGCTGTTAAATGAAATTAATTGCTTTAATCATAATACATGTATGCACTGTAATTGGACCATTATTTTCTGTGCCATTTTTTTCAAGAATTAAAAGGGAATCTGAACCTTTTCCTTCTTAGCCTGACGTTTCGAAGAGTCATCGCGTTTTATTTACCACTATATAAATAATTTATCCAAAACATTTATTTTGTACGAGTACAGATACTACAAAGCATCGTAGTACAAGTGAATCCGTTCTGGAATAAATAAAAAAAAAACGCGTGCTGCAAGAAATTATTGCACTTTACATTAGACACGTTAACTTTATTAATACGGGAATATATTAAATCAGCAGATTTCAAAGAAAACTATAAAACTACAAAGGTTTCTTTAGGCAGTTACACATACTTATCAAGAATACAACCATAGAGAAAATATACTCAGTCATTAATACATTTAACATATTAACAAAGTTGATATTTTGTCAATGTAATTGATACGGCGTATTAATAAATAGTATACGTAAGTCAGTATACACCATGTATCATTAAACGCAAGGGTACGTAAACGCAACTTTGGCCAAGCGAATGAGAATACCATCGAGTAATCCCCGCTTTTTGTCGTAATTCCGCGATAACCTAACTTGTTCCATTGACGTTGCTCCGTTTATTAGCTGCCTCGCTTTCAGTTGTTTTTCATCGTTCAATTTCGCACCATCTGATCGGTCCGCCGATCATAATTTAAAAAAAAGTATATTTCGTTTCGATCTTAACCATGCTTTATACTATTACGAGAAGAAAACTCAATTCAACTCACAGCAGTTTTCCAATATAGTTATATTTGAAAATTTCGAAAGTTTGATACTATTCATCCAAAGTTTTCATTAATTTCAATTCTCCATTGATATATGTATAGTGATCTTCAGTACTCGATCCAGACGTAAAAGCGGAGACTTCTCCTCCACCCCTTCTACGCACAAACGCGCGCGCACCCCATGCGCGTATCCCTTACACTTGAGCATTCATTCAAGTTTCTAATGCAACGATAGCTGCGACGAGCACGTTTGCAATTAACCATTCTAGCATGTGTTTTAACAACACTTCTTTATTAAATTGCCCTATCAAAGATCCCTGAGTATGAAGCGTCAATGATTAGGATACCGAGGAAATATAAATGAATTGTTTTTTTTTTTTTAGAAAACATCCTTATCGAAATGTTGTGCTACTAATTGAGATAATTCGTGGATCACGACTTCTCGATAAATAAAAAGTTTTCAATTTTGCAGCAGTCTTAAGAAGTACACTATCCTATTCGTCTCATTTTTACCGTGCTCGCCGGTTGGAGCTGGATAGTCCCTGTGCTCGTATTCGTGGTTTCACAAAATCAACGAATCTATCTCAACGCATCTCGAGACCGTTCGCGTTTCGCAATTTCGTAGGCGTAGCGCGCGGTCACTTTTCTTGAAGTTGAAACCACGATAAAATACTGAGAGATCTTCAAACAAGATCATGAGTATGAGCGTTACCGACGAACGGCTGAACGGTTTCGAAAACAATCATGCCAATGAAATTAAATAAGGTTAAGAGGCTTTGAGCGATTTATCTGCGTGTGCTAATGTAAGAGACCCTACAAGAGAAACCAACGTGCGGTCCAACCAAGTTATAGGGTTTGGATACAGAAGACCACCTTCGTAGAAACCTAAATGACCACCGTGCGCCAGTTCTACGTACAATGTGTTGGGATGATTGGCTGAAACGAAAGAAGATCACAAATAGAAACGTATAATTCTAAAGAGTAGCGTATACATTATGCATGTGAAATAATTATATTTATTTGTAAAGTCCCGTGATGTCGCATTTGTTGAAAACGGAAAAATCGTATCTCATGCGGAATTCAGTAAGTTTCTATTGTCGAATAATTAAATTGCACTAGTCGCGAACGCGGCGATATAATATCAAGACTCACTGGCATATTCCTTAATGGGTTTGAGTAACATGTCAGGTACGATGGGGTCATCCAATGCATTGATAAATACCATAGGCGTTGTAACGTTTTCAAGATAAAACATAGAGCTGCTCCATCTGTACATTTCTTTTACGGATCTAAAGTTATGCACCTGCAGAAAGAAACGGGACAGATATTATAATAACGTTCGTGCGCGTATAATCATACAGATGGACACCGCCGCATTCTTCAGTTCTTACCTTTCTCGTGTACGCTTCGTCGAGTTCAGGTAATGTGGCGGCGGCGATAATGTCTCGCTCATTTAGATTACACTTTTGCTTGACGTCCTCGGACAACAGGATACTTTTGTGCTTAAGGATAATACTTTTGACTGACTCTGTCATTATGTAGAGATAGAAGCGTCGGAAATTTTGCCAGTTTAGTAGGAACTTTGTACCCCTGAAATTAATGCAAATCGTGTAGAAGGCATCGAACGTATTTAAAGTTGCGGTACAAATTGTATCTGTACCGGACGATATAATATCGAATACTCACTCAATTGCATTATATCCTTGACAAATGGATATACCGCCGATTATATTGGACAATTTATTCAAACCTCGTTCTCCCAGGTATTTGGTAACGAGATTACCGCCCAAGCTAAATCCGATACAAACTATCTTTGTACTGGGATGCTTTTCGATCAGGCTTTGCAGCATAACGTTATAATCATCGGTATGGCCTGTTAGTTAGGTCAAACCGAAAATTAGTTTAAAACTTAATTAACATAAATGTTTCGTTAGTCAAAGTCCGTAGTTCGATCACCACGTTTTATAGAGCTGCGGAAATAATTTTTACTGTGCAATGAGATATCACTGATAAGCACGATACGTCGTGTCTCTAGATTGTTTCTATAGCATTCACGTACCGTAACTGAATATTCTTGGCGCGGTCACCTTTACACTCGGAAGGGCCCCAACGTGATTAAGTACAGCGCATCGATATCCGTGACATTGAACAAAGTGAACGAAGGTTCGGATGTAAACGCTTTCGGAGCTATTGCAGATTCCAGGACAGATGGCAATCGTGATGTCATCTATAATAGAAGAATAAAACCCAAGCGCCCCGTTGGACGTATCATCGAATTCAACCTTTTACCCGCTCGCACCTCGTAAACTCGCACTTCCGTTCGCTACGACGGCAATTTGGCCGCCCATGATTTTTTTTTATCATTTGCGTGATTCTTTTTTATTTAAATAATTCGGACCATTGAACTCTAATACAACGTTGCGAGCACATTTTTTGACAAAAATCTTTATATAAATAATCACAGACATCTTCAAAATTCAAATGTGTGAACAAAATCTAGATCCAGCGGAGAATACATACCCTCCTACCACTCTCCGGCGCTCTAGAGAGGAATGTGCCCGGAAATTCAAAAACGCGGCCAATATGCAGCCCTAACGAGCGGATACGAGTTAATAGCGAGAAAAATTCTTTTAACCGTGTGAAAAGTCTTTTAATTGGCGAACACTCGTCCGATTCGGAACTTTTACCGAGAACGAATGGGAAACGTTCTATATGCGTCAAACAGCTGTAAATAGCGTTCGACAAATACCCCGCGCGTATCGCTGACTTAAGCACATTTTTGTTTTATTAAATGTCTTGCACGACATTTTTACGTTTGTGATTTCCGCAAAATTGCGGAACAACCATGGCAGACAACAATTTGCCCACACCAATCGAATTAATGTTTTTTAACTCGCGGACGCATCTTAAATCTAACGTTACCAATAAAAGTACGGACCTTCGTAATCATTGGTCAGCGGTTGATACAGATCGTACGTGAGAGTTGTCTCATCTGGAAGTCCGAGGTACACGCGTTCCCCGATCGGCCAAGGGCAACGCACGCGCCCAATAACACTGTGAACGATGGTTTGTATATGACCGCTAAATCCCCATAATCTCGTTGGTTTGTATCTGAAATACATGAATCGGTACAACGTCAACCTATTATAGAGCTGGTATATTGAAAACCGACGTTGATCATTCCCCGCGAGAACAAAACATGCTCTTGTATTTAACATAAATTTCTAAGTTATTGTTAGTAGAGTACGTACAATAGGCTGCGATAAGTGTGTCTTTTCTTTCAAAGCATTCTGGACGTTTTTTGCAACGTCAATCTAGCACAGAGTACTTCTAAGGAAAACGTATCGTCCGGGATTACTTCGCATTATTAGACTCGTTGTAACGAGCTACGAAAGATGGCAGTGGATCAGTGGAGCAGGCGAGAAAACAAATTACCGCCAGCAAAATCGAAAGACCCGCGAATGGGAGTTTAGGTTTTACGGGGAAGAATTTCTTTAACCGCGTTACAAACGGTACTGTAAAAATGAGACGAAGAAGCGTTTGGGTAGTCGGTGCAAGTGGAATAAACCGCTGGCAAATGTTTTTACAACCTTTTCTACTTGCTCGGGCATACCTAATTTATGAAAGAAGGCAATACGACTCTCCTCGATGTTTTCAACCGACTGGCGAACTTGCAATTTTTATGACGCACACTTCGAACCACCAACCACTTTAGTCGCCTATCTTCCGTTTTACGATCGAAGTGACTTTAAGTTGCCAGTTAAACGAACAATGGGTACTGTCCCTGCGATCACTTCAACTTTCTCTAGTAATTATGAACGTGTCGTGCAAGTACATAACAATTATACGTACATATTTTTTCCACATACGAGAACATAGCAATCAACGAAGCCATAGTCGTACGAAGTGTTGGTTATTTATTAGTCTGAAATAGAACGCTTGGACCGTCAAATTGGTAGAGATTCAAAAGCGGTTAAGACACATTACACTTTGCAAGACTCTCATTAACTATTTACAGTCGGTGAAAATACCTACCGAATGTACGTGTACGCGCGATAATCGCCCGAACGAGGTGAAACTTGAGAGGTTCTTCTTCAATTGCTAATTCATGGCACATTGTAAGAATCGTAGGTAATTGGTGAAAAGCATAGTAGAATGATTCGCGATACTTTTAATTTCGCTTTTTCAACGCGATAAAAGTTGAGATAGCAAGGCACCTCGCGCGAAGAACAGGTGCATAATTATATACCGTGCATAAATAAACGATATTAAATGCTAATGGAAAAGTGGTCGAGAAAATCGCCATTATTATATCGTATGTACGGTGCACCATTTATGAGGCGTCGTTTCAATCGGACTCCTACTAGTTGGAAAGCTACAGCTATGTTTCTTATACACGTGCACGTGTGCGATTCTTACAGTCATGGTCAGGGCATGATCGATCAAGAAATACATCAAACTTGTCGGGTTCCCGTTTTTATTGCGATACGGCAGCAACGCGTACAAACATGCAAAACAATTTTCTGTTGCGCGTCGCAAAAGCAAACATTCGAGCGTTCATCGATCCGGGAGATAAAAGAGAGCGGAAAAATAACGTTCCAAAAAGTACGGATCGTAGCTCGATGTTGGTACCGTTCAGCCGCTCCCGATCATTATAATTAACGAAACAATTTCTGGAACGCGACGAAATGACGGATGATTTAATTATGTATTTACTTCGCATTCGAAAGTCATTTGGCTTTCGATTAGTCACAGAAGTCTCCGATGATTCCCGATTTCCGCGAACTGCCAGGCCGTGCACGAAGATAACTTAATGATTACACAGATATCGATACGCGCTATTAGATGTAGCAACGTCGTGCTTTATACGAAAGTAAAAGCGAAAGCATGGCGATATGTCCGGAAATGCGACCATTCAATAAGGCGCAGGAAGTGTCTCCATGGGAAGGCAAATGCTGGATTAAGTAAATTATTGCCATCCGACTATACGCAGAAAAATACGGCACGAATGCACGTACAACAAAACGGATCATACCAATCAAAAATAATCGCGTGATAAAACGTCAATGTTCCCGCATTTTAGCTTAGCTTACCCTCCTCCCGCCGAAATTACGACTGAAACTTTTTATTACGCATCGATCGATAACGATTGGCAAAAAGCCATTGATAGTAGCTCAGATAAGGCGCTTGGAAAATTTGTTAAGCGACTTCGGCAATGACGCGTTCCTCGCGATTTCCGTGTACGTATACATATGTACATGTGTATCGCGAGACAGTATCGCAACGCAACCAATTACTCACAGGCACCCGTTAAGCATGCTCAAGGCATACTATTCAATGAAGTCATAACCAAGATTGAAATGTCCCCCCCCCCCCTGGGTATGTGATGCCGAAAATGGTAACGTAGTAACTATTGTTCCTAATGAAACAGAAGGATTACATCACGAGTTCCTTAGTTCCTTTTTTACTTATTGCCGTCAAGTAAGAGCTGCTTATCACTCCAGCAGTTTATGAAAAATGGAGCACGCGTGTATATAACGCGAAATTAATAACGTTAAATGTACGACGAGTAAGCGAGCAATCCCAACGAGTGGAAATCTCAACGCAGACGAATGATTAAGATCCACCTCGTTTACCGGTTACGCTAAACTATTTATAAGCGTTTTATTCCGCCTGTGCAACGAAGGTAGGCAGAAAAGACCGAGAACGCCCTACATAAGTACATGTACATCGCACGTGAATAGCGTGCCCCATGTTTCACCTTAAGCCGTGTACCAGTATACATACGTTTTGTGTCTTTTCCCACCAGAATTATTATCGTGAAATTGTACAAATAAAAAGATTGATCTAGGGAACGATATTACATATGATCGCGCGTACAATGTGCTTCAAGTAAACTTATGTCATCGCATAATCGGGCATGTAAATTAAAAGTATGTATGCTCATCATACCCAGAGCAATAATAAAAATGTGTGCAAATCTGAAATACGAGACACAATATCTCGGAACCGAAGTTCAGAGATACGTTAGCATTGCACGATCGACGCAGTATTCTTGCTCGCTCCTATGTGTACGTGTATATACACAAACCTCTTCCAACACATGCATTTACCGAAAGGGTGATACAGCCACAGCGTGTTGGCAAAAACTAGATCACGACCGTGCTAAATGATGATTAAAACGTACGCCTTCCACATTCCTCGCTATGAACTCCGATAACCCATCTGATGAATCTCTTTCCACCAAACCCCAAAAATGTATACATTCTGACCGTTCCCGTTAAAAAGTCACGTTAAAACACAATTAAAGAAATTCATCCTGCACGCGTACTTATGTATACAGCGAAGATATCCGGCTGGCCGGGCCGACCTAACCTCACTTCCCTCTCAATCCACGAAACTTATCGAGAACGTTACGAGGAATGCACATTCCGCGTCGGGATAAAAAGTAAAGTCGATCGAAAAACTCACGGTTCGGCGATGACCGGTGCGATCTTGAGCACCGTCGTGAGAAACGTTTGGTCCTGACATACGAGGAGTGGCTTCTGCGGTGCACTATTTACATTCAGTATCCTGAAGAGGATACACAGGATCACGGCGAAAACGGCGAGTAGCGCCGTTGACATTTTCCGCCTCTCGTTGCTTCCCTCTCTGTGTCGCAAAAAATTATGCCCTCGTTTTGTTACGCCTCGGGACGACACGTACCAATAACGTAACGTTCGCGAGGAGGAGGCTCGCTATTGTTCTTTCGCGCGGAACCGCACGGACCGATGGGTCTTGAAGGACTGAGACTCCGAGACCGTGGACTACTGCGAATGACTGCGAACAACTGCAAAGGACTCGACACGCTCGTCCGGCGTCGCACGTTCAATGCTTCTAGCCCGTCCAAACTTGATCGCGGTGGTTGATGATGACCTCAAGACTACTCGTGACATGGACTTTACAAAGCCTGTCGCTGTTTGTTTTACCGGCACTTCTTTACGGTCGATTTGCGCGTGCCTATCAATAGTTAAGTTCGCGGAACCTCCGGCATCTGGCCCCCTGTCACTCAGGTGTATGCTTGCATGTGTATGTGTATATGTGTAAGCATGTGTGTACGTAGGTATGCACGGCATACGTATGTAGGGGTGGGGGGTTCTCAAATAAGCTTGAGCTGCTCAGGATGATAATGTATTGATGATTTATTACTACACGCAGATATTGGCCAATATTCGAAGCGTCTGCCTAAAAACGGGACCCCTTGCGTTCGTCGCATTTTGTAACGCATTTTATGTATTACATACTATCGACTGTGGCTGTGACTATCGAACACTCAGAAAGATAGAATGCCCGAATACTGACAAACGTAGCACTTACCAGCGCTCCGAATCCGCTGGTATTAAAGGCCTTTCTTCCTCTCTCTCTTTCTCTAGCTCAAGTATTGCGTGGTCCTGGCGTCTGTTCGCCTTTAACCGCCTTTAACCACCTTTAACTTATGGTTTTCAATTTTTCGAGTGTTTTCTGTAGGATAGGGAGTGATAGGGAGTATGACAGTAAGAGGAATCGAGATTTTGAGTGAATTTTTAATAAAGTTTCATAATTTTCTGCATCGCAGAGGATATCACGTAGAAAAACTGAATACACAAGAAACTCCTTACAAGTCGTAATTTCTGCATAATTCTGACAAGGAAAATATCGAATTACGCGGGCGTTTTCAGTCAAAGCACGTTCGGTTAAATAGATATTCCTTTTCGAGGTCGCTGATGGTTTTAATGAGTAAATCACAAAATATCGCACCATCGGCGTTAGCGACCTTGTATTTCGCACCGGTACTAGTATTTCGCCTCGGTGGAATTATGCCGAAAGAACGGCTAAGGTCAGGGTCGTTTGATTCATCCGCGCGATTTCGATAGTCCGTAATTTGACACAGTTTACCGGCCAGTCCGAAGGATCGAATTTCTGAACTACGTCCTTTCTAAAATACTCGTTGCGAGCTACGCGCATTTGTCCTCCTAATCATTTGTACAAGTTATGTGATGCTTTCGTAAAATCCGATAAAGCATCGATCATTGTGATCGATATGAAAACAAGCCATTACTATCACAAACTTTATCACCTTTCCTGGTCTCCACGTTTCTGTAATAGAGATATCGATACAACCGAAGTACTTAGCGACCGTGTTCATCGATGTAACTAATCGCTGGAATCTCACGAGTATAAAGAACGCTTCCAGGCACTTCCTTTCCCAGAGGACGAAATTTCTTTCCACTTATATACAAGTTGGTTCTTTTATATACTAAAATCTTCCGCGATAAATGGAAAATTAACTTTCGATTGTGCGAACGTCTGGAAGTATTCACGCTACTGTTGACGAACAATGACAATCCGAGGAAAGGGTAAAAGGAAAGTTGTAAAAGGCAACGGGAAAAATGGTGACAAGAATGGGAAGACTAATAATGGCGGGAGAGTTAAAGGTGCGAAAAAATCGAGAAAAAGCGGTGGAAGGGCAAGATTTGCCATGGATATCTTCAATGAAGAAGTGATGGAAAATGCGTACTACACTTGTCACAATATTATGGATGTATTAAAATGTCGAGGATTTCCATGGCCGGAAGCGCACAAAAAGAAGAAGAAGAAGGGAAAGAAGTGAACGTTACAAAGGTATTAGCAAAATAATTTCTTATATTTTCGAATGACTAAATTTACCAACGGTTTCGTAGAAAAATATAACTTATTTTATATTATCTTATATTATATTCTTGAGAAATTACGATGGACCTTTTATACTTTTTATACGCATCGGTAGGTACTACTATAGTAATACAAATTACTCTAATAGTAAAACACACAGAGTATCGTTCATACTTAATCTTCGTCCGAATCCCCAATTTCTGTTCCCTTAATGGCGTTACAATACTGTTCCATATCAAATTCGTTATGACCGATCATAAATGACCCATTAAATACGCAGTGGACTCGTACCGTATCAGAGTACTCTAGGCCGGGTAGAAGCTAAACACAAAAGAAAGCTTTTTCTATTATCGTTGAACCGTTTAAAAAACCGAATAAAAAATAGTAATAACTTATACCGACTTTTGGCGTGAGCAAAAAATATTGCGAACTGTTTCTCCGTCCAGTAATCTTTACTAGTAAATTAAAGATTCGTCTTTCGTTCGCCGCATCCATTCCCTGAAACCAACTAATCGTTTAAAGATGCCCGACGCTTTTTGCCGTTCTAACGTTACCTGATTGATCTCATCTACGCATCGAAAGGGAACGCTCGAGAGTTCTTGCAACGAAATCATATAAATCGCCGTCGTTACTGCTCTCTCGCCACCACTTTGATGTTGCCTCGTTAATTCTTGTAGTTCATCCGTATCTCTGAATTTTACTCTAATCTTCAAGCCATACTGATCGAAATCCATCTAGAACGTACCCGAATTTCTATCAATCATTTTACCGGCTCTCGCGTAAACAAATAGTTGTGATATAACCAATAAGTGAACTCACAGTATTTGTTCCACTTGTCAATGTAACTTCACCGGCACAACCCATCGCGGAGAAGTAGGAACCAAAATTTGTATTTATTTTCTCGATAATCTCTGATAAAAGCATTATCCATTTTACTCGTAACGTTTCGATGTCTTTCACCATTGCTTCTAAATCTGTTGTTTTTGTCCCAATAAATTCCTTCAAGTTTTTAATCTCTTTTTCCACGGTTTCGTACTCGCGTAGTATCTAAAATAAGAACATCAAAATGCTCTTCATAGAATTAGTTCTTTAAAAAATTTTGTTTTCTTGCTAAGTTACCGAATGTACTCACACTTTCGCCATCTATGTTGTTTCCCATGCAAAACACTTTTGCTTGCGCGGTGGTTAATTCAGCATTTATTTCTTCGATGGTAGGCGGTAAGTTTTTGAAAGCTTTATTTATGGTCGCGAATGCTGCATCGGAAGGGGTAACACCATCAGTAGTCTGCAGTGCTTCGTTGTAAATTTTTTGTACTTCGCTTTTCGCTTCGAGCATATTTGCATGGACTACCTTCAATTCCCTTTCCGCAATTTCAAGTTTATTTCTCAATTCTCTCGAATCATTTGTCTTCGAGAGTAAAGATCGATTTTGCAATTGTAACGCCAATTTAATTTTTTCATTTTCCGTAACGCATTTAAAGCATTCGTCTAATTCTGAATTATAAGTTTTATAGATTTTTAACTGTCTCTTTATAATTGCCTGCAAATTCATGTATGCAACTATTAGCTTGCGGTTTTCTAAATCAGTGTCGTACAAACATATTATTTCGTTACACGGTTAGATCGAAGATAGTAACCTGTATATCGGCCGCGCAAGAGTTTTTTATTTGTTCGATGCTAGTGCGTTCATTCTGCAAATCATCAATTTTTTTCTGGACCATACCTATCCTCGCCTTCAAAGCTTGAACTTGTTGAAGATCCTGTTTGAATTTATTTGCATCGGCTCTGTATTTGACTAATTCCTTATCTTCCTTAGATATCTGTTCTTCGATCTGTTTTATACGCTCAAGAGCGTTGCTCTTCTTCTCACGTAGCATCCTTAGGCTAAATGAAATTATGTTATTTGACAGCTATTAAAATTAAACCGTGGCGCATTATAGTATGTTTACGCACTTTTCCTCGACTTTTAAAAACTTAGATTTATCTAATACAATCGACAACATTCCTGAACCAAACACTGACTTGATGCTCGTAGATTTGTCCCCTGTATATTTGGACGTAGTCACCTGGTAGTAATTCTTCTCTGAAAATGACGTTAGAACGTATCACAATGAATTCATTGCATAGAAATCTACGAAAAAAACTAGGCCGTGACTTACCACTAAAATAATAACGTAAGTTGGGCGGTATTCTATCGGTGTTCTCGTCCACGCGTTTGGATCCAACAGGTATATTGTGCAGATGATACATTGATACTAAGTATTTCATGATAGTAGGTGGAGCGTCTATCAGAGACGCTAAGTAATCGGTAAAACCGTATTGTCTAATGTTGTCTAAAGGAATATGTGGTTGCGTGGAAACCTGTCTGGCCGGATCGGAATACACAGCATTTACTTCCAAATTTCGTTCGTCTCTTAAAAATCGTAGCAGTAAATTCATGTCCTGCTTATTCTCGCAAACAAATGCAATCAAGTCACGATACGCAATAATACTTTCCAAATACTTCGGATACGAGGCGTTTTTTACATTAATGCTAAGCAACATTGGTTCGTGGACTTTTCCAGAAAACTTATCGTGGTTGTTTTTTAACCAATCTACCGCATTATACGCGTCGGTACTTTTCCTCCTTAACAGTTGGAGCCGTTTTGATTTGATGTCAAGGAGTTGCAGTTCCGTTTCCTGAGCTGGACCAATGATTTTAATACATTAATTTGACGTTCGACGGATAAGAGAGACGGCACACCAAATACGTTTCGTTACGTCACGTCGCGTCGCGTCTTCCCTTGTGTTGAAAGGAGAAGGAAGCATTGAAACACTGCGTTCGTCTTTTTTCGACTCGGGGGAAGACGCGACGTGACGTAACGGAACCAGTTGGTGTGTCGGCTCTCTAATACGTTTTAGGAAAGATGCTAGAACCATACCTCGTATTTCGTGAATCATACGTTCCTCCTCTTGTTTTATCGACGAATTTTTCAGCGTCAATGTATTAACGATATTCCTTTGTTCTTCTACACGAGATTCCATCTCTCTTTTCCGTGTTATTAGAGTTTCCTCTGTAAAGAAATTACGTTCAAGGACCTTGCTAAAAATCCCAATGCATGTAAACAGAATGTAACACTCACCAGGTCCAATATCGTTCAGTATGAGCGACAAATCGTTAGTGAGTTTACTTTTTTGTTGCTCGTTAATCTCAATATTAGAGTCTCTGGCTTTTTCGGTCTCGATTCTATTTGTGCACGTGGTTTTACATCTTGTAATACCACTTTCACACTCTAAAATACCATCTAACATTTTCTTGAGTTTAGCATTTTTCATGCTGACTTTGTTATTCTGGAAATATACAGTACCTAGAACGTGTTATTTTATTACAATTTTATGCACCCAACTCACATGATCGTTCACAGAATTCTTTAGCACTGTGATCTCTGATTGAATTCGTTCAATCATATTCATAATGGGCTTGATCTCAGCTTTAAGAGACGTTACTTTCGCTGCAGCTAAGTCACTTTTTTTTGTCATCTGCGAGCACAGAAAAGTTGATCACGATCTGTATATACTTTTACTTTATTGCATTTTTATATCCTATTACCTTCATTAGTCCTTTTCGTGCTTGTTCGTATGTTAACCATGCTTTTTTTTGCTTCAAAGATACGATTTTCTTCTTTATTAATTTTCTTTCTTTGACATTACTGACAGTTTCTTTCAATCCGTCGTATATCTGAGTTTTTGACTCCAATAGCTTCTTTTTCTTTGCCATCTCCACCTCCAAATTCCTCATCTCTGATCTATGATTTATTAAGCGGTGATGAAACTCAAGAATTAGAGTATTACCCACTGATCTTTCTGTGTTCTCCAATAATTCTTGCGCATTCATGTTTGAGAAATGTTGAACTTTATCTTGCGGAAGGAACTGGCAAAGATTGTCAATCTAAAAAATCAATAGAGTTTTCGTACACTGTTTATTATACATTACTGATTAAGCAAGTTTTTTATACCTGTATATCAAGACTTTTTGTTAGTTGTTGTATCGCTTTAATATTAGAAGCTTTCCCATCCATGTGCCACAGAGATTTTCCATGTACGTTAAAGACTCTGTTAATAACGATGTCTTTGTTTGCGCCATTTGAAAGATGAATCTCGATCTTAGCTTCTACACATCCTGCTTTCACGTATTCGGCTACATGTGTCGCGCGTCCAATGGTACTGGTTTTACCCCCTAACCCTAGAACTATCGCGCAAACAATAGTAGATTTGCCAGTACCATTGGGCCCAATAATAACATTTAAATTTCTCCCAGGTTTAATACGGACTTTGTTATAAGTTCTGCAATTAAAATCGACGTTATAGATATAACTGTGTTAAACGAAACAAAGAAAATCGGTTTGTGTAGATATTAAATCGTAATAAGTGAATATATTGGCTACGTACACAAAATTTTCCAGGTACATGTACGTGATAATCCCTTTATCGATGTTACTGTCACTCATGGTTATTCCGTAACAGTATGAAACCGTCCTTATACATACGTAATTATATACGGTGATAACGAAACGTGTGTTCATTCGATCATTGTAACATTTCTACACTGAACTTATAATAACTCCCAAGTTCTACAAAAGTATATATCATCTGATATATGTTTCTCAATATACAGGATAACAAGTAACAACCGGCTACGACGGAACGTACACATAACCTAAATTGCATCAATTCAAATCAATCGTAACGAATATATATCTACATACCTCAGGATAAGCTGGGATAACACGTGATTCGAGTAGGTCGTCGTCCGTCAAAAGGGAATGAAGAAAATGGACTATATTATAATGATCCCACTTCGCAACTATATGTTATATATTTTAGAACGTATTTATCGAACAAGCTAAATTAAGGCAAACATATTATTAACTATTAACTATACATACGTATGTAGATATGCACGTATGTATATGAATATGCATACGCTTTAGTCTGTTCCGTCGGCATTATTTAAAATAAAAAGCTGTGTAAATGAACGAAATTGGTTAGTATACATAGGTCCAATTAAATTCCCGATTTCTTAAAAAACAAAATTTATGACTGATGAATAACAATATTATGAATCTGGGCGCGTGTGATATACACTATAAGTCATATAAGTACAGAGTGCTGAAATTCCGTTACAAGTTAAGTAATCTTTGATATTTTTCAATAATACCCTTCGAGCGCAAGCCAATTAAGATTCCACTTCTGGTTCACAAAATAAATATTTTTCCGAAATTCAATAATCGATGGTTTTTAAATAATTTTGCGTTCAACACTCAAGTCGTCATTTCTTTGTCATTGGAAATGGTCGGAAGACCGGAATAAAGCCTCTCGCCATGACATATTTGAATAAATCCGTCGCGGGCCACGTATATTTATTATAAGTGAGTCGTGATCTGTAATTTCACCGAATCGTGTATAATGTACAATCAATTAATATTACCAGCATTGGTTTTCAACGGAACAAACACTTTTGATGTCTTCGTAATATCTTTGCCAGCGTCCAGTTCAGAATTCGCCATCTAATGGAAAGGTAAAAACTACTTGGATGGCAAACAATGATATCGTAAGAAAAACGTTATCCCTGATAACTCGGTGTTAAAACAACCAACGCTCGATGATTACTTGGTGCCTTCCAGTCGGTTCCGGTCAGTTCCGGTGCGTACTAATCAGTACCGATTGGTACCGATCAGTGCTGATATAGAATTGACTGATAGCTTGTGAGCTATCTGCACTGATGCACTGTGGTGCATCTTTGTAATCACAAATTAACAAATAAATATTGACATGGTTTCATTCTATTTTTTTTCGTTATTCATGGATTGTACTTATATTGATTAATAAAGTCAGAGTATAACTGCAACATAATAAAATATCTGGATAAACACTCGATATCGATGAAATAATAGTGCCGGCGAACAGTATGTCGGGTAAATGGTTGTCGGTGATTTCAATCTCAGGGAATCAAAAAAGTTAGTGTAGATGAAATCATTTCAATGAAGACATGGGTCGAATGATTTGTCGGTGGAAATATTGCGAATTTTACTCTCTCCAAATCAACTATCAATATCATTTTAAATCACGTTCTTCGATGTCATTCATTGATCGGCAAACTACAAACCTTTTGAATTATAAAAAAGATTTTGACGGCACAATAAACATAAGACAGTTTTTCCTCGTTTCTTAATTGCCCTTTCCAGTATCGAACTTATTTCTCACTATGTCTACCTATACGGCATTATAGCGAGAAAGTTCTATACATACATATGCATACATAGATCAACCCCATCGATTGATACTCATCGCGATAATGACATTGTCATTGCATTATCTGCACGCTCGTTGATGGCACGTTCGACTGGGTCATACAGGCTTATGCGATCAAATTATTCTAATATAGCAAAATGCATTCGTAATTTATGTGTACACTTAGGTGTGTGCAACCACATACAATATACGTACATCATCGTCTTCGCTCTACGCGAGTGTATATGTAGAATAATAGACCCTATATATATATGGATCTGTAGTCGCAAGACGATCGTTCATGTCATACAGACAATGCGATTAAATATCATTACGCTGTAGGCTTTTATCCCAAGAGTGATAATGATAACTACCGATCGAAGGACTTGGAACACCATGGTTACTTTATCCCTAAACAATTTCATTCGCGTCCCATTTTTAGTTCTAACCGTCCACTTGTTAAGCAACGTGAATCCGGTTTTTCGAACAATCAAGTCATTACGAAACAAGTTTTCGGTGAAGTAATATATACATATGTATATATCTGTTTAGGACCACTAAATTTGATTCTGAATTTAATTAAATTATTGACAAGTGAACGCGACAAATAAAATAAGTAGGAAATTGAGATACAGTTCGGACAGTATCCTTATGTCTCAGCATCCAATGAAAATTGAAAAACTTAAAGTGAGGAAAAAATGGCAACCATTCCGTGCCAGCGACTTTCCGTCACTGATGTATCCTTGCACTCTGTTCTGTTTCATCTGTGGACTTTTCCCATACAAGAACGATTCTACGAATTACGTTTCCTCAAAAATACGTTTCACTTGTTCCACGATCGCCTTAATACTTTATATTGGCTATCTCTTCGTCAATATTTATCAGACAGATTTTTCTGGTACTTTGGAATACGACAGTGTGCCAGGTATGCTTCAGGGGAATTGCTATATGCTCTTTGGCGGATCTTTCTTTGCGGTAACGTATATTTTGACAAGGGCAAGATTGCGAGTACTTCAGGATATGACAGAAATATCCTCGAGATTGCCCGCAAAAACTTTTGACGAGTTGGCTGGATGGATGCACATAAAAGATGTACTGGGATTTCTGTTTCTACTCGCTCACATACTAAACATCTTCAATAAAGATGTGTACCAAAGTTTGAGTAAGGCCTTTGGTTTATACACAACATTGGTGATCTTCGTGATGGACATGTTTTACATGAATTGTGTGTGGGTACTGAAAGCTTGCTTCGAACGAATCAATGAGAGCCTGATGAACTTTAAAGAGATTTTAGTTACCGACGAACCCCATCTTCTTAGAAGAACTTACCACGAGCAAAGGAACCCTTTATTATTAATGGAACTGCGAACGCTTAAGAAACGACACTTGCAGATTAGCGACATTGTACAGACATTAAACGTGACGTTCAGTTCGCAGATAATTATCACGGTTGTACTGACGTTCACCGAAGTCACCTTTAGTCTATATTTTTACATATTACAGCGTAATGGCAGTAAGCAGATTAATTTAGAAAAACAGATATGGTTCTCTTATTTTATTACGTCTATAGCATATTACTCTGTCAAATTGGCACTAATGGTTTGGGCCTGCGAAACTGGTAAAGATCAAGCGTTGCAAATTGGTACCAACATTCATGAAATTTTGATTAGTACCTTTGACAAACGAATTAAAGACGAGGTATGGACATTAACTATGTAGTCCGATTACGAGCCATTTGTATCTCTGGACTTTACTATTAATTCTTTTTCTATTTTATGACGATGCAGCTCGAATTGTTTTCTCTACAAGTGTTGCATCGGGACAATGTATTTTCCGCAAAAGGACTCACAATGGATGCAACCCTTCTCACAAAAGTAAGAATAATAACAGGACTCTTTCAGCTTCATTTCAACTGGTCAAAAGTTAAAGTTCCTTCTTTTTTATCTGCAGATAGTGAGCGGCATCACAACGTATCTCTTAATATTGATACAATTTTTAATTAGCACAAAGTCCTTTGAAGAAACGGCTGAGAAACCGAAGTAGAAGGTACATAGATTCTTCCGAAACATCCGATCCAATTTGATCCTTCCGAGACGTATCTCTGCTCGTGGATGGTTCGGTAGCCTTACGAAAGGCAACGCGGCATGCGTTCATGCACGGATGATTGTAATGCCACTCAGGCGCGTTTAGTGTATTTGAAACGTCAAATACGCGTAAGACCTACAACGTGTTAAACAACAAAATGTCAGCGACATTAAAATACGATAACGCCGAATTATGCGTAAAATATGCTTCTTCGGTTGCAAAAAGTCTTAGGTTCAGGTTTAGATTAACGACTGGCTACTAGAGCATCCCCGAAGCATTATGTATTTTTCGAGTTTCGGTATTACGCTGAATCTACAAACTCTAAATATATCTTCGGCATTATATTCTTGCCAATGAATAGCTTTGAGAACGAATATCGCTGGTTTCTCAATGTAGAGGACCGCGTGCGGTTCTTGTCGTTACAAACTACGTCATTTTTAGACACGACCCGCGTTATCACTGCAGTAGCGTTGCCGCCAACAAGGCGCCACGATAAAGGATCGCATGACCTTTTGGAACGACCTCTTTCATTTTCCTTACTCGAAGATCGTTATAGGAATTGGATTGAGAGTACGATGAATGTTGTTGCGTTTGATCATGTATGTAATACATGTATGCACTTACGATACGTAGAGAATTTTGTGCGTTTCAATGACAACGCTGTGCACATTAAATGGTGTTGATTGTAATAGGCAGAAATGAAATCTTTATTTCGACGATTTTGTCGTACATTGATAATTACACTAATGTCATTTTCATGCAGCGCTAAATACGCAAATTTCGATCGATCAATGTATGTACGTACAATGTATACATGAAAATATCTACGCTTGCATTTCTCTTACATATTTGTATCGGGTAATACGTAAAAAAATAAAGAAAAATACAAAACAATTAAAAAAAAAGTGGTTTATGCTGTGCAAACTCGTGACGTTTGCGGTGACCCCGCTGGCCTTCACCCACTCGCACGTGGATAAAGTTCACGGGATGAAAATACGTATTAGAATGCTAGACGAGTCGGCCAGGAGGGGTCTCTCGACTTGACTCTACTCGAATCGACGCGTTACACACGTTGTACACACGTCCAATGCAATAAGAAACTGAACCTCTCTGTTAACCTAATAATCTTTTTAAATGACGGAGCTCGGCTCTTTTGTCTAATTCTGGCGGTAAACAGTCGGCCGATTTGTCGTGTAGGCGATCACGCGACTGCGCGACTCATCGCGCGCGGTAAGGCGCCGCGCCGTTAGTTATGACCGATACGCAGTTCTCAGTATTGCGCCAACTGCCGCGCAGTGAGTATACGCCGAGAGGTGTTGCCGGGATCCCTTATGATCGTGACAGCTATTTTATCAGTGAATCCTCGACGAATTTTCAATAGTCACGGCGCAACGCGATCGTGGGTACAATTAGGCGGGGAGCGACGTTTGAACTCGTACGGAAACAGACACATACGCACATGTGTGCCGCATACGCGCATAGCTGTACAAACGTACATCATAAATTGGCTGATGTAAATAGGACAATTCCACTTTAGAGCGATCGAGGCTGACAATTCGGAAAGCGTTAAGAGTGCCGGATAAGAGAGTCGTTGAAAGTGAGTCGAGTCGAGGAGTTTTACATAATGCGTGACCTAGAAAAAGTTGTAACTCTCTTCTCTCGGGGCGTTTCGATTAGATAAATCGCAAAAAGGAGTCTCGAAAAGTTGACGGTACGCGAAAGCGAGCAATGTGAGCGGAGAGAAATCTTCGGATGGTGATACATGGAAGTTAATCGTGCCTTCGATGCTGACAATGAGTTTGGAGTTGTGGAAGTTTGCACGGTATACAGTGTTGCGTTGTAACGCTCGTGTTTGACCGATTCCAAGGCACGGACACAGCCCATAGGTGATCGGTCGTGAATCACAAAATGTGCGATGCCAAAGTGTTTTTAATTCTTTGATAGGTTTCCCTTACCAATGCGCCGTGAAAACAAATCGGCGGAGAGAGGGGGATCGTAAAGTTCCTTCACGAGACATGAAGTAAGTTTAACAAGTTGTTTTCTCAGTGTTCCGTTATCTCTAGTACAAACTACGTACACATACAATTAACTGTATCCGCTTACTAGGTAAACAAATATATTGCGCGATCATTTTTATTTAACATCATTACATTCATATCCTTTATACATCGTAATATTTGTTTGCTTCGATTACGTTTGCAAGACATTTTGAAATTGCCACTCGTCCCGCAAGTATACAACTGGGTGTTGTATTTTGTACAGCTCCGCTCTTATTTCAAATCACGTTTCGCCCGGAAACGCAGCGAATCGCGGAGAAACTGACGCGTGAGATTTGCAAGCCTCGTACTCCCAAAATGGTATATTATCGCGTTGCGGATGTAGCATGAATTTCTCTGATACACCTATCGATAAGATTTCGCGGCCCAACACAATAGATATAATGCGTACGTTATTTGCTATATCAGCGGAAAGTGTTTTCAAGCCGGGCTTACGTCATTCGCGCATTCCATGTGGACAAATATTTTCGCCCGGACGCTACGCGTAGTACTTTAAAAACGATTCTTTAGGAAGGTTGACGTTACTTGTATACCAAAACTTGCCGACGTGTTCGCGAAGAAGCCGTAATTCTTTGCAAGGTTTCTTCGAACGTAGACCCGCTGAAGTAATCCCATCGAGGCGTGTATATATTCATTCGTGAAAGTACCTATAATTAAATTCCTGCTTCAGGGATTTATTGATAATCCGCGATTGGTTTTAGCAGCGTCAAACGAATTATCTCTCTCTCTCTCTTGAAATGGTAGACCGACATTGTTAACGAGTACTAATTACGTCTGTCCACAAAAATAAGTTTGCTCGGTATCCCGTGATTTGCGGTTTCCTACTTGAAGAATGTTGCCCGCTACGCCGATTGGAAGGAATAAACTTCGCTACTGAGAATCGGTTACTTTTTTTTCTTCTTCCTTTATCAGTTCCATGGCCTTGACGGACCACCTCTCCAACTATTTCTGTCTCTCTATTCGCTATTCCAATCGGCCGACCTTGCCTACGATAGTCATTGTCACGGTACTCGGCTAGATGGAAGTAAATTACAATCGCGCGGCCTATGATTTGCAAAAAACTTGTTTGCTCGTGAACCGGCTTTAACTCGCGGCGTGCTGGTTGCAACACGCTCCATGCGTATTGTATACGCATGTACATACGTATTAAATCTTGTCTGCCGTTGACATTATGTATACTTTACGAGTCTACGGCGTGTCGATTCATCCGCGACGATTTGCCTCTCGCGTCATGAAATTCCGATCCCGAACTGCAAATTGATTCAAGATTCCGCTCGTTTTGTTAGTGTTACAAGATGGCGATTAGATTCATTCATAAATACGGAGATGGAGGTCTCGCGTAATTGGTCCGTAGTGTACTCGTGTTTCTCTAACCTATACGCGTTCCGTAACGCGATGTATTGTACTCTTGCGTCGCGAAGAAAAAGTTTGACCTGGATCCTCCACCGCTGAAAGACACAAAGCTGCTTTCACGTTTTTACTCACCCTTTCCTGCGGATACATTAATCCGAAAGCTATTGCACTTAAAAAAAAAAAGAAATCATTCTTTTTTTAAATACGGTTTGACCACCTTGAAAACCCCCGCTCGTTGTTTCCTGAAAAGATGCAAGGTCTAGTTCTCTCGTATTTGTCTTGGCCCGAGACAAGACCTTGTCTCTTGATATTTGACGAGCACGGATTTTGGGAATTCTATTGATAAAATTTGCCGGACCGATTAGTACGTCACGTTTGGTTTTTCCACGGATTTTCCTGGTTGCGTTACGTGTCGTCCAATCGAAGGGGACGACCC
The DNA here is from genome assembly GCA_933228935.1 of Pemphredon lugubris. Taxonomy (NCBI): domain Eukaryota; kingdom Metazoa; phylum Arthropoda; class Insecta; order Hymenoptera; family Crabronidae; genus Pemphredon; species Pemphredon lugubris. Next base: position 64,185,688 of record OW121815.1, read on the forward strand.
GTTTCTCGCCATTCCAGCGTACGCACAAAGAATTTTCACGACCAATTTATCAGGGGCGTAGGGTAATAGCGTCAAAGCGTCGCCCACTTTCGTGGTTCTTTCGATGATTCATCGGACGATGATGACGATGTCGGGCATCGACGATGACGACGCTATTTTTCGACGTCGCGTCGCGTCGAGAAGAATTTCGGGAGTAAGAGAGAGAAAGAGAGAGAGAGAGACTTCACTGTTTGTACGAGACGCCCGGAAGCGATTCGGTTGTATCGCGAACGCTTAATTTACGGACGCCGACCAAAACGCTGCAACGTTGTCGAATTAAATTAAGAGCGCACGATGATTGTGTGGCAATTTGTGTCTGCGCGCAACGTGTCTCGAGAATAGCGCGGAAAAAGGAGGACGGGACGTGCGCGCGACTGGTAACGGGTCTCAGGTTCGCGAAGGAGCAAATATTTCACTCGGTTCCGTTTCCATCCGCGTAGGTGGATAGAGAGATATTTTTTTTCCACGCTGGAGCGATGCCATAGAACGCGATCTTCTTTTCCTTTTCGTTTCGGACACCGTGTGCCTTTCGAGCGCCATGTACCCATCGGTTCTTCTTCTTTTTTTTTTTATAAACGGCCGCGATTGCGTAACCACTAAAAGTATTCAGAGTTTTCGTTGCTGGGAATATGCGTTTGTATAATGGTCACGGAATGGTAACCGGATCAATTGGAAATGGCAACGACGAAGAAAAGTATCGATCGGACGCTGTTTATGCTTTAGCGGCGATTAGATTTAAGCGATAGTATTTATTTATCTATCGGTAGTTTGCAGCGTAGTTCGCAACGTGTTTTTCGTCGACGAAAGCGTAAGCCGCATTTCGGAGACTGACATTGAACTATGAGTTATTGGTCCCTTCGTGCAGGTCGTGGATCCGACTCGTGTATAACACGCGCCCATACGTATTTACCTATGTATGTACGTACAAACGGTACAATCGTATACGTACACATACGCACTCACACATACACGCTCGTTGGTTCGTACAGCGTCACTTTTGTCGTCCGTCGTAGATTGTTGGCTACGTACATACGAACGCATACATAGTCGTCAGGGACGACACGCACGTTTTCGCTGCCTGATTAGAAGATGGAGCGAATACACACTTTTTATAGCCACGAAGAATCGCTATAGCTGGCATCGCTCCGGTTCGACGGAATTGCTGATTAACGTAGCTAGAAAATAGATTTCTCTGAAATCCTAGTTAATAGCGAGGTGACTCGAACATAATACTTCCATCGCCTATTTCTACATCGAGCGACGTCGCGCCACGCGGTTCCTCGTTCTATTCGTCATTTTATCCCGTTCCTGGGCCCCACGGCACTGTGGTTTCCTGATCGTCGCGCAAATGTTTCTCGCCCCGCGTTCTTTCAAAAGAGGTTCTTCCCCCTCGGAGCGTATACACACGCGTACATACACATTTAGGAGCTCGCGATCGGCCAATGGGGGAGTGGCGTGCCGGTGAACGCCATTGGACGCGTTTGTCCGCGGATACTACGTAGGTATACGTGCAAACGAGGTCGACGACTTCCACCCACCTGCCCCGCGACACAAGTCAACTTGGCCTTGACACAACGCGATCGGCCGGTCGCCGGTTCATCTGGGTACCACCCCGGCACGGTGCTCTGGTATTCCGACTCGAACTAAGAATGTATACGCGTTATATCGCTACGCGCGTCGCGCGCGCGAGATACACAGTCGGCTCTCGATCATTTGAAACTCAAGGGACCAGGAAAAAGGTTCACATTACTGGGAGTTCAAATGAATAGGAGTTCAAACAATCGAGAGGGAGGGAGGAGAAAATTCAAATAAACGAGAATTTGATTAAAAGTACATACATATATTTATATGTACATATATATGTATATGTGAATATAACATTCATTTTTATTTCATATTCGTTAATTGAAAGACAGTCTTTCCTTCTATAGCGCATGGCGTTTCACAGTTTCAAGAAACACAGTTTGAAAGCAGTACAATATGAAAGCAGACTGCAAAGTGAATGAGATAAAGATCGGGGTAAACAAACGACAAGTCTATGCATGTCATGTTATGTACAAATTAATCGCGGAAGTGGGCGAGTTTAAAGTTTAAATTAGAGATTTCGGGAGCCCTGACTTCAAATTATAGTGTTGGCGAGCAAGATGCCCTCGCTACAATTTCAAATTATCTAGAGGGCCAAACATGGATTTTTTTCAATTTATCGAGTATTTTTCAAGGGACCCGGGAAAGACTTCAAATTATTAAGAGATTCAAATTATCGAGAGTTGACTGTACAGAATCGCGTTGAAGGGTAGGGTAAGGCAGGGCTGCCATCTTTCCGGGTTTCCCCGGATTTGCCCTAGTTGGGTGGGCGTCCGGACGGGGTTTTCGGTTCAGTCCGAATTCTAAAACTTTTCAAACAAATTAAATGGAAATGTAATGTTGGTGTAGTGTAACTTGTACGGTGTGTATGTACGTGTAATATACCATAATAATAATACCGCCCTCGTCTTGCACTTTCTTCCCTCGTCAACCGTCCGACGAAATTTGAAATTATTTAATTTAACAAAATTATATCATAACCACTGCTACCGTGGTTCATTCCACGCGTACTTTTTATTTTTCTAAAATGGATCAAAAATTAATTTTGAACAATAATATTATTTGTGCATTACTCCAAAATGAAGAGATTAAAAATTAATTACTTTCGAGCCTACTCAAAGTACACCTTTTTAACGATCATAATAAATTTCGCCTGCTACCCCAAGCATAGCCGAATCTAATCATAGGTGACAGATTTACCGATCCCAATGGCTCGAGTGCAACGTGTTTTCAACGCTCGGCGTCAGGACGCGCGTCAAACGTTCGTGGGAAACCGATCCCATACAAAACACGGACACTAGTGACTAGTACCTTATTAATGTTGCGTATCGCGCTCGGGATTGTCGAGATTGTCGAGATAGCCGCGATTTCGTTGGGAGCGGAGCATGCCGCGTAACGCGAGTAGATATTTTCTCCGTTTGCTGGCACGCACGCGGCGAATCAAAGGACAGTGATGTATGTACAGCGTGTATGTACATTACGTATGTATAGGTGGGATAGACGTATATACGTACCTACGTACCTACATACGCGACAGTTGATCGCGTATAAAATGTGACATTAGCATGAACGTGAAACTTGTTTACGGGAAAGAACAGCTTGGTCGTCGTCGTCGCATTCCGTGGAGTAAGTTGCAGTTATTCAGGGAACCTTGACTCGATTGCCGCGGACGCACACCTCACGCGTACACGCTAATGTGTGGCCGAGGATCGTGATTGCAGGCATCAGGTTCGAGATGCAATCGATGAGAATTTATCGGAAACATAGTTTTCTCTCGAGGTTCTCTGCCTCTCAAATATCAGGCGATTCGCGCCAAAGCGGAACGGTGGGTGCGATTTTCTTTTTTTCCATCGACGCTCATTTACGGTCGAGCAACGTTAAGAAATGCAACAGTCGAAGATGCGTAAATTACAATTTCTTGCCTCGTTTCGCTTTACACATTTTCTTCGGATGATTCGGATCGATATGTCACACCGGTAGCATCGTAATACATACCAGTACCGTAGAGCACACTTTGCGAAGACGCTGCATCTCCAGAAACAGAACCGCGTACACGCGCGATATACGAGATTGATCCGGATGGATATTTCTCTTCGGGAATGTTTTGCGAGGATAAAGGATTGTAAAAAAAAAAAGTAACGCCCGTTCGTCGCGTTGTACCAACATTCTGCAGCATTTTTGTAGGAGGCACACAAAAACTTGTTTGTCCACGTTAGAGACGCACGCCTCTTGTAGCAAGTAATGCAAACATAAAATAAAATGATATAGAAACAAAGTTTTGTACTATCGCGTCGTCGAGACATTGCCAGTAATGTGCAATTCGTTCTCATCGCGAGTTCGATCCGTTACTCGAGCGATCAACCACTGTCCCGATACGCATAAGCCAACCAGGTTAATCGGTCAATGAGCGAGAAACCAGTGGCACCTTTGTACTCGGCGCGATTTGTTCGACGGTAGGTTACTTATCCCGCCTCGCTGCTTCTTTCCGCTGCACACAAATCTCCCGCTCTCTCGAACATGCCTCCGTCCCGTTAGGCTTCCTCTCTATGTATTATCATCAAGTGAAATTCAGACTTTGACGTTTACTCAGCGTCTCGCCGGTGAATCGATTTATCACTTTTGACCTTGAACACGCGCCGCTCCTCCGCGGATAGTAACCGCCGTGGACACGAATCTCAGATTGTTGACTCTGCCCCGCTCTTTTCGCTCTGAAATATTACTGACAAAAGGAATTTTACATGACGCGAGCTTTGCATTAAAATGCTCGGTGTGTCGTTTCGCCCCCTCCCCCCTTCCCTTCGTTCTCTCACTCTCTTTCTCCGCGTGTGCGTCTGCAGACTGCCGACCCAGGCGATTAAACGAGAAGAAAAGTACCGAAATTGAGAAGGAAATTATTAAACGGACGCGTGCGCGCGTTCACTTTCTTTCTCATTGAGAAATCGTCGGGGTTATTTTCAGAATATTATTTATCGTTATCGATCGTCGTGCACGCGGCTGTCGAGGCAAACAAGTGTCATCGTGACGTCAATTCGACGCGAGTGACAAGAGCCATTGCCGTTGAGGCGCACTTTTTATCGATGCGATTGTCCACACGTGGGACTTTCGGTTGAAATACGTCACGGCACGCTGTATTGTTACAGTCCGCAGGACTTTGCTATTATCTAGTTGAGGTATCGTCGCACGACCGAGACAAAGAGCATCCGGTACGTTAACTTCGCTTCGAGATGAACTTTTAAGTACGTAAGTACGTCACGGTTGGGCGAGGACAACTTAACCGATGTCCTCGTCCCTATCCCTATCCTCGAACGCGACGTTAAAAGATCCTCGACGCTTCGATTATCTACCCGTCGCAATTCGATCAGTAAACAAATCGAAACGCGCGTATTCTCGCGGAAAGAGGCGGGAGGGGCGGTTCTGCGAACGCCTTGAACCTTTTCCCCGATAAACGTCGACAGAGAGGGGTAAATATCGTTCTGTCGACGCGATCGCGATCGTGGCACTCGGCGAGTGCGTCCGATGCGACCGATGTTGAAAATATTTTCGTCATTGCATATCGGCGATACCAGTCGGTTATCGGTGGCAATAAAATAAGTACGCGTACGAGCGGCGGGCGTTACGTTTTCGCTCCGCTCCACGCCCGCTCTCTATTCCCCGTCCTGCTGGAAAAAACAATTGATAAGGCAGCTGTTTCGCGGGTGATTTGTTCTCTCCCCGCCCTCGTCCTGTCCCACGTGTTAACTACTCGTTTGCTCTATCGTAGTAAGGCGTACCGAACGACGGGGCTGCTCGCGCGTAAATTCATTTCTATGCACTCGCCCGTCTATTTGCTCGAGCGTGTTTTTCCATGGTATCAGTGGCGTAGGATTGCGTTATTTTCAGGGTATCGTGGTGGAATCTAAGAAAAAAAAGGAAAATAAGAAATACCAAGACGCACGCTCGTACGTACATACGCGCGCAGATACGATTCGCGGAGCGATGTTTTGTGTACGATTGGAGATTTTTTTCGTCGGTCACAACGGCGGGGTGTCCGGGTAGCACGATGTTTTTTACGCGGTAATCTTGATTTATGGCGGCCAAAAATTGTTCGTTCGCCGTTTCCAGTTTCTCGGTAATCCTGTAACGAGAGTCGAGCACCACACCAGTTCCCCCGAGGCTTCCGAGAAATTTAACGCGTTAAGCGGAGCGACGATGACGCGGCGTACTAAAAGTTGCGCCATTTCGCGGATTGTTTTCGAGAGCGAAAACACGCATTTGCGCGCGCGCGTGTTTAGCGGAAACAGTTTTTATCCGCCTTCCAAACGCCGATTAGAAGTGAAGAAAACGCAATAACGATTTAAACTCGTCACTTTTTTTCTTCTTCTTTTCTCCCGTTTGATTAGCTCTATACCGCGCACTTGCGTACTAATCTTAATGAACGTACACATGTTTTTATCTACATCGGTGCGTACGCGTGTGTCTTCTTTGTACAAGCAGTGGCGTCGATATGTTTTCTCTTCCTCCAAGATCTGTTTTCGCTCCAGAAATAGACGGGACGAAATGCGACCTCGAGCAGCGGGATTAAACGACATATCTTTTTATTTCAAGAATATTTTGAACGCTGTACGAACGCGGATGATTGCTCGCTTACTCGAGCGCATAGCGCACGATCTCGACTAAACGCAATGAAATAAAATTCGATTCAAAATTGCAATTGTAAATGTTTCTGTCGTATATGTATACATATACGTGTACGCACACTTAATGCCGAAAGATCTTGCGTCACGCGGATGACCGCAGGACCGCAGAAATCTCGCCATGGTAAAGTTTAATGAAATTATTTGACGTCCGCGATGCAGATTCGACCTGTCTCCCATAATGTTTTATTCAGCGACGATAAAGAAGGTCGTAAGGTCGGGCCAATTTAATACCTCAGAGGCGGCTAAATTGCAATGATTTTATTCGTCGGGTCTCCTCAGCGTCACTTGTCGCCCACCTCGAAATACTGCGCCGATATGGCCGACATTCGACATTCTTCGTTCATTCCCTCATAATGGCCTAGGTATGACGCAACAACGATGAAAATATCTGCGCTAGTTCCGATAAATTGCAACGTTACTCTTCCGCAACACCGTGGCCCATGGCTGCGCGATTAAAGTGAAATACGAATCGTCACATCTTGGAAAGCTACGCCATTCATTGGAGAATCTGGTGTAACGTCGGTCAGCTGTTGCGCGCCTATAGATACAGTCGGCCCCATAAGTGCCTGTCCACCTACATACTCGGCCTATATTAGAACAAATAAAAAAACAAGTACGGGCACAGATTTTGAAAGTCAAGACGGAGAAATAAACTTTTATTAATGTGTAATAGGATGGCATTTTCAAAAGTTCATAATTGTTACGGAATACAGAAATACTGAATCAGACCCTTAATATACGTCGAGTATGGTACGTGGCGGGACACTTGTGCCGTCGACTGTACATACATATATACATACGTATATAGTAGACATTATTCCATCGTTTCACGGTTACGCGCAATGGTATGTCTGTTCAATGTTCAAAGTTGCATTTTCAAATCTTTCTGTCGTCCGCGATATGTCATTCTCCGGGCATGCGTATGCATACACAAATCGCCTATCCGAGCGATATTGCTCGTAACGCAATACCGGGTCTGTGCGAAGGGTAGGGCGAGGGATGCTCGGGGTGAGGGGAGGAAAGCATTGTCTCGGTTTTTAAAAGCGTTCGGCTACTCGACGTACGTGATCGAGAGGGAAAGTTCACTCTTGCCGGCACCGATCGAAGAACGAACGACGAACGATGATTATCGATGATCATCGATGACAGAAATGGCGCGGTTCATTCGCCCACGATGTTTGCGCGTACGAGTACGGGTTGAAAAGTCAAAGCGCCGTCATAATGCCGCCGCCCATGGCTAAGAATAGCACGTGGTGGCGAACATTGCTTCTCGTCACCTTCGTCGCTCGTCGTTGCAAAGAAATGATTGTATTACGTACACCGAGGCGTCACCTGCCGCCTAAACCGTAGGCTGGCCCGAGCGAGGAAGCCCCTCTAGAGCTCCTCGAAATTTCTTTTTACAATTACTGTAATCCGTAATAAGAAAGATCGTGGGTTTTTATTTTGAATTTTTTCCACTCTGCGGGGAAGGTGTTTTCACTCGATAATTACTTTCCGCGTAATGTTTTTTGCTTTTTTTGTTTCCCCTTAAAATGGTTTGCATTTGCTCGTTGCAGCAGAAGGAGGTCGCGATGATGAGATCCAGATTCGTGCTAGGGCTCTTGGTCCTTTCCATCATGACCAAGATCGTAGTCTCGAATCGTTGCCTCACGATGCTCCCAGGTAAAGAAAAGAAAAAAACAAAATACAATTTTTAAAAAAACACGATTGCACGCAACCCTCGTACCTTTCGGTACAAATTTGTGTTTTTTTTCTTCAATTAACAGAGGTGACTCCGAAGAGAGTAGTCCATATGGACGGTCAATCGTTGAACGTGCAGTTCGAAGTGTCTCGCAGAGTCTCCCAGAGATTGGCATCGAAAATCATGAGCATCTTCTTGACGGAGGTACTCGGCTATTCGGGGATCTCCGTGGTCGAAAGGGACGACGAGTTCGATACGGCGGAAACCTTCGAAAGATTGTCCGATATTCTCACGCAGACAGGCCACAGAATGTAAACGACGAACCAATCCAATAGCCGATCCCCGCTATACGTATCCGCTCTCGGGCCGTTGCCGTCGGCCGATTAACACGCGTCTTTTATCAACAGACTCCCAGATACGATGGTGAACATGGAAGTCTGGATACCGCCGCAGCTAGACACGGTGCCACTTCTGAACAAATACAACGTGAAGGAATGCGGATCCGTGGCCCAGCCGGGTCATTTCGGTTGGTTCGTGCCGAAAGCGTTGTCGCGACCCGACGATACTTGGTTGACCTTCGCCAGGCGTGAAACGGCGGCCCGTTTTGACCTGGACGAGGCTAATTTGGAGAAAATTACGAACTTCACCGTGAAGCCGAACACCAATTCGTATTACTGCGATAGAGCCTATTGTCGACGCGGAATCTACGTTCCCCAACAGTGTCAGGATATCGATGGAAAGGGCCAACCTTGCGCTTTGTTGTTGACCAGTTACACCGACGTCACGGACTTTGTCAAAGAGCACGTCGATCGGCTGAAACTTTACGTAAAGGTCGCCTGGGTCGGTCCAAATCTGAAGCACCTGACCAAGACTCTAGTCGCGGACTATTTGCAGTCGGCGGAGAATTCAACGGGATTGGTCGTTGATAGGTAATAGCGCGTTCTCACGAGTCAAGTTTAGGTGACCGATTATAGTTGATCAGCGAAAGTTGTACATGACTCGAATCAGTTTTTGTTCACGCGTTTCAATTCAAGTCAGTTAACAAAAAGGAAGGAGCGCAACAGCGATAGTTGGCAATCGTACGGTTAACCCTTTGCCTGGAGGTCTTTTCCGCTCGGGCGAACCAGTAACTCGAGACAGTTTCTTGCATAGTTGGTGAATTTATTGTAGCTAACTTAAAATGATTTTGCCAATAAAGTAACGCCTAAGACTATTATATTTTAATATTTTAATTTTAAGTGGTCAGTTGGAAGCTATTCGAACGATAAAGGTTGACTAGGTCAGTCTTTTGTTGATCCACTAAAAAATTGATCGAATCTATGGAAATAAATGTTCTCACTACAGATTTTCATTCAACTTTTGTTCATCAACTACAATCGGTCTACTAAACTTGACTCATGTGAACGCGCTATAAGTAAAACCGATGAGGGAAAACCGACAAGGTATTATTACGCTTTATTTATTGAAAAACGGTGTTACGGCAGTATCTACTCACTTTCCAGGTCCCTCGTGATTTTGCACTGGACACCGAGTAGCGTGGTACCCAACGGAAGGGACTTCGCGACGATCGACTTTCCACGTTGCGGCACGGAAAGTTCCGATGTTGGCTGCAAGTACGAGTCCAGTAGACTGACCAAACTAGTCTGGGCGAAACTGGAAACCATCGCCAAGTTTGCCTTCGAGGCGATAAATCGTGCAAAGTTCAGCCCCGATATGTACGAAGATCTGATCAATCGTCACGACAGATTTGCCGAGAGCATTGGGGAGGACGAGGTTGCCTGCGGCTGGCTCCGCGACAATCTCAACTATACTTTGTCCCAGTGGGTGCCCAACAACGCGGACAAAAACACTTTCTTCGTCGGTGGAATATTTCCCATGGGCGGGACATTTTACACCGCGAAGTCGATCGTGATAGCGGCGAAAATGGCGAAGGAGGCGATCAATGTTAACAACACCGTTCTACGGGATTACAATGTAACTCTGTTGGCGAGCGACGGACAATGCAAGTCGGACATGGTCATGAAGTCCTTTATCGACTATATCGTGCACAATTATTACGAGAAGTTGATCGGTGTTTTGGGACCGGCCTGCTCGGAAACGGTGGAGCCATTGGTCGGCGTTTCGAAGCATTACAAGACAGTCGTCATCAGTTATAGTGCCGAGGGATCCAGTTTCAACGATCGCAGCAGATACCCATACTTCTTCAGAACGATAGGAGAAAATAAACAATACAAGCATGTTTATCTTCAGCTACTGCAACTACTGGGATGGCATCGGGTTGCATCGTTGACAGAGGATGGGCAAAAGTACACGGAGTACATATCTTACATGCAAGATATGCTCAGAGATAATGGAATCGTTTTCGTTGCGAACGCTAAGTTTCCACGCGAACGGGAGGCCGACGTAATGACAAAGGTAATTTGATTTGACAATCGTAAAGACGTGTAACAGATAAGAAGTAAGGAGTGAAGGAAACAAGTAAGGGAACGATTATAATTTGGTAACTTTCTAGTATCTGCAAGATTTGAAACAGAAGCGAGCAAGGATCATAATTGCCGATGTTTACGATCAAGTAGCCCGGCAAGTAATGTGCGAGGCGTATCGATTGGAAATGACGGCAGTGCAGGTAACTTATCGCGAGCGCCTCGATAAAGTGGATAAAGCGGTTTTAACGAATGACGCGATTGCAGTTTCGTACATGCGTGGTATTTCTTTGATTTAAAGGGTTACGTGTGGTTTTTGCCGCTGTGGCTTCGATCGGAGTGGTACGACACTAATCGTTACAACCGGGAGGGAGAGCAGGTGCCATGTACCACCGAAGAAATGAGCAAAGCGATAAATGGTCACCTCGGCTTGTCGCATGCGTATTTTGCCGCGGACGACGACGTTATGCAGGAAGGTATAACCGTGCGCGAGTGGCGCGAGCGATACGAGCGTAAATGTAAATTGCAAAACCATCCACCCTCTAATTATGCCGGCTTTGCTTACGACGCCATGTGGACTTACGCTTACGCGATGGATCGTCTGATTAGAGAGAATCAGAGCTACGCATTTAATTTGCATAGCGACGAAACGGTGAATCGATTGACGGACATTATCGGAGAAACGGATTTCTATGGGGTTCGTATTACTTTGCAATTCAAAATTGAAAATTGATTTCGGTTGGACGAAATACGATTCCTCCCTCTCTCTCTCTCTCACTCTCTCTTTCTCTCAAGCTAGCACAATGTTAGTAAACGCGATATATACATATACATAGGTATTTGATGATCAATTTCAGGTATCGGGTAGAATTAAATTTTTGGGCGGGCCTTCGAGGTATTCGGTGATCAACGTTGTTCAGTACATCAACAATGAGACCCGTGTGATTGGCAATTTTTATCCCAACATCTCGGAAACTAAGCACGAGGTAATAGGGGGTAGATTGGACTTGAATATCTCGGCCTTTGTTTGGCTCTCGAAGACTATGCCCAACGACGGTTCAGAACCGCCGTTAAGATGCGTTCTTGCCGGATTGGCCGACTTCTTGGACGTGTCTTGTCAAGTTGCTTTTGTAATCGTCAATATAGTTAGTTTCGCTTTCTTGGGCGCAATACTCATCGTCGGTTTTCTTCTCGTTAAGAGAAAGTAAGTTGAAACTTGATTGACGTTCATCGTTTACACGATGATACGTGCGTAAATAGTTGTTACATCAATAGAGCGTGGAGCGTCGAGCGAAGCGTATTAAAGGATTACGCTTAAACGGTTAATTACTTTCTCACTCGACAGGTACGACGAGAAAGTAAGACTTCAGGAAAAGTACATGAAATCCTTGGGACTGGATCTCTCTCAGGCCGATACCTGTGATTTGGACAAATGGGAAATACCGCGCGACCGGGTTGTCATAAATCGAAAACTGGGCGAGGGTGCCTTTGGAACCGTTTACGGCGGCGAAGCGTTTTTCCCTGAGAAAGGTTGGTTGGCCGTAGCGGTGAAAACGTTGAAGGTTGGAAGTTCGACCGACGAGAAGCTAGATTTCTTGAGCGAAGTGGAGGTGATGAAGAGATTCGAGCACAAGAACGTTATCAAATTATTGGGCGTCTGTGTGAAATGCGAGCCTGTACTGACGGTAATGGAATTTATGCTTTACGGGGATCTGAAGACGTACCTTCTCGCGAGAAGACACCTCGTAAACGACCAGAGCTACGAAGATTCGGATGAAATTTCAAACAAAAAACTGACTGCTATGGCGCTCGACGTGGCAAGAGCGCTCAGCTATTTGGCGCAATTAAAATATGTTCACAGGTAAATTGAATAATGTTTCGCGATCTTTTCAGCGTCGAACTATAGTTATCCTTTTTTAAAATGTTTTTTCCTCCTACAGAGATGTCGCTTCTCGCAACTGTTTGGTAAACGCACAGCGTGTAGTAAAACTTGGTGATTTTGGTATGACGAGGCCCATGTACGAGAACGATTATTACAAGTTCAATCGTAAAGGTAACGAGAAAGAGAGAGAGCAAAGATTAGACACGTAGAAACGTTTCGTAGTTTCGACGAGCAGCATCATTTATAGACACATCTTTCAACGCTTTAGGAATGCTGCCGGTCAGATGGATGGCACCGGAATCACTGGGTCTTGGAATTTTTACACCCGCATCGGACGTGTGGTCTTACGGTGTTCTTCTCTACGAGATAGTTACTTTTGGCAGTTTCCCTTTCCAAGGGATGAGTAACAATGAGGTCTTGGCGCACGTTAAAGCTGGAAATTCTCTGACCGTTCCGAAAGGAGTGAAATTACAATTGTAAGTTGTTCACCCGCCGCTTTACTAAGTTTCCGCGTTCGTGGCCGAGGAAAGTGCTGAATCTTTATATGTATTTGAATCTTAATCCATTGTACAGAGAAAACTTGATTTATTCCTGCTGGAGAGTGGAGCACGTGAAAAGGCCAACGGCGCCAGAAATCGTCGAATTCCTAGCAACGAATCCTCGACTCCTGTCGCCCTGTCTCGACGTTCCTTTAGCCAGCGTGCAATTAGAACATACGGGCCAGATCGACATGCAGTTGACGGAAAGCATAAGAAAGTTTTCGTTATCGTGGCCACCCCAACGTCCGTCCGTTGGAACTTCAGCGTCGGCGTCGATATCGGTGACGAGTCCTTTGGAACTGCCAAATCCACCTCTGCTCGACTTAAACTGCCATGAGGAGACTCAGAACATAGAATCCTTGTTAAACGAAATATCCTGCGAATCGGATAGCTCGAGGCCGTTATTACTATCGTCCAGAGACACGGCCGTGTCGATATTAGCAGGCACGCAGTTGAATTCCAATCGAAAAGACGATCAAGTGCCTAGATACGTGAATCTTCAACCTGGAATGACGAAATTATTGTCCGATCCTGGGAGAAGCGAGAATGCCGGAAATATTCGTTTGGAGGAGAGAGGGTCCATATTACAGGAGAACAAAAACACAGAAGACATTTCGATTCTTTGACACGACACACGGGTTACTATTTTGAGACAGAAATCGGTAGTGCATCTTTGCAAGTGTACCGACCATAAAGAAGTTAGAAAAAATGCAACGGGTTTGAACAGAAAAATAAGCGTTTAATCGATGCGTTCTCACAATCAGTGACAATCAGTTTTTTTTACGCATGATCGATATTTACGACCGTGGGAGAACGAGGTGTTCGGTGATCACACAATTATCCTTAAGAAGAATCAGACAGGGCAAGAGAGTGTGTGCGTGAGTGTATGTGTATATGTGTGAAAGAGAAAGAGAGAGAGAGAGAGAGGGCAGGGGCGGCAGCAAAAAGCGAGTTGTCGTCCAAAGGTAAAGGAATTGTTTGTTACAATGAAAACTATCTTTCTGATTCCGCTTTCCAATCAACGAATGGAACGGTGCAGAAAACGTTCAAGTTACTTGAGTACAACTATAATACCGTAGAAAGTACAGTTGGACGGCAAGCGAAAATACCGGTGAGACGTTAATTAAAAAAATCTCATTCTCAAACATTTTCGCTCAATCCATTTTTGAGACTGATTCACATAGCAGAACTAAGTTACACATATTTTGATCTGATGTCGCAGACACGGATAATTATTGTATGTACGTACATTATCGCTCCAGGGGCCGAAGACAAAGAAAAAAGAAAGGCTGACAATGAGAAGGAACGGCGGCCGAGAACGATTGCAATTTTATTTTCTACTATATGTGTAAACGGCTATCTTTCTACGCGTTATGTCTGTCGTTCTCCGCTCAATAGAATTTAGAGACTGATTCTCGGGGCAAGGAACGCGAAAGCAACAGTTTTTCCGGACAGTTTGACCGTTTTTCCGTTTCGAGAAGAAGGTTTTTCTGAGAAAGCGCATTTTATGAAAAAAAAGTCCAACGTTTTACACGAGAGTGTAATCGAGTACGAAAGTTCGTATAACCATGACATTTTTTAGCAGCGTATTTTATTTCAAGTTTTAAGTCCTAAAGAAAGCGAACGCGAATAGCGGTGGAACTCTTTTAGTTCCAGTATATTTTTTTATCCATCCTTTACGCTTACGCGATCATTCGGTCATAAGCGGTGGGAGCGATTGCGTTTTTGCGACTCGCTAGTTTCAATAACGCATAATCCTCGCAAAAACTATTAAAATTAATATCGTACGTACGCTGAGCGCAGGAAACATTACTAGTGATTAGGATTACGTATAGTCAATATTTATTTAACGAATCGCTTCCATTTGGAAACATCTTGTAACGTATTAGTAATAATCTTTATCGTCGGATCTTTTATTTGAGTTACGATGAAAGACATTGCTTTAAGCCGAGGAAATATTATCGAGAGGCACCGCGATAAAGTTGCGTACAATCGTGATGTTGGAAATATATATTATATACCTCGAATAGTCGTTAAAGAGGAAAGTTAAAAACGGTAGGATTGTACGGTAAGACGTAAAAGACTCTGTACAAAGTATTTAAAGTTTACGATTTAATTCCGTACGCAACCAAATAAATTGTCTCGTAGTACGGCCAATTTTATTCAACGTTGCGACGCGAGTATGATAAACGCGCCGATAAAATTTAATCTTACAGCCGTCGCGTAAACATCACATTGCACGTTGCATCGCGTAGACGCGAACCGCTTATCGTAGTACATAGGAAAATCTTTTTTACTTTGGTTTAGATAGATAATAATCCCATAATCGATAATATTTACACGAGTCGCGCGTCGCTGCTAACAAGTAGAGTACGTAGAGTAAAAACTTGAAATTTCGAATACGTACTGTGTTTACATCTATGAGGCAGTACAATCCTTCCTAATAGCTTTATATATGTTTTATATTAACAGATCGTATGCCACTATTTATTCTCGAAATGTAAAATACTTTAATTTTATATCAAACGAAGATTTTACGCTGTTAATATACCTATTACTATCAACTATTCCTTACAAGCATATTCCTTATGCTTTCTCAAATTAAATTATATGAAAAATTCTTGCCCACTGTTTCGTCAATTTCCCCTTTACGCCACAAATACCATTTCAGGATCGGAGAAAACTTTAACGATGACGAGGTGTTGGATAGATAAAGGCGTTTAATGGGGTTTCGCGTGATTAAGAAATTGAATAAAGAATATTATGCCACCATCGAAACTGATCGGCACCACGAAGTATAAATAAATTGCAGACTTAGGCCCGCTGTTTCCAGATTAATTGTACTCATTTCTTCTACTGCACGAGCAAAAGGAACTTCCGAGCTGTCATCGTAAAATCGGGTTAATCAAATTTTATTTGTGAGATTGTTTTTAATCATTAAAATTATAATCGCAAATAATCATTATACGTATGGTCTTTTTTTAACAATTTAGTTCCATTCTACTTCGCGTAGACTAATTTATCGTCCTATTACTACGATATTCGGTTTCCAGGCGTTTGAATAATACCGCGCTGACTGCTTAATTCTTATATGATCCGATTAAAATGGGGGGCGCTGTAATCAAAAACGATTATGATCGTCACACGTAAGTAAAAAGTATCTTACAATACTTGTGCACTACGCTACGTACTAATTTAGATATCATACCTTTTCTAGTTCATATAAAAGTGTAAATGTAAATTTTTCTCGTCCGTTCTGTCGGTAAGAAAGTTTGGCTTCGTTTCGTCTGCTTCGATTCTTGGCACAAACCTGCTATCTAGTTTGGCGCAGAAAAACAGTGATAGTTTCCACTCGTTATTCGGGTTACAAACGTAGCCTATGTTTCAAGCCTTGAATTCTAAGGTATACATAGACTATTAATTAAATGAAAATCGCCCGTTTAAAAGATAACCATGAAGCGGAATGCGTTTAAAAGCAGTTTTCATGCATCTTGAAGAAGTATCCAAATATTGGGCCCACTCTTGTGATGCGGGTTGCATTTTACAATGCACGTCATATAGGTTAGTGGTCTTTACATTGGATTTTTTCGACTGACTTTAATGTTAAATTTCTGGCCCTTAACTGTATTCAAATTTGATATACAAAATTTTCTATAGCTAGGCTAACACTCTGTACGCAATTACTTTAGCCCTATTTAATGTTCTTTTATGAAACAAAGTATGTTTAGCACTGTATGTTTGTTTTCCCACAAAAAAATTACTTGTCATATTGCGACCGTAATACTTGTTTTAAACAATGTTTTTCTTTTATTTGATTTTTTGATTGTGCAGTACCTTCTATGGGTCATTGATGGATCTCAGAGTTACGCAATGGAAACATTCGCAGCAGAGGTATCGGAGAAACAAATAAATAATTTGTTGCACGAGAGAAATGACTCTCAAGACTTCGAAGCTTTGAAACAAGTAAATTATTGCAACGAATTACTCGACGTTCCAACATTTTTGGATAGGATATCGTATTCTCACATTGCGACAAACAGGATGACTGATAAAGAAAATAAACCTCAGGATTCTTGTTTAAATATTGCGCCACAGGTAAATTATAATACTGCTCGGAAAGTCTATAATTTAAATAATTTAAATAGATTGAACTGAACTTACTTTAACTTTTGCAGAATCTCAAAACCGAATGTTTGAATAAAACTTATAAGCTTGTGGATATCCATTGCAAAGAAGAAAAGATGTATTCGCATTGCTTCATCATTAATGGAAAATTACATCATCGAGGACAAATTGACGTAATAGAGATGCCAATGGAGCAAACGTCTACCTACAAGTATTTCTTTGTTTACGAAGATCAGGTCTCGAAATTTGTTGTACTAAAAGCTTTGCGTGAAAACACTGCTAAAGAAGTGGCATTAAAATTGTTAGATATACTAGCTATTATTGGGGCACCACAAGTTTTGCAAAGCATCAACGGACGCAATTTTGCGCAGCAAGTAGTACAGGAATTGCGGTCGCTGTGGAAAGATTTTGTTATATTACACGGAGATGTCCTAAAAAATCAAATTGGCAGTAGGGATTTTAAAAATCTGCTAAAATGCTGGGTACAGAAAAATCCGACGAAAACATGGCACGAAGGTTTGAAATCTGTGCAGATTTTTGAAAATTCTACGTTCTGTTGTGAAAACGGTAAAATCCCTTACGACATTTTATTCGGGCGAAACGTGCACGAAGATTTGGAGAAATTGTCTGCCAAAATGCAGTTGAAAAAAACTATGTGGGCGGAAGAAGAGTGGATCAGCCTGATGACCGATAAAAAGGATGAAAGTGCCGTTAAGCTAGAGGATGCAAATTTCACCGATGAACTGATTCTAGAGGACGACAACGAATCGCCTGGTGAAGAGCCTCCAAGCGAGACTCATGGCTTTAATTTTGTTAACGTCAGAAGCGAGCCTTTAAATATGCCAACAGAAGAAATTGCGTTTGAAAACGAATCTGAAGTAAATAATCCGACGAAATCGTCCACAGATGGGCAGGACTTAAAATGCAAAGTCTGCCAAAAACAATACATGAAGCCGGGTCACTTAAAGAATCACATGAAGACACACGTTAAAGGAAAGAAATTCGAGTGCACCCTGTGCAAGAAGACATTCCACGTTTTAAGTTTGTACGAGAAACACATGCGACAGTCTCACGGTCAATACAAATTGTCTAGCCTGAGTAGAACGCGAAGAAGTAAAAACGCGCTATCGAACGAGTCGACAACCGAAGGTAAAGTACCGCCGAAAAGATCCAATTGCTCTTCCATAGTGAATTCCAGTGAAGCTCAGTTAAGTATAGCGAGTGATTCTCCTAAAACAACAAGAAACACGGCTATAACTCGCGAAAGAAGAAAGTTAGCCGCGGAGAATCGAATGAAAATAAACGGCGATCCGACTCTCGAATGCACATACTGCAAGCAGAAATTCAGTTTTCCCAGTGTGCTCAAGAGACACATGCGCTCGCACACGAACGAGAGACCTTACGTATGCGACATCTGTAATAAAAGTTTCAAACAATTGGGACACCTAAGTCAGCACTCGTTGACGCATAAAGATTATCGTTCCTTCCACTGCGAGTTTTGCGGCGTGAAGTTCGACTGTCTGGACTCCCTGAAACTCCACGCTCAAACTCACAAAGGCGAATTCGTATCGAGATCGAGAGAGGTATTCCGTTTGTTCGAATGTGACAGTTGTAAGAAAGTGTTCACGACTAAGAGCGTTCTGGAGCGTCACATATTTACTCACACGCACGAGCGCCAATTCGGATGTAAGATCTGTGGGAAGCGCTTCAAGCAAGCCGGCCACGTCAAGTCTCACATGTTGGTCCATACTGGTGAGCGAAAGTTCGAGTGTACCGTGTGCAAGAAAAGATTCAGCCTCTCGAATTCCCTGAAGAAACACATGTACGTTCATAACGGGGAGAAACCTTACCAGTGCGACGTGTGCGGGGCACGATTTTTAGAGAAACGTAATCTTAACGGCCACCTGATGACCCACACGAACGAGCGTCCGTTCCGCTGTAAAATTTGTGGGAAAAGGTATACTTTAGCGGACACTTTGAGAAGGCACGTGAGCGCGGCTCACGAGGACGGTCGCACCTATCAGTGCGAGATCTGTGCGAAGATGTTCAAGCAACTCGCCCACTTGTCTGTGCACAAGAAGGTGCACAACGATGAGAGACCGTTCCAGTGTCATCTCTGCGAGAAAAACTTCAAGCACAAGAACGTTCTGAAATCTCATCTCGCGATACACGCGAACGTAAGGCCCTTCGAGTGCGACATTTGTAAAGCTACTTTTGTTAGGAAAACGAATCTCCAGACGCACATAGCGTCCGCGCATATGAACGAGAGACCGTATGCTTGTACAATTTGTGGGAAACGGTTCAAGCAGATCAGCCATTTGAATGGTCACGTCGTGGTGCACAGTAACTCGATGCCTTATCAATGCGACTACTGCGATCGACGGTGCAACCGATTAGACAACTTGAAGAAACACATGCGTCTACACACCAAGAATAAAGAATGAATCACGAACGCGCCTATGTATATTATAATGGTAGAGTTAAAGCGATCCTTAGAAGCTTCTACTTTTAATGCCTAACAGTAGTCTCGCATTGATTCAGGGCTGAATTAAGGATCAAGCAAAATAAGCGCCTGCTTAGGCCACCGAAAGATCCCAGTTCGGCTTTGCATTGAATCTATTGTACTTCGTTAACTATAATCGCATACTTATTATAATGTGATCGTCGTATACTTATAGACTACAGATATTTTTCTATTGCACTCGGAACATTGAGGCCCAGAATCTTTTAGCATATTTTCCGAAGCGTCTTTACGAATCGTTGCTGCGGATCCTTCCTATTCCTTCAAAGTCGTTATCAGTCGAAACAGAAACGATGTCGAAATTCAGTGCAATTAAAGTTGTGCAAACACGTGAAACGTCACAGCTTCGTAGCGAAATTAATATGAAAACGAGTAACATGTGTGCAATTAAAGAGATTCTATCGACGTGCATTACGAAAAGTAGCAGGTTTAACATTAACCACGAGAGCGAGCACGATTCACAGTTCGCCACGAACAATAATACATTATATTTCTAACATTGTGGCGAAAAGTAGTAACGTTTCATTTGTAGACAATTAAAAAGTTTTTGGCGCTTGTCTGGTCGTTAAAAACAGTGTCAACTTTCTAAAAGGGGAAAGACATGACAGTGAAAATGTTAAAAATAATGTCAAAAATACCGCATGATTTTACCAATCCTAACTAAGAAAGTTTCGCTTCCACTTTTGAAGCCTCATCAGAGGATTTCATTTGTCGTACGAGGACTAGGACCTTTCAGTTTACGAACTCTTTTCGTAGATCGATCGTACAGCAGAATATTATGGAATTCAGATAATAAAATGCATCGGTAATGTTCACCAAAGGTCTTATCCAGAGAGAATTTACTGGATAAATGTAAACGTGCTACTTTCTCAGACTAGAATCGGAACGGACGTCGCTACGTCCAACAAATTTATTGTACATTGTAACAACTTCATCATTATGATATTGTTTTTTAAAAATAAACTTTACTTCCAGAACGATTATTGCTCTTCTTAATCAAATCCATACCTGCTGTAACGAAAAAATAATTCTATTCGAATTCCTTTGCTTGCGGAACCTGGCAATTTTCTTGGAATTAAGAAAATTTAATCTTGTCCTGTACAGAAAGCGAATGATGAAATTTCGAGAGGACAGGATAAATATAACGATGCGTGTTTCTACAGCGTTGCGTGTATTTACAGATTCTTTTTACGTTATGTCCGCCGCAGATAGCGTATTGTTTAAACAATTATACAGAAACGACTATTGAATAGTATTCTTTATGGTTTTACGTTAGATCATTGTACGGCTAATAATAGTGTCATAAAAGACGTTGACATTTGCACGATCTAAAAAACATTGTTTTCTGTTAACAAACACTTAACAAATCACCATTCCATTAACATAAGAGTGATAAGAAAAAGTCAAAAGAAATGTACATACCGAGAGAAACAATTCAACGCCCAGTACGTTAATCTTGCCAACAGGAAATTTGCAGAAGACCGCGCTTCGCATGATCAAGAATCTGTAGACCATACGGATTTCCTTTGTGTAGAGATACCAGCTGCTCGTACATCTTGACCGAAAACGATTATTAATATTAATAAATGATTGCACACACTGTTTCATCCATATGCGTTTTCCTTACACATCGTAATAGAAATTTTCACTGTAATCCAATATCAATTGTCCGGGATAACAGAGGACGAATAAATGAAATACTTGTCCCACCACGAAAGATCCGTGTCTCAGTTTGAGTGAAACATCCGTACTAGTTACAAACTGATAAGAAAAGTAGTGAATGTTTTCGATGTCATCTTTCGTATACGGTTTCAAAGATTTTTCCAGTTTTTAGTCACTCGCATTTCATTAGGAAAGTACGGTCAAACAATGTCTATACCTGTGCGTATATTTTTTACGTGTGAAAATATTTCAGAGTAGTGTCTCTTGTGGGAAGCTTAGATATTTTTAACCAATAGCTTGTGCTTACGTGCAATTTGATTAAACTGCTTACTTGATATCCTGTGAAACTAATTAACAGAACATTAAGCGAGACCATAGTTGTATACACTGCGCAATACGTCGATATGATACCTTCGCAATACCTGAAGAAGAAAAAAGCGGAAAGTGTAGATGTACCAAGAATACAATAAAATTTTGAGACCAACTTGTTAAACGACCTCGCCGTTATGCGACAAATACATTGAGATTAAATAATATAATTACATATGAGTTTTCTGAAACATTTGAATCCCGTATCTGAGCTTGCGAAACATTTTTCTAATCTCCTCGTTCGTCCATTCCGATTTCAACTTGTACTCGTTTTGCAAATATTCTGTTTCCTCGTCAACGTAGCGATTTTCCAAGATATGTAGGTGTTTGATGTAATTGCTAAAGAAAAAGTCCTTCTATTAATTCGAAAACATAGATTAAAGATAAATAAATGGTAAAGATACGCGATAGGAATTGAAAAGAATTTAAGAACCCGTTTAATTATACCATTGAGAAAGTTCCAAGATACTATCCAAACTTTACAAGGTAATAATTTATGACTAATCTAACTGTTTTGAAAAAAGTGATCGATCACGTCGTAAATCTTATCTCGCATATTACGTGAATGTTACTCTTACCCCGCGATCGAATATAAACCACATATGTGTTGCACGAATAACAAAAGCAACACATCGGAGGTAATAAGTTCGTACACGCATACTGTGTAATACACGTATTCAAACAACAGGATTGGTAGATAATGTTCATCTTCGTCGACGTAAAGTTCTATCAAAAATAAGAGTTTTTTTTCTCGGGATTCGTTTAACGGTAGAACGATGTCCAGAAGAACTGGTTGGAAATACGCCGTTAGCGTGTACAGTGTAGCAAATGTCCCAATCGTGGCTAGATAAAAAGTATAAATTATTATTCATACGTGCAATTACAGCAATATTAAATATTTTAGTTTGCGACAGAAAGAGGAAACTTTTGCGCGCGTCATTTCTTTATCGGACTTCATCTTTAAACAAAATGGATGTCCATTTGAAAAAGAATGTTGACCTTTGAATAACTTTAAGAATGTTCAACGATGTTGGTTATTAATTTATTTTATTCATCCCTTGCATTTTCCCACTGAAACCGTGACGCTTTTATATGCAACAGTTTCTTTTTTGAAGTTTTCAAACGAACACCCAATACATATCTCAGTCGAAGATGAGTGCATGGGGTACTTTTAACGAAACTACAAATTGTTCGAAAATTACAAACTTTTGGTCCCTATTTTAATTATTTAAAGAAAATTCAATTATGTTGGTAATTATAAAAGATACAAGGTCTAGTCTGGCGTACTTATACTTGGCCCGAAACGAGCCCTTGTCTCTTGATGAATTACAGACTTACCTACGTAATAAATAGTAAACTTCGTCCCTTGTTTCCCGTAATCCACAAGAATCTGGTACTGCGGTAGTTTCGACATTTCCAAGGTATTATTTTTCATGTCGACGAGTAATTGTTCTATCTGCAACATTTAAGAACACACAAGCGGGGTGTCCAAAAATTTGAAGTACCATTGAATTTCAACCCCACTTTGTCATTTTTCTTTACGCGCGTTTCGTCATCGCCGATTCACATTGACGAACTTCGTCATTACGGAACTTTTAATTAACCACACAATTCTATAGAAATGACGTAAATCACTTACCGCCGATGGGTGAAGCACAGGTATCGAGAACTTCATTATGCATCCAAACGCGGCCAGGGCTGTCGGTATTAGTTCGCAAACCAAGGAAAAGTCTTTACCCCACTCCTCTCCAATCCTGATAATCTGAAATGCACAAAAGGTCTTACAAAACTGGGTACATTAAAAAACAAAGAACACTTATTCCAGCAGTGATAGATGCGCGAGACTTACCTGAGCTATGGTCCCAAAAAGGGACAATGATACCACCCCTGTGATTACGAAGGGGGACCTTTCTCTCGGCCAAAGTCCAACATATGTCACTATCCTTTTGTACAGCCCATACTCTTGACGTCGAAAGAACTCTTCGTATGTCGGGACGTCATTGCCCCTTGTTTCTCGGATCTCATCCATTACGAACACAACCGAGCACGAGGGACACGGAGGAAATAATGCCAAGGGGAGTAATAACCCGCATAGTAATAGGGAAAGTAATGGCAATTTGCGCAGAAATTTTACGCGTTGGTTTTTTTCACAGTGCATTATGGTAAGCGATGCCAAACACTTTGCAATTACTCATTTATGCTGTCCGTTTAGCTTGCACCTTGCATTTCTCATGATTGTTTCGATGGACTTAAATGGCGAGTAATAACACGCTCGGTTAATGGTACTCGTACTGCCGGGTGATACTTCGTCCGTAACATTAACAGAATCAAAGATTCGTTTAGTTTAGCCTGAGTCGAAGCACTGACAATGAGTGATAAATCATATTTGTTTTACTAATAATTCCCGTTACGCGGCGAATCAATTGTCGGGAACATAAAATTTATATATTTGTTTGTACAGAGTGCATCGTTTAACCCGAATGTTTGAGATATTTCAATGGATCTTGATTTGTTTCAGAAACGAAAGAAATAGATTTACATAATCTTGCCGGTGATACGAATTATACGAGCACACTGTATAACAACACGGGGTGGAAAATGCGATATTCAGGTAAAGAACAAAAGATTCACACGCTTCGATGCTAATTTTTATAAAAGTCTCTTATTATATTAAAAATTACAAACAAAGTTAAATTTACGGGTTATAAAGTTAATAACTGTATGTAGGAATTTTATTCGTAGTTTTCGCCCTTCGATAGATTTCTAATGCTGTTATTCTTTCTTGAGTCGTACTGCCATTTAAAAATATTTTTCTATCTCTCACAGATAAAAGAAAGCAGCGTTTTAATGTATCAACCATTCCCTCTTTATAATTTATTATTAACTTTTCTTGATTCCTCCGTATATTACATTGCATATCAACACGGTTCTCTTGGACTTCTATGCAAAGCCTCAATAATTGAGCGTTAGTAAAATAATCTCTTGGATACATTTTTAAAATTGTATTCTTTTTCTTTAAGACGACCTGTCATGTCAAAGACAAAACAATTTTCTATTCACCTTACGTCAAGCGTAGTATTAAGTTCGGTAGTATCGATTTAATCCTAACGGTATAATAATTAGGAAAGTCAGATGGAAACGTTGAAACATCCCCCATTTCTCGTTCCAGCTAATTACTTCCGGAAGTGAGTAAAAACGCTTACTGATTTCCCACGATATTGGCTGATATCGGTGGGAACAGAACCGACGGTGAAATGAGCGGTTGCACTACTGGCCCCATGACTTTCTCCACGTCCGGCGGCTCTTGAATCGGTGGCAAGGGCGATTGCTCCCAATCGGAATCGGTAGAACTGATTTACGGAAGAAAAGGCGTGTAAGTATCGTCACAGAAACCCTGTACTTTATTTCGATACACGAAAAATCGATCGGCAAATCGTGGCAAGTAAAGCGAGTTTACGTCTTGCGGTTTGCCACTCGGTATCGATTCGGTAAACTCGAATCGATCCAGGCGAAAAACGAGCGAAGTGGAAATATTTGTTCCAACAAATTTGCGACCTCGTGGAAATACGCGGAAATCTATGATCTACGGTTTGCTCGCGGTAAACCCAGTTTCGTGATTTATATTATCCTTCGCGAGTTTATATATCTACACAGTGGTGAATCAATATTGGAACAATGTAATAGATGTTACGCGAGGAATATCGATATCGAGCTGGTCCGTGTTAAGCGAGTGAAATCAATATTAAATAATTGATATGTTAATACTCGGGTGATATCAGTATTGAGATAACATCGGCGTGAAATCAATAATGTCAATATCAGCTATTTTATGATCGAAGTTGGCTATAACTTGTCTCTACACATTCCTCCCTAGTTCGCCAGGGCTCAAAGAGGTAACTCGGTTAATTAGAAGCTTACAATTGGAACTGTTCCTACTCCGTGGACGTAATGATGCGTCCTTATTAAATCAAACAATCGATCGATCTATACATCCCATCTCCGCCTACACATTTTTTGAATTCCGGTATCGCCGTAAACGTGTACGAAATTACGTCCATCCGACAGAATCAGCATTTACCCTATTACTTTGTACAAAGTCAGCGTGGCGCGTGAATAATTGACTCTGTTATGGCAGCACGAAGACGTTCGCCATTATATCCCTAAAGATAATACCGATCGATGAATATTTCGCATTGATGATCGTGAACGTACCTGCTGGCTATCCTGATGTCGTTATGAAGATTATCGTAACTCAGTCTGTGGGATATAGATGGTAATTTTCCACTGAAAACAGTGGTAGGGGACGCCAGTTCGATGAGGTTGCTATCGATGTACGTCGCGGCTTGTATTTCCTGCTGGTATAACGCGTAAAGATTCTGCAAATCCGGCGTCATCCCGAACCGTCCGTCAGCTTGTAAATTGGCACAAAAAGAAAGCGATCCAAACTTGTAGCGTAACGCGTAAATAAAATAAACCAGCAGCACCGAACTATTACTTTCGTGTAAAAGTGTTCTCGTTAGGTTAACACGAATTTTACATTAGAGCCATTATTCTATTCTGTAAAACTTGAGATTCCAGTACTGTATAGGGTGTTTCGTTCGAAAATTAACGAGCAAATATTTTCCTATTGGTCCTTAAAAAAAATCATATGCAGAAATTCATATTTCTCGAAAGAAAGTAAGTTCTGCCCGAAACATTTTCTTTTTAATAACCAATGGTTTGGAGGACAAATATTTGCACGCAGAAGTCGAGATGGGATACCCAGCGTTACCAGCTTTAATTTTTAATATTGCAAACGTATTGACAATTAATTTGGAAAATAATCACTGAACTGCATGAAAAGTGAACACAATACTAGAAGCACGCGTTAAAATTCTCACCCTCCATGATACGCCTTTGCCTGGTGATAATCTCGTCCGATATCTGCCTCTGTCTGTCGTAACGAAGCAGAAGAAGTTCCCGACGCCTAAGCTCGTGTTGCTTCACCAGCCTCTCGCTTTGCAACATCATCTTATCGGCCTCCAGCTCGTGGACCCTCAGCATTAGAGCCAGGAGTTCCCGCTCATCGTCAGAATTGATGCGCGATGGCAATTCCTAGGAAACGACGAGTTCTTACATGGATAAAGGTAGGATTTCGTTACCACGACCGATCGTAGTCGTGGACGACCGCGACACCCTGGATACGTTGTTGTAAATGGGGCCGATTTCGTTACCACGACTCTCGGTTGTCGTGCGACCCGACCGATCGCACCACTAGCCCGGCCCAGTGCTGCGACTGGTCGTCGGACGACAGGCAAGTTGAAAATAAAGATAGACGGAGGCAGCATGGACCGGGGAGTGAAGGATGGGCTAATAATGACAAGAACGACTGTGTCTGATCGTGGTAACGAAACCGGGGCACCGACGACAACATTTGTCATAGTCGTCGACGACTGCGATCGATCGTGGTAACGAAGGTCTACCTTAAGTGTACTAAACGTTACGGTGCAATTACGTAAAAAAAACTTAAAAAAAAAATTGCCCCCCTTATTTTCAAAGTTATCGGTTGTAACACGTATACAGCGTTGTAATTAACCGAAATTACTTTCTTGTCGATACTTATGCGACACAATTGTGAACAGAAGCTCAACTCCTGTTCTTTAATAGGGTGAGTGAAGACAAGAAGATAGGGTTTGTTTATATTTCGTGATAAATAAAGTAAATTAAAAAAATGACTCACATCTTCGAGAGCCGCGCTACGTTTTTTGCAAGCCTCCAACTCGCTCTCCGTAATAGCGCGCATTTCGGCAAATCTCTCCTGTTCCCTCGTAATCTCAGCGAGTTCAGACCAAGCGTGCTGTTCCGCCGTGTCTCCCTCGAGATCCGTGTCTTCCAACAGATCTGTCTCAACGTTAATTAGAAAAGAAAATTTTTAGTATTTGAAAATCTCCAAGTGGTCGGCCTTAAAATAATAATATTTCTTTAATAATATCCGTTCATTGGTTCGTCAATAGCGAAACATTTCCAAATATTTAACAGGCTGACGTCAGCGCTGCATTTCGTCTTTTTCACCATCGCGCGACTCCGGCATAAATAAAAATTCGGCTCGATTAACTTATATTTATAATCCTTGAATTGAGATGAAATAAATCCTACTTTATATCAATAAATATACCTGAAATTCTTCAAAATCTAATTCTCAATTATCCGTATATGTTTTCAGTGGTCGAACTATACATTCGGTGCCACGGGCTATCCGATGGTACGCGCAAGCGTCAACGCGTTAAACATAAAACACTAGCGAGGAAACGACAAACTTACGAACGCGTTCGTAACCAGGGACGGAAACAGAACCGAACCCGAACCATCCAGGTAAGGAACGGAACGTAAGCCGCCCGAGAAGTTGTTCGGTTCCGAAGAACGAAACCGAACCGTACATCTCGAGTTGTCGTGACAACTGGGCCCGGAACGTCCGGTTCGGTTTCGTTCTTCGGAACCGAACAACTTCTCGGGCGGCTTACGTTCCGTTCCTTACCTGACTAGGTTCGGGTTGGGTTTCGAATACGTTCGGTTCTTTTTTCCGTTCCTGTTCGTAACGACCCACCCTGTATGTCCGCTCACCTACATCGTCGACCTCTTCTACTTGGGAATCCGTCCCCGAACGCAGACCGACGGATTCGTGATTCTTTCCGTACAGCCTATTGCTCTTCGACTCGCACTGCGATATCACTGAGTGCTGCTGCTCCGCGGCAATGTTTAGACCCAGAAGATGACTATCCAGTTCCATTAACTTTTTCCTTCAAACAGAACCGTGTTCGAAATCAAACAGGGTGTCCGGTAAACGACGGTAGTCCGTTAGGGATGCGTTACATAGGATAACTCGAAGCGACCAAGATTCTTGATAAGGAAAAACTTGAGTGAGATTATTCCAGGTATCGTATCTTTAACGGACTACCTTAATTTTCAGCGCACTCTATATACGAGAACCATTATCTTAGGTGTCGGTAATAGGCGGCCCGCGGTCCGGGTCCTGACCGCGTAGGATAAATAAATGGACCGCCAAAAATTTTACATTAATACTGTTTTTTTTTTTCATTATTTGTCTGCGTGTACCCAGAATAACTTGATAACAATCTGCACGTAATTGATATTTAATCTATTTTTAAGATGGATTTGCTGAATTACAGTGGCATTCATTGTTTATCGTTGTTTATAATAATAATAATAGCCACGACAAGTAATATTTAGTTTCGTTCTCTGGCCTTGAAATTTTTTGTTACAATTAGAAATTAATCGCAGACCCCTGCCTTATCTCCTTATCTGCAAACGTGCGGTAAAATACAAAAATACCCTCCGACTCAGATACGTCCGAAACAGGAAATCGCTATTCTTCGATTTTTAAAATCGTAGTTTTCGGAGACTAACGTGACTTTACCTCAAACGCATTTGTTCTTTGAAGGCCAACACGATTTTCTCTCGTAGCGATCTGAAATCCGTTCCATCCGTCTGTTGCCGATTCTCGTCAAAATTATTCGTACACTCGTCCTTCATCTTATTCCGTAGACGCGAGATCTCACCTTTCAGGTCGCTGATGATACCACGGTATTGCGCCACGTGCAAGTACCCCACGTCTATCACGTTTCTCTCGACCTTATTCGAGATTCTGTTGGCACGATCAGCGTACATAAGGGTGTTCTTACTTTCGTCGCGTTGCGCGCTGGCCGGCGATGCGTGTGCGATCATCACCGTACGACAATTTCCGCTCAGAGTTTCCTTCAGTAACCTGGTTAACTTGGAGTCACGGTAATTAACGTAACGCGCACCTCCGGATAGAGCGTTGATGCAGTTGCCCAGCGCTAGGAGGGATCTGTTGATGTGCGCCCCTTCTTGGAGACGTTTGCCTTTATTCTGAAGGCAAGGGAACGCGTCGAAGAAATCATTGACGATCTGGCTGGCTAGCATAAGGAGACGAGAGGGTGGAATTCACGGCGTTTTTTAAACGAAGGAAATTTGTGTCTTCTATCCGAGGTTGAAAAGTTGTGAAAAATAAATATCTACTACTCCGAAGTTTGGTGGAATTTGGAGGAAAACTCAGTTGAATTAGCGTTGGTAAGAATTTGTGGAGGAATCTTGAATATCGGATGCGGGAGATTCTACCGTAGACACCTGCAGTGTTCACCTAATCTGGCAGACACTGTTTAAACAAAAGCTGACCTCGATTTTTCGATAAAAAAAAAAAAGATGTGGGGGGGGACGTGGCAATTTGTATTTCACGAGAGACAACATTCGATGTGGGCGACGAAGAAGAGAGAATCGTCTCACCTTTGTTTGCTTAGCACGTTCCGAACCGGCAAGATCGATCATGAATAGTCTACCCTGTTTCACTTTCGTTCGTTGACGATGATCGTCACCTGGAATCTGTCGGGGTGCTTGCCGGATCGTTACGCTGAGGAGGGCATGACTTCTAGAAGAGGTTTCGTTGGCACCTGTCGGTTCCATCGTTCGCGCTCTGTTACCGCGATGTAAGAGCATCATTACCTGTCGATATCGCAATCACAATTCAATATTAATCGTTCTACTAAAAATTCGCGAAATACGGAGCAATTTCTCATTTCACTTTTAAGATACGATCTGCCTGGACGAAAAATAATTTTCAATAACTAGGCTATAAAATAATTAATATTATTAAGCTTGCGACATTGATTGATTTTGATCGTTTGTAAAGAAAATAGGAGAACGAAATTAAAATAGGTACTATGAAAATGAAATACTTACTTCTTCCGTGGAATTGGTGGACACTTCCGTGAGTCCTGACACCTGTACATTTCGCCCTCGTGAATCTTCTCGTAGCTCCAGGTAACCCGTGCTTGGATTCAATAAGTCTCGAATATTCTCGTTATAAATTTCCATGTAGGACATTGTCACCTATAAATGATGTTTCGTGCATGCAACAGTAAATATCGTTTTACCTATTAAAATGTTTAATCTTAATGAACTTAAATAATCACATTTACGATGATATATTTCAAACATGACAATTATCAAAATGTAGTTTACCGTAAATTCTAATTTATCGGACACTTGATTCGCCGTCAAGAAAATGTCGTTCAAAGCCCGCAGCATGATTCCTGGGTCGGATGACGTCCCCACCATAGTGTGCGTTTTACCCGCACCAGTTGCACCGTACGCGAATACTGTGGCATTGTAACCGCTTAAAACGTCCTGTACTAATTTTTTCGTCGTGCCGTCGTATATCGCTTTCTGTAACGGATTCGATTTATCTCGTTTAATGGCTCATCGCGATATTAGAGATTTGGCATTGGAAATTCTACGTCTCGATTTTTCATTTTCAGTCACACTCGCGTATTTTTCTATTACACGCGATCGATTATTCAGAGATATTCAAAATCGTGATTAAAAAAAATGTTTGAAGAGGACTTTTACCTGCGTCGAGTCTTCGCCAAAAACAATATCGTAGAGATACTGTCGTGGAACGGATCGTTTTTGTTTATCCCCGTCCAGATCCTCTAGCATCACCATCTGTGCGATTAAGGTATATTCAATTTATTGTTAATTATTTAAATCCCGGTTCGATCGAACGCATGAACCGATCGATGGAAATTGATTCGCAGGAAATGACGTATCTTTGCGAAAAATTTTGTGACACGATATTTTCATGACGAGTAAAGAATAGCATTTCTAGAAATCTGTCAAATCTATCGTTATCGTCCCTTATTATTTTCTGGATCATGTTCTTGGAATTTATAATGACATTTATAGTGCATCCACTTTGATGCGTACCTTCTCGTTAATGGCATGAAGAACCCTCGTGTCACTTTCGTTACTACCCAACGGCCTAATACGGACAGCTACCTGACGATAAACGTAATCACAATATCTCAATTAATATCCATACCTCGGAATATTAAATTCAATGCAAGTAAGCGGCATTCTAATATATTCCCGCGTTGAATACGATAAACAAATATAATAAACAACAGCTTATCCCCGTAAGTTCCTTACAGAAGTAATTTTTATGTTCCCACTAATAGCTGATGCATTTCAAACGATTCCATGATTACTTTAAACCCCGCCGCGCTCGACGAATTGTTTAAATAAATAAACTTGCGATAAACATGCAAATAAATTTCCGCGACGATTGTACTAACACGAGTTACTCGGTCCCCTCACGCGATGAGTTTCTGCCGCGAGTATCGAGGAACTATATTGAAATAGTAAACAGCAAATTGATCAAGCGGCAATTACGCTAATAGAAGCTTCGGTATTAGAATGCCGTTAGAATAGCGGATGGATCGCGTAGTACCACGAGTTTCTCTTCGATCCCACGGGACGATCGATCTTTAAATTCCCGTTGACTGTTACTACTTGTGCTGCTGCTACTGCCGCCGCTGTTATACTGCGTCATCCTTCTCGATCTTACTTTCGAGTCGAATAATTGCAATTCCTTCGCGGCTCATGTAAATCTATCGCGGTAAACGACGAACAACGCGAATCTACATGTTCTCGTTCAATTGTTATTAGCGTTGACAAGATTTGGATCCAGAAGAACGCGTTTGCGAGGAGCGTCTGTCATCCCGCTGAATTGTTTTTTTTTAATTGCACGATCACTTTACATTATATCAGCATGATTTTGCATATTCCTCGTACAGGAAGTTTGCACGTGTCGACATAATAATTGAAATAGTAACATGGTTTTTCAAACTCGATTAATTACATTTCGTTGCTCGCGAAAATCAATGACGGATAATAAATTGAAATTAATAACGCGGACGTACCGGGTTAAACGTGCATTTTAAAAGTTTAAGAGGTTGGTGATTATACCCGTGGAAAATATTAAAAGGCGATCTTATTAATCAAAGGTCCATAATAATTTATAACGAATAACGCAAACACTGAGTAAACCGTGAATATGAATGTTTAACGAGACGGTGATCATTCGATGCTCGTGGGGAATATTATAAGACAATCGCACTATATTAGAGAAATCTAATAATTTATAATTAAAAACGCATACACCGGGTAAACCGTGAATGTTAAATCACGATAAACGATTCTTCGGAAGTTAGACGTCGAGTTTATCGAGACTTCACGCCGATCAAAGATTGCGCTTCGTTTAATTTATTAAACGATTTAAGCTCGCACATTTCTAAACTTCCGAGCACGCTTTGCAGTCCGCTAGACGTTATCGGGCCGCGGTCAAGCGGCGCACTGAGGTGTCTATCTGTCCGTCTACCTGTAGGCAACCAGCTCTCTAACTTGTACGCAACTTCTGTGTCCCCTTTGAAACATTGTGAGTCACCTGCGTCAACCGTTTGTGTACGTATACGCGTAACTCTGGTATAGGGGAAACTCGGTTAAGTTCGTGATATTAAGTACACCCACCTATAATCGCACCACTCCGAATCGTTCCAATTAATTTCGAAATTCGACGATGTTCGAATAACCATTCGTATCTCTGTCAATTCATTACATCTAGAATCGTAATTCATCGTTACACACGAAAAATGATGCGATACATTTAATCGATCGTTCGTTCTGTCATTTCATTTTCTTCGACGCGCACTCGATTATTGTATTTCTTCCAGCCGTTGCTTTTTTTTGGATATTAATATTCTATCATGGAATTAATAGTATTAACGTTTCGCTGGCTAGGCTAATAAGTATTACTACTATAAATATCTTCTCAACCGTAAGAGTTAAAAAAATCTACACGAGGTGTCCAGCTTAAAACTTATTCCTTACCTTGCTATTACTCGAACGAACGTTTCGAGCATAACTTACTTTACTTCAACGTGGACATCTAGCGACGGTTACAAATCTAATTAGTTTCCAGTTTAGCTCGAAACATTTTTTTCTTTCGCGCAGCAACTAGTTGAGGAGATAATTGCGTGTAAAACTTCAAACGTGACACCGCGTGTACATTGATAAATTTATTACTTTCCGTAACCGCTCTAATTCAATTGCCGCAAAGTGACTCCTCGTTCCCTGAAAACTATGTTCCGCCTGTCAAAGAGTCATTATTGTGCCTCATGAAAAATTACGAAAGATGGTCTTTCGCCGGACAGACAGACAGACATCATTAACCAATGCCTGTGTTCATACCGCGCACGGTTACCTACCGCGCTGCCTACCACTCTCAACAAAAGAAAATAATCAATGCTGAACACAGTTAAGCATCGAGGTCAAACGTGGCAGACTGGTCTGATAACCGTCGATCGATATTAGCAACGTTGAACATCGAACAAGTATTACGCGGCTGGGAAAAGAAGAATTTCAAGTTTGAATCGATGATCGCGAACAACGCGGTGCCTCGAATCCGCACGCGACAGGAGACGTTGGTCTCTAGAACAGGATGTACGTTGCAACAATAATACTAATCGAACTTACATTATTGGATATTTACCAACGCGATACGATATATGTAACTTATACCTTAAAAAAAGATCTTTCTAATCAGCGCTTACTTTCGCGATTTATAATATTAACCCGCGGAAACTAAACCGCACACGTAACCTTCCCAGATTTCTTTTTAAGCTTTTTTTTTATCTGAATATTCATAGACCGTCTTATCGTATCGCCGCGTATGTACCACTTAGATTAGGATCTACTATTCGCAAGGGTAACGCAACAGTCGCAACGAAAGAAATTAGTTTACAAATTATGCATACCGATGAATAATATTCCTACGTTAAAATCTTGCCTTGCGGTAGGTACAAATATAATTTAAGATTACAACGGCGCGGCTAATAATATTTGTCCGACTACAACTTTCCATGGTTTATTTCTGTCTGGTACAAAACGCGTACATACATGTCCTCTTAAACGATAGAATAAATGCAACTGCTTGGAATAATACATTTGGGTTTCCCATTGTATTCGCTTCACGGGTATGTTATACAGGATATCCTATAATCGTAGGTAGAAATTTAACAAAGGCACAAAAGCGCAAGAACACAAGGAGTCTCGATAAACGCGGTTTAAATCTGTAATCCTTCGTACAGTGTGTACCTTAGAATAACTGATGTCCAAAACTATTTATTAAGCCTGCTTTCTTTTATAATTCTAGAACACCCTGTACAAATTACTCGATACACGATACGTGCGATTACATTTCCGAACCCCCAATCGATCCAATCGGAAATCTTCACGATTACGCCTCGATATCTTTAACTTCGTCATAAGTTAATTATCCCGTACTAATTATTTAATCTTCCACGATCGAGTTTTATATCCAGATGAAAGTCCAGTAGAGAATGTTGAAAATAATGAATGCCACGGGAAAGACTATCCTGCTGCGCTTGTCTATCCACTGTGCGATCTCCTGCGGTGTCATCGTGGTGAAATTATGCAATTGAGCGAGAGTAGCTCTACGGGGAAAAGGTTTCGGCGATGGAGTACTGTCGATGGTCATGATGCTACCAACCGAACCTGCCTGATCCGCGTCCTCGTCGATTTTTACGGAAGGTATGTTGAGAGTACTTGGGAAGCTCTGCGGACAAATGACAAATTTTTTTACGATAGAAACTTAGAGTAGGGAGAGAGACGCTGCGGGAGCCCCTCGAGTTTTTCAACGAGCCTTGGATTGGTCGAGACGTCGATTGATCGAGGTATTAACAATTCGACCTGTTAATACCGTTATACAGGGTGGCCCGTCAGAAATTTTACACGAAATTGTCTCTTGAACTATGTGAGCGGAATTTATTTTGCTTTTTTGATTTTTGTATAATGAATCGTTTGGGAGATAATTGGGCGTAAAACTTTGACTCAGACACTCTGTGTGTTTGTGTTTGTATATATGTTGAGTCTCTTTGATATTAATGTTCTTCTTCTAATATTAATATTTAATATTTGAACGGATTTATGTTTAACCGAGAGAATCGACCGATAGCAATCGTAATCTTGCATACTATTTCAATCGATTATCCCGCTTTCAAGAAACAATTGTCAGTGTCGAAAATCTGATGTATGTATGTACCTGTATCTCGTTAGGATCAAGAAAAATTGACCTACTTCGAGTATCTTGTACCGTCACGAGGGATACGATTGGAGAAAAATGTTCACTCACGTGCACGGTAAGATAATTCTGACTCGTGTAATCCTGTTCGCTGGAATTTGCATTATCGAGCGAAGACCAAGAACGCGATCTTTCCAAGCCGGTTGTATTTTTCTGAAATTGCTTGCGCGCCAGTCTGGGCGTCAGAGTGGATTTCAATATGTACTTGCTGTTCACTTTCTTCAATGGTACGTTCTTCCTGTGCGTTTATACGTAAGGAATAATCGTGTGATCGATACGTGGTATAGTAAACGTGGCGTGCGTTGGATAATAATACTCTCTTTTTCGCGTCTGACATTTATTAATATTATCTCGAAGCAATCGACTGTTTATCGTTATCAACATTACGTTCTGCCTAATTACATTTCGATTATTATTACCGTTATTATTAAGCGCGGTATATCAATTTTGTTCACTGAGGGCTGAAAACGGAGTATTTAAAATTCGAACGTTGATAAAAACGAAAGTCGAGTTTCGTCTTAGAAGTAGATACCCTAAATATGCAAAGTTCAAAAAGTTGAATTATTCAACGCACACCCGCGTCGCGGAACACTAGAGCTATTTCAAATAAACCTACTTCCTCCTGTAGATCGTATTAACGAAAGCAAATTCGACCATCGCCGCAAAGAGAAATATGGTGCAGCCTAGAAACCAAATTTCACTGGCTTTTATATAAGACACTTTCGGTAAGGAATTTTCTACCTTCGATGCAAGAGTCATAAACGTCAGAATCGTGTTAGTCCCTGGAAAAGGAATGCGGAAGTAATTAGCAGCGTTAATTAATCGTAGTGACAGATAAAATAAATAACGAGTCGTATCTGTATACTTCGTAATATACAGGAACGCGCTAGTACCCCCGTCACTCATAAATGTACGTAAAAATTCCTCGAATGAAAATTATCGCAAAGAAAACTTTTCCATCGTTAGATTCACCTCATCGTAGTCCGTACGTTCATCGCAAAGAGTTTGTTCCTTTTTCTCGTACATCCGCGAGTGACAAAGATATTCGGGTATTCCTATCTAAACGTATAAATAATTAGGTCTAATGATTAATAATATACGCACGTTACCTAAAACGATTCGCGGAGGGCTCGCGTCCATGTGCAGCCAAAAGGAAACCCACGAAATCACCACGATTAGTATCGACGGTATGTAATAATCCATCATGAAGAATCCCATTTCACGCGCCAGCCTGAACGTTATACTTATCGAGCTGAAATTACCGGCTGCAAAGTAGGACATCGTTAAACGAAGTTTGTCGATTAATTAATGTTACTCGTCTGGAAGGCGTCCGATACTTGCCGAAATGGCCGTAATGCTGTTGCAACGTCGTGTACGAGACTTGAGTCTTGTTGATCCACTTATCCACGAGCCTGTACTCGGTCAAGTGCAATTCGTCCGCGAGCACGATCGGATCTTCGTCCCATAGCAGCAGCATGTCGTGCACATTGTGCGTCCCTGTAGGTAAAAATTCCATTCATTCCAATCAGCAAAGCCGAGGGAAAAAGCTAACATTGCCAGTAGTACAACAACAATGACATCGTACAGCTTTCGAAGACCAGCGGACATTCCTGAACGTCGAACGGAAACTTCTCCAAACGGAGCCCACAGTTGAGAATTGCTTGTAATCTGTAACGTCGGGCATTAGTTTTTAGAATTGTACGGAGTGTGTGATTTAACAGATTTCTTAAACAGGTATTTAACAGATATTAGTAATTGTATAAGTTGAGGTAGATAATTGTACTAGTTTTGTACTTTTATATTTTACATTTGCAACAAGTCGAAAATCGGCTTTACGTTTCACCGATTCCATCGATTAAACGAAAATCGATGTTACGTTCGACTCGTGCGGTTCTGAATGGTGAAATTCAATTGCGACAAATAGCTGGGGTAATTAATACTTTCCGATGGCTATTACAGTTTTTTTCTTTTAATTAATTGTTTAATACAGTTTGACCACCTCGAAAACCCCTGTTCGTTCTTTCCGGAAAAGATACAAGGTCTGGTCTCGCGTACTTGTACTTGGCCCGAGACAAGACCTTGTCTCTTGATTAAAAATAAATTCGCGTACCTTGTATTTAGCACGACCATTCCCGATGGATCGACGGATATCAAGAGATCTTTAACTGTATTTCCCATTATCGCTGAACTGCGCTCATTGGAAACGTAAACGGTGGGCGTCCAGATTAAATCGTACGCCGATTTTCCGCCGTATATTTGATTCAAGTACGGAGCGGTGTCGGAGAAGTTTAATCGTTTATCCAAATATCGAAATTGCAACATCATGTGCACGTCAAATTGCTGCAAAATGGACATTAACTCTCAATATGACTTGCAAAAGATAATGCCGAACGTTTACATCAGCGTTGTACATCAATATCGAAATTTTTACGCGTGACTGGGAATTGGAGTTTAATAAGAATACGAGCTACCAGCGTTTTTGCCATGTTTGACTTGATCGTGTAGATGTAAGCTCGGGTGTATACTTTGATCGGCTCTGTGACATTTATTTCCCCAGGAGGCCTGTCCATCTTATCGTAACGACACTCGTGCGTTAGCTCCTGCAGAAGTTCGGTTTGAGTCAGTGTATCGCCTTTACTTAACCTTGGACAACTTTCCATTCTGTAATAATCATATATAAATATCTAACAATTGATACCTACGAGCGTCGTAATCATTTTAAAAACTTTAAACAGTCTTCGCGGAAATGAAGCGTCGCGCGAGAAAATACTATTCCACGTTTCCTGCTCGTCAATTGAAATCCATTAATTAATTAATTTAATGAATTTACGGTCTAGTCTTGACGTTCGGATGGTGTCGATTCAACTATTACCCTCCTCGCGCGTCGAAGCATCAACATTTTTTGATCGACCTCGGTTTAACGCGAATATCGGATACCAAATTGATTTTTTACTTATTCTTCCACTACCAACGAAATCGCTCTGCAATTCTCGCATGCCACCCCTGTACATTAACGAAATTACCGCGAAGTATAAAACGAAGGAAACAATCAGTGCGCGAAGCAATTACGGATACACCGCGACACACGGTATGACTTTGAAAGGAGGCCCTTGAATTAATATTCCAGACGCTGGCAAACGACAAGAATGGTTCATTGTCGCTTTGTGCCAAACAGGTGACATAAGTGCAGCGCATGTGACACTTCATATTGTAAAAGCAATTTCTTTACTATTGGAAATACACGTGGTTTCATGAAGTCATTTGACAAAAGGCATAAGCGTTATCTGTAGCGGTAGCACAGCGATGGGCAAACAAGTTGTTCTAGAGAATTTCAGTGAAAAGATATACTGGTATACTGGCACTAAGTATACACCGATATACTGTCCCAAAAAAAAAAAATCTGGTTTATAACTCCACCGAGTTACCGAACGCGATACACCAGGTGACTCAATATTTACCGAGACATTACGTTTACTGGTAATTGAAACACCTCTGAATTACTAACGCGTTATGATGTAACCATTGATGATATTGCAAATGTTGTATTCGATATAGCGTCAAGTATTTAATAATGATCCAGATGTAATATCGAACGGATTATTAAATATTTGATAACGTCGCGAGCATTATTATTACTAATGCACGCAGCGATGGCGTTACTTCGATTAGAATAAAAGGAAAAGTTTTTCAAGAGCAAATTATGGGATCCTCCGATGAGATTCATTGAACATTATGTATTTAAAAAGAGAATACCAGCTCCAATATTAAGATCTTATCTCGTAGGGACTCCTAAAATTTACAACGTCAAACATTCCGCTGTGTGTTTACATAAGTTATCAATATTTATGTACATCTTTGTTCTTAGAACTACGTGTAGTGACTGAGATTAAAATTCTTCTGTTCTCTCCGCATAGTACACACTGTGTTTTTCTTCCTCCAAAGAAATATAACTATCTTCTCCTGGTTTTTAATCAGGAAAACAATTGAAAAATATGTCGAAATACGCGATCAAAAAATTGTATGCTTTCACCTTTGATACATTTCTAACAGTACTATTGATTTTAATTATAACACATAGCAGGGCAATAAACTTTTTTAACAGAAACGTATCTGTGGTTTTATATGGAAGTAAAATCTATAACAATACATTTTATGATCCCTCAAACAAGGTACTCCAATTGGTTATGCGATTTCATTTGTTCAATTGATTATGACAAATTATTAATGGACACAAGTATCGATCTGTATTCCGAAATTTTTCGACATATCTATCTTGTGATTATAGGTCGTTAAACTTGTCCAATAATTGAGATATTATCGCCAGTTGCAAAATAGCTGAAAATGTGAAGATAGTGACAAAACTCCGACGCGAATGAATAAAATAAGAATTAAATTTGTCTGCTAATCTTTACACAAGTGGCCCGAAACCTATTTGCCACCGAAATATGGAACTTCTTGCGTTCGGGATAAATATTAGTTTCCACATATGTCATTCCGAAGGTAATAAAGTTAAACGAATTTTCAAAAACTGTCATGCTTGTTAGTAGTCATGACACTTGATGAACTCGTCGTGCCGTAGAAAGAGAAAATTAAATTTGCTAAACGAACTTGCAATAATATTACCGCTTTGTCACGCGCGGTAATTACACTTGAAAGTAATTACTTCTATAATGAATTTTCGTATTAGCAGAGGAAAACCAAATTACATTAAATTAAAAATGTAACGTTCTTCGTTTATAATCCCTCGTTGTAACGTTAATAACGTTATCGTAAGTTTACCGCTAAAAGTAACAGTAATTCTATACTAAGTACAAGCATAGAGAATTAGTAATTCGATCTTCGCTTGTATTATAATTTATTTAAATATTGCACTGTTCGCGTAAGTGAATTGTTTAGCGCTTGTAGCGCCTCTCGTTGGCGATCATTTAAAAAATTAACAGAAATACGTGCCACAAATGGTCTTGCGGTTATGCATAATTTATGAACCCTATATTTTGTTACAAGTATTAGTAAAGCGACAGCTCGGCACGAAACATTATACCAGCGCAAATTGTTAAAACACAATTCTTGCTTAAGTTTCAGAAAACAAAGTTTTGAAAGTAAATGGCTTACGTCTTAGACATTAACAACGTTCAATTGAAATGCGCGTAGGTCAAGATCTCATCATTCAAGATCACGCATGTTTTCTATTTTTGTATTATTACGAATGTCACCGTACACCGCGATGAAGCACGAAACGCGCACAAGAACCACTTTATTTTTAAACATTTGCGTGATTCGTTTTTTTTAAATCAACGATACCTTGGAGTTTAGTTTAAAACAACAGCAAACATCTGAATTTTTTAACTGTTCAAAAGTAAAGAGCGACACACGGCACATACACGATTTCAAATTGCGTGGATTTTATTATTGAACAATTTATCATAAGCAATATTTGTACAATAATAATGTAACTTACGCGCTTGAGGCATTCGCGGTATGTAACACTTGTAAGATATGAAACAGAAGCGCGAAGGCATAAACTCTTCCACGCAGAATCATTCTGAGCTCCTTCCTCACTTAACTGTTCTGTCAATAGGCTCCACAACTGATCTTTCCTTGAAGACGTATGGACTTGAGTAAATTTTCTAGAAACCAGACACCAGCCAAACGTTGCTCCCACTCATGCTACTCCTCTACTTAGCGAACGTTCATACACTCACACGAGCAGGACCGTGAGATCAGACTCGCACTCTAGACGATAAGTATATAAGCTTCGATCACGTTTGGATTCTTTATACCCCCATGAATTTCGCATTACAAGCATATCGCGTGCAGATTTACAACGTTCAATTTGTTCACCCGCACGAGTTATTTGTCCTAGCGTTTATATGTTGTGTGAATCACGTTTCCATTTATTTGGACATTTCTTATCTACGTCAGATTCCTATTTTACCACTTCACTGTGATGCACGCGACTACGCGACTATTGTAATCTTCGTTATTTACACTTCATTCTAACTTGATGCCTGAAGAAGTCACATCAACAAAATTGTAATTCATATAAATATGGACTATACTGGATCTATAGACGTCTCTTGAAGAAATTACAATAACGTGGAAAGGTAGGATATCAGTCGAAGAAATTCATAAGGCATCCGTGTGTTACGATATGAAGAGGACATTTGCTAGAGAGAGGTCGAGAGAAATATAAAAAGACATATAATTTATTCGAACAAAACTATTTGCATATTCTACTCGATTCCTATAGATGTGGTGTGTGGCTTCATACGGTTAACGGTGTAAGTGAACAAATAAAGATCTTGCAAAAGCTTTGTGATTCTTTTGAAATGTCGCTCGGTATAGGGTATCATCGCCTCGAGTGTCGTAGCCAGTCCTATCGTTTCAAGTTCTTCGCTTCCAATTTCCGTCATTAAAGCATTTATTACCATCTGTTCAACATAAGAACCTTGTTAAAACTACGATCACAAATAAATCACGAGCAAACACGTTAAAGTAGAAGTGTAAAATTACATGTAATTGCTTTAAAGTAATCTATTAACAGCGCTAATTAAAATACCTGAGCAGCTTGGTAATTCCTGCTATTGGTATTCCATGTCACGGCAGATCTGAGTAGCTCCTCCTTACGCATCGGTTTCAAGTCACGAATCGTCTCTACTAGCGCGTTGTTACCTTTTTTTGCAATACCTAATGAACAAAAACGAGTGGGATTATCGATGCTCAATAACCCTGCAATTGATATTTAATCGAAAGCTACCTTCTACGATTCTCAGTACTTGAAATGGCCGTCCTAATTTCAAAGCGAACACTAACGCAGCAGTTAATTCGTCCGCTTTAAGTAAATTCGCTAGTTTTTGTTCCTCGATCGCAAGCTGCTCTTTCTCTGCTATTACTTTAGCTTTTTTCTCCTCGGTTACATCTCTCCAAATGACCAACAACGAGTCGCTTCCACCGCTGATTATATGTTTCTCGTTTTTGCTAACTGCAAACAGAATGTAGGTAAAAAATAATCGAAGCTCGACTGAATAGAAATGAACTAATAAAATATATATTGACCTGCCAGTGTCCACACACGGCTTTCGTGCTCGTCTAAAGTACACAGGCATTCTGCTGTCTTTATGCTCCACAGTTTCAAAAGGCCATCGCCACCGGCCGTGATTAATTGCATACCGCGTGACAAGAATTCAGCTCTTAGAACTGATGATTCGTGTCCCTCTAATGTCTGTCGCGTAAAGAAAGTATTAGTAATGCAAATAACGTAGTGGATAAACGGTTACAATGACACCTCGATCAGAACTACCTTCACGCAATTAAGCTCCTTCAAAGACCAGAGCTTTATCGTGCAGTCTGCCGACGACGTGAGAAGTACTTGGTCTATAGGAGAAAATCTAACGTGCCATACTCCTCTCCGATGGCCTTTGAATACTCCAAGCAATTGCAAATCATCCGCTGACCATAACTAAAATAATCAGTGTGAGCATTCGACCACGCCTAATACTAATGCAGAATTATCAGTAATTTATTATAAAATTGTATTCGTCCAACCTTGGCTGTTTTATCTTGAGATCCAGTAGCTATCAGTTTATCGTTTGGCGAGACGGCTACGCTGTTAATATCGTTTTGATGAGCTAACACTGTGTGCACTGCGTTCAAAGGCAAGTTTGCATCTGTAAATATTATGGAGTCATAGTAAAAATTGATGCTTAGGTGAAGATTCTGCTTGAGAGACATTCCATTTTTCTCACCACTTGATTCGAGACTTGTTGGTAATTCCCAAAGCTTCAGACACGAATCTTGACTAACGGAAGCAAAGAATTTAGGGAGCGTCTGTGAGAGCGCAACGGAACCAACGGAAGCA
This sequence comes from Pemphredon lugubris, assembly GCA_933228935.1. Lineage (NCBI taxonomy): Eukaryota > Metazoa > Arthropoda > Insecta > Hymenoptera > Crabronidae > Pemphredon > Pemphredon lugubris. Next base: position 64,229,061 of record OW121815.1, read on the forward strand.
GTGTGTCTAATACCGGATGCGATGCAAGATACAATTGCTGTTTCTTTATCCATAATCCATACACGGACGCTGTTATCCTGTAAATTGTTTAATTTTAGTATACTGCATTTTTTGTTACGTTGCACCGTCCATGTAAAAGAATATGTCTTTACGGAAACGTGTATACCTTCGCTGAAGACACGAGAAGGTGGGCATGAGCACGTGTTGTTGCGAGAGACAAGACAATATCAGTGTGACCAGATAATAGTTGACAATTCATAGTAAAGAGATCGTACAATTTTATATCGCAACTGTTAGTTGCAATTGCCACGTGAGAATCATCAGTTCCCAAATATACAATGTCGAGGATCTCATCTGTGTATCCAACCAGCTGCAAGAATTAATTGTTTAGGCTACCAAACGCTTGCATTTGTTTTCGCATTATCCTAATTGTCGCTTACCTGTTTTGTACACTCAAATGTTTGTAAGGAGTGGATAATTATGTTATGATCGACAGAAACAACTGCAAAACTTTTACTAGTATCGTTATACAATAAGTGTATGATTGAGAGGCTTCCTTCTTCTTTCGCCGCTGGTACCAAGGAATTGTTCTGTGCATAAATTTCCCTTCCTTTTGTCATCTCCCAAATCTTGATGATACCTGCAAGAATGTTGATAATTTCTAGCTTTTGTTATAACTAGTGAAAACATAAAATAGGGTGATGTGAATTTTTTCAACCTTTCTCTCCAGCAGCAGCAACATGAATAGCATTTGCTTTTTTATTCGAAAGAGATACAGGTAACGATGCATCTTTAGGTATAATAAATGCAGCCTCTATTCCTTCAAAAACAGGTAGAACACGCACCGACGTCCCGTTTGTAATATCCCATAAAATTAACACTCTGTCTCTTCCCGAACTGTATAAAGATAATTATTGCAATCAAATTCAGAAGAAAAGAGGGGTTTCAAAAAGTTTAGGGACATTGTTATTATATCACCTGACTAAGTGTATATCATCATCGTGAAAGGATAACGATGTAACTTTACTGAAATGTCCAGAAAGAACAACCGTTTCTTGACCAGAATTAATATTCCACCCGTGTATTTTAGTGTCATCTGCGGCACCAAAAACAAGCGCCTTTTTAGCATTTGGATGGAAAGCCAAAACACTAAAATTATAACATGTAATGATTAGTGAATTTACTAAAAAAGTTAGAATAATATCACTTTTAAAATATACCTGACAACTCCCTGTAATCCTTTAAAATTCTGTATACACGCATGATGCTCCAGGTTCCACAATCTGACCATACCGTCACTTCCTCCAGAAGCCATTAAATTTATTCCATTAGAGAGGCTAATTTGAACTACGGGACCTTTATGAATCGATTTCCATACTTTCATCAACTTGCTATCTGCAATAAAAATACTTTAATTAATAATCAAGGCAAACACGATATTATTTGATGGTACAGAATAGAAAACTATGTTTCTAATATCCAATGAAATCTAAATAAAATCGTAACATTACCTTTCCAATTCCATAATTTAAAAAGTCCACTTTTATGATGGGTGATGATATTTTGATCATCCTCGCTTGTGGTAAAGGAATTAATTGTATCTTCATTCTCGTCTTTATCATTTTGTCCGACATGAGATACTACCGCACCTTTGTTTAAGGATAAGATAGAAATCGAACCTCCTTTCTGACAAAACAAATGTTGACCATCCGTGCTCCACTGTAATACCATAGATTGTTAGATAACAAAGTAAACGCTGGCAATGAGTTACGATAACTATAGGAATCGTACCCGAATATTCCCTCCTGTATAATATGCTCCATGCTTCGATTCAACTTCGAATCTGCAAACGTGCAAAACATTTAAAAATATGTTATCGGCAACCTATTTATACACTCACAAAATCGGTATACACTCGTTTCCTATTTATTTTTAATATTATATCAACGTTTAAAATAACAGTATGCACGTATTATGATTTGATTCAATAAAGCGAATGTACAGCTATAAAAATTGCTGCTAGAAATTGACTTACGCCTCTTTGAAAATAGTATTACTCATTTTTTATTATCATAAATTTATGTTTTCAGTGCCGTCGACATGTCCGTCCGTGTGTTGTTTATAGGTTATGTTAACCACACAGATTACCACGCTGTCCCACGCGTTTGGTTTGAATTGGTTTGAATGAACATTCAAATCAACTTGTAGCGGCGCCACCACGACTTTCTAGCACGGTTTCCCACCACCGGGCGAACACGCTAGCGCCTCCAGGTCCACCTGCGGTGCCTCTGGACATTAGGCGTGACATCGAAGAGAGCAATTGGCACTGATCGGCACGCCTCTCTAGAAAGCAGTCTCTCCTGGTCCCGGTCTGGGATTCTTGGAATATTTCAAAGAATTTTTAAAGCTTTTTCAAGAAATTTCAAACTGTGAAATTCGATTTTGATTGTCAGAACGGGACCTTTGTCGGCAGATATGTTAAGAAGTTATTGTAAACAAATATACTTTGTGTAATTAAAAGAAATGTATATATATGGATATTCGACTTACGCGGTTTTTCAATTTGCGCGGAAACGAATTAATCGTGTAAGTTGTGGATTTACTGTATTTGAGAACCACTAAAGTAGGGAAAACAATCCTGTCCGTGAGTGTAATGTTGGCAAAATTGGAACGTAAAAGTTACCCCCGTTCAAGGCGCGCTCAGGTATATTCAGGCAAGGTATATTCAGGTATTCAGGTATATTTGGGTATATTTTAAAAGTGCTGCGTTGTTTCCAATACCCAAAAGAAACACTTTGAGTCAGATTTTCGGGATATTCAGGACGATACAGGACAGTTCAGTACGCTCGAGAACCGCTACGTTTATCGTGTTATTCTCAATCCTTTCAAGTGTTATATCGATTACTGACGTGCCATTCTATTATTATTAGTTTTCATACATCCATCATTTTTGTATTTTATTCACATCGTGCGTGAGTTGTAACCCTGTTTCATCATTCCTGCGTATTTCTGTCTAAATTTTGTGCCGTCGGTTTTTTCTTCCGTAGGGCTTCCGACTCTTCGATTAGTGACATGAAAGACGGAAGTAGATTACTGTCAATTCTTTTGAAAGTGTCAGAAAAGGCAGCAAATATCGCTAGAGTCTGCAGGCAAAATGACGCCTTGTTTAGACTACTCGTTCAAGAGAAATCTGCAGAGGAGAAGAATCCTCGGTTCTTTCAGGATTTCAAAACCTTGGCGGACGTTCTCATACAAGAAACTATTAGGCACGATATAGAACTAGAGGTAAATAAAATTTGTAGTTCAATAATCCTGTACGATTCAGTCGGTGTGGTTATATTTTTATATAGATGTCTCAATTAAATTTGGTTCACCTTTTATTTAAGTTTTTACCATTTGGTGTAGCGTCGATTCAATTGGTTTGCAATGCCCAACATTCTTATTAGTTTCCAGAATTGGCCAAGGTAGTACAGGGTGAAGAGAATAATATTTTCAGTAACGTTATGGGGGAATCCATAGTGGTAACCGTTTGTCCTACCGTCGAAGAGACCAGTCAGTTATTAGCCAAAGTTATGGGAAGCGATATAGAGACCGCCGAGCTAGTTGCGGCCGAAGTTCACAAGGATGTTCAGATTTTGGATGTACCTACCATCGGAGAAATACCTGATGATTTTGATATTAATGTAGATAATCTTGGTATATGGATAGATCCGATTGGTAAATATATAAACGTTACTACTTGAATAATTGTGACTCGACTAGATGTAGTTCGAAACGTTAATACTATGATCGATTTTAGAATAATTGCAACTGTATGTAGTAAATATGTTTCTATCTTTCTTTATAATCCAACTTTAATTTTTTCCATTTCCTTTCATGTATAAATATTGTTATAAATCAAGTTCTCAATTTATTTATTTAAAGGATTATTTAATACTGGTTTGTGAACTTAAGAAAATTAGATAGACCGTTTGTAAAGTTTTGTATTTATTTTGTGGTTTATTAAATCATGCCTGAGGACCAATTCGTAGTACTTTTATAGATTCAACTGCTGATTACATATCTGGAGGGGAATTGGTACACAACGCGACTGGTTTACATTTGAGCGGTTTACGTTGTGTAACTGTGTTAATTGGAGTGTACATGAAAAGTACAGGTATTCCAGTTATGGGAGTAGTCAATCAGCCCTTTTATACAAACTGCGATTCGGAGTAAGTATAAAAGACACATAAAATATTTATAGTTAACACGTTGACCACCACGTTGGTCACATGTGACCGCAGATTGTTTTGTCTATGACACCACAGTGGTCATTAGTGACCGGAGTGTCTCTCATGTTTTACTTTTGTGGTATCCTGAGCAATAGATGTAAATATAGCGTGCTGGTCAACACGTTAACAAAACATATATTCCGTTTAATTAAATGTTAACACAATCATTAGATGGAGAGGAAACTGCTATTGGGGATTATCAAATAATGGGACCAGAAAATGCTCCATAATCAGAGAATCCATGGATAATAAGATTGTTGTTCTGAGTCGTGCCGAAGACGATAATGTAAAGGCAAAACTATCGAGCGCTGGCTTTACATTACTCGAGATAACTGGAGCCGGCTACAAAATATTATGCGTAGCTCTTGGTCAGGCTGCGGCGTACATTTTATCCAGAGGCTCCACTTATAAATGGGACACTTGCGGTCCGCAAGCCCTTCTGTGCTCTTTAGATGGCGGTATCTTAGAATATCAAAACTTTATAATGGACCCTCATGCGGATGATTTGTATGTAAAATATCTATATGACGTAACTAACTTTTCAAACAGTAGCGGTTTAATAGTGTACCGTGACGCTCAAACACTGCAAACTTTGAAGTCTATTTTTGCCTGAATAATGTATTTCTCAATGCTGCATTTATTGATTATGATGCAACAATAATGAAACGTTAAACCAATAATTATTAAACGCTCGTAAGCATCGTCGGCGTTATCTGTTAATCTAGTTGTTATCCATTAGGTATATATTTTATCTATATATTTATTATACATACCAAATTACCTCACCGCGGCGAAGTACTATTTTATTGTGATTCTATTGAACCCAAGACATTCCACTGTGATGTGAAATCATATTTTAAGTCATAAATAAAATATATATATCAAGCGAAAGATTCGTAATTTTCCGTCTCACTTTAATCCCTTTTTCCAGTTCCTTTCCACCTCATTTTTAACTGAATAAAGGAAATCGAAATATTCGTCAAAGGATTTGTGAAATATTTCTATTATGAACGAAATTGACTCGTGTTTTATTCATTGTTTTTTTAAGAAAAATCATTTTATTGCCTGGTATGCGCACGCACTTGAGCATATAGACATGTACCGATATACACACAACGTAGAAACGAACAAAGGGAATACGAGGAGCATTGAAAATTACTCCGAACTTTGTTCATCCAATTATTTTCTCTTGTTGATCGTATTTCATCGTACAAACACGAGACTCAACATCAAACAGTGTACTGCTATCCAAGCGAAATCATTCTCCATAGTTGAGATTAATTGTTTTTAAACAAAAGGGTTACACGATGTTAGTAATCGTTTCTACAAAGTTCGGATCAAATTTCGAACGCGTTCGTATGTATACGGAACATCTGAGTAAGTATGTATGTATATACAATTATCGCGTATACGCGAGACTTGCGATTAATATAAAACGTAACATGCGATAATCCTCCAAATATCGAGGATTATACGCGAGGTCGTGGAAGCCTCTTCCACGCGGACCACTGATAGATCTTTATCGTAGAATCGTAATCACAATTCAACCAGCAGAAATTAAATTTTTTTTAAGTACGAGAATCGAGTGTGGACCAAAGAGAGAGAATCAGTTTAAAGGCAGACTAGAAATGTATCAACCGGTCGACTGAACTCGATTCGAACGTTTGTTTCAATAAGAGAAAAAAAAATAATAAGTGATCTATATATCGCGACAGTGGTTCGCGCAAAAAATTCTTTAATAATCGAAATTAGCCATGACAATATCTGCAGTTATTATATCACACCCTGGGGATATCTTTTCGATTTCTTTTTCTTTCCAGTTTACATTCTATTATATCGGCTAACAATTTCGGAGCATTTTAATTATAAGAGAATATTGGTTTAAAAGAAACCTCCCGAGATCTACTTTAATTTTCGGAAAAATAAATAAGGAAGGGAAAAGCTGAGAGGATTTTCGATCGACCAATTATTGATTTTCCGTGAAATTAAACATTTCCGGAAATACAATAGAAACGCTACAAATTCTTCGACCAAATGTTTCAAAGGAACGTTGAACCGTTTAAACTTAAAGAATAACGAGTTTCGAGTAAAAGTGAGTATGCGTAGAAACACCGTGAAACAGAATACACCCGCCGTACACGAATCGTCGATTAGACAATTAAATACTATCTACCTGCTACATTAATATTAAATAACACTTTTGTTTATATCAATTGTTCTCATCCGAGTCTCGTATGAATTCATTCCTCGGATAGATGTCATGTTTCTTCTTGTACATCGGATTATCCACATTTCTTCTTTCACCTGAAACCACCTTCTACTTGTTTCTTAAAATAAAATCACTACCACGGAATAAATATACAAATCATATACCAAAGTAATTAACTTCATCCTTTGACTCCCAATAATGTTCAAAGGGCGAACTCCTCTCTACCATAAATCAGGTCTTCGCTATACTTTTACATCTGTTCCTCCGAATGGGAATCGAGACACGCGGAATGCCGTTGGGACTGTTGAGCCCCGCATCGACGCAGAGGTTCGCCGTTTTTTCCCGTCGCGCTTTGACTTCCGTTCGTCTTGCGACGGACGCTGACGTACGTCGTGCAGGTATCCCTACGTTGTAAAGCGGAATGACCCGAATCGTTAAACCCTGGAACACAATAAATTTCGAGTCGGTCGAAACAAACACTTCTTGCGCGAATTTTCGGGGCATCGCTTTTGACACAAGACCGACAATTTCGTGTCGTGATTACTAGAAAAATTATAACGGAAAAACTTGGGCCAAGAAATTTGCTCCAAATAATATTGTTTTGGCAGCAGAGTGAACAGAGAAAAACGAAGCGGTTTAAATAACAGTCTACCGGGCCACAAAACGGAAGCGCTATTCTACAAAACAGTTACGGGTTAATTACCCGTGATAAATTAGCGCCACAAATTGTTTCACGTTCCACACATCGACCCAGAAAATTATTTTCATTTTATCTGTTCCAGTCATATAATCAGCACTGCTGGTGGAGTATATGCATTGACGATACAATACCAGACGCTTGTAATAACAATAATTAATAATAACATCAGTCTTGCAGAACCGTCTGAAGCAAGAGATGTTATCAACAATTCTTTCAACGCGTACTTATCGGTTTCATTTGTTTTCGTCCAATACGTATTTCTGTGTAATTATCAGTTTGTTAATGATCATCTACATATTGTCTTTTATCACACAATTAAAATTTCGTGTCGCTCGAAAGATGGAATTTTTTTCAGTCGAATTTTCGAGATTTCGCTCTTCACGCGAGTGTGACAGTTGTAATATAAAGCTAAATATAGAATCTACGTGGAAGAATTGTACTTCGATCGTTATTAGTCTCGATTTATCAACTACGGGCTCAGTAGAAATATAATTTGGAAATATAATAAATTCATTAATCTATAATATTATTATAATATATACTATATTACTTGTTATAACTTTTAATTCCGGTAGACCGTTACAATTTTATGTATATTGATATTAATTTTTGTCCGAACCACATTCTACTTTAAAAGACAGCTTTAAAATGGTCTTTGTTACATTAACTAACAAATTTTTATTAATTTAAATAGCAAATGTTACAAAATATTAACATAAAATATTGCCATTTCTTCGTGACGAGTACACTCGTCAGGATCAGCCAACTGGTTAATTAGCGTACCACGAAACATCGATAGCTATATCTATTTCTCACCGATCAATGGGATTCCCGTGCCGCGAGTGTTGTTGTTGTCGCGTCCCCCGTTTCGAAGTAATCGACGTACTCCCGGGATGCTGCTGATCACCAGCACGAAGTGGTCGTGAAAGTTTGCGTTCATCCAAAAATAAATCACTGGATTGTAACAGCAATGCGACATTGCAAGCCAATGGAGACACATCCACAAAAAAGGGAGTCCCTTCCAGTAGGCCACTGACTCGTAATTGTCCAATATCAGCTGGAACACGACGATCATAGTTTCCGCTGTTTTGTTAAACAGTGTTTACTGGACGATTAGGATTACGATAAATAAAATCAAGTAGAGGGCAAACTAACGAAAAGAAGTATGGTCCATGGGATCCAATAATTATTTAAACAAAGATCTCGGAATACGTCTCGCGACACGATTGCTCTTTCAAATTGTCTAACTTTCTACGGTTATACGAGATATATAACAAAGTATAAATAATTCTTAGAACGTGTTTCTATCTTATATAGACACACATCGAATGGAATGATATAAAAATCACGCGTGAGATGATGTACCACGTTAGTTAATAATTACGAACGCGTAATAGCTTTACGAGAAGTATTATAAAATCTTTGTTTCAATAATCATTGTATTCTGATGATTATGTTTATTTTATATATAATTTCGGACGTGAAATGCTTACGACTAAAATATTGTACGGCAGCCAGCAGACCGCGAAGACAATCACCACGGTCACAAGCATCTTCACCATCTAAAATACAACGCCACCGTTTTTTTATCCAAAGTCATTTAATATTGTGTTTTAAAAGCTACAAAATACGGGGTGGAGCAGCAGGTGGGTAACACCCGCCGAGAGCGTATGTCAAGACTGGAACACCATTTTTCGTTCTAACGTGTTGCGGTTCGTTTGGCCAACAAATCTGTCGGATAACGTATGTTGCAGCGAATAATGGCGTCTCTTTTACGAGGAAATTTGTATTCAAGAGTGAATTACGGATGTAGAGGGTTAATTTATTTCGCCCCTTTCAAGGAACTTCATTGTTTACCACAACTTTTACGTCCGTTTATTTTCCCGTCCAATTAGCCGTCTTGGTAACTCGATTTTCTTCTCAATTATTCCGAAGGGTATGATAAGATAGTTTTCCTTATCTTAAAATTTGTATATTAACATAAAATTTGAGTAATTCTCATTATAAAATTTTTGACGGGTGAGTATTGCTAATATGATGATCGTGGAATTTTTGTTATAACGTCGAGAGTTCATTTATTTGCGATATTGTACATTCCTCTTATAAATTTTAATAAAACCCTGCTGAACGTTACATCGAGAATTCCTATGCGTCACATTCTCCTTTTTAGTTTTTATATTCCACCGTGGAAAGATTAATTCGTATATACCGTGCGTGCTTTGTGGTTTGGAACGAAGCTTGAAGCGTACTCAACTTACTCCATTCCTCATAATCCAAAATTTCGTCAGATATGTTCGGAAAGAAATCATAAATCACATTTCACTCCGTACTCTCGGGAAATCGTTTATATTAAAAACGTCGGGACACGAATTGCTTTTGCGCACACTTTCTCGTGGCAATCGCAACGCACTCTCGTGCTTCTTTTAAACCTGTACAATGGAAATATTCTCTACCCCCGCGTTTCACTCTCTCTATTTTTTCGGGCGTCTTTGTTATGCATATTATAATAAGAGGACCACCAGAGATGTTATGTTAGAGCACCGGAAAGAAATCTATTAATTTTTACAACAATATAAACCTGTATTTTTTCTTAATTTTTGTTACAGAACATTATAAAACGTAATTTCCTTCACTCTTTACAACTGTATCCCAACGTTTTTATAAGCCTTATGCGCTTTTCATAAAAACTTACGAAAATCACATTACCGTGTCCGGGCACAAACTGCGCTCAAATGTAATTATGTAAAATACTAGATTTTCTTCCGGTACAGCTAATACATATAAAGGTACATGGATTCACACGTGCATTTAATACACGTAGAGAAGTACACGGGTATCTACGTATGTATACGCCATGTTCTGCTTAAGTGCTTTCAGGGGAATGGGGGAGTACATAATAAATGTCTTTTTGTCCATTCGCAGGGTTGTCTCAAACGAAGCATCATAAATTTCGCCGTCCCTTATTTTTTCATCGGAATGTCTCATATTTTCGTGGAGTCTCTACAATTGTCTGCGCACGCGAGAATAATTTACATGGATCCAGTTGGTAGTAAACACCACCTGTTTCGGGTTCATAATTTGTGTCCCGTAATACAGCTTCTGTATACTCACTGTGTCTAGAATTTAAAAGTCCTTCGGTGCGCGCATTGAAATCGTTAAAAAAAAGAAAAACACGCAAAGTTAGAATTTCGTTAAATCAAATAAGTATGCGAAACTACTGCCTTCTTAAATTAAATATTCAGTGTCGTTTTACAGAGGTATTAATCGAAGTACTTTGTTACAAATTTTGTGTTAAAAAGTGCTCACCTTTAGCTTTAAAATACACTCTCCGAGATTAAGATAACTCAACAATCGTAGGAGCTACGATTTTTCAAAGCGAAAGAGGTCCTGGAATAACCGACTCGTCCTTTTCATCCCTTTTCTCACCCTCCGTCCTTTTGCACTTTCATCACCCCCAACCGTGTACCAGTTCGGATATACTTTGGCAAAATGTGGTACTCGAATTTACGCTATCTTACTCTCGTTCGCCTCAAATCAAGCGTAAGGGCACCTTTCGTGACAAGAGGGTGTTTTCACCCCCCGCGAGGGCCATGGAAGATTCCACGGTCACCACCCTTTAGGGTAAAAGAGTGAGGAGGGATCGGCTCTCGCAAGAGCGATGCTTCTCAAATATTTATGTGGCTCTCACCACAAAAGAATAACAGGTGCAGGGGTGCGTTCCACCCTGTGTTTGATCCGCCACCGAATCAACAAAAGCCCGTATAAAATATCGGGGAACCCACGCTCGCTCGCGACTTATGATTAACGGTGTTAAACCACGAACCTGTAACCCCTATTTTCTTTTTTTTCAAGCTGGTATCGCCATCCAGTACGATAACTGATCATCCTTGCATGAAAAAGGAGGTGAGAGTTAGGCGGATCGAGAGATTATTCAAAACAATAGAGAAAAGAATGAAGTCGCGATCGATATTTTGTACTTTGAGATTTCAACGTTCTAATTGTAAGTTGGATTATAAGTGATTATCATTCAAGATTATCACTATGCTCGGGCAAATTTGTTTTTGAAAATGCTTTTTAGACGCAAAGTACTCCCGGAAATTGCGCGTTCGTTTTTTAAAATATCAATATTTGTACAGCGTTATTGAATTTTTTTCAGAATTTGACGTAGTGATATCGCCAAAATGCACTTCTTAGAATTAAAATAGCTAAAAAGTTGAGGAGGATGTGATTTTTGAGAGCGAAAGTGATCCAAGAATAATTATCCTACCCCTTTGCAGTTATCTTACCTCAACCGCGTAATGGAGTAAAGTTACTAAAAGGGGTTCTTTTCCATTTTTTTCCAATGATTAACCTTCCAAACTGAAAAAGTCAGAAGTTTAATTTATCTTTCATGCGTCACAAGTTTTAACGCTCCATGTTTAATGTTCCGTATTAATGTCCATACCTTGCTGGGCAGAATTTTAATTCCCACGCTCAACGAAATATTCTGATACGGAAAAAAAAATAATAAAATACAGGACTACGCGAAAACCGATATTTTTCCAAAGTATCCCATTCCATTTCTTCGAACTATTACAAAATTCATCGATATCGGAAAGCCAAACGAACGTCAATGTCGGCCACCATCCCTTTTTCTCCTCCCTCGCGCAGAAACAATATTACAACGGGGGTTGAGAATCTAATGAGAACGTTTGAAAAACCACCAGCCCCGTGTACGTCTGCATTTTGCATCGTTAAATGGAATATCTGGTGTATTTCCTCCTCGGCGAAGTCCATAAATCACATTGTTGAAAAACATAACGGAAAACTTCCATGCACCTTCGGTCTCCATTGAAGCGGCGCTGCATTTATTGCGCTCCTGTTTATTGAATTTAAAACGTTCCTTCAAACGCCAAGAGTGTAAAGATCTGACAGGATTGAACGTCGCTCTCATAAAAGAACCTTTATGCCGTGCCGGCCGTGTTTTCTTTATTATTCGCGGAAATGTTATTTTTGCCGTTATTAATATTCTATTACGTGTTTTCCGCGACGCTCCGCCCGACGGAGGTGTTTCTATTACAAAAGCCATTCGTGGAGCAGTTTCGCTCGTACGCGTTGAAGAGAATAAAATTATAAATCATTTCTTTATTTATTTACCCTTGGTTTTAACGGCACTCGGGGTACTTTCGTTTATACGTACGAAGTTCGTTTTAATGCCACTGTTATTGTTTGTTTGTAGAGATGGTTTAATTCGTTGATGGCATCGTCGGACATATTGAGATGACACGGTTGACATTAATAATCTTTATATTAATTTCAATAAAATTACTATTTTGTAATTGTAACACGGAATTTCGCGTGTCAACTGAATACAGGTGACGAGGCGATCGACGCGTTAATCGTTCGTCATTACTCGTTCCCAGAAATTGTCTAAACGCGTTTCGGGATTAAAGTCATGGAATATTAATTCCATTAATATTGTTATTAACTTGTGACTTGGGTCGTCCAAATGTGAGTGATGCGGTAATCAACGTTACTCGAACGATATTTCTGGAAAAGAGTAACCGATGCTCGAAACAGCGTTACGAACAATTTTTAAATGAGATTCTGTGGATTTGAGTGCGAAAGCTTCGCGAAATGCAATTTTCCGAAATAAGTTCAAAGTAAAGCGACCTCGGGAAAAGTAAAACTTGCGCGTACGACAGGCGGAGAGTGTTAGTTGTAAAATGGAAAAGATACGTCGGAAAGATTCCGTTTGTACCGTTTGTTTCTCACGGGCCAACTGCATCGGACGTTTTGAAAGGCGCTTCGTTATTACCTATTATCGGTGTTTCGCGATACGTTTAACTTTTTGAAAAGTTCGAAGTTGGAACTTTGCTGCTCAATACAACTCGATACAACTTTTGTGAGAACCTACGCGAGGAGGCTTTTTCAGCGGCCAATGAATACACTGAAATGTAAAGGTGCCAATAAATAATTATCATTTATTGTTTTCATATAATATCCTTCATCGTATTACTATTTTCTTCCGTATATAAACAATTACTGGAAATAAATAGCAAAGAAACGAACACCACGAAACTACCCGAAGAGTCGCGAGATCAAAATTCGAAAGAAAGCTTAAGAAAATTGAAAAGAAATCAATTAACATGCTGGATACGATTAAAAAAAATTTGTCACGAGAAATTAGCCAAAGAATAACGGTCGCACCTCGAAGGAGGGAATTATCGGCTATCTTTCGGCACAGCTATTCGCGGGGCAGGCGATAATTTCGGGACAATTTACGTTCTTGCTTCTGTCAGAGATACACATAATTACTATTAGCCCGATAGCGAGACATACTCGTAAATCAGACCGTGCATAAATTAGCGGGGGGCGATTACGTTGATAGAATTATGGGACGTCACGTGGTGGCGTTTACTTTTCCCCAAACTTCATCGATATTTATTTTTCCACTATTTCCCACGGAGATACGTTCTTCGTACGCAAAATTGCATTCGCCGAATTACTCCATGGGAATCGTAATTGGTATCGAGGAATTATTCATAACCGTTAAATGAATGGAATCGAAAACGTGTCGATTAAGTATGTTGACGCGTAAATTCGTTTCCCTGTTGCTCGTCGCAATTTATTTTACGACCAACAACGGGCTAATTGGTCCGATTGAGAGTCATGAAAAAGATTAATGCAACTTCCGATTGCCCGGCGATTACGCGAAATCAGCGCGCCGTTAAATTTCCTTCCTATGTAGATGCAAGTATAGCAATCACCATAAGACTGATAGCACGACACCCCATAAATTTCACGCTGAATACATTAACGAGCGCCTTATATACGGGTGAGTGAAAAGGAAATTACATAGTCGAATGAATTTTTAGGAATTTTTCATCGTCGCGATTCACCATGAATAACTCTCAGTTTTTCGTTAACTTATTTCTCACGTGTTGTTTCCTATCTGGTAAGTTTGTTGGAATTTAATATTATGAAAATATATTATTAATATATATGATATTTAATATTACTATATTAGCATTATACATTATATGTGTAATATTAAATAAATTCACGCTTCGCTTTTGGAATTTTACGTCCGGTCAATTCAATGTAAACGAAATAATGTTATTATAAAAGTGATTATTAAAGTTGGTTGAGACTCGTATTTTCCTTTTCACGATATTCAGCAAAATATTAAGATTTTGTTTAATACTCTAATATATGAATTCAAAATATACTTTAATATTTGAATTGCAATACGTTCTGCGCGCACAAGGATACGATATTAACGTGTAGGTGGTTTATAGTATTAACGTAAGTTGATTTTGCTCCCAGGTATCAAAGCTGCAACGGAGCACCTGGATACCATCTTTTTGCGCCTCTATCTTGGGTAATTAGTCACGTTACAGCAATTAGCTGGATCCATCAGAGAGCTTTACAAAGATTCTCATCTATTCGCGAGTTCAATGTTCAAGTTTAATCGCTCTGAACTTGATACGGATTCATGCGACATCACGAACATTCTAAACATGGAAATATTATTTCGAAACATCTTCTCTTTTACAATTGTTCTAAATTGACAAATATTTGATACCGCTGAGAATTTATTTTTACGATATTAACGCTAAACGTACCGATCAGTTTATTATAAGAAATAATGCGCAACATAATTTTTAATTAATGATCAAATGACCAATCATATATTTGTAGTTTTATATGTTTCATAGACAGGAGATAAATATAACACAACATAACATACACCGATCACTATGACCGGCTTGGTACATACGTTTAATCAAACCTGACTTTTCCGCTGCTTTTCCGGCATTCATTTTTTTTCGACTTTTTTGTGACCAGTAATTCGATACGCTTTGGAAATCCCATTGTGAAAACATTTATCATTTTTTCAGGAACGACGCGCACATAGACCAGAGCTTGCAAAATGCCAGTTTTTTGGTGTCCAAAATGGAGAGTACCAAACCAATCGTGCTGTACATTCATGGATTCACGGAGAGTTTGGAGAGCAAAAGCGTGGAAACCGTAATAAGCGGTAAAGCTCGAATCAAAGTTATCGCCTATTGACAATCGATTTTTGCCGCACCAGGAGCGACGTTGGTACCGATTGGCGCGGCAATTTGCACATAAAGGAATTAGTATTTCCCGATACGCTATGATTCTTTAATTAAAGTTAAAAATAACCTCGGAATAAAGAGACATTGCCGGTGACACGAGAATCAATACGCTAGATTGAGTTTTCTTGCATTTCTTTTTGCGTATTATATTTCTTGTTTACCATAGCTCAGTGGAAAGTAGGTAGCGAGAGTTCATTTCATTCGTGGATCAGGTAATCTGATATTTTTCCGATGTTTTCGTATATTCGTCAAATCAGATTTTTCCGATCCCCTTTCGGTATTAAAAAATTCACGATGTTCGGGGAGAAAAGTCCATTTTTTGGTAATCCGGCGTAACGAAAGTTTGATCGGTAAAGTTATAATATAGTTGTTATGCGGTATCTCTTTGAATAGCATTAGAGCAACGCTGTTATTTGACATAATTTAACGCCAGGAGTGATCGTTCCCACGAAATTTTCGCAGCCTATTTGCAGCGCGAGGATCACAATGTCCTCGCAGTGGACTACCGAATCATCTCTAACGCGAATTATGCGAAAGTGGCGCAGAGCCCGTCGGACGTCGGGACAGCTTTGGCCGACGCTTTAAACGAGATGGTGAACGAGGGCATGGACGCGGAAAAGATCCACATTGTGGGACACTCGCTCGGCGCCCAAATCGCCGGACATGTTGGTCGTAAATTGAGCTTCCAGGTTCCCAGGATAACGGGTATGTCTAATTATTGTTCGTGTCTCTTTTCAAATGTTTTATGGAATTTATTGTAGAAATGATTGCGATGGAAAATATTATAAAGAAGATTACAGAAATTATTTGTATAGATTAAAAATAATCCCTATAAAATATCTATAATTTTCTCTAATATTTTGTATAAAAATAATTCTATACATATCGGGAATGTGTGAAATTACTTTTTATAGGGAATAATACAGAAATTATTTTCAATGGAATAAAACTAATCGCTATAAAATGTCTTTAATATTCTTTATAAAAATAATGTCTATAAGTATCATCCAGATTCTCTCCAATAGTAGCGGTGCGTCGATCGTATTATGCGAAAATTAATTATCGCTCTCTCGCCAGGCTTGGATCCTGCGGGACCCCTTTTCAATTTCCTCGAGAGTCACCTCAGCTCTTCCGATGCTCGTTTCGTCGACGTTATACATACTGATTACGGCTTTTATGGGATCGCAAGGACATCGGGCACGGTTGATTTTTATCCCAATGGTGGCCGACGCGTGCAACCAGGATGCCCACCGAATCCTTTGTTCTTTTCAAAGGAAGGTACGCGCATTTTTTTCACTCTCTCGCTTAAGGGTTAAGCACTTTAAGCGTTAACGTCACCTATATCTGTATGACGCGTGACTTTCCATAATATAGTTGCGGAATATTAATTTGAATAATATGAATATTACGGTTATTAACGTATCAACCAAATACGGGTGACGCGACGACCGCGTTATTATATAATATTTTTTGATATTATATATAATATTATAATATATAATATATGACATTATATATTATATATTAATTTTTTTTTAGAACAAAATTAATTCTCCGCTCTTTAATCAGAATGAAAATATTGGCTACTTGTTCTGCTTGAGAAAATTGCATAGGATATCCCTCGGATGCATTACGAACAGGTTTTAGGGGATTATATATAACATTATATATTATATATTATAATAAAATAATATAATATTTTTTTCTTACGCCGAAACAATATGATTATCGATTGGGCATTATTTTTCTACGTATTATGATGCAAAACTTCGCGTAGCAACCTCGAATGCACGTCGACGGAAAATCCGTGTTTTTCTTTCTTATACGGAATAAACATTTGCAAAGTATATTCCGTTCCAACAATAACGACGTCCACGTAATCGTACGTAACAACACGTCAAAGAGAACTTCCATTAGTTCTCCGCTCTTTAACCAGAATGAAAATATTACCTACTTGTTCTGCTTGAGAAAATTGCATGGGATATCCCTCGGGTGCATTACGGACAGGTTTTAGGGGATTACTACCACCGGCAAGAAATGGAGGAGACGCAAAGCTGCGTTATTTGTCCGAAGTTGGGTGAAAAACATTCGGATAAAAGGGAAATTTAATTACACCGTGCTTCGGTATTAAAGTTTAAGGAAACACGAGGGAAACGCGTGGAGAACGTTTTATCCTATCGCGAACAACGTGTTGTAAAATACATAGTTCCGGGATTTAACGCAGCGAAACGAAAGAGAAGTTACGCGAAATGTTTAATAATCGGTAGAAAGTGTCGGCGATTATCATGCGTATATTACTCAAATGATTCTCAAATTTCTACGACTAGGCTTTATCGTTATTATTGTTACCGTCATTATTAATGGCATTGCCGTTATCCGCTTATCGTTTTCGACGAACCTGTTTGCAGACTTTTGCAGTCATCACAGATCCTGGCAATTTTACTCGGAGTCGCTGCTGGACGAGAGAGGTTTTCTCGGTACTCGGTGCCAGAACAATTTTCAATTCGTTTTTGGGGAATGCGACAAGGATAGCGTAATCCCCATGGGATTTTCGACGCCGAGCAACGCGTTAGTATACAGTCCGCTTCAATTTTCAATTTCAGTCTTCCACGGCAATATGCACGTTGATGCATTTTTTTGTACGACGGCCTTTTTTAAATTTTTATTCCCTTCGCCACGACACGAATAGATTCCTCTTGTCACTACTTCTTTTTAAATGAACTTTTAATTTTTCAAAAATTGAAATTTGCGTATTCAATAAACGCGTTTCGCGAGAGCACGTGTGATTAACCGCGCGGGTCACGCGTAGATAATTATACGGTCAGTCGAGTCTTTTAATTATATACTAATTGGAAAAACAAAGAACTAATTTCACAGATACCTGCGCAAAAGCGTACACCTGAAACGGAGAACTCAGAGTACAGAGTTATCTCGTTAAACCACGTATTGCGAACTATATTACAGGGTACATAGTACGAACTATATTATAATAACCGCTGAATTATCAACGCAATACAATTAACGCCCATTGCAAACTTCGATGTATTTTGCATCTCGATAAGCTTCGTTGTACTTCGTTTCAGTGAAGGCAGTTATTATCTGGCAACAAACGCAAATAGTCCTTACGCCCGGAAAGAGCAAGGACTTAGATTCCGTGCCACGACGAAGGACATCCTGCTTACCTAGTGATTTAAATCAAACACGAATCCGATCTATTTTCCGAAGGACATCGTGACAGGTTTCAATTCGACTCGACCACGAACAGGGTATCAATTAATTGTAACTAAGAAATGATTAAATATATTCGACGAATAACTCTCCACGATTTTAAATTATATTTGCCTTAGAAGCAAGTAATCTTAATTATGTAAGATTATCCAATATTACTTTCCACCGGTCCCCCTTTTGTAATTATTATTTTGCGAGACGTTGGAAGTGAAATTAGCACCGTAATTATTTGTAACGAGGTTGGAAAGATAAAGAGAGGCGCGGCACTGCCCAAAAGTGTAGAGACCCTTGGGGTAGTTTCTTCCCCTCGTCGAATTTACTTTCAAGTTATTTTCGACCCGCCATCCCCCGTCTCATTCGCCCGCTCTTCGTTTGCGAAATATACATTGCGAATATCACGTTAAAGGTTGCGTCTCACAACAAATCAACGCCCGTGTATCGTTCGAGATGGACGATTTATGTTTGTCATAAAAATCAATCGTTTCGGAATTGTCTCCGAGCGGAATGACTTCACAGGTGGGAACTGGAGATAAGACACAGAAGTACAAACTCTCGGGACGTATTTGTTTCGTATAATGTTATGAGAAAAATAAGAAGTTTTGACCCGATCTTTTTTTTCCACTAATCGATCATTTTATTTCTAAGCTTCGATCGAACATGAAATCCAACATCAATCTTATAATTCATTTCGTAAAATCTGAATTTGAAGCTTTATAATGTTACATTTCTCGACCGAGCTTCTAAAATCTTCTAAAATCTAATATCGATATCAAAATTTATTTTCCAAAATTTAATTAAAATAATTATGCTCCAAAAAACCAATCTTTCAAAGAATATTCTATTATTTCCCTCGCGTATTAACATTTTTTAATCCTTTCGCCTGTTTCCACGCAGAAAATAAAAGTGCCCTCGAATTCTTTTTGTTCAATACACAAACGAATTTCAGCTAGCGTATGTCACCCTTGAGTTCATTAAAGCGCAACATTCGTACAAGCTGTTATTGACCGCCGCGTATTAATCACCGGACCACGATGTAATGCGCGTGTGCATGTGCAATTGAAATGCTCGTTGGGCCGCGAGTATGATAGCTCGATATGGATCCTAATTTTAATTAAGTTTGCGTGGATAGTTTCCATTACTCTTCGTTTACCAAGGATTCCGAGATAGCGAACGCAAGGCGGTCGTTGTGAAATGGTTTTTGAAATCGAAAGCTTTCAAGGGAGGTTCGGCTAAAAAGGCTTGAGACGATGAAATTTAATAATCAAGCTTAAAATAAATTGTGGCTCAACTCAGTTGGGATTCTATCAACATCGTTTTTAACGATACCGGTAACCAGTGACATTATTATTTATGAAAATAGAAATTGTACATACCAGTACAAAAGTATATTCGTGCCCGAACGGATAATCTAAAATTTCTGTTTGCGGTCATTTCTTTCTCAAATCAGCGACACATTTGCCATTTCTCGTAATGTACCATTTTTGTAGCTTTCGCTTTATTTCTCGTTACTTCAACAGAGATTTACCTTCCGGAATAAACAGCCAAGCTTCGTCGTTGGAAGCAGATGCTACGTTTCATCGCGATATCAGGACCAGAGTATTTCAAAAATTACGATCTCTATAAACTTTTGTTTGGATTTACCGAGAAAAACTTACGATCCGGGAACTTGGGTAATTTTCGCATAGGTTGACGGCAGTTCGAAGTGATTTGTTACGACCGTTTTTCGTTTGCCGCGGAAAACCCGTGGAAGCCGTTTCGGTCGTGGAAACTCGATTTTCTTTAGCAGTGAAAAAAAAAGGTGGGACTCGAAACCACCGAACGGGGGTACCGAGAAAATTGATTACATAACTTTATCGATGAAAGGAGAAGAAACTTTAATATTCCGAGTTAAAGTTTCGTTCGAATTTGTAGCCGAGCTTAAAACCGGATGATTAATTTTCGTGAAACTATCGCGGCAGTAATGTAAATTTTGATATTTCGAATCAGCGATTCGCATTACGTTGCAACGTAACAGTCGAAACCGACGTTAGTCGATTCGAGTCGTTCAATTAATTTCCATCTATCGTATATTATTATTTTTCTTTAAATAGAAATGCTAGGAAAAATCATTCATGTTAGTATGTACAAAATCACGCCTCGGTGATGATCGTGGAATCTTACCTTCCTCTTCGATTTATCCCTCGATTGACCTCTGTGACCCTCAGCTTCGCCCGGCGGTCTCTTTCCCCAAACCATTATCGCAATGCTGGTGTACGTGAACACAAGTACAATAATCGGCATCAAGAATTGCAGAATCAGGAGCGCAATAGAGTATTGACGTCTGCGAATCAGAATGAGAATTACTCAATAATCAGATCACTTTCGGTAACTAAAAGTTCCGATAAATTTCCCTATTATCATCACCGTAACGTACAACGTTATGCGTTCGGTATTAAAAATATTCTAGTAACTTCATTCATCGAATAATAGAATATTTCGAAACATTTCCGTAACATTTGTATCGTTATCGCTACAACGATACGTTATACTTCGACTGTGGACCGCGCGATGTGCAATTCCAGTTTAATCTTTCGCGACATGATTACGTGTAAATAGCTCGTGAAGATTTATTAGCTTAAAATAACACGCGCCATTAAACGACAATCGTGACGTACGAATGTAGCCCGGAGCCAGCCAAAATTGAGATTCGGATTAATTTACGGAGATCTCAGCACCACCGTTCGGAGTGAACGCAATCCAGAATTCTACGGAGTATTATTGTTCTGTAACGACAATTAATCGGTTAATTAGATTCTTGTTTACCTATTCTCTTCCAATGGCCAAACCTCCTCGCAGATATACTGATAGCACACTTTATGGCGATCGGAGGGTTGCGTGAGCTTCGAAACCACCGCCATTGGGAATGAAATTATTATTGCCAACACCCAAATGGCGAGGAGCAGGAGTTTTGCTTGCCTGATGCTCAGTCTCGGCCTCAGGGGCCACCTTATGGCGATATAGCGATTAACGCTAATCGCCACGAGGGTGTATGCGCTCACCAATACCGAAACTATCTGAAAGTGAACGATCTATAATTATTATTCATTCGTGGACGACGAGATTTCCTCGGAGCGATAAATATTACGATTATCGACATTCAAGATCGATTGTCTCGAAGGTCACGATCACGCGCACGCTAACTTTACCACGTTTAATTAGATTACGGGTATTACTTTATCGAATTAATTAGCAATTAAATGAAGCGTGACTGACGATCGGTAATCCTGTGGGTAATCGAGAATCGAGAAACTTGGAATTATTCCTGGCGATAAACGTCTTAAGGAAATAAGTGTTCGATAAGAATACCTGGGTGGCCACAAAAATGTTTCGACTTCGCTCATTGGTTGACAACTATCGATTATCTATCGCCGTCGATCGATACGCACCGACGGCAGCGACCGAGGGCGCAACCGCCGACAACCAATGATCTACCTAATTTTACCTCAGGCCCCCGTTCTCACGTACACGTCCCAGGGAGTGCAAGGCGAATTTCTCACGTTTCGGCCCTGTTTTTTGTTTTTATCGATCGCCATTATTGGTTTTCGTTTCTCGAGTGTGGACACCGTACTCATTAAAAATTCCTAATCGTATGGTTTATTGTTTATTAGTGTTTTAAGTGTTACTAACGTGCTCGTTGTACAGCGAAGCCTCTCATGAACAATACCGTGCACAGTTACTCAGTGTATGTCATGCAGCGACTCACGTTCATCCATCTGATCAAAACCACCTGTTCGAACGAGATCACGCCGCTCATCCATCGCACTCACCCCCATTCATAGGTATCGTTTAATAAACCCAATATTATCTTTATCATTTCTATATCTCGTGCGACATAATTTTATTTGCATAGATCAATAATCACATATTGCTATGGATTAATTATACTAAAAGTAATACTTCCAATTAAACCGTCTTTTTACAACCTTGTTACACATTTCATGGTCTTAGAGTCACATGTTCAAATGTTTGCTAAACAGCTGCGAACATAATGTTGCTTTTAATATAATTAATCAACCGTGTAATTGAGAATCGAGAAACTTAAAATTTTATAGTCTTCAATTCCTCACGATGATCGTCTTAAAAAAAATACGAAAATTCACGATTAGCCGCAAGCTGTGTTGCATTTAAGGTAATTGATTGATGAAAGGTTCTTTCGTCAAACCTTGCGGAGATTACTTCACGAACGTATCTCAGCGTTTGTATGTATATATATACTTTAACTTCGACGGAGCGTGTCCGTTCTCGACGGAACGAGAGGTCTAACGTAAGCATGTCTAACAATAAGGTTCCAACGGGGAACGGATAGGCGTCTTGACCTCCGAACTCCGTCACAGGTTCGTGTTCGCCTAATGGAAATCGGTCCTCAAAGTGGACATCAAAAGTTTTGTCCCTTCTCTTGCCCGCGCTACGCCTCCGCGGTAAACGATGGTAACGCAATTATACGTATACATGTCCGAGAAGCGAATTCAGCGGAACCCGATAAAAAAAAATATTGTTACGCGTCACGGTGTACAGGGTGGAGTAATTAAACGTGAAAACCAAACATTGCCATTGTTTATGAAGATACGAACAACTCCTGGGCATAAAGAGTGACATTGTGAAAAATTAAATATCTCTCGAATAGCGTATCTTTGTCCTGATGAGTTTTTGGCAAATTCGCAAATGACGAAGAGATTTAGATGTTCCCATTCAAATGGTCCATCTTGCGTATCAACACGGACCATGTTCAGGTGAGCCTGATATTAATATTAATAAAATTAATATGATACCGAAACTCTCGCGCCACCTGAACGCGGATGACGTGGCGGAGAACGATGCCATGCTTATGTTCGATTTTGTTTCTTATTTGGAAGATGCGATGGACCGTTATAACGATTCATGTGTATCTACATAATGTATTTGTTTGCGTTTATCCTTGTAGTTATTCCCCTGTACGCTTCTATTTTTTTATCGAATATAGTGATAAGCGGTTGCACGTTTAATTAGCTGGTTAAATTTTAACGTTAATTACTGATTTCGTAAGATTTATAAAATAACAGTATTTGAAAATACGTTGTACAACTCACGGAAACCCTTCTAGCGTTGCGGAACGTGACCGATTACTATTCCGCTACACGTAACATATTTCATTTCGTGATAGAAACACGTGACTTGCGAGACGAATCAATATTTACCTTTTAATACAAAATCCCCGCGACGATCTCCGAATGATTCGAGAAGCAATAAAGATTTGTTAACGCGTCCTCTTATAAATCTTCAACGACAGAAGGTTTTCCTATAAGTATTTCCAGATACAAATTGAGCGTCCATTTTTTTTTTCGGTTTTGATAAATGGAAGGTTGATATTAAATTCACGCTCGTATATGTATGTATGACCCACCTACGTGCGAACGCACACACGGTGTGGCATTCGCGTAGCGACCTCTCGTTCCCAGTTTTTCGTAATTACTACTCCCGACGTTAACAACCTTTCGGAGAAGTTAATAAATTATCGTTGTTAGTAAACGAGTTCCCGATACCAACTGGTAATTAATTAAGGGCGATAGCGACGCCATTTTAAACAAACCAAAATATATCCGTGGGAAATGTTGAATTAGTTCAAATTAAAAAATCAACGGGTTGTACTATCCCTGCGTTCTCGGATAATAGTTCGACTAGTCTTACAAATATTCCACAAAGTTCGCGTTATATTTGTTTCATACAGAGTTATCATCACGAGAAACGAGATTCGGACATACGGGGTGGGCGAATAATTATAAAGACCCTTTCTACAAAGAAAGTGATTACCGCCCTACTACGGCCCCTTCTATGACCATACGATCTTTGCAAACAATGTTTCTTCGTATCGCTAAAACTAACGCAGAGACTCGAGGTGATCGGATTTATCGGCGTACCTCGTATCGTTAATTACGTACCTGCAGAAAATTAACGATGGGGCAGAGGGCACTGCCGAAGGGCCAATGCTGCAGCATCAAGGTGCTGATGAAGCTGGTGGGTACGCAGAAAAGGGAGATCAGGATGTCGCTCAGAGCGAGATTCGCGAAGAAGAAGTGCGTCACCTTTCTCATGTTCGAGTTAATATATACAACGTAACAGACAAGGCTGTTTCCGGTCAGAGCTACCACGAAGACGCTGATGTACATGAAATAGATGATACTCTGGTACCAGACGGCGGAGAGAAAACTATACTTCCCTTCGAACACGTCGCAACCGGGATCATACGGGTTGCTGTTATTCAGGACCGTGAGGTTCTCCAGGACGCCCATCGTGTGATTTTCCGAATTAAGGTTCGACGTCATCATGCCGTAAGTCGGCAAGACATCTTGATCTGAAAGCAGACCCCGTCGAACGTTAGTATTCGTTCTGGGGAAATTCGTGGAAAGGTTCGTGGAAATTAGAAATTAATATTAATCATTAGCTAATAATAATAACAACGCGGAAGATTTATTAATTTGAGTAATGTGTCTTTGGAAATATATTCCTGTCATCGGAAAAGTGTTTAGGAAAGATTCGTGGTAATTGAAAATTAATAATGACGATAAGTAATAATAATGCTGAAGGTTTATAAATTTGAGCATGTGTCTTGGGGAAATTTGTATTGATCCGAGATGAGTTAAAATTAACAGAATTATTTGTTCCCTCAGTTTACTTTGGTATCGATCGAATGCTGAATATACGTGAGATTTATATTTTCATTTCGCGGCGAAATGGATTTTTCCAGAACTTGAAGATAGACACAGAGAGAGATAGATAGAGAGAGAGAGAGAAAGAGCGAGAGAGAGAGAGTACATTGGAATCGTTTTACTCGAGAAGTAAGGTGAGATCTTAGTTTTGTTCCTTCCACCCTACGTATCTTTATTTCACTGGAGGCGAATACTTAGAATCACAACCGCGAGTTTGATCCTCCGTTCCAAGGTATTCGATTGGAGTTTCGTCATAATACGATAACAACCAATAGCTCGTGTTCAAACACTCTGTCGATGTTCCAAAGAATTATGGTAAATCACTAATCATTTATTAGAAAAATCATCGAATAATTAAACAAAGAATAATTGCAACGCAACCAAGTTGTTGGGAAAAAGATTCAAAAAGGGATGCACAAATAATAAGTAAACTATGAGTATTCATAACCCGCTTACTTTCCTCTTTCACAATTACCAGAAATTTTCCGAAGCTCCCGTCGAACAGGTACAACTTTTCAACCGCTTCCACCGAACAATCCAAATAATTAATTAATACCTTCACAATAGTTATACTTAATTTACCACAAAATGATACAGTTTTAATCACCGACCACAGTTATTCCCGAACAACACCCACTCCACACTCGAGCACGATAAAGTTTCCTCGTCGAGTTAAGTTTCCTCGAATTCGATTTTTCTTCTTTAACAATAAAGTTCGACACGCGCCGGTAACATTTTCGGAAAACGGCTTTCGAAATAAACGCCAGCGCGCTAATTCAAGCGCGAAGCTAGTTTGATACTGTACGACCGTTTCGCGCGTAATAATTTCGCTCACCCGGATGCCGCATTATCGCCGCGAAAAATGTGAGACAAGTCACGTATGTATGTCTTTCCGTTATTCGAAGTTTGTAATCTAAATAAGTTTGTAATTTAACTCACTGGCGTCACGCGATACGTAAGTTAGATAGCTCTACATTTCTCCCTCTTTCTCGCGGCTAACTTTGCATTCCGCAATTACGTCTACGTTAAACGTTATATCCGTCGTTCTTTTTCTCGTTTCGGGAATATCTTTGAAAAGAAAGGAACAGGGTCAAGAGCTGATTTCAGATTAACCGATCTCGTCGTTGCCGTGCTGGAACGATCGATCACGGTAGTAGTTTTACTTTTTAGGCAATGAAGGGAAACGAGAACGGTATCGTAGAAGCACCCTGTATAGCCGGAATCTATCGTAGAATTAAAAATGTAGCAGAACCTCCTTCATCGGAGTACCTGTAATCTGAATCCCATCTAGTATCCGTACGCTCTCCCGCTCTCCCGCTCGGTTATCTCAACAGAATTTCTCTTTCATCGTATGGGTTCAACTATTTTAATTACTTTGTAAATTTTAGAAGTTAATAATGATTGTGGCAATATGCGTGCTAACATTCATGACGTAATCCATCAAATTCATCGTTTTAATTAAATCGTTATTGACCATTTTATCTATATTAAGTAATTGTTTTAATTAGCGTCTTTGGCGTTATACTAATTCCGAAAGCAACGATTCGGTGCAAAACAGAAGAACAAATGCGGTTCATCAGTCAAAAATATATGGGACGCACGAACATTTAAGCAGACTTATAATTTTTTTAATCGTCATTTAAATAAATGGACTTTAGTGTCGTAAAAATGATTGTTTTATTCTCGGAACATTCCCCCGTTAAAACGCTCCTGCCTAGACGTTTATTTGGTTGCAAGAGGGTTCTGTAGTACATGGAAAATCGCGAGTAATCATAACCGTGGGAAATCGTGAAAGTTTCTTCTTAAAACGCACGGACCACTTAATTTTAATTAATATTTAAGCTCACTCTTAAACCGTCAACTGCGAGAACGCGTGACGGTTCTCGCACTCTACTTCGCGATTCTCACTCGCGTTTTCCCCCCTCCCACGTTTCTTTTTTTTTCAACCTTTCCCTCCGTACACTTCGTCCCCAGCTGTCTCCTACGCGTAACAAAGCACAGCGAACATTAATTTCTCAGACCTTTTTATCCGTGTAAATTGCAACGGTGGTGAAGAATTAGCTTAAAATAAACGATTTTTTTTTAAACGCGTTCGGTGCAACTCTGCGTTTTACAATTACAGCAGAAATTCTTTGAGTAATAGGCAAAGAATTCCAAGCGAACATTGCGACGCGTACAACACGGACAGACACAAGCGCGATGCATTTCAGGAGAAATATAAATTAACAACAGTACGTCATAGATGGTATGTACTATAATTTTTAAAAGAATCTTCCAGCATTTTACGTGTAATTTACGTGTTAATTCGATGAATTTGTAAATTAAAATTATTGCTTTTCGATACCAATTTTTAAAAAATCAGAATCTTCCATTATTAATTGTTAGTACTCTCTGTCTCATCGTTTACGTTCCGCGAACGATGAGAAACAACGTTTTTCCGCCTCGGTAATTAAGAACGCGCGCGATTACGCGAATTGTAATATCAGCTGTGCGCAGAGGATGTTAAAGATAAAAGGAACGTTCGTGGGCGGTGATAATTATTCGAATTCAAATGCGTATAACGAATGATAAGTATAACGGGAAATCGTTGTTACGGTTAACGCGAACTTTTGCGGTCGTGACTGCATTAAACGGGAGGCAAAAGTTTGTGCAAAATATTTGGGCTATCGTCGAAACGCAATACGAAATCCGAGACTAATGGAAATTTTGTTTGACTCGATGGTTTAAAAAAAAAGCCACTTAAGGGTCGCTCGTCGTTTATTAAACGCTCCAGCATTTTCAAATTAGCTCGCTTTCAACGATAAAGGGTGCACGACCATCGATATCGGATCAAAAGGTCAGCACGAAATAAAACGATTTTTTTATCATGCCAGAAAATCACGCCGTTCACACACGATGAACGCGATTCATTTTGTACACGACGACCCCCCCCCCCTCCTCCTCCCTCCCGCTTTTGTGTCGCTTTTTTCGAGTACACTACGAGGGAGACATTTGTTTGTTAACTTCCATCGGAAAAATTTCGTTCGAAAGGATGCCGAAAATGAGGGGCGGTTTGCTTTTCATGGTAGAGTTACCTGCAAATGAAAATAATGAAAGCACGCTCCGAGGGTATAAATAAATAGCGAATAACGAGCGTGGGTTGGATGTTAATCGAGTCGGAATCTTTGATGTGACCCACAATTATATAAATAAATTCTGACTGCAGAAGAAATTAAACGAAATTGCAATTTCCACGAACGCGCGTCGTGTAGGTGGATTAATAAAAAAAACCCTATACAAAGTTTTTCATAATTACAGTTTGGACGTACTCGGGGTTCGTATTGGCAATAGAACAGATTGATATCTTAGCGCTCTTGCAAAAACACAGACTTTTTATTGGCCGATAGTTTAATCGGGTTGGGCTGGTAGCGCGCACATTGGGCCTAATTAATTAGTCTTGATACTAATTAGTTAGTTAGAATTAATTAGCATGAAGACTAATTAATTAGGCCCAGTGTGCCCGCTAGCAGTCCAACCCGATTAAACTATCGGCCGACGAAAAATGTGTGGTCTGCGAGGGCCCTTATTCATATAAAAATATTTATGGACACGGAATCTGTGTATGTACGCATATTAATAAAAAAATGCGATAGAAACTTTTTAATAATTGAAGTTTGATTGGAAGCGGATTCATTGATATGATTCGCAATTGCATAAATAAATATTGTCTATAAAACAAATTGATACTTTACACCATATAATCTCTGCAAACGGAATTATTCCGACGATTGCAATTTGCACCCACGCCGTTTGGACTAAAAGTCGACGACGGGCAAAAATTATCGCTGCGGAAATATTAAAAATAAAACTTTAGTAAAACGACGATTCGTATCCACGAAGTCAATTTGCCATGGATTAATTAAATTTCTAATAAATTAATATTTTACCTGTCGATACCTGTTCGATTAAACTTTCCGAATCAATCATCCGTCAATGTTCGTCGCACAGGAAATTGTACGCGCAAAATTTTTGCCCTCAACGACTGTTGATATAATGACGTTGCCGAAACTTATTTCCGCTCAGTCATCCGAACACGTCCTATACGAACTGCGAAAAGTTGCATAGAATAACATGTTTTTGATCGAAACCGCGAGTCATTTCGGTGCATTATGCACCTGCATTTGCACATTCTCATCGCCAACGATTCATTCCGAACATAGCTTTGCTCCAGATTTTGATAAAGTCCTCCTCAAGGATGGCAATTGTGCGCACGTTTTATTATCATTCCGATGTCGAATCTATTTGCGGAGCGGAACTTGAGATTGCGAACGAGTAATTATTCTGTAATACGAAGCGATTAAATATATATATTCTTGCAAATGCTTTTCCCCACTTTTCTGGGCATCTCTGGCACGATAATCATAGCTCGATTGTGTTTCAGCTTGATAGATGATATTTAACACCGCAACTTTAATTACAGTGCCCCGTTATTTATTAGTAATAAGTAACCGCATAACGAATTATTATCCGCAATGGAAACTAGTTAATCGTGTCACCGAATTATGTTCCTTAATTATAGAGGGTTTCGCGTGATCTCAAGCGTAGCGTTTTATTGATTAATTGAGCTATCAACAGTAAAAACACGACTGATCGACCGTAAACTAAAAAGTAATTAATCAATAAATTTTGCCGAAATCGGTCGTCATAATTTACCCGCGGTTATTATTAATGAGTTTTTGATCATGATATTTTCTGGAGAACGTGAGCAATTTTTTAATATCGGAAGTACGAACATATTTCTCGTGTTATCGTCGATACATTCACCGAATTTTCTTTGTAATAATCAGAAAGATCAAGAAATAAAACAGCAGCTGTAAATAGATTAAGGTAATTAAACACCTTTAGTAATTATTAACCAGATGAATTTTGTTTCGCTCAACGATGTTGAAAGCTACTTAACGTTGAAATTAATACGATCCAATTTGTTTCTTTCATTCTCAGCAACGTCAGCTCGAAAGTCTTATCGCCCGTAATGGAGCGTCTTTTAAGTTCCTTTATCATTTTTTTTCCTCGTAATACCAGCTTCACATTTCCGTTATCGAAGCAATAATTGTTAAACTTTTGCCCGCTGCCGTGGGGACGCATTGAATTGCAAATTCAACAGCGTGCAGGTGCACAAAAACATTGCAAATTAACGAAAAGTATAATACAACTTTAACAAAGCACGGTTATTCGAATAGCAAATAATACATTTATAATAAACCACAGAAAATTGTTATGCCAATTACGCGCGCAAAAATATTGATTTAATTTCCTTCGGAGAATAGATAAGGAAACTAGTTCAAACTGAATCTCGGAACGAATTAACGATCGCGTGACAATAAATTAATACTCTGCGTGTATCGATAAATCAATAGATCGCGTATCGGAGACACAAATTCTGGACAACTGAAACGGCAGTAAATTTATCTCGGTATTCGACTAAAGGGACGCATTTTTTATAACAAAACATGCGTCAGCTTAGAGATCGATCATCGATCGTCAAAAATCCGACAAGTATAAATAAGTCAGTCCATAAATAAATCGTCGAGTGTACGCGTTGTGCGAGTTATCATCGAAGCGATTGTATAATCTTCGACGAGTAACGTAACAAATTACGCACGACAAGTATATCTCAATCAATTAAATATCCGTTACGCGTTAATCCGCTTCATTTTGCCCCCTCGCCATTACGTGACGCGAGAGACAATTAATTGTGATCGACAGGTTCAGATTAATCACTCGTGTCACAGCTGTATCGAGGTAATTTGGAATCTGAGCTTAAATCGTAATCGAAATCAGCAGCTCCGTTTTATTTTTTTTTGCGGTACTTCTGTCCTTAGCTTTTACAGTCGATTTAAGATCTTTCTTGCCCCTCTTTTTTTTTCTACCCCACGTTGCCGAGGGTTGCAGGAACTGGTGAGAACGAGTAGAAGTAATTTAGCGAAAGCGAGGGGAATTAAAGTTGTTTGCTATATCGAGGGAAAGGCGGGTAGAAAAAATTTGATCGTAACTCTTATCGCGAGAAATCGAAACGCCGATTTATGACTTTTATTTATTTCTAGAGTTCGCGATTTTCGGGAGTTTATTAAAAATTTGATATACTATTTTCCTTCCCGACTTGCGTGAGATTGAAACTTATATATATATATATATAATATAAACTTATATATACACGGTGTCACGTTTCAAGTTTTATTGGTTTTATTCCTTATTAAAAGAAAGTTTTCGAATACTTGGAACTTACTTTGTTGCGAGGGTTTCTGGGTCGCAAAATGCCGTGGAAACAACAACGTAAGCTCCTCCCGTAATATTTTTAAAAATACCGCATAGTTATAGGAATAATTCTAATTGAAACTTCAAACGAGACACCTGGTATATTCTTGTTTAAATTTTCAATTGTTTCAGAAATGTTAGATTATCAGATATTATTATTTCAATACTGAAGAATTATCATAAATTACTATTACCCACAAATTATCTAACTAAGCGGTTAATAAAAAACCGAATTAACATTGAGACTTCGATCTTGTAAACGGACATTTTTCTAAATTCACTGCGGGAATCTGTCGATCACTTCTTTGAGAGTACAACGGAAATGCGTTTGCTAATGGAAGTACAGTTCAATAGCGGAACAAAGTCGATTGTATGATCGACACCTAAATACAGGTTGCCATTCTCCGTCCTCCGTTTTCATTGGAAAACGTATCCAATGTATCGATTTAAACCCCATCAATTGTTAACGCGCGAGCGAGAAACGCGATTCCCAGTATAACGCGCCATATCGACGTCTAAACGAGGAAGGTGTTAAAATAAATTTTCGGATACTACCGGCGCAATATAAGACGATAGAATGAAGTAAATCGGGATAACACTTATTAAAAACCGAGGCAAGTGTCAAATAAATTTTGATAATAACCAGGGGTGTTGTAATAATAAAGTATATCGAGGTGAATAAACAACTCGTGATCGCCAAGGCAATGAGAGAATTCGTGAAGCGAAGACAAGATTCACGGGGACAGGAAACGCAAGAATAAAAGTCAAAAGAGGTCACCGCTGAATAAAGAAAAATGAGCGTAATATGAATTATGTATCAGTGTGTCTATGTTACAGAACACGCGGCGTTGTATCTTCTTCCAAGCCAGTGAGCAAGAAGCGAGCATTAAAAAAAAAATTAAAAGTTTACAAAGATTAGAGTCGAACTAATCTACGGACAACTCTTTTTTAACGAAGATAACCATTTTCGTTAAAAATTGTTCAAATTCCTCAGACGGATCGATATCGGGCAAGAAAATTATTTTAAACCGTACCAATATTAATTCTATTAATTCTTTATGTAAACTTTACCGAGCTCAAATATACTAACGAGATAAAACTAGACACGATCGGACGGTTTCGATTAAACATTCAAAAAGTGATCATTGCTATTATAATTACCGTGACCCAGAAAATTAATGTTGCTAAAATTTAAAGGATCGCAACCACGATAAATGCGGCGAGAAACGTGGTGGTAGTGGTTTGATGAAATTTTCAAAGAGTTATTTCTATCATCGCCATGACCCCAAAATGAATATTATTAAAACTTGAAGGTTTACCGCAATAGTAAAATCTTCGAGGAAGGTCCTAGCGGTGAATTGATTAAATTTTGTAAGAGCGGGTATCGCTAACGACCGTGACCGCAAAAAATTAATATTCACAATGTCCGGAGCTATGCTAATATAATCAAAATCTATGGCACAGGGTTTTAAATTGATATAATTTAATTCCTATTAAAAATTTTGATTACCAGCTACCTTAAGACGAGAGTCCAATACCATTAAACTTGAGAGGTTTGCTCCCTCTTCTCGACAATACGTCCTTTCAAAACTGCAAGTCTATATAAAAAAAAAAAAAAAAAATATGTCCCATCAACAAATGCACCTATAGTACTTTTTCATGTTCGCTCTTTCGTACAAAGCACTACCATGCTTTTCCAGCTCCGGAAAATATCGCCCATCGAGAGTTAACTGTACGCGAGTCCGCGATACACCGCAAATCACAATTTTCCTGAATATTTCCCTCGACGCGAGATATCAGTCATCGAAACCTAAAGAGAAAGTTCGAGGGGGGTCACGTCGAAAAATGAATATCGGTGCCACGCCTTCGGGTATTTTGTAAAATATTTTTCGTATTCGGTTTCGCGCGATTTAACAATTTTTTGGTCGGTGTCACTCGAATGTTCCCTTATAATCAATGGAAGCTTAATTAACGCGAGTTTTTTGTTCAGATTGAATGGTGGCTTCGTAATATATCGGTAATTATAGTATCGGTTCGGCGAACGTTAAATGAAGCTCCGTAACAGTTTTCTCACTTTCTTTGACGAACGGTGTTGACTTATCTATATACGGGGTGTTCCTTTGATAACTTGAAATTTAAAACAGAAGAATGCATTTTCTGGAAAATTCGCGGTTTCAATAAGGGGAACGCGATTATTCTACTTATTCTTCATTTAAAGGTTATTCGAAGCTAAATTTAATTTTGTGAAAACGGAAATTTATATTTTTAAGATGAAGCTGAATAAATGTTTCTCTCTTTTCTAGAAGATAAAAAATACAGATCTCTGTTTTCAATCAAAAAATTCACCTTTGATCATCATAAAAAAATACAAAAAATAAATAATACAGTTTTATTTTCTCCTTATCAAACTTTTGTATTCAACATTTTCTCGAAAATGCGTTTCTTTCGACATGCTTAGATTTGGATCTTTCAAACGAACACCCTGTACTTGGTTTTATCATTGAGAATAATTTATCCGCGCCTAGAGGACTGTTTTAACCTCCGCGTAAACTTCGCTAACGCAGAAATCGTTCGCAAGGATTTCTGGTGATATGCCTCGGATACCGCAAATTGGAACGTACTTTCCGAGGGGATTAGGATTATTATATCAGCATCTGTTACCAGCGACGCCGAAGCGCGATTGAAGTTTAACCGGTCAGCGAATTAATTTAACGCTATTTCCGTGATTACCGAAATCGGTTGGTTTGATTATCATGTACACGAGAAAACGATACCGCTTTCGATGACCATATACGGGGTGTCCCATTTTAATCAATGCACCCAAATATCTCCTAAACTATGCGAGATATCAAAGTTCAGTTTTATCTCGGTTATTGGGGTTCGAGGGGAATATGTTCTTTTAAAATTGAATAAAATGGTATCATAGTTTTTGAAACACCTGCGTTTGTAGCCCTTTTTATTGCGAGTTTAACGACCTACTACTCAGAATCGTTAAAGGTCACGTGATCAAATTCGAGATCAACAACTTATCAATACCTCTTAACTCTGTACGCTAACTCTCACTTATTGAATTGCACGAAAGAGGCTATTTCAACACTGACAGCTTGTTTAGATTTGGTTTTTAAATCAGCTAGTGATTTTCCCCGCTCCTTTGTATCGACAATGACTTCTATTACCAGCTTTGCTCTCGCCTTATCTCATTTCTACAATGTCAGTAGGAAGATATCTAAGGAACAATACGGATCGCGTTTAACGCGTGAATTTGTAAGTCGAAGCCCCTCAGGAAACGATTCGCGAGATTGCCATGCAAATTTCTTTTTTTTGTTTCTCTCGCATCTCCCAAATTTGTTTCGGGAAAATTAATTCTCTCCCTTCGCGTTCTACTGTCGTTGAAATTAACTCGGAGAAGTATTTTTTGCGTTTTAATTCGGCGCGATTATAATTGTCCGAGTGTAACGAATACGAGTGAAATAACAATGAAAAGTTTTATTTTCTGATGTTTATCAGAGTTTTTCGAGCGATTCATAATTACCATAATTATGTATCATTGATGTAATGAGTTATTAACGTAATTATGTTAAGGCCGATACCGACGGTGGAATTAATTAATCGCCATACGAAAGCGAAAATTATATTTCGTGTAAATTAGACCACGTACGTTAACGTTTATAAACGAAACAGACAGCTTCTCATTGTGGAAGAGTAAGCGGGTAAAGAATGTTTTTCTTTTTTACTCGAACCGCAATCTTTTCGCAAGACCGGTAAAGCCGCGCATTCTACGGACCGCTTCGCAAAATCGTCTTTGCAAGAAGTGTAATTTCAATGAGAGGAAAGTAATTTCCTACCGCGTCCCTTGCCACGCCATTGGAATCGATTCAAAGAATGAAATCCTGTGTTATCTCGCGACAATTATCTCTTTTAAAATGTGGCATTCCATTAGCTCATGGAAATAATGAACTGAAAATTTATCAATTTCACGAGTAAAAGCAGATCAACGTTTCGAAGAAACGAGTGCTGAACGCTCGATAAATTTCAGACGCCTATTTTTGATGTACAACTGAGTTAGAAATAATTGATCAGTTCTATTCTTGAAATGACTAGAACGTCAAGTAGAAGCTGCTTCGAGCGCGTCTGATAAGATTAAATAAAACTAACTACTTTATATGCAAACCCTGCTTTACATTTTCAAGGGAATTGTTGTCCGATACGAACGCCCGGGAACTTTACTCGTCGCGATGCGAATTTAAAGTCCGCAAAATAAGTTTGATCTCGATTAATTCCATTCCCGCTTAGCACGTGCCATTTAAACCATCGTGGAAGAGACGCTGGGTGTACGAGCGTTAAAGCGTTCAACGAATCGCGAAACTCGTTGGGATTCGCGTCGTCTCGTCCCGGCATTTGCGTATATCCGCTTCAGGTTCGCAAAAAGCGTCGGGCAGAAAATTGTCGGGAAACTTAATCGAGTCAATTATCCAATTACTACGCTTCCGGGCGATCAATGAACTAATTTGCGAGGAGGGAGACCACGAGAGGGGGTTGTTAATTTGCAAACGAACTGGAAACTCGAAAACTTCCCCCCCCCCCCCAGGGTCGAAATGATCGAATGAAAATTTTTTGGTTCGTGCCACTCTCGCAAACTTTTTTAATCACCACGGAGGAAAAACCGAATTCCAAGGAAGAAAGATTCCTTTGCTTGGCGTGGTCCCGTTTAATTATGAAATTGTTTAGGAAGCAGAAAATAACGAAGGACAAAAACGCCAGGCGTGGATTCAGTTTTTTTTTTTTCGAAATGACGCGAAACGTTACGTATATTTCCTTTTGGGTCACGGGGACTCTGATTCCTCGGCACATTTTCTTTAAGCTACCGGAAATAGGTAATTAAGAGAGAAGAGAAAAACTGACGAACAGGCGAAGAGCTAACGAGACACGCGCATATTTTACCGCTATCACTTTCGTATACATATAATCTTGGTCACAGGACGGAAAATTTTCTAATTTTTCTTCCACAAGATCTCGACTCTTCATTGTTTCTCGACCGTTTCTCGAATTCAGTGGACTTCGAAAACACTGTCGATTATTGTTAATTTTGTTCATTTCAAATAATTTTAAATAATCATTAATAAAAATGATCATTTCAATTTAAAAGAAAATCATTCTTTATGAAAAAGTTAAATACACGTGACAAAGAGTTTTCATTTCCACAATTCAATTTTCAAGAACAATATTCTCCCGTTTAACTTCAATTAAACTTCCGGCATACATGGACTGGATGGGAGCTCAACTTTTCAACTAATTTCTTCGAAGAACTAATTGACCCTCGGATTTTCATTGAGATTTCTGCTGTTTCCCGGCGGAATTTTCTTCGCGTCACGTATGAAAGATGACTCGGGCGGAAACTGTGAAAGTTAGATTTTAAGACTTTTCACTGACGCCGTCTTTCATGGATGCTACAAAATTTACATCGACCTTCAAACTGATCTGCTTTATATTTGACACACCCCCCGAGCATAAACCAACGATAATATTTTCTCCCAGGAAAATTCTTTCCCGGAAATATCGCTGTGTTCCTAGTATTCCGTGTACATTTCCGGGCCCGTTTCACCTCACCTATTCGAGTTACAGTTGACTCAGAAATTGTTTTACAACGTTGTCGTTTGATAAATTATAGGGTGTTTCGTAAATACACTTTTCGAGCCACGATCCGTGCGCTTGAATCCTTAAACTTTCCCAGGAGCGATATAAGTTTCTGATTACCTAACTTCCGTTAAACGAAACGATTTGTTAAGATCCCACAGAACTTACCAACGTGTTTTTTAACGGAACAGGTCGGAGAAACGTGGTAGCGTGGTCGAATGATGGGTATTGAAACGAGTGATTTGCAAAAATGTGCGTGCAACTTTCAAGAGTTAGAATTACTCGACCACGTTCATTAAAATTCTGACAGAGTGAACAAAAATATCAGATTACGCGATGGGGAGGGTAGCGATAGTTCGTAATTATCTTTTTGTAATTTAACTTGTACGCGGTAACAATCGAAGACCGATAGATTGATTTGGTTGAATTCGGTTGATTGATCGATAGTAGACGTCACTAGAAAAGGCATCAGAAAATTAATCTGGTAAAGGAAATAGAAAGCGAAAATACGTTTTTTGCAAAAAGCCTGTTACTCGGGGGTTGTAACGACTTTTCACACACCTTCGATTAGTTAATCAACAAAACGTGTTATGAATCGGCCGACCGTTACGATAATACGAATATCAAGATCGCTTGAATTTCATGAACGACTCAAGACACCCTCGACTTTAATCCTTTTGTAATTTCCGTGTAACTGCGTTACGCCGCTAACCAAACTCTATAAACGCAAATTAAATCTAATTCTATGGAAAGCATACTTTTATTAAGACTTTAATCCGTTTGTAATACCCGTGGAACCGCGTTAACTGGCTAATAAAATTCTATAATAGCGATTGAATCCAATTCCACGGGGCACATATTTTTATTTCAAAGATGGATAATGTTCGCAAATCCTCGAAATCGGATCCTGATGCGACGGGATTGTTGCAACGGCAATATTAATTCATGCCCTTTCTCATTGTTACCATAACAATTCCCGAATCAACGCAACTCGTCTCGCGGCGCGTTACGCGGCGTTGGCGAATTTTGCACGGTTCGCAATTCGCGTAAACGCTGCGTAAACCCCCGTCAATGTGACAATCATAAATGCGTAACCATAACACTCGCTGTATCGCGTGATACTAAATTACACTGCGGATGGGTTAGAATGAAGGATCGATATTTGCTAATGCTCGGCGCCAATCTTGGCGCAATCTGAGCCTAGCTTAGAACATATTTCACGGGTAACATAAACATCGGGTTATAATTTACAATCATTTTTAAGAGGGCGGTACAGACATTGTAATTTATGGATTCCTTCAGAAGAGCATCCTTGAAGACACCGTGCGAGAGGGGAGAAATTTCAGGATTTGTACTCCCACAAGAGTTGATCGATAATTAGGAAATATTTTCATTTACATCAGTAACTTATATAAATTATTAATACTTTTTAGACATTTTTTAATTGAGATCGTGTACAATTACAATCAACGATACGATTTCCATTAACCGCGTTATTTACTCGTTGATTTTTTACAGGATTCTGTAAACGTTGAGCTTCGGAACGCTAGTTTCCAAATTGCGTTAACTTAAAAATGGCAAACGCCACGATTTTTGCTCGAGACTCGCGTTTACAAAAATCTCAACACGCATAACGTTATCGTTACTTTAATAAAACTACGTGCGATTTGTACCCGAAGTTTCAAAAAGTCGTGGAAGAGTCGACGTATGAAAAATTTCCAGCCATCTGTACCCAGATACTCGCAAAACTAAACTTTCCCACAGAAATTCGAAAACTCTCCTGTACTTCTACGTCATTCGTGAAAGTTGACACTGTGGCGGTGTTAGCGGAGCAATTTTGCAAAATAATCGGCAAACTGAGCCAAAGCAAGGAGATTATTCCTAGTCCGCGGACACATCAGTGCGCGTGTGTTTGCGCGCACTTTGACCTTATTCGGGAAAGACTTGAAGCTACGACGAGGATGCCATTTACAGGTGAGAAATCCGACAGACATAATTTAGCTGATGATAGTTTTCGCCATCAAATAACCAAGATTGAGCGGGGGAGATTTATTCGATGACCGCGACTAATAAGCTTAATTACGAGATTAATTATTTTTCCACGAAAGCGCTTATGAGCGTCAGAGATCGGTATGGCTGCCGATAAGTCTTTCGCGGAAAAGTTCGCGTGTTCTTGAAACCTGCGAAAGAAAACTTTGCGTCTTCTCGATGAAACTAATTCGAAAGTTTTACGATCCTCGCATCGGAGGACGAACGTTTTGCGAAATTAACCAGATAATTAATGGACTATTATTAGTTGATTATCGTATCGATGATAATTGTGATAAATCAAAACTGGACCGTATATACGCATACTTGCAATTAAACGTTAAGTAAAATTTGAATTAAAATACGATTATGATTTCACCTTCCGTTGGGTAATTTTAAAAATTGGGAAAATTGCTCAAAATATTCCCTCCATTTTCCCTCGGAAACGTAAGAGCACAAGTGTTTGAAAAATATAACGATGTCGAACAGTCTCTTGAAATACGAATTCAAGATCTCAAAAATAATATCAAACCTTCGGTAATCCGAGAAGCTTCTTCGATGACGTTCAGTTATTTTTCAATTTCAGATATATCCCGTATTACGATTGAAACGACGAAACGCGCAGAAAATATGATCGGTCCAAAGAAACATTTCTATATAATTCATCCGTTAGCTAAAACGGAGGAGATAAAAGAACAATTGAGATGCCTTATGAAAACTATCGGAAAGTTTCAACTT
Source organism: Pemphredon lugubris (assembly GCA_933228935.1). Classification (NCBI taxonomy): domain Eukaryota; kingdom Metazoa; phylum Arthropoda; class Insecta; order Hymenoptera; family Crabronidae; genus Pemphredon; species Pemphredon lugubris. The sequence goes on from OW121815.1 coordinate 64,268,990, forward strand.
GCTTTCTTGTGACGGTGACGAGGTACTTCGATCTTCCTCCTCGAGCATATTCGTCTACCGCTCTTCACCTCCCTTCGCTGTATTTTCTTTCGCGGGTCAAACGTCTCACACTCTCGCGGGACGATCCGTTCGACGAATTACCCGCCTCCGGCGATTATCAAAATATTCAAATTACACGGTAGGATGCTTCTTCACTCCAAATTACCAACGTTCCCGACAAACATCAGATACTTTAAATCCCGCGATATTAAAACACAAATCCTCGGCACCGGCTGATCGATGGAATCGTCGGTTGCGTTACGCGAACCTATTTCACGCGATTCACGGGATCGTTAATCAAATATCGGTTTCCCATGACCAGTTAACGTTTCGTCAATGCTATCGCTGGATAATCAAAAGCAATTTCCGCCGCGACGCGTACTTCATCTTCCGCGAGGGGAATTCCCGGGTTTAACTAATAATCGATCGGTTTATCGGATCGAGCGGAATGCACCGGGGAAACGTAAACGACGTCGCGAATTTGCCGTTTCCGCCATTGACTTCAATCGTTTAGCGGCCGCTCGGAATCCTCGAATTGCATTGACGTCGGTTCGTTTTCGTCGCCACTTCACGACGAACGAGAGTCGGATTAACGATCGAGTTACGCGGAATTAAGTTTCCCCGTGAGTCGGTGGTTCCTCGAGGCGAGGAGGAGCGTGAAATAGATCTTTCTTCGTGCGCGGTCCGCGACAGACTGCCAGATTTATCGGAAGCTTCGGGTGAATAGGCTCGAATTGCGCGCCCTCGGTGCGCACCCTTCGAACACGCGTCCCTGGTATTTCAAGTTTAACGTAACAATATATTCGGAATGGTTATTCTTACTTGGTATGTCCGTAATTTCAACGGTGGAGGGGATGATGAAATTTAATTTATTCGAAGGTTTCTTAGAAATGAGTAGTTGTGTTGGATGAATAATTTACGTGGATGAGGGGGTAGGGAGGGTCGCGAGCAAATTTTGGGGTGAATTGGAAGCGTGACGCGGTTGGGAATTTGTTTGTCAATAATGAGTTACGGGTGCACGGGACGTTTGTGCTTTATCGAATTCTTTCGATTGGAGTTTTTTTTTCTTCTATTTTCTGGTACGGATGTTTCGGATAAAATGATTCAAAGGGTGGTTGTACATTTTTGGAAGAGCTCCGAGCAGGAATTACTATTGTCGACGAATCACGTTTCTCGTTCATGGTCTTCCGGCGAGTTTCTACTGTCATTGGAAATATCAAAAGGACCAAATTGGTTCGAAATCCAGTTCTCCTTTTCTTTTACAAAACCCCGCTGTGTTTCCAACATTTTCGTTAACAAAATCCTGTATTAATTCAGTTTAGCGTTAATGAATACTTCCATAGACCGCCTGAAGCGATCACGGGTAATTAAATAAAATAAAATTGAGAAAAAAGTCATCAAAATGAATTTTTCCTTCATCATGTTCAAACTTGATCATAAAGGGCGTTTTTATTGATCCGTGAAAACTGATAAACCAACCAACTTTATCGTTGTTTTTTTTTCCTTCTAACGACGTAATCCCAAGGTCAATTTAAGATCGGAGATAAAACAAAGTTTATTATGATTCTTGCGGGGGTACGGCGATGATGCCGTGGGAATTATTTTTTTGCTGTGAAACCCTCAGCGAAAAATTGCCGTGGATTTCGTTTATTATCAAAGGGTCGTACGCGACCAAAATTACAGCGAATTGTCTGGTTATTTGAAAAAACGGCGTTCTTTTTTAGAGACACGCGGGCGTGATATTGAGACTTTGCGAAGAATTAGAAATGATGAAAAATTCGCAAGGGTTTTTGATGTTAAACGAAAGACCGTGAAAACTATTCGCGAGTAACTATGGTAACTATTAAAAACTGCGATACGGTTACTTAGACTTTTATTATCAGAATCGAGGTGTAACATAAAATATCGACCGCAGGGTTGCGCTTAACTTTACTGCCGAGATTAAACTATGAAATAGGATTGCGTTTCGTTAAGCGCGTTAATGGGCTGCATGAATGGTTCCCAGTTTTACCTGGACTTTATTGGGATAAAACGTACTCACAAAAATCCAGAACTACTGCCGTGCTGACGGAAAGTTAAGAGCCGTTCACTCTACTAATTGTTTTTTAACTTTGTCGCTCTATAACTTTTCACGGATCATCGAAAACGCCCAGCATCGTCAAGTTTGAAAGTGACGGAGGAAAACTGGAAGAACACAGCTTCAAATTGAAAGATAATCTGTTAAATTTGCCTAATAATTATTCTTTCGATATAATATTAAAATTGATCGTTATTAATTTATCTATAATTATAACTGTTTATAGTCGTGGAATATAATGTAGTGGCAAAAAGGGTATGATTCAAAAGAAAACCGCTTAAAACTAAATTAAAACTGATTATATTCATATAATATAATTACTATATCTACGAAGAAAGAAACAACCCATGTTATTGTCAATACAATGGAAAATTCTCTATCGGTGTTGTAAACAATACCGAGACCCCTATTTCCTTATCACGTCTTTACGGAATTCCTACACCAAATACGACTAACCTTTGTAAAACTCTGATCCACGATAAATTGTTCCACTTCCGATACCAGCACTTGTGGAGAATACGCCCTTCCGCCCCCTCCCCAGACGAATACGTTTTCCTCGCATCGTGGAATTCACGGTTTCAAAGTCACGCGATATCCCAAAATCTTTGCCTCCTTGTCATTTACCAATTCAAATCCAACGACAGACCCCGAGAACGTCGAAACTGACACTGGGAGGGAATCCTTCGATATATATATACATATATTATATGGTCGGAGGAATGAAGGAGGGTTATCTCGGGTGTTAATAATTCAAAATGGTTTTCAACCCCCAGTCGCTCATTCTTCGAGCTCCCTGAATTAAGTAGTAGAGGTTCCTGACGATATCACCGTTTCAGGGAGAATGAGTGCGCTTGATATACCAACTGCTTCGAGGGCATAGTTTTCCGTTGACTTGCGGATTATATTGTTATAGTAATATTATAATAGCGTGAGAGCGTTTTAATATTACTTTCCGGTGCCTCTGATTATTACCCGATTACGCAGCCAATTACCTCGATATTATTTCTGTATATTTATTATCATTTGCCATGTACCAAATTATTTCTATATTCCGAAGTTGAGAATATTGTCGACCCAGGTCTCACCGCGTGGAGGTTCCTGTGGATGGAGACCCAAAATGAAACAGAACTCAACTACAGTGGATTTAATAATTTAATCGGAGGTGCGAGCGACAGATTTTTAATAAATATTCTTATTCCGATAAAGGCTGAAACGTTCGAGGAAAATTTAATTCTCGCCACGATTGCGTGGACGAAAGAGGTGTATCCTGTTGACGATTGGGAGAGAAATTTCGTATGTACGCCGCAGTTTTAATATTTTGCCAGACGAAATTTGTTTTTCTCCGCGTTTGAATCGATGGAATATGTCGATGCTCCTCAACTATGTATAACAGCAACGTGAGTTCGGTAATAATCGATTATTGATATCTTATAGTCCAGTGTATCGAACAATAGAGGTAATACAATGCGTCGGCCGGGAAGAATGTTTGGAAAATTTTTAAGAAGATTGCATTAACATAAGAGCCCTCGGCGGAAGAGACTGAATAATTTCAGGATCATATTGAACGTGTAAGAGCTTTTTCTTACGAAACTACGGGATATAAAATGGAAAAACTCTAGGAAGGACGTTTCATAAATTTTTTTACGAGGGAAAAGCATATTCCTAGACACGACACTGCAAACGGTAATCAAGGGGAATGTCGGACGAAATTCCAACTGAAATTTTTGGATACAACGTCAAAGACATTTCTCCTACGTCGTTTCTTGAATTTAATAATATCTTTCAAATTGGGAATTTTCTGCGATTCTCCGTTGCCGAATTTAGCGATGGATGGCAATGCATCGTTATGTAATAATAAATTTGAATATTTTATTGCAAAATTACTAACAATACGTTAGTTTTAATCTCAACGTGGCATGACCGCCTAGCGAATATTTGTTTCAAAGCCCTAGACAACGTTAAAATGTTTTCGTTTATTTTCAAATATTTCCGACCGTGTAATAATAAATCCTCATGTATAAAATAAATAATCATGTTCTGTGTGTGCAAATATTAAGATAAAATGTAGTGTTATCGAAAAGCATAGGTACCCCGGAAACACGTTTATCTAACCAATTCATCGTAGTAAGATTTCCCGCAGAAATATCATACCCACGGATCCGTATTTATATGCTAATTTCTAAATACCCACGTTCACCATGATTTTTATCGACGATCCGCGGTTACCGCGTTTCATTCTCATCCGGCGGACGAATTAAGGGCGCAATCGCTCGCAAATTGAATCCATCCAACGAAAGGGCGGATTGGGGTTTTAATGGACTGGGCGTCGATAAAAAAAAAAGGAAAGACTGATAGCGGTCTAGAGATAAATCTAGATCGCTTGGCAGCTAGATCAATGCGAAGTCGATAGGATATTTCGATTTTCCATTTTTCTTCGTAATTTATTTGTCGAACGATGTTAGGAGAGGAACGAAATACATATAATTCAAGTCGTGTGTACCGCATTCTATCCTGTAATTCCCCTTGCTCGCTAAAATCGGTAAGCTCCTTGCGTAGGTTGTTATGAATATTTATTATAATAACTTGCATTTCCAACTATTTCTACGAGGCTGAACTTCTCGTGGATCTGCGTGTATTTCTCGAGAAGGCCGGAGAATTTCCACAAAGCCCCGTTGTTCCTCAAATTTCCTTAAATTTGAATTATGAGAGCACGATACGAGAATCGAGGGAAATTAAAAGAAAATTAAAGACGTGTCGGTCGTTGGAAAGGCGAGGGGATGAATATAGCGATCGCGTTGTCAGCGTTTATTTTACGTCAAGCGATTCGTCATGATTGACACGCGCAAAAATTTAATGTACGTATCGACAGACTTCTTTTGCACGCATGATCGAACAGGGATTTTCTGGGAAAATTGTTCAAGCGATTCTGTCTATCAATATCGTGGAGAAGATCGTAGAAAGTGAGAAAATATATCCATGGAAATGAAAATGTTCTCACCTAGGTATACAGAGTAAATGCTTAAAGATAAATGGCAAAAGCTGGATTCAAACGGATGGATCGAAAAAGCTAGGTATTTTTGTATTATATTTGTTTAATTGCGTAAGCGTAAAATTACAGTGCGCGATTTCTAAGGGGATATAATAGGTACATACAAATTTAAATAAATCGTGTTATGCGAGAATAGGAAATACATTTTTAATGTAAATCACCCGACACCCAATTCAATCATTAGATTAGCATGTACGTGAATTGTACTATCAGTAGTTAGTCTTCTTGCGGTTTTTCCATTTAGCTCGTACACGTTGATTAATTGAAAATCCATTCCTGTAGTTAACCATTCTATAATTTTTTGTCCGCATTGTTCGATCCTGGATTCTATCGATGTTTCCAGTTGTATCTGCTGTTTTGATTATTTTTGTTTTATTTTATTAGATTTCGCGATTTCCAATTTTATTGAAAAGTGATGATAACAAGTTATCACCCGATTTTTTGTCATTCTCATCCCCGTTGTTCTTCTTGGGCGAAGACAATATTTGACCGATGTTCAACTTGTTGAGTTGACCCCCTAGATCAAATTTGCCACCTTTGCCTTTGCCATCGTCGTTCGAGCCTATTATGCCACCCAGGACGTTGCCCAAATCATCGACGCCCCTTCTGTTTCTCTTACCGTTCCAATCCTTTCCTTTCTCCCCATCGTTCTTCTTCCATTCGTTATTCCAATTCTGCTCTTTACCAGCACCCCACAAACCTCCTTTTGAGTCACCTCCTTTTCCATGCCCACCCAATTTTTCACCCCAATTCAATTTACCTTTATCACCACCTACGTTCCATTTGTTATTTGATTTTTGTTCATTCTTACCCCATTGGACCTTTTTATTGTCACCTTCTTTCCATCCCCATATTCCGTTTTGATTTTTGCCTTTGCCATTATCATTCTTGCCCCATCCTTTGTCGGATCCCTTTCCTTTGCCATCGTTAATCTCGCCCCATCCTTTTCCTTTGCCATCATCGTTCTTGCCCCATCCTATTCCTTTGCCGTCATCGTTCTTGCCCCATCCTATTCCTTTGCCATTATCATTCTTGCCCCATCCTTTTCCTTTGCCATCGTCATTCTTGCCCCATCCTTTTCCTTTGCCATCATCGTTCTTGCCCCACCCTTTTCCTTTGCCATCATCATTCTTGCCCCATCCTTTTCCTTTGCCATCGTCATTCTTGCCCCATCCTTTTCCTTTGCCATCATCGTTCTTGCCCCACCCTTTTCCTTTGCCATCATCATTCTTGCCCCATCCTTTTCCTTTGCCATCATCGTTCTTGCCCCATCCTTTGTCGGATCCCTTGCCTTTACCATCATCATTCTTGCCCCATCCTTTGTCGGATCCCTTGTCTTTGCCAGCATCATTCTTACCCCACCCTTCGTCGGATCCCTTGCCTTTGCCATCATCCTTCTTGCCCCAACCTTTGTCGGATCCCTTGCCTTTGCCATCATCATTCTTGCCCCATCCTTTGTCGGATCCCTTGTCTTTGCCAGCATCATTCTTACCCCACCCTTTGTCGGATCCCTTGCCTTTGCCATCATTCTTCTTGCCCCAACCTTTGTCGGATCCCTTGCCTTTGCCATCATCATTCTTGCCCCATCCTTTGTCGGATCCCTTGTCTTTGCCATCATCATTTTTGCCCCATCCTTTGTCGGATCCTTTGCCTTTACCATCATCATTCTTGCCCCATCCTTTGTCGGATTCCTTATCTTTGCCATCATCATTCTTTCCCCATCCTTTGTCGGATCCCTTGCTTTTACCATCATCATTCTTGCCCCATCCTTTGTCGGATCCCTTGCCTTTGCCATCATCATTCTTGCCCCATCCTTTGTCGGATCCCTTGCCTTTGCCATCATCATTCTTGCCCCATCCTTTGTCGGATCCCTTGTCTTTGCCATCATCATTCTTGCCCCATCCTTTGTCGGATCCCTTATCTTTGCCATCATCATTCTTTCCCCATCCTTTGTCGGATCCCTTGCTTTTACCATCATCATTCTTGCCCCATCCTTTGTCGGATCCCTTGCCTTTGCCATCATCATTCTTGCCCCATCCTTTGTCGGATCCCTTGTCTTTGCCATCATCATTTTTGCCCCATCCATTGTCGGATCCTTTGCCTTTACCATCATCATTCTTGCCCCATCCTTTGTCGGATCCCTTGTCTTTGCCATCGTCATTCTTGCTCCATCCCTTATCGGATCCCTTGTCTTTGCCATCATCATTCTTGCCCCACCCTTTGTCGGATCCCTTGTCTTTGCCATCATCATTTTTGCCCCATCCTTTGTCGGATCCTTTGCCATCATCCTGTTTACCCCATTCCTTGTTAGAGTCGTTGTCTTTTCCATCGTCCTTCTTACCCCATTTCTTGTTGGAGTTGTCGTCCTTTCCACCGTCCTCCTTACGCCATTTCTTGTCCGAGTTATTGTCTTTGTCTCCATCTTTCTTGTCCCCGTCGGTCCAACTTTCTTCTTTCCCGCTATCAAGATCCCAGTCCAAGTCTGCCGAATCTTGACTCTCTTCCTTTACACTCCTTTCATTAACCGAGATCTTAGAAACTTTCTTAGAGATCTCTACTTCAGTTTCTTCTGCTACAGCTTTAACTTCCTGGTCTTTTCCTATTCCAACTATGGAATTTTTTTTTGAAATTCCACCATCCTTTAGATTCCATCCCTTTTCCGAATTTTTATTATCGTTTCCAATTCTGGTGGCAGCTGCCAGCTGCCAGCAGAGGAATAGTGCCAAGAAGATTAACCCGCTCTTCATGTTCGTCGATTCTTCAATCGAACTGTTGCCACTTTCCGAGGAACACCTCAGTTTTATACCCTGAAAATGAGACAAATGTGATCCGATGACACGTGTTTGTAACGTCGAGTGTTTTCGATGGCGTTTATTTTCGTTAAATATTTTTCTTTATGATTCTGATAAGACCCTGGCAGGAATGTATTATTACAATTCTTTTGGCGAGCGCTGGTAATAACAACTGGTGTTCCTAACAAAAATACAAGTGACATGTCTGAGCGTATTTGTCATCATAAATGCAAACATATATTATTACATTTTTGTGACGTCTAAATAAATTATTACCCTCTGGCTTATTATTATTCCTAATAAATGGGTCTACTTCTAAATATGCAAATTGGGTTGTACTAACTGATTGTTACGTATAAATAAGCCCCAGAGAATCCTACACCGAGGGTCCATACAAATTTAACATTTGAATTTTGTGATACCTGTACCCGCACCTCGTTTTTTATTCCAAATTCATACCGCAACAATATCCTTGTTAAAAACATAGTGCGTTGACAGGTGTTTCATCACATATGTTTAACGAAAGTCTCTCTCACGTACAGGGCCGAATGAATACCTTTAGGTGCCGTAAGCACTTAAAAGAATTTCGTATCCCCGGATGCATTTAATTATAATATAAACAATAATAAACCGGAAAAAGAATAATATTTCACCAAATAAATGAATTGAAACATTTCTATTTATACTACGCCCTAAGGACGTGCTTACTTTCCGTTTACTTTGCTCGCATCTAAAATAGAAGAGAGTTACGATTAACGATATGGGTAGATCGAGATTGGCATCCTCGAAATTTGAATAATAAATCCGTTTCAACCTTTCGAAAATTTTTCGATCGACTATTTTTGTTTTTATTAACAATTTATACGCCTCCCGAAACAATAGTCGTATAATACCGGTACGATATTGAATTACGCGATACAAGAGAAGGGCCGATAAATAAATGAGGTGTCCTAACTATAGGCGACAAAACAATACTTGAAATATTGACTGCCGCTATCGAGGGAGACGGCCGAACAAATTGAATCACGAAGAACAAGCGTTCGTACGCTGACCAAATTTTCCGTCTGTACGAAACATACGAGACATCTTTATCACGTTTCAATTAATACGAAATATTTTCGTCCACCAAACGTATATTTATTCGCAGCGCGATTAAAATAGAAATACTCGCTCGTTTCATGAAATTTAAATGAAAATACTCATTCGTTAGTTTCTACCTGTACATGCGTAGCGATTGTACAACACGCAGACGCAAAAATTAGAAGAAAACTATTATGTTCGTGACGCTACGCATTTCTGTTTGCGACTTTGATTGACTTGCCTGATTTTCCCTTTGCTTTCGATTAAATTGACCGATCGTCGTGATAACTTAAAATGTCATTCGTAATTATTTGTTACACGGTGTATTCCACCGAAACGATAATACTTATCAGAATTTTGGACAAAACATTTGCTTTACGTGATGTCAGTACGGTCAGGTAAAAGCATTGATCAAATTTCATAATTCGACGAACGGGTGTTTTTTAAATTAATATGCTTATTTATAAATAGGTAATGTGTTTATTGCTATTTTTCTGGGATTTAGGGTAATGACCCCTTTATTCAGAGGTCAATATCAGGCACGAATTTAGATGTTTTAATAATTCGCGGGAGAACAGAAGATGATTGATCTTCTAATGAATAATAAAATATGAAAAAATAATAACCGTGTGTACCATTATTTCTCGGCCCACTAAATTTCTTAAAGGCTGATTCCGCATCGTTAGATCGTTTTCCCACGGATTATGAAAACTTCTAAATTCACAGCCTGTAAATATGTCTCGATGGAATAAGCACTCTTCGTGACACGAAGAGCGACGGAAAGAGACAACAAGGTGAAAACCCAATTACCACCCATTTCTGTTTTCGTAAAAAATTTCAAGTACCGTTTGATGGAACTGGGTAATGACAAAGGATGTGAAAAAAATAGATGGGCATCTCGTTAATCGGAAACTCGTAATCCATTTAAAAAAATCCTATTTAAATCTACAGAGAAAATCCATTAGGATTCAAACATGAAAAACAAGAGTGGACATAAAGGTTTCTTCTAAAAACAAGGTTAATGTCAATATACCACGTAAACGATCATTCTTCCATCCCATTAAAAAATCACAAATCTAATTAAGTAAATAAGAAGGATAAAACATATTTTCAAATGATACAATCGAGGATCTAAGTTCACGTTGTTTTCAAAGTCTTGAAGATTGCTGAATCTACGGATCCAAATCGGGCGGCACCACCCTCGAATCGGACGTGACAGCAACAACTCGCCGGGAACCGGAAGTACTCACGGTCGACCGAGCCCTTAACGATCGCCGTAAGCTGACGATAAATATATTTCTGCTCGCAGGAAGTGGTGTAACCTTCGGCGAACCCATCGATTAGCCTACAGCCTTTGCTCTGCTCCCTGGAAAATCGTAAATAGGAATCTAGAGAGAAATCTACATCAAAGTATGATTTCACGCTGTAATTGTTCGTTATTAATTAATTATATAATTCTTAAGCCGTTGCACAAGTTTCCCACCAAAATGGCAGTGACTTTTTCAAGCTTCTCAGCATATTTATAATTATTCTATTGAATTAAAGGTGATTGTCGTGACCTTTATATTTTACATTAAACGCGTCGTAGAACTGCCTGAAAATTCGAGAAATTTCGTTAATAGTTGAAGCACTCACTCGCAGGTCTCGACTCGGACGCCCTGCGTGAAGTTAGGGTGATTTACAATGAACAGCCACTCCTTGTTCGAGCTTTCTGCAGTTTTTGGATATACTACGCGCTCCTGAAATCATAGAGAACAGTAAGCGAACAGCTTCCTTTTCAAAATACATTTAAACGGATACGCGAGTTACGGTATGAATAACGTAACGGGTAATTTGTTTTCGCTAGGTGAGAAAAACTTTTATCTCCTGCCAATCTCGATGTACGTAATCGTAATAAATGAATAAAATAATTAGAATCTTAATTATATCTTGCCAAGTCGCTCAATTAAATAGATTATAAACTTTGAATGTTTTTATTTCGCTCGAATCAACGATAGTCCGAACGTATTCGCTAGTTTATAATTTAATTGATTTATTTTTATACTTATACTTACGGTGGACACGCAGAGGGATTCCGAATCTGACCAATCGATTCTCTCAGCCACGGGATCTACCTGTTAATGGACGAAACATTATCGTTCGATAGGGAATTCCTATGATTTACTTCGAACAAAGCGTTATTATTAATTTGGACGACTCTGAATTCAAAGTTAATGAAATTCCAGCTTACCACGTCGATATTAGCGTAATTCGGAATATTCGGATTGTTCTTTATCATATTGTTAACAAACTCCGTGGGATATTCCCGGACATTCTCGCAGAAAGTTGTGCCTTGGCAAGCAGGTACCCTTTCGGTTTCGATTTTACGCGGTTCAATGTTCAAGTCAGGAAATACGAAGTGATCGTTCGATTCCGCGACGTCCTCCGAAGGCGGAACTACGCGTAGAAAGAAAAGTTAGAATTGCAATCTTCCACGTACTCGTTATATTTAGATATATTCTTCTCGTACAATCTGTTTATCTTCAGATTTTTTAAATCGTTAACCGTAAACACCGTTATCTTAATTTTATTAATTTCACAGCCGGCAAGATATTAGCTATCACGTGGCGCCATTACTATTTATTATTATCCTTTAATTATTTTCGCAACTGGAATAATATTACCCGTCGAACATTGTAAATAATATTCACCACCTCCACGTTGGTATTTTTAAATTTTCGAATGATATTAACCAGAAGAAAAATAATAATTAACATTCATTATCCCGAGAGTCATTAGTTTCACAGGTGAAACGATATTATTAGTCATAAATCATAACTAAGGAATATCGAATGCGTTCGAATATCTCTTCATTTAACCCTTTGACTGCGAAAGGCGTATATATACGTCTTCCATGGTGTGAGTCGCAGAGACGGACGCCGGCTATAACCGGCGATGTCGCGATCTAATACCACGGCAATCCGACCGATAGAGGCTACTAATGGCAAAGGGCTGCCGCAGTCAAAGGGTTTAATTAAAGTTACCTGCAGGATAACTGGCCCAGTTTTTCGTGTCTGTCGGATAAGGGGACCACCTCGACGCGGATTGGGAAGGAACGCTGGATTCGTGATCGGTTCTCGCGTACACGGGTATTAATCTGTCCAAAATCCCATAATTGATATACATGGGGCGCGGTTGTTCGTACCGTAATCTAGAATCAGTCCGCACCTTAGTTACAACCTGAAAGAAACCATCGATTTGAGAATGCTTCCGTGATCAGTAAAATATTTTCGCCTACTCCGAATTCCTGTGAAATTTTATATTGAGATCAATTTTAATAACTAATGATTCACGTAGTTCCGTATATTAAAATAAGTTGAGTAGCTTTCATTTTGCTTCGTTCAATTTCTTCGAAAATTGATTACGCGTTGCAATTTTAATAACTATTGATTTACTTCATTCCAAGTATTAAAATGAATTGAGAAGCTTTCCTCCCGGCTTATGGAATTTCTATGATATGTCATCGCGAGTGGCATTTTAATACTTATTTACTTTCGTAAATACATGCAATAAGATAAATTGAGAGACTATAACTCGCGTCTTGTTCAATTTTTTTCGTTCTTTGATCGATAGTTAACGCGACTTAATTGTTTCATTTTCATTTCCAGAATTTCAGTGAGAATAATAGCTGCGGGGTTTGTTGTCACTTTCAGTTTTAGAACTATCGTTCTACTTTATCGAACAATTATTGCGCGCGTGAAGCTTGTAATTAAACGTGAAGGTAGTTCGAGCCTCAATTGACTGGTAACGTTATTAACACGCCGCGACGGATTGATCCGACGTTACCTCGGCGAATAAAATCCGATTCTATTAAAAAATCTTTTTTCACTTTGCAATACACTTACAGAAGCGGCTTCCCGATTCGCTAATAAAAAAACTGCAATTTTCAACACGAAAGGAGCACATCTTTTCTTGCTAAGTATTTCCATTTTTCGCCCAACTTTTTTTTTATTCTTTTTATTAAAATTCTTTTGTTGCTACGGCGAATACTGGCGTACCAATCAATTTCTGCACGCGAATTATTTTTATTCCCGACCACTCTCTTTGTTTTACCGAATCTCGTATCTTTTATCCTTCGAGGGTTTGATTGGCGAGTCAAAGATCAAACAGGCAACGCGGGCTACTTTCTGACGACTGATCCGACGCGTTCTTTTAAATCTGGTCGACGTCGACGTCGTCTCGCGTGCCGCTATCGCTGACATCCGCCCCATTGTTTTGGCTTTTTATACTGGAAGCGGCTTCCAGGAACACTCGCCGAGGAGAATCCTGTCGTCTATTATCAACGTCATCGCGAGATTGGAATATTTTTACCGGGGGTACGGGAAACATCGGGAAGCACGAACTTTATCATTTTCATAATTCTTCAGAAGGTAGATCAAAAAACGATTTATACTTTGCAATCGCAATGGGATTTCCAGTGGACGAGCTGCGAGAATTTCCCGAGGATAACCGATTGCTCTCATATTTCGTTTGTTTGCAGGTATAGGTGTTAAATAATGTGTGCCACTTCGTAATATAATTAATGTAAAACGAAACTAATTAGTGGGTGATGACATAATTGGATACAACCAAATTTCGACGCATAAGTAACTAGGATGAAATGATTATTATAATAATTATATAGCGATTATCTACAGTCTATTTTAGTTCGTGATAGATAAATAACCGATTGCCCCCATATTTCGCTTGTTTACAAATATAGGTGTTAAATAATGTGTACCACTTCGCGAAATGATTAATGTAAAACGAAACTGATTAGCGGGTGATGACATAATTGGATACAACCAAATTTCGACGGATAAGTAACTACGATGAAACGATTATCATAATAATTGATAGCGATTATGTACAGTCTATTTTAGTTCGTGATAAATAAAAATGTCTCTATCGAAACGGGAAGCGCTTAGAGACCACTTTGGATTTCCTGTTAACGAGGTCGCGGTTCCGGTAATTGCCACAAAAAGCAAGATTACGCGAAACAGATAAAATGTGACAATGAAACGAATATCATGATCCAGAAATTACCGTTAAACAATAGAAAATACAGTTAATTTTCTCTTTCAATTATTCGAATCGGTCCTAGCTATTTATCCATCCTGTCCACTAAACTTTATGCACCGCTTTTCAGGACATATATTAGAAACGTATAAGACCTCTTAATTTCCCGAACGGGTGTTCTATAAATTAATATGCTGATTTATAAGTAAAGCATTTATTGACATCTTTCGGGACTTAGGGTAATGAGGAAACCGTTTTATTCAGAGGTCAATATCCGCCACGAATTTAGACGTGTTTATAATCCGCGGGAGAAGAGATTGATCTTTTACTGAAAAATATGAAACGATAATAAACGTGTGTACACTTATTTCTCGTTCCGCTAAACTTCTTAAAGGCTGATTTCGCGTCGCTAAATTGCTTTTCCACGGATTATGAAAACTTCTAAATTCACAGCCTTTAAATATGTCTTGATGAAATAAGCATTCTTCGCGATACAAAGAGTGAAAACCAATGACCACTCATTTTTGTTTTCGTAAAAAATTCCAAGAATCATCCGATACAACTGGCTGACGACAAAAGACGTGGAAAAAATGGGTGTACATCCCGCTATTCAGAAACTCGCAATCTGTTTAAAAAAAATCCTGTAATATCTCCAGATCTTGATTTTGATTATTTTTCTTTGACCGTTAACCGTAAATACCGTTATCTTGATTTTACTAATTTCACAGCTGGAACGATATTAACTATCACGAGTCGCAATTAATATTTATTATCTTGCTTTAATTATTTTCACAACTGGAATAATATTACATGCCGAAGATTGTAAATAACATTCACCACCTCCACGTTAGTATTTAAAAATTTTCGAACGATATTAACCAGAAGAAAAGTGATAATTAACGCTCATTATCCCGAGAGCCATTAGTTTCCCAGGTGGTACGGTTTAATTTAATTTAATTTTTACACATCATAATTAAGGAGCATTGAATGCGTTTGGATTTCATTTTGTTTAAAAGTACCTGCATCATAATTTACCAAATCATTTGTGTCTGTCGTAGCAGAAGAAGAATCCGTCGCGAATTGGGAAGAATCGCTATTTCTATTAAGCATTCATTTATTGGAAATCGCATTTATAAGTGACATAAATAGGCTGAGGTTGTTGATACCATTGCCTAGATGGGAGCCGTATGAGTGCCTGAAAGAAACCATCGATTTGAGAAACGTGCGAAATTTATGCAGGGGCAAGTTTCCGTGATCAGAAAAATATTTTCGCCTACTCTGATTTCTGTCAAATTTTTATACTGGGATCAGTTTTGATAACTATTGATTCACGTAATTCCGCAGATTAAAATAAACTGAAAAGCTTTTCTTTCGCTTTGTTCAATTTCTTCGATATTTGAGAACGCGTTGCAATTATAATAATTATTGATTTACGTAACTCCGATCATTAAAAGGAATTGAGAAGCTTTCTTCTCGCGTTATGAATTTCTTCGATATTTCATCGCAAGTTGTATTTGAATAATTATTTATTTTCGTAAATACATACATTAAAATAAATTGAGGGGCTATCCCTCGTGTGTTCAATTCTTTTCGTTGTTTGATCGATAGTTAACGCGATTTAATCGTTTCATTTTTATTTCCAGAACTTCAGTGAGAATAATAACTGCGGAGTTTGTTGCCACTTTCAGTTTCAGAACTATCGTTCTACTTTATCGAACAATAATTGTGCGCGTGAAGCTTGTAATTAAACGTGAAGGTAGTTCGAGCTTCAATTGACTGGTAACGTTATTAACACGCTGCGACGGATTGATTCGACGATACCTCGACAAGTAGAACGCGAATATATTAAAAAATCTTTTTCCACTGTGCAATATACTTACCGAAGCGGCTTCTTGATTCGCTAATAAAAAAACTTCAATTTTCAACACGAAAGGAGCACATCTTTTCTTGCTAAGAATTTCCATTTTTCCAACTTCTGGATTGTTTTTATTACAATTTTTTTCTTAGAGCAAATACTCGGGTATCAATCAATTTCTATATTGATCAAGAGACAAGGTCTTGTCTCGGGCCGAGTATAAGTACGCGAGACTAGACCTTGTATCTTTTCCAGAAAGAACGAACAGGGGTTTTCGAGGTGGTCAAACTGTATTAAATAATTAATTTTTTTTTAAACTGCAATAGCTATCGGAAAGGCCGCGCCGAGATGAGTAATTTGAGTACGATTTTATCAAAATTGGCCCAGCGAATCACGAGATATGCGATCTCAAAAATGGCAGTTTTTCGTAACAAACGTTGTCTTCTCTGTAACGCAGTTAATAATATTTACCAATGCCCCACGAGACAATAATAGCGACCTTCTCGCTCAAGGCACCTTTTTGCTGGTTTGTATTTTCATAGACAAACTCGTACTTGTACTTGGCCCATGCATTTGCATTTTGAATGCTATGTCTTTTTTAATTCTATTTTATAATTTGATTGGCAAGTCAACGATGAAACAGGCAACACGAGCAACTTTTTGAAACTGATTAGAAGCTTTCTTTTCTACCTCGTCGACGTCGACGTCATCTCATAAGCCGCTATCGTTGACATCCGCCCTATTATTTTGGCACTCGATACGAGAGACGATTTTCAGAAATATTCGCACAAAAGATCCGCGTCATCTAGAGACAAGTCAAGAGACAAGATCTTGTTTCGGGTCAAGTACAAGTACCTACGCGATAGGATTTTCAGTGGATGAGCTGTGAGCATTTCCCGCGAACAACCGATTGCTCTTATATTTCGGTTGTTTGCAAATATAGGTGTTAAATAATGTGCATCACTTCGTGAAATAATTAATATAAAACGAACGAGATTGGCGGGTGATGACATAAACGAATACAACGAAATTTCCACGGATAAGTAACCATAATGATACGAGTAATTGAATAATAATAATTAATAGCGGTTGTGTACAGTCTAGTTTCCTTCGCGATACATAAGAATGTCTATCGAAACAGGAAATGCTAAGAGACCACTTTGGAGTTCCCGTTAACGAGGTCGCGGTTCCAGTAATTCCTCCAAAAAGCAGATTACACGAAACAGATTAATCTTCGAGAGAGCAGCGAAATCAGCTCGAGACAGCGGGTGGGTATATGTATGTAGCTTAGGGTTTCCGCGATAGGTGACATTAATGTAACGACCATTTTTAGAATGGAGAACATTTTTTTGAACGCGTTTTAATGGTTCTCAAGTGCCACACCTATTCGCGCAAATAATATTAGAGATATCAAAAACAAAATCAATATTTTACGTTTCTGAAATGCGGTATAAATGCCGCCCACGCGCCCGCTCGACGGTTAAATGTGACAATGAAAGGAATATCACGATTCAGAAATTACCGTCGAACAATAGAAAATACTGTGAATTTTCTCTTTCAATTATTCAAGTCGATCCTATCACGTGTCCCCCGGTGATCGATTTTCGAGCACAATTTATTTATTGAGTAAATAATGTTTAATATTCCGTATGTACAGTATATACAATGTTTACAATATTGTATGACGTATTTCACTGATACTTTGCTGATAATAATATTGTCTTATATCTTCCTGCTTTTTCGTAATTACCATACGTTCGTATTTTACCTTATTTCTTCTTTAATAATACAAAACATCGTTTACGAAATATTCGAGAGAAAAAAAGAAACATGGCGTACCGCTCGACCCATGTTCCAAACAATGTTTTCGTAGGACGCAAAAGCATCTTGTTCCACTTCCCATTGATTTTCAGTCTTTAATTGCGAACGCAATTACTGTTGTATATCGTTTCACGATCTTCGCGCACGACGAATATTTCTTAAGCTCCATTTACGATCGATTGGAATCCATCGCGAGGACTTCTTTTTTTTATTGCTGCTTTTCAACGTCCCGCGGGATCATTTTCGAGACTATTTCCTTCGCTGTTCAGCACCACGTAGAAACAAGTTGTTCCCCGGAGTGTTTCCTCTTCGTCGTTCTCACCTTCCGCATCGGAGTTTATTTTATCCCCGTCGTTCTCCGTCGTTGCAACCTCGAGATATTCTTCTTCGGGATGCTCGAGATTCCAGGTCTTTGTACCACCCACGTGATAAACAGTAATAGCTTCCGTAGGCCATTCAGGGCCCGGTGGTACTCTTGTTTTATTTTCCGCTAAATTATATAGTTTTCCTGTCAGTTGGTTTTGAGCAAATATAATTATAAAACACCATGGAAATAAAAACAAAACAAAAAATGAACGGCTTTCCAACGATCGAGAAATAAGTTAAAACTCGTTTGACTAAATTCTACCGTTATAAGAATTGCCATGATCGTCTTCACAGTACCATTACCGTTCCGGGAACTTCACTACTGTTATCTGCAATTTGTTTGATAAAAATTCCAATCCTTACGCGACTTTTTGCCATCGTTCAATTAAAACCTTAATTAAATCCCATTATCTTCTTACCTTCGGCATCCTCGCAATCGTCATCCTCCTCATCCTCGTCGTACTCGTTATCCTGATTATCATTTCGATCAATCTCGTCCACGTAGACCGAAGAGTTTGAACCAGCCCCTACAAGCCCGTAAATTAAATTCTCCAAAAAGGAAAAGTAAGAAATACGTTGAATCGCGTGACTGCCTCTCGTTATCGTCATACCGTGACATCCATTAACTAATCGACCTTACTCGACTTAATCTCGTTCACTCGATGCGTTTCATCATCCTCGTCATACTCGAGATTCAACACCTTCACCGTGTAAAATTCTTTGCCCCGACGAGACACATTTTCATCAGCTTGAAGAGCCCTCCGAGTCGTCTCGCTGATTTTCAAATTAGAAGTTACCGATGTTTTCTCCGTCGGCCACGGCGAGGTGTTCCACTTTTCTCGCGAACTATACATCAAATTCTCCTCCCGAACATCATTTTCCATTTCACCGTGCTTCACTCGGTCACCGTTCTCGCTCTCTTCCTTCGCAACTTCGTCCATCCTCAATACAGATCGTTTACCACGGAATTTACCATAACTTTGTAACTCGTCGTCGCTCCTCCCTCTTTGTCCCGTTTCAGAGACGAAATTTCTATTTCTCTTAAGCTCGCCAATCTTCATTCCTCCCCCGTTACTCCTAAACTCAACGTCTCTTCTTTCTCTCGTCTCGAGATCCCCATTCATCTCCCCCTCGATCTTTTTCTCTTCCCACTCGTGTTCGCCGAGTCCATCGATCGCCCTCGATGTAAATCGATCCAACCCGTCGTAAGACAACTCCTCCGTCCCTCCTCGATCCCCAACGAAAGATCGTATCTTCGATCTCTCATAAATCCTGGTGAATCCTTTCAGCTGATATCCCTTCGTGGATCCCGGGCCAATCCATTCGTGGTCTTGCAGCTGCACACCGTCGATTCTCGATTTCTTTCCATCGGATTTCACCACGCTCTCCCCCATCGGCGTTTCCCTCTCGTTTAACGTGAAAAGTTTTCTGGTTGACCCACTGACGGTTTCCAGGTTCTCCGGGAGAAACGGTAAACAAACTTTTTCCGTCACCAACTCTTCCGCGTACCTTCCCAAAGACTTGTTCCTCAGCACGTTCAGGCAGAGCCTACTGGTGACCATCTCGGGTTCTCCCTTTTCCTCCTCTTCGTCCGCTACGCGCGATTCGTTTTTTCCCCTTCGATCATCTTGGTGCCCTTTCTTTCTTTTATCATCTTCTCCCTCCTCCGATGGTCCTTCTTTTTTCTTTGAAGTCACGACCAACCTCGAGGTCGTTTCGGGTAAAGGTCGTCTAGTGGTATCTCCCAGTTTCGTCGTTTCTCGAATTTCCATCGTCGTTCTCTCCGTCGGGGGTAGTTCCGAGAACGAGGGGGTGGTTAAGGTCGACGGTGATATTTCCGTTTCTGCTTTTTCCTCCCTCGTTTCGTTCACCGGTTTCTTCTCCGATGGTCTCTCGGTTCTCTGGATCTTCGGTTCTTCACTCGCAATTTTCTTCTTTGCGTTCTCTATCATTTCCTTCATTTCCCTCTCGAAATCCTCTTTCTCCCTCTGCAGCTCTCTTTCCCTTTCCAACAACTGATCTGCCCTCAGACGCAGCTCGTCTTCTTTCACCGATAATTTCACTTCTAAGTCTCTGATCTCTTCCTCGAGGATGTCTTCCGTCGTTGTGACGGTGGTAGCGACCGTTGAAGTAACCGTGGAGACGAACGTCGAAGAAACGGTGCTGGTTCCTGTGGTCAACGAACTTGAACTACTTTCTATCGTTGAAATCTCTGTGTCCTTAATTAACGATATCGGAGTAGTCAAAGTTTTCGAAAACTCGTCGAAAACTGTCGACTCGGATTTGAAGGTCGAAGATATTATTTCATGCTCCGACGGTTTTTCACTAACAAGTTCTGTGGTAACAGTTCCCTTAGAGGAACTAATTGTTGTTAAATTAGTGGTCACGGTTACGATCGTGCTTTCCAATATCTTCTTTTTATTCAACACCTCCAGTTTCAGCTTCCTCTTCTCCTCCATCCACTTTTCTTCTTCTCTCTGCAACTCCTCCTCCCTCTCTATTATTTCTTTTTCATAATCTTCCAGATATTCCAATTCTTCCAAGAGTTCCTTCTTTCTCTCGAGAAGAGTCACCTTCGTATCTACCTTCTTCGTCGTGATATTTACATCAATCTCAAATTCGGTAGTAGTCATAGCTTCTAAGGTACTCGTTGATCCCGACGTACTTAGTTCCTCTGATGAAGTCGATATTTCCGGTACGATCGATGATAGAATAGTCGAAACTGTTGTGAACAGTGTATCGACTACCGGCGATGTATCTGATACTCGATAAGAAATTGTTGTCGCATCGGGACTCGATATTTCTTCGGTAGAGTATGTCAAAGATTCCGTCGGTTTCGCGAGGTAATCGGATAAAGTAAATTCGAGTGTCGTAGGCTCTGTACCGGTCGTTTCGACTTCGTATCGTTTAGTTGTTTCCAAGTAATCTTTAGGCATAAATTCCGTTGTAATTAATACTTCTGTCGTTAATGTTGCTCTCGTGGAATCAAACTTTCTCGTGGCTAAAGTTTCATGTTTCGTGGAAAGTTTCGTTGTTTCCGGCACAACGAGTATTTCTTCCATCATAGACACCGTTGTTACGCTCGAAAGAGATGTTTCCTCTGTAGATAATTGAAATGGACTGGTGGTCGCGAGTGTCCGTTCTACCGTGGATAACGTTTCGGTCGTCGATCCAATTTCTCCTTTCAAAACTGTCGTTAGTGGTAACGAAACGTCGGTAGAGATTTCTATTGTTTCAATTAACTCACCGGAGGTGGTGAAAAATAATTCTGTGGTAACGATCGGTGTTTTTATTAGCTCGAGTGTTTCAGCAGTGGTTTCGGTTATCTTTTTGGAAGTAGTGAAATTCTTTTCCTCGTAGTCTACCCAAACTGGTGTTAGAGTATCAATGGTCTCTTCTTCGTATTCCTCCTCTTCGTACGCTTCCTTGTAATCTTCTCCATACTCAGGATCATAGAATTGATCTATGTCGCTATAGTATTCTTCCTCGGTCTCTGTTGTCGTTTTCATCGATTTTGGAGTAATCTCAGTTGCGTCAGGTTTAATAATAAATTCGGTAGATGTATAAGTGGAAATTGTCGTTTGGGTTTCTATTTCTGTGGTAGTGGGTTCTGTTTCTGTGACAATTGTGGGAAACGCTATTGAGATAAGCGTAGTTGTTTCTAATTCAGATCTCGTCGAACTGGTAATTTCAATCTCCTCGAACACCGCAGTTTCATTAATTATTTCTATAGTCGGAGGAGTCGTAGCCAGAATCTCGGGAGATTCTATTCTTGTTTCGGTTGACGCTTCCACGATTATCGACGCGGTTGACGTTTCCGTGATTTCAGGAGAAAACGACGGAGTTTCAGAATAGGTAAAAATAGTTGGAGTTGTTAATAATGGACTGCTAGCCTCGGGCTGTTCGAACGTTACGGTTTTAATAACAGTGTCGGTAGATAATGGAGTTGTAATCAGACTTTCCGCCGATTCAGTTGTCTTTGAAGTTTCCGTAGTCATTGCCACGATCGATGTTTCAGTAGTTTCAGGGAAAAGTGATGGGATTCGAGAATGGGTACTGATGGTTAAAGTCGTTGATATCGGACTGCTAGTCTTGATCTCTTCAAACTTTGTTGTTTCAATAATCGGTTCGGTAGTCGAGGGTGTTGCAATCAGACTTTCCGTCGATATTATAATTTCGGTTGACGTTTCCGTGATTTTTTCGGAAGTTAGTAGACTTTCAAAAGGAGTGCTACTAGTTAATAACGTAGATATCGGGGTACTAGTCTCGATCTCTTCAAACTTTTTCGTTTCAATAATCGGTTCGGTAGTCGAGGGTGTTGTAATCAGACTTTTCGTCGATATTATAATTTCGGTTGACGTTTCCGTGATTTTTTCAGAGGTTAGTAGACTTTCAAAGGGAGTGCTAGTAGTTAATATCGTAGATATCGGGGTACTAGTCTCGATCTCTTCAAACTTTTTCGTTTCAATAATCGGTTCGGTAGTCGAAGGTGTTGTAATCAGACTTTCCGTCGATATTATAATTTCGGTTGACGTTTCCGTGATTTTTTCGGAAGTTAGTAGACTTTCAAAAGGAGTGCTAGTAGTTAATATCGTAGATATCGGGGTACTAGTCTCGATCTCTTCAAACTTTGTTGTTTGAATAATCGCTTCGGTAGTCGAAGGTGTAATCAGACTTTCCGTCGATATTATAATTTCAGTTGACGTTTCCGTGATATTTTCGGAAATTAGTAGACTTTCAAAAGGAGTGCTAATAGTTAATACCGTAGATATCGGGGTACTAGTCTCGATCTCTTCAAACTTTGTTGTTTCAATAGTCGCTTCGGTAGTCGAGGGTGTTGTAATCAGACTTTCCGTCGATATTATAATTTCAGTTGACGTTTCCGTGATATTTTCGGAAATTAGTAGACTTTCAAAAGGAGTGCTAATAGTTAATACCGTAGATATCGGGGTACTAGTCTCGATCTCTTCAAACTTTGTTGTTTCAATAATCGCTTCGGTAGTCGAGGGTGTTGGAATCAGACTTTCCGTCGATATTATAATTTCAGTTGCCGTTTCCGTGATATTTTCGGAAGTTAGTAGACTTTCAAAAGGAGTGCTAATAGTTAACATCGTAGTTATCGGAGTACTAGTCTCGATTTCTTCAAACTTTGTTGTTTCGATAATTACTTCTGTAGTCGATGGAGTCATAATTAGACTTTCCGACAGCGTACGTAGTGTTTCACTCCACGTTTCACTAATTCCCGTGAAAGTTGAAGGGCTTTCAAAATAGCTGGTAATAGTTGACGACGTTGCTAATGGAGCAGTAGACACGAGTATCGTTGTTTCTATTTCAGATACAGTTGAAGTAACGGGAATTTCCGTTGAACTATCCGTCGCATACAAGGATTCGGTGAACGTTTGAATTGTCAGAGCATGAGTACTTTCTGTCGTAAATTGTTCCGTACTCATCATTGGCGTGGATAGAACATCGGTCATCTCCACTCGGCTCATCGTAGTCTCAGTTTCAGAAATAGCCGAGGAGAGCGTAACGCTCGTAGGTGTTCCAGTTTCTATTTCGGGCTCCGTAAAAGTGGAAACAATCGTCGATGTAATTTCTTCCGCGTACACAGGTGGCGTGGTGATCAAAACATCGATCAGTTCCTCTTCCATTACCGTCGATCCTGTTACGGAAACGGTCAGCGAAGACGTCGTGACTTCCGGTTCTTTTATTTCTAATTCTAATTCGACCGATGTGCGAACGATCTCGGTTGGAATTCCTAATGTGTACAATGGCGAGGTAGATAATGGAAAGCTAGTAGTTGTCGTTTTGGCGGTTGTAGATTCTGTTTCGGAAATAATCGGAGAAGAGGCGGTGGATTGAAAAAGTTCGGTGGTCATAAAACCGATGGTAGAAATCGATGTTATTTTTCTCGTTTCTTCCGTGCTTGTCGTCGTAAAGGCGATCGGATATGATTCTTGGGTAATACTCGTAGTTTCTGAGAGTTTTATAGGGGATGCCGTTATTTTCTCAGTACTTTCATCTACTTCGTAGTCATAAAATTTATCCGTGTCACCCGTGTCTTCTTCGTATTCCTCTTCGTATTCCTCCCCATATTCGTAATTTTCCACGTCCTCCACATCGCCATAAGTTTCCTCTATAATTTCCGTCGTGGTAATGACACGTTCAGACGTGATCCCGATCGTTTCAGTTTTCGCAGTGACATCAGTGAAAATGGGTAAAGCACTTGTCGTAGGTATTATCGATTCTATTTCAGGTACAACGAAAGTTGAAACACTCTCCGTCGTAAATTCTTTTGTGCTCGATAATAAAATTGTTGCAACTTCTGTTTCAGCGACTGTTGATGTTGTTGGAACAGTTGAAACTGATGTACTTAGAATGGGGGTCGTAGTTTCTTTTGTTGATATCGGTTCGGTACGGAGAGTTCGGATTGTACTTTCTGTAGTATACAGAGTTGGAATAGACACACCAATAGTTGTAATTGTAATTTCTGCAGTTATGGATTCTGTCTCGGAAATAGTTGAAATAAATGTAGTCGGTAGAGGAGTTCTGGTTTCTATTTCTGATATAGTTGAAGTACCAGTAGCCTCAGTCGTACTTTCTGTGGTGTAAACTGTTGGAAAGGGTATTTCAACGGTTTTAATTTTTAGTTCTGCAATTAGGGATTCTGTTTCGGAAATGGTTGAAGTAAATGTAGTCGATAGAGACGTTTTAGTTTCTACTTCTGATGTAGTTGAAGTACCGGTAGCCTCGGTTATATTTTCTGTTGTATAAAATGTTGGAGTAAGGGTTAGAACGGTCGGAATTTTTAATTCAGTTGCAGTCAATTCTGTTTCGCTGATTATTGATGAGAATGTAGTTGATACAGGTGTCTTCGTGTCTGTTTCGGATATAAACGAAGTACCGGTAGTCTCGGTTGTACTTTCTGTGGTAAATATTATTGGAGTAGTCGTTACGATAGTAGCAATTTCTCTTTCAGTTGGCGTAAATTCAGTTTCGGTTACAATTGAAGAGAAGCTAGTTGATACGGGTGCCCGCGTTTCTGTTTCGGATATAGTTGAAGTACCGGTAGTCTCGGTTGTACTTTCCGCAGTAAATATTGTCGGAGCAGACGTTACGGCGGTTGCAATTTCTGATTCAGGTGACGTAAATTCGAGTTCGGATGGAATTGGAGAAAATGTAGTTGATATAGGTGTCATCGTTTCAGCTTCAGATATAGTTGAAGTACCGGTAGTTTCGGTTGTACTTTTACTAGTAAATATTGTTGGAGTAGATGTTACATCGGTAGCAAGTTTTGTTTCAGTTGGAGTAGATTCCGTTTCAGACACAATTGGAGAAATTGAACTTGATGCAGTTGTTTTCGTTTCTGTTTCGGATATAGTCGAAGTACCGGTAGTCTCGGTTGTAGTTTCACTAGTAAATATTGTTGGCGTAGATGTTACGGCGATAGCTATTGTTGTTTCAGTTGGGGTAGATTCCGTTTCAGACACAAATGCAGAAATTGAACTTGATGCAGTTGTTTTCGTTTCTGTTTCAGGTATAGTTGATGTACCGGTAGTCTCGGTTGTAGCTTCACTAGTAAATATTGTTGGCGTAGATGTTAGGGCGATAGCCATTGTGGTTTCAGCTGGGGTAGATTCCGTTTCAGACACAATTGGAGAAATTGAACTTGGTACAGGTGTCGTCGTTTCTGGTTCGGCTATAGTCGAAGTACCGGTAGTCTCGGTTGTACTTTCCGTAGTAAATATTGTTGGAGTAGATCTTACGGCGGTTGCAATTTCGGTTTCAGTTGGCGTAAATTCGGGTTCGGATATAATTGGAGAAAATGTAGTTGATACAGGTGTCGTCGTTTCTGTTTCAGGTATGGTTGAAGTACCGGTAGTCTCGGTTGTAGCTTCACTAGTAAATATTGTTGGCGTAGATGTTAGGACGATAGCCATTGTGGTTTCAGTTGGGGTAGATTCCATTTCAGACACAATTGGAGAAATTGAACTTGGTACAGGTGTCGTCGTTTCTGGTTCGGCTATAGTTGAAGTACCGGTAGTCTCGGTTGTACTTTCCGTAGTAAATATTGTTGGAGTAGATGTTACGGCGGTTGCAATTTCGGTTTCAGTTGGCGTAAATTTGGGTTCGGATATAATTGGAGAAAATGTAGTTGATACAGGTGTCGTCGTTTCTGTTTCAGGTATAGTTGAAGTACCGGTAGTCTCGGTTGTAGCTTCACTAGTAAATATTGTTGGCGTAGATGTTAGGGCGATAGCCATTGTGGTTTCAGTTGGGGTAGATTCCGTTTCAGACACAATTGGAGAAATTGAACTTGGTACAGGTGTCGTCGTTTCTGGTTCGGCTATAGTCGAAGTACCGGTAGTCTCGGTTGTACTTTCCGTAGTAAATATTGTTGGAGTAGATCTTACGGCGGTTGCAATTTCGGTTTCAGTTGGGGTAGATTCCGTTTCAGACACAATTGGAGAAATTGAACTTGATGCAGTTGTTTTCGTTTCTGTTTCAGGTATAGTTGAAGTACCAGTAGTTTCGGTTGTAGTTTCACTAGTAAATATTGTTGGCGTAGATGTTACGGCGATAGCTATTGTTGTTTCAGTTGGGGTAAATTCCGTTTCAGACACAAATGCAGAAATTGAACTTGATGCAGTTGTTTTCGTTTCTGTTTTAGGTATAGTTGAAGTACCGGTAGTCTCGGTTGTAGCTTCACTAGTAAATATTGTTGGCGTAGATGTTAGGACGATAGCCATTGTGGTTTCAGTTGGGGTAGATTCCGTTTCAGACACAATTGGAGAAATTGAACTTGGTACAGGTGTCGTCGTTTCTGGTTCGGCTATAGTTGAAGTACCGGTAGTCTCGGTTGTACTTTCCGTAGTAAATATTGTTAGAGTAGATGTTACGGCGGTTGCAATTTCGGTTTCAGTTGGCGTAAATTTGGGTTCGGATATAATTGGAGAAAATGTAGTTGATACAGGTGTCGTCGTTTCTGTTTCAGGTATAGTTGAAGTACCGGTAGTCTCGGTTGTAGCTTCACTAGTAAATATTGTTGGCGTAGATGTTAGGGCGATAGCCATTGTGGTTTCAGTTGGGGTAGATTCCGTTTCAGACACAATTGGAGAAATTGAACTTGATGCAGTTGTCTTCGTTTCTGTTTCAGGTATAGTTGAAGTACCGGTAGTCTCGGTTGTAGCTTCACTAGTAAATATTGTTGGCGTAGATGTTAGGGCGATAGCCATTGTGGTTTCAGTTGGGGTAGATTCCGTTTCAGACACAATTGGAGAAATTGAACTTGATGCAGTTGTTTTCGTTTCTGTTTCAGGTATAGTTGAAGTACCAGTAGTTTCGGTTGTACTTTCAGTAGGAAATGTTGTTGGAGCAGATGTTGTAGCAGTAACAATTCCTGTTTCAGTCGTTGTAAATACTGTTTCAGGTTCAATTGGAGTGGACGCTGTTAATACAAGTATCTTCGTTGTTGTTTCTGATATAGTTGAAGTATCGATAATTTCGCTCGTACTTTCCGTAGCAAAGATTGTTGGACTAAGTGTCAGAACAGTGGAAATTTTTATTTCTGTTGTGCCGGACACAGGTGTCGTCGTTTCTATTTCAGATATGCTTGAAGTACTGGTAACCTCGGTTGTGCTTTCCGTTGTGTGCAATAATTCAGTGGACGTTTGAACTGTCGTAATTTCTGTTTCAGAAACAGCAAAGGTAGTTGATAGAGGTGTCGTAGTTTCTACTTCAAATATGGTTGGAGTACTGACAACTTCGGTTGTACTTTCCGTGGTATACAACGACAGAGTGGACGTTGGAATTGATGTAACTTCTACTTCGGGTATAAAAAACGTAGTTGATATAGGTGTCGCAGTTTCTATCCCAGGTGTAGTTAAAGTAGTAACAACCTCGGGTGTACTTTCCGTTGTATACAACGATTCGGTGAACGTTGGAAATGTTTTAACTTCTATTGCGGGTACAGAAAACGTAGTTGATACAGGTGTCGAAGTTTCTATTTCAGGTATAGTTGAGGTAGTAGTAACCTCGGGTGTACTTTCTGTTGTATACAACGATTCGGTAAACGTTGGAAATGTTGTGACTTCTATTTCAGGTACAGAAAACGTACTTGATATAGACGTTCTAACGTCTGTTTCAGATACGATTGAAATCATGGCACTCTGGGTTGTAGCATTTTCTGTGTATAACACCGAAGTAGATGTTGGCACAGTCGCGATTTTTATTTCAGTCATTACAGATTCTGCTTCGGAAACAGTTGACGAGTATGCAGTTGATTCAGGTGCTTTCGCTTCGATTTTAGGTACGGTTGAAGTATCGATAACCTCAGTGGTACTCTCTTCCGTGTATACCGAGGAAGCAGTTGTTTCAATAGTCGTAATGTGTCTTTCAGTTGTCGTAGACTCTGTTTTTAAAAAAGTTGGATATAATGACGTAGTTGGAAGAATCTCAGTAGTCCAAGAAGTGTCGATACGGATAGTTGATATTTTTGGAGTTATCACCGTGCCTGTCGTCAAGTAAGTGATAGGATACGTTTTCTGGGTAAATCTTAACGGTTCAGTTTTTCCAGATTTTGTACTTAGCGTGGTCGCCTCAGTGCTTTCCTCTTCATAGTCATAAAATTTATCTACATCCTCGTACATTTTTTCGTCGTACGCTTCTTTATGATCTTCCCCATATTCGTCATCATAAAAGTGCTCCATATCAATGTAATCCTCCTCCTCCTCGATATCCGTACTCGTGGTAAACCGTTCCAGAGTGAATTCTGGACTCGCGGTTTTTGAAATCAGTTCGGTAAAAAAGCGGGTCCAAATTTCAGTACTTAATGTCGTTTCTATCGGAGATATGGTTGAAGTAGTATATACTTCGCTTGTGCTTTCTTCCGTAAATAATTTTAGAGTAACCGTTGGAGATCTAGTTTTTTTTTCAATGATCGTCGATTCTGTTTCAGAATAAGTTCTGGCAAATGTAGGTATTGTAATCACTTCTGTCTCAAATTCAAGTGAAGTCGTAGTGAACACTCGGGCTGTGGTAACGCGTTCCATAATTTCCGTAGAAGTTGATGGACTTTCGAATTCGATGGTAAATTTTAAAGTCGTTGTTGCACGTGTACTTGACTCGAACTCTTCAAACTTCGTCGTTTCGCTAGTCGTTTCGATACTCGACGAGATTATTGTTTCAGTGGCAGTTAACGGAGTTTCCACGTGCGTAGAGATGGTTAAAGTTGTTGATAACGGTGTAGATGACTCGGTGTCCTCGTACTTCGATGTTTCAGTCATCGTTTCCGTAGTTGACGGAGTTGTTGTTAGGGTTTGGAGATAGGTTGCAGTAGTTGCAAGTGATGAAAATGTCGTGCCAATCTCGGTTTCTCTAAATTTGGTAGTATCAGTAACTCTTTCGGTAGTTGAAGGAGTCGTGATTAAACTTTCCAACGACGTAGTTCTCATTTCAGTGGACCCTTCTGTAGTTGCTCTGACAGTTAACGGCGTCTCGATGTGAGTAGTAATAATTATGGTCGTCGATAATGGCGCCATTGTCTCGGTCTCCCCGATTTTTGTCGTTTCGGTTGATGCTTCCGTAATTGTACTTGTTATTTCAGCTTCTGCTTCCGTAGTTTCCGCACTAGTTGATGTAATTTCTAAATAAGTGGTAGTAGTAACAGGAATTGTAGTTTCCACTTCTAGCTCTGTTCCTAGGCTTTCGGTTGAAGGTGTTGGACTCTCAACATACGTAGCAGCAGTTGGAAAAGAGGATAACGGAGTAGTTTTTTCAGTTTCTTTGGTTCTTGTCGGTTCAGTTAATGTTTCAATAATTCTACTTGTAATTTCAGTTTCTGTTTCCGTAATTTCCGCAATGGTTGATGTGATTTCAAAATAACTGGTAGTAGTAATTGGAGTTGTAGTTTTAACTTCGATTGTTGTTTCCGTAATTTCAGTGGAAGTTGTTGGGCTCTCAATATATAAAGTAGCAGATAAGATCGTAGATAACCGAGTAGGTTCCTCAGTTTCTTCGGTTTTCATTGTTCCAGTTGTTTCTGTAATTGCACTTGTTATTTCAGTTGCAGCTTCCGTAGTTTCTGTAGTTGATGAAGTGCTTTCTAAATAAGTGGTCGTAATAACTGAAATTAAAGTTTCCACTTCTGGCGTTGTTTCTGTGTGCTCGGTTGAAGGTGTTGGACTCTCAACATACGTAGCAGTAGTTGGAAAAGGGTACAACGTAGAAGGTCCCTCAGTTTCTTTGGTTCTTGTCGTTCGACTTGATGTTTCCGTAATCGTACTTGTAAATTCAGTTTCTGTTTCCGTAGTCTCCGCGCTAGTTGATGTGATTTCAAAGTAACTGGTAGTAGTAATTGGAGTTGTAGTTTCAATTTCCATTGTTGTTTCCATAATTTCAGTGGAAGTTGTTGGAATCTCAACATGCATAGTGGCAGATAAGATTGTGGATAACGGAGTAGGTACCTCGGTCTCTTGAATTTTTATCGTTTCAGTAGTTGGTACCGCAGTTGTCAGAGTTGGTGTCTCAGTTTTTACTTCCGTAGTTTCCGCACTGGTTGACGTGGTTTCAAAATAAGTGGTAGTAGTAATTGGAGTTGCAGTTTTAACTTCCATTGTTGTTTTAGTTATTTCTACCGAAGTTGTTGGAATCTCAACAAACACAGTAGTCGATGACGTCGTGGATAACGGAGAAGGTTCCTCAGTTTCCTCGGTTTTTGTCGTTCCAGTTGTTTCCGTAATTGTACTTGTTTTTTCAGTTGCAGCTTCTGTAGTTTCCGTAGTTGATGAAGTGCTTTCTAAATAAGTGGTGGTAGTTGGAATTGAAGTTTCCACTTCTGGCGTTCTTTCTGTGCGCTCGGTTGAAGGTGTTGGACTCTCAACATACGTAGCAGTAGTTGGAAAAGGGGATAACGGAGAAGGTTCCTCAGTTTTTTCGGTTCTTGTCGTTCCACTTGATGTTTCCGTAATCGTACTTGTAAATTCAGTTTCTGTTTCCGTAGTCTCCGCGCTAGTTGATGTGATTTCTAAGTAACTGGTAGTTGTAATTGGAGTTGTAGTTTCAACTTCGATTGTTGTTTTAGTAATTTCTATGGAAGTTGTTGGAATCTCAACAAACGCGGTAGTAGACAAGGTCGTGGATAACGGAGTTGGTTCCTCGGCGTCTTCGATTTTTATCGTTTCAGTTGATGTTTCCGCAATCGTACTTGTAAATTCAGTTTCTGTTTCTGTAGTCTCCGCGCTAGTTGATGTGATTTCAAAGTAACTGGTAGTTGTAATTGGAGTTGTAGCTTCAACTTCGATTGCCGTTTTAGTAATTTCTATGGAAGTTGTTGGAATCTCAACAAACGCGGTAGTAGACAAGGTCGTGGATAACGGAGTTGGTTCCTCGGCCTCTTCGATTTTTGTCGTTTCAGTTGATGTTTCCGCAATTGTACTTGTAAATTCAGTTTCTGTTTCCGTAGTCTCCGCGCTAGTTGATGTGATTTCAAAGTAACTGGTAGTTGTAATTGGAGTTGTAGTTTCAACTTCGATTGTTGTTTTAGTAATTTCTATGGAAGTTGTTGGAATCTCAACAAACGCGGTAGTAGACAAGGTCGTGGATAACGGAGTTGGTTCCTCGGCGTCTTCGATTTTTATCGTTTCAGTTGATGTTTCCGCAATCGTACTTGTAAATTCAGTTTCTGTTTCCGTAGTCTCCGCGCTAGTTGATGTGATTTCAAAGTAACTGGTAGTTGTAATTGGAGTTGTAGTTTCAACTTCGATTGTTGTTTTAGTAATTTCTATGGAAGTTGTTGGAATCTCAACAAACGCGGTAGTAGACAAGGTCGTGGATAACGGAGTTGGTTCCTCGGCGTCTTCGATTTTTATCGTTTCAGTTGATGTTTCCGCAATCGTACTTGTAAATTCAGTTTCTGTTTCTGTAGTCTCCGCGCTAGTTGATGTGATTTCAAAGTAACTGGTAGTTGTAATTGGAGTTGTAGCTTCAACTTCGATTGCCGTTTTAGTAATTTCTATGGAAGTTGTTGGAATCTCAACAAACGCGGTAGTAGACAAGGTCGTGGATAACGGAGTTGGTTCCTCGGCCTCTTCGATTTTTGTCGTTTCAGTTGATGTTTCCGCAATTGTACTTGTAAATTCAGTTTCTGTTTCCGTAGTCTCCGCGCTAGTTGATGTGATTTCAAAGTAACTGGTAGTTGTAATTGGAGTTGTAGTTTCAACTTCGATTGTTGTTTTAGTAATTTCTATGGAAGTTGTTGGAATCTCAACAAACGCGGTAGTAGACAAGGTCGTGGATAACGGAGTTGGTTCCTCGGCGTCTTCGATTTTTATCGTTTCAGTTGATGTTTCCGCAATCGTACTTGTAAATTCAGTTTCTGTTTCCGTAGTCTCCGCGCTAGTTGATGTGATTTCAAAGTAACTGGTAGTTGTAATTGGAGTTGTAGTTTTAACTTCCATTGTTGTTTTAGTTATTTCTATGGAAGTTGTTGGAATCTCAACAAACGCGGCAGTAGACAAGGTCGTGGATAACGGAGTTGGTTCCTCGGCCTCTTCGATTTTTATCGTTTCAGTTGATGTTTCCGCAATTGTACTTGTAAATTCAGTTTCTGTTTCCGTAGTCTCCGCGCTAGTTGATGTGATTTCAAAGTAACTGGTAGTTGTAATTGGAGTTGTAGTTTCAACTTCGATTGCCGTTTTAGTAATTTCTATGGGAGTTGTTGGAATCTCAACAAACGCGGCAGTAGACAAGGTCGTGGATAACGGAGTTGGTTCCTCGGCCTCTCCGATTTTTATCGTTTCAGTTGATGTTTCCACAATTGTACTTGTAAATTCAGTTTCTGTTTCCGTAGTCTCCGCGCTAGTTGATGTGATTTCAAAGTAACTGGTAGTTGTAATTGGAGTTGTAGTTTTAACTTCCATTGTTGTTTTAGTTATTTCTATGGAAGTTGTTGGAATCTCAACAAACGCGGCAGTAGACAAGGTCGTGGATAACGGAGTTGGTTCCTCGGCCTCTTCGATTTTTATCGTTTCAGTTGATGTTTCCGCAATTGTACTTGTAAATTCAGTTTCTGTTTCCGTAGTCTCCGCGCTAGTTGATGTGATTTCAAAGTAACTGGTAGTTGTAATTGGAGTTGTAGTTTCAACTTCCATTGCCGTTTTAGTAATTTCTATAGAAGTTGTTGGAATCTCAACAAACGCGGTAGTAGACAAGGTCGTGGATAACGGAGTTGGTTCCTCGGCGTCTTCGATTTTTATCGTTTCAGTTGATGTTTCCGCAATCGTACTTGTAAATTGAGTTTCTGTTTCCGTAGTCTCCGCGCTAGTTGATGTGATTTCAAAGTAACTGGTAGTTGTAATTGGAGTTGTAGTTTTAACTTCCATTGTTGTTTTAGTAATTTCTATAGAAGTTGTTGGAATCTCAACAAACGCGGTAGTAGACAAGGTCGTGGATAACGGAGTTGGTTCCTCGGCCTCTTCGATTTTTATCGTTTCAGTTGATGTTTCCGCAATTGTACTTGTAAATTCAGTTTCTGTTTCCGTAGTCTCCGCGCTAGTTGCTGTGATTTCAAAGTAACTGGTAGTTGTAATTGGAGTTGTAGTTTCAACTTCGATTGTTGTTTTAGTAATTTCTATGGAAGTTGTTGGAATCTCAACAAACGCGGTAGTAGACAAGGTCGTGGATAACGGAGTTGGTTCCTCGGCGTCTTCGATTTTTATCGTTTCAGTTGATGTTTCCGCAATCGTACTTGTAAATTCAGTTTCTGTTTCCGTAGTCTCCGCGCTAGTTGATGTGATTTCAAAGTAACTGGTAGTTGTAATTGGAGTTGTAGCTTCAACTTCGATTGCCGTTTTAGTAATTTCTATGGAAGTTGTTGGAATCTCAACAAACGCGGTAGTAGACAAGGTCGTGGATAACGGAGTTGGTTCCTCGGCGTCTTCGATTTTTATCGTTTCAGTTGATGTTTCCGCAATCGTACTTGTAAATTCAGTTTCTGTTTCCGTAGTCTCCGCGCTAGTTGATGTGATTTCAAAGTAACTGGTAGTTGTAATTGGAGTTGTAGCTTCAACTTCGATTGCCGTTTTAGTAATTTCTATGGAAGTTGTTGGAATTTCACCAAACGCGGTAGTAGACAAGGTCGTGGATAACGGAGTTGGTTCCTCGGCCTCTTCGATTTTTATCGTTTCAGTTGATGTTTCCGCAATTGTACTTGTAAATTCAGTTTCTGTTTCCGTAGTCTCCGCGCTAGTTGATGTGATTTCAAAGTAACTGGTAGTTGTAATTGGAGTTGTAGTTTTAACTTCCATTGTTGTTTTAGTTATTTCTATGGAAGTTGTTGGAATCTCAACAAACGCGGCAGTAGACAAGGTCGTGGATAACGCAGTTGGTTCCTCGGCCTCTTCGATTTTTATCGTTTCAGTTGATGTTTCCGCAATTGTACTTGTAAATTCAGTTTCTGTTTCCGTAGTCTCCGCGCTAGTTGATGTGATTTCAAAGTAACTGGTAGTTGTAATTGGAGTTGTAGTTTCAACTTCGATTGCCGTTTTAGTAATTTCTATGGGAGTTGTTGGAATCTCAACAAACGCGGCAGTAGACAAGGTCGTGGATAACGGAGTTGGTTCCTCGGCCTCTTCGATTTTTATCGTTTCAGTTGATGTTTCCGCAATTGTACTTGTAAATTCAGTTTCTGTTTCCGTAGTCTCCGCGCTAGTTGATGTGATTTCAAAGTAACTGGTAGTTGTAATTGGAGTTGTAGTTTTAACTTCCATTGTTGTTTTAGTTATTTCTATCGAAGTTGTTAGAATCTCAACAAACACAGTAGTCGATGACGTCGTGGATAACGGAGAAGGTTCCTCAGTTTCCTCGGTTTTTGTCGTTCCAGTTGTTTCCGTAATTATACTTGTTTTTTCAGTTGCAGCTTCTGTAGTTTCCGTAGTTGATGAAGTGCTTTCTAAATAAGTGGTGGTAGTTGGAATTGAAGTTTCCACTTCTGGCGTTCTTTCTGTGAGTTCGGTCGAAGGTGTTGGACTCTCAACATACGTAGCAGTAGTTGGAAAAGGGGATAACGGAGAAAGTTCCTCAGTTTCTTCGGTACTTGTCGTTCCAGTTGATGGTTCCGTAATCGTACTTGTAAATTCAGTTTCTGTTTCCGTAGTCTCCGCACTAGTTGATGTGATTTCAAAGTAACTGGTAGTTGTAATTGGAATTGTAGTTTCAACTTCGATTGTCGTTTTAGTAATTTCTATGGAAGTTGTTGGAATCTCAACAAACACGGTAGTAGATAAAGTCGTGGATAACGGAGTTGGTTCCTCAGTTTCTTCGATTTTTATCGTTTCAGTTGATGTTTCCGCAATTGTACTTGTTATTTCAGTTTCTGTTTCCGCAGTTTCCGTACTGGGTGATGTGATTTCAAAGTAACTGGTAGCAGTAATTGGAGTTGCAGTTTTAATTTCTATTGTTGTTTTAGTAATTTCAGTGGAAGTGGTTGGACTCTCAACATATGTAGTGGCAGACAAGATCGTGGATAACGGAGTAGGTTCTTCTGTCTCTTCTATTTTGATCCTTTCAGTAGTTGGTGCCGTAGTTGTCACAGTTGGTAACTTAGTTTTTACTTCCGTAGTTTCCGCACTTGTTGATGTGATCCCAAAATAAGGGGTAGTAGTAATTGGAATTGTAGTTTCCACTTCCATTGTTGTTTCCGTAATTTCTGTGGAAGTTGTTGGACTCTCAACATACACAGTAGTAGATAAGATCGTGGATACCGGAGTAGGTTCCTCAGTTTCTTCGATTTTTGTTGCTTCTGTAGTTGGAATCGTAGCTGTCAGGCTTGTTACCTCAGTTTCTGCTTCCGTAGTTTCCGTGCTGGTTGTTGGGCGTTCAGTATACGTAGTAATAGTTCCAATTGCGAAAACGGGAGTACTGGTTTCGGATTCTCGAAACGTTGTTTTATCAATACGTGTTTCAGTGGTTGACGAACGTGTAACGGCAAATTGCGGCGGTGAACTTTCCACTTCTACTAACTTTTCTGTACTTTTTACGGAAGTTGTTGGACTTTCAACATAGATAGTAGTAGTTGAAATGATCGAAACTGAAGTACTAGTTTCGGTTTCCTCCAATTTTGTGGTTGTAGTAGTTGTCTCCGTAATTGACGGACTTGTTACTTCGATTAACGCTTTCGTAGTTTCTCCAGTCGTTGGAGTTACTGAAATCAGAGTACTACTTTCGGTTTCTTCGGACTTTGTGGTTTCAGTAATTGTTACTGTAGTCGAAGGAATCGTAATTAGGGTTTCCGGCGTTGTTCTTCTTATTTCTGTAGTTTCTGTAAAAATTGATGTAGCCTCAATATCGGCAGTAGTAATTACGGTTATCGACAGTGGAGTAATTGCGACAGTCTCATCGATTTCTGACGTTTCAGTAGCTGACAGACTCGTTACTTCGGTTGACATTTCCATAGTTTCCGTAGACGACGTAATTTCAGAATAAGTAGTAGTTGTTGGAGTTACTGAAATCGGAGTACTACTTTCGATTTCTTCGAACTTTGTGGTTTCAATAATTGTTTCTGTAGTTGAAGGAATAGTAACTAGGGTGTCTGGCATTGTACTTCTTATTTCTGTACTTTCTGTAAAAATTGATGGAGCATCAATATCGGCAGTAGTAATTACGGTTGTCGACAGAGGAGTAATTGTGACAGTCTCTTCGATTGCTGACGTTTCAGTAGCTAACGGACTCGTTACTTCAGTTGACATTTCCATTGTTTCAGTAGACGTTGACGTAATTTCAGAATAAGTAGTAGTCGTTGGAGTTACTGAAATCAGAGTACTACTTTCGGTTTCTTCCAACTTTGTTGTTTCAGTAATTGTTACTGTAGTTGCAGGAATCGTAATTAGGGTTTCCGCCATTGTTCTTCTTATTTCTGTAGTTTCTGTAAAAATTGATGTAGCCTCAATATCAGCAGTAGTAATTACGATTGTCGACAGAGGAGTAATTGTGACAGTCTCTTCGATTTCTGACGTTTCAGTTGTTGACGGACTCGTTACTTCGGGTGACATTTCCACAGTTTCCGTAGACGTTGCCGTGAATTCAAAATAAGTAGTAGTATTTGGAGTCACCGAAACCAGTGTGCTAGTTTCGGTGTCTTCGAACGCTGTCGTTTGAATCATTGTTTCAGTAGTCAAAGACGTCGTCACCAGACTCCCTGACTTTTCCGTAGTTTTCCCTTCAATTGGCATTTCCGTGCTCTCTATGCGAATTGTCGTGTTTTCAAAGTGAGTACTAGTAGTCGGAATAGTAGTCGCGGATGCAATTCTGAATTCACTTGACGTTTCCGTGGCGATTTGAATTTTCGACAATGTAGTACTCTCGCTGACATCGGTACTGGGTTCTACATACTTCATTTCTTTAGTCGTTGAAATTTTCGGCGAAGTAATTAATTCCACTGTAATTTTAGGTGTCTGCGCTCGCTTGGTAGACTCGAACAAAGTACTAGTTTCCCCAGTTGTCGATTCAGCGTTCGACACGACTTCTACCTGTCCGGTTAACGTACTTTCCTCCCACGGAAACGTTTGCTTAATTATCTCAAACATCTCCGTCTTTTCAGTAGTCGTAAACGCTCCCTCTTGTTTATAAGTAGTCAACGTTGAGACGGATTCCTCATCTACATCCTCGTGGGACTCTACTGTCGTGGTTCTTTCCATAAATTTTAACGTGTCGGTGAAACCTACTTCCGTCGTAGTTTCGATAAAAGCGAGTGCCGTTTCCGCAGCTCCGGTAGTTGTCTCGTCGATCAATCCTCTTAAAGTTACCGAAATTGCTCCGTCGGTAGTAAATGGAATTATGGACGATGTTGTGGTTAATATGTGTTCGTAAGTGTAAACCCACGGAATTCCGATACTTGAAAATCGCGGCGTAGCATCAGTCTCTAATAACGACGTTCCTGTTAAATTTATAAGAGGTACAGTATCGACTAAGCCATCGTTGCTCGTGGTATCTGTAAATTCCTCCGTTATCGGGAGGATTATAAACGGAGTTACGGTGGTAAATAAAGGATCCGTAAAAAAAGGCCAAATCGTTGCAGCGGTTAAGACGCGAGGTTTCGCGATTTGGTCTGTGAAATTTCGAGGAGAAATCTTGTCCGCAAAAATTGATAAGTCGGTGGTATGTTCTTGAGTTCTCGTTGGAGTTGTAGCGAAGACATAGTCCGTAAGAAATGCCGTAATTTCTGTCGTAGCTGACGTACGCGGTGTCGTGGGTTTAGTAAT
Organism: Pemphredon lugubris; assembly: GCA_933228935.1. Lineage (NCBI taxonomy): Eukaryota > Metazoa > Arthropoda > Insecta > Hymenoptera > Crabronidae > Pemphredon > Pemphredon lugubris. The sequence continues at coordinate 64,307,361 of OW121815.1, forward strand.
AAATAACGACGTCTCAGTTGGATCCGCGTGTAGTGGTACGGCGATTGTGGTTTCTACCCTTGCGGTGATCGTATATTTCGCTGATATTGGTAAAGTTACCGCAGCAATTGTTGTGGATACGTCTGCGCGAAATGCCGTGACTTCTGTGGTAGTTGATGGGGAATATCTCGGGGTTATTGTTTCTTCCGTAATGGGATAAAGTTCGGATATTTCTTTGGTACCAACTGTTGAGCTGATGATTGTTTCAGGCCGGCTGGAAAGCGTAGAAATCTCCGTTTGACCTTCGGGTGTAATTTCTGATCTACTTGTCATATCTGATGTAGCGGTAAGTTCCATTTGTTCCGTTGAAATTTCCATTTCTATCGTAGACCCAATTTCATCGGGCAAAAATTGTAGAAAGGAGGATTCCGTAGTCGTGGAAAAAAATTCTGACATTTCTCTCGATGTCACTGCAGTACTTTCCATAGTCTCGACGATATCCATTTTCTCCGTTACAGTTATAATTTCCGGTGTACTTAAGAACGCAAAGCTCGTAGTTACTTTCCATCCGTCCAACCAAGTTGGAGTTGTTTTCAAAGCTTCCACCTCTCCTTGATATTCCATGTTGTAAGTTAATTGTGATTCGATCCCTGGGGAAACCGTGGACGACAACAGTCGAAGCACTTCCAAGTATGCAGTATCTTCACGGTGACGAACGGCTTCCTCGGTTCCCGTTTCCAATTCCATTCTCCCCCTGACATTACGTTTTCTTCGCATCTTAATCGTACTCTTCGTCGTCGTGGGAAGTGGTTTTAATCTCAACACTTTTCGCACGTCGACATCGCGCATAACTTTCGCGGAATTCAAGGATTCGTTGAGGTGTAAAACTGGTCGATAAGAGTTCGATAATAATCGTGATAATAAAACTGTTTTGTTCAAGAGGTTCTGAAATTTTAGTCTCTCGGCGACTAGCGAACTTCTATTCGATTTTCTTCTTTCCCCGGGGAACAACGGACTCGAAGCTCCTCTCGTTTCTCTCGACCTACCTGGCCTACGAGCTAAATTCGATTCGTAATCAGCGGTAATCGATTTCAAGTTCCTGACCAGCCAATGGTGAGACGTGCTCTCGCTACTCGCGGATGGTAAATTGTTGCAAAAATGGGGATCGATGTAGTTCGAGAATGGATAAGGATAACTGACTTTGTGCGTTCGCCAATCGAATTGGGATGCTTGAAAATGCGACAGGATTAAATCGTTTCTCGCGTCAACGAGTACTCCGTTATTATCTTCGGCGTTCCGTAAGTACCGCGCATTCTCGCATCCTTCGAATGTCGTAGAAAAACTGTTGAACTTGGATCGACAGGGATCCACTGGTAAAGGCCACGGTAAATAATTGTCTTCTTCGCTTAGTTTAGAGCCTTGAACCGTGGCATGAGAACTAACATTCTGAAATGCGTAATATTAAATTTAGTAATAATTTTCGTATTCGCTTCTCATTGTTATCAGTAACTCCGTTCAGATTGAAAGAGCGTAGTATCACGAGAAAAATAATCCTGGTATCCGCAAAATTTTAGATTTTTAAAAATCCGATAAAGAGTATAATCGGAATGAGAATAATTATATGAATAGAGTGAAAGGATCGAATTATTAATAATAATAATTATTATTAATGATGATTAGAAAGGAAATTATCAATAATACGGTGCACGAGTCTTATATCACAGACAGTAATTAACTCTCTATTGATTGATATCGTATATCAATACGATGATGTAATGCTACTACATAACAATATTGTATACCAATTAACATTATCATGACATTATCTTTGATTACAGGTTATTATTGCCAAATGGAAATTAGTATTTAACTACCTGTTGGGCTGATAACGATATCACTTACTTAATAGTATCATCGGTAAGTTTATAATGATATCAGTACTCACAGTAGAATTATCCGCTATAGTATTATTAATACTGTTACAGTGATGATATGTACCATTGGCACTCGTAATATTATTAGTAATTAATTGAACGTCCCCCGCTGCTTTTAACACGTACATCGCAATTAATTTGCAAAACACAATGGGAAATGTATTTTGCGTCAGCTTCATGTCACGGACATTCGTAAATATTTTCGCACTTTTCTATCCGCGTGCTTAGAAGTCCTTTCACGGAACATCGTGTCAAAGGAACTATCGAATTCGGCAAGGACGATATACTTTCGAGAAAAATACGAGACATCGATAGCTCTCGGTTACCCGACTAATTTCCACCTTCGACTATCGATGATTTTAATTAAACAATTTCATGCATGTGAGTTTGTCGGGATTTTTTAGAGATATCAGATTATAATTACTTCACAAAATTTTGATAATAGTGAACGAGGCAACGCTGAGAATTATTCTAAAAAAGGATATTCAATGGGGAGTAAATCCGCAATTGGTAAACACGAGCAGAGCGAAGAACAAAAAGTGTTTTCGGAATCAATTTCTTATCCATTGCAATTACCATCTTTCATTACGCTCAACTTCAAGTCCGTGGAATTTACCCTAACCTTTGTCATTAGCATTTTTGGCTTTGTCACGGAGTTACAAAAAAGGTCGAACAAATAGCATTTTCTTTTTAAGTTTCTCAAGCCATTCAACGCGCTCAGAATTTTCATGAAAGGGAAAACATCCTGGAATGATATTGGAGTCAGTTCTCTCCTGCTCATACTTATCGTTGACATCCGGATGTTGCATTTATACCTTGAGGAAAGAATCTTACGAACAATACTCCGAGCTTCTCCCTCATTTCGCATTCGCCATCTTCGGCATCGCGGGTATCGCCGTTCGATCTTTCATCGCATTGACGTACAAACTTTTTTTCAAGAATTACGGTGAGTACAAGCGAATCCGATTTCGCGAGGCGTCTCGATACTTCCACTTTATCTCTCATCGATTCAAATTGCTCTTCTCTTCGCCAAGCTCTCGATCCGGCCTCGATAGAGATGGACGAGGAAAGGAATCGATCAAAGTTCAACGCGTTGGATCAGGTTCTCGGTACTCTCAGTATGGCGAGTTTAATTTACTCTCTGTACTCTCGTCATCGATGTTCCATTCTGGGTGCCTGCATCGTTGGCGGTCTATCGATCTTCGATTTGTATAACTTGCATCGACGAATATCCACCCACCAGGTGCTCGTTAATAATTTTTCGAAATAACTTTATATCGTCGCGTACAATTCTAGGTAGAAAATGTTCAATATATTTCAACTTTACGAGTGGCCGCGAAAGTTAAAAATAAACCGTCGTCGTTATTATTTGTTTCAGGAGACCGAGTCGTTGGAGTTTAACGAGTTTCCTCGTACCACAGAAAAATCAGCTACTCGTGGGAGTATAGTTTTCTTGTGGATACTTTTCAATGGAATTTTCGCGTAAGTCTGAACGATGACGGGCCAGGGCATTAGATATTGCTTCGTCGTGGATTGCGATTAATTAAATCGTTTGATCTTGCAGGTACAGAGTGGGTAATAATTACGCTTTAGTGGCGAATTATCCGTATATGACGACAGCCTGGGCGATACCTATGGAAGGATTTTATCAAGGATGGACGATAAGACGCACCGTCAATGATTACGCAATGGCAGCGTACACGATACTCATGACGGAGGCCCTTCGGCAAACTTGAAAGCCATGAAAATTTGTCGGCGACGATCTTCGAGTATTATCATCGTCCGTTAGGTTTGGTCATAAATAACTGTGCACTCTATTAAATTAAATTCTATATTTAGGTGTAGCGGAGCGTCGCGTCGATTGTTGGAAGGGAGCGGGAGACTGACAATCGATTATTCGAATCAATCGGTAGACGCGTAATCGATTGTTCGAGATACTTGGGGGACGGATGATCGATTATTCGAAATACTTGGGAAACGCATAATCGATTATTCGAAACAATTGGAAGAGGGATAATTAATTATTCGAAACAGTTGGAAAACGGATAATTAATTATTCGAAACATTTGAGGGGTGGATAACCGATCGTTGGAAAAATGATGAAGCTTCTCACACTTTTTTCAAAAATTCCTACCCCTGTTACGGAATATTTTCAACTCGTTAAGTCCAATATCGGTAACACCAAACTAAATTTGAATAAATTCTATGATTAAATATTCATTCCCTACGATCGATGCTCGTTAACTCAAACATCAACTTAAACTCGACCTTTTCTAAAATATAAAACAAATGAAAGAAAGGAAACATGGTGGAAAGGAAAATGCGATTCGATACTGATCGTTCGAATTTTATTTCGCTCGATACAATCTCGCACGCTGATTAATTGCAATCAACGCTCTCTCCTTTCTCTCTGGACCCTCCTCTCACACTTATGCGCTATGTACAAAAACGTCCATCAATTAAATATATCGGCGGTATCACGTTCGAAGGAGCAAGGGAAGTAAGCGTCGTCGTTATGATTATGTCCCGCGGTAAGTGACAGTGATTGCTCACTAATAACATACTTAACGAGGGGTCTTACGTTCGATTATCATCTAGATAATTATCCTAGAGAACCGTACATTATCGTACGGCATTTGTTCTAATAAAAAAAGAAATACCGTTATTCATCGGACACGTTCGTCCACTTTAAATACCTAATCGCGAATAAAAAATAAAGGAAGAAACGACTTTTACGATTGTCTTTGATCTCGTGAGAATCGTGATTAATATTAAATGTAAGATCGCGGTAAAATATTGAAATACCTAATTAAAATACTAATTAAGGGTTGCACGGTTTATCGAAGGACGAACCTGCAACGTTCGCGGACTTGGTTAATTATTCTACTCGTTGTGGCAGTCTTTTCGTAATTTCTATCCGTCGTCTGCACTACGAGTCGACCAATCGATAACACGATTATCGCGTTCATTGCGCGGCTAAGTTTACGCGGAATCGTTAAGTATCACTGTTGACGATGTACCCGAGCAGGGAACCTGTGGTTGTCACTAAAGTCACTGTTCCTCTTCCGTTTGCCGTGGTTTCAATTATAGAGTTGACTATCGTCGGATATCCACCTGCAAAATTCGTACGAACAAATATCAAAATCAAATTCTGCCGAAGCAAAGAACGAAACTTTTTAATCCCGAATGAATTTCGAAACGAAAAGATTTTTCTATGAATATTTCAATTGAACGCAAAATTGAACGACACTTTCCCAGTTGCGGCTGTGTAGAAGTATAAAAAAATGTTCCTACATCCTGTAGGTTAATTATTTTAGTCAACCGTTTGTCATTTTAAATATCGAGCTACGTTCAGAATATTTTTTTACCATTTCCTCACAGATTTCTTCGATTAACAACACCGTCGAAATTATCTTTTCAATAAGAGATACAACGTAATAAAAAGACGCGAGAAATTCTATGCTCCTGAAACTGATTACAATGTTTCGCAACGATCATATTTCTTCGCAACAATTGAAAAGAGCAAATGGAACCTTTCCCGTTATATCACCCCAAACGACTATCGCGAAACGTCTGTACTTCCAATAATTCTTAATCACTGTGGGGAGACGTTTCGAATTGGACATTTACAAATTGCCAGTTCCTGACAACAAACGGCGCAGAAATTTATGAGAATACGTACATCGGAGAGACTGCTAGCGTCAAACGTTGGTGTTGCCCTCCCGCCAAGTGACTTGTCCGAGATTATGAAGCCTCAGACTATCCCCACCGCTACCGTCCGGCTCGTATGCGGAATTCGCGTGTCCACCGTGCCCTTCGAATACGTCCTTCACCGAGATCTGACTACTCCTCGAGGGTCTTCCCTGGATTCCCAGAGGATTTCCCGCGACACCGTAAATATTATTCGCCCCCAGAGTTTGCATCTGCGATTTCTTTCTCATCGCCATAATGCTGTTCCTACGACCCTCGAAAGCCTTGAATGCTTTCGCTGAGCGTCTCGTTGACATATTCCTTGGTAGACCTGTGATTTAACGTATTATACTTGTTTTTTTATCATTCGGCATACCTTATGGTGCGGGACACAATTGTTCGGATAAGAATACCGCGGTAATTGCGGAAGATACGTTTTTTCAGCGAAGGTATCTCAATATTCGTGGAACGATGGATATTAACAATTTGATACGATAAATTGATAACATTAAACGATAGAAAAATGTATTCAAATTTCAACCCACCATTGCCCTCGGACATGCTGAAAAACCGTTGCCTGAAAGCGACGTCAAGAGTATTGATCGCCTGCGTTTTTCTGCGGCTCTTTTCGAGATTTCTTATGGTCTTTCTTCTTCCGGGACCACTTCCGCTGCCTTCCTCGTAATCACCCTCCATTCCGTCTAATCTCTGCAAATCTCTCACTATCTCGACCGCGTGTTTAGACAGCAAAGCTTCTTCCGACAGATCCTTCGCCTGTGTAACGCGACGCGAAACAAGTTAATAATACGAATACATATTTTCCATTAAATAACCGCTCGATCCTCGATCATTAATCGCTCGATCGTACTATTTTTAAAACAAACGTTTCGCCACACGCGATCCAGCGAAAATTAACGAAATACCACGATCGAGTTTTCCATGAGATACGCGTTTCATTATTCGGCGTTTAATTATGTTGTTCCTCCTCTCGGGGAAAACATACCTTTTTGCAACAGAACCAATCCACGGTGGTGCTCGCCAATATGTGGGCGAACGTGCCGAATCGGTGGAACAACATTGCAGTGAATTGTATGACCAATATCAAGGCGAAGAAAAAGACGAAAACCAGACCGATTGGCTCGAGTTGTAGGTACTCCTTACTAATGTGTACCTAGAAGACATTTGTCTATGTTAATAAGGAGCAAAGATTTGACCAAGACACTTATCACAAGAATGCTCGCAACGTGGATCGGATACAAAATTTAATAACCGCAATAAACAAGAGACGTAGAATTATTATATAAGTTTTAACACTCGCTCCACGTTGCGTTTATCACAATTCATATTCATTCGCAGCCGCGTTGTTATTCGATTAAATCGGAGAGTGAGTCTCTCGAGGATCCATTTTTGTTAGCATTTCAAACTATTTGCGAAAATTCACGGACCCGCTCGATGATTAATAATAAAATAACGACGCGGACTGCGAACGCAAGTAGCGGTAAATTAACATGTGTAAATATACAGTGATAAAGATTTGTAAATATTAATTAGATTCGGTTAAGAAAAGCAATTCGATGGAATTTCTTTAACCCATTGGGCGCGATATACACACACGAAATGTCACTTGTGTTTCCTGTGGAATTTAAACAACATTGAAGGAATTCTATAATTCCAATTAATTCCTAAAACGTGCAGCTACGACTAACTTCTAAATTCTATAACGCGTGCACGTTTATCGCTAAGATGCTAAAAATCACTACGAACATTCGACTATTTGACTATTTAACTTGGCTAGATTTTCGCTAAATCGACTCGGCACTCAATGAGTTAACGGAATACGCAACGTTATCGCTCGCACGTGCAGAGGAAACAAATGATCAAATATAAATCGCCATGACACACGTATATGAGTACACGTCAAAAAGCCACCGCTTAGTTACATTGACAGTGACTCGTTAGTGGTGCTCCTCTGCCGTCATACCTAGCAGTGCATTGTCAGAATTAGAGACAAGAACAAAACGTGAAAGTAAAACCTGCGTGACAATCCTCCCTTCGTTCGTTCTCAGGCGGGTGAGTGACGCGGTAGGGTGGGTTGGCTAGATGGAAAAGGGAAACTCCGAGGGTGGTTTTGAAATTTTAACTCTTTCGTGGCACGTGAAACATGCAGCTACCGCTAACTCCTAAATAAACTGTACAATCTTAATTCGAACGTGCCAATTGTTTAGTCCACGAAAGAGTTGAAAACAGAGAAACGAAGAGAACACCGATAGAAGATGGCACGAGTATAATTAACATTGACAAATGTTAGTCCTCGTAATGGATTTTGAAAGTAAATAGTTTTTAGTCGGAGCAACATTTGTGGTAGATTCTTGATCAACGCGTTATTGGTGTAATAAAATTAAAATGCAAATTATCTTCCAGCGACGGTAGACGATTCTAACGTGGAATTATAATTAAGAATAACGTTTGCATTACTTTGGAACGTTTAAACAATTTACGTACAATTCCTTTCTTCGTTATAGTCGTGCGAAATTATGTTCTTGCACTCCATTCGTTAATGAAGCTTGCGAACCTCGTATATCCGAGTTTCGATTAATAAAAATGCCGATCGTGTTTAACCAACGTTGACGAAGAATCTAACGTATCCGTGCTCAATTTATTCTTTTATCTCCGTGCTTCTTTGCTGATGCAGTTAAAATTAGTGGACGTAAAAATCAACAGTCTCCGTTTAAAGTGTAAGTAACTTACATCGAGACTATCACTTTTTGCTAACGGGAATGGAATACGAGGACAGGGAATTCTAGGAGAACCTTAATTTAAAAAAGGAAGGGATGTTATTTGTGACCGGTAGCCAACTAGTTTCTAAGATCAGTCGTCTCCTCCCGCGTTCCATTCGATCCGAGTGTACCTGTACAAACATGTTAATAAACATTTTCCACGTGCTGACGATCCATCGGTGTTATTGACAAGACATAGACATTGCCCCAACAAAGTGCAACGTTATCACCGAGTACCGATTTCCACCGTGCTCCGATCCTCGCGAGGAATGAAAGTAAAGTGAACTTCTGGATCTTACACCCGAACTCTATCTTAATCTGGATCTTACTCTTGATATCGATCTTACTCTGGATCTTACTCTAGATCCCATTCCATATCCACAACTCGCACCACGCAAATCGTTATCCTACCTAACTCATTAACTTCAACCAAGAATAATGAAATTTAACCGAGCGAACCGATAGGATTCAATTTTTCCCATCGATTCGTTTACCCCCCAAATAGAAATCTCGTTCCACAATCCCTTTCGACATTGACGCGAATACGAGAGATCGAAATGAAAGAGGCAAATGAAATTGCGCGAGCAAAGGAGCACGCGGATGTGTTAGTCTCTGGAGGGATCAGTGAGACAGCTTTTATCTTTTTCTCCACCCCTCTCTCTCTCTCTCGCTCTCTCTCCCGCTCCTTAAATCCTTCTTTTTGGAAATACCAGGTACCTCCGAGGTTTCCTCCACGTATGTGATGTTCGTCTTGACGCCGAGCGGCCAGACAACATGCAGCTGATCTTTGTTCAGCTGTAGCAAGAATACGATCAGAACGAACAACGCATTGAACATTAAAAACGCAAAGACGCTCTTGTTCCGCAGCTCGACCAGATCACTGGCAATCCGGGCCTGTCGTCGATCGGGGGAAGAAAAGAAAACGAAAATGGTTAGAGAATACGTAATATAAAACGCTCCGTCCGTTGGTGGTCGTCGATCCTTGAGCTCCTGGCAACGGGACCAATCGGAGTAACCAAACACGTCGAGGCGAGTTTTAACGGTAAAAGCGTCGAATCTGGATGTTCGTTTCGCTTTGCTACTTCTCGATATCAAATAAGGATGATGTGATATTAATAACTGAACTTAATCCGGCGTTATTAATTAAACGCTCGTCGTAAAGTTACCTGTGAGAGTCAAGATTTAAATTCAGTTACTGTTACAAGCGTGCGAACGGTTATCAATTACTCCAGAAAATTATCTTTGGAAATTACGAGCGCAATTCAAACTTCGTTCCGAGGCGAACCGCTCGATTTTCATTGAACGAAATAACACAGGAGTCAGGAAATTAATTTGAAATTGAAATTGTTCTTAACATATCAAACGAGGATGACGAGATATTCATAACTAAATTTTATCCAGCGTTGTGAACTAAACCGTGTCATGCTATTACCGGCGAGGGCCAATTTAAATTCAGTTACTATTACGACCGTTCGAACAGGTATTAATTACTTTGAAAATACCTCGGTAGTTTCAAATTTCGTGTCGAGTCGAGCTGCTCGATTCTTACTGAACGAAATAACACAGGAATCGGGGAATTAATATGTGATTGAAATTGATATCGGTTTAACTCCAAGACTGAATTACTCTCCAATTGGCCACGTTTTGTTTTCAGGGAGAGGGAACAATAAATGGCGGAGCAGGATAACGCAACGCGGACGGAGCGGTCCTTTACCTCCTGGGAGCTCTCGTCATAGGTGATGTTTGTCCTGATACCGAAGGGCCACTTGACGTGCAACAAGTCTTTGTTTAGTTGGAGCAGAAAGACGATCAAGACGAAGAGGGCGTTCAGCATAAAAAACGCGAACACGCTCTGGTCACGGAGGTCCTTTAGATCTTTGGCGATTCGTGCCTGACGCAAGCAGCAGGTTTCGATTAATTGTCCATGAAATGATCTTCTTTTGTTTTCAGTTTATCAGCGAATTTTAGTTTTTCGGCAAGTTTTGGAAAGATTTTTGGAACTATCGAAACTTAAGGTTTCATTGAATACCTTGTTCTTTTTTTTTAAAGATGTTAATCTATTAATTTACGGTCTACTCCCTTGAAGTTAATTCGCGAATTGCGCTTTCCAAGTCGCGCATTAAGTTTCTTTCACCCAGAATTAATGTCAAAAGAAACGTCTTCTCGTTCATAGTACAATTTACAATACTGCGCGAATATAAAAATTATGAGCTAAATTACTTGTCAGACTATAATAAAAGTATGAAAAATCAAATATATAAGAATCCTTTGAAATTAAAAACTTCTACTTCTTTATAAAAAAAAAAACTCATCCCCGTTGGTATCATTTACAACATCACAAAAAATATAAAAAAATCATAATAAAATAAAAGTTTACCATCTCCCGAACTTTTAAAATTCTGCCCCCCATTGATTAAAAGAAAATCAAGAATACCGTAAGAAAAAAAAATCGATACCTTCTCCGCTTTGTCCTCGTCGATGGGATACAGGTACTTGTCCAGAAGGTCCTTCCAGAAGTGTTCCTCCTGCATCGAGAGGACGTCCACTCCGCCGTTCTTCAACCCCTCGTCGCTCAACCAATACGGCTTGGTGAGGAAGTTATTCCCTTCGCGATTACCTTCGGAGTTCTGACTAGTTACGGTTTCCGTGTCGCTGTGACAATTCTCGTCCTCGGCTGGATCCTCGCCAATCGCGCCCAAGTGATCGGCGGTTCGCGAACCGACGGAAGACGCTCGGCGTCGCCCGGCAGACGCGTGTCCATGCGGATCCACGGTTCTGCGAGAGTCCACAAAAAAAGATCATCGAGCGTCGACGAGTGTAACTCAACGGTAGAAGAGTGAAAATGAAGAGTACTTAACTATACGTGGGAAATTGGTAAATGTAATAAATATAATATTGTTACGAATAGTGTTACGAATCTCATTTGCCTTCTTGGCGTCCGGCATTGCCGATAGGCTGTCGTTAGTTGCCGGGCGCCGATATTCAAATTGTAAATAGGTAGTAGTATTCGAGCTCTGATAACGAACGGATGTATTCTGTATGTTCTAGTAATAAAGGTTATTTTTATAAACACGCCTATTGTACGTTCACGTTCGCGTACGGTTCGTAAAAATATGTATATTCAATATCTGAGAAATATTACAGTTAGAAATTAATCAATTAATTACTTTGCGTCATGGTTATCGTTTCGGGAGAAAAGTTTAAGTCCACGATTTTGGAGATAATTGTATGTTTTCGGGAACACTGTTTAAAAAATGTATTTGCGATAGATGATATTAAATTATGATTATTAATTGGACAAACCTCTCGATCGATTCCAATCGTTTTCCAAGCTGTTCCAAAGACTCGGCAATGGCGACTAACTGTTGCTTCTCGTCCGACGGTTTGCCGTGCGTGCACAGCATGCACTTGAATAATCCCGCCAGAGAGATCTCTATAGATCCTTGATCGTCGTCGTTCGATCCTGCACCGTTCTGCAGGAATCCTAAGAGCGACTTATTCTTCGCCTTTCGCTTCGCTTCCTCGGCTTCTTTCTTCTCTTGCTCCAGTTCCTGGTGATTCCACGATTAAAACATTCGGCATCGACAACGCGACGAAGCGAAGCGTATCGCGGAATTCATTGCAGAAGTGGCGAAATTGTTTATTGCAAAATGGGAGAGAAATCCAAAGCTGTGATCGTTACGTGGTTCCGATATTAATCATTGATAACCAATTACCGTTAATATAATTATTATTACCGTGCTATGTGTATGTTACTTTTATGACATAAATAAGATCGCACTGTTGTTAATTATCTGCGGAATTATTAATGCCACCTAAAAATGCATCCACATCGAAGGAATTGCGTAACGAAATATAGTTTCCTTTTCCTTCGAATCTGTCGCATTTGCAATTACGAGAGAAACGATTCGCATCGAACTCGAAAAATCGTAATGAATACCTCGAAATGACGTTGGATCTCCAACTAGAATGAATTATAGTCGATCGATCGATTGATCCAATTAATAATTACCAGGGCGGTTTTCTTCACGCTCAGTTCCCTTGTTCCCCAAGTAATGTCGTTGAGGTTGCAGACGGAGTAAATGATAAGTAACACGTACATCGAGGGTACGGTTATGAAGTATATTACACTGTACAGAAGACAATGCACTTCCTTGGGGTGCACAACGGCTGTAATTGCCAGCTGACCTACGACCAGCACTAGAAACAACGCCGAGGGTGAAAACGCACCGTCCTCGGCGATGCTTATCGCGAGACCGACGAGCACGGCGACCATCACCATTGCGTACAGAGCGCTGATTATTCCGGCTACGGCAACCTGTCACATTGTCCTTTGGTATTAGTAGTGCGTGCCGGTGTTTAGAACTTAAGCACCGCGTTAACACCTCGGGGATCTATTCGCGAAGGAAACAGGAATTGATTCGACTCGGTTCTGCGTTACCTTGTAAACATTGTGAAAACAATAAAGATATATATGCTTCAGATTTAACGTGTTTATGGGTCGCTATGAAAGAACGAAGGATTCTGTCCCTCGCCACAGAAGATTTGTGCGTATTTATTTTTACTATTTAAAAGAAACTTGATAAAGGAATCTGTGTCAATTCCGATACCACAATTTGTCAACCCTTCGAACGTGAGTTTATAAATACATATCCCCGACGTGTTATCGGTTTAATTACTTTCGTAACATACATTATTATTCTAATAACGTATACGTGCGAACGAGAAAGCTGCACCCTGGATTTCCACGTGGAATTAAACGGCAGTACTCTGCGTCTCGAAGAAGTACCCTGGATTCATATTTTCTTGAATAATCACCACCACCACCACATAAATATAACATCCCCGTGAAAACTGCGCGAAGTGTACAGGATGTTTTAAAAGTAATGTCACAAAATTTTCAGACCCCTTTTCCTAACTCAAATTCAGTAAAAAGAAAAAAGAATCAACGTATTTTGGAATAAGATTGCGGATCCATCCTTCGTGACACCATTATAGAAACCTCCTGTACTCTCCATCGTTATCCCGATGGACCTAATGATGAAAAATAGAACCGAACTTCCCCACTGGCCCGAAAAGCAAAGCGATAATGCAGCGTGAAATAAAAATAATCTCGAACGAACCTTCTTCGTCTTTTTCACTTGGACCTCTCGCGTGCCCCACGATACGACGTTTAAATTTATGATCGAATAGAGAATCAAAAGAAGATACATGGAAGGAATTGAGAGGAGATAAATGATACCGGGTACGATGCACCAAAACTCTTGCGGATGCAAGCAAGCTGCTATAAAGAAGGAACTGGTCATGGATATCAAGAATATGGCGGATGGCGAACCTATACCGTCCTCCCCTAGCTGAAGGGCGGTACCTACGATCACTGCCATCATTATCATCGCGTATCCCGTTGACAATATCTGCGCGCACAGAAGCTGAAAGACATGGACGAAAAACACGCACGATTAAAGCAAACGTAGTGTTCCATCGCTCCTAGTTGAGTAGCGCGGCTCCGTGGAAACTCAATTGGCTTACCTGGATGCTCGACTTGCACGTGAAGCAGATAATCATGAACAGGAGAATGGGGATAATGTTGTAATAGAAACTTGTCCAATTGTCGATCCTGAAGGCTGCCACGAAAGCACCCACCAACATAAGGAAAATCGTACCTGGTCCCAGGACAGTGCCGCCTTTTTGAGAAATAGGATTTGTCAGACTCATTTTTGTTTTTGTTTTTAGACAATTTTGAATGGTTCGATGAGAACATTCGAGTATCTGTGATCTGTCGATTGTCTCTTTGGATTTAAAGTAACGCTTTGCTCACCCATCAGCAAGATCTGGTACGAAATGTAAGGAAGAGAAATGTTGTCGTTGATTTTGATCGTCTTTTTAGCGTCCATCAGAAGATCCATAATGTTGGCAATCGTAGAGGGTACCCATCTTCGGCGTTGATTGTAAAACTCGTTGAATCCTTCCGGTGCGTGGGTGTAAGCATCGCTGGCCGCTGAATACTCGACCTAGAAATTGACAAACGAAAAGTCAGTTTAATAATCGCTTCAAATCCGACAGAGAAAAGGAGTTCGAGATTTGATGAAAATCACTAACTCTGTAACCTCGCTGCAAAAGTAAGGTGCAGAGCCAGCGATCCTCTCCTTGATCGTATTGAACGTAGTGCCTGGCCTCGTCGGATCTCGTCGTGTACTTCTTCATCACGTTGTCGTCCATCAGGGCTTTACCCCTGAAGAGGGAGAAACAACCGGGACTACAGAGTACGCAACCGATCATGTGCTCGGTGGCCTTTTGCAGCCAATGACCGATCGCGTATTCGAACATCTGATACCAAACCATGGGTCCTGCAATATCACAATGAAATACATGTCCGTTGTATTAAATTCTTTCTGGTTCATAAATTCAGATTTGATAATTTGGAGTATCCGAATATTATACGATAAGCGCCCAACGTTACGTTAGATAACGTATGGAATAATAATAAACAATTTTGCTAACCAGATCCAACCGGATGAATTCTGCCGCAAGCTGCGCCCAAATTCTTGTTCTTCTTCATCAAGTCCACCAAGAGTTTTACCGCTGCAGGTTGAAAATCGATATCGCCGTCCAGGGTCAACAAATAAGTGTTTTCCGCTATCACTTCCTTACGATCCACGCTGATTGGCAGTTCCATTAAACGATGTCCGAGGAGATAATACATGTACATGACCTGGCGAATAAAAACGTAACGTTGATCGACGCGTTACGATTAGATTACATCGTTCAACGCTCTCCAGGCGACGACGGCGAAGATTAAACGGAAAAGAAAAAGAGTTACATTCCAGGGGATATAATTCCATTTCTAGGATACCTGAAACTAATCCAAGCCGAACGAAATGTTTTACCTGGCTCCAACGTTTTCTGTGACGAATCCTACTCTTGTCCTTGAGATGAGCGATCATCTTCGTCTTTCCGGGAAGCGTCCAAACTAGCCGCCCGCCGTATGGCGTCAGATATTTTTTCGGAGCTCTCACGTGCATCCTCGTCTGATGAACGTCCGACGCTGCTTCGTCGAGGGTGCCCACCAGCAACTTCACGAATCTGTTCACTTGCGACTCGTTCTCGTCGTGATCCGCCAACTCGAACGCGTCGTCGAAGAATATGTGAGCTGAAAGGAGACGTTTTCATTTATGGTTGGAAAATAGGATTGAAGTTACATGTTCGATACCTTTGTTGAGATGGATGTAAAAATAACAGAGTATTGTACTTCCTTCTTATTGTACATATATGTACAAAAACAACGAACGAAATATGGAAAATAGCTATAATATTTCTGATGTTAAAGGGAAACTCACTCTCAAATTCATAATAATCCGGATCGACGACTTTGAGGTACTTCTGTGCAACTCTCCTCGCGCACTGGTCCTCGTCCAGTCTAAGGATACTCTTCAAGAATTCTATCATTTCCTCTTTATTCTCATGCCACATTGTGGCGCAAGCATAAATTCTGGTCACGTGGTCGCTGCTTTTTACAGCGGAAGGAGGTGTCGTCGAGCCGTCCGTCTGTTCGTATATCGTCTCGTAATCTCCGTCGCCTTTTTCCTTCTCTATTTCCGCCAGATCCTGCGAAACGTTGTTAAAATTTCGTTTACATTCCCAACCATGCATTTACTTTCCAAAGAACTTGCAGCGGGAAGCCTTTATCGCGTTGTGAATTATATTTATTTTTAATTTCATTATTCCTGTATAATGAAATCAATATTATTTATTGTTAAAAAGAAGAGGAGGCAGAACATTTGAATTCTCGACGTATAATTATACGTATCACTCTTTTCTTGTGTCAGTATACCACAGCAGAATCTCATTTCCAGCTTCCGACCAAGAGCGTCTAAATCTACGTTGGTACGACCGACGGCAGAATACCCAAGCGCAAATTTTCTGTGACGTGCGATATCTAATTACCCTACGGCTGACATTTTTAAATAAGAAATTTTCCTGGGGTGACCTTGAAAAACTATTTCCATCTCTTCTCTAATCGAATACGATAATTCCTCAGCAGAAGATATCGATCTTCAGACTTCAGATTTCCCCTTGAATTTCGACTGCTTCGAGAACGAGCGAAAAGTGAATCGTACCTCGACTTTGACTTCCGGCTGATCGTCCCGCTTCCTGTTAAGACCCATCGATTGATCGATCAGCAAGGAATCGTACATCGGCACCACGAAAAGCTTCTCCGTGGAGGCGAGACGCTCGCATTTCGGCGTCCAGACATGCAGAGTGATCCAGGTTTGCGATAACAGCCAAAGCAACCAGACCCAGGCGTATTGCTTCGACACGAAATCGTTGAGAAAGTCGGGAGGCGGTGACTGGTAAAAGAGGTAATCGGGTATGGTGCCGTGGAAGAAGCAAGGATCGCCATTTCTCAAACCGCAAGCGGCGATCAACAAGGATATCGATACTGGTATCGTTAAATTGACAGGAAAAGCATAACTGAATCCCTGGATCAGAATCTTGCAGGCGAATTTACCTGAAAATTACGTTTCATGGAAACATTAATGGGTGTACGATAGACCGCGTTGATTATGATATTCTATTATACAATTTAATAATTGTCAGATAATTAATTTTCAGATAACTAAAAGAGCATATCGTCTTACCAAAAATATACGCGAGGTAAGCACCAAATATTTGGAACAATAGCACGTATATGGGCGTAGTGACGTCCGCGTTCATTGTTTCCGTTTCCCCCGTTCGCAGAACGTCCGCGAGGTCCGTGATGGTTCCAGAACTGGGTGGACGTACCGCGTTCAGCGTAATTTTGTGTTCACCAAAGGCAGTGCTGAACATCGAGAACAGATGTCCGACCGTGTCTCCCTTCATGTGCAGTATCAAAAGGGCAGTGATGAAGAACGCTATGATCTTCCATATCGACATGAACATGTAAGTGAAATAGCGCGTCAGTCTCATTTCTTTTTTCACCCTTCCCAGGCATCGCACGAATCCTGCAAATTGAAATACTCGCTTAAACATAAGTTATACGGGTGGTTACTCCGAAGATGCGATACCTGAGATAATTTCAGTCAAATCTTTTCTTATCGAAAATATCCAAAGCGCATTGGTTAACGAGATATTAGTGAAACTCGGGATCCAATCGGGGAAGGCGACCAGCGGCTACCGGTTACCGCATTCATCCGCGATTGGCTGTCGTTTTTGGTTAATATCTCGTTAAGCAAGGTTCAACCAAGATTCTCCATGATGAAAAACCTGCCTGGAGTTATATCAGGTATTCCACCTTTAACAGAGTGCTACCATTTATGGGACAGCCTATATATGCGTTTATTGACCCGCGTTTACCATCTGTACATACAATAAGTTGATCTATTATGATGTTGAAGGATACATAATTATTTCTCACTAGATTTTCAAAATTTTTGAGTTAACATTTTTTACATCGTCAAAAAAAGTGGACAATGGTCAATCCCACGTCCCAAATAATATATTGTCCCGAAATCACACGAAGATACGTCACACTGTTAAAAATATTTCTAGACAACGGTCGGGAAACCTTTATGCGCATATCTTCGGCGGCTAGTCAACGATATTTAACTATCATCATTACTCTCATTAACGTTACTCGTATTAATAACGTTTACCAATGGGACTTTGCGTGGAAACGTAATTCTCCCACCAGCCACAGGAAACCAGAAACAATGCCGCTGGTATTAGCCACAATGAGTATCGAGAGCTATCCAACAGCGGCCAGATGAAGAAACTCGTTCCTTGCGCGACCAAAGCAGCGATATCGATCAGCACCAATACAAATCTCTTCGATTCATCTTTGTTCTTGTTCCGTGATAGGAGACCTTAAAAAACCAACGTCGATATAACGCGTTTGAACGTAACAACGATCGAGTAAATTTTATGAAAGTTTCGTAATAACGTAACCCACGGTAAGGTATCCTACTACAGGGTTAAGACTCCACTCTATGAAGCTTTTACTGATAATTCAGCAACGGCCTGTACGTTACTAATCCGGGACAAACTTACACATATTTTCACATGTTAAGTATACTTGATATACAGGGTGTTCTATTGAAAGTTTTACGCATGGTTAACTACCCGAACTAAACGTTATTAAAAAAAATTATTTTAAGCTAAACTTATTTTGTTTCAGATTTTGTTCATCCTGCCATGAACGCTACCTTATGTACCTGATTTTACTTAAAGTGAATCTTAACGCATGCTTTTTAATAACTGATACTTTTGGGGATAATTGAGCGTAAAATTTCAAACGGGAGAGTCTACGTTACTATTATAAACTCGTTACTCCTACGATCTCTCCTTACCGAGTAATCCTGGTACGAAACACACGCAGTTGGTCAGCATCGCACCCTGAACGACGTCCAGGTCGGGTAGCACTGATATGAACATGAGTGCCAAACCCACGGCGTGACAGCTTTCCATGATGAAGACGAGGAGGAAATGCGAAGCCGGCGGCTTCTTCCAGGACTTGAAGATGCAAATACGTATGCTCCGAATGAACGTACCGAATTCCGGCACCGCGAAAGCGATTATTATGCACCAGATCCATGCTATCCTCTCTTCTTCCGGTAACGTGACTATGTATTGTCTCTCGCGGTCTGAGAAAAATAACGTCCGCGCGTATTAATTTCATCTCGTCGTTAATTGAAATCGATTAAAAGCTCGCTTATCAAACCTTCGTTCGTCGTAAAGTTTCGGAGTAAATTAACTACGAAATACGAATGCTATCGTAATTAATTTATTCCAGAACTTTACGTAGAATGGAAATTCGGAAAATTTAATTAACTAAATTAATTAGTCTCATTACGAAAATATTTATATCGCGTAATTGATTTACTCCGCAACTCCGAGTGAACCGAGAATTCAACAAACTTCTATTCTATACATTTTAATCATTAATAATAATCGTCCCGCTATCTTTTCTACGTTAAAAAAAAACATAAGTAATTTCGCAAATTCATTTAATTTTCAACAACTGCGATAAACATAATATAGGCGCGGAAAATTCCTCAGCCTTTAATAATGCGTGTTTCATCAAATCCGCTGGAAAATGTGCGCGTGAAAATCGCGTTAGAAACAAAAGAGAAACAAAAAAAATTGAGGAAACGTTTCGATCGAGAGGCACGCGTATCGAAGGAAGCGTCCACGTTTCGTAATGGACACCGGAATATCCCGGTTATAGGATTTTATAATTACACCCGTTATCTAAGATCAAACAATTTTCTAGAGCCTGCGCTCGCGTACGGCACGTATCACGGTGTTCCAACCTGGTTTCGCGTACTTTCTCTCCTTTGCTCGTACCGTAGGATATACGAGTCGACGGTAAAAACGCCGTCGTAACTGTGTTACGAGTACAATCGGGTTACATTTATTTACAACTATCCAGTAGTTCATTTTGGTTTCGAGAGAAACGGGAAAACACCGTCCGAACATTCTCACGTGTTACGCAAAGTAGCCAGCTGTCGTTTGGTTTCTTTTAATAACAATTTCCTCGCTGTCTCGTGTTATTTAATTTAACGTGATTTATGTTTCTTCTTCATTGTAATGATTAACTAGCATTGAAGCAGAAAAATAACCGTTCGATCTTTTATAAATGAAGATTACCTTCGGTGAACAATTAAATGAAATCGCGTAGAAAATAAAAGCTAGAAGAGGACTATTCTAAGAAGAAGGGACTTGACACGTGACAGCAAAAAAAAATGATTATTTTGTTCACACTTTAATAATTGGTCCCCGAAATTGTTAAAATATTATATTGCACCTCAACACCGACGCGTTAAATAGTTGATCGACCTCTTACCTAAATCCCTGTTGCAGAAAACCATCGTTCGATCTGCCCTCAGCTGCGAGGTCATGAAGAGTATCGTGCCTTTCGCGATCACACTGCTACCCAGCACTATCACAAAGACACCGAGATAAACGATGACCTTTGTGACCTGGACTGTCACATCGAGACACCGTTGATTGGCCATCGAACCGGAATCCATTTTCTGGGGTGGATTCCGGAAGACGTCCCATCCTTTGGTCTCCACGACGGTTCTTTGACTGTGTACGAAAATAATGAATCGCCTCGATTGCAGAGATTGATTGATCGCTCGCGAGAAATTAATTGATCGATATAAAATTTTTGCGGGGAACCGCGTTCGATGAAACTCGTAAATTTATCGCGACACGAATTGATATTCTTCGAGCGGTGCTGCCGGAAGTGAAGATTTAATTTACTTCCGTAACTGCATACCGAGAAGTGGTAAAAATAAGAATGCACTCAAATTTATGCATTTAACTTGTGTTCGGTAAGTGGAACCAAATAATGTTCCTCCCGTATTCTTATTTTCATTATACTTATCCTTACTTTCATCTGACCTTCTAAAGGCAAAGAGAAGGCCCTGAAACGCAAGGTCGGATAAAGTGAGGGGGTAATCACTGAAAAAATGTTAAACAAGAATTCGATAGCATTTTATTGCATTTTTATTTAACCTTGCGAAACGGGTTAACGATTATGTACTCAAAAATTGCACGACTCAAATTTTATTATTAAATTAAATATTACTCGGTGCTTTTACCAACGTGGATTGAGACATCTACGTAAATAAATTCTTTTTCAAAACCCCAATGGTTTAACACCGCACGCGTTAAATTCCAAAATGTTGTTTTTTGGCCTCCGCGGAAAGGACAATCTCTTCCGCTCCCTTTTTTTCTCACACCGACGTGAGATATTCGCGAATGCCACGTTAAGAATACAAGGATACATGCACCACATACTTGTCGCCATAGTCTTGTGCCAATGGGGTACTCTCACCGTCCGAGAAGTCGTCCGCGTCAGTTACCGTTCCGCCACCTGGGGTCATTCCATTCTGCTGATTCTTCGACATCCTGTTAATCGGGAAATAGATTTCATAAGATTTCCGAGAGAATTCGCGTGTTAAAGGAACGTGTCGAAGAAACGATTTCCGGATTTGGATTCGCGCGTATGCGTCACGTTAAACGTTTTCACATCTGTTATATACAATATACGTGATGTAATGTATAATATTTAGACCACAAATCGATAGTTTATACATGAATCTTGGCGTTTCTTCTGCTCGCGTAACATGTGAGAGGTGGGATGGTTAAATAAGATGATTCAATATTATCGATTTGACTTTTTCGATTTTTTAGTTTATTCGTTTCACCACCTACTTAATGTGCGACTATATTAGAATTTATTATTCATATAATATATTATATATTTATTTGTGTAATATATATGAAAATCAGATACATTTTTGTATATTCCTGTTTATTGATTATATCAGCGTTTCTGAACCATTTTGCATCGTGACGCAATATATTTTTTTGCAATGGTACCACGATTAAAATTTGCATAATGTTAATTTTCGTAATACAGGATTAAACTCTTCTCGAATTCGACTAAAGTCACTTCACCGATTCCAACTCATAGGTTGAGAAACACTGACCCAAACCGAATAAGTAATTCTGTAATTAATCAGATCGATTTACGATTCGTGTTCGTAAGATTCGAATCTTTAATCAAAGGCCCGCGGGGAGACTCCACGCTATATCTTTTTTGCACTTCTTATACCGCGTGCTAAATAAATAACTATCCACGAATTTCATCGCGGCATGGATTATTTTAACGAGATTCACCATTTTCAAACGTGACTCACCAAAAATAAATTTTGTAATATACCAGAATCACGGGAATTAATGGAAATCGCGGCAAATAGAAAACGATTCGAGCACAGGAAGAAAAAGAACGTAAATGGAGGTAAAACGAGAAGATAATAGGAAGAAAGTGGAGTAGCGACCACAATTACGCGTACCTACGGTGAATTAACGAGAAAGGAGTTCAATCGAGAAGACAAGATCTCATTAAGTCGTTCGCGAGTACGCGTGCTTGCGTACGCACGCGAATCTTTCTAGAGTCGCTGAACGGATATAAAATTTTACTCTCCGGAACAAATACCGACGTTAGCATAAACGCTACGTAACGGATCAGTTGGTAGCGAACTTTCTACGTTTATCAGCGAGCGCTATATTTTAAAGGCCGGTTTTCCCCGAGACTGACCACCGCGTTGTTTTTCGTGGAAACCAAATCCAGCCCGATCGAGAATCGCGAAAGAAACGTCTCGTTTGGTTGATTACCGAATCATGAAAACTGGAAAAGAACAGGTACTTTGCTGCACTCGCGTTTTCGTATACGTGGGTTTTCCAGTATCAAATATCGTATTGAAATAAAATTTCGAGTATCCCGTTCTCCTCGCGATAAATGCTCCGTATACCCAGCCACGTATCGCACGGATACGTCAACAAAAATTCACGTCGACATAGTTTATATGTACGGAGTGTCCCATTTGAAGTTTTACACTCAATTGTCTCCGGAATTATTCGTCGTTAAAAGAAAGGGGCACGTGGGCCACGAGATATCTCACTAGCGAACGAAGTTAATTGCGTTTGACACAGATTTGTTAATGACTAATAGTTAAAAAGATAGTTGGGTGTAAAATTCGAGCGGGACACCCTGTATATGTATCGCAGTTGCGAAACGTTTCTCAACTATTATTCAGGAAAATATAAGTCGCGCGGTACCTTTAATTATAACCTACACGATACTCGTTACTACTATACATATGTATATATGAAGTATATAACTATAAATATACATATGTATATATGAAGTATATAGGTATAAATATACATTTTTTATATTCATATATATTTATATTATATATCTATCAATTGCATACTACATACCCACATTAATATACACTGGT
This sequence comes from Pemphredon lugubris, assembly GCA_933228935.1. Taxonomy (NCBI): domain Eukaryota; kingdom Metazoa; phylum Arthropoda; class Insecta; order Hymenoptera; family Crabronidae; genus Pemphredon; species Pemphredon lugubris. The sequence goes on from OW121815.1 coordinate 64,330,539, forward strand.
ATCAAAGTTAAAAGCGATTCTCAACGAATCTACGGGTACCTTTGATCGTAACAAACCCTAGATTCCCAAACGCAACGAAGTACCCTTTAATCTCCCCAATTTAAATACATCCAGTGGAAACGTCAAAAAGACGACCAAAAATACCAAACACTCTCGCCGCGATCCCCCCCCCCCCCCTCATTACCAACCAACGCGTTGCACGCGCGCGCCACGCTATTTGGCAAGTATACCTCGTCTCACCCTGCTTCCGAGAAATCTAATTATTACACCTATCAGAGCCAGGCGCCATTAAACGACGAAATAGGGCGGAATGAGGTGGGCCCGGAGGTGAGCGCCGCCGCGCCGTCCACTGCTTGGTTTTTCGCGTTGTTTCAATCCCGCGCGAAGGAGCGACGTCGACTTCGAAGGCGGAGGCGTATCTTTGTTCGCGGAGGTCCGGGCTTTCTGGTTCCTGGACACTGAAAGTGAAAGGGAACGAACCGTGAAAGATAACATAGCAAGGACGTCCACTGCAACTCGCCGTGTCGGTTGCTGCCCTCGAGGCACGTCACGGATTCGTTCGTTCCTCGTTCTCACCCCTCGGCGGCGTTTCTTCGTCGTTGTCGTTTCTTTTGCATCCTCGCGCGTGTGTCTCTCCATACGATACCCCGCCCGATTCGCTTTCGCTTTTCCCTTTTTCCTCTCTCCCCTTTCGTTCCCCGGCTACCACTCCGAGCGCCGGCGAGCGGTTGTTTATGCAAATTTCGAATTCCCACGGGTTCCGTGTTGACGAGGCTCCGTCAAATATTTGTCTTCCAATCGTCGTTTGACGATACGTTTCGATGGGAAAAATAAAATGTTGCTTTTTAACTCCAGACGATTCACCCGCCTCGCAGAAAAAAATAGGATTACGCTCGAATATTCGTGGTAGCTTGAAATAAATCTCTCGAGGATAAGACGTTTAGAACTGTTTCTTGGACGAAGAGATTTTTTTTATTCCTGGTACTTCCTTGTTTACTAAGAGAATTAGTATAACAAGTCTCAGGAAAGAGGTGCGCTTCTCTTTAACGTCGCTTTCTTGAATCTTTCTCTCTTTCCTCGTTACCCTGCAGTGTTTGAACATCGTTAGTCTTGTTCCTCGATTCCGTTCCTTTCACTCGCGTTTGTCGAAGAAAAATATCAGATTGGCCCGACGACTACTGAAATTGCTTCAGCTTGGTATTTTTATATTATGCGAAAAAGATTCCAAAAAGACTTCGTGGACGACGAGTCGTAAAATCTTCTTCCTCGTTCCACGCGTTTATTTAATTGTTCGGCCAACAACAGCGATAAAAATTCTCTCATGGCGTATTTACCCAACTCCGTCGCCCGAGTCTTTTCTTTCCTTCTTTTTTTTTTTTTTATTTCACCAGCTTCGCTTTACTTTTTTCTAAATACCTCGGGATCCACCTTTACGACGACAGATCTTTGATTAACTCGGCGCGAAAGGATTAATCGTCCCGCGGGGATATTCGATTCGCGCTTCGTAGAATTCCACGGCTGCGCGATGAATAAAATCGAGCGACTACGCGCGCGGCTCTACATTCACTTCTACGTTTTCCCGGCATAGAAAATAGAAACTACTCCGTTTCCGTGTGAAGCTACGTTGTAGATCCCGCGACAGCGCTGAAATTCCTTCCGCGCGAACAAGAATTTCATCCACATTCCTAATATCAGCGTCAATTCTACATTTTTCTGTTACGCGCAAATATTGCGAAGCGTATGGTTAAATTATAACCAATTTCGTGAGAATAATTAGAATTGAACAAAACCCAGCGAGATATTAAAATATGAAAATTACATTTATAGAATCACCGTGAAAGATTTTTCATTCACGGTTCCCTAAAGATTCCGCAAAATCGTCCATTTCAAAAAAACCCAAATTTACTGAAACACGTGTCTCCTGAATTTCCATAATCGCGTCGGGGATAAAACCAAATTCAAATTCCCCTGCTTCCTTTTCGATGCGAACCTCGCGTCCGTTATCAGAATTTCCCTCCATTCGTTCCCCGTGCCGTCGGAAAAAAAAATGATCGCCTACGGTGCCACCGTAGCGAAATTCTAAACGAGATTTATGAAAATACAAGAGAAAACGATTCCTGCCGGAGCTTATCGGGACATGGCTTCGCCCATTCTTCTCGGGGTTCATTTCGATCGTAAGTTAGGCTCGTTTATGCATAAACGTCACGAGCTAGTCTCGTAGGCATACCTACCGCGGGCTCGTAGGCTGCAGTGTTATTTTCTCCACGCTAGGCTACTACTTTTCGTCGTCCTAAGGCCATTGTCCTGTGAGTCATTGTCCACCGTGGAATTGCCCGCTCCTCGAGGAGGTTTAATTTCGTCTTTCAGGGGACTTTCGCGTGTCCCGACTGTATGACGTACAAATTGATTTCGGCGATGACAGTCCGAGACGGTGTACCGATACGGATGTTAATCTTTTACCGCAGTTCGTGATTCTTGTATTATTAATTATTGTGAAACGCGGGAACGTAATTGTGAATCGAATAATTCGGCGGTGATAGTAGGATGTCTTTTCGCAAAGTTTTCGCCGTGTGAGACAACGTACGTTTGTAATACGTGACTTTGAAATAATATAGCATAAATAAATAAGACTATCCAAGTTTGCACGATACATTGATGATTGCATAGTAAAATTCAAATCACCGCGACTCAAATGTTTATGATAGACAATCTATATCAATATAAATATGATATACTAATTTTTAATATAGTTTAATATTAATATTAGTAATATTCATATGATATTATATTATATTCATATTATATTATATATCGAATTGCATCCCATAGGTTGAGAAACTCTGTATATTAATCGCGCGCTACTAATAAAGATTCGAAGTATTTATTAATAGACCATGGATGTTGTGGGTACTAATAAATATTCCGTTACGGGAGAGGAAAAAATTGTACTAAACGACTTCAAAACGCACGCAAAAAACATTTTTCGAACCTTCCAACTACCGAACAAATTTCTGTCTATAACTATAACTTCGATATTCCTTGGAGGAACGTTATACGATGTTTGAACGTTCTAGTACGTTTCGATACGGTACTATCGAGTCGCTCGATTATTCGGCAGAAGGAGATAACGGTACTACATCCTTGTAGCAGTGACACCGTTGACAACGAATTTAAATGTCAAGTTATAGCGCTGCGTCAAACGTAACGTTCACGATAACTCTTTTACGGGCGAATCAAAATATTTATCGTTTCTCACCGCCCCAGTTGATTCGACGATGTAATTACTTCTCGCACAGATTTTACGTCCGTCTTGAGACAAACGCGGGTTACAATATTTACGATTATCGTTCGGCGATTGTTGGCGTTAGTTGCGTCGCGTCGCCTCGATTCGATTTGTACGAAACGAGCAAAGTGTCGAAAGATTTAACGATTCTCTAGTAGCGTAAAATTACGCCTCGATGTTCGTTTGGTATTGGAAAAATATCGGAGGACAGATTTCGAGAGAAATATTTCTTTGATGAACCGAACGTATGACGTTTCGTTAAAAATTATACCTCAGGAATAACTATATTGTATAATTATACGACCAAATATTAATTTACCCGGAAGTGCAGTTAATAAGTTAGCTTTAAAATAATTTTCTTCTATTACAACAAATCTTTGGAGCACAGCCAAACGTGAGCATTATTAAATTTGAATTATGAGATCGTAAATTTTACGACACCGTCGTAATTCAAGGTAACCCCCTTTCTTTAAACTCTACCAAAATTCTGATAACCTCGTAATTTCCCTTCTTTTCATGTAAACAACTTTGCAATTCAATCGACCGGTTCGCAAAAATCCTTCAACGTCCCGCCGTACCTCTCAAATGTTTCTGAAACATATCTCTCGGGAATTCCATGGGACTGCCGTCAACTCGATAACTCGTTACACCCAACGTATCCTCGAGGAACGACTTTCCAATACAAAGCGCGTCATCGAGGATCCTGAAAGTACAAACGCGTCATTGGGTCGTCTCGCGCGATGCGCGAGGTACCCGGAGCTACCTTGGCCCCTACCCTACCCTTACGCAAAATCTGGTACTCGGTGGCAAAATTGTCAAGAATCCCGACGGTATGCACGCCGCATGAGTCACGAAACGAAGAAAAAGGGAGACAGTTTCGCGTAGGTACGCGAGGCTAGGGAGAAAGGAATGACCTTGCTACGGAGAATATTTCAAATCGATTCCCCGTGAGGGGCTTGCCCCGTACAAAGAGACGTTGCTACGATTAACCGGTTTCGAGAGACAAGAGCATCGTTATTTCACCGTGAATCAACGGTTTTTCTTCTCTTTCTCCGTCTTTTTTTTTTTCTCTCGCGCGCTCATCCGCCTCCCGTTTCCTTGTAGATCGCGGACTCCCCTAATGGGTTACCGTGTCTAGGCGTTTCGCGATTCCCACGCGAAATGATTCACCTGACTTTGTCACCTTCGATAAGAGTTTTCTTGCCGCGATAGCGACGACGCGTGAGAATTGTTGGCGAAACAATGCGCGAAAGTGTTTTTTTTTTGTTTACTGAATTTTAGTGTTTAATATCGCGGTGTAATTGAATGCGCCCATAGAATTTGTAGCATTGCGAGTGAATTTTTAAGTGTCGGGAAAATCGGGAATGTAATGGTTGTCGTTTTGAATTAACACCTGCGAATAATTCTCTTCCCGTGCACAAGGTATAGAATCGCATCGCGGCCATTGGGTACTAATCGAAATTGTTTATCGTTCTTGTAATTTAATTTTTTATGCCATTTCGGACAGCGATTACGTTTGCGTAGATTTTTGAAGCACCTGGTGCTACCGTTGTAAAGATGTGTCCAATGGACACGCTTCGGCTGGATAAGGGTTAATTGGTACCACGTACATGATCGTTAATCGAGATATGCTTATCGCGATAATATCGATCAGGGTAATGAGTTATAAACGCTTCTTCGTATTTAATCAACCGGTATCGATCGGTAGGTTACAGTTCGATTTTTAACGTACGATTTGAAAAACATGAACCTCGAATTTCATTTTTACGTCTTCTATCGCGACGGGATTAATACGCTCGACGAAATTCGATAACGAGAGATCTATAATCGATGCAAGGTCGAACTAGCGATTCAATAGCGACATAAAAATCGAAGGCGAAATAACATCTCGGAAGTATTGTTAACGCGCGTATCGCGTTGCAACGAAGCAATGCGATACAATGGATCACAATTTCCACCTGTGACTATGGCTGGAAAACAATTTTCATTTTTGCCAAACGAAAATTTACTTTTGATAAATCATTACGTCGATAATCATTTCTACTCGCGATCATAGGTCGGCATGCGTTTTAATTCTTCGTAAATGAGAAGGGACTTTCGATAAACGATGAGGTGGTTAAACTATTGAATCGATAGTAATTTCTATCTGCGATTATTGGAATTTCAATTCCACGTAAATAAAATGGTACGTTCGATAAACGATGGAATTAATAAATCGATAATAATCTTTATCGGCGATTATAAGGAATTTCAATTCTTCTCACGAAAAATGCTTATCGATAAATTTAAAAACACAATAGTTTAAACAAAACCGTGGTTTTCAAAGCTCCGCTGGCAAAAAATCAATTTACTTCCGATCCTTTTACTACCCTCTTATCGCTGCACTCTATTATCGCTATTTCAATGCCGCATAGTAGTTTTAATCAGTTTCCTCAAAGTTAGTCACCCCGTTAATCTCATTTAACAAGAAATTTAGAATCTACGATATCGTACCTGATAACGATCGACAATTATGCGAAAGGGGTCCGACTAATACGTTTAACAAACCTCACGCATTACAAAAGATGCGGTCCGGAGGGGGGGGGGGGGGGACTGAAAAACGAGCGAGGTCGATCGATTTACGCGCCTGAACTTTTTTTCCCGATATTACAAATTTCTTTTTTTTTTCTAACGTGATTAGAAGTGCGTCTATCGCGTTACTTCATCGTCCCCTTCGTCACGGTGATTCGAGGCGACGTAATTGACATTGTTCCGGGCATCGATTTATCTCGATAAGTCGAAGGAGATAATGGAGAATCGCATTGCGAGGGAATGCTTCTTCGACGATAGATAATCGCTTTTTGCACTGCAATGTTTTACGATACCGATTAGTCAGATCTGATAAAAATCAGCTGTGCTAGATGCGACGGAATTTCAGCTACGAACTATGTTTTTAGGTATCTTTATATAAATTTAACGTTTCGCAGATACGTTATTGAGAGTTTCTGCTTTTACTAATTGCACGAAGAAACAATAATACTCGAGACTCTTTGTTATCAACATTTTCATATCGCGATTACTATCGTGTAAGCAAGAGTAATAAAACGCTGAGAGAAAAATAATTAACATCATCTCTCGATTACACGAATGACGTCAAGCTCCGACAGAATGAAAACATAGTAGACGATGATAATAAATGTGCAAAAAGTATTATCTAGTAAAACAAAATTGTTGTTCGTTATTATTTACGATGTATTCTGCCCCATTCGAGGTTTTACGCGCTATTACCTTCCCAAAATACTCGTCGTTCAATAAAAGAAATCAAGCAAAACTAAATTGTCGATAAGATCAAATCATCTCAATGCATCCTCGTCGGAACAACATAAATAAAATAATTTTGACGAGTAACGAATACTTTGGAAGATAATCAGGCTTAAAACTTCAAAGCGACACCCTATATGTATAGCTTCGATCTGTCAGGATTTTTTTTATCATTCCATCTCCGGTCGTTCCTTTCGCTCCGGATCGACGACAGCGAAAGTGGATGAAAAAAAAAAGGAACAAATAACAGACGCAACGTCACGCTGTCCTATAAATATCTAATTTCTACCTCACGCCCTCGCCTTCTCTTGCGACACACCGTTATAATCTTTGCGCGTTGTCTTGCAAAATGATCAATGAAGTCGCGGTTTGCCGCTCGCAACGCGCTGTCTTGACACACAAATCGCACATTCCCATTATTAAGCAGGGGGGAAAGGCGAGAACGCTGGAGAATAATTTTTCTTTTTCTCTTCTCGAAAAAAAAAAAAACGATCGTTCGTGGTTTTCGTTTCCCCGTGTTTTCCATTTCGCGGGGAAAATTGGTTCGGTGTCGATTCTCCGTGTCGATTGTTATCTCGCGTTGACAGCTGCGCGTAATTTGAATTTATCCCTGTTTTCAGAGGATCCGAAACACACGCGGGATCGATAAACAAAGATTTTCACGACGATGAGTGAATTAGTTTGTATATTTCACTTTCATTTAAAGGTCGACTGAATCCCACGTATTTTCAAATTCTTTTCTCCGAGAATCTCCCCTAGAAATGTTTGCGCGAGTGAAAATAAATATGACGTACAAGAGAAAAAGAAGAATCTTGCGTTTCTCGAATAAATATGAATAAAATTAAAAGTAACGACACAGGCAAACGTGGATTGAGAATAATTTCCATCGTTGTACAAAAAAAAAGATCATCCACGCTTCTTTTCGTTCCTCCCAAAGAATTCCACAAAAACGAAACTATCGCAAAATTTCCCCCGAATTTCCCGGATATCTCGAACACGAATCCGTCCCCCGCGAGAACGCAACAAAACAGCTGTCAACGCGCGACCAGTATCGTGCTCGATCGAAAAAGAAAAATCCGTCCCAGAAATGACGAAACCGCGGGTTACCAGCTCATTGGCATCGACGATAGAAAGTAGGCTCCGATTGCCGACATTCCCCGGGTGAAAAAAGCAATAGAATAAAAAAAATCGAAAGGATTCGAGAACGCTCTGTCCTACGAAAATCGTGCATACCTGATCGAACGAAATCCACTGTAATCCTCGAAAAGGCTTCTTCGACTCTTCGGTGAAATCGAAGAGTCACACTTTCCCGGTACCGCTACCAGTGATTTTTGGCAGCGTGGTTCCGTAAACTATACTTTCTCTCTCTCTCTTCTCTCCCACCGTCCCTCCTCCTCAATCACATGAGAGGGACAAGGATTTATTCTACCAGGTAACGCGACGAGTCACCGCCCGGTCATCGCGGGGTCAAGGGATCGCAGCTGGTAGGATCGAACGATCACCGGCCACGAAATCGCCGGGTCCCGTTGCGCGTACGCGTCGGGACGTCGAGGTGAACGTGGCGGTGGGATAAACGTTTGCCCAAGGAATCTTCGTGATCGGGGTCCCCAGGTGAAAGCCGTTTAGGTGAGCGGCGAGCGAGCGACTGGCCTTACCGATCTACCAGAGGTACACCAGAAGCGATTCAGGATCTCCCACTACCTCGACGATGTTGTCTTACTTTCACGGGATACATTGCTAGAGAGCGAGTCTCTCCTTCTCTCTCTCGCTCGTCTTTGACACGGGAATCTCGCCGTCTTTCTCCGTCCTTCGATATGTCCCACGAAAAGTTCTGCAGGCGAGACGCGTGGCCAGTTTTCGATGTAATAGGTCGCTCGGTCCGCTGGTTCACGCTCGAACGTAACTGCCGTACTTCTGTGCCGCGTTTAGGAATCTGTACGGGCAAATCGTTTTTAAGGGGATTAATCGAGAAGCGTTCTGATTACTCAATCGGGTTAAAGAATGGTACGGATTATTGAGAAAATACCTACGTGCTGCTACTATCAATTGTTTCTATAAAATTGCCAAATGTTTTCATAGAAATTGCAATCTCTAAAGATCGAGGTAAATGACTTGTATTTAGGTCTCGAGAATATCGTAATTTTATTTGATTTTTTAAGCGAATCTAATCCCACAAATTGGCAATAAATTTATTTTGTCTGTCGCTTCGCTGTATTTAAACATTTAAAAATAATTATACCGTATACTAGTGATTTTGCAAGATCATAGCCTTTATTGAATTCCTTAGTATCGTTCAGATGCGACTGACACGGCCGCTCTAGAAAGGTTACTATCACTCACGCGTGTACGTCACGCGCAATGAGTAATAAGTCTAAGGTGACCTATACCCATCGAGTTTTAATTATAACGAGATTGGAAAGATTAATTCAGGACTTTTTCTCTTTAATAGTTTCCACAAAAAAAAAAAGAAACGTTTGCGCTTAAAATAATTTGACATTAAAAGATCGGACAACATTCTATCGATGAGCTCGCGCTTACGTCACCCACTATCTTTGCCGCGCATTAGAAGATATCGGTGTTATCAAATTTTTAATCAAACCCCGATACGTTGCGGTATAGGATAGACACCTTTCAACAACTATACGTATAAACCCAACAAACAGTTTAACCGTCGAATACTTGAAAAGTACTTTAACAAAGGATTATCGTGTCATCGATTATTCGAAATTCCTCGGTAACTAACGAAGCTGTTCATGAAACTAGAATACACAATTTAAACGTCGAACACTTGAGAATTATTTTAACACTAGGTTTACGGGCGTTTCTACGAGCATTTCTACGATCACCCGTCAAATTGACGGGTAAACGAAAATACGCATTTTCTTTAAGAAATCGATTTATTCAATTTAAGTCTGAATCAATTTACGATGCAAAATGATTCAAATTAATGCTATGGTTTTTGGGGTATTTCATTCCGAAATTTTTAATCCGTCAAATTGACGGGTCCCGGTTAACCCAGTGTTAAGAAAAACTAAAAATATTTTAATTGAACCGAAACTCCTCGGTAATCGACGAATGTGCTCGTCTTAAGGAAAAATTAAAATATTGTTATTTAACTAACATTCCTCGGTAACCGGCGAAGCTGCACGTAATATCGCTCGACAAATGAAATTCAAAATATTGGAACACGTTAGTCACGAATAGGTTTACGTAGAATGTAGTACAAATTGCGCCAATACCAGTTACGAATACGTAATTAATTGTGCGTGGAGAGAAGGTGTCCGTTTAAATTGCAGTCGACCTGAACTGAACACCTTCGCCATTTCCGACCGTCTCGCGCTGGCTCTATCTGCAAGGACGTGTCTTAGAATTAGTTCACGGAAGCTTGCGAACAATACTTTTTGCATTGGACGAATTTTAGAATAATATATCGTTGTCTCTTTATCATCCTGTATAATAAATTAAGTATTTTAACATCGATAATTTGTATATTTAGGTATATCGATGCGGTTCGGTTAATTTTAATTAACGAGCAAGCAATTGGGTTACTTTTATATCGTGCTCAATTTAACGTTAACTTTAGTAGATTTTAAACGTCCTTTTAGACGCAAACGCAATGTTAAATTAACCACGAAGAGACGGTTTAATAAATCGTTTCATATTCGCGTCGGAGAACATGTTCTGCGTGGCATCCATGTCACCGTGAATTGGGAAAGCGCGTTTTAATTAATGGCTATTTCCTTGATTGTATTCGATTAATTTAACAATTTTGATGGCATTCCATAACGCGCAATTTTATTTTGCAATTGCATTCTCGACATACCTCAATATTCCAATCGCGGGCGCCGTTGCCAACGCGTTTTATGTTATACAATAACCAGATCCTAAAAAATATATAATTATAATTATTTTATTTAATTTCGAATGATACGATGTTTTTCAGAATAGATATTACAGAATATTAAAAAATTTATAAAACAAGATATCTTCCCGCGTACTTACATACCTACGTAACTGCACACTTACATTGCAGTAGATTTCTCCAACAGATGGCAGACTCGAACATCGTCTTATCTTCGGACGGAAACAAATGAAAAGGTTTCCCAACAATTATTTCTCTTATAATAAGTATAAAGTTAGATTTCACGATATTTATAAACATTTTTTTTAAATGTAGATAAAAAACGGTCGTTTCAATCTGAGTTTTCTTAGTGATATCAAGTTTGACATTGCGGACTGGAATATTCCGTGTCCCCTTATACCCACATATCTCCCAGGGTTAAGAGTACTCCACAACTCATTCAAATTTAAAATCTTTGACAATAACGTCATGTACTCAGCGCTGCCTTTTTGACCTCTCCGCGCGAACCTTCCACGGCGAACCATTTGACCCTTCTTACCATCCTTGTTAAATTTACAATCTGATCGACAGATTCGTTGTATATCGTAAACCTGATCTATAAATCCACTTACTAAAAGGAATGAATAAAAAATTAATAATCCGTAACTCTATCAGGATACACGATGCTAAAGGATCAATAATATTGTACTTACTGATCAAAATAAACCGTAACCACCGAGATCGATGAACCTCTGGTTAAACTTTTCCTTATACATGCTAAACGAAGAGCACGTGGAAATGCAACGTGTCGCAATAACTATACGTTCAACAGGTTGTGTTGTAACGATTTTATTATCCATGGGAAATAAAAATATTGACATCACTCCGACCAGCGTGTGATATGTTAATAGGCGTCGATTCATTCTGGGGATAGCACGTTGAAAGAAATGTCGCTGCACCTGCATCGCTGCCGTGACACGTCTTACCGGTGCAACGTCCAAAGAAAGACTGATCCCTATTGGATTTGTGCCGGGGGTTGGAAGGGGAAATCGTGGCGGTTCCGAAGGGGAGGTGATAGTAGGGGTACTAGATTCGAGTAATGGAGAACCTAAAATATTGTCGGGTATTAATGATTATCGTTAATTAATTATTCTAAGTATCCAAGTATCTCGACCCGAAATGTTCGAGTAATTGACAAAAAATGAGATCTACCGAATCATTTGGAATTGCATTATATTATACTATGGAGAGAAAATATATGAATGATTCTTAATGATTTATTCCAGTATTCAGATGGCCCAATAATTATAAAAAGATCTATGCGGCCCTTTGAAAATGATAAGTCTCTTTGTTTGATCGGAGATTAAATGCTAAGATCGTTTTTAAATTAAGCAAACACAATTCGAAGGCCTGGAATAATTATAATAAAAACGTTCAAAGGAGGTAAAATCACCTTCTGAAAGTTTAAAAGATCCCAAAACTTGAACTTCAGTTTCGCAAGCGTAAGTAAATGTCGAGAAGAAATTGTTCCGAAGTAGCGTTGACGGAGAGTAAAAGTAAAATCGATTTGCACGAACGTGCGTTGCACGACCCTGAAGGTCTCTCGTGCTGCCCCAAAATGGTTAATTATCGCAATATGCATTAATGCGCTAAGTAAATCGGATCTCCGCGTCTGCGCTCCTATCGCGTAATATGTTCTTTTCCAGTTAAACCCTGCTATCGGTTTAGTTGTTCATCCGCTGACAGACACGGAACAGCTTCTCGTTTCTTATTAGCGATTCAACAGCTTCGCAGTTGACGCTCGTTTCGACTTAACGCGCGTCGCGTCGATCCCCTTGCCGACATTAAAATAATAAAATCCAATGGAAACTTAACGCGTGTTACTTTGAAATTTCCTGCAAATCGAAGAAATTAAGAATGTGGGTGCCATCGAGTTACCTCGTTACGTGAGTACCCCTTTATTTTTTTTAATTTACTTTGGACATTTTTATAAGAGGATTATATTTCGGAAGATGAAATGAAAGTTAGTTTAGTTACTGTATACGTTCGTTTCTTCCCTACTCCTTGTATAATACGATTTTTTAAATAATTGAGTATTAATAATCGTTAACGATCGCTGAACACAATTGCGATTCAGAAGCGAATTCTTCCACCGTCGGAAGCTTTTCACGGTCGATTCGAACGATAAGGTGCACATTATTTGCTCGAAATTTAGATACCATTAGGGTCAACGTTACGCCGACAATTAAAAACAATGGCAATACATTCGTGCGCGCAACGCTGAGTAATAATTCACACGGATATTATCTGTCGCTGACTCATCGCCTGATCTCGCGGAATTATTTCGGCAGTATTCGATTGTCGTTAAAAATGTATTTTCGTAATTATTGCTATCGACGAATATTCGATTGGTAGTGGACTATTAAGGTTTACGATTAGATAAGTTTGCTGAATTATTGGTACTCGAAGCGGTTATGAAATGCTGATGCACGGCAGATAATAAAGCTTCCGTATTTGCGCGTGTATTAGAAGCTCCGAAACGGAAGATTAGATAACGCACCTTATGATTCGATGGCAAATAATGTGTTTAACCCTAGAACGATGCACTGGAAAAGTCGCGAAAACGATGCACTCAAAAAATACTCACGGGAGTGGTACGTAGACACGATCGATATATCGAAGTCAGAGGGAAATCAATATTCTTGAACTTAAAACAAATTCATATCGAAGAAATTTTAGGAGATTTGCAATTTCGCTAAACGCATCATTCTAGGGTTTTATTACTGTCCAATCTTTTGATTCTTAAAATTATCGATCGTAGGACGACACTGTTGGCGATGAATATGCCACTTTTACTAGCATCGAAAAACAACAATTACTGTGACAAACGTAAACCTAATTCAACTCACGTGGAATGCGATTTTCAAGAACACGATAATCGTCTGGTCTGTTTTCATGGGATCGAGGAAAAATGGAAATCTGGGTAAATGAATGTCGTAATTATTCATGCTTGATTAACCGATTAAAATAAAATTTGCCAAGCTAAATTAAAAGTATGTACGTACAAAAATAAAAAGGGAAGTACGAAAAAGTTTCAACAAATTAAAATAATTATCATTCAGAGTTCGGTATCACTTGACAACCGAGCGTCTTATTTACATTACCCACGAAAAATTTATTCAAATATTCTTATTCAGAGCTGAAAATGTGAGCACGCTTGTGTTGTGCCACTGGCCACAGGATACCCTCGATCCGCAAGATATACTCCAAGGATTCAGCTCTTTACGAAAGTTAGCGATTGCTCACGGAAACTTGACTAAACTAACATCGCAGTTTCCACCCGCGGCTCGCTCTCTCGAGGTACAGTGCAACCGTTCCCCTCTACGTATTTATCGTCCTCGACGAACCAACAAGAGATAATGTACGAATTTCCACGATCAATATTAACGACTCGTATGGAGTGGACGGATAGCGTGTTAATTGAATTATGGAATTATCGAGATGGTGGAAAAATAACTCACTTGACGATCCGCGCAGGTTTTCCATCGTTCCGCATTTTCTCACGCGGAGAGATAATTTTCATTGCGCTCGTCGAGTATAAATCTTTGAATTTAATCGTGGAGATTTCAGCATTGTCAATATTAATTCTTCACGAAATTATGCGTTTAATTATTATGTTATATGTATATACTTCTTTCGAGACTCAGGTATCTATCGCGATCGTTGAATCGAAATCTTTATGATTTACAATACCCCTGTAATTCGACCCTGCGTTTTGAATTCATTGATTATAGAGATATTAATTTGAAAATAATTACAAACTCCGTTCCTAATTAATGTTCAATATTCAAAAGCCTCCGAACGTGTAGAGATTAAATTTATTTAAGCACCTCTCCCGTTCGTGCTTTGACGCGAACATGATTAAAAATAACAGAGCGAGCGAAATGTTCTCTCGGTCGGAAAATGCGTGTCGGGGAAAATTCTCTCTCGTTTCAAATGTGAGAATTAGACGCGCGACCGACAAACGAGAGAATCGGGTTCACCTTCCGTTACTAATTTCGCCGACAGAAAGTGAACTTCACCAACACCAGGCTACGTGAAATCCCACAACGAGCGTTCGCCAATCTCTCCGATCTGAAGATCATCGATCTCCGGGATAACGCGCTCGGGGAAATCGATCTCGACGCTTTTCGCGCTCCTTCCCTGCGCCACGTTTATCTTTCCGGTGAGACGTCGCGATTATTCTCGCCGGCGAAATTCCTTGCTCCCGAATTCTAATATGAACTCAATTCATTCGCGCAGGTAATCCACTGAGGTGCACGGAGGACACGGAGTGGATTCTGGATTCGGAAAAGGGCTCGCTGGCACGGAAAATCGCGGACAAAGATAAATTGCGTTGCGCGGCGCCGTTCGATGGCAGGCCGCTTGTCCCGGTCGTCGAGATAATCAAGGTGGGTGTAAAAAGATAAAAGAAATTAAAGCCAAACCCATTAGAACCCTGGATTACATCGTAGTGGGGAAAATGTCGATTATTGGAACATATACGCGATTACACGTTCCATTGAAATAACGGAAACGGAATGTTATCTCATTTTAACCCTTTTTCACGTCGACGAACGTATATATATATATGTCCTTAAAATATGTGCGCTTACATACGAAGAGCGTATTATATTATTATATAATAGCGAATTATATTATTGCACCCTCGCACCGTACGGTATTTGTTAACAAAGTTGTAAACAAATACCGGAGATATTCGAGGTGATCAGAATTATCGTTGCACCCTGCATACATGTATAACAGTAAGAAATATTAATAAACATCAATTGTATCGAATATTAATTCATACCCGGGCATTAATATCTGTTATTTTGTCGTTAAATAATTAGTTTCACACCCGAAAAGGAGAAATTGGATTACAGAGAATTATCGAAATGTCACGTTATTTGGCTTCCCATTATTTGCAGACGTTGAAGCAGGAATGCACGAAAACCGTGTGCGACTGCGAATTAGTGTACGTCGTTGGCCGCGCGAGGAAAGACATACAGAAGCAACTTATGGCTTTTACCTCGGTTAATTGCAGTTACCGCGACCTGACCGAGATGCCGGGCTTCTTGCCCGCGAATACGACGACTCTTCGTTTGACTGGGAACAAGGTTCTAATCTTTTTAGCATTCGCGATAACGTATCTGTCACGCGATGATTTGTTTGATAACAAATGGATATCCAGGATATCTATATACTTATATATTAATAATAATACGAAGATAAATCAAGAACTAAAAGCAATTTTGCGTTAAAGATATTATCTGGAAATTGCCTTTACTGTCCGATTTACTCTCGTATATTATTGTTTTTTAATTATCATATATATTTGTAATTATGTCATGGATATTAATTGTCCCTACCATTTTCTCTCCTACGTTTAATTCAATGTTCATTCTACCGCAGATCAAGGATTTGACACCACTCACGACGAATCCGGCCTACAAAGGCGTGATCGATCTTTATTTAAACGATAATCAAGTCGAATCAATTGTTCAGCTGGAAGGATCGAATTGGCTGGAACGTTTCCGGTTACTTAATCTCCGAGGAAACGGATTGACGGACGTTGGTATTCAATAAATTACGAAAATGCTTTACTGAAACAGACAAAAAAAAGATACATGAACGAGACATTCGTATCCCGATATTTAACAGCTTTAATAATGAACCTCCTCGTAATACGACGTCGTTCGTATTTAACGAGAGGATTTACGTTCGGTTACACCTGCGCGAATTAATTAATGTAAATGACGCTTTAAGCGCTAGGAGGAATGAGGTGCCTCGCCGTCGACTGAGAGAAATTTCAAATGCGTATACTTTGTTTGCGCGATTTTCTTTTTCTTTTTTCAGTTACCGACGTACGCGCTGGAAAACGTTCTACTGCATAGCGGGAACGCGGCCAGTTTGTATTTGGGAAACAATCCGTGGAGGTGCGATTGTCTCTTCACGCCTGGTTTTCAGGTAAACAACGTGCAAAAGAAATTCGAGATTTGAGATTAATGATGCGAAATTTTCATTCGCAACGCGTTCGTTACAGGATCTTTTGATAAGATACACGAATCTCGTGAAAGATATTAACGACGTGAAGTGCTCCCACGCAAATGGCGACGAGAACTCGGACAAACACGTGAGCAGCTCATTTTTTTATAAATAAAAATAAACTTGACGGGCGTTGAAACTCTACTTTATCGTGAAAATACTAAGAATATAAATTAGACTTTGATAAAATTCCCTTTAAATTTCCTAAATTATTATAGTGTCAAATTAAAATTCTATGATAAGTTTAATTTTATAATATCCTAATAACATTCGTGATAATTCTAATCCGAATACTAGCTTTTTGCGAATTGCAAAAATTAAAACGAGAGTGGGTAATTATTTATTAAAAGACGTTCAACTTAGGGCCTGTTCAACGAATACCTTCTATCGGTAAAATACCTGCCGGATTAATTAGTACCTTCTTTCTTTTTTTCAAGATTCGTGACCTAACGCGAACTGAGATTTGCATCTCACCGGACGAGGATCCATGGGTGCATCCCTTGGACGTTCTAAATGTCATATTGGCGTCGTTAATTTTCCTCATTCTTGGCAAGCTCCTGTACGATTATTGGTCCTTTAAGAAAACTGGAAAGCTACCTTGGATCGTCGCCAAGATACCGTGAAGAACGATAAGTGCGTGCTGGATGATAGTAAACGTTCCAAATTGAGGAACTAAAAACCAAATTCAAAGAATCGATCGAAACACAAAAAAGATTTGTTTTTTCTTTTTCGTTCAAGTCACTCTTGCGGTTCCGCGATAACCTCTTCCAGCACGAACGTACCTCTATACCTCGCATCGCAATTGTTATTATTATAAATAAAACTGCGAAGGAAACTTGGGACCGAACTTTGGTCCCGGTTTTCAGCCGCTCCAATCTCTTTCGAGTGATTCGTCGCTCGTGGTAACGATTATTCGAAAATAGTGGAATTTTTCAAGAAAGTTTTGGAAATAATTACCTTCGGGTTCGAATTTCCAGTTTGATGATACTGTCGGTACAATTCGTCGGCAGCTGCTTTTTTCGCGACGCACTCTCTCACGCCACGCCCTATGATAATTTAAATACTACGATAATAAAGAATGGAAGAAAAGGGAATTGTGAAAGCAGAATAATTTCTTTTTTTTATTAACGATGCACGATGGCATTGTGGGATTATTATAATTATTCGGAAGACCTGTTTTAACGCTCGACGAACAGAGTTCATTCTGCATCCAAGCTTTGATTACCGTTCATTAAATCTTAATCGCGCCTCTTTAAAGATAATTTAAGCAAGAACGTGTACATGGAAGGATTTTAACGCGCCGGGGTTTTAAATGAAAAATTCAAAATCTGGTTTAATAAAATCAAAGGTTACGTGCAAAATATAGTATAATTTGATTCTGTTGAGAATCAAGTGCCCCGCCTTGCATTTTAATCGAGTTGACCTACTTTGCCATCAAACATCGTCAATTCGATTAATCTCTTTTCTAGAAATTTGAATTATCAGATTACCCTCGCCGATGTAACCCAACGCCGTGCACCTACACACGTACATGTAACCCTGAAAGGTTTTGGCTTTATCGACGCTATATTTTGGAACCTGTTCCCCTTTCTCCATGCAGAGCTTGTAAAGTTTCCTCTGCGCTGTCTCCCTCGCGGTTTCGACGTCGAGCTCGATTATCTCTAACATTCTGTTGAACCCAAATCCTTTGTAATTAAGTAATTAAGAGCGCTTCGATAGTACCGTCGATCGAACTCTATTCCAATGAATTTTCTAATCCGAAATACGTACTCGTCGCGCGTGAATTCCTTCAAGTTAATTAATTTCTCGTCATTCATCTGTCGATCAGCGATCATACACAGAATTTTCCTGGCCAAACTATTTTTCGCCAACGCTTCGGTCTCTCCTTGAGAAGTGGCTGAGATATCCATTAAACGAAAAGAAAGTTAAACAATAATAGTAATATTGCATTATATATTATATATCTATATTAGATAAATGTACAGAAAGAGAGAGAGAGAGAGAGAGACACGGTGCATATAAAAAAAATGAGCAACTTCAAATCTGAAAAGGCACTCTCTCAATTCATTTCAAAAGCTAAAATCTCCTCTATATTTCAACCACGGCAGGCAGTAAAATGTTGAGCGTTGGTATTTGATTCGACTCAATATTGACGCAAACCACTACCGGCAAATCCAGCTAGGTCGCCGCGGATCACGTAGACGTTCGATTTATGACGATGCGGACTGTCATTCTTGTATTGATACACGACCGGTACTTTGCATCGGTTTGCATATTCCTCGATGATATTTAAAGGAGTTCGTCGACCCGACAATTTCGGCGAGCTCTCGTCACCGCTCCCCTTTAACGTACAACGATTATGTAAACCACTGGCGAACACTCGAATGACTCAGAGAATTATGAACACGAAACGAAAGAATACTTGAAACAATATATTCATAGCGTCACCCTTGGACTCCTCTAATTCTTGATCGTTTATATTTTCATCGGAATCGCTGCCGATTCTGAAATCACCGACGTCTCGTTCTCGATGGTGTAGCGTAGCGTTCGATTCCTCGCGCGCTAGAATGATTTTAAATGATAAATGATAAAGATCGATGATCGTTTAATATAAAGTAATCGTTTATCCTGCGAGAGTAATTTTGTCACCGTCGTCGGATGTATTTCCTCGTGTCCTAGTTTCTTCCTCCATGCTCATTTCATTGAAATTCCGTTCTTCCTCTGTCGATAGGAAATTGTTGAAATTAAAAGTTAAATGGAGAGTGACGTTAGATGAAAAACGTACTAGAAATGTCATTAACGTCCGCAACGTCGCTGATGGACTCGTACATTGCATTACATGCGAGTTTCTCCCATTCCTCTAAACTATTAGCCTCGCGAGCAACTCGTTCTGACTCTAAATTAAATGAACAGTAGTGTGAAGAAAAAAGAACTTGTATAGAAATAAATCGAGATTTAGTCGGACTTCGGGCGTTTAACCTGTTCCCGGTTTAATTAAAACTTCGAATTCCTAAAGGGTCAGCCTTTTATATTTAACGTTGATTTTTTTAACGATTCCACACACTTTCAACTTTAAAATGCACTTCGTTGAATTACGATTACTCGAAAATTGTAAAATCTACGATTTTTTGAACTCGGATAATCTCCCAAATCACCGTCCCAATCACTTGACATAAATTTCCAAAAGAGACCGGTCGCAGTACCTCGACGTTGATTTGTTGAATAATTCCACTCACGCTCAGCTTTAAAATACTCCTCGTTGAATTACGATGACTCGAAAATCGCGAAAGTCACGAACTTTCGTACCGTCACGATTTCTCGCGCAATTTACGAGGGAAAGGGTTGAACGCTTAATCTAAATGTTTAATACAACCGATGCTAACGCTTCTCGAGTTTCGAAGGAAGGGTATTTTCAAAGTTCCCGTTAGTTTCAGCGGTGGAATATTGCATCGTGGAGGACTCGCTCGATGGATTCCCAGAATACTCCAAATCTCGTGAACCGAGACACTGGCTAACAGACCTGCTATTTAAATCAGTCTCCCTCTCGAATATGCTGTTCACCGAGATCGCAGTTTCGATATTTTTCTCGGCACTCTCCTCTTCCGCGACCTTTGCCAACGACGCGATTATTTAAACAAACCGACGATCACCGAGGGACGAATTTCAAAGTACGTACAACATTGTCCTCCGTGAAGGATCCTCGTGCGGATATTAAAGGACTCGATTCGTCGGAATCGTGCCCCAGCGTGGAAACCGACGTTTCTATAAGCGTTAAGGGAATTCTTTTACGCGGCCAGCTCGTAAATAAATTTTGCCAAAAATTTCATTTTTGCAAAGACTATCGTTAATCCCACCGATATCGTTCTGGCAGGGTGCTCGAAATTGCCGAAGAAGATCTTCCGCCCGATCGATCACCGCTTCCATTTCGCAGAGGAGGGGCGCGGCATTCGGGAATCTCTCGGTGATCAGGGCCCATACAAAATCGGCGTCATCGGTGCCGCGCAATGATTTCGGTGGATCATGGTTAGGCCGCGTCGGCTCCCGTCTTCCCGACGACATTCGATGTTCACGGGCCTCTTTTTGTCCCGCTCTTACGATACATCAAGCGTTCAATCCGTTCGACCAGCTGACGAGGATAAGGAGAAAGAAGGGATGTCTCGATTTCTGCTTTGACAGGACGTTTAACGTTAAACAAGAGACGGGAGAAATAGCGAGAGCTCGCTCTAGCGTCGATAATTAGGATTATATTATTGATAAGGTGGCATGGGTAAAGCTAGTTGGGAGAAAACCGCGGATGGGGAGAGAAAACAATGATCTGGGCTGATTTGACACGATATCAACCATTTCAGTGGCCACCGAATAAGTTGCACTTAACAAATCGACTTACGCTACTCGACAAATTGAAAAATCTTTGAAATCTTGCAACTTTATATGATCAAAAGTTCTGTCGGGGTTCGTTTTAAAGGGCGAAACTTCTACTTTCGCCTATCGTGATCCATTTTTCCCTACGATTTCACGCGTCACCTATATATGGTTATTTAATACGATTCTTAAATAATTCCACGTGTGAACAGATAACCCCTTTCGTTCGTTAAACATTTGTACTTGAAATTAGAACCTCGTGAAGCTTCCCTCGCGAACATAAATGAACAAAAACAAAGTAACGAACATTACGCGTCAGCTGATTCTCATTATCGTTCTGTATCACTCGACGTCAAGATCGTTCTCATTTTTCAAATCGCGTTACGCGTAACGAGGCGAAATCTCGAGTCGGATCGAATGGAAGTCTAAAGGTAGAACAGGTGTTTCGGGATGGGACTTTCGATTCCCGAACTTAAATTACAACTAGAATATGGATGACGCCCGGAAACGGACGTTTCCCCCGGACCGCAGGATTTCGGACATCCATATTCTATTTCCATGATTAAGTGCCAGATCTAGAACTACGTCCATTGCAGTCATTGTTTATTTAGGATTCTATTCGCAGATTATCTGAAAACAAACCGACATTCGCTCCTCCTCTTGTACTTTCATGAGATTCTATTAAATTCCCCGCCCGGATGGGAGTGTCGAATTAATGGGTATACAAACGCCGTGGTATGTACAACTTAAACATTAAATTATGCATGCCGTCGTTGGGTATAGTGTAAAATTTATTTTAATTCAAAAAACGCCGTCTAAAACAACTAATGGATCGTGGTAAGGCAGAAATTGATGTATCCTTCGAACTTCGCTCACCTCGTAAAACTTTTCAACCCAATATTGTTAAACGAACCGAACGCGATTTTTCTTAGGGAGAATATTTCCCCGTAGAACGTGGAAACGAGTCTTTTTTCGAAGGGAAGACGGAACAGCGATATGGAAGGAATCTTCGATTCGAAGATCGAATCGTTGCGATTTCAGATTCGAATCGGAACGATCTCTATGAACGCGGATATCAAAAACAAGGAAACGAGAGCTAGAAGCACAATAAGCGCGCGCGACTTTATCTGCGAAACGATAAATGAAAATGATCGTGGTGTTCGCGCGTACGCGTGACGCGTCAATTGCATTTTTCTTTTAACGCGGTGGTGTTTTATTAAAATTATAAACACGAGATTACAATGCATCGTGTAACGTGTAATACTTGTTTAGAATCGTCGTTGAATCAAGGCCTCTTTGATTCAAATTCTTGCCTCCCACTTTTAACTACATGTGCGAGCCGTTTTTGGTGCTACTTTTGCTTTTTTTTTTTCTTTCCCTTTAGTGTATGTACTTACATATATGCATGTGTTTATATCTTGTATCGTGGAACGCATTGTCGGGTGTTTTCCAGCAAAGAGGAGCAGAAAGACACTTTGTCGCGCAAATGGTCACCGTGTATCGATCGATTTTGAAATAACTTGTAATTTTCAACATCGGTTTGTTGTGTCGATTTCGTGGCTAGTTTATAATTAAATGGTTACTGTTATTAATTCCAAATTAATTACAAATCGTGAGGATCTTTAGAAATTGGAGTAAATATTGATAATAATCGGAACGCGATGCAAATGATTCACGAAAGCTATTGACTATAGAGAAAGTCGAACATATTTTCTAATTAAATATGAAAGACACTTCCCTACGTTAAGCTCCGCACAAACGCTGTTACTCCGATTTAAAGCCGCGTCAACTGTCACCTGCGTTCCTTGCTAGAAATCACCCCTGACTTTTCATAACTGCAATCGTGGATTAGTTTTCGCAGCCTCGTAGTACATCTGACCCATCGTAAATATCAGAAATAATAGGTACCATTGCCGACGACGGAGAAACTGCAAAAAAAATATAATAATCTGTGATTTTGAGCAGAAGACTGACAAATAGCACTCTTAATTAAAGAATGGATTATGAGAGAAATAAATGACCGATTGACGACTGTACCATTATTCCACGATAAATAGATCTGTCAGAGAAATCAACTGATCATTATCGTCCTTAGTTCGGAGATTTTTTTAAGGATCGCATAAATATTTATGTAATCACAATGCCATTTTCCTCGCAGAGAGATTTATGTCGGCGATAGATTAATCGCGAAGATCTGAGTAATCTGATTCGCTACAAAACGATTTTGGATCCTCGATATGTATTTGATCTCGTTGAAAAAGTTGTAACGTTGCTGTTCAAAAATTCTCATCGATCAACGACGATTTTGGCAGTACTCGTAGAAATGTGTATGTCCATCTCTCTGCTGGGAAATAAATGTTAACCCTTTCGATGCCGAATGAAACCTGATCATTTTTACGTCTTACACTTCCGTGACCGTGCAATTACTCGTTATCGTAATTCAATCACGATGCCAAAACTTGACGTTATCAGCTTCAAAATTCACTTTCCCTTTGGAATAACTTCGATAGTTCGAATTAGCAAACTTTCGACGAATTTTCCAGGTTGGGACACGTAGCACCGGAAGAGTTAAAAGTTTCGTCCTGGTAAAAAACAAAAGATAAAATGATAAACGTTTTTCCACGCACGGAGAAAGAAAACGAAAATCGTGAAAGTAAGAGCTTCGCGATGGGAGTGCAATCTCACGAGGTCTGATCAATTTAAGGGATTAAAAGGGCATCGAAAGACGGCTTTAATGGTCGAGGACCTTCGAAAAAGTTTCTGAGGATGCGCACGATCGAAACGAAATTCACGCGAGAAATTTATTTCCGATTGTTGATACGCTTACTTCTATCACAGCATACAGACGTAACTTATACGTGCTTTTACCATACGACGCGCGTGTGTTTGTGTGTGTGTTTTTTCTTGTGTACATTTTAACGTACAGTTCAACTCGGATTATCCATCTGCGATGTTTTTGTATCGCGGATTATCCGCGCATAGACAAATTTCCGACTTTCCGTAAATCGGATATTTTTACCAAAAATGTTTTATCACTAGCTTTCTGAAGTTGCGAAGCTTTCACGCAATAGTAATTTTATCGATGTCGCGATTCGTTTTCAAATTTACGAATATAAAGCGCGCATTCTAATTCGTTTAACAATCGAACGCTCGAATAAATCCGCCAGTTAGAAAATTCACAAACGAATAATCAGGAATCGACCCAATCGCCTCCATTCTTCCCAGCAAGTACGCGTGTAAAATTGTTGCGTTAGTCGACACATTCGTAACGAGGTTACAGTGTATGCGTTGTTTCTGTCTTCCCTCTTTTCTCCACTTGTTTAAACGATAGTTAACTATACATCGATCTCTACATCCCAGTCAAGCCTCGCGCATCGATATCAAACCTAGGTTACATGAGTGATTTTTAACTATGTATTATATCATCTTCGATAATTTACTTATGAAATCTGGGTAGGTTGGGGGGATCACGTTAACGCAAGTGACGCGAATACCTTTATGCCTCGAGGAATTCTCTCGCCCAGTTAGAACAAACTTACCTCCGAATAGTACACGGCGAACGATTTCGCGCGTCGATCGATTAATCGAGAAATTGGAATTCGACTGCACCGAGGCCCTACGCACCTGCGTTAAATGATCGCGGTGGCTGCGTGTCTTACAAAAATGATGGAATCGACGGTGCGACGCAGATTACAGCGATCGATTGATAATAAGATGGATCCGGGAGGTTGTTTTTTTTTTGTTAGTGATAACGCGCTGATTTCTTCTTCCTCTTTTTTTTGTTTGCTTGGTCGTAATGAGCCTTAAGATAAATTGCATATGAATATCGCCGTTCAAACACGACAATTACAAAATTAGAGTAAAACGGATTTTAAAAACGACAAATATCGATCGAAATCATCTTTTTGGTTTTCCCATATTTCATTTTTTTGTTCTTTTTCCATTACGCACTTCCGCGATACGCAAGGTCAGGCTTTATATTTTTTGTCAAATCACAGTAGTTTTTGTTGCTCGTCACTCGTTCAATCGTTTTCTGTACCTCTCCTTTCTCGTCAACCCCCCTCGATGTTCACATGCGATTTATTTCGGTTACCATTCGCGGGCTTTTGTACATGCACCTCGTTTTTGTTCCTCGCTCGCCCCCTTTTCCGGGGGTTTCTCTGCTTCTGCGTCGTTCCTCGTCGTGGACGTTTGTGGCACTCTCCTCGGCAACCGACCGTGATAAAAATTCTCTTTCAACGCAAATTACGATACCTACTTCGTTAAAAGCATATACTTGTACGCGTGACGCCGAGTTTACGTTTCCTCCGCCTCACACTCCGTTTCGCCTCCCGTTCGTCATCGTCACGCATCTTTAATCCTAAAAACGTGTGTCTCTAGAGCTACTGTGATACCGCGGTGTTATCGTGAGAACCATATACACGAGCATACGAAGAGCGCGCGGTCGCCCATCGATCGACTTATCGGGATCGATCATTTTTCCTTAGCCCATCGACGCGTCTCAAGATTCACCGGTTGAGGCGAGTAATCCTTAATAATCAGCCTAGCGTAATGCAGATCCCTGCGACGAAACGATGAAAAGAATGCCGCGACGAACAAAGAGACTGCTCTCGTTACCCCGATTTTCTCGATACAATTATAATCAGACATTTAACGGGACCGATATCGGAACGTTTAAACGATGCCACGATGGGCTAACAAGATATCGATCGGCAGATATTATACATGGAAAGGACTCGGCGTCGCTCGCTTCGATCGCTCATTAAATGCCTTCGAATTGGTCTACGGAATTTAATACGATTATTGCGTATATGTTTATGTACGTGTGCGCCCCGAGATGGAAGGGGGCGGGAGAACGTTGGGATGATAATGTTTCGCCGTTCGTTCTCCCTTCCTCCACTCGTTTCTCATTAGTTGTTCGCGGTTGTATTTAATTGGAGGCCAGCGATCTAGGCATACGAAAAATCATGACTATTCACACGGTGGTCTCGATATTGGCGATGGCGTATTGTCAACAAATACTGTCCTTTCCATAATTCTCCAGATACATCTCCTGGGGCGTGGCGAGGTTGTAACGTTCGCTCAAGCGACTGCCGGTCAGTCCGTTGTTGTGATGGGTGTGATTCACGTGGAGGTGATTGACGTTCAGTGCGACGTTTTTCTTTTTCTTGCGAGCCTTGTGCCGGTACAGACAGTACTTGAGGCAACCGGTAGCCAGCAGGAGGATCAAGAATATCCCCAGTGCGCCGGCACCAACGGCAACGTAGAGCAACGTGACGCCGAAGCGATACGAGCAGTTCACCTCCTCCTCGTCGAAACCGGAAGGACAATGACGGATGCCGTCGCACCACAGAACTGCGCTGATGCATGCCTGGATCTCTGGACACCTGTAAAGTGAGATGAGAAGACTCCGGGTATTAGTACAATCGATTTACGACAAGCGGCTGCGAATAGCCAATCGTCGATAAAGCGCGAATTCGGACCGACCTGTAAGGACATTCCTGGGGCGGTAGCACCGTGAAGACGTTGGGTCCAACGCTGGGTGAAGGTGACCGCTTGGAAATAGCCATCCACGTGACGGCGTAGAATCCAGGTTCTCGCTGAAGGAATTCCACGACGAAGCTTCTGGAATGTTGCGTCATCGCGAGGGTAGCGTTTACGGCGCTATAATTCCATCCGCCGGAGAAGAAGTCGACGGTCCTGGCAATATCGACGCCGCCTTCCGGGCAAATGACGCTACGCTCCTTCGTGTTTGCCGCGGAATAAACGACGATGCGATTTAGCGTCGTGCATTCCTCGACGTTGTCGAGAGTGATGCCGTAGCCCGCGGTTCTCAAGTAAAGGAAATTGATACGCGCGTCCTCCGGCTCGATCAGCCAGGGTTCGTTGACGCATTGGGTGGCGGTTAGGTCCTCGGTGTTGGTGAGAATCTCCTCGACCGCAGCGACGCCAGGAATGACGCGCGGCAGGGGACTCCTCAGCGAGATCTCGCCGCTTGTCCCGCGCAATCGTCGCTCCTCGAGTCTCGTCGTGCATGCCTGCTCGCTCGCGTCGGCGCCAAGGGCGACGAAACGATACTCACCCTCGAAGAAGAAGTCCCTGTAATCCTGGGTGACGTTCATCAGCGTCACCGTGAAACGGACTTCAACGACGTTGGAAGTTAAAGTGCGGAGAGATACTCTGTCGGTCACGTTCGAGCAGAGACAATCGCGAACCTGTACGAGGCGAGAGTAAGGAGTTTTGAGAGATACAATTACATTGGATTGAACGAAATGTCGAAGATTCCTTCTACACCTACCAACTCAACACCTTGCCAAGGATACTCGGCAACGATCAGCTCCGCAGCGCCGAATTTCGTGGAATCGACGATTCGGCGATCGCAGGTCCATCGATTGACCAACGGATCCACGTAGGAGGAACATCCCTTGTCACCGAACGAGGCTCGCGTTATGGAAAGTTCTATTCTATGATCCGGCTCGGCCTCGAATCGGTAAACACAGCTAACGTTCTGCGCGCCGCCCCGTCCATAAAAGAATACACTCTTCGGCGACGCGAATTTCCCGGCGTTGGAGGAGAACAGCTGAGCGGACAGCGAGGAGGACAACGAGGACGTGGAAGACGTGGATGAGATCGACGAAGAGGCGAACACGTGGTTACAGGATACCGCCTCGTGCACGAACTCGTATCGCAGCACGAAGCTTATAGGATAAAGCGCGCTTCCCTGACGCAAAATGTGCTCCAGGGTTAGGTCCCTTCCGGTCGACACGTAACTCTCGGCGAGGCTGCAGGGCCGCGTGTGACGACTACCGTTTCGCAGTAAACTGTGATCGCAGAGCTTCGGTATGTCGTCCTTGCAAAACTCACCTATCAGCGTGACGTTCTGAAAAACAAAGCGGACGTGTTATTCGATTTTTTTATTTTTATTTATTGTCTGGAACTTTGAAGAAGAAAGTAGTCCCTAGATGAGTTTTACCGAGGCCAAGGTGACGGCAGTCTGAAAATTAGACAAACGCAAACTTACGTTGCTCCTTATTACTTTAATTTTCAAATAATCCCTTTAAACAAGACGCTCAATTTTACAAGTGCAGATCCAGTCTCCAAGCTTTCTTTTGTCAAAGTTCCAAGGTTCGTTAACGCGATCATCGAATCGTGTAGAAAATTTATACCTTGCTAATAGCGGAGAGTTTACGTAACGTGTGATCACCGTCCCATATGAGAAGCTTCGCGTTGCAATCGGACGCAGCGTCGATGATCGTCGCGGCGTCGGCACTGGCAGCGTAGTACTTGACGAACGACAGCCAGACAATCTCATTAGGTCTACCTTGAAAGTGATAGCGGCAGGTGGTGTTCGGCGGCAAGGAATGTTTCGGATTCTCCAGTACGCCCCAGGACGTCTCGTCGCTCGATATATAAAAGTCACAG
This sequence comes from Pemphredon lugubris, assembly GCA_933228935.1. Classification (NCBI taxonomy): domain Eukaryota; kingdom Metazoa; phylum Arthropoda; class Insecta; order Hymenoptera; family Crabronidae; genus Pemphredon; species Pemphredon lugubris. The sequence continues at coordinate 64,358,834 of OW121815.1, forward strand.
TTATCGTTCTGCTTGACGAAACTACGGGACTTCTCGTCGACGAACAGCACCTGGAACGTTACGTTCGTCGTGCTTATAACTTTATTAAATCTGGTAACCCCTACTTAAATGCAGAGGAAGCCCAGGGGCGCATGAATAAAACATCTAATTAAATTCAATTCCGAATTACCTGAACCTCGAGCTCGAAACCCGGCAAGAACGACAATGGGACAGGATGAAACGGATTGTCGTACGGGGATGTGTGAAATTCCAGAAGCATCGTACTGTGGCTACTAACAATGTCTGGCACGGCATCCCCTCCGCAGAGTCTAACCAATACTTTGTCGGTGGTAGATCCCCCGTCGTACACCGTCAAGTAATCCTGGACCACGTTGCATTGATCCCAAACCCTGGAAGAACGTAACGCGAAACGTTATCGTTTCTTGTCCCTTATCGGGAGCAAACGCGTCGGAATTTCGGTATTCGAGGTATCGAGCGGCTCGCGACGAACTTTCGCGCTAGTCACTCAATGTTTGATAACGGTACCGTTAAAAGCTCGATTCGCGTCACGCGAAACGTCAACTGTCGCGTCGTCGACAGGTACCGTAGCGTCAAAATATTGTTTGATACATTTTGTTCCTCGACAACGGTCCGTGACGTTGCCCGCCAGCGCGAACTTTAACGAACAAAATATATCAAACGATAACTCGACGCAGCTTTCCCGACTCTACGTTGAAGTACGGCGAAGAGCGGGTCTCCTTTAATCTAAACGGCAGACCCTCGACTCGTTATTAAATAATAAACAAGATTATCGATAAAAAGTGACTACGGGTCTGTTTTACGCGTACTCTAGTTGCCCCTCGGTAGGTTTTCTCGTCGCGAGAAGTATCAGTCCGAAGCTGGAAAAAGGGAGTACCTTAGGACTCTTTGACTCCTATCAAAGTTGACGACCTGATCCTTGATGTGTATCTTATGGCTGTTCCGCTGACTCACCGCTAGCAATGCCCGATGGCCGGGCAGCGCGCGGTTCTGTTCAACCCGATAATAACACGTTACGTTTCTAGGATAAACGCCCGGATAATTCGGCGATTGAAGACGGCAGGCTCGCGTGTCGCACTTTGTCAGCACACGGTCGCAGTATGTACCGTTCACCAGTTCTCCCCTCCACGTGGACATGCTGCTGTTACCGTACCTGAGATGGGCCTCGCTTCTTCTCAGGAACTTGTACGATAGTTTGAAGTCGAAATTGTAGTCGATACCCTGGAACGAGTATTAAACTTCGATTGGATTTATTAAGAAGAGAGTTGCCTCGAGCCTATCTTACTTTCCTAATAAGGGCAGATACTGTATTTGTAATCGGTACATTGCAGATCGCATTATATTTGGATCAATACGGTATTTAATTATAAAATTGCTCTTCGATCCAGACTAACGTAACCGGTTACATGACGATCGACGACTTTGTTTTTTATCGTATATCGACGTAAATAACACTCGCAAACTACCGTCTTGTACTTCGACAACAGCCCAAAAAATTCGTCCACCGAATGCACGGCGGATGATGGAATGATTTAATAACGCTTTCCGATAGTTCGAAGGAAAGCAGGTTTTCTTTTTCGTTGTATATTCTCCGTTGCTTCTTTTCGGCTCTTACTTTACCTGCTCGGATAGTCGCAATAAGTACAAAGTCAGATTGATGGAAGGTGTTTCACTGTAATAAACCGTGTAGCCCCACGCGCTGCCGCACCATTGTCCTCCCGTTGCGGGACGACCTTCCTCTCGTATGGTCATGAAACCATCCGGACATCCTTCCGACGTGAACGACAAGAATCTACCCACGGTGAACGTGTCGAACGTTAACTGCAATGACAAGTCGAAGGAAACGAATAGGAGCTGTTTAAACGTTTCCCCCGTACGCGTTTAACCCTGGATTACGACACTTTACCGTGAATTAAAATTTATTGCTCAAAAGCAAAGCTCGCGCAACTTGGCGAAATAAAATTTGTATCGATCTCTTGGATGACCTCTTTGAAACGCTTGCACTTTGAAAGAACTACAGTTCTTGAAAAATAATTTATACGATTAAGTCCGTAGTCCAGACGAACGTTAGCATTAATAAATTTGAATTACGACAACGATAAATTGACGACACAGTCGTGATTTAGGGTTAAAGACGGAGATTTTGGATCGAATATACTGACGCTTTTGTTGTAGGACAATTGCCGTCGTTGAGAAATTTTTAATACTCAGTTTCATAGAACACACCTCGCGATAACTGAGGTTTACGATTACGCACGATTATTACACCGTTCTCTGTTTGTTTAACGTAGATATTACGCTTTTAATTTTATTAATAACATTTTCCGATCCGCTTCTGATTTTATTCAAATCATTGTTCGATACGATCCTGATTTCATAAATACCATCGTTCGGTACGCTTCTGATTTTATTAATGGCATTGTTCGATCCACTTCTGAGTTTATTAAAAATATCGTTCGACGCTCGAACGTTTATTTAAAACGCTAAAATTGAATATTTAATTGAAATCAAATGTTTCGTTCGGTATTCCCGAACCGATTGAATAAATATTCTTCGAAACACGACGGGAGATTAACCACTCTCCACGGAGATTAATGAATTTAATGAGATCTACATCTCCTACGCCGCAAAACAATTTTCATTTAATTACAACTAACAAAATTGCGAGTAATTTTATTTCAGCGCTTCCTAAGATTTAAAGCTGATTTGGACGCGCTTATTTCTCGCAAAATAAAAGCAGTACGCCCACGCTAATCCCAGGAGTGGAGAAAAATTATATTGTCCGGAGTTACCGGAACGCCCCGAAGTATCCCGTCTGACTCGTGACAGTCCCCTACCCCCTGCCAGAGGAGTCAGCATTATTTTCTACGAGTCGCGTTCTTTTCTTGCCCCCACCTGAACTAGGTCTCCGAGATCAGAGCCGGCGGCAGTGAAGTTGAGATGACACAAGAATGGCAGTCGATCCTCCCTCGGCCTGCGGACTTCCACCCTGTAGGTCCGGCCAACATCCCCGTACAAAGTCCTGTTGCAAGCTAAACAGACATTTACCACCTGTCTCACGATTCTCCCGCGAATAAATTGCAATTTCTTCTCCCTCCCACCTCGGAGACGTAGAAATCTTAAAAGCTCATCTAACACTTTTAGTGTCGGCAGAAAAAATTGTACCTAAGCGGAAAGCGAAGTTGACGTACGACAATCGAAAAAATTAAACATCTTTGAAATTCACGATGGTTAAAAGACGAAAGATAAGAAAATATTGTTGCACCCAGAATTTTTTATAGATTCTAACGAGGTGGGTTTCAAAGCTGATGATTTTTAATATCACAACAAAAAATTTGAATTGAGATATAAAGCAGAAAACGTCGAAGTGGCGATTTAAAGATCGTGATCCCTTTGAAAAAACTAGTTCCACGATACTCGAGCAATTTTCGCGTGAATAAATTCGATTTAACCGATTCGCTACGACAAAATTAAATCAAAAAGCTCGCGTACCATACGCTTCTTGTCTCCGCGAGCGTCGACAGTCATACTATTCTCCGATAGTTTCCCGAAAAACGACTGTAGTTACCGTTAACATCGAAAGAATCGAGCCACGAAAGGTTCGTTTAAATCCTCGAGATCCGCCGAACGTCTAACGCCGACGCAAATACACCGGCAAGCAAACACCGGGAAAATATCAACTCGATCCCACGACGTATCGGGAATCACCCGCAAACGTATCCGCTTCGTTTCACGTTTGCGTAACCGCGTTGCCCAACTCCAGTTTACGCGGTTCGCGCTCCGAACCACGGATTTAAGTTTAAAGTAAATTTGAATTCTTCCGCGATACCGGCCACTCGGCGAGAATCGAACGAAACCCGTCGACCTGGATATACTCACGGGTGCAATATCTCGGCTCGTCGGACTTGTCGCGGCAGTCATTTTCGCCGTCGCAGTATTTGTCCTGAGCGATACAGTTTCCCGTGCCGCACAGGTACTCGGACGGTCTGCAAATGGAATGCAAATAAAGCGTGCAATATCGTTTTGGATAACGCCGCCCCCCTCCCAATACCTCCGCATCACTGTCCTACCCTTTCGATTTGATATTAAATGAAAAAAAAAAAAAGAGAGAGAGAAACGCGAGAGGGTGTTAGGACGGACAGCTGACAACTACGATTTCTCTTCCATATCCACCGCGTGTCATTTAATCATCCGGTAACCAGTCAAAAGTGTCGATGAAATTTGGATCGCGTTTAATACCGTTTCCGTAAGAACCGGAGGATGACGTCGGGGAGAGGGGGTTGGTGTGAAATGCATCCGAGGTTACGAGATTAAGGTGAGCGGGAGGGGGGAGAAAAAAAAAGGGGGGGAAGGAACGCTGGTCGAATAACCGGATTTCCATTCTTTTTGCGAAGACTAATTACCAAAGCTCGCCGGTTCTTTGTAATTCGTTGAGAGGGAGCGAGAGAGAGAGAGGGAGAGGGGAAAAAGGGAAAGAAATATATATATATGAAACCGTGAAAAGCGGACGCGCGTTTCCGCGAGAGACCGCGAAATCCACTAACAAAATATACGCAATCTGGCCGGCTTTCGTCGTTGAAAACTTTTGAATTTCCCCCTTAGTCGCAATAATTTTGATTTTTATCCACGCTAATCCTTTTGTTACGGCGGGGAGAGAAAAAAAAAACAACGTTTAAATTGCGTTATTACATTTTCGTCGCGGTTATCGCGAGATAACGGTTTAATCCGCGCGGAGGTCACCGCGTTTTCGTACCTGCAGGCAGCAACATTGCCGCGGCTCGCCGACGGTGCGGCGGGTGAATTCGTCGGAGGCTCGGACGACGTCGGGCCGGGATAAGCCGGGAAACCAGGATAGCCAGAATAGTCCGAGGAGATCCCGGGATGGTAACTGGCGGAGCTAGCCTCGATCGAGACCGCGATCGCGGCTGCGATCAGCAGCAACCGCCGGCACATCAACATGCCCCCTCACCCTGGACAGAAATCAGTCGTTTGTCGCGTCATGCGGGCACGTTACAAAGGAATATCACAGCGTTGAAAATATTTTTACGAATCGTGCGAGAACGTAAACGTAAATTAGGCATATTTAGAAAAGTAATGCCGGACGCCAAAGAAGGCAGTAACATACATAGACATTCGTAACAATATGTAGCTGGAATAACCGGAAAGAGATCTATTATTTTACGTAGTAGCGTTTGGGCTCGGTTTGTACCCTGGGAGCGGTGGTGTAATCATCTTCGTAAGTTTTTATGAAATGAGTATGAAAGACCTGGAAAAACGTTGCGGTACAGTCGGAAAGAGTGAAGGGCATTACATTTTGTGATATTCTTTAACAAAAATTAAGAAAACACACAGTTTTATATTATTGTTCTAGAAAATACTAGATTTATTTTTAGTTTCGCTAATATTTATTAAACGAAGCATGTTGAGGCTTTGGTTAATGAATCGATTTAAAGTTTAAAGAGTACCGGATCATGGTCGATTACGATTATTATGGCGCCGCATTATGAGGGTCAGGAACATGAAATTTTTTACATTGACCGTTTAGTGCTGAAAGCGCTGACACGTGCCGAAGTGGAAAGGCAAACTTATCGTTAGATTATGACAGTGCAATGATCTTAATTGAAATTCGTACGCGCTACGTGTCACGAAATGACATAAAGGGAATATTTATTATTATTACTATTAAAAATTCCCATCACTCATTCGTGAATTTTCTTTCTCTTCTTCCATTACGTTACGATCTAATCAAAATTTACGGTTCTTATCATTCAAATTTAACAATGCTAACGTTTGCCTTCGCTGTGCTCCTTAATTGTATAAATTATTTTTTAAACTGTAGTTCTTCCGAAGCGTAACCGTTTCAGAGATTTCTTCCAAACGATCGATAAAAATATTATTTCTCCGAGTTACGCGAGCTTTTGTTTGAGTAGTAAAGTTGAACTCGCTGTAAAATATCGTAATCTGGGGTTAACATTATTACATACATATTGGCTTAAATATATAACGTCCAAATGGCACACAGGTTGGGTCCGAACATTGAAATAATAATTATATAAAACCAACGATCAACCCATGAGCCGGTAGTACCATTTAGGTATAAACATTATCGTTATATTTTATTCATAGTTTTAATGAAACCCCAACATTCAAATTATTAAACGTCGACCCAGAACCTTTCGGAACGCAAAACGCTGAGCCGGAATGAAATTCGATTAATTCCCAATCTCCTGCCGATGTTTACACAAAAATGTGTAACAAAGCTGAGGGGATCTGGATTAAAGCGAATGGCACCACGGCGATCTTATTAAAACACGTTCCATCCCTCAAACATAATTATTTCGCAAACTCAAACACTGGTAGACGGAAATCTACGATTCCACCCGCTAACCGCGGGCTCTCCGAACTTTCCTACTAATCGGTCGTTTGATTTTCCAACTTACGCGGCATCCGTGACCATCCACGAAATTGTCTTTCAATTAATTACGCGACTGCGTAAACGTCCTAACCGCGGTGAGACTCGTCCATTTAATTCTCCCAAATCTCTCCGAGAGAATCTAATACCCGCGAAACGATTCTAACACGCAATACGAATACCGATCCCCTTTTATCGCGATAGAGAAACGCAGTTTTCGGATAGATCTGTCCCGCGGTCTCGCGGAGAAAAGTGGATTATGCTAATTCTATTCGGACCGTCATATTTATCTCTCGAACAGGGGACAGATACGCGTTTCCTTATTTAACCCGTGCAAATATCCGAGAACCTCGGCTTATCTCGTTTGTTCGTTTATATAATTTTTCCTCCCCTCTCTCTTTCTCTCTCTCTCTCTCTCTGCCCGTCATCCATCACGCGACGATAAAACGTGAAGGTGGACGAGGGGGTTGAGTTACAAGAAGCGACGAGGGTCGGGGTCGAAGAGTCCAGCCCGGTAAGACTCGTAAAAGATAACTGGATTTAAGCGAGAAACTGCGTCGTACGCGTGGCTCTAAAGGCTCTGTTTATTAAGTCGGGGTGAGTGGAATCTGGGCCAAACCCAGGAGAACACGTAGCAGAGAGTGGAATATGGTAATTTTCGGGGTAGTAGAAACTGCCTCGCCTCGCAAATATAGTGTACGCCATACGAGTGTCACGCGAAATTGCAAGGAACTTACGTGCACGGTCAATTGAATACAAGTAGGGATTGAGACGTTTTATGCGGCGAACGATTATCAATATTCCGCGAGAATTATGAATGTGCGGAGATTAACGGTAAGCGTCGGGACGGTGTGGAGGATACCGACGTTAACGTTACTCGCGCTAACGATGGTCGAGGATATCGCGAATCGAAGGGAAATCGTTCCGTCCTCGGCAGAGGGTATTCTGTAGACAAATCTTTCTCTCGTGCGAGATCCTTTTATAAATATTATTCTCCGAAAGATATACAAACCCAACCTAACCGGTGACCCGAAGGAATCCCGGGACACTTACGATAATTTTATATCCCGAGCCCCCGTTAGATCGAAGGAGTAAAGCTATTCAGCATTTTCGAGCGTCTCGCAGGCGCTCTTAAAATCAGTTTTGACCGTTATTCCGCGGTGGGTAGAAGAAGAAGAAGAAGAATAAAAAAAAGAAAGAAAGAAAGGACGGTCTTCCGGCAATCCGGCGGGGGGGGGGGGGGGGCGAAGTGGTGGGACGGTGGAAAACCCAGCTCTCCCTCCCTCCCTCCTTCCCCCCGCCGGGTTAAATTGCCCGCACCGGCTTCGAAATTGGGTCGTTGCACGAGAAAATCGACTGCAGATTGAGAGGACCTTCCGCGGGATCGAGAGTCGTTTCCATCGATGCGAAATTGGGGCTCGTGAATTCCTCGGCCAAGAAAGAAGAGAGGCTGGATCGAGAATCGACGATTTCGACGAATTTCGCCCCGACGGGCCGAGCCGATCGTTATGCTCGGTGTTTAAAGTTTAGGAAGGCGAGGGGGGGGGAGGTAAGAGAAGAAAGAAGAAGAAGAAGAAGAGCGATTTTGCGTAACAACCGAGCGCTTCCTCTCGCTCCAATTCGACTCTATACGCCGTTATGGCGATTTGATCCGTGAATTTGAGTTTCCACGTAAATTGACCGTGTGTATCGGCCTTTATTCCCAATTTTCTTCTTACCCTACCACGTTGGTCCGTTAGGATATACTATAGAGCGTTACGAACGTTGGTGGTTGGATCGCGGATGGTTACTCCGTCACAGATGTTTTCAATCGTTGATCCGCAAGGGTTGTACCGGTCCTCGGATATTTTCTATCCGTACGCGGAAAAGTTAATTAATCATTATCGTCGATGATTGCTTTTTTTCCAACCTTGACGGTTTGCGAGATATCTCTCCTACTTGAAAATCACTGGTTTAGTCAATTCGAAGATCACGAAAGCTCTCGTGGAGATAGATTTGAAAACTCCATTATGCGATCGACGTGATTTCGAGGATATAAGATTTCCCTCCTTCTAGGATATACCTACTAGCCCCCTGTACTAGATTACGACGGTATCGTAAAATTTACGATCTCATAATTCCAACTTAATAACGCTAACGCTCCAAAGTGTAAGCATTCCAAAGATTTCTTCCGAAAGGTCAATAAAAATTATTATTCACCCCAAGTTACACGAGGTTTTCTTTAAGTAGCAATAACCTAACTCACTGTAAACTATCGAAATCTATGGTTCGAGCCGCATCCACATGACTGCGCAAAGCGACAGTCTTTCCGCGCTATTGATCACGAGCTCGCTCTGCCCTTCCGCGTAAATCAATTGCAGTTCGGCACGCGTCGATCAATATCAATACCCGGCTCCTTAGAGCCCATCCACCCCCCACCCCCCCCCCCTCCCGCCGCCGTCAAGATTCTGCCAGGAATAACAAGGATATTCGATCGGTGCCGATTAAAATTCAATAAAACCGGCCATCGGCCATCTAGCATCGTTCCCCGTCCATAAATTTCCGCAAGAAGGAACAACCTGTTGCTTAATTATACCTCATCGGGCGCGCGGCGATCGTCTTTTTGTCCCAATTGGTATGCGAGACCCGAAAATCGATGCCTTCGCCGATTTGCGCCGAGGGGTGCTCGATATCAATGTAACCCGAGGAGGGGTCACGTGACTTTCATTGTACAGCCGACGGACCGGAAATCAGGCCTTCGAACGAAGTACAGGGGAGCGACGAGCTTAATTAAAGGACCCGTTGACATTCGAAGTGACACGCGATTCGGTTTATCGTCAGTGTTTGTTTGTTTTTTTGTTTTTTTTTTTACCGATTTCGGACCTTGCGATTAACAAACGATACCGCCAACGACGATTCGGGGGTTTTTGTTTAACCCGTCGGTCATCCGCGTCACCCAAATACGGCTGACGCCAAAGTTGGATTAAATTTAATACTCCTGAGAGTTAAAGAACGTACGCTGCGATTTGAGATTTTTCGAGAGACGTCCGGTAAGCTTATCCACGTTGAGTCGGAAACTTTGATAATCTACCAACTGTCAAATTCATCTAGAGCGCAGAAGACAGTGGCTTTCGAACTTTGCACACCTGCTGACCGGTTGGAAATAGGAAAAATATCTCGCTTTCCCCGATCCACTTATCGAAATCCCTTACAATCAAGAGACAAGGTCTTATCTCGGGCCAAGTGCAACGTACGCGAGAATCGGACCTTGTATTTTTTACGCGTAATTTTCACCTCCTATCGGAAAAGAAAAAAGAAATCCCCGGCCCTTCCGACGTCGAGGTAACAATTTTCCGAATCCTCGTTAACCGTCAAAGCGTATACTATAGACGGCCGTGATCATATCTCCCGTATTTCTGTCTTTTGGCCATTGACGCCGGGGGTTCGCGGTTTCAAAATCGCCCATTGCACCGTAACCCATTGAATCTCCCTCGCTCATGGTAAACCGATACCCACGTCCATCGGCCATCGGACCATTCAATTCCGCCCCGGGAATTTTCGACGTAGTCGAACAAAGTCTGCCCAGATCTGCTCCTATCACTTTGTTTCGGTGTCTATGAAACGAGGCTCGTTGCGAGATAGGGCTGTCTATCGGACGCGAACGGCAAAGGGGGGGAGGGTGGGGTGGGGTGGGGTGGGAGGTGGCGGATGAGGGGGAGTGTGTGCGCGGAGGGTTTGGTTCCGTGAAAAGGGCCGGCCGGGATAGGGAAAGGTGCCAGGAGGGAGCGACCATTCGGGAGAATAAGTGATATGGCGAGGGTATGCAAAACCACGGAGATAAATCGCTTTTACGCGGAGGAATACCGTAACAACCGTTCCTTCTGTTAAAAGGTGCGATAAGCGTAATAATGTAATGTTAAATATTGCGCTCGTAAATAAAGCGTGGAAATTGCGGCGTCGAGGGTAGTGGGATTTTTTTCTCTCCTCTCCAATCCCCCTCTCCCGCCCCCCCCCCCCGCACCATCCTTCCTTCCTTCGCGCCCCTACCATATACGCGGTATGCATTCACCGTTAATTCAGCATCGGGCGCCGACGTTCGAGCGACGCGTCGATTAAAGCGAATGCACGAAATTCACTTGGCACGAAATCATTAATGGACGCTCGACAATTTTCGACGTATCCTCACCGTACGGTGGGTGCATTAAAACCTATATACGTATAACGTATTAAACGACGGGCGGTTTGCCGGAACGAATATCACTCCGGAATAATTTATAAATTTTCGAAAAACTCGTTCGTACCGCGCTCCTCGAGGAGGGTGTTGCGGAGGGGTGTAGAAGGGGGGGGGCGATTTTTTATCGTACCAGAGGATGCAACGAGGCGCAATCTATAGATTCCCATTTCCCGTATCCGACCCATACATCCCTCGGGTGTTACGAGACAGATGCAATGTGTCTACCTATTCCAGGAATAGTAACCCACACGTACGTAGGGGCCAGGATGGCCGGGGCGAAGTTGGACGGGTAGGGAAAAGTGCCAGGAGAAAACTGAAAAGGGAAGGAAATAAGTGCCGTACGCGGTACCGTAGAAGCGTTGCCAAAAATCAAAGTTTCCGGGCCACGTACGGGTCGCAAAAGTATACTTATAAATAAAACGCTAACGCGCCTCTCGTGCAGCGCGAATGTTTATTATATCTCGCGATAGCTTTGGCGATTTTACGTTAATCGGGGAGAGTGGGGTAGGTGGGCCGGTTAGGGGAGGGGAGAGGTGGGGTGGGAGGCAGTCTCCCTGGTGATTAATAAATGGTGAAACGCTCGTTTCGCCAGGAAAAGCGGACGGTTTAATTACATCCGATGGCGGGATCATTGAATAAATAAAATGTCAACGGTGGGGACGACGAGGTGGGAGAAGGAACGGGGTGAAATTTTAATACCAACCGCGAAGACGATTTTACTGGAGGAAAATGAAAATTTCATTGATTCTCCGTGCCGGTCTCTCGATCGCGTTATCGTAATCTTCGCGGATTATGCCGCCGCGTGGGTTTAGCCGATGAAGCTTTGTGGTGTTCCGCTTCGTCTCGACGGTAGAAAATCCTTCCCCCCCCCCTCCCCCCGGGGTTTCATCATTTTTTTCAACTTATCCCCCGCAGTTTTTCGTTCATTGCACCGGGGCCCGGATTAACCGTCGAGCGAAATAAACGCGTGCTTTGATAATCGGGAGGGAAGGTTGCAGAATTTTATCTTTTCCTTTTTATCACAAATTTTGGTTTGGAATCTACGGAGGTTTCAAGATTACCTCGATTTTTTTGTATCAAGGTGTTTCAAGGCGACGCGGAGTTATTCTCCCACCCTGTATGTTAGCGATAACGATGTAGCAGTGGCGTTCTCATTTTGATCCGACACTGTAGCGACGTCGTAGCATTACTTTTGTTTTTGTAGTTTTTGCGCTACGGGGTTCCTCGCGCGTCATTCTCGTACCGTTGGTCGACGAGTAAAAGACCAGTTTCGTTGTTCGTTATTTTTATAATCTTTATTCCTTGTTAATGAGGAACCTACCCTTATTACGTCCTCCGCTTGCACCTTTCATGCATACGGGAGGGCCATGACGTTTTTAACTCTCGGTGAATCCAAAGTTCTCGATTCGGCTGAACGACATCACCTCGACCACCACGTTGGTTAAATTCAATTATCCTTACCATGGTACGACGAAATTTCCTTATTTACCTCCTCGAGTGTTTGTCATCGGATTGCCGACCGATTGACCGGTTCGAGACAGAAATACCGGCAATCTCCTGAGATCAAATACACTCGCCACTATGTTTTCTATGTTGAGAAAGAACGGGAGAGAGAGAGAGAGAGACAGCTGAGTAAGTAAATGCTAGTTGGCGAGAGCTGGCATCATCAAGATTTTATCCGATTCCTGTAATTTCTTTCGAACGTTTCCGCCGCGACGGACCGAGCAAAAAAACCTGAATTTATTCAAACTCAGCTTGTACCGTCATTGATAGATGTCGCGTTTCCGGTCGGTACCCCCCCACCTCTTCCTCTTCGTCCCGACCCATCGAGCTAACGGCGATAACAAGAACGCGACGAGATAACCGGGGGCACGAGTCACTTTCCGCTGAATTCAATTTTCGCCCAAAGGGCACAGCCGGAAATTGGATCTTATAGAATTTTGATCCCCCTTATTAATCTCGTTGTCGAAGTTTGAACGCCGACGATGGCGTCGATATCCGATACCGACGCACGATATTAAATTACAAACCCCCCCTTTCGCAAATTGGGTCACGAGTGAACTAACGTGGATTTTTAAGCGTCACCCGATACATCTCTCGAGTTCTCGACTGCCACTTATGATCTTCAAATTCGACAATCGCGCGATCTTATATTATGATCGTCGCTCTACTGCCAATTTTTTCTATAACACCGCAGACCTTTGTCTTTCAAATGCCCCCTGTCCCGCCGGAGTATCACTAAAATCACGGTAGCTACGATTTTCTTTTTTATTATACAAAAGCGACGTCGCGCTCGGTGCACGAGCGCTTCGCGCGACTCTCTATCCTTATCGCGATCTTTATCACCGAGGCTGCCAACTCTGGTAACGCGAAATCCCTTTAATTCTCGACCGACCGCCGTGAATCTCGCAAACCAGGAATTTTGATCGAGAATCGCATTGTCAGTGTGCGCCGCGTTCCAGCGGCGGCCGAATATTTATGAACCGTTACCGCGTGCATCCCGTTTTCGCGTTCCCCCGCCCCCGTCGCCGATCCTTGTTTTCCCATCACGAAAGAAATTATCGGAGGGGGTGTTCGAGGCGCGAGGTACGTACGGTTGCGCAAACAGATCGCGATCGAGCTGGCGAAACAAACACACGTATTACGCGGCGTGTCTATCGAGACCCAGATAAGAGAGGGGGGAAGGGTTGGCGCGACCTGGCATCATCAGGATCTTATCAGCCTTCTGTAATCTCACCCCCATCGCTCCGGTATCCCAACCACCCCCTCCACCTCCCCCCCCCACCCGCCCGCCCCGGACGCTAACACGCGCGTCATACATCACCGCCGTAGGTGGTTTATGTACGGTGGTTCCTGACGTTCAGCTTTTTGCAAGAGCGTCAGCCGGAACACACGTACGTACGTACGTACACACACACACACACGTACATTACGGTGGCTGCTTCGATCGGTGCTCGAGCCAGGAGTCTCCATTATATATTTTCCTTTCTCTTCCTCTCCCTCCCCCCCCCCCTCCTCTACCTCGCCACCGTCTCTCTCTTCCACCCCTTCTCTCTCTCTCTCTCTCGCTCGCTCTCTCTGTCTCTCTTCTTTTTATTTTCCACTTTTCCGCTCCCTTCTTCCTGTTTCGCCGGGCCGCGCGGTCTCCTCGAATTCAGAGGCTCGTTCTCTCGTGCGGAAAAGAGAGTCGAGCCAGGGAACAGCACGTGAACGAAGAATACCGCGCAATTGTTAGGCGTCCCCGATTAATCTACGACTTCTTTCTCCTCTTCCTCCTCGTACAACGTGGGCACGGTAGTACGTAGCCGTCCTCGATCTCGTCCTTCGCCATGGTGGTGGTGATGCCGGTCTCTTCCTCGTGATTGCGAGGAACACAAAGACAGGAGGTCTAGCCGCGTAGACGAGCAAAGGGTGCGGGCGGGGGAGGGTGGGAGGGGGGTGGGGGATGTTGGATATAGTTAAATGGGCGAATGTGGGTGTCATCGACGATGGTGACCACCCCCCCCCCCCCCCCCCCCCCCCTGAGGGGCCGCTCCTTTCCTTCCCGTCGACGGTAATCAAAGTACCACCACGAATTCGCCTCGAAAAATCCTCGAGTAGCGAATTGATTGGTTGAGCCGAACTTAAAGTAACGATAGAGAGCCGGAGAATCGTTGCCCGGGATTTCGCCCGGCGGCATTGTGAGCCGGGTTTCTTTGAGACGATGTATTATGAATATATACGACCGCGGATAATGTACGTAGCGTCGTTGGAATAAGGATGGCTGATTTAAATCTCGAGCGATCCGTTTCCGCGGCTCGTCTATTGTTGCGTCACGGGTCGTAGGGTAATCGTCGGCGGAGTCGGATATATCTACTTTCGCTGAACCATACATTTTGACAATTTCTCTTCTTACCGCGGCGCGATGGCACTTTGGGTGATACGCGTGACGCGATTCGTCGATCTTATCGATCGATTAAAATTATGGGTAAAATATAAAATCGGGGTTTAGATTGATCGATAATATCGGGAATCGAGGGACAAGATCTTGTACGCGTGAACTGGACCTGGTATTTGTTTAAGAAAGAACAAACGGTGGTTTCAGAGATGGTCAAACCACATTGAAAAAAGATTTTTTGGAAAAGTATAATAGCTTTCGAAAATGCCGCGCTGAGATGAATGATTTAAGTATGATTTGATCGAAATCGTTCCAGCCAGTCGCGAGATATGTTATCTCAGATATGGTCGTATTGCCGCGTAACCTACTAAAGTAACTCTGTTTACGCGAGAATGTGTATCGGGATACGTGGATGCAAATGTATTGGCGAGAAGGATAATAGTACCTACGTTACTCAATATTTACTTGATATATGTTTAATGGTTGTTTTCTAGAGGTAGTCCGCGGTTATAAATTTAAATAACTATAGAACTGTAATTTTGCGATATTAGATTTATAAAGCAACGCGCAAAGTACCATTACTGATACAAGTTTTTATATTTCACCATGACAGCAAGGAAAATGTTTTCAACCGCTGGTCAGCGGTTATAAATTGAAATAACTGTGGAATTGTGATTTCGCGATAGTAAATTTACAAAGCAACGCGCAAAGTACCATTACCGATAATGGTTTTTATTTACCACCTTGGTAGCCCGCAAAATGTTTCTCCCATTTTCACGTATCCGGGAGTGCAAAAAGGTTGAAAACCACTGGGCGTAGAGTCTGAAATCAGCCGCTTTTAGGTAACGCTGGTACTTAACGTAAAATACGCGGATCTACGCGTTCGTACGAAGAGCGTTACGATCGAAGTGCTCCGCGCTCGCGTTTCCACGGAATTTCAAAACGATATTTGTAGACTCGTACCGTTCTTCTTTTCACCGATTCGAATAATGTACCTCGACGGGAGATATACGATATTGGACTTTGCAGGAAAGAGGCTTGGAGTACTTGTCGGAGAAGTGTTCTCGCTCGACGGTTTGAGTAGTTCTCTGTTCTAAGGTCTGAGTAAATCTGATCATGAAGATTTAGGAAATGACGATGGAAGGGACGATGATAGAGGTATCGGTGGGGGTTGAGGAAGCGGTTGGAGAATGGGACCTCGAATCGGAGGCATAAGGGACCCCGCAAACTACAGACTTTTTATCGGCATTAGCTTACAATTAGTCTGGTTCTTGGACAGCTTAGTCTGCTTCTTAACGCTTTTGTCTAGAATGTCAAAGTATTGGTGCTAGGAAGCGAGATTTATCGTCAAAAGCGTTAATCAGCAAGTATCGGGTCGCGAGATATATCGCCCAGGGTAACGAAGGGGTTAATTAGTACGAAGATGTATACAAGTGCGCACATTATAATGATTTGGTATCGGCCGATAAATAAGTTTGATGGACTACACGATTGCTTTCAAACTAAAGTGTTTGACTGTTTACTTGGCCCAGTGTGCGCGCTAACAGCCCAAACCGATTAAACTATCGGTCAATAAAAAGTCTGTACTTTGCGGGGGTCCTAATGCGTACGAAGGGAATCGGTAGAGGGGGCCCCGAATTCCGGTCCCCAGCTTGATGTGGGACTACGGAATTTTCTCGGGCCCGAACCTCAGCAGGTGGTACCCCAACTGGGACAATGGTGCCACTGGTGGGCGATGAGAAGATCCATAGGGCGTCGAGGACCACCCAGACAATTTTTATTAATTCATCCCTAACGCACGTTCGAACCACTGCTTACCAATTCCTGTCTGTACCCATTGACATGCGAGTCTAATAGTGCGCTTCAAATCAAGATTCAATACCGATAATTAAATTTTTAGAGCTTTTAGAGTCCACAGAATTCCTCCGTGAATCCGCGTGAGTTATAAATTGAAATGTCTATAAAATATTCATTTTATAATATCAGATTAAAAAAGCAGAGATGGCATTATAAATAATGCCGATCCTCGGTTGTGAAAAGGTCGAAAACCACCGATGCGAAGCTTACCGAATACGCTCGCGGTATTCGCGTAAAGTTCATTTTCTTAAATGAAACGAATTATCACGACGTCACGCGAGATCCTGTGAGTTCATTAAGAAACGACTCGACGACCGCGCGGGGTAAGAACGTAAGAGAATGCAATCTCTGGTTTGAAACCGGTGGTAACGATATCCGACTCTATTCGATGAAGAGAGATCCACGGAGAGGCGAGAAAGGAGAATGAGAATGTCGCCATAGCCCTTTGTCCGCGCGAATGAGAGAAATTAATTGCAACGCGAAAACAACGGCCATAGCGTTCAATCTTTCCTCTCGCCCGCAATTATTCGTGTTAATTATTACGAAAAGTCCGTCGAACGCGCCGAATCCCCGGGTTTCCTCGCGCAAACGACGGCATTAACGCTGAGTGGGCGTGCGCGGAGAGTAGGGGGGAAAAAATAGAGTGCTACATATACTTTAAAAAAAAAAAAAAAGAATTATAATAATAATAATAATAAAGGACCGCCCAGCGGATTCGTCGAAGCCACGTAAAACGGGAATAAAATTTGCTCCGTCCACTTCGCGCATTGACACAATTACGCGGCTCCGAATCGATACTAGGGATACTTTCAATAACGGATTTCCTATTAAATTCCACCGGGGCTGTATAGCCCTACTAAATTCACCTGTACCATAATGCAGTCGTCACGTGTGCGGGATTAATACGCGGCGCCGTGCATTTATACAACGGAGTTGTTTGTTTGGCCGGGGAGTTGGCCGGGGCCCCGACGGAATTTACAGCCGCCCCTGCCGCTCTTCAAATAAACCTCCCAAAAATCGATGCGCAATCACGAAACACCGCTGCGAAATCCGCTCGCGGCAGCGTTCTCTCCGCTCCTCCCTACGTTTATGCATCCGTGTGCGTATTATCGCGAGTGCCGTGAGGATTACGATTTCCCCTGCGCTTTCTCTCGCACTCTCCCCCCCCCCCCTCTCTCTCGCTTTCTCTTCCCATCACTCATCTATTTTTTTCTCTCTCCTTTATTATAAGTCACAATATCGATGCCCGGGTAAGGAGTACGAGCTTTACGCCGACTCCTACGGAATCTTTCATCCCCCATTGTCCGCGGGAGCAAGGAAAAAGGTAGAAACAAGCATCGACGATGCTCGATAAATGATTGAAAGCGAAGCCGCGAGTATCGACGGTAGGGAAAACCCCCCCTGTGAAGATATGCCCGGTCTAATTGAAACGTTGACATGAAGAGATAACAAGATGCAAATCCTCGTCCAGCTCGTTGCTTCGTCGTCGTTCGATTAATTAACGACGAAAGTGGAAGGAAACGGACGAGGATCCGTAATCGATAGGTTCGCGACGGAAACGAATGAATTTGCAGTAGAATAGCATCGTTGGTAGGTCAAATTCGCGATGCGCGTTTTCGTGGTTCACGCGTCCCAGCTTAAGGTACACGGAATTTTTGCTTGGATGATTCTACGATGAGTTCACGAGGTCGGGAGAAAAAATAATTATGATTTTCGATTGCGATTTAATTATGATTACTAGACTGCGGATGTTCATGCAAAACACATTATTTTTAACGAGCTGACAGGCGATAATAATATATTATACGTATAATAATACACTATACGGACAATATGATGTATTGTACGCACACTTCACGCATGCTTATCGCATTTGTGTCGCAAAATCCGTTTAAAGTCAGTATAAGAATACTACATTTTGCATAAACATCCGCAGTCTAATGATTACATATAGCTGACTATTTGAAGAAAGAATGTTGACCCTCTGATATCAAAGTAAATTTCAGAAATCTGTCAGTTAACTTATATTTCCGTTACTCCATCGACCGCTTGCCTAAAAATCATAAAATCTTTGTGCCAAACGTTCTCGTCGAGAGAACGTTCCTCGCGAAATACTTGCATCTGAAATTTTCAAACAAACACCCTCAACATCCTCGGTATTATTTAACACGTATTTTCCGTCGACCCCTTACCCGAAAAACGAAACGTTTCCCGGTAGACTCAATTTCTCCGCGTTTCAGCCGCGCCGCAATCACGCGCGCGCGTCCTCCTTTATTTCAACGTGCGTTCCTTTTATTTCGCGAGCAAACGAAACGCGGACGAGCGTCGCATTTTCAAAGAGGCTGGCCGAGCGTGTTCTAAGAAGAGGGAGCAAGAAATTAGCCTATCCGCGGCGGCTGAAGACTTCAAGCCGGACACAAAGGAGCTGACAGGAAACGAGGCACATTCGGGAGTGAAGAAGAAAAGGAAAGGGGAGAAGTAAAGAGAAGGGAAGGAAGAGGAAGAAAAAACGGAAAGAAACCTCCTGAAATCTGTCCCCCGGTAATCAAGAACTCTGACTGCCGGACTACAGGGTGTTGCGTGGCAAAGGTGAATGGGATGCGCGCAACACGCGTGCCTGGGAGCGGGTGCGTCTCTTTTGTGTCCACGTGTACGCCGAGAGCAATCGATATTTCTCGTTATTGCGACGGGGTGAGTGGGGGGGGGGGGGGCGAGGGGGGAGGCGGAGCGGTAACTTCGTCAACGTATTCGCGGGGCCCCGGGTAGAACGATGTATCGATAACTGACGCTTCCTCCCGCGAATCGACGCGTCGGATAATTAAAACTCGAACGTTTATATTTATACGGAACGATCGTCGGGAACTGCATTTCCCCCGAAAGTAATCTTTCCGGCGAGTGGGCGAGCTGTTAACTCTCCCGTATCGATGGCGGCGATGAATTTTGAACGTGCCAGGCGATTAACCAGTTAGCCGTCGCGACCTCTTTGGAAAGCGTGTAACTAAATTCTGTCGCAAAGGCGAAGCGATGCCGAGTAGGTATATAATATTTATGAAGTATGTGTTAATAGCTCGTGGGCTCCGATTACTAAAGGGAAAATACAGAAACCACTTGCGTGTTGGTTTTTTAAAAACACTGTATTGTACCGACCCGTTCCCCTCGTTTTTCTAATCGTAAGCTAGTCATAGGATTAGTATAGCCAATATTTTGTACATCTCTAGAATCGCCCTTTGATCCTGAATCACGACTTTCTCGCGTGCGCCTCCTTATCGCCAAGTTCAACATCCAAACTCCTAGTTTTCTCTCCACGAATTTTCACTCGAAACATGTTACTCGCCATCCCTTCCACATCCCTTTTCGATAGATAATAGGTTTCCTTAAACCTACCGATCCTCTCCTAAGCAGAATATCCTCGAGTCTTAAAGCATCCACAAGTCTTAAATCTAAACGTATATCTAAAACCTCACAAGTATTGTAGTTGCTTTATACCAGTGGTTTGAAATAAAGACCATTAAATTTCGTTTGTTAAAACACCGAAGTCCAGTTATTGCACAATCACCTCGTTGTGCATTACAATATCTCCACATAATTTATCAATACATTTTGGTTTTCACTCAAATTTCAATTTTTTAAATATGAGGTGGACCGGAAAGCAAATTGAATTTATTAATTCAAATGAATACATTTTTAGCAGCTTTTATTTTCAATCAATGATGCAATCACCCTCGTTATCACAACCTTTTGCCATCTACCGTGCAAATTTTCAATACCAATTCGATAAGTCAATTGGTTTTTCAGATTTATTTCTTTGAATTTCGTGTAAGAAAACGACGTTTCTTTCCGGCCCACCTCATGTGACGAATATACACGTCGAAAACAGCTGACTGGTTAAACTTTGACGCGTAATTTTATGTTAACCCTTACAGCGCCAGCGGCGATATATCTTACTATCCGCGAGGAAATCTGTCTCAAAATAAATTGGAGATTCGTAGGGAAAAATGGCATGCGGTAGCCTAGACAGGATGCTCTAAAACTTTTTCTCATATAAACTTACAAGATTCCAAAGATCTTTAATTTTGTCGAGCAGCGTACGTCAATGTGGCCTCCCTTTTTCTCTCTTAAGTACAACTTTTTCGGTCGACGCCAGAAGGGTTAAAGCGATACGTCAACATCATTCGTGAGATTAATAACGCGCGTTAAAAGTTAACACCTGATGTCCGACGCCGCGAATAATGGAAATACGAAAGCGTCGCGTCGAAGATCCGTTGATCGTACGTAACGCGACGAAGCTTCGTCCAATATTCCACGTTTCTTCTTCTTCTTCGTTCTTTTTTCTTTTTTATCCCGACGTTGTTACATACATACCTGTACGTAAAAATGCGTGAAAGAGAAAAATTTCGAAGAGGTCGACGGAAACGCGGTGCATTACGATCTTTCGTGGCAGATGTAAATGAGGATTCAGAAATGCGAAATAATGCCTTGTTTTACAAATCCGTTGGCGCAGTCGGTACGCGCGCAGATGCACGCCCATCCAAAGGTAACGAGGGCTTGTAAATGAACAAAGGGTCGTTGTTATCGGGAAACGTAATTGTTCGATCCTCGTTGTAACGTGGAATTTCTGCGAAGATAAGGGCAAAGGTAGCGCATTAATCCGCGGCTGTTTAGTCGCAGGTGCCATTGTACGATCCCGATGAAATTGAAATGTGATGTTAAAGGATTGGAGTGGGGGGGGGGGGGTGCTGTGGAGATCGTGGGAGTGGAAAGAATAACGAAATGATTAATTCCTCTTGTACGATTCCTTTCAGCTCGAGCTTGCTTCTTAAGGGTGCACCGAGGGAGGGAGAGAGAAGAGGGGGTGGGTGTTGGGGTCATTTTCGAGCGATCTAATTCTCTTCGCGTCTCCGTTTCGGGCAAACAATAATTTATCACGCCGTAAATTTTTCAAGAGGATTTTATATGCGAAGAAAAATCCACGAACGAGGAAGAATAAAAGGCGGGAGAGAAAAGAAAGGGAGGTGAAAAAAAATGAGATGCGCGGAGAGAATGGGTGCAGGGAACGAGGGTGGTCGGGGAGAAGGGGGAGAGAAAGACGGTCGGAGAAACAGAGCAGAAGTGGACGACGATAACGATGACGTTGACGATGATCGCGAGGAACGTCGCCCTACGTAACGTCCCCGCGGAAAAAGTCTTTACGACAAATCGCTGATCCCGAATTCCTCCGTTCCAAAAAAATCAACAAAAAAAACACCCATCGTCGCGACGAGACCCCCGTGTCCGACTAACGAGAGAAACGACGAAAGGGAAATAACGCGCAATGGTGGGAAAAATGAACAGAAAGAAAGAGAACTTGAACGCGCGAAGGGGGATAGTAAAGCGAAACAAAAGGGGCGGCAGAGAAATGGAATATACAAACGAGCGGATAAATAAATGAATACGCGTGCAGATGGACGGACAGATGAATAAATAGATGGACAGCGCGGATGAACCTTTTATTTTACAAAAGTGGCGGAGCGAGGAGGGCCAGAGGGTTTGGTGGGGAGAGTGAGAAATAAAAAAGCATGGTTGAAACCAGGCAAGGAGACGACGACGGAGACAGACGGATTGATGGAGACGGAGGTAGAGGCGTGGGAGGGGTGGGGGGGGAGGGGGGATGGCAGGAGAGACGAGAGGGAGAGAGAGTAAGAAAGAAATCGTCGAGAGAGGAGTACTGCTAATATCCCGGGGGCGGTCGTGGGATAGGGTGCACCTGCGCGTATGACAGATACGCCCCTGGCATAAAGGCGACATTTAGGTCGCCGGCTTTTACCGCGGCAAGGCTCCACATGCAGAGGAGTTTGCGCTAGTGATCGTTCTCTCGCTACTAGCGTACTAGCACCGATGACGCTCTGGCAAACATCCCCTGATTATCCCTCTCGAGACTGTTTATTATTTCGCTGGTTCTCCTCGTGCGCCAGGAACTAATTACTCGTACGTAAGACTCGAGAACCCGTAGAGGACATTTTTTTGATTCCAAACCCCCCCCCCCCTCCTTCAACCCGCTTTTTGTTCCACCCCTCCCCGTCACTGTTAACGGTGGGACGACGGTTTAGTTAAATTTGTTTGGTCGTTAAGACTCTTTTATACCGCGAGAGGCAAAACGATGTTTCGACATAAAGGAAGAGGGGGGGGGGGGGGAGGAGCGATTTCAGGACGATTTTTTTGTTCGCGCGAAATAACTCGACGGAGTGGCGAGCGTCTTTTTGTTTCGCGGGATTCAAGGGTCGGTGGGCGCGTTCGCGGGGAAGATACGACGGAACGTCGCGGAAGAGGGATCGCTTCCGGGGTGCGCCGAACGAACGATGAAAACGAATCCCGGATGACTGTACGGTATTATGATTTCAACACCCCGATGGAAATATTGATGCCCGCAGGAAGAACGAATCCGCGGAGGAGTTACGAGGAAATCAAAATATCAACAGATTTGCGCGTTACGCGAGGACGCGCGTGTTTTAATAATCCGTCTATCATTTCGCTCCGCGTTGCGAGGTTTAATTAAATCTCCCGTGAATTTTTAAACTTTGTTGCTACAGATTTTAATATACGCTGTACGTCGTTGGGCAGAAATTTCGCGCGCAAACCGTGTAACGATCGAGTGCGTCGCGAATTGCCGGATGGCAATGTAAATATAGATGAACCGGGAACAATGTAAAAATATTGCCGAAAAATTGATGGATATTAATTTGCGCCTACGCTCGCGCGCGCGCTCGGTAGATAAATACGAGTTTTTTTTTTTTATTGCCTCGTTTGACGTCATACGCATTGTTAAATAATTTCGAGATCAATCGGGTTTCGCGGCAAGTGACGTGCCGATTACACGATATTAATACAAACGAGTGATTGTTTAAATTTCGACGCTCGTTGGCGTAACTGGCAACCAGAGCGTTGTTGGAAATTCGTCCGACGATATCTGATTTTTTGAACTAGCAATTTGATTATCTGCAATTTTAAGCCTATTATTTTGAAACTCAAAGAAATTTTTTACTATGTTGGCTTTCCATATAATTCCATATATCGCAGAAATATTATTGAATTCTCGCTGATTCATTTATATTTCAATCTCCTGTTTTCGTATCGACATCCTACCACTTGTTCCATTCCCTGTATTCATACTTCATACCCTCGATTAACTTTTTCTAAAAACTAAAAACCAAATGTTCCTAAAATCTTCAGATTCGAATGTCCGTCAGATTTTCTGCAACCTCACGATACAGTATCGCGAATTCATGAACTTCTCCCAACGTCGATTAAGCTCGTCTTCTAATTTGTCGAGTATTTGTGGTTCATTAAATAACAGAATTTATTTATTACCAACTACTCGGCCCGGATCACAACAGCGTTAAAACGCGCACGCGGATGCCACGCGTAGTTTTCGACATGGACGAAAATGCGAATCGTAATTTTCGTTTATAAACATTTTACCGCGATACGACCGGTGGCCTCCACGGGTCATTTCCCGGCGTGTACGTAATCCAGGGGATCGTCATTTTCCACCCCCCACCCCCCATACCGCTTGCCGTTATTGCACTCGTTGTAATTGTTCGCCCGCATCGACTACTTTTCCATTCAGAGGGGGGGGGGGGGGGGGCGGGACGAACGGGGAGGGTGAAATAATGACAACGAGCGTAAATAGCAAGGAATTATACTGTCAATCAGTTACACTCGGCAGAGATATACTTAACCAGACGCGGTGCATTTACGCGGGCGTAATGCAGAGCACTTTGAGCGCGGCAAGTGTGGACAGAATTTCTGCCGTTCTCTGTCTCACCTTTCTCTACGTACGACTCACCCTCTCTCTCTCTCTCTCTCTCTCAGAATGTAGGTTACCCATTATATATTTATCCATCCGTTACCACGCTTCAATTATAGAGTACTCCGCTATGAAATAAATTACGGAACGATGAATCGAACGAAACATCGACTGTCGACTCGTAATTATTTTTCGATTCATCGATCACCTTTCTACGAACTATCGGGTCACGGGAGTTTTAAAAACAATTGCCCCGAGTCCGAGGTACGAGTCTATCTTTATCTAGCCGAG